>OX297862.1:2500000-5000000 GCA_946478455.1 Eupithecia vulgata | reverse complement strand
ACCCGTCGGCACCAGCCCGCCAGGTAAATCGGCGGCTTTGGTTTGTAGTTAGCTTAGAATAATCAATTTATTGGTAAAAATATTACAAGTCACAAAACAAAATAAAAATAATAAGTATAACTAAGTACAATAAATAATAAATAATAATAATAATTATTAGGAATTAAATAAGATAAATTAAAATAACACATAAATTACATTAATACTCAATATTATCTTTTATTAATATTATCATTTAAGATTTAGCGAAATAGTGATATCATCTTTTTTTACCCTCAGTACCGCAATGGGCATTAGGCAGCGAAGGATGCATGGTGAAGGAGCTACCGGCTTTAACGATTCTCTATCTTCCTGAAAGTGCGGCTGTCCAGCTGAATGCTGACTGCGGTTTGGCTGGCGTGAAACGAGTGCAGTGCACCGGAAATGTGGTAAAACTAATTTATTTTAAATAAATTCATAGCTATATTATGATCTCATAAACATGTGCTAGATTATTATGCTTGTTCGCAGAAACGAGAGGGTCTACTGAAAGATCTTACATGCGCTGATGAAGAAGACATGTCCAGTTCTCCAATGCCAACCTCGATGAGTACTAACTGGTCGGCTACAGACTCTACGGGAGAGGACACGACTAATGAAGCAACCACCGAGGAAATTACTACAACTGAACGTACTGAAGACGTCCATCATCCTATAGTCATTACTGCTACTTCACTCCCACAGTATATAAACTCCAAATATACCAACAAGGATAAAATCAATACAGTGCATTTCAATAAACATGTAAATCTTGGGGAAAGCGATGATCACAATATTCAAAGTAACTTAATCCCCAAACTTGTTGATGTAGAAAACGTTTTGACGAATGAAGAACTAGAAAAACTTGAACATGAGCGACATATGCAGCATAAAATGCTTCATGAAGAAATTGCTAGAGTGGGTAATGTTGACAACATTTTTACACAGCCAACTGACCATTTTGTTCCACCGCTGGTGATGGCAAAATCGAGAATGAGTGATGATATGACCGTTCTATCTTTGGCAGAAAAGCATGCTCAACAAATTGCTGAAAAACAATTTGGCACACATAATGGTCAAAATGATAATTTAGACGTTCAAAGAAACAACAATAGGCTTTCGTTAGATAATGCGCAGGTGGATAAACTTTTGATTACTTCAGTGAAACCAAACAAAATAAAAGACGCAAAAAAAGAAAACTTGAAGACTCATGTTCCTAAAAAATACGTAAACGATAAATACTACGAAACAAAAGCAAAAGTAGCAAAAATTTGGCAAAAAATGGAAACCACAGAATCAGCTTTAGAAGCAACACAATCACCAACAACGGTACATGATTTGGGTAAAACTACAGCGGCCAGAGACTCTACTCATCCTGATAAAACAAATGATGATTTTGGTATGGATCTTACTGTCATGCTTAGAGATGCGTCTTTTACTAGTGAAGAACAAGAAACATACTCCAATAAGTATTTGGGAGACGTAGTTAAACTTGAAACAATTACTAAAAAACAGTTACCAGCTACTAATCTATTGGAGGATAATCCTACACTTGAACAAACAACCGTTACGAACATCAAATCTTTAGACAATAGCACCATGGAACATGAAGTTATAAAAATCACTGTTATTTCCAACACCAACCCCGCAATCAATACCACGGTTTTTGAGATCACAACAAAAATGCCAATATTCAAAGATGACACGTTTGATGATACTAAACATGCAACAATAAGTCCTACAACCTCCAAAGAAGATCAAACCCTAGATAAAACCAACATGGACATCACTGGAAGTACACCCAAAGTTAACTTAAAAGAAACAAATAATGAAGAAGCCGTAAGTACTGTATCAGCAGTTGTTACATCAAATCCCGAGTCAACAAACTTGACTACAATTGTCGTTTCTTCTTCAGTAAATATTGACATCGGCACTACTTCTATGCCATTATTTGAAAACAAAACTGAATTAACAGAAACATCCACGACTATGAAAACAACTGCAATGTTCAATACAGGCAACAAAGTTACGGCTGCAGCCACTGATAAAATTACCACTGACAACGTTTCCACAGAAAAACACGACACAATTACAACCGTCTCGTATGAATCTGTGGAAAAGGATGATTTAAATATTACTGATATCCACGATCAACTAGAAAAGACTATGAATGAGACCGAAGAAATTGACGCAAACTCACCACTTCTCTCGGGAGCTTATGAGCCAATACATAGACCACCTAGAACCAGAACACCCCAGCAACAAAATCGAAAATTCAACCCTTTTCGTATATTAGGATAGGTGCTTGACTGCCAAGTCGTAGATGACTGAAATCTAATTCAATTAGATGATAAGAGGTCACAGTCACTTAGGTATAAAATGTGATGGCACAGTGCACTTAGCTGATAGACATTATAATTATATGTTGGGTAGAACATCACGAATAAAATACAAATGCTTCGTAGTATCAAATAAACTGTGGAGATAAAGTGGGGCTCCAGGTTAAGTTGACATAGTTATCAGTCCTCATCGGAGATGCGGTTGCTCTATCATACAAAATAGCGTAAACAATGCTGGGGAAAATGATATATACTATACACGACGTAATCTCATGGAACCATGATCTAGGCATAACGCAATTGTTTGTTAATTATACTTTCTACCCATTATTGCGCTATATTTCATCCAAAAAGAAAACAAAATACAAAGTCAAGTTTTAGCTTAGACATAGTTTTGGCTTATTTAATTGTTACAAACCGCTTTGAGGCATACGTGTAGTTTTTTATGTAACCTAGTCAATTTAAACGTAAAATAATATAACTCATAAAACCATTTTTGAAACTTATTACGTATTGTAGTCATTCATTGTTCATGTACGTAGATACAGCATTTTTAACATACAATTTACCAACTGAATTTACATATTCAAGTTGGTTAACTACCTGTTAATTCACTTACCATATCATTTAGGTTAAGCATAGATTAACGTTTATAAGTATGATGTACCCATTTATTATAATCAAAAAAGTATTTAGGTACCACTTTATTGATATATTGCACATGTGAATTATTATGTAAAAGGTTGAAAACATATTAAGGCGAAGTACGTTCGTATTTTCGAGACAAGGACGAGCGAACACCGCGCAGTGAAAGCGAGAAAGGGACGCAAGAGCCGACCCGCGCGCAATTTCACTGCTTTTTATTTATAAATTTGTTATTGCTCTAAAATAATACTCTTTCGCAAAAAACTAAGACCATAATCCTCTAAAGTGTTTAGTTAAGTATTTTTTAGACGATATGTCATGCAAATATGTTAAGTAACTAGCAAATGAAACTGGTTTTCCGTAGTAAAAATGCAAAATTTAGAGGAAACTTTGCGATTTTTTTCTATCGAGTCAAGTTGAGTCAATCGTGTTTCGGCTCCCATAACTTACTAACAAAAATCCTAAACTTTCGATGCTCATCAAAAAAGATTTTAAAAAATTGTGTTTTCTTGCCTAAAAACTGATTTTCCGTCTAGGCAAAACCTGAGTTTTGGGACCTACTTCACCTTAATGAAAACTGTGTTTTTAAGGACGATTTTTTTCTTCCAAAACATAAATAGTCTTTTTGAAAGAATAGATTCTTGAAAACAAATACTGCAGGAACTAAAGCGATCATATTTTAAACGGTCTAGGTACAAAAGTTGGCATAGCATGAACTGCAGCAGTTTAAAAATATGTTTTCAACCTTGATTCTGATAAACCTTGACTTCCGAAAAGGTTTATGAAGTATATTATTGACTAATCATCCCCGTAGTTACCAGTATGTAGGGCAAATATGTAAAATGTAAGATTTTAAAATAAAATAAATTAAAAAATGCGTATTTACTGTACGTCTTATATCCCCTCCATAAATTTCTTATTGTATTTTCATATTTGATAGGTTGAAACGAAAGCATAGAAGACTTCTTTTCCTATCGGTCCGGAAGGTAAGCTTGCAGTAGGTACTTCCGAAATTAATACCTATTACTAATTTTCACTTTCCCTAAGGCATGTGAAAGTTGTAGAGCGATATAATACGGAGAAACCCCGCAAGTTAGGAGCACCGTCCACGGTCAATATTTGAAAACCGCTTTCATGCCACCTCACTCGAGCTGGCTCCTATGGCGGTAACTTCAACCCAATTTCACTTCGAGGGGCGCTTATCAATATTACTACATAAACTTCTATAAACTTGGCAGTTTTCACAATTTGAGGCAAATAGATTCAGCAACCCGCTTCGGAGTTCGATATTGGAGAATAGTCATACTCGATTCTTCTCATAAATGCAGGCTTGTGTAGTTTTCAGAAAAAAAAACAATAATAATCCCGTGCGTTTTGGACAGCATCGGTTCCCGGAACCGAGTAGATTAAATTCTATACATAAATAATAATAATAATGCTGGACAATTCACATAGCATTATCAAGTCCCAAGCTAAGCTAAGCGAGCTTGTGTAGGTAGATATAGATTTATAGAATAGATTGGTGATACGCTTCAAGTTGTGTTTTATCATGCATGTATTCATAGAATAAGGTTTTTAAAAACAAAATGAATCTCGCTCCAAAGTAAATCACCACCTTAATTAGAATTAATACTGAAACGGGATCGGATATGCAATACATATACTTCAAAAGCATATAATATATATAGTGCTGAGTTAATAGGATCTACAAATCTATGGAATGTATTTTTGCGACTAAAATATGTTGATCCGAGCTTCTTTTCCTTTGCAAAATTAGCATAAAATGGCATGATGACTGCAAAGCATAACAAAATGTGGGTAAACGTATAATCCTCTGTAACAGGAAACTGTCGCTTCTCCAATTATGTAAATTGCCTCGATTACCTGTAGGCCTGCACTGATCCCGCCGTGTTAACCGCAAATCACTTTGAGTTGGATCCCCAAGGATATGCCTTGTATATAATGTTTATGGGTTACAGGGTTCAGTATGGACATTAAAAAAGGCAGAAGATTCATGGTTTAACGTACAAATAACCTACGATGCCTGTCTTTGTTTTGAAACGGAATAGCGCACGAAATCATATGATGAACATCAAGCGAATTGATACGCCCCAATCGTTGGGCTAATTAAACTAAGATTGGATTGTAGACGGGTTTCGTCAAAATCCAAAACAAGGATTTGTGAGACAACATTGTTACGGATTTAATCCAAATAAACCTAGTATCAAATCTTCTTGAGCCGGAATTAGGAGATGTCTCTGTTGAGGTGGGTCTTATCTTTACTCAATCCTAATGTCACGTTATTTGATCGAGACCCCCAATTAACCGGTATTAAATTCATTGGACGTATAAATTAATTAATTCCTTAATTACCGTTCAATGTATACAATTCTGTCGGACCTTGATAAAATAATTTGATATTTGGGTTATCGTTTTGAGCAGTTTTTTTATTTAATTTTGGATACCTTCTTGAACGCTTTAATAACAATCTTAAAATAATATTGCAGAAGATATAGAATACAAGACAAGTTTGGAGCCCTGTGAAATTAATTATCATTTATCTCTAAATATTTTGTTCAGTAAATGGTGGTTTGTTTACACGAAGACGGAACATTTATGAGCCATGCCTCAAGTAGATACCGAGGAAGCCTGCAAGCCCACTCGAGAATGAATCGAGTTGCGGAATGCATCGGAAGTGACCCAATAATTGGGTTCTCTTGGACCGTATCGATGCAGTTCAACCTAACGGCATTGGATATTGGATTGAATCCGAACCGCTGGCTTTTCTATAATGATATTTCCCCTTGTCTCAAATATTGTTCAAACCATAAGTTCGTTTTGTCGACGTTTACGAGAGAATTATTTCTCTCAAAGATGCGATTATCGAAAGAATATTGCCTATAAAAAACTTGCCTCGTGCAACTTTATGGCCGTTCCCGCATGTAGAAAAGCGATTAGCACCCTTTATTGGAGACCCCGGGCCAATGGTTGTTTAGGTAGGTAGGTGATATATGCGATGTTAATAGAAGTGAGTAGAATTTTGGTAATACTTATTTACTCAAACACAGCTGCTCCAAAAATGTAATAAATGTTTTTTTGTTAATTTTCTTCCTAAAAAATAATTCAATAAGACATAGAATTACTATGATAATACTAAGTTCTTAATGTACGAAACTTTCAATGTGGAAAGTATCTCTTACTTATAAGAAAAGAATTTGTATTTGTAATGAGAAATCTACCAATTCAGAGAACCTTTGAGCTCTCGAAAAAATACCAGTATTTGATCAGGTAGGTGCCGACTTTTTTCAAGAGTGCTCCATCGGGCGCCTTAGCCATTATTTTTATGGGCTTTTCATGTACTTCACCTGTAATAAGGGTCGTATTTCTTTCACCATTCAACGTCGCATGAGGATATATGGGAATTAATTTTCAAGGGATATGTTTTGACTGGATCTTTTTATCTTTGGAGCAACTGGATTATGAGATTCTATTTCTTTACGAATTTATTAAGGGTAATTTTTCCCAAAATTACCCTGTATATTTTTAATAGAAATTATTCTAACTATATAAAAAGATTTAATCAAAGGAGTCGGTATTTCAAATGTTATTTTATGCAGCAATAGGTGCTTTCTTATTTATAAGTTAGATTTCAATGCATAAAAAATTTAGGATACCAATGACACCGTCTTAAAAATAACTTGCAGCCAACTTTATTCTGGGAAGCAGAACGAAGTTTTCAGTTCAGTTCAGTTCAAGTAAAAAGCTAGTAGATATTTTTAAACTCGCATTAACGTCATCTTGAAAAGCTCGACAAATCGACCCATTTTAATTTATCAAATAAGCAACGAGCCATAAATAAGTACGCTATGGGCCCCAGGCCACAGTCACCCGAGAGAAAACGCCAATAAACACTTAATCTTCATTAAGAGAAACGACTTAGAAGCTGATCGAAGCCGATAGTGGTAGTTTAGATGCGATTGATAAACATCTGAGCCCTCACGAGTCAACTACTCTACTAAGATGAGATCGTATGTCTAGTTCCAGAATCGCTAAGATGCGTGATCATAATGGTTTCGGCAGCATATCAGCACCTATCTACTTCAGAGTAGTAAGGCAATCATGCTGAGTCGAGACCTTTTTGCTGCCGTAACACAGCAGTCAGTCTTTTTTATCACTTCATTTCAAATTATATTCTTATGTATGTTTTGTACTGCAGCCGCAAATAAATAAATGTCTATGTCTTCTAAAATAAAGTTTTCAGCACCTTGTGATATTTCCTTTGCAAGCTGCTAAAGTCTGCTCCCACGGTGAACCAAAAACCATTTACAATTGGTTGTTCGTGCGATGATCTATGGTTAAACCTCGGCTCTACCTTTTTAGATTTGTTAAGTTTTTCTGTAGAATGTATAGTTCAAGAAGCACAGCAGATATAAATTGAGATTATGTAAAACTACGTGTGAAAGTTTTCAATATCCACCAAATAAGTGAGAAATCTCTCGCCAGCTCCGACTGTTCGACAGCAGCGGCCGATAGCTCTGAATTATGGATGAGATGAAGCCATCGCGTGTGTGACCTCTTTTATATATTTTGCCACGAGGTAGCCTACTCTGAAACTTTTCCTATTAGCGTAGTAGAGTTATCAAATATGCACCAGGGTAAACTTCAGACGTTGCTGTATAAAATCGAGATATTTTCAACATGAATAATAGAGAAGACGTTGTAATTTTTATCTGGACTATGGCTGTTTAGTAACTCTATCAGTTCGCTTACGTGTACTTCGCAAATGAGGCAATTTTACGATACGTTATTAAAAACACTACTGGCCTATTGTAATTGACTATTTTTTTTCCCTTAGAAAATGCATGTGTCTATCTGCTTTGTTCACTTTAAGAACATAAAATGAACTAGAAATTTGAGTGCAGGCAAGTGTTCTTTGGCCCGTTCAATTGTCAAACTGTATATTGTTATGCTTTTTTCATGGGCAGATAAAGCAAAACGAATGTAGATTTTTCAATGGAAATATTATGGTTATTACCTAAAGTCATTTATAACGGGATATTTACCATTATTTGATTTTTGTGTTTTCTAATATTTTGGCATCATTCATGATAGCCGTGTGGGCTTGAACTTGCACCACCCCAACTCTTCCCGTGTGTGTCGTAAAAGGGAACTAAACGACATACACCAGAATATATCTACCACCAAACTGCGATCCCCAACCCGCATGCTCAGCGTGGGGATTATGGGCATTACATTATTATTATGAGATAAAAAAAACTGTGAGGGGGGGGGGCTGCTTCCAGCAATTATAGGCTGTTGAGGTTGAGGTCATGATGACATATCAAATCATGGTAAATATCTTGTCAAAAATGATTTTTATGGAAATATTAACCGCTGTGTAGTAGACAAAATAATCAACCCTTCGTTATCAAGGAATGTAATTTTGGCTGATGATTCAATAACCATAATGGATCAAGACAGTAAAGCAATATAATCATGTTTACTTAACACAATAACAATTAATAAGCACTCAACCAGCTCTAGGTTTGGTACTACTACGCACTTCATATAATTGGTACAATAATTTGATAGATTAGTTAGTTATGTTTCAGCGGTACAAACATACATACTGCCTAATTGTTATTGAAGTTAAGTACTTAATCCCTAACGTTACCAACAACACTTAGAATTCTAAAAATATCTGGATTTTACGAGTGAGCACCGCGGAGAGTGCTGCCGTTTTATGAAAGAATGGCATCGTTAAATTCATTTTCATAATTATACAGCTTATCGTAGTAATCCGATTTATTTATGGTCACGTCAAAGTCCCAAAGTCACATTACCTAATCTGTGGTCAGCATGTCAGGCACCCGACGGTCACGTGACCAAGGCGGGTGTCTGGCGCGCTGACGATGCGCGTATTTCTGAACATTCTAATATAAAATACAATTGAATCGTTTTTGTATTAAAGTGCATAAACCCTCGCACTCTGGGTATTCTCTGACGGCGCTAGAGCCGTAAGAGGAGGTCTCAAAGATTTTCGACGAAACCGACTAAGATTTCGTGGCTTAGTTGGTTAGAGCACATCCGTACTGAGGTTGGGCCGTAGGTTTGAGATCTGCCGAAATTGAAATTTTTTGGGAGCTTATTCAACTTCTCAATTGAATCGTTTCGTGTTTGCTGGGTAATTTTCCAAAGAGTAAAGAGATAATTCTTGGAACGCACTACGCAAAAAAGACGTACAAAAATCTTGGAATGTATAAATGCTCAGGCTGGTAAGATAAAGAAATTAAAATTGTAATTACGCAAAAAATACAATAATACCAGCGAAACGATTCATTATTTTAATAAGCGGTCGTTTCAGAGGCTTCTTCACTCAGTTTGTTCAGAGTTTTAAAATGAAATTCTCATAAAATGCGGACGCAGTCAGTCGTAAATTAAAAAGAAAGAAGAAAGATTTAATTAGAGTTAGGTTCTTATAAAAATATTATTATGAGCGGTCCAGGCAGCTCAAAATATTTAATTACCTCATTACTAAATATACATAATTACAGAGTATCCTATATATTCTTCCGATACTATGGTGTCAATTCAGATGTCACAAATCTAAAATAATGTAACAGCACTAAAAATGATACGATCTTTTTTATTTCGTTCGTCATGAAAGAAAGGAAAACATTTTTAGTGCTGTCAAATTAGATTAGTATTGGAGACATTGACACAAAGTCATTTATAACGGGATATTTAAGAACATCTTTAGTGGTAACACTTTTTGCTGTGCAAAAATAAAAAATGAGGGTAAATCGGTAAGTCTGTTGTTTTCATGGCGCATGTGACGAAATATTGAAAAGCTCTAAACTCAAATGATGGTAAATATATAAATGACTTTTAAGCTAATCAGCATTAAAGTTACAAAAGATTTATCTGAATTGACGCCATTGTATACAATAGTCATAGGTCAATGTTTAGAGCAAGACTGCTCAGCTGAATAACCGAAATAAATAGACAAGATATTTATTTTTCACTCACAAAACTTACACAAAAATTGTGGTACACAACCGGTTGAATACCGAGAAGTGCCCGTCTGAATGTCTCATCATCATCATCATCATCAGCCTATATTTGTCCACTGCTGGACATAGGCCTCCCCTAATGAGCGCCATAGCGCCCTGTCTTCAGCTTGCCGCATCCAGCATCTGCCAGCAGTCTTTCGCAAATCGTCATCCCACCTGGTCGGAGGGCGTCCTACACTACGTTTGCCGAGTCGCGGTCTCCAATCAAGAACACGTTTACCTCAGCGGTTGTCGGTTCTTCTCGAGATATGGCCAGCCTCTGAATGTCTACGGATGACTAAAACACGCAACCAATGCCTTAATTAACTCTCTTTTCAAAAATTACGAAACTATTACGTTTTTGCTTCAAAACAAAAGAAAACGCAAGAGAGCGGCATCTTCTTTCGAAACAGCAATTACGTCCATTCAAATATTGAATTTTAAACAGCTAGACAAATACAACAAGATTTTATATATCCAACGTCAGTACAGTATTTATTCGAATCCCTTTGTAATCGGAGTCAAGAGAAGGCCCGTTTCCGGGATCGATTTATTTCCTCGAATCTTTTCCTTTTGTCAATCGCTGTTATGAAAGAATAGAAGAGATGACGAAAATGCGGAAATGCCCTTTGTGCGTTTTATAAATGAGGTTACAAATCGTGATAAAGGATTTTTAGCATTGCATTAGCATTTGCAGTAAAAATCCTTAAAAATACCGTAAAAATATCCGTAAAAATACAAAAAACATACATACGCATGTATGTTTTTTGTATTTTTACCGGTTTTTGGAGGAAGTTCAGATTTATGTATTGTTATGTGTTTTCATCGGTTTCTCCATTAACATAGGATAATAATATAACTAATCCTACTTTTTATAAACCCATTTAATAGAAGAACCCATTTTTGTCCCATAAAAAAATATTCCGAGGCATAAGTATTTTATACCGTCTGCAGATCGTAAATGTCTGAAGATCGTACACATACTTGTACCGAGACGGGAATCGAACCCGAAACCTCCTGCGTCGCAGGCAGACCTTTGCCCACCGCGCCACAGAGGTCGTCAAATCTTGTGTCGAATCCTGCCGAAATCGAAATTTATTAGGACTTATTAAATTTCTTAGGTGTCGCCACTCGAAAAAATTTATATTAATTTATTTTATATCGATAATACAACATTAACGTCCTTTGTGGATTTAAAGACTAAAAGATGACGGTGATAAAATTTTAAATTCTACCATCGATAAGTAAATAAAAAATTACATTATGTTAGATAGGCAGGTATGAGTATGTATGTTGGTAGGTAGGTAGATTGGTGGGACCTGGCTAACGAACGCGACTCTTGGAAATGTTTGTGGGAGACCTTTGCTTAGCTGTGGGACAACATAGGTTATATAAAAAGAAACAATAATGTAAAGAATATCTAAAAGATACGGGCCGTCTCTAGGGTTTCGACTCCAAGGGGACCTATCGTAGGCTCTAACGAGACCTGCATATTTGCGTCTCGTGGTATCTTCCGCCAAATCTGCCGCCACACTAGCACTTACGGAAGAAGTCTTCGGAAGATGGCAAGGCACAATTGTGGCGACGCACAAAGTGTAAAACAAGGCTTTATTATATAATTATAATAACGAAATATGTAAAACTGTGTACTAATATTGGGGTTCACACAAGCGGAATAGGTAAATACCCACTCTACAAAAATACAAAAAAATATGGCGAGAGAGGTTTTAGTGGGTATTCCGTCCTTCTCAGGTCATCGAGTCCCACATCATTCTGTCCCCCCCCCCCAAACCAGTCTATTCGTAAACGAATTTCCTCGCCGCATAAAAAAAGGTAAATCTCTATCATTGCGTTTCAGAACATCATTAAATTGTCAATTCAAAAGCGATTCGACCATGGATTTAGCTGGAGGGCAAAATATCCTCATTGATCACGTACGAATTATCTTTTGAAAGGTTATTCTGAACGTTTTACCTTTGCCGTTAGAACTCAATTCAAAATAAAAGATTAGATTTCAGAACCTTCCGGGACCCTTGTCAAAACTGGCATTCGAGAAATAATGACGATTTTGAAATCTAGAATAAAATACACGGGTGTCTCAAAACCAACAAGGGGTTCAACTTTGTTTTCGGCTTTTGGGCTACGAATGATTATGAGCACAGATCGGAGTAGGTAGAATGATTTAGGACCAATGACCTCAAATGCTAAGTTAGTATGGATATGCCTCCGGAAATCCGGTATTTTATAATTATCAAGCCATTTTTTCCGTAATTTCATTGATATTACGTGGAGGCGTAAAGTGAGAAACATATCAATATCATCATCATCATTCGCAGCGTAACTTCACCCACTGCTGGGTATAGAGGAGGCCTATGCCTCCCTTAGCATGTGTCAATCTCCACAGTGTTGTGCTTGTCTCATCCACGTCCCTTTCGCGATGGATGCTATGTTGTCGGACCGAGGTGCCGCTGCACGAGCGACTAGTATCAATTTAACCATGTATTTTTTGCTTTAACATCCTAGGGGTGGCATAGGTATCGGCACTCGGTAGTTAAAAACCTGTGGTATTGATAGACTTGAAGTTTGACTTTTTTTACCTACACTTTTTGGGTAGACCATAAAAAGGTTGTTTATGTAGACAAAGTATCCAATAGACAAAATAATGAGAATTAGGTCAATTTTCAAACATTGGTATTTTTGTTCACAAAGCCTCTGAATAATTAATGTTATACAAAACTATAACCGTCAACTTTATTTAGCAAAGTAGTCCTGAACATTTTTTCATGGGAAACGTGTTTTCCGCGATTATATGCTTAGAAAACGTCACAAATTTGCACACATCAACTCAACAAAGCTTCAAATCAATCGGATGAATTTTATGGAATCGTATACGGCGGTAACAAAAAAAATACAAGAAGTCATTAGTCGACAGTAATAAAAATCAATTAACCTTTAAACGTTTAACAATCGCTTCCGATAAGTTTCAAATGTAGTAGTTACTAAATTACTACTTTAATTATAATATTTAACTGAATCCGGTAAATATCGGAACATTCCGGAAAAAAAGCCATATCCATGCTATAAAACCATGATGCAAGTACGTAAAATCATTCTACCTACTCCGATCTCTGATTATGAGTTATTCCTGACTCGTCCCACTTTGGTCCAAATACATTGGGACGAGTCAAGAAATTCAAATTTTATGCTGAAAACTTTCAGACAAAACAGAGTAACAGAAAAGTAGACCGCACATATTAGGTTTAACGAAAAAAAAAACACCTTTTAAGGGTTTCGTAGTCAATAAAGAACCCTTTTGGCTTGGCCATTGCCTTTTGCCCGTCTGCGGCATAAATCATACTAGAAATCTTAAATATTAAACACAACGGCATAGAGGTGAAATAAAATTTTGAAAAAATCCTTTTCGGCTTATTACAACACTATCTGCTGCTCACGGCTTTGCACGCGTTGTTGAAGGTTATTTCTATCCCATGGGAACTGATTTTTGGGATAAAAGTAGCCTATGTTACTTTCCATCCTTTCAACTAACTTTATGCCAAGAATCAAGTCGATTGGTGCTTAGTTAGGGCGTGAAGGAAGGCCGAACAAACAAACACAAAGAGTGTTTGTTTGTTCGGCCTTCCTTCACATTTATAATATTAGAATAGATTTACGAGACACCGGGTAAAACAATTTTGATACAGATTTGTTACAAATACTTTCTGTATTTGTAACAAATCTGTATCAAAATTATTAGCAAACTTGTTGAATAATAAGCGAGTTCTACTTGTTTCGTTGTTTCGAGTGACGGATGAGATCACTGGGTATTTACGTAGGGTATTTACTTACAACTTCTGCGAAATAATACCAGCTAATAATTAATGTATCTATTACCTACCTGTCTAATTTTGATGTATTAGTCCAGCTGGTCGATTTAGACGTCATCCTGAATTTATTCCTTATTATTGTTTCGCTGCTCATTGGCTGAGTTTAGATTACGAATAATAAAATTAAATGGACCATTATGTGGCAATAATAATGAGCTGAGACCTTCTAGCCTCTTCAAAAAAGAGTCGCAAGCACATTTGAATCGAACTGCATGGATTGGGTGTAGAAATTATATGATTAAAAAGAAAACGTCAAGTGCGAGCTAAACTCGCGCATGAAGGGTTCCGTACTAATTGTACTAATAAGCAAAGTAATCGACCCAGACGCACAGTTCACAAAAACATCTGACTTATTATGACTAAATCATATGTATATTGTAATTTTTAATACGTAATTTTTATTTAAATAGTTTTTTATTAATACTATTTTTATTTTTTTATGTATTATAAAAAAATTACGTATCAGATTTCTTTTCTTTACTTGTGCTTTAAGACCTTGCTTCTTGCCAAATTTCATAATTCTAGGTCAAGGGGAAGTACCCTTTAGGTTTTATGTGCCATCGAAAATTAGTAAAAATTGACTTGAAGTTTATGATGAACCTGAGTATATGATGTGAATTTCAACTCGATACCTGCACGCGTTTCCTAGAAAAGATGCTTGACAGACGGAGAGACGGATACCAAAGTGATCCTTCAAGGGTTCCTTTTTTTCTTTTAAGGTACGGAACCCTAAAAACAACAAAACAAATTTTTAACACATAATATAAAACATATACAATAAAACAATAACAATAAACATATATAATAAACATATACATACCTAGAACAAATATTTCACAAGTGAGTTTGTTTGAATTGAATGCGTGAGTGGAGTCAATCCCTAGGGATTCACAAATGTCAAAACTGAACTTGTTTGTTAATAAACTAGCGCAAACCCTAAACAAACATATGTTTCTATAGAACAGAAGCGTGTTGTGGTGGAAATAGTGATATTACGTATAGTAGACTTACCTACTCCAAATACAAATAACAGATTGAGCGAGCTGGGTAAATCTAATGAGAACTAATTACCATTACATTTGCCAACTGTGACTTTGTATTCTTTGGATAAGCGTGTTCTTACGTGGAGACCGCGACTAGGCAAACGTAGCGTAGGACGCTCTCCAGCTACATGAGATGACGCATGCGAAAGACTGAAGGCCGATTCTGGATGCGGCAAGTTGAAGACAGCAATAGTGGATGCCCATGTCCAGGAGTGGACTAATAGTGGTTGATGTTGATGATGGCTGTGACTTTCAAACAAACAAGTATTATTTCTATATATTTTTAAGGAGTAAATGAACTGAAAGCAACAAAACTTAGTGATTATTAAAACATTTTGGTCTGCCCATTAAAAGTTTCTTTATGTGAGCAGTTTACAGTAACTCACAACAAACTGTAGCTCGTGTTAAAAATTGAATGAAATAATGCTATCTAATGAGAATGCTACCAGTCTGTTACGACTCTACGAGGCTTCTACGACGCTACGAGAATGTTACCAGTCTGTTACGACTCTACGAGGCTTCTACGACGCTACGAGAATGCTTCGACTCTACGATTTTGTTACGACTCGAAGTTGCTACGGCGCTACGAGGCTACTACGCCGCAGGCTGCGAGGCTGCTACGAAGTTACGATGCTGCTACGACGCTACGAGAATGCTACGAGTCTGTTACGACTCAACGAGGCTTCTACGACGCTACGAGAATGCTTCGACTCTACGATTTTGTTACGACTCGAGGTTGCTACGGCGCTACGAGGCTGCTATGGCGCCTCGACGGATTGGTTGCAGTTTGTGCTTCCTAATTTGACGCCTCCGTGGCCGTAGAAAAGTTATAGAACCGTGGCGTAAGAGTCGACTAAGGGCACCTACCCTAATGGAATCATCATTCCGCCTGCCAAACGTGGTGATTATGATGATAATATTAATAACAATCATTTATTTCAGGCAAAATGATAATATAATACCTTAGAAACTAACATACATGAATACAATGTATTCCATGTATGTATTCAATACATACATAAAAGTTGAGAGACGATCCGTCGGCACTCTTACCACAAATGACGCGAAATTCACATTACGGCCAAGATTATGGTCAAACCTTCCTTGTTTAAGAGAGGCATGTTCATAAGTGGAAGTATCTGTGCTGAGGTAGAAGTGTCATACAAATTATGATAATGATGACGCCCCCTTAGCCGAATTTCGGCCACTGTGGCCAATCTCAACGAAGAGTAGCTAGGTAAATAGGACATATTATACGTTTAAAGTGCACACTGGTGACATTTAAGATAACATCAATAAGCCATATTCTGTGTTACAACTGCCTCTACGACTGTATGAAAATGCTACATGAAGCCGCAATCTAAGGAAACTCAAAGTTGTGTGCACTACATTGTACCTTTAAAATTCGTTGTAATGTTTACTTTCTCGACAAAGCATCTAAAGTTTTCATCTCGCCTCAAGACGCGGTAACAACTTTTAAAATTGATGAATCTTTGAGTTTTAGTTTAACTCTCTTTGCGATCACAAAGGAAAATTTATAATTAGCAATCATTTTAGACTTCATTTTGGGTTAAAATATTAATAATATTTTAATTGAAATTTAATGAATTCCCTGATTAACGCCTAGGTATAATGTATTCAACTTTAGTTTTTTAGATAGTTAATTGTTTACTAGCGGTTCGCCCCAGCTTCGCACGGGTGTATTCTATAGCCTATGTTACTCAGTCATAATGTAGCATTTTAAAGGCAAAATAATTTTTGAAATCGGTTTAGTAATTTTACGTTTATTCGTTACATACAAAAATACAAATATTTCCTCCTTATAATATTTTTAATGTAGATTATATGACGTTATTTTGACGATCAATGTGGCGCGGTAGGCGAAGGTCCACCGGCGATGCAGGAGGTTGCGGGATCGATTCCCGTCTTGGGATAGTTGTTTGTACGTTCTGCAAATATTTGTCTCGGGTGTTCCGGCTCCGGGTATTTTCCATGAATAATTAAAAAAATCTATCATCGTAATCCATTATAAATTTCAAAAAATTTCAAGAAATCAGTTATCTAGTACCCATAACACCAATTCTGCTCATCTAAGGCGGGGTTAAATGATGCTGTGTGGATTGTCCAGCATTATTTATTTATTTTGTGATTTTATAAACTCCAATAACCATGTCAAACCAAACAGTCTAAACAAAGCCGTTTTATCATAGATTACAGTAATTACCTGTCCAGAATCCGCGGTTATTTCAATATTGAAATTTGAAATGTTAATGGAACTGCTAAACTATGGTTGTTGCGGTTGATGTCCCGAGAGGTTCCCGATAGAGCTTTTACATTGGTTGTGGTTAGCTTCCACTTGAAACATGATATATTAATTTGTTGTGATTTTGGTAACACTGGATCCTTCTCTAGCTAGAAAATAGCAAAATTAAATCATTAAATCGGTCAACCATCTACGGAGAAATCATTAAATATTATGAATATAGAACCTCCTCCTTTTTTGAATAAGTAATGTATGTAGTGTAGGTAGGCTACTTAATATAGTCCAGTAATTTTATTATTAATTATACCGTTTCAGATAACTTTTAGTATTATAACTTGTGTTTTAACCATAGAAATCTAAATAATATAGATTACTATGGTTTTAACAAACGTCAAAAAAGGAAGAGGTTCTATACCTATTTGGCTGCATAGTGTTTATTTATATAAATATTTGATGATTTCTCCGTCAATTGTGGACCGATTTAATGATCATTTTGCTATTGTCTAGAAAATGATCCCGAGATGATCATATTAAAAATATTTTACGCATTGTCTGACAATACACTGTAATTTTTGTCTATTTTACCATAGACAAAAATCGTAAGCTACATAGGTTGATATCGCTTCTCGGTAAGAGTTGGAGCAAATTCTAAGCCGGCACCACACGGCAACCTAGGAAGTAAGAAGGACTCCATTATCTCGTCTCCCAAGTCAACCTAAACTGCACGTGGCACCCTGCTAGATAACGAACTAGGCTCTGATGAAAATATCAAAAAACCTCCATAATTTGATAACTCATTTCCCATCACTTGACACTGGCAGGATTGTGTCTAAAAAAACAAATTGCCATAAACAAAGAATCCTATCACGGTTATCTACCATCAATGAAGTTTTAAAGTTGACCATCAATTAGCAATAATGTTATCCACCACAGAAGCTTAATAAGTGTCAAACTGAATGGTAATTATTAGAATTGGCAGTTATTTTGTTTACTGTGTACTACCTACTCGATCTGAATTCAGCAATCGGATAGTTTAGGTTCGTGCGTTCGTTTGCTGGCTCATTTGAAACTATTGTGGTTTTATTATGTTAATAATGGCCCAGTTATGGTTACTGATTATTTTAGAACTTTTGTTGGCTTGCTTCGCTTTTGGGAATAATTACGCGACGCTATAGGATATTCAATAATCTTTAAAAGCTATCATATTTTGGCGAATTCAATCAAAATGTATGCGGGTAAACTACGAAACTTAATTGTGTTGGAAGAACACCAACGTTTCATTACTTAACGAGTGTCTTCTTTAGAATGATTGCAGTTGAGTCGCAATAACACAGATACATTCATAATGTATTCAGTAACCCTGTTAAGTTTCTAGGCTTTGAAGTAGGTCTGATTTCTACCAGAGACAAATCAAATTTAGTTTTACTTTAAAAACTCACACAGTTTGACGAATTCATTGTAAATGTAGAGTGGGTTAACTACGAACCTAGCTTGTGTTGGAAGAACATCAACGTTTCACCACTTCATCAGAGTGAGTACGGTTTTTCCAACACTAACTATTACTTTGTTGTTATCCTGTAAGCGGGTTTTTCCCTAACAGTATAATATAATATTGGGAAAAAATATTCCCATCTTAATGGTCAGTGGCAGTAAGGTACTAAGAGTACCTTACTATTTGGTAGCCGCGATATTTCAGATCATTTCAGAGTGTGATAACCATGGCCATGGCCCTCAATAATGTTTACCTTTTTACCTATACCTACCTACCCTGCCCAACGATCTATGGGGTCAACAAACGTGAACAAGCGTACACCTCCCTCAATAAACCTCACAACAAATATAAACCTGAAAGTGTATACAAACATACTCGTACTTTTCAGAGAATAAACAGTGACCTCGCAGTAAAATCCGGGACGAATTTCATGCTGACGTCTCTTTAAGGCGCATAACCCACCCAAACTAGCGCCGCCGCCTACTTTATCTTATTGTTCCGTTTAACAAAGGAAATTGCAAACATCCATTGTAGGTTACAGTTTGTGATACTTATTAGAAGCTTTTTTAATGCCTCTTTTATAGTTTTATTCTATTTATTTATGCAGTGAATCGAAGTTGCCCTTGGTGGCCACCAATATCTATTTTCGTATTTCTGCCTAGACTAAATAGATAAAACTATTACAGAGGCATTAAAAAAAGCTTATAAGAGGTATCACAAACTAAGCGATGGATTTTTGAAATTTGTCTTTGTCAAACGGAATAATAAGATAAATTAGGTGGCGGCGCCACTTTGGGTGGGGTATGCGCCTTAATATCCAGTATATTCCCTACATTTATAGTCCTTGTTTAATGGCAAAGTCAGCTACTCGCCGCCTTCATAATCCTAATTACCCCAGCACACGCTGCAGTATACAATATTCACGGGCTGGAGAGCGGAGTGCGGGATGGTAACGTGCCGTGACGGAGTTATCTAAGTGCTGCTAAATTGCTTGTGACGACGAAACTTGCTTCAGACGAAGATTTAGAAAGCTGGCCCGTTTTCTTAAGGAGGTACCTCGTGAAGGAGAAATGCAATAGTAGTCGGAGACTTATTCAGGCTGCTCAATTTTACAGACACATTTTAGAACTGACACGATGTAACCACTTGTTTGCAGGGAGAAAATTGGCTTTGTGTTAATTTAATGCAAACTATGAAGTTGTGTTAAAAACACTTACAAAACAAAACACTTAAAAAAATTTTTTGTCCATAAAAAAAAAGTTCTTTATTTTATGGTCAAAAACTTTGGCATACATCAGTCTATTTGCAGTGGTTTATACCTTAATTAATCTATGCCGAACACACTCCTTTTTGTCCTAGCCGCCGGATGCCGAGGGCCTAACTAATCAAGTTGGGAACAAGAAGTTGATTGAGTCACCATCACGCACGCCAACTTATCAACATGAGGAGGGCAACTTTTTCTTACTTATTTCAAGAAATAAAACCCATGATTTGTTTTTACCGTTCATCCTACATAATATTTACCGCTACCTTTTGGTAGCAATAAGGTAATAAGTTGGAAAACAGTTTTCTGTTCCCCAACTTTTCTCGTTCTTCCCAAAGTAATTTGCAAAAAGCATTTACATGTTATCTGTTAGGGATAACATACCTACAACTTTTGTAAAGTTGAATACAGATACGGGTAAAATCCTATCTATAGCGACGAGGCACGGTTCATTTCTCTGATTCATAATTCCCAATGAAAAACGATACGATCGGATGTGCCTTACGTAATTGCGTCTATCCTAAGCCATGTTTACCAGGGCGGGTTTGTGTGCCTCCTCGGTCACAAATATTGACAGAAACGCCGCAAGCGACAGAAATCAACTGCGCAAAACCAACTTCTAGTAATAAACTTACCTTGTTACTATATAGCCATTTGGAAATAGAACACTTATGACGAAACGAAAATGGAGTTCTGGACCGTCCTTAGAGGGTTGCTGGAGGTTTCAAATGGAATATATGAAATATAGATTGGCGCCCATATTTCAGGCATATTTTTGCTTTGGAGTCACAGTTTTGTAGTATAAAATTTCCTGTTTCCGCCTCTGATAGGAGTTACCTCCTTTTCATAGATGTATGGTTATCATTTTTATAATAAGTAATAAAAAATTAATAATAAATATTGCTTTACAATTCACTCAGCATCATATAAATTATAGATAGTCAATGAATTTATTTAAGTTCTACAATGTTTCACAAAAATGTACATATTTGTATTTTTTTATTGTAATTTTCTTTCTTAATAAAGATTATAATTACATATTTCTCTATCTATATTTTCCTCGACATGCTGAATTGCTTTTTGCAGACAATGACATCAATGTGAGTATCTACTCACTTTTAAGTATGGCAATCAGGACTTTATTGCTTCTGGAAGAGAAAACTGGTTACAATGTAAAACTACTTTATGGTAGATTCCCATCATAAAATAAGATTTCAACAGTTTCATAACGTCATTTACCATCAAACAAGAACACTTAAGTTTTTAAAGAATCGTAAATACAACAACGAAAACGGCGGTTATTAATAAAACCATAGATAAATTAAACTCCTTTGTTCATGATAAAACCCTATTATAGTACATTGTTGTATTTTTTGCTACGCCGTAATAAGTATATCTGTTGTTGTCATATTAATTTGGGGTATTAAAAAAACTATATACCTCAATATTCAAAATCCAAAACATTGAAAAAGGGTTTTAATCAAAACTTCGATTTCGCGATTTAACTTTAGTTCATGTGGCGACATCTGCTTGAAATTCAAGTTATATTTAGTTTGATGCGATAAGATGATGGATGACACATGGATGAAAAGACCTCTTGTTTACGCCCGTTGTCATGGAAACAATTTGTTACCGATTGTAAAAATTCTCATGTGGGCTTAGATAATACTATTCCATGAATATGAATTTATGGGATCACTTCGAATTCAACTTTTAGGTATACAACAACAAGAGAATTATCAAAATCTACTAAGAATTGGCGAAGATATCACCAAAATTTTTGATTACGTATAGATTAGTCGTGATTTTTAATAAAACTACGATGTTTTTTAAGCATGACGGGATAAATACTAATCCCTCAGTAATACATTTTTGTAAGATTAGTTCGGGATCATTTAATTACCTAGGTATAGTATACAATAGCGAAAGATTTTTTAAAATCGGAAAATGACGGAGAAATCTGCGAACATGCATAAAAAATATAAAGCTGAACATACTACCTCCTCCGGGAGTCGGTAAAAATCTAAGTAGAGACTAGACTGGATATATCAAGATAGTTTAAAAAATTTAATGTGACCAATCCTTTTTTGTTACAATTATTTGAACTTACTTGTGTTCTGAAAATGGTGGAACTACCTACCTAGAAAAAAGGTATAATAAATCCAGAAATACCTTGTTTATAAACACCGGTTGAAGCAGCCATGAAAACTCAAATAACGTTACAACGACCCACTTGCGGACGCCCCACACAAGCTTTTGAGGGTTTCATAGCTCATGGACAAGATTTTATCACAACCCATGACAAAGCAGCATAAAATTGGACTTATTCATCTCACTAACTTAGCAATATGCTTGAATTAAATTAAAAGCTTCATCAAATCTGAGATTTTTATATTTTCCTTTTTGTTACACTCTGTATATATATATATAGTTACTTTTGCATTATTTTCAAGACTTTTGTATGAGATGTAGGAAAAGTGGATGAGGGTATGACAGGACCGAACATAATGGCGAGAAAAAGAGGAACCCTGTACCAGTATTAATAACAATAGTTTGGTAGTGATTTCATTAAATCCGGGATTTGAAAATCCCGTAAATCCTTGATATTTTCAGTAGTATTAAAATAAATTTTACCATTTCCTGGAATTTTATATATCAAACTTTATTTTTTTTTTGTAAAATCACTGATTTTAGAATTTCTCTGCGACATAAACAGGCGCAGGCCAAATAATATGAAATGTTCCTCTCTCCTTTGCACCTAAATATCTTTCATGACACCCTTAAATACGAAATACCTTGGTATTGAGACGATAAAAAGGTACATAAATCAAAATTAAAACTATTCAAAAATAATAGAAGTAATGCAGCCAGCGTCTTGGACACGCTTCCGACTGGTATTGATATGGATCAGTTGATGTCCATTATAGGCTGTTGAGATGAGATAGTGAGATGAGTTTATATACCTGTAGATTGTTTGCAACAGTTCAATAGCTCAATTGTTTCAATTGTAAATACATTTTTAATTTAATTCAAATTTTTGATTGTAATTTTATTTATTAATAAAGATGCTATAGAAGTAATGTCTAAGATGGTAATAATTTAGTTAAAAAACATTATTTGTATGTTCAAAAAAGTAAATAGAAATAAAGCTAGTGTCCAGTTGTGATACCGCATAGATCAGCCGGCGGAAGCAGCGGTTCAGAACGCGCTGTTTACAGTTAAATTCAGCCATTTCTCCAAGTAAACACGGAGCCGACCGTGGCGCAGCTGCACGAACTACTGATGGCTCAAGTGATAAGGAATGTTTTATTGGATCGTACCCTCGATTGGAGACAGGATGCGAGATCCTGTTGAGAGTACTTTGTGAAGTGGTAACTAATGTAAATAATGAAATATTGAAAAACTCAAAAATCGAATCATGGTAAATATCCCGTAATAAATGACTTTAATGTAAATAACCATGATAGTTTGAAAACTTTTTTGGTTAATGGTTCATTTGCGAAAGTTCTACGTTTGCGAAGAATTCGATCTCTTTATTTTAACAGGTATTTTCAAACATAAAAACATATTTTTTACCTGTCGAAACGTCGAAAATATAGGTTAATAAACATGATAAAAAAAATTTCCATTACGTGTACAAGAGTCCTGTTATGTCTAGGTAAATTAAATAAAGCACTTTGAATTTAACAATGTGTTCAGTGCCCCGAATCCATTTGACGTAGTATTGAGTCGTAATCATGACGTCTCATATTTTTATGGGATTTGTGTAGTTTTGAGGCGCTGCTGTAACAATACCTATAGAAAAATAAGACGTTACTTTCACGTGACGTGATACTACCGTAAAATAGGCTCAACCCTTTAAAAAAACTGTCTCTCTATCGGTCTTTCTCTGTCTATCCATCTATAAGCTTCTCATGACTAAACGGCCGAAATTATTCTAGTGTTTGGCACTAACTAAATTGAATCCTAGGGAAGGAAATATGCATTTTTTTTTCAAAATTATACCCAGAATCCTTTTGAAGTAAATGCACAAATTAGTGCAGCATTAATAATTTTATTATGTCTTTCTTAAAACTTTATTATGAGGTACCTACCACCTACAAAAGTATTATTATTACATTTCGAATTATATTCAGAAGCTTTTCGTTCAAAAGCTGGAAAAGAAAAGCAAACAAATGCGACGTGGAATGCTAAAGTTGGGAGATTCCATTTAGATTTCCGTAGTTTAGGCACGCGTTGAAAATGTTTGTAATCTAGAAATTTCAAATTAAAACTGTGAATAAAACGTACATGCGGAGTCGCCGCGCTTCAAATGCATTCTATTTTTAACGACCATAAAGCACACTCGTTTCGATGAAAAGCATTGAGCTGCTTTGAATTTGACGACCGATGTGGCGCGGTGGGCGAAGGTCTGCCTGCGACGCAGAAGGTTGCGGGTTCGATTCCCGCCTCAGGACAAATGTGTGTACGATCTGCAGACATTTGTTCAGGGTGTTCTGGTCGTTTTCTATATATAATAAAAAATATCTATCTATGTATTGTATTATATTATGTATATCAGTTATCTAGTACCCATAACACAAGCTCTGCTTAGCTTGGGGCTAGATAATGCTGTGTGAATTGTCCAGCATTATTTATTATTTATTTATTTAATTACTGACTTTCGTGTTTTGCAGCCACTTGGTTTTTTTTTATTTGCTTTAGATGGCTTGTGTGTCACTGCAGGCATAATAGGCCTATTATGATCGCCACTTTATACGTTCACCCAGACCTTCGCCCACCACGCCACAGAGGTCGTAAATGGTACTTATTAGTGACGTCAGTATTTTATAGCTTCAGGAAACTGCGGCGTTCATAATTCGCCACTAAACAAAAAAAATTACTTGGTTACTAACAAACTATAAGTACCTACACTCAAAATAACAAATACAAAAACCTCTTTATATCCTTTATTTGCAATAAATGTACACTTAAAAAATTACAAATTCTTAAAATTACACTAACACGGAAATAAAGACGTCATTTTTATTTCTGTCGCTTCGGTATGTAGACTAAAGTAAAGAAGCGACGAAGAAACCTTTAGCCTGTTAGTTCTTATTTTTCGAGTTGGACCGAAACCCGTCCCAAGCTTTTTAATCCTCCAGATAGAGATATTTTGAAGATATAGAAATATTTTATAGCGAATAGCGACGGCGCGCAATGTAACATATCATGCTCGCTGCGAATAGTTAGTATCTGGCTTTAAGCTGGCGCGGTGGGCGAAGGTCCGTTTGCGACGCAGGAGGTTGCGGGTTCGATTCCCGCCTTTGGACAAATATTTGTATGATCTGCAGGTATTTGTTCCGGGTGTTCAGGTCTGTTTCTACGTATGTATAATAAAAAATATCTAGGTATCTATTTAATGTATTGTATTATGTTTATCAGTTATCTAGTACCCATAACACAAGCTCTGCTTAGCTTCGGGCTAGATAATGCTGTGTGAGTTCCAGCATTATTATTGTTATTATTATTGAGTTTAACGCATTCACTGCCAAGCCTTAGCGATGCAACCCGCAGGGGCACGCCGCCGCCGCCGCGTCGCCGCCCAGAAACGGGTGGTGCACTTGGGCCATGGTAGTTTTAACCAAAATATAATCAGATAGCAGCTTGGACGGTTAACTTGAGTGAAAACGTGAATTAAAATGTAATTTCCTTAAATCTTTTTGTATTTTTGTCACATTAGTCTCAAATTTCAACAACCTACCAGTGTATTTTGTGTAAGCTGTTAATATAGCGGTACTTGATGATAAAAGCTGGTGTGATAAACTTACCAAGTGTAAAAGACATAATAAAAGAGAAAATAGGACGGTCCTTACCTATTTATAAAGGAGGTCATTATTCCAATCATAATTTTATCTCAACATCTCAAGTAGGTACCCACTCGAATAAGTACTGGCGGGTCCTTGACTGTAAATATTTCCAAAGGATCTCCTCGAATTTCTATTACGGGGCGCGTGTACAAGGGCGAAACGGACGTGTGATGGACAATTTATTTATTTAAATATGCCTCCGCCAAATAATAATAATAATGCTAGACAATTCACACAGCATTATCTAGCCCCAAGGTAAGCAGAGTATGTGTTATGGGTACTAGATAACTGATATGCATAATATAACTGCTTCGTGTCCATCCCAAGGTTGTCTGGAAGAGATTGCTTTTAGCGATAAGGCCGCCTATTGTGCAATACTGTTTTATATCTTTTTTTGTATTATTTTTTTTATGTTTTTCTTGGTGTGCAATAAAGTGTATTGTATTGTATTGTATAATACAATACATCTATAGATATTTTTATTATACATAGAAAACGATCAGAACACCCTGAACAAATGTCTGCAGATCGTATACACATTTGTCCCGAGGCGGGAATCGAACCCGCAACCTCCTGCGTCTCACGCAGACCTTCGCCCACCGCGCCACAGAGGTCGTCAAATACTTTAGAAGCTAGAATGAAATATTCTAGCTCCTTAACTCCTCTCGTGCCGCGTGCGCTACAGTGCGCGCACATCTAGGTACTTATACAGCCCGTTAATGAGCTTAAAATCCAATTACTAGGCTTACGAAATTACCCTGCCGGGCATTGTCTCACCTTTGTCAAAATTTTGTTTGAATCGCGTAATCATATCATTCCTTCGTTCAACCTTTTGAGATAAAGCGGATCCCTTTCAAGCGCTCGTATTTTGTTATTTTTTTTTCGTAAACGTGAAAACACGATTAAGAAAAAAAACACCATAGAAAAAAAATGCACTGTTATGCATTTTGTCGAGATTTTAGGAACCCTGTGGTCTATTTAAATGACTAATGTTTTAATTCGTAGGTTATTTTATTACTAATTATTTGGTTCCTTCTGACAGTTTTTTCATTAGTTGTGAATTTTTCATTTCAATAAGCTAAAACTTTATCGTCTTCACAAAATGGCGCGTATTGTAACCTCATAAAAGATAAAAATTATTTATTTATCAAACGTAGAAAATACCAAAAACACCAGGAACACATATTTGCAGATTCTTCAAACGTTTATTCCTTCGAGACCTTCGCCCGCCAAAATGCCAAAATGTTGCATCAGACATTAGATAATGTCTGATGCAACATTTTTCACATCTAAAAGTATCAATCTACAGGTAGCTCAACTGATCCATAACAACACCAATCGAAAGCCCTGACGCTGGCTGCTTTGCCCTGCTATATGGCAATGCTGGTGCGCTGCGTCATCACCAGCCATTGGGTGACTCGCCACCATACAATACACTTGATTACCAATAGGTAATACATG
This sequence comes from Eupithecia vulgata, assembly GCA_946478455.1. Lineage (NCBI taxonomy): Eukaryota > Metazoa > Arthropoda > Insecta > Lepidoptera > Geometridae > Eupithecia > Eupithecia vulgata. The sequence goes on along the minus strand of OX297862.1, from coordinate 4,972,690 downwards.
AATACAATAAGAAACGAAATACATTAAAAAATACATTTATTTTGACACAGGTAGACACGAATATAAAATAAACAAACAGAAAACAAGAACAATTTAACATGGAGGTACGTGGATACAAAAGAATTGGTTGTTTATTCACCTGAGCGATCGATACTAACAGACAGACTCTACAGACTTGCGTTCTCTGAACTTTTACCGATGTTATAACCGCAAGGAACGTGAAAACTTATCTGGATTAAACATTATACATCTGGATTATTTAGGATCGGAGACAACGTTCAGCGCTTATTCCCAATGATCTACTGGGAATAAGCACCTCAAGAACTGCTAGGCCTCCCCTAATGAGCGCCAAAGCGCCCTGTCTTCAGTTTGCCACATCCAGTATCTGCCAGCAATCTCTCGCAATTCATCATCACACCTGGTCAGAGAGCGTCCTACACTACGTTTGCCGAGTCGCGGTCTCCGCTCAAGAACACGTTTACCCCAGCGGTTGTCGGATCTTCTCTAGATAAAGCTAGCCCACTGCCACTTCAGCTTGCTAATCCTTTGAGCTATATCGATAACCTTGGTTCTCTGTCGGATGTATTCTTTGCAAATCCTATCCTTCAAAGAAACTCCGAGCATAGCTCTCTCAATAGCTCGCTGGGCGACTTTAAACTGGTGGATCAGCCCTACCGTGAGTGTCCACGTCTCAGCTCCGTAGATCATGACGGGTAGGACGCACTGATTGAAAACTTTCGTTTACAGCATTGCGGTATGGATGACGAGAAGTCTCGCAAAAGATGACTGATTAAAAATGCATGCCTAACGCATGCATAAAAAAGTGTGTGTCTTAAATGTACTACCTATTTTATTATTATAAACATGTACCTAACTTTGTTAATTTTGCACGCACTTTGAGGCAGAATGTAGAAACAAATATGAAATATCATGCAATCCCTGGTAAATAAGGTATTAATGACTATAAATATTTCTTCCATGCGTCCCGAAACTTTTCCACAACTCTTCAAATAATATGTTTTCACAGTATGTTAATTTGATCATACAAATACGTTGCTCATCACACAGAAAGAGCAATTTATAAAGTTTCTTTGAGTAAGGAGATTCGTCAGTCTCGAAGGAAATAAATTAGCCACTCCGAAGTTGTCAAGGATTGTGGGCGCTGAATACTTGGAGTAATGAGAGCATTCTATACTCGTGAGGGTTATAAAGGATAAAGCACATTCATACCATCTCACTGCCATACATTACAGAATAAGGTATTAAAGTAATTAAATCTTTATTAAGAAAGAAAATGACAATCAAATAATTGAATTAAATTAAAACTAGTACCTAATTTTTTTATTTAAATTTGTTATTTGATTGTTATTTTCTTTCTGAATAAAGAGGTTATTGTTATTTAATAAAAAAAAAAAAAAAAAAAAAAAAAAAAAAAAACCTATTTATATTAGAAACAATTGAGCTATCTACAAACTGTTGCAAAAAATCTACAGGTAGCTCATCTAATCCATATCAATAACAGTCGTAATTAAATAATAACCGAGAGCTGGTTAGTATTTGGCACAGCGCATCAGCATTGCCATACAGGCGGGGCAATGCAGCCAGCGTCTTGAGCACGTTTCCGGCTGGTATTGATAATGGATCAATCGAGGTACCTGTAGATTGATTATAACAGTCTGCAGTTATCTCAATTGATTCAAGTATAAATATTAGTTTTTTTTTTATTGTTGATTATATTTTATTCAAGCATGTGGCCCTCGTGCCCCGAGTACCTCTATGAAGGAAATTGTTAGATCATCAATATTATGAAGCGTAGGCCTGCGGCTGCTGTACGGAAGCGATATGCCGTGACGCGATGACGCTAGAAGAGCGCGGCCTATGTATGCGGCAACCTTTAAGCTACCAGCCCTTTCTTGTCACGTTGAAACTACGCACATGATGACTAATACTACTTCAGATAGCGTTTTCTGAAAGCTGAAAATTTATCGGTCGATTAGGAGCTTCGTTGAGTTGAACTTTGACGTATTTCCTACGTTAATAGTTCCGTCAAACCTCTATCGAAAAACTCCACCATTACGACTTGGCATTTCCTGGTAGTTTATCCGCTTTATAGCTTTCTGGTATTATAGTTTTGGAGAGACAAGATCAAAAATAAATATCTGGTAAAAGTAACATTTATTATTAAGGAATAAAAAAAATTTATTATAAATTATATTTATACTAACATCTATTTTCTAAAAATCTAAGCCGTCACCAGAAAGGCAGAGTGCCCAGAATGCTGGCAGCATTGCCACGTTGAATGGCAATGCTAATTCGTTGACCGAATTATAAGCCAGCAATAATAATAATAGTATCTGATTATACATATAAAACGCTTCTATATAGGTAGGATGACACGTGTATCATGATACATTTAAGATTTTTGGGGTGCTATTCTACTAAACTAATGACTTCACAATGACAATGGAATCGTCATGAATGAATTCTTTATTAATGGCAACGTGTTCGGTTAGACAATTCTGCCAGTGTCAAGTAATGGAAAATAATTATAAATTGTATGAGTTATCAAATTATGAAGATTGTATGATATTTTTAACAAAGCCTAGTTCGTTATCCAGCAGGGTACACCACGTGCAGGTTAAGTACAATGACACATTTTAGTATTCTATCTTAGATGAAAGAAACTATAGATGGAGGGACACACGTCAAAAATGTCAAGATTGAAACCATTCTATCAATCTCTCCATGCACATAGCACCGCACGCAGTATCTAGAGATTCTTCATCTACGTGACGATTCTGCACCGTGGCCATAGTCATAGAAAAACGATTAATTAGTAGAATTGTGCCCACATTGACGACCTTCTGTGGCGCGTCGGGCGTGGGTCCGCCTGCGACGCAGGAGGTTGCGGTTTCGATTCCCGCCTCGGGACAAATGTTTGTACGATCTGCAGATATTTGTTCAGGGTGTTCTTGTCGTTTTCAATGTTTAATAAAAAATATCAATCTATGTATTGTATTATGTATATCAGTTATCTAGTACCCATAACACAAGCTCTGCTTAGCTTGGGGCTAGATAATAATGTGTGAACTGTCCAGCATTACAACAATAAGTACCATCTGCTCCAAAGTTCACGATTACTTGTAAGTAGCTATCTAAGTGCTACATTATTCATCGCAATAGCCTATTCGGTCTCCGAATTGCTTCACCTTAAATATAATGGCCTCCATAACTGTGTTTAACTCAAACCATTGTTTGATTAATTGATGTAGGTAAGGTATGACGTCACGATTCTATCAATTAATCACACTACTATTATAATGCGAGTTTGGATGGATGGATGTTTGTTACTTTGTTAAGCCAAAGCCAATAAATGTGGTGACACGAAAGTATTTTGGCCATAAAAAAAAATAAAAAAACGGATCGGCAGAACCTTTGTATGGATTTTTTTGTTGGTCTATAGATTTTTTTTAGTAGGGTCTGGAATACCAATTAGCCTATATGTAAGGTTTTGTATTATAGTGCGAAAGCCGTAAGCAAGTAATATCCATCGAAGGGGCGCAGGACTCGAACCCGCGCCCCTTCGATCGGCAGCCGACCCGACGCTAAAAGCGATTGTTCATATTTACAATAAACATTTCTACTGAATGTGTAACGTAATAATAAATGAACAAAGAATAATGCTGGACAATCCATCTAGCCCCAAGCTAAGCAGAGCTTGTGTTATGGGTATACTAGATAACTAATATACTTAAAATAATATAATACAAAGATAGATATTTTATTATACATAGAAAACGACCAGAACACCCTAAACAAATTGTCTGCAGATCGTACACACATTTGTCCCGAGGCGGGAATCGAACCCGCAACCTCCTGCGACCTAATGTGTGTAAATTCCTAAATGTGATTCTCTCTGTTTATAACTTGTGTTCCATCTGCTTATTTTGGTGAAGATAAAATAATTCAGTTTTAAATTTTATTCTTTTTTTTACATTCCACAATAGCTACTCTTTTAAGATATCTAGTGACTTTTTAATGAAAATAGATAGGTACATAAGTAGTTAAAATTAGTTTTTCATATGATTTATAAATTCTTTTAATTATAAGAGCTTTCAAAATATATCGCGTACGAAGCACCATTCAGAAATTAGTACATAATTATTTAAATGGATTACTAGGTTTTGGGATAAATTTCCTAAAAGCGAAATCTTGTTATCAGTTACATTAAATAATAAAATCGGTTCTCGCATACCGAGAATTAAATAGGTATGAAAAGATTTTACTGATTTCAATTATTCAGGTATTATTGGTTGAAATACCATGCAATTCACGGTAGGCTTCACTCCACTCAGGATTGCTGTCGTGATTGTAGATAAAATTTGTGCAATTCTGAATAAGCCTACTTCCACTTATCCAAAAATTCTTATTTGTTATTATGACTATAAAAAACAAAAAAGCTCTTTTCTTTTTAGGATTACTTTGCTGTCGTGAAATTTGGTAAGAAGCAATATCTTATAGCACAAGTAAAGGGAAAAATCCGAAAACCGGAAGTTTGTAGTATAATACCATTTTTTTTTTGTCAAAAGGATATATATATATATATTATATCACTAAAGGATTTCGATCCAAGGCGAGATTGGATCGAAATCCTATAGGGTACTTCCTTTTGATCTATAGTCATGAAATTTGACAAGAAGCAAGGTCTTATAGCAAAAGTAAAGAGAAATATCTGAAAATCTAAATTGTCGATAAAATTAAAGTTTTTTTTTCTCGCTACTAACTAAAATCTATAAGGCACTTTTCGTTGAACTAGAATCATGCTATTTGGCTAGCTAGGTATATCTTAATAGATTCATAATTAATTTGTATTTAACTATTTTCTGATACAATTACAAATCTTCAATCATCGATTCAAAATTCAAATTCAAAATTCAATAACCTTATTACTTTACGCCTACAAAATGAACTCATAAACAAGTCAGATTTTGTACTACGGACGTGGATAGTTTTAATTTAAATTTGTTATTTGATTGTTATTTTCTTTCTGAATAAAGAATGTTAAAAAAACTACGGACAGCTTTATAAATAGTAATTATTATCAAATAAGAAATAAAGTGTTATTGATTTTATTGATTGATTTTTAAGTATGTAAAATATCCTTAATTTTGTATTCTACCGTGTGTGTGTGTATGTGTGTCTGTGCTGTTTTTGTTGTGTCAAATAAATGTATCGTTATCTTTAAACACTTCAATGTTTTGTCCAAGTGGAAAAAGTTGAGCTACCTCTAGATTTTATCAACAGTCTACAGTTAACTGTTTCAATATTACAATACCTATTAGTGCTATTTTTTTTAATGTGTTTTTCTTACACACTTCGATGTTACCTATATATTAGAAAATAGGTACTTAGGTCAAAAATAATAGTACTAAGTTGTACTTATTTTCCCATACAGTTCAGCGGGAACTTTTAATTCTAATTCCGGTTAGTGTCAGGAACTTATAGCTCACGTCGTCCATATTTGGTGCTGACGCTTTGTACTTTACATCTGCGAAATTTCCTGCCAAGTTCAGATATAAACTTTTCACAAGTTACGATATTGGTCATGTTCGAAGTTGATAATGATTATCATAGAATTTAGCCGCAAATGTACCAAATCTCTGATTAGAGACAGATGATCAGAGATACATAACAATTAAAAATAAACAACAAAAATGTACTTAGGTACATTATGTAATCTGACATTTTCATTGTTAGATGACACGTTTAAGGCGCATACAGCACCTAAACTAGCGCCACCACCTACTTTATGTTATTATTCTGTTTAACAAAGGAATTTTCAAAAATCCTTCTTCCAGTTTGTGATACCTATCATAAGCTTTTTTTTAATGCCTCTGTAATAGTTTTATTCTATTTAGTTTAGGAAGAGATACGAAAATAGATTTTGGTGGCCACCAAGTGCAACTTCGTATCTCTTCCTAAACTAAATAGAATAAAACTATTACAGAGGCATTAAAAAAAAGCTTATGATAGGTATCACAAACTGGAAGAAGGATTTTTGAAAATTCCTTTGTTAAACGGAATAATAAGATAAATTAGGTGGCGGCGCCACTTTGGGTCCGGTATGGGCCTTAAAGTCAATTTCCTTTAATACTTTACTATGTTAAAATTATAATATTTTAACTAAGTTCCTTTTTTAATGAAGATAAAAAACCGTTTTTTTTAAAATAATTTTTTAAAAGAACATTACCAAAACTAATGTAATTACGAGATTTGGAAGAATTATGAACTAAAAACTTTGCCAGGTGGGGTCAGTTAACATTGTAGGTGCTAAAACTGTACTATATATTATGATAAATAGGTTAAGACCTACTTTGAATTTTATATTTTGAACTATTTTCCGCCTCCCATGTTGGAAACAATCAAAATAACGTATTGTAAAATTCAGAATTCAAGAACATTTTGGAACATTCGATATTTTTCTCATACGGTACGGTCGACTTGAAATCTCCGTCCAATCGTTGGAATATTTCCATAATAAGATGGAGACCTAAATAAACAAAAGCCAATAGCTCTACGTCCCACTAATATTCTTCATATTTTATATATTGATATATAATAACTTTGGTAGAGCCCTATCAATTTAAGAGCATTGTTTTCCACGTCCGTAATCAAATTCTTTTTTCATTTTGGGTTGCGGCTATTTTAGCTTATGCTTAAACTAACATAAACGCATAGCTTTTTGCTTACGAGTACAGTACTCGCATTGGGCAAATTTTCCACGAAAATTTAATAATGTCCCAAAAAATTTCGATTTCGACAGGATTCGAACCCGTTCCCACCCTCAGTACGGGTAAAAATACTAACATAAACGCATAAAAATACAAGTTTTACTTGCGGCTTTGCATTCATTTTACGGTACAAAAAGTACCTTGGCTATTTTAGTTCATTAGCCTCAACCTCAACCCAGGTCGAGAACTACATCCATGCAAAGTTTCAGCTCGCTCCATTCAGTTGTTTTGCAAACATTAAAACTTTCGCATTTGTATTAGCGTGATGTGATATGTTTCGACGACTATTTCGTAAGTACTCTCTCACTCTCAACAGCCAATATTGGTCCACTGCTGGACGCAGGAATCCCCCTGATAAGCGCCTTATAGGTTTTTATCTCATGGGGATAATGCCCATAATCCCAACGCGAATGCCAAGCGTAAGTACTACATTAAATAAAATATTACTTCAGTATAATATATGTACTTTTAAAGTAATTCTTGCTGTGTAGCTAGAATGTTTCAAATGTAGCTCTGAGTAGATGAGTAGAGCATTGTTAGCAGGTATTCTGTAGGTCGAGGCTTGACGCCGTAAATAGACGACAGAGGCGCCGCCTTTCCCTAATGACGGTGAATGACCCCTCCACCAACACTAGTGTAGAGCAAGATAGAGTTCTCTGTCATTGACAGTTGAATAGGCGAAGTGAAATGAGTTTTGACCAGAGCCCGGGGATTAAATAAATAAATAATGCTGGACGTCTAGCCAAAAGTTAAGCAGATTATATTTAACTGATTTATTTTATAGTCAATAGACCTTTGTTTCATCACAATCTCGCCTGTCGTGACGGTGTCACGAAAGTCTAGAAGATCCTATTCACTCTTGACTTAAAGAGGCCCTGGTTGCAATTAACCGGTAAAACAGCAGCAGGGAGCGTGTTCCAAACCGGTACCGGTACGAATGATGACTACAAATATATTTAATATAATGTATTAAAGAAAATATTCAAAACACTCGCAACAAATATTTTTAGAAAGTACAAATACCCAAGGCGGGAATCGAACCCGCAACCTCCTGCGTAGGATAATAATTTTTATGAAACCTACTAACTATAAGTAGGTCGTCGTTAAGTTTTTTATGTGATGAGGATATCAAGAAACAAAGGCTTTTATTTTATGTTCACTATGCATATTGTTATAAATATACATAGATTATACCTTTCGGACATGAAACTATTCAAATCCCACACGTATGCTTAGTGGTTCTGTACTACACCAGTTTATATAAAAAAAACCGGCCAAGTGCGAGTCGGAGGCCGCTCGCAAGGGGCACGTAGGGTTCCGTAATCTATAAAAACGGCAAAAAATCACGTTAGTTGTATGGGAGCATCGTTTAATATTTATTAATAAACATTATCTTTTTTAGTAGTTATTGTTATAGCGGAAACAGAAATGCATTATCTGTGAAAATTTCAACTGTCTAACTATTACGGTTCATGAAATATAGCCTGGTGACAGGCAGACAGACAGACTGATGGACGGACAGCGGAGTCTCAATAGGGTCCCGTTTTACCCTTTGGGTACGGAACCCTAAAACAGTTTACTCTCGTTTTTCAACATCAAAAAAATTTATTCAGTGCATCATAGCCTGGGTGACTGCCATGAGCGGATTTATTTTAAATGTGTTGATGTTATAGGGTCAAAATATTCATAATCGTGAGATACATAATATATGTATGTAGGTTGCTTGAAAGTTCTGAAAAGTTCAGTTCGAACTTGGCTTAAAGTTATTTGTTTCAACACAACCAGTTTCCAAGTTAAACTATAAGCTCGTAAGCTTCTGGTTACGTATCTGGCTAAACAGAGCTTGTGTTATGGATACTAGATATGGATATGGAATATATTAATTTCTAAGCCACATTGACCGTTAAACTCTTAGTATGACTGTAGGTTATTCTTCATTGGATTAACGGAATTTACTTTCTCCGTTTCAAATAGTTTGCTATAAGATATCTCGCAAGAAGCAACCTCTCTCAAAGTTCCAACTAATAAAATTATGCGACCTCATTTGTTACTTAGCCTGGCCCCAGGGCTTTACGTGAGAAATTACCCTAAGCTCCTGAAAGCATTAATTTCTGTCCCACTCCTCAATAAATCTTACTAAAAATCGGTCAAGTAAGATTCATTGCGATTGGAGGAACATGATATTAAAGATGAACTATAAACTTTGGAAGTTTTAAATCTTCTTAAGTTTTATTTTTCGTAAAAGCTAGCATTGCAAAATGCTGGGTAGGGAACGTTTCTATCGCCTGAAATCTGATTTAGACTGAAGCATTTAATCCTATAGGCCTGTCGACTTTCTGAAAAAGGTTTTAGGACATATCGCCGGAATCAAGACAAGAGTGAAATGTATCTTCTAGAATCTTCACCTTCGTGATACATCGTCGGCCACATCTTCACTTTCTACCAGGTGAGATTGTGGTCAAACCTTTAAACTAAACTAAGGTCTATAGACTAAAAACAATAAAAATTAAAGAACCGGCCAGTTGTCCACTGCCATATGAAGAGGTCAACTCGACCACGAGTAGCGTAGTACGAGTTTCTTTTTTTACAAAACTTGGTAAAGCGTTTGACCACCATCTCACTTATTAAAATAGCCTGGCCGTTTATGTGGTTTATGTATGACGGAGCACGCTTTTCCAAAACGAACTTAGTCACACGACATTTGAAGAGTCCGAAATTTTACCTGCCGGGAAAACAGACAATTTGTTCAACACTTTACCGTTTTTTTTGCATTGTAGCGAATGAGGTTTCTCAATAGAAGGTATGACAGACGCTCGTGATGTCGCGTCTTTTGTGAAAGCTGTCACTCCTGCGTCAGCTCTTGCTAGCCAGCAAGAGTCGAAAGAACTCTCAAAATATTAAAAAAAAATTAACCCTAAATTAAAGCCTTGTAGAAAAATAAAAAATGCTTCTTTAAACTTACATAAACATTTTTATGCTAAGCACAGAATAGCAACGAACTCTTCCATCGAATGTATGAATATTCAATAGTAATTTCGTAGCCAAAATATCTATCCACAAGGCTACATTCAATTTGCCACGAGAATAAATTAAGGCCTCTCCGTCACATCATCTTAGACGATTCGCTCGGCTCTTTGGTATTTAATTCATTCTGGCTGCTAATGGAAATGGGAAGCGACTTTTGGATTTTGGGAGGTAAATTAGATAAATAAGCCATCAGACTCGCAAATATGAAGTAAAGTAACAGGAAAATGCTTATTTTTTGTTTATTTTCTTGTTGACCTGTTTGTTTTAATATGATAAGTTGTTAAGTTGAGTAAATATTTTGTGCACGCTGTCGCGTCCCATAAGTGTGAAAGTAATATATTATATAAATCATAAGATTTTATAGTGTCGTGTAGTCTTAATGTGATTTTCACGTAGGATGACCTTTTTCACATAAATAAATGACGATTAAGGGGAGGCCTATGTCCAGCAGTGGACTGGTATAGGCTGATGATGATGATGAAGCTATGGATCGTCAATGGTTTTTGACAATCTTTTTTATTTTTCTTAGGCTTTTTATTAGGCTTCAATAAACTGTTTGCTATAAAATGCTTGAATTATTGCGTCAAAGATGATCCGGTGATGAAAATCAAACATCAGCACCAGATGAAAAGTGTTCATGTAAAAAATAACTGCAGAAATTCTGTAAATAAAACAGCGTACCTTTGAATAAGAAATGGTAGGTAGGTACAGATATTATCGTGTGTTTTACGGTTTTCTGTTTTACTGCGCGATTGCAGGATCGCAATAAAAACTTTAATCCGCAAAAACATCGGCTGCATTTCGCCAGCGAGTAAACAAATGAAATGAAAAAATGAAATTTGTTTTTCCGCTAACAAGGCAGACATGTTTAATTTGGTTTTTTTATCAACTCGTTGAGTAGAAGACTGCTGGACTTGCGCAGGTTTTTATTCAGCGACTATTCATAATATCGTTATGTCATAATATCTGTTGAACGTATTCATTAAGCATACTCAATTTGGTAGTTATTGATTGTAAGAAGAGCTGTTAATGTTTTTTTTTATAATCTTTCTCCAATACGCAATTTTCAAGTCAATTTTCTCTTTCTGATTGAACAAGAAAATTCAACGCATCTCAATTAATATGGCCCGATGAAATATTAACAAAATAATATTGTATTGTAGGTACTACTTAGTTTTCTGGAAACCTCAAAATTTCATCATATCCTACTAATATTATAATGGCAAAAGATTGCAATGATAGTTTGTTTTTACTGAGCGGGTCAAGTATAAATTTTGCATGTAATTCCGCCGAGTAGCTAATGTATATAATATTTTCGGAAAAAACTTCGAATACAGTGGGCACAGTATAGGTACATTTTTTCAATCTAGAAATTTAACTGACAGACGTTATAACATCCAGACCTTTATATATACTCATTCCATCAGAACGCTTTCTTTACTCCCATTTCATATTTTTCTCACTTTAGCTCGATTGAATACTGAACTTGTATAAAAAAATTGGGCTCGTCCGGGATTTGAACCCGGGACCTCTCGCACCCTAAGCGAAAATCATACCCCTAGACCAACGAGCCGGCTATTAAAGACGTCGAAATAACAGCGGAGACTACACATTTGAATAGCGAGTAGGTCACGTGTAGGATGACGTAATACTTGGTGAAAGGCGCCTACTCCGCTTAATATTGTATGAAAATATTACGCGTCTATGAGATTATCAAGCCTTAATCGTTTTACTTACAAATTTTGAAAGACAATATAATATTGCTTGCTTCTTGCGATACATTTTTTCTATTTATTTAAAAAAAACAATTTCTAAAACATGATTTAAAACAAAAGATTGGGCTCGTCCGGGATTTGAACCCGGGACCTCTCGCACCCAAAGCGAGAATCATACCCCTAGACCAACGAGCCGTTGCATCAATTGCTCAAATTTACGATGCACTGACATGTTAAATTTATGGCTTAGTTTTATTACGTTTCGTGTGATTACATCATCGCCGCCGTTCTGATTTTGATAACAACTTTACTGTGACCTTCGGACATTTTTGTAACATGTTCTCTATTGCGTATTTTTTCATTCCGACCGAGAAGCTAGTAGAGTTTACAATTTACCAAACACAAGTTCTAATTTGTTATTTGATTGTAACTTTCTTTCCTCTTTTTCTCGCTTTTTTAATTTGTAAAATGAATTTAAAAAATATTTTACATGTTTTCATCCAACTCGGCAAGTAACTTTCTGTCTTTTCCTCCAAAAATTATGACTCTACCATATTTCGCTTTCATCTGTAGTGAATGTTACCTTTTACCGTATCGTTTATACGGGTAGGGTAGGTAAGTACTACCCACACAGTGCTTTTATAGCTCATAAAGCTAAACCCTGTCTATGGCTTAGCCCGTTGCTGCGCGTCGCAAAGCTAGGCGTTAACTGACATTGACTCGCTGCTTACCACGGAGTATAAAGAGCTCTACAAGGGCTCTACTGTGTATATTACCTTATTTTATGGGGCTTTTGTAGGTTCTTCTTTTTGAGGATCTGCTTATGAAACCCATGTAACCTTTTATATCCGTTTTTAGTACTTATTAAAACGAAAATAGAGCCACATCATTGTTTTGAGTCATTGTTTTGCAAAACTGTACGTAGCTAAATTTAAAATTTTAAGAGAAAAGCAAGAATAAATTTTCTACAGGAACGAGAATCGAAAATCGTTGAATCATTTAAAATTCAAAGCCACAGGTAAAGTTTAAGTTTATTTAGATATTCTAAATTCATGCTCTCATAGATTCTGCAAAGATGTTTATTTTCCAGTATGGTCTTAGGTATCTTAGATGTTTTGAATACTATAATGTAAATATACTATTGGCTGCGGAATGCATCTGAAGTGTACAGATCAGTAGAACACCTGGTATTAGGTACGTCCAGTCCCGGGAAGGCATTTCTGCTGGAATGCAAGCACTTCAGAGATATTCCCGAGTTAAGATGACATTGTGACGATGTTCAGAGACTTGTTTGTAGAGATTGAATAAACATATGCAAATTTATTATTACAGGATTTGTAATGTACTCATTACACATACTGTTACTTATAATAGACTAAAAAAATGTCTGTTCATCCATTTTTAGTCTAATAAGATGTGAAGTCTTTAAACATCTTTACAATGTGTCTTAACTCGGACAATATCTACGTGGCAGAAATTAAAGAAATATCAGTTCAATATATAAAATTCTAACTTCTGTTTTTATAGATGTTTTGGTAATTTAAAATATTTTTATTACTAACCATCTGTCCTTAAATATTTATTTTATCTAAGATTTAACATCGCCGGTTGCTGCCTTAGGACTCTAAGGAGTTCCTTGTTTTTTTTTTTTGTAAAATCATAAGGAGTGCAAAGAGAAAAGGCCCTTGCCCAGCTGTGGAACAGTAACACCTAAATACAATAATAACATTTGGTTTAAGCTAAGCTATATTGATTTTACAGCTGAGCGGAAACCTGCATGTTGGGATACGTATAAATGAATTCGCTCTTGCAAATTCAAGTAGGAACTTTAGCGTGGAATGTATTAGCCTCTCGAGTGGTGTATTGTATACTGCCAAAGTAGGTACTTCAACTTGGTTTGACGGTCGGAACATCGCTGCAGTAAACCGCACCGTACCAATACCAGAATCTCCTGCAGTGAGTTAATGGAAATGGAGCAGATCAAGAACTTAGAATAGTCAGAATATTATTATTTTAATTTATTTTTTACTGGCTGTTCCCCGCGTTTTCATGTGTGTTAAATTCGAATTTTACATTTCTAGGGGGATTATCACATATTTTGGAAATTTTGTAAATACAAACAGATTTTTTCACGTTACTTAAAAAAAAAAATTCACATCGTCCGCGAGTGCTGATTCTAGACAGATTTTTTTCATCAGATCTAATAGCTTGATCATTATACTACTATGAGGATACGCCATCGCTGTTCTATTAGAAATATAGGTTATATATTTTTTTTAACTCTTAAGGTTCTCGAGTGGCGACCGCGATGCAATGAGAAACGGAGTCTCCACTCCATGGACCGAGGACATTGTAGCGGATGCAGCAAACCGATGGATGGAGGCGGCTCAGGAAGGCTCAGGGTCGCAATTTGTGGCGTCGTTTGGATGAGGCCTATGCTCAGCAGTGGACGTATACAGGCTGATGATGATGAACGAACATAACCTTCTGTTTGTCAATGATACTGTGCCCATCTATCTGCTCGGTATCGCTAGGTACCGTTAGGTATCGTTTCAATTTATTCATGCCGTATATCTACGTAATACCGCGGCCAAACCACATCGAGAATTGGAATCGTAACTCCATTGCAAACTACGTGTTTTATTGTGCATAACTTGAGGATCAGTTGAGCTATGGAAGCCGGGTGCATTTGCAGTGGTGGATACTGTTTTAGTGGAAAATTACATTGGTAAAGTAGATTTTGATAATTCGCTTCCGTTTAAATGTTGGACATAAATTAAAGGAGCAGCCGTGAGTGACTTAAGGCTGACATGATCATAAAGGGGTGGTCAAAGGTGAATTCATTGTTGTCCAATGTTTAATATTTGAAGTATTTTATTTCGTATTTCTAATACAATGTGAGATCTTATCAAAAAATCACGCTTTCTAGGTATTAGGAGCCATGTTAGGGCGTCATGCAACTTGAGAGGTAGCTAAGCTAAACACTTTATTAAGTATCACAATTATAGTACCTAAATAATTAGTCTTAATTTTTTTAATTGCACAGAATATAAGTTCATTATAGAGATTTGATAAAAGTTTTGATTAAAAAAACGAAGTTAATATATTTAACTTAATAAAACAGGTATGTTTTATTAAGTTTTTTTAGGTACTATGTAGTACGTACGTTTTAAAATGTAATATCTCCAAAAATGTATTTTAAGTCCTATAAATTAAAAGTTGTTATATCTCCAAAAATTAATAACCATGACAATCTCACAGTCGATATAAAAACTTTAACAATAGAAAACAAACATAAAACTCGAACGATAAGACAGTTCGCTACAGACGCTCATAAAGTGTAGGTACCCAGTTCCAGATAAGACGGATGCAAGCTTCTCCAATCTCGCTCAACGGTCTTGTGGAATCGCGGGATTCCAGATAATTACGTACCTACCTTCATTCACTTTAAGGGACAATTCGGGATTTCACAAAGGAATTGAAGTACGGAATGGAAATCGCTACATCGCAGCGTGATTACTCCTACTTTACGATATCATGACCTTCCACTCTGCTTGCAGAGTGAGAGACATTATGAGACATTGATGTCAATTCTGATGATGTTGATGATTCTTTGTTTGATCAATATGTGTCTGGTGGAACACTTTTGTGCCAGTGTCAAGTAATGTAAAATAATTGTAAATAGAGTTATCAAAGTATGAAGATTGTGTGATATTTTCACCAAAGCCTAGTTCTTTATTAATTAGACAATTAAATAAATAAATTGTTATTTACATTTTGTAGTTATTGTTATTGCAGATATTTTCATGCATCAATCGAAAATAAAATAAATAAAAATAAATAATATATTTTATTCATGAATAACTTAGGACTAAACAGATTACAAAGCGTACTTTATCTTATTTACTTAAGGGATAAGATGATGCATGCGCCTGAACTAGGTTAATACCTGTTTTTCAGGCAAAGTAAGTGCTGACAATTTACATAAAGATGAAATTCAATAAACCCTATTTAGTATAAAACAATAAACTTACTTTAAAGTTACTTATGCTATGGCTCTAAACTAGTTAACTTAAGAAGTTACTTGTTTTCCAATTTATCTTTTGAAGAATCTTTTGATTTAAAAAAAACTGTTTAAGAAGATAAATATTGTAATATTTGAATTGACCAATATCTTAATATAGTTTATGTTAAGGGTTCGATTCCCGAATCGGGAACAATGTTTGTACGACCTGTAGATATTTTACCGGGTATTCTGATTGTTTTCTATGTAAAGTAAAAAATAACTATATATGGAATATAGTGTACTGATTATCTAGTTGGTACCCATAAAACAAGCTCTGCTTAGCTTGGGGCTAGAGAACGTTGTCTGAATTATTCGGCATTATTTATTTATATCAACAATAAAACCGTGCTCAGCATCTGTAGATGTTCATTTATTTAGATTCGATATTTAAATGGAAAAGCGTCATAACGAGTACCATAAAATAAAAGAGTGTGCAATTAGGAATCGTTTATATTTGAATGAGGGCCACAAACAGTCGAACATTGAGTGCGGACGGGCCATTATTCACGCCATTCTGTCCCTTGGCTAATGATCATGCCTCACTTTACAACTCGTAAAAAACATTTTGGTTCATTTATCGTTTTTTATTAAAAGAAAAAACTTACTGAAAGCCAGTTATGTCATTTGACACACTAACATCATAATATCATGTTATCAGAATCATTACGAATATATGTGGTGACTGATCAGTAAGTTTAAGCTTCGGTTTGATATGATTCAGTTAACATGAAATCATTCAAGATTCAAAGATATTTATTGCGTCAAACATGGTTTGAAGGTGGTAAGTATAAATAATGCACTCATGTCTCACTATATTTAAGCATGCAATAATTATAATTAATTAGGTAGGTACTTAGGATCTAGCATTAAAAAAGTCATGTATATCATAAAAATTCCGATCATTCAGCCACCTACACAATTTGATTTAAATAAATAATTATTCACTAATTTAATGTCATTTGATCATTGTCATTTGTCATTCGATAATTCTTTACGTACTCTACACTACTCTACATTCGGCAAACTTTTAGAGTATACCCTACTTAAAACAAAAAAGAAAAAGAATTTATTGATGACTGAACAGTCAATTCAAGTACCAGTTTGATAGGTATGACTTTGTCAACATAAGAATCATTAGATTATATCTTACGTGTGCAGAGTACTCTTATAGTGTGCAGTGGGGGAGTATGCCCTTAAAACAAAAAAAAAACAAATTTAATTGTGTAATGACTAATGACTGATCATGATCAATGAGTCTTGGTTTAATATGACTTAGTAAACATAAGAATCATTACATTATCACTTACGTTCTGTACACTATTTTACATTTTTTGTGCAGATTGCACACATGAAGTAAGAGCCCCCATAAAATAAAAAATTAATGACGTCTTAACAAAATTGACATGATAATTTTAATAGGAACAAGTGAGTCGTACAATAACAATGGCGAATTCAGTTGGAGACGGGAGACGGGCCACAGACTGAATTATTCAGGCGAATTTTCTAAATTCAAAGCTCGCATAATCCGTGGAAAGCCATTATATCTGTCTGGAAATCTCATTTCCTGTCGGGAAAAACGGACTGCCTGTCGCGATGTTCGGAAGTGGGTCGTGACTTGAGCCAACACTGTAAACTCTACCTATACCTAGCTCAAAGCCAGCATGCGAAGCCGTGGGCAAAAGCTAGTACTATACATCTTAGTCAAGCAAGCTTCTAAAAAGCAATCATAAGTATAAGTATAAGCAAGCATCATAAGTATAAGCATCTTAGTCGGCAAGCTGAAGACAGGGCGCTATGGCGCTCAGTAGGGGAGGCCTATGTCCAGCAGTGGACAAATATAGGCTGATGATGATACATCTTAGTAAGAGGCGTGTCTAAAACTCTACCTACACAAGCTAGAAGCTATAGTTTGTAAAACACTACCGAGTACCGACCGACCCATAGTTGATTCTACATTCTACTACCACGTCTACCACATATGGATAACTCTTCCCGTGGGTGTCGTAGAAGGCGACTATGGGACATAAACCGGGGGGCATGCACCAGCGCCTCTTGCAGAATAGATCTACCACCAAACTACTATCCCCAACCCGCATTCCCAGCGTGGAGATTATGGGCATTACCCCCATGAGAAAAAAAACAGGGAAAGGCCTGCGTTCAGTAGTGGACCATTGCAATGGTCCACTCAATGCATTGAGGCTATTGAGGTGAGGTTGAGGATTCACTGCCCAGCCTCGGCATTAGCTGTATTGCGCCGTTTCATCGGCATAGGCAGGTTGTTGAACGATCAACGTTCAACAATATGGCTAAACGTTACAATATAGCCTTCTTGTCTATTTCAAACAAAGGTTTTTCAATCGGCTTAGGCATTCTACAAACGGGAATCCCTTTTGTAGAATGCCTAAGATTAGATTCTACGATCTATGGATTAAACACAACGGCGTAGTCGGTATTTGGATCAATGTGTTTTGACCTGTTTCAACACACTATTGAGTCCTCAGAATGCGAGCTCCATTTGGAAACTAGTTCACTATGTTATCAAGTGTCAAAGGTACATAACGCCTGTGACATAGATGTACGATGGATATATGTCAGCGTGAGAGATTTCAAGCGATAGCTAACCGCTTTCCGTTTGTTTTCGAGTGCCGGGCGCGAAGCCAAATGTGGGGTAAGTTCGGATCCGGTGGGTTTATGAGTTTCTTTTGTTTGTGAATTTTGAGGTAGGATAGTTTGAGCTTATGGGGGCGAATGAAACAATAAGGTTTTAACTGAATGCGTGCAAACGTTTGTGTATTCTGTACTGATGTAGTGGAATCGCTGGTGTTCAATCACAATATTCACAACACAAGGAGTTACTTATTAGGAATTTCCGTTGCTGGCCGCAGAACTCGACTTCTCGTGAAAAAGAAATAATCACGAGATTACATACTGTGTTTGAGTAAAACACTAAGCTAAATAACCTGAAAATTTTGCCGTCCTTTTTTTACGATCGGGTAAAAAACACGATACTTAGCCGTTTTATGCTAGTTAGTTTACGTCTTGGCGCCAACGAAATCGAAACCATATACACTTTAAAGACCATTTATATAATTAATCACAACGAGCTTAGATTTCTTTAGAGTTCTAAAGATACAAGAGTTAAAATAGTTTATTCGTTTTATCATATCAGTCTTGTTAAGTTCAGGCCTCTCATTGAAAGCATATTCAAGAACTCTATTCCACTTCTTAATTTTAACAAAGTAATTAAAGGTTACACTTCATTAAGCAAATTAAATGTCGTAGAAACTCCAAAGCCTTATAAAACCTTCCTCCCTAATTAAATAAGTTCGCTTATAAAAAGGGAATGCTGAATTAAGTACTTTAGCAGTTTTTTGGGAGAATTCGTGCACAAAATACATCCGTTGAATTATTTAAAGTATATTTTGTTGTGCTCGTAACAACACCAACATATAATATGTAGAAGCAAAACTATTAAATTTACATTACCAACAACCATGTATGTTTGAGTGAGAAATTAACGAGGCCATAATATAAATTATACTTTAACGAAGTGGTACTACGTTTTTTTTTTTTTTAACTAATCAAAAGGTTATTTATTCAGAAAGAAAATAACAATCAAATAACAAATTTAAATTAAAACTAGTATTTACAATAGAAACAATTAAGCTATCTGCAAACTGTTGCAAACAATCTACAGGTAGCTCAACTGATCCATATCAATACCAGTTGGAAGCGTGCCTAAGACACTGGCTGCATTGCCCCGCTGTATAGCAATGCTGATGCGCTGTGCCAGATACTCACCAGCTCTCGGGTCACGCGTCGCTTCGACCAGACGCTCAGATAATTTTTTGAAAACCCGGAGAGCCTCGGTACCCCACGAACCTAGGGTCTCGACTCCAAGGGGAGCAAATGTGTAGGCTCTGTCGAGACCTGCATATTTGCGCCTCTTGAGATCTTCGGCTAAATCTGCCGCCGCACCAGCCCTCACGGAAGTCCTAGGAAGATGGGAAGGCGCGAGTACTATGTTAGTATTTCAATTATTACTAACATAATTAAGGAATAGGAAAACATTACAACTAGTATTCGCAGTTGAAACAGTTGAGCTAATTGCAGACTTTTGCAATCAACCAGTGGTATTCATTGATACATGGACATATATTGTATATATTATATTGATATATGGACATATTATTGTATGTAACGGAAAGTTGAAAAATGCAGATAGCTTCGTAATATACAACCGTTATTAACAAACAAAATTACAATCAATAAATAGAATTAAATTAAAACTAGTATTTACAATTGAAACAATTGAGCCAACTGCATGCTGTTGCAAACAATCTACAGGTAGCTCAACCTTGTATTTTAATGTAATAATATGCCAAAGCAGAGCAAAAAATTCATGAATACAAAAAATATTGCAAAATTACTTTAAAAAATGATATATTCCCAACGTTTCACGAGAGTGAGACGAGCTTATTCCCAACACCAACGTGTCAGGCATTGCATAAGACCTTAAAATACCAATGTCTAGAAAAAAAAATTCTACTCTACAAGCCTAAGTACGAACGTTATTATTATAGTATTAGGAGCTCAGAGGTCAGTGAACCAACTGAAAGAATTTCATCTAGACCTTTTTGCACTTCGCCTCCACGGTTTACGTCGGTTAAACGTTGTAAGCAGCGTATTTATAAAGCCGACATCTCAGTAGAGTCACATTAAAGATAAATAGAGCGCGTCCAGCTGTACTGTGCATGTAAAATTTTTTTTTTTTCATGGTTAGGTAAGAACTTCAAATCTAAGTGCATCAATCTGAGCTATGGGGCATTTCTATGCCACTATATTATATTACTTATCTAATGTTATTTATTTATCAACATTATAATAACAAAATAAAACAATTACAACTAGTATACACTTCTGCAACGAATACTTACACTTACCTCTATTTTCTAAATTTCTAAACCGTCACCAGATGCTGGATTGCCACGTTAAATAGCAATGCTAATTTGTTGACCGAAATAAAAGCCATCATTCATGTTATTGATTGCATCTGATTGGAAATTCTAAACTTTTCCACTTTTTCTTTATACTTTACTTCTAAGTACTTTCAATTTTCAATGTTTTGCTTGATGTATATTATGGTTTACGAGAAATTAATAGTTTTTATTTTAAACTTTGTTATCACCATCATCCACTTTACCCACTGCGGGCAACAGGCTTTTCGAATATTGTGCCATCCACCACGAAATACTTTAAATAAACTTGAATATCCTCGAGTAAGACAAGGTAAGTGTAAGTTATAGTTCCACCATGAGGATATTATCGATGTAACCTTCACAGAAAACTTGAGGGCATTGTTAAAGGAACTTATATCGTGAACAGTAGCTTATCTCAACCCGCGTCCCTCCTGGAGACAGAGATAATTGCCCCAGATTTGTACAACTTTGTGCGATTTTTGCCGCAGTTTTCCTCATCCCGTGACAGTGTTATGGGCTATTGTTACTTTTAAATGACTGGAATTTTGCACTTTAACTGGCACTTTTAGTTTAAAGTTGCGATTTATGCCGGGAAAGTCCACAATTTAGTTTACCCTTCTATCTTTTCGACCTTTTTTCTCCTAAGAAGGTTGTTTTACTTTCAAAGGCAGTCTATTGACACATTGACTTCTATAACTCGTAAATACTTAACTACACACTCAATTTTAAGAGTTGCGCGTAGTCAGCACTCTTACGGTAGGTAGTTATTGTATTACTCATTGGTCAGCACAGCACTCGTTGCCTAATCAGCGAAATAACCGCTGAGTAGGCAAGACGTGTTCGATTGATCACGTGACGTTAACTGAGTCAGCAAACCACACAAGCGCAATTTTTCCGATGACAAAAACTTTCATAAACGGCATTAGGTACCTAGTCGTTTTAATCTACAAGTTTTATGTCTCAGTGGAATGTGTAGTGTGCTGACACTGAAACTTTTCTTTGATTGTCGACTATCTGGGGTGAAAATGGAGCTTTTTGCTTCAAGAAATCTTAGGCCAATATATAATTATTACCTGAGGCGTGTGGCCATAAATTAAAGTGCCAGTAGGAAAAAGATTTTGGATTTTTAGTTGGCATCGGTTTAGGCACCGACTTTCCGCTTTTCATTGATAACTTTTATCTAAACAGAAAAGAAACTAAAAAAAAAATTACCACTCATTTTTGCTAAATATTTATAAGTCGGGCGACTTGAAAAAATTCCATCACCAAAGTAAAACGGAGGCTATATTCATATATTCTCTCGCGTAATGTGTCATTGATAATGCATTAGGGTCGAGCCTAATGGAATGGCTGTACGACGTAGAGGTTATATCTAAGTACCTATCTACTAACACACTTACAAGGGTTTATCAATTTTATAAAGTCACCCTTGACATTTAACATCTAGGCACGTTTGGAGAATGTTACATAATTTTATGAAAGCAAAGATATATTTTGTGAGTGAGATAGGTTATGTCAGTACCGTCTTTTAACTTTCCATCACTCAAATAGCCGAAAAGTTGTTCAAGATAAATCACTTAGTTTTTTTTGAAGGGATGTTTGGAATATACCTTATAAACTCTCGAATTAATATAGAGATTTTGACATAATTGCCTGTTAATCAACCGACGAAAAAACGAAGGAGGTTCTCATGTCATTGCATATACATTTTTTTATGTTAGACCACGAATAACTTTTTACAGAGTACTCCGATTTTGATGATTCTTTCACTATTATATAGAAAATGATCTCGAGGCGACTCCATATAATTTCCATATAATTAGCACTTATCCCGTAAAACTTTAAAAAAACCACGCTAGCAACCACCTAATGTGACAGCTCGAGACAGATGAATACTATTTACCGAAATTTGAAGTCGGTTTCTATTTTACTAATATCACATTACTGTTTCACACCGCATAGTTCCCGTTCCCGTAGGAATTCCGGGATAAAATATCAACAGCTTATGACACTCCCTGAAAAGTAAACTTTCGAGATTAACCCCTACAACGTCACAAACATTTCCTCTTTATAATATTATGCCATTCCCAAAAAATATAGGTAGGTTTAAAAAAATAACATAAACATCAAACAATTTTAGCATCAGCTGCATAAAATAGCATTGAAGCTGTACAAATCGAGTTACACACATCTCTGCACTCAAGAAGTTGCCTCAGCAGCTCTGCAAAGAATTTTCCGATTCACAGCTTCTTTGGGAGAAGCCAAATACAAACTTTTCTGCAAACACGAACTTTCCTCGAACCGGAACTTTCTGCTGAAATTGTATAATAAGCTCACAGCGAACTCTATAGTAAGTTTTCTAAGACATAGCCAATATTTATGTTGTACAAAGCCTACAAATTACTATACGGTAAATTATTCTTTCTGCACGCGGATTTACACTCTTTTTTCCAGGATAACAAGAAGCCTCGATAACATCTATCTCGTTGCAGAATTTCATTACGATCTGTTCAGGCGTGAACAGCCTATGTCCTTCTCCCGTATACCATCTATAACCTGGCCATAGGATCATGGACGATTTTGTATGAAGACTTTGAAGAAGAACTTTCAGAACGGGGCCCCGTTTTCGAAGTTGCGTTTGCGCGTTGCAGTGCTTATACTACGAAGATAATCGATAAAATCTGTTCGTCGTTTTTGGTGATAGATGGATTAAGGGTAGAAAAAATTTAGAGATAGTGAGGAGAAGAAAATTCGCTACTCAATGGTAAAATCCGCATTTTTCGTACAAGAGTCCACTCACGAAAATGAATATTCGCGCATATATATGACAATTCGTGCAAATCTGTACTCGTACTTGTGCCTATGTAAACTCAAGCTAATGTGCACTAACACGCGTGAAGCCTTTTTCGTCCAAAAGTTTATCGCGAATGTACCACACGCGAACAGTCGCCACGCTGTGGGAATGTTAGTGGCATTACTACAAAAGTTAATTACAGCTAATAGCTACTGAGTTACAGCTATTTATTTCATTAATCATGCATGACTTAACTTTTACTAAAAATCACCAAATCTCCATTTCTGGCTCGATTTTAATTTAGAGCTTTCAAATGACATTATGTTTCGTCACTGTCGGACCAACTTTGAAAACGGAACCCAAAATTACCAAAGTCCTTTCATTGCGATCATTTCTGCCGTTTAGGCGTGTAAAGATAACATAAAAAGAGACAGAATTACATTTGAATTCATAACATTATCGGTTGATGCCCGCGGCTTCGCAGGTGCTTTTCAAGCAGCCTATGTCCGTCCTCGGCATACCATTTACCTCTCTGCTAAGGTTCAGCCGTTTAAGCATGAAACGTTTACAGACAGACAAACAGTCAGACAGAGTAACTTTCGAATTTATAATGTTAGTATGGTTATGGATGGAATATTGTATTGGAAACGTTGCCGGTGATAAATTCAATCGTGACGTGGTCCACATCTAAAAGCTTATAAAGAACTTCCATGGATAGTTTTATAGCGAGTACAGTTAGGCGTTATAAAGCGCACACTTACACACGCCACGGGCATTCTGAGCTAATTCTGACACGCGCTTTTTAGAAGCCTACATCAATAGTTCCCCTCTACGTTCCCGCTCAGAAAAATCGTAGATCCAGTGAACCGTTTTAAAATGCACGTTAGCAAAGCGCGTCCATCAAAACGCCCAATGTGTCTTACGGTTATTCAAACAGAATTAATCTGAACGAAACGGAGTTAAAGCAGATTAACGCTCATCCTCGACCCTTGCTGTTTTACTTATCCAACTATCCGACCCGTTTTTGTGTGACCGTTGAAATTGAATCCCCAATTATCTATTCAATCTCTACCCTACTCATTAATTTGGACCTTTTCAATATTTTGAGAGATACTAAAACGGAACACTCGGATAATCTGAGCATATAATAAAATCACACTAATATCACACACAACTAGCGAAAGTTTGTATGTTTAGATGGATGTTTGTTACTTCTTTGAGCCAAATCTTCCGAACGGATAAGACTAATATTTGGCTTAGAGCTTCATCACTACATAGTATAAAACAAAGTCGCTTTCTCTGTCCCTATATCCCTATGTATGCTTAAATCTTTAAAACTACTCAACGGATTTTGATGCGTTTTTTTAGGGTTTCAAAGATCGGTTTTGAAACCCTTATGGTCTCGCTCTGTCCGTCCCCGCTCTTTCTTGAATATCTCAGTAACTACTGCAGCTATTAACTTGAAATTTGAAATAATGATACATTTCGTGCGCCATTACTGATTTTAAGAAAAAAATATATAAATAAATGAAAAATGAAAATGAATATTTTCAGTACAAATTTTGATGTTGAAATTTCAAAAGAGACCTAGGAAGGCAAATGGGGTATCAAATGAAAGGTATCGTTTTGAACATTTCAAAACACTTTTTGAAATTTCTGTAAATTTCATACTTTTTGAAATATTTCAAAAAAAGTCGAAAAATTGACCATACCCCCCCCCCTATCTCCGAAGATTGCACACCGATCCACGTACAATGTATTAGGCGTTTGTAGATATCGATCTATATTTCACAGGAAAAATATAGAGAAGTCTGTAATAATAATAGTTTTTGAAAAATGGTCAAAAAGGGGGGATTTTTTTTTCAAAAGGGGGGGTACCTACCTATGTGGGGTATCAAATGAAAGGTATCGTTTTGACCATTTCAAAACACTTTTTGAAATTTCTGTAAGTTTCATACTTTTTGAAATATTTCAAAAAAAGACGAAAAATTGACCATTCCCCCCCCCCTAGCTCCGAAGATTGCAGACCGATCCATGTACAATGTACTAGGCGTTTGTAGACATCGATCTATATTTTACAGGAAAAATATAGAGAAGTCGGTAATAATAATAGTTTTTGAAAAATGGTCAAAAAGGAGGGGATTTTTTTTTCAAAAGGGGGGGTACCTCCCCATGTGGGGTATCAAATAAAAGGTATCGTTTTGACCATTTCAAAACACTTTTTGAAATTTCTGTAAGTTTCATACTTTTTGAAATATTTCAAAAAAAGTCGAAAAATTGCCCTTTCCCCCCCCCCTATCTCCGAAGATTGCAGACCGATTCATGTACAATGTATTAGGCGTTTGTAGATATGGATCTATATTTTACAGGAAAAATATAGAGAAGTCTGTAATAATAATAGTTTTTGAAAAATGGTCAAAAAGGGGGGGAATTTTTTTTCAAAAGGAGGGGTACCTACCTATGTGGGGTATCAAATGAAAGGTATCGTTTTGACTATTTCAAAACACTTTTTGAAATTTCTGTAAGTTTCATACTTTTTAAAATATTTCAAAAAAAGTCGAAAAATTGCCCTTTCCCCCCCCCCTATCTCCGAAGATTGCAGACCGATTCATGTACAATGTATTAGGCGTTTGTAGATATGGATCTATATTTTACAGGAAAAATATAGAGAAGTCTGTAATTATAATAGTTTTTGAAAAATGGTCAAAAAGGGGGGGAATTTTTTTTCAAAAGGGGGGGTACCTACCTATGTGGGGTATCAAATGAAAGGTATCGTTTTGACCATTTCAAAACACTTTTTGAAATTTCTGTAAGTTTCATACTTTTTGAAATATTTCAAAAAAAGTCGAAAAATTGCCCTTTCCCCCCCCCCCTATCTCCGAAGATTGCAGACCGATTCATGTACAATGTATTAGGCGTTTGTAGATATGGATCTATATTTTACAGGAAAAATATAGAGAAGTCTGTAATAATAATAGTTTTTGAAAAATGGTCAAAAAGGGGGGGAATTTTTTTTCAAAAGGAGGGGTACCTACCTATGTGGGGTATCAAATGAAAGGTATCGTTTTGACCATTTCAAAACACTTTTTGAAATTTCTGTAAGTTTCATACTTTTTGAAATATTTCAAAAAAAGACGAAAAATTGACCATTCCCCCCCCCCTAGCTCCGAAGATTGCAGACCGATCCATGTATAATGTATGAGGCGTTTGTAGATATCAATCTATATTTTACAGGAAAAATATAGAGAAGTCTGTAATAATAATAGTTTTTGAAAAATGGTCAAAAAAGGGGATTTTTTTTTCAAAAAGGGGTACCTACCCATGTGGGGTATCAAATGAAAGGTATCGTATTGACCATTTCAAAACACTTTTTGAAATTTCTGTAAGTTTCATACTTTTTAAAATATTTCAGAAAATTGATTGTCCAAATAATTGGCAAATGTTTGAAACCCTCGGCGCGCGAGTTACACTCGCACTTGGCGAATCTTGTTTTTAAATAGGAGTGATTCAAGAGGAAGGTTTATAAGTATAATACATGCATAATATAGTAAAGGAACACTGACAATTTTAGAGATTTCCGTACGAAGCCGAGGCGGGTTGCTAGTATTGCTATATTTGCATTTAAATTTCGGGCCCGACATCCGAAAAATGAGAACGAGCTGTTACACAGCGAGCGTTTTGCAGTCAGTACGGGGAAAGAGGGCGCTCGCAACGAACAAGGTGACGAATACGGTGTAACGTCATTCTCGCTGCGCTTAGTACATTACGCCCCGTAACACCGGTGTAAAATGCGCGCAGCCTGAGACCTGTTAGATGTAGAGGGGATATTCCGCAGGTATAGTCGCGCTCCAACAGTTTAAAGTCGCCCAGCGAGCTATGGAGAGAGCTATGCTCGGAGTTTCTCTGAATGATGGGATTCGCAACGAATACATCCGACGGAGAACTAAAGTTATTGACATAGCTCAAAGGATTAGCAAGCTGAAATGGCAGTGGGCTGGCCATATCTCGAGAAGAACCGACAACCGCTGGGGTAAACGTGTTCTTGAATAGAGACCGCGACTCGGCAAACGTAATGTAGGACGCCCTCCGACCAGGTGGGATGACGATTTGCGAAAGACTGCTGGCAGATGCTGGATGCGGCAAGCTGAAGACAGTACGCTATGGCGCTCATTAGGGGAGGCCTATGTCCAGCAGTGGACTGATATAGGCTGATGAAGTTGATGATGATGATGATGATAGTCGCGCTCAAATCCTAATAATATCTATATATAATAATACGTCCCTCCCCGCTTGCCTCGCATACCGCCGGTAACTACGTGATCCGCCAAGTCCCATTTTTGGTTGCGCGCTTTGTAACACCCATAACAATCGGTCTTACAGGTTTATCACACCTCCTCTCCGGCATATTCCTATCGTAAAACCAGCTTTCGCATCTTAAGGTGCTGCACGATTCTAGCATTTGGCAATTACTCGGAGAGCCTGTCTGCTGGCCGGCCTAATTTTAGTGTGCGCTTAATTGCATTCCAGTTGGCAAGTAAACTAAATTAAAGCCGAAACTCGGTGGTTTGTCTAGTCGGCAGTTAGAAACGTGTCCAAATGTGGTGCTCATGTAACTAGGTAAGGTAGACCTTTTCATACATTAAGTTAAAGTGCATACCCGACCCAAACTAGCGCCGCCACCTACTTCATCTTATTTTTCCGATTAACAAAGGATATTTCAAAAATCCATCACACAGTTTGTGGAAGGCTTATAAGCTTTTTTTTTTAATGCCTTTAGGCAGTTTTGGTGGCCACCAAGGGCAACTTTGATTCACTGCCTAATCTAAATAGAATAAAACTATTACAGAGGCATTAAAAAAGAGTTATAATTGGTATCACATACTGTGCGATGGATTTTTGAAATTTCCTTTGTTTAACGGAAAAAAAGATAAAGTAGGTGGCTGCGCTAGTTTGGGTGGGGTATGCGCCTTAAGATAAGAGTCTTAAAAACCAACTAAGTTTGATTAAATATGTACATATAAGAAGAAAATAGAAGAGTAAAACTCAGGTACCTAGTCTCAAATATGTGCGACGAAAATTCCAATAAGTCATTAGATAGGTACCTACTATCTGAGCTTAAGCTAGATATTTGTTAAATAAATAAATAGTCTCATTTGCTGATGATCCTTCATTGATTTTTAAAGTTGACAGAAATAAATTATTGTTAATGAATTTCTTTCACAATATACTAAATCGGTTTTCCTCTTACCCTCTAGACAGATATACCTACTAGATTGGTTTACCGCCAATAGCCTCTTACTCAATGCTAAAAAAAACCAAACGCTTAAATCATATAAAATTTGGACAACCAGAAAAAATTTAATGAAATTTCGCGCTGTTGTAAATACGAACCACCTTTAAAGAACTAACTTGGCAAGAAGAATATGATTTCTAACCAAGTATACAAATTATTCATTTACTTAGCTGCCTCCAGTAACAACTAAGTCATGCAGAAGTTTTAGGTTATTGTGTTGATGCCCAAAGCTTGAATAATGAAGCAGGCACCTTTTACTATTTTTTTTTTTTTTTTTTTTTTTTTTTAAATGATGAAGAAACGAGCCTAGAAGCGCCTTGGACGCTACTTCATCTGTTGGTTCATCATTATCGTCAGTAGTCCCCTGTTGGACATAGGCCTCCCCGAATGAGCGCCATAGATAGCGCCCTGTCTTCAGCTACATCTCTTGGATGAACCAAGAGATGTAGCTGGCAGGATCTAACTCTGACTCTTGGTTAGTGAAACATTATAGTTTAGGATTTTCTCAATATATAGGTTATTAGAAAAAAATGCTAAGTTGCTAAAATCTAAGGATTTTCGACGAGAACCAACAGAGACTTCGTGGCTTAGTTGGTTAGAGCACACCCGTACTAAGGGTGGGACGCGGGTTCGAGTCCCGCCGAAGTCGAAAATTTTTTAGGAACTTATTTCATTTCGCAAAAACCTTTTTAGGGAATGGGAACCCCATACCTTTAGTAAATATTACGCAAAGTAAGCACCTACGCATTCTACCATAGAGGAATAAGAATCACCATACAAAACCTCCATAAATATCCAAAAAGGCGCTATTAGTTCCATTTTCAAAAATATATGCAATGTAATAAGTGTTCTTTGTAAAAGGAACACCAAAAAGTTTCGATCTTCCAGTTGGTCGTCGGCCATCAGGTTTACCACAAAGAAGACGTTATGGTGCCCTGTAGTCTTGCATTCGTTCTATGTGGTCAATCGGCGACGGCCTACTGAAAAACTCTAATTGTATCTTATTCGCCAACGGTCACCATCCAGTACAGCGTATTTTTTTCGTTGTGTTTGAGCTTACAAAAAATCACAACTTATAATGGCCTTTCAGGTACCTAAGTATTTTGTTTTATGAAAGTACTAAGTACATAGATAGCACAGATATCAAAATTAATGTTTTTATTTGCGCATTACGAGCGCTGGTCTAAAAATTGTCGCCCATGACATGGTTAGCGAACGAAAAATTTACAGACTTCATCAGCCGTAGGTACTGCCAAGTTATTTATTTTATGTAAAGCCTTCAAAAGTAGGCCGGTCTAAAAGTAGCCAGGCTGGTCTAAATCAGCCACTTAGTGCCGGAGGGTGTAAAATAAAAGCCAACAGAGCGTGTGACCTGCTCTGAAAGCCTATCCGAAGGCAACGCCATGTTACTGGAGCATTAATTTTATTGTGCCCCTTATGGCCTCATGCAATAATGGAATTATCGTCAAGCGCAATGCTGGGCTACTTAAAGAGAGAATAGCAAAATTGGAGTGGCTCAAAAAATAACGTAGCTTAGAAAAGCACATTAGCCATAGAATACAATCAAAAAACGAGTAATTTAGGACAAAAACAAATTTAAATAGTTTTTTGAAAAAAAAAAATATTGAGAATAATTTTTCTTCAGCTGCATCTTATTTGTAAAAAGATCACAATTAAGAGACTGAGAAAAAATGTTGATACATAACAATAATATTAAAAATGCGAAAGTTTGGACGTTTGTTACCTTCAGGGCAAAACAACAGAACGGATCGGTCTGAAATTTGCATACTGGTAGATAGTTCTAGGCCTGGAATAAAACACAGGCTACTTTTTATCCCAAAAATCAGTTCCCATGGGATAGAAATAACCTTAAACAACGCGTGCGAAGCCGCGGGCAGAAACAAGTATTGTAAGAACAATGCTTAGCTTCGTAGAGGTAACTCAGAAGAAGCAAAATCAATGAAAAACAACTAACTCATAGCTACATGGTCAAACTAAATCATTAGTGAACAAAATAGTTAGGAATCTTGTATCGAGCCGAACGATAGAAACTTCCGAAACAGTCCCGAACAATAAACTACCTGTGACCGAGACTAATCCAGTTAGCGTGCTAAAGTTGAGGTATTTGCCCAAATAGGTTCATTTCGGAGAAGTTACAACTTCATTTCGGAATGTTTCTTTCTCAGTCCCTATAGGTAGCCATTTGTGTCAAGTGACACAAAATGAAAGTTTATTACCACTTTTTTCGTTCAAATACCTTGATAGAATATTTCTTGAAACGAAAACAACACATATTTTGTTAGCGAGCGATGTTTGCCATTTTGAAATTCATAGCAACTTTGAGTATTTATAGTAGTTAATCTTACTTCCTACACGTTTCGTTGCTAATTAGTAACAACAAGGAAGCAATTATCCCTTAATCAGAACAGTTAATCTTTCAACAAAAAACAAGTACAACAACCCAACGCTCACCCTTTTCTGAGTAGAGACTGAGAGTTCGGGTTTGCGCAGTAACCAAATGAAGAAACTTTTCGTATCGCTGACCTGTCAAAGATGTAGTGCTAAAATGTTACGACTCACACAAAATCATTCCAATTGACAAACCACGAAACAAAGAAGTAGAAGAAGTCGTATGAAATTATTGGATACGTAGAGATTGGAACATTGTCATACTACGAAAGTAGTTCCTCTTCATCTGGCAGGGGCACTGCAAGGCGCTTCATGTATGGAAGGAATCTAAAACATTAAGATCTTATTATACTGTGGCGGTTTGCAAGCGATTTCAAAGCGAGACAAGTGTGCAGCGACCTCAAAGTCAAAAGTCTTTATTTTCATAAATACATAAATGTACACTTAGAAAAGGTCAAATTCTTAAAATAAAACATTGACACGGAAACTTTTACTCGCTTTTTAAAAATAGTGCGTGTCAATAAGACTTTGTTTCTGAAAACTATGCACAACCCATGCTAAGAACTCTGAAAAAGTGAAAAATTCCGTTGTTTTCGTTCGACGGTTTCAGTTTTAATCGGCTGATGAGCGTGAAGGTATACTTCGCTTCATTGCCGCTCAGCTGGCGAATAATCGCGTAACCAGTCGCTCATTGCGTTCCATGCCAGTAAACAGAGCCGTTGTTGCGTGTGCGAAACGGCAATGGAGAAGACTATATTTATATTATAATTTGGCCTGTTTTAAAAAACTATAAACCGAAAATTTTCGATTTTGGCAAGTTCGAATCCTGCCAAATTTCTGGCAGGTTTTTTTTTTTGCGGCTTCCGTCAATTGGGACCGCTAGAAAAAGGGACCGCGGTCCCTTACGCCGGATTGATTTAATGACTTAGATAATTTCTTAATTATAAACCGACTTAAAATTTCAGTAAATATTAATCTATGCCTCGAACTGTCACATGAGGTAGTCCCAGGGTGGTTTTATAGGTTCTACGTGACAAATACTAATTTATATAAGTATATAATTAGTAATATTCATCGGGAATAACATTTATCCACTTCGGGATAATACTCTATACAACAGTGAAAAAATCATCAAAATCGAACTACACTGAAAAAGTTCTCGTTCTCTAACATAAAAAATACGCGTTGACTTTAGAACCTCCTCCGTTTTTTCGTTGAAAATATTACTGTGGGGTAGTACAAAAATGTGTAAATATTAAGGAAAGAATATCAAGTATATAGTGAACCAATATTGTAGGTATTAAAAAACACGGGATTAATAGGTTTAACCGATTTGAATACTGAACGAGTTATTCGTGCGTGCAAATTTCATGTAATTCCGGTAGAGCCGCTGTGAATTTGCATTCCTGAAATGTTTATCTACTCGTACTGTTTCAATTTAAATTTCGGACATTTTCGGATTGCCAATGTGTACCTTGTTAAAAGTTTTTCGATAAAGTTACAGTTTACTATCGCTTAAATCAAATTTGGCATTGGGTCATTTAAAAAATAAATAATGCTGGACAATGCACACAGCAGTATCTAACCCCAAGCTAAGCAGAGTGCTTGTGTTTTGGGTTCTAGTAGATGACTGATAAACAAACATAATACAATACAGTACATTGATAGTTTTTTTTATTACACATAGAAAATACCCAGAACACCCAAAACAAATATTTGCAGATCGTTCAAACATTTGCCCCAGGGCGGGAATCGAACCCGCAACCTCCTGCGTCGGGACCTTCGCCCGCCGCGCTATAGAAGTCGTCAAATTATTGAAAGGTAACGTTGAAGTAAAATGTAGTTATCGTAAACTAAGCAAAACTCATTCCAAAGCCTTTTTAGCCTCTTTTTCTTATTTTATATGAAAATATTTCTGAGAATCCACATCTGAAAACCAAAATTTTGAAATAATTCTATATACATTACATACATATTTAAAATCTAAACCTTTAATCTTTATTGAAACTTGCAATATCATCTACCACAAATTTATGTAGAAATGGGGTTGGAAGGCACGCTCCCAACCAACCTGCCATTTGGCAGGCTAAAGGCTAAGTGCACTCAAGTCTCTGGAGACGTCACACAAATTATGCACGTTAATTCGTTATGAGACTAGAGCATGGGACTCCACTGGGGCTCTATAGAAAGCTCCATTAAGAACCCTTTATATCATCGATGTACTGTAACATCGACGCATTATATATAATGATAATATAATATATATTATATGTAATGATAATAAATAATATAATAAAAATATAATGCTGGACAATTCACACAGCATTACCTAGCACCAAGCTAAGCAGAGCTTGTGTTACCAGATAACTGATATACATAATACAATACATTTCATACATAGATATTTTTTTATTATACATAAAAAACGACCAGAACACCATGAACAAATGTCTGCAGATCGTACACACATTTGTTCCGAGGCGGGAATCGAACCCGCAACCTCCTGCGTCGCAGGCAGACCTTTGCTCACCGCGCCACAGAGGTCGTCAAATAAGCATTACTATGTAATAAAGCAAGATGATATTATTATTATTACAATTACAAACCTTTGTGATTTTTTGGGTGTTATTATAATTTTTCTTTTTAATAACTAATCTTTAAGGGTCTCACAGACTGACGCGGCCTGCGGTGGCGGTCAGTACAATTTGAAGAGAAGGTGTTGTCAAATTGTACCTACTGCCACGTCGGTCTTTGAGACGCATTAAGGCGCATACCCCCCCCCCCCCCCCCCCCCCAAAGTGGCGTCGCCACCTATTTTATCTTATTATTCCGTTTAACAAAGGAATTTTCAAAAATCCATCTTCCAGTTTGTGATACCTATCATAAACTTTTTTTTAATGCCTCTGTAATAGTTTTATTCTACTTAGTTTAGGCAGAGATACGAAGTAGCTTGGTAGCCACCAAAATCTATTTTCGTATCTAAAAAAAAGCGCATAAAATCGTAAAGCGCCACTTTGGGTGGGGTATGCGCCTTAAGTTGATAAATAAATAAATAAAAAAAGAACTTGTGAAATTTAAAGATGAGTATGTGTTAAAATGTAAACACTGTATTACTAGTAATTATTATTATATCTGTGACTGTACTCAATCAACTGAACTGATGTTTTAGATATTTGTACCTTTCTTCCGTGCGCAATCAGAATGCGATAGAACAATTTGAAACAGAAACAAAAGCATTCTGACGTTAGCTTTAACAAGGTTTTATCCCAGACGGTATGACATCGCGCGGATTGTATGAGAAAAGTAACGTCAAATAAAAAAAATGCTTGCTAAGAGTAAAAACGAGAGGTGTAAGGGGAACTCCAACAGCTCGTCAAGGTGTCCGTGATGGTAGCGTACACACTATATATATATATATAGATATCCCCATGGGCACTTAGTTGATCAAACGTGCCATATAGGTAGTATTTATTTGATCCGTTTTCACTTGTTGATCCGGGTGGTATTAGTTGATCCAATGCCGCATCACCCGTACGTACGTGGATCCGAACGGAGCCACAAGTGTCACCATCAGAAATAATAATAATTACGTGTGTTTTATACAAATCCACCTTTTTGGCATTTTAGCACTAGTTGATCCGATTCAAATGAGCCAATCAGAGCCCACCGAGCTCAGCCATTGGTTGCTTGCGCCCTAAGCCTTTCGTTTCACCTAAATCTAACATTTTAAATTATCAGTTTGATTCTTTGCTGATTTTTATAAAACATCTTAGCAGATTATTGTTTATAGCAGTTTTGTTTGACACATTTTAAGCAGAACAACTAAAGCGCGGATCCCGGCTATGATTTTTCAAAATTACATCGGAAATTTCAAAGGGTGTTAAAAATGTTAGTCCACTGCTGGACATATGCCTCCCCTAATCAGCACCATAGCGCCCTGTCTTCAGCTTGCCGCATCCAGCATCTGGCAGCAGTCTTTTGCAAATCGTCATAGGGGGCGTCCTACACTACGTTCGCCGAGTCGCGGTCTCCACAAGGTCAAGAACACGTTTACCCTAGCGGTTGTCGGTTCTTCTAGAGATATGGCCAGCCCACTGCCACTTCAGCTTGCTAATGCTATGTCGATAACCTTTGTTCTCTGTCGGATGTATTCGTTGCGAATCCTATCCTTTAGAGAAACTCCGAGCAAAGCTCTCTCCATAGCTCGCTGGGCGACTTTGAATTAGTGGACTCTTCCTACCGTGAGTGTCCACGTCTCAGCTCCTTAGATCATGACGGGTAGGACTGATTGAAAACTTTCGTTTTCAAGCATTGCGTAATGGGTGACGAAAAGACTCGACGTAATTTCCCGAACGCTGCCCAACATAGCTGGATCCTAATCTTGGCCACCTTCTCGATTTTTTTTTTTACCCAACTGGAAATTCTGCTTAATGTAAGTGTACTCGGCAACAATTTCGAGAAGGTGGCTATGTACGACGACCGCTCCCGGATCAATGTGGTCATTGATAATGACCTTGGTTTTATCCAAGTTCATGCCAAAACCGATGCTTCGTGGGGCTGAAGCTAGGCCGTCCAGCATCAGGTTCAGCTCCTCCAGCGACTCCGCCATCAAGACTTATGTCAGCAGCGAATAGCAGGTGTGAGATGTAATCGCTGAGCCTGTGTTTAAACTACTGGCCCTGTACTTGGATACTCATGGTGGTGGCATCATACAGACATCTCAGCACCTCGATATAACGATAGTCTACTTGGCATCGCAGTAAGGATTCCAGAACAGCCCAGTTTTCGACAGACTCGAAGGCCTTTTCATAGTACACAAAGGCCAGACACAGGGGCTGATTATACTTTTCAGACTTCTGTATAATCTGCCGCACTGTGTGTATGTGGTCTATGGTGCCATATCCTCCGCGAAACCCAGCCTGTTCCGGTGGCTGATACTCGTCGAATCTCCTGGCGAGACGATTTGTGACTACTCGTGAGAAAAGCTTATAGTTGTGGCTCAGGAGTGTGATGAATCTGTAGTTTTTAAGAAGGGTTTTATCTCCCTTCACAAAAAAGAGCACCACCAAGCTGCCGCCCCATGCTTTGAGTTGGGAGTTATTCCACTGTGATGGACGGTGTTGAACAAGTTCTGTAGTAGCTCCTGTATAACAGGGGCTGCTCCTGTCTTCAGAAGCTTTGAAGTAATGCCGTCTTCCCGGGGGCTTTTCCATTTTTAAGCTGCCTCAGAGCCATCACGATTTCGTCTTGACTGATTTCTGGCAGTTTGTTGGTGTAGTGGCGTGTCAGGGTGGCTCTGGAATCGTAGTCGTCCGGTTGCGCACGAGGGGCATGCATGTGCAGCGTATAAAAGGCTATAGAAATTATCTATCTCGGCAGAGGTCTCCGGCTTCGACAATACGGTCCTCCCATCGTGCGTTTTAAGCTTCGTCAGATGGCTCCTGCCATGTTGCTAAGTGAATACTTTGAACCCTTGGTTTTCGGCGTATGTTGGAGCTTCGAAGGTCACGCCGTACCATATTCGCAATTTGCTTGTTCAGGTCTGACCGCTCTGAAGAAGTTATTTGGATGGTTTCCCGTCTTTTTGCTATCAGACCGAGAGTCTTATCCGAGAGTTTGGACTTCTTTCCAGTGCGCTGCTTATTGCAGAACTTGATGCCCTCCTCTATCAAATCAGTGGGTTCCAAGGCAGCAAAACACTCCTCGAGAAGCTGCTGAAACTTCTCGGTGCCCGCTATGATAATGGACAGGGTTAGGTTGGAGCATGGACTTCATCAGACGGTTTCTTTCATGGTTCAAGTTGGTATTCAAAGAGCCTCGGAGGTGATCAGATGCTGTATTGAACCTGTTGATCACTGAGACATCTCTGAATATGTGCTTGCTGTCCGTTATGATGACGACGATCTTATTTTTGTCTCAATGTCGGGGTTTCACTATTTCCACTTCCTTAGAGGCAGTTCTTCGGGGGGCGCTGCTGCCACCCCCGGTGTATATCCCTTAGTTGCCACACACCCACGGGAAGAGTATGGGTGGTGCAATTCTAGGCCGACATGACACAGCCAGAACAACAAACACCTTGTATTATTTATCACTTGATACGTGCGCACTGCGCAACATAAACGTAAACGTACACGGCGATTACATCTCACACCTGCGATTCGCTGATGACAGTCTTGATGACGGAGTCGCTGGAGGAGCTTAACCGGATGCTGGACGGCCTAGTTTCAGCCTCACGACGCATCGGTCTTGGCATGAACTTGGAAAAACCAAGATTCAATGGCCACATTGATCCAGGACCGGTCGTCGTACATGGCTGTCTTCTTTAAATTGTTTCCGAATACACTTACCTTGGGCAGATTCTGAAGTTGGGTAAAAACAATTTCGAGAAGAAGGCCAAGAGGAGGATCCAGCTAGGTTGGGACGCGTTTGGCAAACTACGTCAAGTCTCCCCGTCATCCATACCGCAATGCTTGAAAACTTTCGTTTTCAATCAGTGCGTCCTTCCCGTCATGACCTACGGAGCTGAGATGTGGACACTCGTGGTAGGGCTGGTCCACCAGTTTAAAGTCGCCCAGCGAGCTATGGAGAGAGCTATGCTCGGAGTTTCTCTAAAGGATAGGATTCGCAACGAATACATCCGACAGAGAACCAAAGTTATCTACATAGCTCAAAGGATTAGCAAGCTGAAGTGGCAGTGGGCAGGCCAAGAACCGACAACCGCTGGGGTAAACGTGTTCTTGAGTGCAGACCACGACTCGGAAAACGTAGTGTAGGACGCCCTCCGACCAGGTGGGATGACGATTTGCGAAAGACTGCTGGCAAATGCTTCATGCGGCAAGCTGAAGACAGGGCGCTATGGCGCTCATTAGGGGAGGCCTATGTCCAGTAGTGAACTGGTATAGGCTGATGATGATGAAGATGACGTGCGCACAGAACTCGACTTCTAGAGTCATAATGAAAACAATTTCGGCCTTCACATGTGAAGGTGGATGCAGCAATGTATGGAGCACTGCAAATATTATAGATACAGAGCCAACAAATACTGAAGTTTATGCGAAAAAAATATACCTACCTTTCATAAGATAGTTTCTTATGTCGGATCAAATAAAGCTCTAATTTTGATAATATAAATGGATCAGATCAACATACGACTTTGGATTTGATATATAAAACTCAGTCAACAAGTGTTTGAGCATTTCAAAATTTTGAACGTTACGGAGTCGTTTAGGTTTGTCTACTTTATGCGGATTCAGCAATGTATGGAGCTCTGCAAATATTATATAAACGGAGCCAACAAATACTGAAGTGTATTCGAAAAAGTTACCTACTTTACTTTATATTCAGTTTCGCTTTGTCGGATCAAATAAAGCTCTAATTTTGATAATATAAATGGATCAGATCAACTTACGACTTTGGATTTGGTAAATAAATTGGAGCCAACAAGTGTTTGAGCGTTTCAGAATTTTGACCGTTACGGAGTCGATTGAGTTCGAGATCGTAACGAAAAAAATGTCGAGTACATCACTTTCTCGATGAATACGTTTGGCAACGTCGCTTTCAAATTTGCGCCGTTGCCACTCCGGGCAAGATCTATGCAACCGGAGTCGAGTAATAAGGGGGAAAAGGTGGAGTCCGGAATGCAGGGAAATCGGGCTGGATCAACTTAGTGCCCGAGTTGGTATTTATATATATAGTGTAATATATACGTATAATCAGTGCAAAAGTAAAATAAATAGCGCCTTCTTGGTTTAAGAAATAATGACCATTGTTTGTGGGTACGCCAGCATAACGTTATGCTAGCGTAGTACCCATTAAAAACAGAAATAGTTCCTATAGAAAACGAGGTTTTCTTAATGTAAATGCTATACGTATAAATAGTGTGTTAAGTACTTCCTCTCCCAGTAGTCATACTTTATGCAAATTCGTAATCAAACAAAAGTTGATGTAAAGTTCTAGGAACATGACGACGCATTATATCTATCTCTTTCACTTCCATGGATAATTCACACGCATCTTTCTCTGTCTTTCATTGTGACCAATACCTACATTGCTCACTGCTCAGAGTCCAAGGGATATTGCTGTCCGTTGCAATGTAGTTCCGCCGTGGTCTGCTAGATGGCGCTTATAGTCTTGTTCCATATCTCTGTTCCTATGAGAGCAATCTTTGTGAAATTTTGCATAGCTAAGACGCTATTTATACTCTATTATTGTGTATAAATTTTGTTGCTATAGTATAAGCCGTTTTTGAGAACGGTCGTGTGTACGCTAGCATAACGTTATGCTGGCGTACCCACAAACAATGGTCATTATTTATTAAACTAAGGAGGCGCTATTTATTTTACTTTTGCACTGATTATACTCTATTTATACGCTATTAATTAGGCATAACAACAAACGTGAATTCGGTTATGTGTACGCTACCATCACGGACACCTCGTCAAGCCAACCTAACCTGCACGTGGTGCACCCTGCTGGATAACGAACTAGGCTCTGGTGAAAATATCATATTTTATTTTTCATTATACATAATTATGAAGATTGTATCTTCATAGTTTGATAACTCATATTTTTACAATTATTTAGAGCCCAATAAGACTCTTTAATCATTGTCAAGAAGATAAAAAAGGGCTGTTGTTTCAGTTCACTTTCTTGAGGTTCTATTAAACTTTTTGACTAGGCTAAAAGGTTACGAAGCCGCGAGTTAAAGCTTTATTACTTACATTATTTTATGTACAGCATAACAAAGTAAAGCTAGATAATATGAGAGTAAAGCATGACATGAAAATAATATAAAGTTTAATACGAAGAAAATTACAATCAAATAATAGAATAAAATTACAACTCGTATTTACAGTTGAAACAATTGAGCTAACTGCAGACTGTTGCAAACAATCTACAGGTAGTTTGACTGATCCATATCAATACCAGTCGGAAGCGTGCCCAAGAAGCTGGCTGCAACGCCCCGCTGTATGGCAATGCTGATGCGCTGTGCCAGATACTCACCAGCTATAAAGTATAGAAAGTCGAGAGACAAATATGAAAAAATAGTCTAAATAAGTAAATAATTCAGCTTTGCTATTGAGACACACTACCTAGATACCTACAAGTATAAGATATACCTACCATTCCGGTGGGTAGCCAAAACCAATTAGGCCGTATCAGGACTTTTTGACGAATCTATTCAACTGGATGTAGCCGGCTCTCTATTAAACTTATTGGGTAATGTAACAGATTTTTGGAGTCTACAGATAGATTTAATTACTGTTTCAGGGTTACTGTTCTTAATATGCGTTTTTACAATTTGTTTGAATTTATTTACTGATAGATTTTGCAACTCACTAGGAATTTTGTTGTATAATCGTATACATTGTCCTTTAAAAGATACATTAATTTTGTGATGCCTAGTTGTGGGTACAGCAAGTTTATGTTTATTTTTATTATTTATCTTATGTATATCGCTATTTTTAGGAAAGCTTTTGATATTTTTATGAGTGTACAACAAGTTTTCATAAATATATTGACAGGGAACTGTCATTATGTTAATTTCTTTGAATTTATCACGCAGGAAAATCATAAAATCAACAACATCTTATTTCTTATTAGATAAACATTACTATTTGTATAGCTGTTTATGTACAAATTTTTACTTGTTTATGTGCTTATTTTGTAAGTCTAAAGAAATAAATTTATCGAGTTTCAGAATATTTGAATTTATAGATATACTTTATATAAAAGATTGCATAATAAAAGAAAAAACTTTCATTATGTTTTTTCACCTAAAAGTTACTTGCGGAATGAATTGCCCAAGCTTGGACTTTTAAATGAAAATATTTTCATGTGCAATAAAATCCAAACGCGCTGCAGTTTTCTGCAATCATTTTTCTTAGGAGCTCGTCGAGCTGTGAGC
The DNA here is from genome assembly GCA_946478455.1 of Eupithecia vulgata. NCBI lineage: Eukaryota > Metazoa > Arthropoda > Insecta > Lepidoptera > Geometridae > Eupithecia > Eupithecia vulgata. The sequence goes on along the minus strand of OX297862.1, from coordinate 4,931,709 downwards.
TCATAAACGGGTCAGCTGTTTATGAAGATTTCACATTTAAAATTCTAAGAAAACTTACCTTAGCGTTAGGTAGGTCGTCTGAGGTTAAACTATTATAGGAGCTGTGAAAGCACGGTGCACAAAAAATAATAGTCTCAATTTATGACGACTGTGTAAAAGGCATGGCTATAACTATTTAAAATAAATAAATAATGCTGGACAATTCACACAGCATTATCTAGCCCCAAGCTAAGCAGAGCTTGTGTTATGGGTAGTACTAGATAACTGATATAGGTACATAATATAATATAATACAATACATAGATAGATATTTTTTATTATATATAGAAAACGGCCAGAACACCCTGAACAAATGCCTGCAGATCGTACACACATTTGTCCCGAGGCGGGAATCGAACCCGCAACCTTCTGCGTCGCAGGCAGACCTTCGCCCACCGCGCCACATCGGTCGTCAAATAATATGTTTTAATATAAAAATACTAGTGTTATGCTAACTATTTATTTTATTTATTTATTTTAGGGAAACCATCAGCACAATATAATTAACTAGGTAATACATTATAGTAGTTGAAGGGCTATTGACAGGAATCCACTGATAGTTATATCCACTGATACTATAATCAAACAAGTAATCCAAAATGGTGCAGAGAGTCGTAAAAGTGAGCGTGATAGAAAAAGTAAAGCATTTTCCCCCATTTCTCATTTGAAGCACATTTTTCTACCCTTACAAATATATTTACGCTCAAGAAAACGTAGGCATTGCCAGAAACAAAATGTATTTGAGCGAGCGGGATTACGAGAAACGTTCATGATATTTTCTTTATTAAATCTTGTTATTTGAATTTTAGTTTCGAAGTTTAAAAAAACTTTGCAAGCTAAAACAAACTCGAAAGATTGGTAGATAAATTACGTAGCAGATATCTATACTCTATAGTAATATAAATGCGAAACAACGTTTGTTTCTTTGTTTGTCATTCCTTCACGACCTAACTAAGCACCAATCAAGTTGATTGATTTTTGGTACCTATAGAGTTAGTTGAATAGATGTAGAGTAACATAATATGCCGACCTCAGTGGCGCAGCGGGCGAGAATCTGCCTGCGACGCAAGAGGTTGCGGGTTCGATCCCCGCCTCGGAACAAATTTGTGTACGATCTGCAGAAATTTGTTCCGTTGGTCTGGGAGTTTTCTATGTATAGTAAAAATATCTATCTATGTAATGTATAATATTACGTATATCAGTTATCTAGTACCCATAACACAAGCTCGGCTTACCTTGGGGCTAGATAATGCTGTGTGAATTGTCCAGCATTATTTATTATTTATTTATTATGCTACTTTTTATCCCACAAATCAGTTCCCATGGGAGGCATGGGATATATAAACTTTAAACAACGCGTTCAAAGCCGCGATCAGCAGCTAGTTATATAAAAATCTATTTTCATATCATCATTATCATCAGCCTATATTTGTCCACAGCTGGACATAGGCGTCCCTTAATGAGCGCCATAGCGCCCTGGTTTATTTTCTTAAAGCATCATTCATATACCTTCAACGACATTTTTTTTATAAGTTTTGGACAATTCACACAGCATTATCTAGCCCCAAGATACGCAGAGCTTGTGTTATGGGCACTAGTTAACTGATATAGGTACATAAGATAATACAGTAGGTACGTACCTAAATAAATATTTTTTATCATACATAGAAAACATCTAGAATACTCTGAACAAATATCTGCAGATCGTACAAATATTTGTCCCGAGACGGGAATCGAACCCGCAACCTCTTGCGTCGCAGATGGACCTTCACCCACCCCGCCACAGATGTAGTCATAATTAAATGTGTAGGCAACCTCTAGTTTTGATTTTAGAAGCATTTGTAGATATTTCATTTTGTTTAAAATATATTATATAGACTTTAACTTTAACTTTTAGGAGCATTTGTCGACATTTCATATTGTATATAATTAGGTATGTAGACAAATGCATACCTACTTATATGATTTGATAACTTTTACTGTTTAGGAGCATTTGTTTATATAACATTTATTCCGTCAGATTCATTTATTAATTATTTCTCATTCAATTAGTTGCTGTATGCTGGCCCCAACTTTTACTTGGCCACTTATTCCCCAAAGCGTTACATCGACGTGAAACTTTGAGAAAGTTATAAAAGTGGGGATCCTTTGAGTAAAATGGCCAAAGCGAAAATGTTTCCGAATAGAATTTGCAAATATTGCATGTACTTTTTTTCTTTTAAGAAATTTTCGAAGAAATTATAAATTCGTTTAATATTTGACGGAGAAATCGATGATTAAGGCGGTGGTATGCGTGAAAGTGGCGCCACCATCTATTTTATTTTATTATACGTTGAACAAAGAAACTTTCAAAACTATTATAGGCTTTTTTAAGGCCTCTCTTATAGTTTTATTCTATTTAGTTTATCTTGTAGGTATATCGAAAATAATATTGGTGGCCACCAAGGGCAACTTATAATATTCTGCCTAAACCTAATAGAATAAAACTATTAAGTATTGCATTAAAAAAAGCTTCTAATAAGTACGTTTTATTTTTGAAATTTTCTTGTATCAACGTAGTAATAAAATAGGTGGCGGCGCTAGTTTGACGTATACTATCGCCACAGATAATATTATACTATACCCACCGCCTAAATATAAGTAAAACCTCCTTCTTGAAGTCGGTCTTAAAAAACCATAGTCGTCATTCCATTTAAAACACAATCTAGGTATTTTATTGCTAACTCAAAACCGTACCTACTAAACGAAAAACTCGAGAAAGAGTATAAAATCTACGTAAGTCCACGAATGGTAACCCCTAAGGAAGCTTGTTAATTAAGTATTTAGGTGGGTAGCTATCTACTACGTAATATAATTTTCGGTGTTGATTCTGCTTGCCCACGTTTTTTTACTGTTCTTACATCGCAACGGTTCATCTCCTATTTAATTCTTTTCCGTTATTATGAAGATCTGAAAAAGGGTATCTACATTCAGTATTCATTTCGTGCTTCCATTTTTCTATTTCTTTTTACAGCGAGATGGGCAATTACAAAAATTTTGAATGGGAACGGACGGCTGGACTTGTTCAGACTTGTTAGGCATGCCTGTCCGTAGCAACGGGCTAGTTAGTGCTCGTTCAACTTTTATGTCTGTCTGTTCGTAGTCAGCGGTAGAATTAATTAACCAAAACTTCGCTATCGCTATGGGGATATTGAATTTTCTAAAGTTATTGTTCGTCATCATCAGCCTATATTTTTCCACTGCTGGACATATGCCTCCCTTACTTAATGAGCGCCATGGCGCCCTGTGTTCAGCTTGCCGCATCCAGCATCTGCAGCAGTCTTTCGCAAATCGTCATCCCACCTGGTTGGAAGTTATTATTAACCTTCGAGTATGGGTACATTCAAACCGTAGGCTTCAAAATAGAATAAAGCTCTATTCAGCACGAGATTTGTGAAGCGGATTTGTATGAAATTCCCTGAGGCATAAAAAATGGATATTCTGCCAGCAAATTTCAGTATTTTGTATTTTTTTTAATTGGATTCAAACGTTGAAATTGATACGTTTTGGTTACTTTTCGTATGCAAGATATATAACAACAATAGGTAACAATGAAGTGATGTGATAACAGGCAAAAGGAATAGATAAAAACTTTTATATATTCTAATGTAACAGGTAGGTTTTTTCCGGTGGTTTTTCCTTTGGTAAAGTGAATAACAGCTTGAATTAGGTCATAGCGCAGTGCGTAGACGCGTAGCAATCATGGTGAAAAGTGCGTAGGCCTTGTAGCAAATGTAAATAAAATTTAACAAAATTATTACCTACACGTTGATCTAATAATTCAGTAATTTGGTAGATTTACCTAGAATGTTTTTAGAGGTAATGCTTACCAGTTTTGCGTCTCGCTTTGTTCATCTTATTTTTATAAGGATTTCGTTTTGTAAATGAAAGTTATTGGTTTGTATATTTCACAACAAAATTCTTGGATTTATACGTTTTGAAATATTTCGAAAATATTAAATATCAATAACGTTTATTTCTTTAAGCTTACAAAATTAGCACTTAGACCAGTCAAATTTTATACTAGGTATAGACAGGTTTATAAATAGTAATCATTATCAAATAGGAAACAAAGTGTTATTGACTTTGTCCACTTAATTTTTTTGTCCACTAGTGGAAAAAGTGTATAATAAACCACTAGTAAGTGTATTTAAACTGACTGAAAAGTGACGATAATCATATTATTACCGTTTTCCGTTCCCTAGCCTCCCCCGGCGGCCGGTGGCTAAATTGAAATTTAGAAAGAGAACATTGAAATCTATAAAATACCCATTTTCCTCAGTAAATCCTATGTTCTTAACCTTTATTTTCAAAAAATGACTGGCCTATAAATATATGGGATATTTTTTTTGTTAAGGTTACTTATTATTTTATCTGTGGTTAGGGAATACGGTATATTAAGGTGTGTAATAGTAAAATAAGCAACCCTTTGCTATTTTATTACGAAATGATCTGTAATAACAATATTAACATAAGTAGCATGTTCATGTGAGATGAAGACGAGTTCTTTTTATGTTTTGTAGTCGCGAGAATTTTGATTTATTAAATCCGCTGAATGGATAGAAAACATAACTATATTCGGTTAGACTCAAAGTCGCTGGAGCGAACGCAATTTATAGTTCCAGTGTGGTTCTAGTTAACATAAAGGCTGCGAACATGTTAATAGGAAACATGTAGAATATTCAATGTCGACCTCGATAACTCACTTGGGGTAGTTTTAACCGCAAAATGCCTATTGGGTTATTCCTAACGTATGGTATCGAGTCCGGGTCGCATCTCAAGGGTCCTGTAGGCACTCCTAAATAGTTACAACTTATATTGAATAATACCACTTAGTTGGGTACCTACTAACAAACTAAGGTAAACTCGAGAGTCTCAGTAGAGTTTGAAAATAATATTACATGAATGTTCGTTTCTGTATAATGTTCAATCCTATTCGGTAACCACCTATCGATTAATACGCCAATATTGAATGGTTGGAAGCTGGGATTGAGTTTGAAAACGAAAACAAACAATTTCGCTTCGGAGCCATCCCGTAATTTCAAGTGTAGCCAGTTATTCCTTTGACAGCGGGCGAAAAATCGAATGTCAAAACATGATTGATGCTCCGTCGTCCCCCGTGACGTTTGCCAATTCCAAAGTCAAACGCAAAAAGCCACGTCACGGGATGTTTATATTGAGTTAAGAAAATACTGAAAGTTTGACGTAGCGCCATTATTTTTCCTCGGCTTGACAGTTATGGAACAAGTCTATTGAAGCTGTTGGGTTGCAGAAAATACCTCAGAAAAGACCGTGCAAAAAAGCGGCCTAAGTTCTTCCGAGCTATTTCATCCGTGGTTTGATAGGACTTTTTTAGTTTGTGATACCTACCATAAGCTATACCTAGCATAAGATTCGAAGTTGCCCTTGGTGGCCACCAAAATCTATTTTCGTATCTCTGCCTAAACTAAATAGAATAAAACGATTACAGAGGCATTAAAAAAAAGATTTTTGAAAATTCCTTTGTTAAACGGAATAATAAGATAAATTAGGTGGCGGCGCCATTTCGGGTGGGGTAATGCGCCTTAAATAAAAACAGCACGACTAACCTCCCACTGGTCGTCAAAGTTACCTAACTAACTTGTGTAGTTAGCCAAAGTCAATATCACAGTGGTTTCTACGCTGCGGTTGAACTATAGAAAGGTCAAAGAGCATTTTTAATGTTGGCGATAGTGGCACTTAAAATAGTGTTTTAATACCCTTTTGGCACTGTTAAAAGAGTACCTATTTGGAGCGACCTAATACTCCTTTTTATAGGGGGTGACCTGTGGAATACGTAAGACAGTAAACAAATGACCCCAACTATCGACCGGGGGGCGTGCTCACCCTTTTGCATAAAGTAATATGGAAATTTCCAAGAGCCTTAGAAAGAATACAAAACTGATTGGCATCTCCTAAGTGTCGATCATATCGATACAAGTAGTCCTTGTTCAATCTAGTCTTCACCTACTCTCCCCTATTCTGCGTGTTTCTCTTTGACTGCTCTCCTTTGATCATTCTTTCCAGAAGTGTCTGTTCCGAAATACCTTAGAACCTTTCACCTTTGACAACTTTTCCGATCAATCGGAACCTTTTTTGTGGATTTGGGAATAACGTTTGTAGATAGGGCGATAAATTTATTGTTTTGTAAAAAAAGGATAATAAAATATCTCGTCTAAACAGTTTCGTCGATAAACTTGTGAAGATTAGTTATTTGTTTATATAGAGTAATATTTATCATCATATAAGTATATTAAATCAAATCAAATAGTTTATTCATTACAGACATGGTAAATTACACAGTTGGTTCAGTTGATCCCTATATCTCGACACTTTATTGGCATGTGAATAAAAAGAGCTTAAAACTTTTAAAACTATCATGGTTATTAACATTAAAGTCATTTAAAACGGGATATTTACCATGATTCGATTTTTGAGTTTTCCAATATTTCGGCACAGTTTCATGCGCCATGATCACGGAATAACTCATTTACTATTCCGTGATCATGGCGCATGAAACTGTGCCGAAATATTGGAAAACTCAAAAATCGAATCATGGTAAATATCCCGTTTTAAATGACTTTAATAAAAAGAGCTTAGGTAATAAGAAAATGTGTGTGTGTGTGTAATAGTTTCACAAACTTCAAAACAATGCACTTGATAATTGTTTGTTATGCCCTCACATCTCACCTCTACAGCCTATAATGGTCCAATGCTGGACGCAGGCCTACCCTCGATTTTTTCTTTTTATCTCATGTTGTAATGCCCATAATCCCCACAATGTTTTTTTAGTCATTCCTAAATCTGCTTAATTAAAGAAATAGTAATACTATCAGTAAAACTTTGAGCTACCGGAAGGTAAGAGATGTTCATAGATATTTCATGTAAGGCATTTTTAACAACTGTTAAGTCTTATGTACACACACCCCGTTGTGTTGTTATAGACTCTATCGAAACTAAAACATTATCAGGATTTGAAAGTCTCATCCCAACAGCAAGCTTCCCAACTATTCCATAAGATAAATGCCATGTACAAATGCATCTCCAGAGTAAAACCTGACCAACCCTTTGCGGCTCACATAAACTCTACCCAACTAATTGAACGAGACCAAGCACTACATTCAACGTACATTTCTTGCTAGCATTATCCTGACTTTGGGAGTTCTAACGGAACACGCAATGGATGCTGAAAAAGATAAATTATCGCGTTTGGGTCGTATTTGGCTTGCGGTTTCTCAGTTGAACTGGCACTTTGACAGCATTACGTTCTGGGAGCAAAACTTAGTACTTACTTAATTCTTAAGTGCTGTGTCGGATCTCGTCGAGTAAAGGATCTTTACTAACTAATACTTATTAAGTAGCAATGTACCTTATACGAAGACAATCTATACTAGTATCCACATATACTAAAATTCTTGGATTATTCAGGAAATTCACTACATAGTATAAAAACAAAGTCGCTTCCCGCTGTATGTCTGTCCCTATGTATGCTTAGATCTGTAACTCTAACAAAGGCTTACAGGCTCCAGTAATTCCGATTTGTAAACAATATAACAATATAGTCAAACAAGTTCCTGACATAGACATTTTTAGTGATAACCCCAACAACAATTTCAACAATTTCAAAATTAAAGTATTGGAACATTTCCAGCAAGAACTCATCACTACATAGTTATATGAAGAATGTGATTTAAAAAAAAATATTATTTTATGAACACGACACGAGACACTGTATTCGAACAATGCTGAAATAGCTTTCGAATTGCAGTGTCAAAATCTCCTATGGAAAGTGATGCCTTTATAGTACCTAGTCCATATTAAATTTGTAAGTTATATAATCTGCTGTGTCTACTAACATAGTATAAGTCTGTACTAACAATGACATGGACCTGTGTCTGAAATTAAAACATTTTATTTTATTTATTTATTATTTATTTTATTTATAAAAATGGTTCATGTTAAAACATAATTTATAATTATGTCTATTTTTGTTACAGCTACTGATTTGATCTCATTATTTTATTATAGTATATAAATATAAATAAATAGTTTATTTAGTTTTTTATAACATTTTATGAACAATGTTTATCCGCCTGTTATTAGCGCATATATTAGAACCTGGCATAATAAGTAATGCTTTATGTATACGCTGTTGGCGTTCCTTTCTAATAAATAAATAAATAGATCTTTAAAACTACACAACGGATTTTGATGCGGTTTTTAATAGATAGGGTGTTTCAAGATATATAATATTATACGTAGGTATTAATTCCCTACCTATTGACTTAAAACGCATTGATAGTCCTGACATTTTTAAATCTAAATTGAAAAAGCTTTTGTTGGAAAAGTGCTTGTACTCATTAGATGACTTAAAATTGTGACTATATCAGCAATATAATATTATTTTGACTAGGTAAGCAAACTCTAATTTTGAAAGTATTCTTTAGATTTTATGAGTGAATGTATTTAATTTTATTTATATTCATATTTTTAGTTTTAATGGTAAGTCTACTTTAAGATTCTCATAATATTCAAATACGATTGTTAACATTGTTCATGAATAAATCATCTATCTATCTATCTATCTAATACATGCATAATATAGAACCTGTGCGAAGCTGGGGCGGGTCGCTAGTATATAGTAATATAATTATTTAATTACTTGTTTCAATTGTAATTATACTAGTTTTTGTTTAATTCTATTAATCGATTGTAATATTCTTTGTTATAGTATTATTATAAATTCGAAAGTAACTCTGTCTGCCTGTATATAGCATTTTGATGTCTAAACGGCTGAACAGATATTATTAAAATTTGGCAGGGAGGTAAATGACATTCCAGGAACAGACATAGTCTACTTGAAAAATATTTGCGAAGCCGCGGGCAGCAGTTAGTATGTATTAATAGGTACTTGAATGAAATAAGGATTTCAGTTTTGGTTTGAGCTGAAACAACACATTCACTCGTCCATATCAATACCAATGAAATTAGCATTTTGGTAACGATTTCGATGCATTCCGGAGCCATTATCATCAGGGACAAAACTGGCTACATGTCACATGACGCAATGGGCCAAATAATTTGCCGTTGGCATAAGCCCCGTCCGTGTCACGACTCAGATAACAATGACAAATGCATGGACACCGAAGGTACGTATATAATGGAACATTTGTGAAACATGGCATGTAGCTTTTACGTGTAAGTTTATGTGACTTTTCTAAATCACCGAGTTTAAATAATAAAACCGTGGACTGATAATGACGATAAAGTATCGTAACCTTATTGTTTACAGATGTTGGTGCATCGTTTTCAGTAATAATTTGATGTTGCTTACACAAACTAAGAAAAGACTTTGAATTTCTGAATATTCTTGTTTTTATCCTCACCTGACTTCAACAGCCTTTAATAGGCCACTGCTGGTCGCAGACCTTTCCTGACGATCGCATTATTGCCTTTTATCTCATGGGGTATTTGCCCATAATGCCCAAGATGGTCATGCAGGTTGGGGATCGCATTTCGATGGTAGATCTATTCTGCAAGAGGCGCTGCTTGCTGCCCGCCCCCGGTGTATGTCCCTTAGCCATCTCTTAAGACACCCACGGGAAGAGTTGGGGTGGTGAAAAAGTCGGTGAAAAAAAAAGCTATTTTTTTCACTTCACTCTGTTTTTTGTAAATTACAACAATAACATTAAAGATAAATAACGCATTAGGCGTTATTTACGGCATACAACTTATAACAATAGAAATCTATGTAACTAATTCTGGTAGAAACTTAACAATTAATACACTTATTAAATGTGGCGATAACAATATACCTATCATGGCCGCAGTGATACAAAAGCCACCAAAAGCAAAATACAAACAGAAATGATAATATTTATCGCCTTAACATCGAGGCATCCAAACATTCGTATTTGTAATGTTAGTGTAATTAGTTGCTCCGTTCGACAGGTCAGACGCACGACCTACAAGTACAACTCAATCCAGATTTTATAAACGAGATATGAAAATAAAGCGTTGTGGTCCTCGCTGAATAATTCAACAGCGGCAGGGCGGGCGGCCTCGACCCCTGCCCGGAACAATGGGAGGATGAATTTTTAAAATTATTATAAAAGTATCAGAATTGTAATTATCAAAAGGGTCGGCGCTATGTTTTGTTCCCTTGAAAGCCTAAACCGTAAACCCCGAATAATGGAAGAAGCTTTCTGCAAAGGATTGTACGCAGCAGTAACCTGCAAATAGAAATCTTAGATTTCATAATATCTAAAACGAAAGCCAACCCAAGTATTAGAAAAGCTGATTAGTTTTCGAACGAAGGAACGGAACGTTGAAATTGAATTCTGTAAAATTGCTAAGTCGGGGATGCAGGTATAGTCGGAAACTGTAAATTGAACATGCGATTTGCTTTTCCTGTAAATGTCAATGTTGCTCTCGCATCGCAATATGAAATGAAATGGAAGGACACAGCAGGCGCGAGGTGGATGGAAATTGCAATATCCCGCGAGCCAAATTAGATGAAGCTGTCGACTCTCTAGACGTGGCTGCGTTTTTATAATTTTTAGGTACCGAAACACATTTCGAAATACACATTTTGGTTAATAGTGCTGCACTCGATATCCAACCGTAGAACATGGTACTAACATTACACATGACAACTAAATGAGTTATTCCTGACTCGTCAAACTTTGGCCCGAATCCAGTGAAACGAATAAAAAAACTCAAATTTTATGCTGCAAAAGTTCCTGATTCGTCCCATTTTGATAGATTTTTAACAGAAAAGTAGCAAAGGTGCTGTCGACCGCACACTTCTCGTGCAAGTCATCTTGATCACCATTATTTCCGAAGGATTTTTAATTACTTATAAGTTAAAAATCCCTTTGCACTTCAAGCAATTTTTTTCGGGTTCTCTCTGTTGCATTTTCCTAATATTAATATTTTTATTTATTGACATCTTGCATGTCATGAAGTAGCGAAGTAGAACCCCTGAAAAGACATACCTTCTCAAGATTCAGAAACTAAGTAGGTACTTTACTAATACCTAGTTTTTGTGGTGTGTGTGTGTGTCTCATGAGAGTGTATGAGAAAGAAGCAATTACGAGAGTATCTTAAAGTTATTACCTCCCTCTACTCTACCTACCACAAAACCAGTTTCAAATAACCAGAGTCCTTAGTATTGGTTGGCTAAGTTGATGAAAACTGTAAAAGTTTACGAATCCTTCCGTGCTTTGTAGCGCCCCTACTGAACATGTAGAAGAACTAGGTACTTCTCGTAGTATGGCAGAGATTATAGTACCTACTTATATATTATTAGAGATAGAATCCTAGAAAATTTATGTCAACAAGGACATTAATTATGAGAGACTACGAGAGATCATAATCATCATAATTCTTTATTTGTAGAAATGTAATGTGTAAAATGTAATAAGATTTGTAAATAGGTTCACTACATTCTGCCACAAAGTGCGTGCAAAATTGCATTATACTAGGTATAAGAATAAAATGTTACTTTTAATACTCAGACTTACACACTTGAAAAAAACCGGTGAATTGCGAGTAGGATTCACGCACGAAGGGTTCAGTACCAATAACTAAGCCCTTTAAATATTAACTATATTTTAATACCTAAATATTCTGTGAATATTTCAAGCGTCTACCTGTTGCCGTTATCAAAAACGAGCAAAAAATGTTTTGCTCTTAAATATTTATTTTATTCTGTTTTTAGTACCACTTTGTTGTTATAGCGGCAACAAAAAACATCATGTGTGAAAACCATGATAACGGTTCATGAGATACAGCCTGGTGACAGATGGAAAGACGGACAGCGGAGTCTTAGTAATAGCCTAATAGGGTCATATTTTACCCTTTGGGTAAGGAACCCTAAAAACAGATAGGAAGTAACAAAAACCAACCAAACAACCAGCGATTTCACAAAACACATTTACAAAACAAAATATTGAATTCGAATTTTTTATGGCTTTAAAGAAAAATTATATTGTACTTAAGTAATAAAAAATAAAATTAAATAATATGCATAAAAATAAATTAATGTAGTCATCTAAAAATTCATTTCCCGTGTAGTATAATTTTTCAGTTAATAACTTCGTCAAGGTACCTACTTGGAAAAATATTAGTATGTATTGATGGCTTGTATAGACGATGGAATTTTACTAAATATTATTGGTGCCATGCAGAGTACACCAAGTACATGTAGTACCTTCATTCATGCACTATTTATTATAGTGAAGAGTTCGTGCACGTTGGCTCTCTGCGGATTCTGCTTCACAAAAACCACCGTTTCTAAAATGTACAGTGCTAGTCATGTGAGAACTCTCCATTGTCTGAAAACATCCTTGCAGGAGTCCATCTGCCCCATATACCAAACACAGATCGAATACCTACATCGTTTTTGAGCTATAAAAACTTGTAATATTATGTTTATGGAATTGCCCTAGAAAATAAGTCCATACCAAAGAATGACGCAACATGGTCATAGTAGGTACGCAGTGAGCGACGTTGCAGTACTATTTTGCTTAGTTAAATCATCATCATCAGCCTATATTAGTCCACAGCTGGACATAGGTCTCCCCTAATGAGCGCCATAGCGTCCTGTCTTCAGCTTACCGCATCCAGCATCTGCCAGCAGTCTTTCGCAAATCGACAACCCACCTGGTCGGAGGGCGTCCTACACTACGCATGCCGAGTCGCGGTCTTCACTCAAGAAAACGTTTACCCCGGCGGATGTCGGTTCTTCTCGAGATATGGCTAGCCCACTGCCACTTCAGCTTGCAAATCCATTTATAATATTATCTTATATGATGCATATTCATGTTATCCATAATAGTAGTTTATAATAGAGCTTGTGAGAATTTATGTGATTGTTCATAATTCATAATTATTTATTTGCTGAAATGTAGGTACAGTACATAGGTCTTACATTAAATAGTCTCACTACATTATGCCTCAAAGTGCGTGCAAAATTAAAACATGGTAGGTAATGCATACATAAAATGAGTTGGTGATATGATACTAATATAAAAAGAACACAACAGTTACTAAAACAACCAAAACAAACACCGAGTTATAGATTACAAAAAAAAACAAAATTTAATAAAAATAAAAACAAAGGCACCTTTTAGTTTAATAGGTAATGTATCATAGAGAATGTAACGCTACGCCAAAAAATGTAATAAATAATAATGGTGACTTCATTTAGCAAAGCAATGGGCTCATGAATTACTAGATGTCAATATTCAATGTCAAAAAGATTATTTTTAAATGTAGAATTCGTCAATGTCAGTAAAATAAAAGTGTAAAATAAATCGAAAAATTAATGTAGTTTGTCATCTAGAAATTCATTTACAGTGTAGTATGATTTTTCAGTTAGTAACTTCGTCAAGGTACTTTTAAAAATATTTATATTATTGATGGTTCGTATAGACGATGGGATTTTATTAAATATGATTGGTGCCATGCAGAATACACCTATACGCAATACTCTCGTTCTTGCACTATTATGGTGTAGAGTACCTGCACGTCGGCTCTCTGCAGGATAGAAACTGAACAGATGTGGATTCTGCTTAACAAAAACCGCCGTTTCCAAAATGTACAGTGGCAATGTGAGAATTCTCCATTGTTTGAAAACATCTTTGCAGGAATCCGTCTTTCCACAGGATTTCTCCAATATACGTTGGTTACCTATTTCTCGTGCCAAAAATCGCGCGGATTTAATTTGAATAATTATTCTTTTATTAATTATTCTTCATGTAGGTAACTGTTCAATGTCAAGATTTATATGTAATTTATGACAATTAAAAATCGTAAGAAATGTCTTTGCTAGATTTATTTTTAAATTTATAATAATTTAAAAATAAATCTAGCAAAGACATCATGTCATCCATTCAACTATTTATTTTTTATTTTATTTTTATTTATTTTTTATTTACTTTAATTAATACGACTTTAACTATACCTAGATGTCAGTGCGTTGTAGCCGTGTGGTGCAGGCTTAGAATTTGCACCACAACAACTCTTCCCGTGGGTGTCGTAAGAGGCGACTAAGGGACATACATTATTATTATTTATTAACCTGTCAGGTATTCATATGAAAATTAGGTTTTAAATAGTTATAGTTTCTTACTACTCTTCTTTTTTATTTCGTGTCTTTTGAGTATAGCTGCGTCTTGTTTACTACAATTCTACCAATTTAATAAAAGTTTTCAAACGATTTTGTTATTTTAAGCGATTCGTTGTATATTAGCAGTACAAATTTCATCCACTTAACGAAGGATTATAGACGGAAAGGTCGAAAGCAGAAATTTGACTTCGCACATTGGTCAACTTTCTGCTTTCGACCTTTCCTCCCTCTTTTGAGCAGTCATTGTAGACTACTGGCGCTGAACGAAGACTTTTTACGCTTACTGTGCAAACTCATACTAGCCACTCACAACACAATAACGTATCCAGCAGCGCAAAGGCAATTGGATTAGGCGCAGTGGAATTGGAACGCGCAAGTCGGCATAACTAAACTGCATTAGTCAAGTTTGTATACCGGAGCTACGGATTATTTCGCTACCTGTGCTATGACACAAGGTAGCGAAATAATCCGTAGCTAGTAGTTTTTAATGCAAAATCCCCGTAGAGTATTTTTTTCATTTTTATTTTGGGATTTTGGAAGGCATGATGCTGGATGCGGCAAGCTGAAGACATGGCGCTATGGCGCTCATTAGGGGAGGCCTATGACCAGCAGTGGACTGATATAGGCTGACAATGATGATGATGATGTTACACAATAAAAGGAAATCGAGAGTGATAAATAAATTCTTCTTTATTTAATTCTTAGTGTAAGTATAATTGATTTTTTTTCTTTTTTCAAGTGCCATCTTTGTTGTTCTTGTATGTCCCGTCCATACCAAAGTTGTCTGGAAGAGTATACACGTGGCCGCCTTTGTACTTCGCCTAATCGTACTTCTTTACTTTTTTCTGTTTTTGTGTGGTACAATAAAGTATTATCTATTTTAATTAAAAAATCTTCACACAGGGCGACTAAAAACCTATAATCGCGGTGGATATGTATAATTTTAGTTCTTTTATCATAAGTGTAGGCTCCCTAGAGTTAGGTTAAGGGTGACTTTAGTCGTCGGCATAGGTTCTACTACTTGCTAGTTTACCTACTTTAAATTTGCAAACATATCTGGAAAATCCTGAAATTCAAAACAATAAAAAATTCAATTAAATATTAAAAAATAAACTAAAACGAAGTAGGTAACAGGAGAATCCCCCCAGGTCATTCTTGGTGCAAAGGATTACCATCGCGAGGTAATGCTGCAAATTATTGGCCGTAATGCTTGCAGCACTACCTATGCTGCAAGCATTATGGGCACCTTATGCACCGGTAATGGTCAGGGGCTTATTTAATGACTTATTTTATATTGTATATTTAATACATATGAACTGTAACCTCAGTTTTTAAAATTATTGTTAATACAATTTTAAATAATTATTCTGGTTGCATTGTCATACAGCGGGACAATGCAGCCAGTGTCTTGGGCACGCTTCCAACTGGTATTGATATGGATCAGTTGAGCTACCAGTAGATAGTTTACAACAGTCTGCAGTTCGCTCAATTGTTTGAATTTTAAATACTTGTTTTAATTTAATTCTATTTTTTGATTGTAGGTAATTTTCTTTCTCAATAAATGTATTTGAAATTTATTTCTATTTTCTTTGTAATTTATTGTTTAAACCATTGTGATTAAAACGTACAAACTTTAACATTAATCAATCAAAACAATATTCATATACAAAATCGATCAAGGTTTTTTTCCTCATTCATCATCATAACCTTAAGTGGCTTTCATCTTTTACGTGTATTTCGATTGAACCTTTAAGCTGCAGTCACGTTTATTAACCCACATACCTAATGCAGGTTTAGTTGTTACTAACGGTAGGTTTCTAATCTTTCAATTAATATCATACCAAGAAGATGGATACCGTTCGCGTGATCTTGGTATGATATTCAAACCCAAGAAGTGGTCTCCGTCGAGCTCTACCGGTCTAGAACTCTACGGCGACAACTTCTAGGTAGGTTTCTCAGAGAGCCCTTTAGAGCAGCGGTCTCGCAGTGATCTTCGCAGAGAGCTCTCTGCGTAACCTACCTAGAAGTGGTCGCCGTAGAGCTGAGCTAATACTAGGTTTCGCTGATAGCTCTCTAAAGACCGCTGCTCTCTACCTAGAAGTGGTCGCCGTAGAGCTGAGCTACTAGGTTTCGCTGATAGCTCTCTAAAGACCGCTGCTCTAGAGAGCTCTCTGCGAAACCTAGCTAGAAGTGGTTGCCGTAGAGCTGAGCTGCTAGGTTTCGCAGAGAGCTAACTAGAGACCGCTGCTCTAGAGAGCTCTCTGCGAAACCTACCTAGAAGTGGTCGTCGTAGAGCTGAGCTGCTAGGTTTCGCTGATAGCTCTCTAGAGACCGCTGCTCTAAAGAGCTCTCTGCGAAACCTACCTAGAAGTGGTCGCCGTAGAGCTGAGCTACTAGGTTTCGCAGAGAGCTAACTAGAGACCGCTGCTCTAGAGAGCTTTCTGCGAAACCTACCTAGAAATGGTCGCCGTAGAGCTGAGCTACTACGTTTCGCAGAGAGTTCTCTAGAGACCGCCGCTTTAGTGACCTCTCTGCGAAACCTATCTAGAAGTAGTTGCCGTAGAGCTGAGCTACTAGGTTTCGCAGAGAGCTAACTAGAGACAGCTGCTCTAGAGAGAGCTCTCTGCGAAACTTAGCGTTAAAATCTCATTCGTTAAAATTGATATTCCCCTGATAAAATATCACAAGCGTAGTCGAAGGCCAAAATATTTAAAAATATCCACCGGCATTCTGACTTGCGCTACTTTACAGCACGCGTAGTCCGAGGCGATCTCCATGCAGACATCTTTTTCGTCAGTAAGCACCCTGTTGTAAGGACAAGCAGCGGCCTGGATACAGACACCAAGAGAATCTTCGCATTGCACCATAAAAGATCCTGGAACAAAAAAAACTGAGCTTATGTCAAAATATGAGGTAATTAAGAGCCTATAATACAACCTCAAGTTTTTGTGAAAAGGATAGACATACAATTTTGCGTCTAGAGGAGCGGGACAGGGCATGCCAAAACAAAGTAACGCAAGCCCAAAAATCAAATTTTAGTTTATTATCTAGGACTTTATTTGAAAAAACCGAAACATTTTTACACTAACAGTTTTTTAACTAGCACGTAAGGACCGAGGCATGCAAGATAGAAGGCTTAAAGTATGCATTAAGTTTTAGCATAACCTATGTAGGTAATTGTAATTCTGTAAAGTTAACGAATTACATGTATTTTAGTGGTGTAAATTAGCTATAGGTAATTAACATTAAGGCAACCCTGTTCTTTTTGAAATTAATACATTCTTATTCTTATTTAAATGTAAATCTTAGTTGTATTACCATGCTTATTCTCAAGATCTTAACTTCTGTATTTATTGAGAAATTAAGATTTTAGTAAAAATTTAGAGGTAACTTTGCGATTTTTTCTATAAAGAAAATTTTATGGGATCGTGTTTTGGAAACATATGATCGTTAGAGTAAATCCTGAACTTTACCATTAAATAAATTTCAAAGTTAAATATTGAGTAGTTTGGAATATATTTAGATCTGATGTACTTGAATTGAGTTATAGAGCTTATGTTAATATTTCCCGAAGAAGCGATTTTTTAGATTTCATTTATTTACCATTACGTTACATTACAGACAAGTCAATGGCTTAGTTTAACAATAGGTAGTTAGGTAAAAATACGAATAGGTTACAATATTTTAGAGTTTGCAATACCTTCTTAAGTAATTTAAGACCCGACTCGGTGAAGTTAACGTGTTCTTGAGACCGCGACTCTGTTAACTTAGTGTAGGATGTCCAGCTGACAGATGCTGGATGCGGCAAGCAGAAGACAAAGCACTAAGGTGCTCATTTGATAGACCCATGTCTATGTTCTGGACTATTTATATATAACTAGTTTTTGCCCGCGGCTTCGCACGCGTTATTTAAGGTTATTTCTATCTCATTGATGATTTATCTTATTTATGGGATAAAAAATGCCTGTTTTATTCCACACCTTCAACAACCTAAATGAAATGCGTTAATTTTATTTGCAGTCTAGCTTTAATTTATTATTTATTTATTATTTATTAATTTAGCTTTTATCATACACACGCTCAAAAAAGTCTGTTTGGATAAACACAGCGAAACAAAAACAATATTGTAAGCGCTATGAAACGAGAAATAAGAATTTAATATTCTCTCTGCTCAGTGAACGCTGAGCGTAAAATAAGCAAATTAGTGTTTCATAATTAGCAAACTTGGACAACTGTTTCAGGCTGAAACACAATCATCTGGCTAATTACCTAGATATTTATGCATTCTAAATTTCTATTTTATTTTACCAATTTTATAAAAGATTTTTGGGTATGCATTATATTTTTGGCTATAGGATAGGTATAACATAGACCCTCTTTAAAACATAAGCTCTGTTTACTTTAAGCGAGAGCTAAGTACCCTACAATCCTACTAACAGCAGCTTGTTCCTTCTGATGAGGTAAATTAAAGTAAGTAAGCGTTGACAGTTTTTTAAGTCTATAGACCGTTCACAGTAAGATGTCCCATGCTTTGAGGTAATTCCATACAAAGCACATCTTCGGTGAACGGTCTGTACAAACCTGTAAGAGGAGATTTTGAAAACAAAATGCACATACATTTAACGGAGGAGGAAGTTTCACAATAAACTCAGAACAAATGGTTTTACAGGAAATTTAAATAAATGTAGTAAATAACTGAAAAATGACTCACTAGAAGTTGTAACGGAATAATTTTTCAGGATACCACGATTTATAAGGTATTTAAAAAAATTCTTGTAATATGCACCCCGTGGAGTCAATTCTACCACCTTTAAGAGAGTGTCACCTTTTTCATCAGCTAACACGATGATCCATAATAGAGGTAGTAATAAAACTGACTGTGCAAGTCTCATTGTGAACTCTCTAATATTATTAAAGTATTCGTAAAATCCCCACAGAATAGAACTCCATTGTTCTCATATCGGTTAATGTGTGCAACTACGATAAAAAGAACTAAACACAATCACCTTTCACTTTGTCCTTTCGACCATTAAAAGTACATAATGGTTTATTCTCTTACCTACTTTTGTAAAAAACAAACGGAGCTAAGTGGGACGAAAATTAATATATGCATGACATTATTGTTATTATAAAATACGCAAATAAAAATGCTGAGAAATCTACGATTGGCTAAATAAATTGCTAAGCGTGAGCGGAGAAAATTCACATTTTCACAGTAACGCATGGAAAATTGACATATTATGGTACAACTAATTTAACTACTTTTACTTTCTCAATCTATCAAACATGAAGAAAGGCTTGTTGAACGCCCAAAAACTTAACAGCAACTCAGACTTAAGCACGTCTCAAGTCGAGATTTTTTTAGATTAAATTCTGGCGACAATACGTGCTTAAATTGGAGTTGTGTTTATGATTTTTTTATAGTCTGAAAAGTTTACTTTGACCACAATCTCACCTGATGGAAAGTGAAGATGTGGCCGGTTTAGATAGAAGATACCTATTCACTCTTGAAGAGACCCAGGTTGTAATTGACGGGAAAAACAGCAGCGAGTTCCAAACCCCAGCGCGGTACGAATGATGAAGGTGGAGGAAAACTGGTTAGTGCGAGTGGACAGTATATCCACCAAGTAGGAGTGGTAATGCGCTGTGAATCTGCTTATCTTGGAAGGGGGATGGTGGAATCAGGTCATGTAGTTCCTGTAAGCATTCTCCGAAGTGTATCCTATTAAAGACTGAGAGACAAGCGTCCTTGCGGCGATGTTCGAGACTTTGGACCTTAGTCTCTGCAAGGTACTGCTCGTCAATGAGTCTGAAGGCTCTTCGTTCTATGCAAGCTGCAAATAGGAAGTTGATTTAAGTATTCTTTTAGCCTCTAAAATGATAATAAGGTAAAGCAAACTTCAAGTAGTGCTTCAAAAACTATCCTAGTCATTTTGTTAATTGAAATTATCCAGCAATATAACAGAGAGCACATAGGTAAACGGTAAACGTAATCAAGATGCAAATACTGTAGGTACGTAAGTTAATTAAGTTGAGACTTGGGTAATACAGCTGGCTGGGGTAGGAAGGAATCTACGGCGGTACATTGAATGGGAGGGGACTTAAGGTAGTCGCAGATTAGGGTAGCACCACTACAGCACAGCACAATATTCAAATTTATTGAATTCAGCATTTGAATTCAGCATTCAAATAAGTCGTAACATTTTGATTCGTTTTATAATGACGTCATCAAATTTTACAGACAGCTCGCGAGCTACTACAGACCGTTCATTTAGCATAGTTTTGGCGTAGTTAGCGTAATTTTAAAAAAAATCATTGTAGCATAGCCGAAGCGTGGCATCAATTAAAAGACTTAGATAGATAGATAGATAGAAAATTCTTTATTGCACACTTAAAGCTAAAAAAAAAACAATTTACACGTAAAACAATTATATCATAAGTGACAATTGGCGGTCTTATCGCTCAAGAGCGATCTCTGCCAGACAACCTGGTATGGATAGGATCATCGGATATACATGGGGTAAGATTTGTGTGCATCGTGTACTTACCTGGATCATTACCTAATCTTAATCATTTCATACAAATTAATAAGTAATGATATTTATCAACATTATAATAACAAAATAAAACAATTACAAATTAATTATAATTAATGTGGAAGAGAAGCAGAGTACAAACAGCAAAAAGCTTGTGCAATCAAAACTTTTCAGCATAAATTCTTAGAAAGTGAGAAAACGTTAGGTCTTTAAGTTATGAAAGGCACGTTCAGTGAAACCAGTCGTATGCAGCGAGGCTTTATTTTAGATTTACAAACGAGAAAACAGAAAATATAATCACGCTGAAGGCTAAAATCTTATGCCACGTTAGGCATTTGGTACGCGAAATAAAATCGGCTTTGTACGACCACAAACTAGCATCTGCTTTTTAAATAAACTGCCTTTTGCTGAAAAAGTTTTCTTATTTGTTTATCTACGTTGTTGCTTGCAGAATTACTGGCCATTTTTATTGTTAGGCTACAACAAAAGGGGAATTGAAATCGGTATAACTTTTTCAAACAAACAAATTATTTCAATGCATTCTAATTTGGTTATTTGCGCAAATATGCAGGTCTCGACAAAGCCTACGCATTTGCTCCCTTTGGAGTCGAGACCATAATGTCCGTGAGGTACCGAGGCTCACCGGGTTTTAAAAAAATTATCTGAGCGTCTGGTCGAAGCGTAGCGTGATCCGAGAGCTGGTGCGTATCTGGTGCAGCCATAGAAATCTAAATAATAAGGCACTATTATTTAGATTTCTATGTGGTATGTAGCCGTGTGGTGCCGGCTTAGAATTGCACCACCCCAACTCTTCCCGTGGGTGTCGTAGGAGGCGACTAAGGGACACAAACCGGGGGGTGGGCAGCAGCGCCCCCTGCAGAACAACTCCACTACAGAACTGCGATCCCCAACCCGCATGCCCAGCGTGGGGATTATGGGCATTACCCCCCCAATGGTACGACGCAACAAAAAATGGCCCCCAGTTCCCGGCCGCCTCGCTATTCCTGGCCATGGCAGCGGCCATGGTAACGGCTTGGCAGGGGGTGCTAGGAATCACCGGGCTACATCAGGCTGCCACCAACAACTGACCCTGGCTACGTATAACGGACGCACTCTGAGGCTTGACCAACATCTAGCGCAGTTGGAAGTGGAGTTAGAGAACATCAAATGGCATGTTCTAGGGTTATGTGAAGTCCGCAGAGAGGGGGAGGACACCATAACCCTAGACTCGGGTCATCTTCTCTACTTTCGTGAGGGTGATAAAACATCCCAGGGTGGCGTAGGTTTCCTCGTCAATAAGGCCCTCTCTAACAACGTCCAAGAAATCTCCAGTGTGTCGACCAGGGTAGCGTACCTGATCCTTCGGCTATCCAAACGGTATAGCATGAAGGTAATTCAGGTCTACGCACCGACCTCGGCACACTCGGATGATGAAGTGGAGGATATGTACGAAGACATATCCAGAGCCTTGCATAACACCACTAAGGCCCACTTCAACGTTGTTATGGGGGACTTTAACGGCAAGGTGGGAACCCAGATTGGCAACGAATCCCGAATAGGCCCGCATGGTTATGGAGTTAGGAATCACAGGGGGCAAATGCTTGTCAACTTCCTTGAGAAAGAGGAACTGTTCTTAATGAACTCTTTCTTTAAGAAGCAGCCTCAAAGGAAGTGGACATGGCGAAGCCCCGACACTGTGACTAAAAATGAGATAGACTTCATCATGACGGATAGCAAGCACATATTCAGAGATGTCTCAGTGATCAACAGGTTCAATACCGGATCTGATCACCGACTCCTCCGAGGCTCTCTGAATATCAACTTGAAGCTTGAAAGAAACCGTCTGATGAAGTCCACGCTCCGACCTAACCCAATCCAAATCATGGCGGGCACCGAGAAGTTCCAGCAGCTTCTCGGGGATAGATTTGTTGCCTTGGAACCCACTGATGACGCTGACGAGACCCTGCACAATCTGGTCGAAACGCTGAGGCACGAAGGCATCAAGTTTTGTAAACAGCAGCGTACTGGCAAGAAATCCAAACTCTCGGACGAGACTCTCGGGTTGATGACAAGAAGACGGGAAACCACCCAGGCGACTTCGTCAGAGAGGTCAGACCTGAACAAGCGAATTGCGAAGTTGGTACGGCGCGACCTTCGGAGCTCCAACACACGCCTCATTGAAGAGGCGATAGAGCGAAACCGAGGGTCCAAAGTATTCACTCAGCAGCTTGGCAGGAGCCACCTGACGAAGCTTAAAACGCACGATGGGAGGACCGTATTGTCGAAGCCGGAGATCTCTGCTGAGATAGAGGATTTCTATGGCCGTTTATACGCTGCACATGCCCCTCGTGCCCAACGGGACGACCACGATTCACGAGCCACCCTGACACGCCACTACACCGACGAACTGCCAGACATCAGTCAAGACGAGATCGGGATTGCTCTGAGGCAGCTTAAAAATGGAAAAGCCCCCGGTGAAGACGGCATTACTTCAGAGCTTCTGAAGGCAGGAGGAGCCCCTGTTATACAGGAGCTGCAGAACCTGTTTAATGCCGTCCTTCACAGTGGGAGAACTCCAAAGGCGTGGAGCGGGAGTTTGGTGGTGCTCTTTTTTAAGAAGGGAGATAAAACCCTTCTTAAAAACTACAGACCCATCACACTCCTGAGCCACGTCTATAAGCTTTTCTCACGAGTGGTCACGAATCGTCTCGCCAGGAGGCTCGACGAGTTCCAGCCACCGGAACAGGCCGGGTTTCGCGGAGGATATGGTACCATAGACCACATACACACGGTGAGGCAGATTATACAGAAGTCCGAAGAGTATAATCAGCCCCTGTGTCTGGCCTTTGTGGACTATGAAAAGGCCTTTGACTCTGTCGAAACCTGGGCTGTTCTGGAATCCTTACAGCGTTGCCAAGTAGACTATCGTTATATCGAGGTGCTGAGATGTCTTTATGATGCCGCGACCATGAATGTCCAAGTACAGGGCCAGCAGTCCAAACCCATCCAACTGCGCAGAGGTGTGAGACAGGGGGATGTTATATCCCCGAAACTGTTCACAAGCGCGTTGGAAGATGTGTTTAAGACGCTGGACTGGAAAGGTAAGGGCATAAACATAAACGGCGATTACATCTCACACCTGCGATTCGCTGATGACATAGTCTTGATGGCGGAGTCGCTGGAGGAGCTGAACCTGATGCTGGACGGCCTAGCTTCAGCCTCACGACGCATCGGTCTTGGCATGAACTTGGATAAAACCAAGGTCATGATCAATGGCCACATTGATCCGGGACCGATCGTCGTACATGGCCACCTTCTCGAAATTGTTTCCGAATACACTTACCTTGGGCAGATTCTGCAGTTGGGTAAAAACAATTTCGAGAAGGAGGCCAAGAGGAGGATCCAGCTAGGTTGGGCAGCGTTTGGGAAACTACGTCGAGTCTTCTCGTCATCCATACCGCAATGCTTGAAAACGAAAGTTTTCAATCAGTGCGTCCTACCCGTCATGACCTACGGAGCTGAGACGTGGACACTCACGGTAGGGCTGGTCCACCAGTTTAAAGTCGCTCAGCGAGCTATGGAGAGAGCTATGCTCGGAGTTTCTTTGAAGGATAGGATTCGCAACGAATACATCCGACAGAGAACCAAGGTTATCGACATAGCTCAAAGGATTAGCAAGCTGAAGTGGCAGTGGGCTGGCCATATCTCGAGAAGAACCGACAACCGCTGGGGTAAACGTGTTCTTGAGTGGAGACCGCGACTCGGCAAACGTAGTGTAGGACGCCCTCCGACCAGGTGGGATGACGATTTGCGAAAGACTGCTGGCAGATGCTGGATGCGGCAAGCTGAAGACAGGGCGCTATGGCGCTCATTAGGGGAGGCCTATGTCCAGCAGTGGACTGAAAAAGGCTGATGATGATGATGATGATGATGATTATTTAGATTTCTATGGGTGCAGAGCATCAGCATTGCCATACAGCGGGACAATGCAGCCAGTGTCTTGGGCACGCTTGCGAGTGGTATTGATTTGGATCAGTTGAGCTATCTGTAGATTGTTTGCAACAGTCTGCAGTTAGCTCAATTGTTTCAATTGTAAATACTACTTTTAATTTCATCATCATCATCATCATCGGCCTATACTGGTCCACTGCTGGACATAGGCCTCCCCTAATGAGCGCCATAGCGCTCTGTCTTCAGCTTGCCGCATCCAGTATCTGCCAGCAGACTTTCGCAAATCGTCATCTCACCTGGTCGGAGGGCGTCCTACACTACGTTTGCGTTTGTTTTTTAGTTTTAATTTAATTTCCATTATTTGTTTCTACCTCATTTTATTTCTTATTAAAGGTTATTTGGTATTCTGTAGGTAGGTACCTTGTTGAACGAAAATGAGATATGCAAATAATGGAATATTAATTGGATTTTTGCAGCATCTGGAACTTACTGAAATTTCAAATGTTATTCCAACAAATCGCTCTTTTATACGTACCGGTATACGGTGCTTCACTTATGAATGAATCTGCAAAGTCACCGTTCCTAAAATGCTAGCGTAGCAGCTACGTTCGCTCACTTCATATGAGATATAAAACACGGGGAGTGTTTTATGTGTTTTTATCTTCTGCCCGCAGCCCTAAGTAATGTATTATAAATTATAAATAATAGGCTACTTATTAGAGCATAGCCCAACTTAGAAGTTAAGCTATGTCCTAGATGTATGCCAATTTCCATAAAATTCACATTTCACAACAAACTTTCGGCTTTTTAATATTTGTAGGATTATTAGGTACGCGTGCGAAGCCGGGGCGGACCGCTAGTTTTATTATAAAAACCAATTGGATACAGCCTTACAATATTCCACTCCTTTACTTCTCTAGTATTGGTTTCTACATTTCTATTTATAGCGAATGAAATTCAAGGCCCTTAATATTCAGTGAGCGTAGGATCAGACGAAATAGGTACAGCTACTATGATCTAGACACACCTTAGACACCAATTTTTAGCGCGATAAATGTTAAATGGAATGGAACTTGAGTAGGTATATTTTCCTCCGTTATGTTCTGTGCCGTACTACCTATGTTGTGTCAATAAATATCTCTATCTCAACCTAGGATGTGGAAAATCTCTTTTTCTTCTCTTGCTGAAAAAGTGTGTCAATATATCGTACCTAGCTTAGCGGGCATAAAATTCGGTTTTAAAATCTAGGGTTAAAACTATTTCTTTTTTTTTAATTTTTGTTGGCAATCCTCAGCCAGTACAAGACATTCGTTCTCCTGCATAAAGACGGCTTTAGCCCTATTTGTCCAAAAGGACAAAAAAAATACTATTATTAAACTAATATTATAATCTAGTATCTGCCCGCAGCTTCGCACGCGTTGTTTCTTGTGTACCTAGTCAACGCAATCAAAAGTGACAGCTTTATGCTTAAACTATATATGAAAATCCAAGAGAATCTGATGCACACAAAACCTATACTTACTGTACCTGCTTCCCGTTGACTTAGAATGATGACATTTGGCAAGAAACAAAGCACTTAGAATTATACGGATTCCTCGGTGCGCGAGTCAGACTCGCACTTGACGTGTTTTTCATCGGTGTGGACGATTTTATAACAAAATAGAGAAAATTATTAAAAGTCAAACAAGCGTACAGCCGAACATAGAACCACCTCCATATGTTACTTAATCTGGACTCTGGCTGGACGATAATCACATTATTTCACTTCACTGGTGAATTTTCTTTTGTTTTATAATCGTCATCAAAATGTAGCCTATGAGCGGCAAAAACAGTAATATGTGATAAACACGAAATCATCTGAATAGATCAGCAGATTTATTTATGTATTGTTATTATTGTTATAGAATTAGATAGAATCTCTATGGGTGGATGGTTAGGCTTACTGGCATTTTCGTTAAAACACATTGACATTAAAATTCACTCTGCGTCTCCAACGTAAAAATAAAATCTAAAATGAACTTTCTCTTTCAGAGGAGCCCCGAATTTACATTTTACGAAGTCTTTATTTTTACTCCGTGAAATAATGCAAATCGCCTTTAAAGGGATCCTGTAGCGCAGCATAAGGGATAAATATTGAATACTAGTGAACGCCTGGGACTTCCATTCCGCGTTCCCGTTGGAATTTGCAAAAACCTTTTACGAAAAATAGTGTTTATAAAGAAATAAAAATGAATATTTTTTAACTTCAGTCAACTGAGATTCATAATTTGTTAATATCAAAAATATCTCTTATAATTAATAAACGTTTATGTTCACTTTTTAGAATATTTTGGTAACTTCTAACAGAAGGTACATTTTGTCCAGACACGTTTAAAATGTTTTTTTTTATTTGTTCATGTAAAACAGTGCGAAAACATTGGATGCCATTAACGTTAAAAACATGTCCATTTTAAAGGTTTTAATAATTGATCATAAATACTAATTTTCCTTAATTCCAAAAATAAAACCTATAAAATTGTTTAAATTGTGGTCATAATTCCCAAAAATTAGAACATAAATGCACGAATTTCTCCAAGTTAAAGAAAAATTTTATAAGTACCGAACGTGTAACTTTTTTTCGTATTGTTACAGTTTTGCCTGCCCTCTCGCACAAGACTATTTTATAGGTTATCGAATCGACATTATATTGATGGGATAAACTATGTTACGAAGTAACGTTATTTCTTCTTTGCTTTAAGGTGCTTGTGCGAGAGGGCAAGGCCAAACTGAAACAATACAAAAAACGTGACCCTGTATAAATTGTCCACACTGAAAAAAAAAATGTTTTATAACATTTTCTGTTAGGCATTTCATCTGAAAACGCCTCTGGCTTTAGCTTAGCGTTGATTTTCAGTCACGACAATTTTATATGTAAGTTGAAGTACCTACTCTACTCGTATACTTAGATGTACCTACTTACAGGAGCCCGAACGGTGGTTTGCTGAGTTTGCATTTTTTATCGGTTTTAATGCCGAGAAAAGTAAATGGACTGGGTGAGGTTGGTGAGGTTAACCCTTTTAATTTTAAATCTTTCGGTAAACATGGGAATCGAAAACATTATTATTTTGCTCAGACTAATCCCGAGCTTTTCGATATCTATCAAATATTCTTGGAAAGGTATAATAAATACCTAATTATGAACAATCCACACAGCATTATCTAGTCAGAAGCTAAGCAGAGCTTGTGTTGTGGTCAGATGCCTGCTAGATAACCCTGTTAATTAGACCTGCTAGATAACTGAAATACATATACTATATATTACATAGATAGATATTTTTTAATTAGGTACCTACTTAGAAAACACAAGAACGAAAGACTTAAGGTTGGCTGGATGCAGCAAGCTGAAGACAGGGCGCCATGGTGCTCAAAAAGGGAGGATTATGTCCAGCGGTGGACTAATATAGGCTGATGATGATTATGACGATAGAAAACGACCTGCAGGGTGCATTTTAATTCATCCGATTCATTTCGTGCGGCAGAACCAGGGAAAATAAACGACGACCTCTGTGGCGCGGTGGGCCAAGGTCTGCCTGCGACGCATGAGGTTGCGGGTTCGATTCCCGTTTCGGGGCAAATGTGTGTACGATCTGCAGACATTTGTTCAGGGTGTTCTGGTCGTTTTAATAAAAAAAACTATCTATGTACTTGTACCTAAGTATTATGTATATCAGTTATCTAATAGTACCCATAAATCAAGCTCTGCTTAGCTCGGGGCTAGATACCTAATGCTGTGTGAATTGTCCAGCGTTATTTATTTATTACTATAATCAATATCAAATATCAAATATCAATAACGTTTATTTCTTTAAGCTTACAAAATAAGCACTTAGACAAGTCAAATTTTATACTATAAACAGGTTTATAAATAGTCATTATTATCAAATAAGAAATATGATGTTATTGATTTTATTCGCTTCAATTTTTTGTCCACTAGTGGAAGAAGCGAAAAAGAAACCACTAGTAAGTTTTATAAATCTTAAAATTAATACATTACTTATCTCAGTCTAAATATAATCTAATTTGTATATAACTCAATATTTATATAAAACTAACCTAGCTTAACATTATATCCCTTATATACCATTGTCGGTGTGGAACTGAGCGACATCTGGCCAAGCATTTACATCATTGATGTAATCATCTATGGAGTAATAGGCTTTCTTTATTAGATTTCGTTTTATGTACTGTTTAAATTTACGAATAGGGAGCTCAGTTGCTTCAGATGGAAGCTTGTTATAGAAACGTACGCAATTTCCCATAAATGATTTCCCTACCTTTCGTAATCTATATGATGGGATGTGCAGTTTGTTCTTGTTTCTTGTATTTACTTTGTGAACATCACATTTTTTTAAAAAGCTATCTTTGTTTTTGTGCGTATACATTAGATTTTCATATATGTATTGCGATATTACTGTCAAAATATTTATGTCTTTAAATAATTCCCTCAAAGAGTGGCGTGGCTTTAATTTATAAATTGCGCGTACAGCCCTTTTTTGGAGAACAAAGATAGTCTGAATGTCGGCTGCCCGTCCCCAAAGCAAAATACCATAAGACATGATACTATGGAAGTAACTGAAATAAACTAACCTAGCTGTATCTTCATCGGTAATATATCTAATTGTTCGAACCGCATATGCTGCTGAACTAAGTTTGCCTGCGAGAGCATCAATTTGCGGTCTCCATTGAAGAGAGGAATCAATATGTAACCCTAGGAAAACCGTTGAGTCGACAAAGTCTACTAATACAGCTTATTTTAAAACGAAACGTGTTAGGGACTATGTAAAAAAAACCTAGTATTTTACTCAGCCCTTTGGACCCTACCCTGCATAATTTCAGTTACCCCATTCCATAAAATTACAGACCTAACCCTAGGAAAGATGTGTGTAACTGTAACTAGAATCTACCATAAGATTACCTTCGAACCAAAACTGATCCGGCATATAAGCACTATTCTCAAGGGCGTAGGGCCACAGCTTGCTTGAAAAATTCAGTCCGAGCAGACCCATGTTTTATTTAGGGCGAGCGCAGTGCGGCCTCTTCAAATATTTAGAAACGACCATTGAGACGAAGTGTTACCTTTCTAACACGGAGGTATAGCCACCGTTTTTACCGACGACGTGACATTGGAGTATCTACCTGGGTAGGGACCGTCTATAAATACGAGAGAGTCTCACGACTGAACCAAGGAGCGGAGAAAAATATTCTGCTGAGGTTATTGAGGTCAGAACAGAACCTAAGTAACGGTTGAATTTATCGTTTATTTATTTACTTCGGCATATAATGTATACGTCAATTTTGAAGAAATTGAAGTGTTGCAATGAAAGTCGGCCTGATACTTTAATACCATTAAAGTAATATCACTAGCGTAATACTCATACATAACTCAATGTTTATTACTAATTTTATTTTATAATTTGGTATTAAAGGTACAATAAATACAATTTATCCAAAAATTCAATTAAAACTTGAAGTCACTAAAAGTACTCACTTAAAAATTCATTAATTCGAAGTAGCTTTTTTCTAAAATTTGTTAATAAATTAAAGTATTTTTATGTTCACGTGTGGTTAATGTTGACGATAGACCAAATACATACCTAATACGACTTATGAAATATCTACAAAGGTGTTACTTAAAGTAACCTACCTATACTACTTAAAGGTAGGTATCAAGCAGCTGCCAGTATAAAAAGTCTGTGGTTTCAACATACATTGACTGATGCTGCTGAGCTGGTGAGGGTGACGAGCAGTAGGTACCTTGCAGAGACTAAGGTCGAAAGTCTCGAACACCGCTGCAACTCGCTTGTCACTCGATCTTTTCTGTCTTAAACGTATATCCTACATTTTGGAGAATGCTTACAGGAACTACATGACCTGATCCCACCATCCCCCTTCCACCTTCCACTCCAGGACCAGCGACGCACACACAGCGCATTACCACCCCTACTTGTTGGTTATAAAAGTCCACTCGCACTAAGCGGTTTTCCTCCACCTTCATCATTCGTACCGCTGCTGCTGGGGTTTGGAACAGGCTGTTTTTCCGGTCAATTTCAACCACGGTCGGCGCCGTCGGCGGGTCTCTTCAAGACAATATTGAAAAGGTATCTTGTAGATCTTCGTCATACATCGTTGGCCACATCTTCACTTTTCATCACGTGAGATTGTTGTCAAATGAAGTCTATCCATATTATTATTATAAATTCGAAGGAATTGTTTTCAATCAGTGCGTCCTACCCGTCATGACCTACAGACACTCACGGTAGGGTTGGTAGTACCAACCCTAACGTGACTGTCTGTAGGTACCAACTTGGTACACCAGTTCAAAGTCGCTCCGCGAGCTATGGAAAGAGCTATGCTCGGGTAGGATTGGTAACGAATACATCCGATGGAGAACCAAAGTTATCGGCCAGCCGTATCTCGCGAAGAACCGACAACCGCTGGGGTAAACCTTCGACCTGTGAAAGACTGCAGGCGAATGCTGGATGCGTCAAGCGGCGCTATGGCGCTCATAGGCGCGCTTATTACTATGGACTGTAGAATAAGTTAAATCTGTAACTTTTCTATGGTCTGAAATAAATGATTATTATTATAGGGCGGGCCTTTATCCAGCTGACTTACATACATAGGTAGGCTGATGATAATGAATTTCCTAATATTTGAGATAGAGTCATTAATTACCTACAGATTTACATTTAGATCCTACTCCTACTCCTACATGCCATAAAAGTCACCTAGAAGCCACGAAATATCCCTTTTAGCTATCACTTATTTTATGCCCTCCCGTAAAACAACCATCAGTACCTACAGTAACGATTTCGTTTTCCCAAAGCAATAAACTTTGAATTTACTACAATTTTCATCTATGATTGCGCCTTATTCAAAAATGAAACAAAATGGGTATTTTTAAACACTTAGATTTATGGTAACGAACTATTTAAGAAATACGCTATGTAGGGAAAAACCGAGAGAAGAAATCGAGTAATCGATCGAATAGAACTTACGAAAATAAACTGGTTTCTTTTATAATAAAAATATAAATTTCTCAATAACTACAACGGTTTTAGTTGAAATGCTGTTAAAAATTATCAGTCAGCAACAACACTAAATCACTTCTTGATGTGGCCGACCATTTTAGGATATCCCAAAAATCGTTTCAGATGGAATAGAAATAACCTTATAACGTTTCCATAGAAACAACGTTTACGTAGCCGCGGGCAGAATCTAGCTACGTAGGTAGGTAGGTATCCAAATAATTTAAGGAAATTATTACCTACCCAACAGCAATTTACCAGCGAGTAAGAATTTTATTTTATACCTCCTTTAAATAATAGAGATTTTGTAACACAGGCTGTGTTATTAATAGGTACTGAATTAGAAATGGAATAGAAATTATAGTTCTTTTATTATTTCGTTGGTACATACCTACACCATAGGTATCTACCACTTGAAAACATAGCACAACTTTGAAACGCTTAATCTCAAATAGGTAGGTACATATATTACATATTTGCAGCAAAAAATGTTTAAATTTGAAAGCAAAAATTAAAGAGATCAAATTATGTTACAAAATTAAAAATGGTTTTGAGCTTCTGTGCTTTGTTTTGATAATACCAATGTCATAAGATATGTTAGGTACCTACATACACCAATATTCCTTGGATTTTGTAACCTATACAAAATATATCTAGTATAGATATCTATTTGGAAAGTAGAGCGCGCTGAACAAATCATGCATGATATTGGTTACCGACCTGTAGCATAGGGTCTGTGAGTAGAGAAGAGAGCGTGCAGTGCAGCGTGTCAGCGTGTGTGATCGTAGCGAGCACTGAGGTACGAAATCGTTAAGCTTGCCTTGCTACGAACCTTTCATGGGTTATAATAATTATAATATAGGTACCTTACCTACCCATGAAAAGCTTGTAGTACCTAAGCTCCGTACAACAGCCATAACGCGCGTAATACCTGTTTTCAAATACTTACTGTGAAAAAATATACTAGCTAACATTCCAAATCGCTGAATTTAATGTACCTACCTACCTTCTTAAACGTATACTAATTTTATCACATGTATCTAACAACACTACGAATGCTTTAGTTGAAAACAATATTTTATGCAGGTACAGGTTATCAGTTTATCAAAATATCTATATAAATAAATAAATAATGCTGGAAAATTCACACAGCGTTATCAAACCCCAAGCTAAGCAGAGCTTGTGTTATGGGTTACTAGATAACTGATATACATAATACAATACATTACATAGATAGAAATTTTTATATTTATAGTTTTATTATACATAGAAAACGACCAGAACATCCTGAACAAAATTAAATGTCTGCAGATCGTACACACATTTTGTTCCGATGCGGGAATGGAACCCGCAACCTCCTGCGTCGCAGGCAGACCTTCGCCCACCGCGCCACAGATGTCGTCAATATCTACTAATATCTGGGTAATAAAGTCGATGACTAATATTTATTTATTTTATTTTAATTAATATAAAAATTCATTTCCACATGTATAACGGACCATTATGAACTGTTCGATCGATTTGGCTGAAAAAGAAAATACCTACCTATAAAGAAGTAATAAAATTGTAGGTAAGTGTATAGTAGGTAGTAGTCTATATGTACGTTTAAACATTTTTATCCTGTTTTAAATTTAATTTTTTAAATGTTTACTGAACCTTATTTATTACCAGGCAATCTACATTTTTATTTTATCAAGTCAAATAACAAAAGTCCGAAATATTATCAACTTCTAAATAAGTAGGAACCTAATGGTTAAACCTGTTCTTTCATATGTCCGAAATACTTCTAACTTTTTCAATAAGCGACTCACATTTTTTGACTTTCATACAACAAAATGGCGGAAATATCAATAAAAACGCAAAGGCGAATTAACAATTTCTGTAAGTACTTTCTAGTCATAAAAATCTCCGTAGGTATTATAGTACCTACCTATACCTTTTTTAATTTGCAACGAACAGTTTTACGTTTGGTCAGATTAATATTTTTCCTATAATATGATATTAATATTGGGATAGACAGAGAACCAAGGTTATCGATATAGCTCAAAGGATTAGCTGAAGATGCTGCTGATGGACAAGCTGAAGTGGCAGTGGGCCGGTCATATCTCGAGAAGAACCGACAACAGCTGGGGTAAACGTGTTCTTGAGCGGAGACCGCGACTCGGCAAACGTAGTGTAGGACGCCCTCCGACCAGGTGAGACGAAGATTTGCGAAAGACTGCTGGCAGATGCTGGATGCGGCAAGCTAAAGGCAGGGCGCTATGGCGCTCATTAGGGGAGGCCTATGTCCAGCAGGGGACTAATATAGGCCGATGATGATAATGATGAATATTGGGATTATTGTTACTTAGTTATTTTTATTTCAGAATGAAAACAAGGTGGAGCAGGCGAGAGGGGATTGTCGATATCGGCAACAAATTGTCAGGTAACAACTTAATAAATAGGTAGGCATTTATGTTTTATTCTCCAATCATATTGACAGGTTGATTTGGTTTAGATCAAATAAATAAATAAATAATGCTAATATAATAAATAATAAGTATAGATAGTTCAAGGAGTTGTATAAAAAGGTTCTTAGTGCTTACAGTAATATTACACGCCAAATATAATTATGATCCGTTGGCACAAAATTTAATTCAGTAAAGCAGTTGCATCAGATCTAAGATCCATCGGGAACTTTTTATTTGATCAGATGCAATCCACAACCTGATCAAATGATCCGACGGGAATAACCCATCAATACGGCAGCCCTTAGAGGAAGAATAAAATTCATCTAAGCGGCATGCGGCATGGCAGCCCTACGGAAAGGAGCCATTTTTGTTTCTGGGCCAGTTTATAAACCAAAGATCCTAAGATCCTACGTATAATCTTTGAGATAAACCATGACATAGATTTCTATTGCCCATGAGATAAAAACGTTTTTTTCGTAGGTTTGCCGTCTCATAGTTGTCTAAGACCCATCACAATTCATTTCAAATGTGTCAGTGTCATATCATTTTACGACAGCCATCATCAGGTTGTGGAACAGTCAAAACAAAATTCTTCTTCAGTGTTGCCAGATCTACTGATGTAGCAGTAGATCTACCTGATTTTTTAAATCTTCTGATTTCTAATTTATTTCATAATTCGAGAAATCTACCTACCTGCTTTTTCTGAGGAAGACCTATGGCCTATGACCTATGGCCATATGGCCTTATATCAATCAAACAAATTATAAATGACATTTCACTTTGGTGATATTTCGATTTCGAGTCAATTTTGAGACTATTCTTACTGTTTGCCTCTGTTTCTCTGATGAATATTTATCTTTATAGTAAGGACCACGGAAAATACAGGGAGATATAAATGTACCTACACAATCTACCTCAAAAAGCTTGATCATTGACCTTGAAAATTGAAAAATATCTGTGGAATCAGAGCTGATGAGTGGTTTTACTCAATATTTCCATGCATGACGTTTCTCACAAAACTAGGTTAGTAAGTAGGTATATAATTAACAACCTTATTTCTCAAAATTTTAGTCATTAATATTGTACTTTCTTGACGAACGTCATCATCATTGAAAATTGAAACATACGCAACATACCTAGTTACTAAAAAAAAATAAAGAATTAAAATCGGTTCATCCGTCCAGGAACTATAAGGGACAAGAAAACGTACAGATTGATACTTTTTAACGCGTTTTTCGCATAGAGGGCAAAAAAAATACATTTTATTTATTTTTCCAAATATACCTACGTATATTTTCTTTAGCCTGCTGATTTTTTACTTGACTTACTACTTATTTGTCATATTCGATCTGGCAACACTGCTCTACGCAGAGAGATTTGTCACATTTTATTTTAGTGTAAATGTAAACAAAACATGAACAAAACGTAAACACGAAAAACCGTTTGTTTGTCTTACAGCCTTACTTTCCAGGGTATTATTTACTGTATAAAATTTTGGATAGTAATTAAATGAATCGATAAACTATAATGGTCCTTTGGGCTTGGGTATGGTTTCAATCATATTTTTAATACGCAAGTAGTCATAATTACTTGCATTGAAGTATTTTTTTAATTTCCAGGGAGCTAATTCTCATGGTCAGTTAGGTCTGGACATCATCAGTGAACAGACAGAGAAGCCGACTAAAGTGATAATTAAATATTTCGATGGCGAAATATCACAAATAGCATGTGGAGGTGGGCACTCACTTCTGCTAGATGAAGAAGGCAGGTTGTTTTCTTGTGGATGGAACTCAAAACAGCAGCTAGCGTTGAACAAAGAACTACAGAGCTTTGAAAGAACATGGGCCCTCAGTGGTATAAAATTCACCTCCATTGCATGTGGCTGGGACTTCAGTTGTGGGGTCACTGATGATCTCCTTTTTGTTTGGGGGTCCAACAGTCATGGTCAACTTGGCCTCCCTAAAGACCAGTTCTCTGTTTCTGTTTCTCCAGTTAGACTTCAGGTAATAGCCAAAGTAGTATCTATGGGCTTGAGGCACTCTGCAATCATTAATTCCAAGGGTGAAGTGTGGGTGACAGGGTGTGGGAAGTTTGGACAACTTGGACTAGGCAAAGATGTACTATCTGTTGATAGATTTACACTGGTCAATAACACAGGGAAAATCTCCCATATTGCATGTGGGCAGAAACATACTGTTTCATGGAGTACAGATCAAAACGCTCTGTATGTGTGGGGCAACAACAACCATGGCCAGTTAGTGTTGAACCCTGAGAAATATAGTAACATTTTTACACCACAGAAGATTGACATAGGTGTTAAAAAACCAGTGAAGAAGCTTTTGACAGGATGGAACAATGTATTGTTATGGCTACAGGATGGAACTCTGTTGACTTGGGGTCGGAATACCTATGGGCAAATTGGAAACAGTGATTCAGTAGGACAAAAAACCCATATAAAATTGCCAGGTTAGTTTAGCATTAGTACAAGTCTCATAGGTATTATATCCACATATGTACTTAATCTAACTATAACTAAAATTAAAACCTACTGTAATAAGTATAATTAGGCTGTTCTAATTACATCATTAAATATATAATAAATGCATAGGTACTGTGCTATGCAAGGACAGGAATAATCATCTACATCATTTTTCAGATGGGAGGCAAGTCAAAGATGTTGCCCTAGGGTCAGAACATACAATCTGCCTAGCAACAGACAATACTTTATGGGCTTGGGGCTGGAATGAGCACTCGAGTACAGGCATACAATCTGAAAAGGACATCTTTTCACCTACTTTGGTCCCTATTGAAAGAAGCGGTACCATTACAAGAATATTTGCTGGAGGGGCTCATAACTTTATAGTTACTGATGGTCAAATCAATGAACCAGAAGAAGGAAAGGATAGCGGGTCATTTATTAGTATAGATGAAAATTAGATTTGTCGAGCTTTATTCATAAAGACTAGGGCTTGGACTCCCAGAATTCTGGTTTTGATGCAATTCTGGAGTTTTGAAAGATTTCAGCATTGACAACTGGAGATATCAGAACCGAGTTTAGATTTTCAAAACTAAATCAGTGCCGCGCATTACTTTTGAAATTAATATTCAAATGTTAACAGCCTGAAGCATGGCGCAATCGCAGAATTTTTAATACGTACATCTCTCCTGCAGTGGCACACAGTGGCTGTCACTGTGCCTTGAACTTGGCAAGAATCTGGCACAAAACTAAGAAAGCGTATTTTTTAGTTTTGCATCTATACTACTATCATACCTTTAAAATCCTGAATATTACTTCCAGGACAACAAATTCATTAATTTACACTTTTCAGCACCGAAACTCAACTCCGAAGCTGAAAATTAGTCCAAGACCCACCTGAGTTCCAAGATTTAATTATACTAGTGAACTGTCAACTTTCGATATAGTACTAAAAAAATTACAACAATAAATAATGGTAGCGATTCTGTTGGCATAAAACCTAAACTAAACTAGCCTAAAATTATTTGTGTGATATTGGTACTTGGTACTCAATAGGTAGGTGCTATTAAAATGTATGATTAATTTTTGTTTCATATTTAAATAATAATAAAATGTAAAAACATGTAGATAACATTATATTTGTTTATTATTGGCCTTCTTGATTGTTTACACTATTATTGCTTTTTTTAAGTGATCTGTTTGCACTTTAAATTAGGATGTTAAAATAGAGCATTTATTTGGAAACAGCATTTTTGTTGAGCAATCTCATTTTTGTACAACCAAAAACAATTAACAAAGCAATGGAAACAAGTTCTCTCTCATCATAACATAATACTTAACATGACAGTAGGTACTTACAAAGACATAAAAAAATACATTTTGTCTTTGCAGCTTATGTTATGTTAGATTGCATTGAATAGTTTTGCTATGAGTACCAACTATAAAATACAAAATTTACTAAACTTGTTAAGAAACAAAAACTTAATTACAAACTTGGAAAAATTAATATTTCCCTAGGCAATAACAAGAACACAGATATGTAGAATAATACATTTTGTTTATCTAATTTAAAACAAAGCAGAATAATAGATGCTCCAATGCAATGCTACCTCTTCCTCTCACCTTTTTGAGTTTTGCGTTTTTCTTTTTTATCTTCTTTTAATTGTTTTTGCTTTTCTCTGTAATGAAAACTAGTTTGTTAATTTTACAGTTATTTTGTATTTAATTAAATATTTTACAAGGGTGCTCATTAATTGAGTTTTAATACCCTTTAACTTCAAACATCAGTAAAAGCCCAACATAGGTGTTTGTAAAAAACTCACCTATCCTCTTTATCTCTTTCTTTTTTCTTTTGAGCATCTTGCCTGGCTTGCTCTCTGCGCTCCTTGGCAGCAGCTTGTACATCTGCAGCGTTTGTATTTTTTACTAAATCAGAAGTCTCTGGCTCCTCCACACTAGCTGCTTCATCCTAAAAAGATAAAAACACTTCAATCAGAAAAAAACATATGGGTCTTTTGGCACTATAGATAACCTCAACTTGGCAATGTTCAGTAACTTACTACTTACCTCATTGTCAGAGAGCTGGCTGTATTGAGTAAGTATAGCTTCCCGGATCTTTTTTTCTTCATCGGTATATTCTCTCCTTGCTGTAGTAGCTAGACAACGAGTATTCATCAACATAGATAATTGTGCATCAACCACATCCACCACAGACTTTGTCAGCTCTTCTTTTGGTTGACACGACTCCCATTTTTGTAATAATTCAGTGACAACAGCTTCGATATCTTTTTCCTGTAAATGTGAAAGAGTCAATCTCTGCGTACTAGTAAACACAGCATGGTTATAAGTTGTATGTATACCGAATGTATCATCATTCTTCAGGTTTGAAACTTACTACGATTTCCGATAGTATGCCTTCCAATGCCTCTTTTTTCTCATCGGCGCTTTCATCTCCTTCTAGTATTCCTGTAATGTATGATCCGTACACGCCTTCATCTATTTGTAATGCTGTTAATTTTTCTATCAACCACGGTCCAAAATCTATCGCTGCCGTCGCCATATTTACTTTACTTCTAAATTTTTTGTGTTTCCCTTCGCGATCCGTTCATTTGACCGAGGGAAAGGGAAAGCGCGCAGCCCCTGGGCAAAGGGGGAATAGGGAAGACAAACTGACAGTGACTTTTATGTTCTGTTTTCAGACGAAAATTTAGTTTGGATAAATTTTAGAACGAATTTTCGAAATTTTCATTGTCATCGTACAAAGATCTAGGATCCTACGTTCCTCATAATCTTTGTCATCGTAGTAGTGTTGTATACCATCGAAAAAACCTACCAAATGGAAATCGATTCAGTAGTCGCGCGTTATTGCGATTTCTGTTTTCAGTGCTTTTTCTATTATAAAGCATACGTGTAAGATATACATAGCTGCGATATTATCGGGTGATAGAACTGTGATCTTAATAAATTCTGTGAACATAGCCTCGAATGCAAAACCTGCGCATGGTGCTGTTGACTGCTTAATCATTAGGTACTGTAAGTTAGTGAGAGTAAAAATATGCTACAGGATTCACCTATCTACCCAGGCAGTGGGTAGGTGTCTTATCTAGTAGGTAAGATATATGTTTGATCTTTCTGTCTGCCACGTGAATATTATATCGAAGAAGTAAGGTAGGTACATACTTAATGTAGGTATACAGGGTTGTTGGTAAATTAGTAACACTACACTACCTACAAACACGTTTGTGAAGACTGGTCTTTACTCTCAATCTAAGTTTTGGTAACAGGTACATTATTTTCCACTTCTTCTACTAGTGGACAAAAAAAATTAAGTAGAAAAAGGACAAAATCAATAACACCTTGTTTCTTATTTGATAATAATTACTATTTATAAACGTGTTTACAGTATAAAATTAGTCTTGTCTAAGTGCTTATTTTCTAAGCTTAAAGAAATAAACGTTATTGATATTTGATAGGCACTCCTCTCGTCTCGATACAATAATCGTTTGTTAAAAAGATTTCATTTGAATCTTAACTAACTCGTGGGCTCGTGGGGTCCCAGACCAAGGTGTTTTTTCATATATAATATCGGAGTTGATTTCAAATCTTTTTTAAGAATGAAGACCCGGCGTCTTCACGAACGTGTTTGTGATGATGAGCAGAACCTGCAGTTCACGCAGTGTTACTAATTTGCCAAAAACCCTTTAAATGAGGCGATATCATAAAAAAATGCATTTATTTATTCTTATAATAAATAAATAAATAATGCTGGACAATTCACACAGCATTATCTAGCCCCAAGATAAGCAGAGCTTGTGTTATGGGTACTAGATAACTGATATACATAATATAATACAATACATAGATAGATATTTTTTATTATATATATAGAAAACGACCAGAACACCCTGAACAAATGTCTGCAGATTGTACACACATTTGTCCCGAGGCGGGAATCGAACCCGCAACCTTCTGCGTCGCAGGCAAACCTTCGCCCACCGCGCCACATCGGTCGTCGATGATAATGGAGCTATACTGTTCTTATGATTTTTTTCCTGACGAGATGATGGGAGATTTTCATCAGATAAAGAACTAAGTAATAAAATTCATTTCTTCAGTATCGCATTCTTCCTCTTCTATCTCTGAATCACTTGATTAATTTTAAGTGTTTGATGACGTAGTACATTAAAGCGTTCGCGAGGCATGATAAACGAAGAGATAACTGAGCAACAATGAAAAAAGTAGGCATTCGTATTATATAGTGCTTACCCCACACTCTGGGCATCTCTAAGAAATAAAATAAATTCCCATAAATTTTCGACTCCGAAATAGAAAATTTATGGGAGCTTATTTCATACCTTGTAAATGCTACTGCACAGTCACTCGCGCGCACTTCCGAGATTTCATAAAGATTTGTGCGTATTATAGTATCGCATTTAATCTCGTTTTATAAACGCATCTGTGGGGAGACAGCGGGTTAAAAATTGTCTAAGAGGCTTAAATCGGGAAGTATCGATATTACGAAAACGAACGATGACTACAATCGATTTTAATTTCGCTTCCCTCAATCACTACACTATTCCTTTGACGGACGACGGACGGTGACGGACGGATGATTTGCGAATTGTTTTACCGACGGACGAATTTGTGTGCTTTTGTAAAGTTTGAACAGTTTTAATAGAAATAGACAATGTCGGCGCGCTATGATAGAGCTATTACAGTATTTTCACCTGATGGTCATTTGCTGCAAGTTGAATATGCACAAGAAGCCGTGCGAAAAGGCTCCACCGCGGTAAGCTTCTCTTGGTTAGCTCTAAATACATCCTTAATTTTTTTGTTTTCGAAGGTTACTTATATTAGAACTACCTATTATCTTCCAGGTTGGTGTAAGAGGGGGTGATGTTGTTGTTCTTGGAGTAGAAAAGAAATCTGTTGCCAAACTTCAAGAAGAAAGAACTGTGAGGAAGATCTGCCTTCTGGATGATCATGTTGTCATGGCATTCGCCGGTTTGACAGCCGACGCTCGAATCCTAATCAACAGAGCCCAAATCGAATGTCAATCTCATAAGCTGACCGTTGAAGACCCTGTTACACTGGAATATATTACAAGATACATTGCTGGACTGAAACAAAAGTATACCCAGAGTAATGGCCGTCGACCATTTGGTATTTCTTGTCTGATAGGTGGGTTTGATTACGATGGACATCCTCACTTATTTCAAACTGAGCCATCTGGCATATACTATGAATGGAAAGCAAATGCCACTGGTAGATCTGCCAAGACAGTCAGGGAGTTCTTGGAAAAAAATTACACTGCTGAAGAAGTAGCAAATGAAAAAGGTGCAGTTAAGGTAAGTCTCAATCACAGAGATAAGAAAAAAATATTCTTATTATTTTAAATGTGTAAGTTTGTCTTGGAAGATGTAAACTTCTTAGTTACATGATCTAAATTATTAAATAAATCAAAACATAATTTTGACTAAATAATGGCTTCATTCTATCTAGGGCCGACAGGACTGTAAGCTGCTTAACAATTTACAATAAAATGCAATTTTAAAAGTTTAGATAAGTTCTGTTATCCTTTTCCAGCTTGCTATTCGAGCCTTATTGGAAGTAGTCCAATCTGGTCAGAAAAACCTAGAGATTGCTGTCATGAGAAGGGGCCAGCCTATGCAGATGTTAGACTCTGACACCATCAACTCTTATGTCTCCGTAATTGAAAAAGAAAAGGAGGAAGAAGCTGAAAAGAAGAAACAAAAGAAGTAGTTGTATTTTTTATTATACTTATTACATCTCTTATACATTGTTTTTTATTTAAGACTTAGGAGTTGAGTAAGTCAATAGTCTTGGAGATTTGCGAGTAGATATCCTTGAGGTCCGAACCACATTCCTGATTGGTTCCTCTGTTTGTCATAATGTCATTGAACATTTGGTCCCATTCTCCGTTATATTCAATGTTCATCTGTAAACATACACATGTCAGATAGGTGTTCAAAAACACATCATTCCAATCCTAGTTCATATTAACCAGGTCAATCTACCTCAGTCATAGCCTCATCATCAATTTGATTATGGCTGATAGATGGCAGAACACAATTAAGAGAGCTGAGACCATTATCATCATTCAACTTCCGTATGATTCCTTGGTCTACATCATTTTCAATGTTGAATTCAGCCAGGAGTTCCATATCACTACTTGGGGCTGCTGTATCATTGTCCAGATCTGGCATGCTGAGGAACTGATTTGGAAAAGCATCACTATTTTGCTGGCAATTATCTTCAGAGAAACTCATAAGGCTATGCTGATTAGCCTCTCTGAAAAATGTGAATGGTTACTAATTTGTAATTGAATTGAATTAACTATAAAAGTGTACCAAGTGCATAATATTAAGTGCTTTACTCAAAAGTGTCTGGTTCTTTTTCTACAGTAATGTCTTCTTTCTTCAGTGGTTTTTCAATTTCAACTGGTTTAGGACTAGCAGCAGCAGCTTGAAGGATAAGGTAAGGTATGATTGAAGGAAATTGGAAATAATGGACTCAAGGAAAAAGAAATGTGGGCTTTGAAAATGGAACCTGGTTTAGGAGGACTCTGTGATGGCTCTTCATTGTCTGCAGGAGGCCAGTCAAATTCAACAAGGGTTCCTTCTTCTTCACACAAATCTTGGTAATCTGAAACATACATTGTCTAAGTATGACATGACAATTGAATCTAAATTTATTGATTACAAGGTCAGCCAACTTTAAACTTACCTTCACCTTCGTAATCAAACTTCATGTTGCAAAGTTCTGGGGAATTTTGTAGAAATATTTCTCGGGAAGCTTTCTTCAAAGCCATACGAAGAGCATGCCTGGCTTTTTGTAAAGGAGTGAGGCATAGCAATAGCTCAACATTGTTGAAAGCATTCTGAAAACATAAGGTAGGTAAGCATGTGCCTACCTGTCTTTATTTGGGGCCTACAGACGTTAGTATAGGTTACGAAGTAACATTATTTCATCTGTGGTATAAGTACCATACCGCTTTCAAAGGTAACATTGCAGTTAAGGTACTTATTGAATGAAACACTGTTTGTTTGTAAGGATCTAAGACTATTTAAAAAGTAGTTAGATGGTTTGTTGATGGACTTATGAACCAACTACAGTAGGTATGTAATGTACCTAGTTATTGTTTTATTTATTATAGGTAGGTAAAATAAGATTCTGAGGTAGGTGGTTAAAGGTACAATGAAATAAAATTAATAGATTACATAAGAAGGAACTAATTAAATACCTACCTAATGTT
Organism: Eupithecia vulgata; assembly: GCA_946478455.1. Classification (NCBI taxonomy): domain Eukaryota; kingdom Metazoa; phylum Arthropoda; class Insecta; order Lepidoptera; family Geometridae; genus Eupithecia; species Eupithecia vulgata. Next base: position 4,887,723 of record OX297862.1, on the reverse strand, counting down.
TTTTTTTACCTTGGGCTTAAAGTTTCGCTTCATTGTCAATGCATTTCTTGTTATTTTGTTCAGTAACTCTGGTCTCCCAAATTGGAAGTAGTCATGAACATACTCATGCATGTATGGATTACTTGAATTGCAAAGTGGGTCTTGTAGATGCGATGTTACTTTTCGAAAACCGTATAGATTTAGCTGTCTGACAAAACTTGAGATATTGGTTGTTTTGAATATAGAGTGATCACATTGCAAATAAGTACGAAGGATGCGATAGTTCAGTAGAATCGTTCTTCCTGTGCCACCCCACATTATTGCATCTGTGCGTTGGTTGAGTAAATACCACAATTTCTGTGGAAAGCGCATTTGAAATATAGCACTTTTTTCTTCCTGCATCTTCAAGCAAGCAAAAGCAATGACAGAAAGCTCGCACACCCGTGGAGACAAAGCAATAACAATAAAGCCGCAATGGATCCTGCTTTGTATAACGATAACGTACCTATAATTCTTAGAATAGCACGGGAAATAGAAACCTTTTTCAGCCTAGTAGGTAGTAGGTACTACTTCCAGTGGTGTTCGTTCGTACGCAAAAACAAATTTGTCTAACTAGTAACTTGGCGCCATTTTATCAAATTTCTTTGTATGACAGATCCAGGGCGGGGAGGAAATTTCCTTCGTCCGAGGAGGTCCGAGGTAGATGGTCTGCTGTCCGCACGACTGTCAGTCAGGTCAAGTTTCGATGGGGTACAAGGGAGACTCCAAGATCTTGTCTCCCAAGCCAACCTAACCTGCACGTGGTGTACAACAATCTGGATAACAATCTAGGCTCTGGTGAAAATATCAACATTCTTCATAATTTGTTATCTCTTTACTATTATTTTTCATTAGGTACTTGACACTGGCAGAAAAGAGTCCAACCAGACTCATATTGCCATTAACGCCATTTAACAAAGAATCATCATCAATTAGTGTCGACCCTACGATAAAGGAGTTTATGGATACGCTGAGCGGAGTAAGTTCACGATCTTAAAAACCACGTACCTACTTAAAGTTCTCACGTCCAGTCTATCACCCACTTTAGATAGATGAAAATAGAGAAGGAAGGGACTCTTCTTTGATCGAGTCCCGCTGCCATTTAAATCTACCTTCTTTCCCTTCACGTGGTCTCGCTCCTCTGTCGTCGTCCAGGTGAGTTGCCAAGGTAGCTACTGCTACAATATTGCTTACGTATAGGGGGATAGAAGCTAAATGTCCCTTAATCCTTCCTCCCCGCTCCGTAGAGTATTATGGTAGGTAGTCCATCAGTCTGTCCTACTAGGGAGGATGATTTCGTTCGTCCAGGTCCGACTGTCATGCGAGTTGTCATTTGTCTTAATAAAACTTAAGTCAACGCCATTTTGACTTTATAAAATATGACACACCACGGGCAGTGTTGCCAGATTTTGTATTTCCGAGTATTTCTTGCTTGAACTCGCTGAATTGACGAGCAAAATCAGCTTCAGGGGATTTCCTTTTACGTAGATGAACTCCTCTCGGAGCTTTATCTGTGTGGTCTGTATCATTATCCGACCCGTCGAGCTGGGAGCTGCTGCTGCCAGTAGCTGGAGTAATCTTGATACTTTGTTCAAAAGAAGAGCGTACGGGGTTCATATTTACAAGTTTATATCTGTTGTATTACGTGCGTAATGGATTTGTTTGGTCTTACTGTATAGGAGTATGTTTTCTTACACTGTGGCAATGCTTTTTTGTCCAGCAAGGTTTGTGCGAGCACCGGATAGCCGATAGTTGCCGAAGAATCCGAAGATCGCCGAAGTGTAGGCCTTCCTTGTCTGTTTGTATATTTAGATAGCGAACACTGATTATTAAAAGTTATACTGTTTTTCTAACGCAGCAAGGTTTAAAATAGTTTAACTGCAATTTAATTTTTACGAGAGAAATTTGAAACACGTCTGCTCACTACGCCTGCGGGCTACGTAGTTAAAATAAATTAGATAATAGTTTTAGTGCTTTAAACTTAAAAAATCAACTACATAATACTTCATAGTCTCTTAGCCCAAACTACAGACTACAGAAAGCTGAAATTTGCAGGGTAGGTAAGTACCTTTTAATACACACACAAGCTCCCGATAAGAAGGGATTTTAGGAAATTTCACCCCTAAGGGGGTTAAAAGGAGAGTTGAAGTTTTTTTTGGTGTTTTTTATCTTTAACCAGTGGCCCGACTTGCTTGAAACTTACAGAGAATAATAAATAATTATATAAACTTATTAAACACGTGTTTCAGGACTTTTCAATATTTTGCTGAAAATGGGTCGAATCGGGTTATTAAAGTTAGAGATTCGAAGTTTGGCTCCGAATTGAAATGACTGTAACTTTTAAATTTTTAATACAACAGACCTGAAATTTTCTTTGAGTATAAAAAAACACAATAAATTAAAATACATGTTTTAGGAATTTTCACAGAAACCCCTAAAGAAAGGTAAAATGGGGCTTGAAGTTATTGAGGTTTTTTTTACGTAACTTTGTAGCCAATGGCTCGATTTGCTTAAAACTTACAGAGAATACTGAAAATACAAAACTATTCAACACGTTTTTCAGGATATTTCAAAATATTCATGAAAATTAGGTAAATGGCTTTATTAGAGTTTGAAATTCGATGTCGGGGATTAGATTGACGAGCAATTCAAATCTTATCTTCATACGCGAGCGAAGCCGCGGGCGGAAAGCTAGCTATTTTCTAAATAAATAGATTTACCTATTGATTTTCCTTCAACCCTCGATGACGGCTGTGGTGTATGCAAAACTCCTTTGTATTGAATTCAGCGACGAGACATTATGGCATCTCTGTCATCGTGACTTGTACTACTAATTTTATTTCAATAAAACCATATATAAATGGTTTCTCGTTTTCTCTTGTATCAATTTATTGAAATAATAAAAACGTAGTGAAATATGGCGACAATTGCTCGTCTACTCCGTCCAGAGAAATTTGATTGCGATCCGACGACGCCAGCCGCGGATTTAAAATATCGACATTGGAAGCAGACTTTTCTAAACTTTCTCTCAGAAGAAACGGAAACGGCAAAGGTATCTGATGATAAACAATTTAAAATATTGTTGAACTATGTGTCTCCTAACGTATACTCGTTCATACGAGAAGCAAAAGAATTTAAGAAAGCTATAGACCTGCTAGATAAAATTTATCTGAAATCTAAAAATGAAATTCATGCTAGATATATTCTAACTTCAACCAGGCAAAAACCCGAGGAGACGGTGGCTGATTTTTTACGTTCTTTACAACAGTTAGCTTTCGAATGTAACTTTAAATCTGTCAGTGCGGAAGAATACAAAAACGAGTACGTACGTGACGCTTTTATTGCTGGTATACATTCTCAAAAAATTAGAGAAAGACTACTTGAAAATTTAAATATAAGTCTTGAGAAAGCGTACAATCAAGCTATGTCACTTGAAATGGCTACAAAGAATTGCATTGATTTCAAAACCAGCCATCCCTATTCTGCGATGGAGCTCAATCAAATTAAAGAAGTCAGTCAAGTGGAAAACAGCCCCAACCTTAATGCGGCTCCCACACGCAGGCGTTGCTTCTTCTGTGGTGGCAACGTTCACCAAAGATTAAAATGCCCAGCCTTTCATGCCACTTGCCAAACCTGCGGGAAGAGAGGGCATTACGCAAAAGTTTGTAGAAGCGGAAACATTCCCATCAATCCGACTAACAATGCCATAGTAGAAACAGATGAGTTAGACCTATCCGCCATCTCAGCAGCATCCCCAGCTAGTTTACGAAAGACTACAGTTTCAGTCACTATCAACAACTACAAAGCTGATGCCTTAATAGATAGTGGGAGTTCAACAAGTTTCATAAACAAAAATTTCGCACAACTTCTAAAACTTAAACGCCGGCCTTGGAAAGAAATCGTAACATTGGCTTCAAAGAACAGGACATCACTGGTCGATGGATTTTGTACAGCGAATATCAAGCTCTGCGAGCACATTTATAAACAAAAACCACTTTATATCCTAGACGATCTTTGTGCTGATGTAATTATAGGCCATGACATTTTATGCGATCACTCATCACTAGAAATTACTTTCGGGGGCCCAGAAAAACCGCTTAAGATCTGCAACGTTATAGAATCTGTTGTGCCTCCAGTTTCGCTCTTTACTAATCTATCAAGTAACATGAAACCAATTGCTATAAAATCGAGAAAACGCTCTGAAGCTGATAATCAATTTATCAAAGATGAAGTCAGCAAACTCCTGAAGGATCGAGTTATAGAACCTAGTAATTCACCATGGCGAGCCCAAGTCTTGGTGACTGATGGCGCAACGCATCGCAAACGACTTGTTATTGATTACTCTTTAACAATCAACAGATTTACTGAGCTGGATGCGTACCCTTTGCCTAATATAGAATCAATAGTATCAAAGGTAGCAGAATATAATTACTTCAGCCAAATTGATTTACGAAGTACTTACCATCAAGTGCCAATTTTACCGACCGAAAAAAAGTATACAGCTTTCGAGGCATGCGGAAACTTATACCAGTTTACTCGCATTCCATTCGGCGTTACCAATGGAGTTGCCGCGTTTCAAAGAACATTACACCATGTCATATCGAAAGAAAAACTGACAGGAACTTATGCGTACTTAGATGACGTAACCGTATGCGGAAAAACAAAGGACGAACATGACCGAAACTTAAAACGATTTAGAGAAGCTACGGCTAAGTACAGACTTACTCTGAATGAGGACAAGTGTGTATATGGACAAGAATCTATCAAACTATTGGGGTACAAAATTGAAAACAATTCGATTCGGCCAGACGAAGAACGTCTCAGTCCCCTTATGAATCTGCCGGTCCCAACTGACTCACAAGCCCTTAAACGAACGCTCGGTATGTTCGCTCATTATTCTAAATGGATTGCAAATTTCTCAGAAAAGATAAGTCCACTGACAAAGATTTTGGAGTTTCCTTTGAATGAAAATGCTATTGATTGCTTTCAAAAACTTAAAATAGAGATAAAAAAGTCATCTTTATCTGTAATCAACCCGAACGATATATTTACAGTAGAAACCGATGCATCGGAGCATTCCATTGCAGCCTCTCTGTCTCAAAATGATCGTCCAGTGGCTTTCTTCTCTCGCTCGCTGAACGACTCTGAACGCCGTCACTCTTCAATCGAAAAAGAGGCGAGTGCTGTGGTTGAGTCCTTAAGGAAGTGGCGACACTATCTTATTGGGAGACATTTTTTGCTGATAACTGACCAAAGATCCGTCTCTTTTATGTTCAACCAATCTCATAACAGCAAAATTAAAAACGAAAAGATTGAGAGATGGCGTCTCGAGTTATCTAATTACAAATATGATATAATTTACCGCCCGGGTAAAGAAAACGTTACCGCTGATACTCTTTCCCGAGTATGCTCAAACATGACCACGAATAGACTAAACGAGTTGCACAATATGATGGGACACCCCGGAGTTGTGCGGATGACACATTGGGTACGATCTAAAAATCTACCTTATTCTGTAGATGACATTAAGAAGATGACATCTGTATGTCGAATTTGTGCAGAAATTAAACCAAGATTTTTAAGGAAGCAGGGAATTCTCATAAAAGCGACCGCACCATTTGAGAGACTTAATATTGATTTTAAAGGACCCTTACCTACAGACACACAAAATCGCTATGTATTAACAATTATAGATGAATACTCGAGATTCCCATTTGCGTACCCCTGCAAAGATCTGACTGCAAGCACCGTTATAAAATGCTTAAAGGATTTATTTACCACTTACGGTGCTCCGCAATACATCCATTCAGATAGAGGGACTGCGTTCATGTCCAATGAATTACGGACATACTTAATATCAAAGGGAGTTGCATGTAGTCGAACCACGCCGTACAACCCTCAAGGTAATGGGCAGGTGGAGCGTCTCAATGGTACCTTATGGAGAACTGTTAAGTTATGCCTTAAAACCAACAACTTAGAAACAAGTCGCTGGGAGAAAGTTTTATCGCCCGCTCTACACTGCATCCGTTCATTACTGTGCACAGCAACAAACGCCACTCCTCATGAAAGATTTTTCAAACACTCTCGTCGGACAGCCAATGGAGAATCTTTGCCAACATGGCTCTTAGTACCAGGCCCTATATTAATGCGAAACAATCATAGACAATCAAAATATGATTCTGAGGTGGAAGAAGTGGAGCTTTTAGAAGCTAACCCATCTTATTCACATGTAAGACTACCAGATGGTCGGGACGCTACCATATCAAATAGGCAACTAGCTCCTCTCCCGCCGGTAGAAAATGATGAATCTGAAACTGAAGATCGTTTCGAGGATGCCGAGGGTGAAACAGAAATACCAGTCATTGAGAATCAAGACCCACTAGACGAGAATGAGAATACTTCACCTCGACGCTCTACAAGAGAGAGAAGAGTCCCAGTACGCTTTCAGGATTACGAGCTCTAACGGAGGGGTGAATGTGGTGTATGCAAAACTCCTTTGTATTGAATTCAGCGACGAGACATTATGGCATCTCTGTCATCGTGACTTGTACTACTAATTTTATTTCAATAAAACCATATATAAATGGTTTCTCGTTTTCTCTTGTATCAAATTTGATTATTAATTATAAAATATTATAAAATAATATAATAGATATTATAATATAATTATAAAATATATAATTTTCAAAATATTCATGAAAATTAGGTAAATGGCTTTATTAGAGTTTGAAATTCGATGTCGGGGATTAGATTGACGAGCAATTCAAATCTTATCTTCATACGCGAGCGAAGCCGCGGGCGGAAAGCTAGCTATTTTCTAAATAAATAGATTTACCTATTGATTTTCCTTCAACCCTCGATGACGGCTCATACAAACAAAAAAAAATCTACCGATTTATTACGAAGACTTTCTACTAAATAATAATTATTAATGTTTAAACTTATTTTATCAAATTCGATCAGGCAACACTGCGGGACCGTACCTAGAAAATTGTATACAATACAAACAAATATGTAAGGAAATACAACAAAGAGAGAGAGAAAAACAGACAACTTTTTGAAAAACACAGCTGAAACTAATACTATTGAAAATAGATAAAAAAAACATCAGTCTGGTCATATCATTTTAAATGTAGATAAATGTTTGATAGTAATTTGTAAAAGACGCGACAAAATTATTTTGATTTTCCTCAGAAACCCACTTCCCTAACTAAAAACTTTTGGTGAACTCACAGGACTGCAGGGTGAACTGAAATAATGGCTAAATCAAGGTAAGCTAATGAAAAATTTATTAACTTTTTAAAAATGACATTTGATTTTGCCTACAAAATATATATTTTTTGTTTATATTCTTTCAGGTTCTCTTTGTTACTTTTGGAACCTGGTGAAATATATTTTGAAGACTTTTCTTGCACAGTAAATGAAAATGAATATCCAAGAGTTGAAAAACCGTGTCAAGGGCGATTGAAACTCTGTTCCAAGTCCCTTGTATTTGAGCCTAGGGATTGGAGCTATCCAATAATAAAAATGCATTTCAAGGATTGCACCAACATCAGTACAGTTTCCTTGAAAAAATTAAATATTATAAAAGTAGAACTGAAACAGTATGCAGAGATGTTGAAAGATAATGTTTTATCACCATATAAGTTTGTGTATGAGCCCAAAGCATTTTACATTGTCTATGATTTTGCTTCGGCGGAAGAGTGTCTAAGTCAGATGCAGCAATTACAAAGAGCATCTACATTGCATGCTCCGGAGCACAATAGCATGGTTGCGACTATACTGCACTCGAGGTACATGAGAATGGAGTTTGATCCTGTGATGATGGACGACTTCACCGAGCAGATAGTATGTGAACTTCAAGCTGAGAAAATATCTCCATTAGTGAGACACCAGGGAAAGTTGGCTCTGACACCAACAACCATTTATTTCCAGCCCTTCAGTAATGTTGAAAATGTATGTATCTACCTTTTAATCTAGACAACCTATAGGATAATTTTCTAAATCTTACCGATAGTACCAGAAATAATCCCCTACTGGCAAACTCATGATTTATTAACAAATAAACATATACGAGTACATCTTTATCCATATTAGGTTTAATCAGTACTAATATTATGAATGCGAAAGTTTAGATGGATGTTTGTTGCTCAATCATGCCAGAACGACACAACAGATCTGAATGAAATTTGGCACAGAGATAGATTATAGTCAGGAATAAGCACTTACGCTATATTTTATCCCGGAATTCCCACTGAAACTAGGCGAGTGAAACTGCGAGGCGCTGCTAATAATATTATAAAACTGAAAGTAACCCTGTCTGTCTGCCGTTTTGCCCATAAAGGGCTGAATCATGATGAAATATGGCAGAGAGGCAAACAATATCCCTAGGAAGGAGATAGGCTACTTGAAAAGCGTGTGCTAGTAGTATTTATATAATCGAAGTGTGTCCTTCCACAAAGGCCCACCGCATCATGGCCAGCCGCTAGTGTGTTTCAGCCCCTAGATTAGTTAGTTATAATAGTGTAGATAACTTTGTATATTAATTTCAGAGTCCCATGTTGAAGTTAAAGCTGAATCAATTGAAAAGGATCTATAAGCGCAGATTTTTGCTAAGGCAAGTTGTATGTATCTTTGTTAATTGTTAGCCTAAATTGCTTTGCTTTAGCTTGAATTGAACCATAGGTTGTAATTTTGTGTATCCAATACTTATTATATCCAATATTTACAGGGTAACCCTGTAAATGCAAATTTAGCATTGGTTCAGACTAAATTCTATCATTGTTTAGATATTAATAAATATGTCTGAGTTCAACTCATAGAAGCTAATTTATTTTCAGGGACTTGAAATATACAGTGCAATGAACAGTGATTTAGTCCACATTTACTTGACATTTAAAAACGAACATGACAGAGATAAAGTCTACCATATGCTTGAAGAATCTCCCAATGTACATTTGGAGAGTGTGCACACAGACGAGATGACATTGCAATGGCAGAATGGAATTGTTTCAAACTACGACTACTTGATGTATTTGAACTGGTAAGTATGGTGCGAAGAAAAACTTGACCTTCATTGTGTGCTGCGGAGCTTGAAAGGGAGTGGGATCTTAGAGATCAATAACCATTTATTAAGCAGAGCGTAACATTGACTAACTTCCGTCTTTATGGCGCACATGAGCTGCGTTTTTAATATTTGGTGCAAGACACATTAATAAACAATCTTTAAAATTTGACGACCTCTGTGGCGCGGTGGGTGAAGGTCTGCCTGCGACGCAGGAGGTTGCCGCTTCGATTCCCGCCTAGAGACAAATGTGTGTACGATCTGCAGACATTTGTTCAGGGTGTTCTGGTCGTTTTCTATATATAATAAAAAATATCTATCTATGTAGGTAGGTATTGGATTATATCCGTTTATCCGTATATCCGTTATCTAGTACCCATTACACAAGCTCTGCTTAGCTTGAGGCTTGATAATGCTGTGTGAGTTGTCCAGCATTTTTTTTAAATCCTATAGCAGTTTTTGTTTTATCCATTCGTATTCTGCTGCTGCTTGGCTATGTTTTTATATAAATTGCTGTCCGATTCGATCTGTTCTGTGTCATTTAGAGAGAGTAGTCCAGTGAGTCAGCACTCGATCTTTGTCTGATGCCAATATTGTAATAGGTACATTTGAGTTTATCAATAACAGGATGTCACTGAGCATTTATCGCGTGAATCATACAAATCTCCTTTATCAATACCGTAATTTGAAACAGTTAGTCATACTGAGAATGAGAACATAAAATAATGTTTAATTTCATCACACTTTCCACATTAATTTACTGTTTGACCTTGTATTACTCCAACCGTTTTATTTAAATAAGAACTGTACATTGTGGTTACAATGACTCATTTTCTTTTGCAGCTTAGCAGATAGAAGCAAAAACGACCTCACTCAATATCCTGTATTTCCATGGATAATTGCTGACTATGTGTCAGAAAAATTAGATTTGTCTAAGAATGAGACATACAGGGACTTATCTAAGCCTATGGGAGCGTTAAATGCTGATAGGCTCGACAAATTGAAGGAAAGATATAATGAGATGTCTCATCCAAAGTTTCTCTATGGCTCGCATTACTCTGCCCCTGGACTTGTATTGTTTTATTTAGTAAGTTTCGTATTTTATACTACCAAGGTTTTCGACATAGCTCAAAGGATTAGCAAGCTGAACTGGCAGTGGGCTGGCCATATCTCGAGAAGAACCGAAAACCCCTGGGGTAAACGTGTTCTTGAGTGGACACCGCGACTCGGCAAACGTAGTGTAGGACGCCCTCCGACCAGGTGGGATGACGATTTGCGAATGACTGCTAGCAGATGCTGGATGCGGCAAGCTGAAGACAGGGCGCTATAGCGCTCATTAGGGGAGGCCTATGTCCAGCAGTGGACTCATGTAGGCTGATGATGATGTATTTTATACTTAGTACGTGCGGTCGCGGTGTACCCATCCATACTGAACGCCCAGTACTGTAGGTACTGGGCTCATAGTTTATTCGGCTTGGAAAAGTCAGATACATTTAGGATGTAGAAAAACCGTATTAAGTTACTACCTTCTGCTCCCGGCTTTACTCACCTTGGATTTTGGACTTGATTATGATTATGTCAGACAAGGATATTGTAGCTTCCCATTTATGAAAGAATTTTTTAAAACTGGACCAGTCAGAGATAATCCCCCACTTACAAACAAATAAACAAACTTAACCTATTTATAATATTAGTCTTAAATGCACTTTAATAGATTTATTTATCTATTTTTATTTGGATTGCCATCAGCTTAACTATTAACATTAAAACTTAAAATAGATACAGAAAGTTAATAATAGGCACTCGCTAATAGAAACATAATAAAATACCTAAGTGTGAACACCATGACAGCTAAGTTCGTCGACAATTTCGTAATTGATAATTGTTTCGATAATTTTATTGTTGGTTGTTACAGGTCAGAAAATACCCTCAATATATGCTGTGCCTTCAAAATGGCAGGTTCGACCATCCGGATAGGATGTTTAATTCAGTTAAAGATGTCTACAATAATTGCCTGAGGAATATGTCCGATTTTAAGGTATTTCCTACTTATAATAATTAATTTTCGAAATAGGAAAAAAATTGTTTTCCATAACCGCATTAGCTTCTGCAAACGGTGTCACTCGCGCTTTTCCGGTATAAAAAGTAGCCTTTGTCCATTCCCGATATACAATCTACGTCCCTGCCAAATTTCATTGAGATCCGTTCAGTCATTGAGGCGTGAGAAGGTAACAGACAGACAGAGTTACTTTCGAATTTATATTATTAGAATGGTATGGTTATCTCATTTATTAAAAATAGTGCAACGAAAATAGACAACATTTGAAAAAAAAAATACGAATCATTGTTCACGAGGTTCGAACCCTGACCACTCTCATCTTGTATTAATTTGCCTGTTACTGCCACATGGCCAAGATGTTACTAAACTGCTCGAATTATAAGTAAGGGTTTCAAATGAAAATGAATTAAAATTACAAGTTATAAAAAAATGCGTTTTAAAGATAAGTACAAATTTTGTTGGAAACGTCAAAAAATATCAATAGAAAGAGGAAAATTATAAATGACATGTGGTTTTGATCTCCCTATTTCCAACGATTGGCGGTAGGATTTGAACCCACATCCTACATATAGATAGGGGGATACTTAATTCTGACGCGCACTGTAAGTACCTATACTGATGCATTAATAACTCAGCCATTTGATTCATATGAGTGAATAATCAATGCATGAGTTATTTATTTCATTTATAAATATAACAATTCATGAATATGTAGGTACCTAATTTAATTACCTACAAGTACAAGGAAACCGATAACCGATTTGCTCTATAATTACTTTTTGTACCTATTTTCCCTATTCCTGTAGGATTTGTGGCTTATAAATAAACAACATAAGCTTCACAAGTATGGATAATGCCATTATCTGACCCGTTCTAAGATTTTATGAATATTCATGAACCTTATGAACATTATGTATAATTAAATCCACAACAGATGGACCTATAATATATAAATAAAATAAATAATGCTGGACAATTCACACAGCATTATCTAGCCCCAAGGTAAGCAGAGCTTGTGTTATGGGTACTAGATAACTGATATACGTAATATTATACATTACATAGATAGATATTTTTTATTATACATAGAAAACACCCAGACCAACGGAACAAATTTCTGCAGATCGTACACAAATTTGTTCCGAGGCGGGGATCGAACCCGCAACCTCTTGCGTCGCAGGCAGACTCTCGCCCGCTGCGCCACTGAGGTCGTCAAATATACAATATATTAATATAAATCATAGCGAGGTACATCATAAGCTTTGTTTGTTTAATGCCTCTGTAATAGTTTTATTCTATTTAGTTTAGGCAGAGATACGAAGTTGCCCTTTGGTGGCCAACAAAATCTATTTTCGTATCTCTGCCTAAACTAAATAAAATAAAACTATTATAGAGACATTAAAAAAAAGCTTATGATAGGTATCACGATGACGATGGATTTTTGAAAATTCCTTTGTTAAACGGAATAATAAGATAAATTATTAGGTGGCGGTGCCACTTTGGGTGGGGTATGCGCCTTAACAAAAACGGTTAACAATAATTACAAATATTGTCAGCAAGGCAACCACTAAAACACAGCGCAAAAGTTGCTAATTAGAGTTTTAAAACTGAGAAGAATGTGATAAAATGATAAATGAAAGCTGTTAAAACCAGAAATTGTAATGAACTTCCGTCATTTGCTACTATGATTATGATGTTGCAAAATAAAATATATTGCTAATATTTCTGTGATTTTGTAACCCCTCTGTTCACAAAAATACTTACTAGAATTCTTGAGCCGTGTATCGGTAACAAATTCAAGGCAAAATTCTTACTATTTATGTCAAACATCAAAGTGATTTTTTTCATTTAGACCTTACAGGACTCTTGAACACGTCACAAAAATTCAAATTACAGTAGAACTAGGAAATAAAAATATGACTTTGATTTTTGTTCACTTCAATCTTTTATGGTAAAATAAAGAAGCGAACAAGAAACCTTTACCTTCTTAGAATGTTAGTTTTCGAGTTGGAGCAAAACTCGTCCCAAGTTTTTTATCCTCTATTATATTCTGATATTTTGTAGTTAGCCTTTTTACAAAGAACAAGTTTGTCAATTTCTTGTAAAGATTTTCCTTGACGTGGTACTTAATATGTAATCCTATTCATAAAATTAATCATTCCACATTCCAGGAATTAGTTCCTGAGTTCTACGAGATAGAGTTCAAAGGGGACTTCCTAATAAACAAATACGAGATAGACTTCGGGGAACGCCACGACGGCAGTAAAGTCAGCAACGTCAACTTGCCACCCTGGGCATCCTCTCCTGAAGACTTCGTTTCGAAGCTTCGAGAAGCTTTGGAGTCTGAATACACGTCACGGCACTTGCACCTTTGGATTGATCTCATATTTGGTTATAAGCAACGGGGGAAAGAAGCTGAGAAGGCTAATAATGGTGGGTATTAGCATAGATAAATTTAACTTGTCTATGATATTGGATAGATAGGTAGACTTTATTGTACCACACAAATACAAATAAAAACAATACAGAGCTAAATGCTTTGAGTAGACGAAGTACAAATGCGGTCTTATCGCTACGAGCGATCTCTTCCAGGCTACCTTGGGATGGACTGGACATATAAGAACAACAAACACGGTGGCACCTAAAAAAAATTTAGTTAATACTACAATACTTATAAAATTACAAAAAAATTAACAAACTTAGATAAATAAAAAGTAAATTATCTTATGTACATGTAATTGGTATCAGTTTAGTAAATAAATAATAATGCTGGACAATCTACGCAGTCTATACTTATTTATACTGCTGAAATCCCAAGGCGGGAATCGTACCAGAAACCTCCTGCCTCTCAGGCGGACCTTCGCCCACCGTGCCACATCGGTCGTCAAGCCTTGTTAGACCTCCCAAAGATCAATTTATGAAGGTATGCCATAGTGGCTACGCTTGGCAAGCGGGTAAATGTCGAATGAGCACTTATCACACCCCACTCCATGGCTTCTGCTTGGGTTCATACTATGAAGCGAGGGTTTTCTAGAAGGTTTCCTGTTTATGTCAAAAAAAACAAAAAAAGCATCAAGTCATTCGAATTTTAAAAAGTTTGAATTCAAAAGTGAGTGTCTGTATTTATGGCCAGACTAGGTACAATACATAGCATATCATCCAGCATTTGCCTTGAAAATAGAATTGGTGTGGACAAATTACTCGTATTTAACCTCGCGTGCATCTTTGTTGATTTAAATTAATAACCAGGTACTGCCCGCGGCTTCGCACGCGCTTTTCAAGCCTCTGTCCGTCCCTGGGAAGCCATTTACCTGAATGCCAAATTTCATTGAGATCCATTCAGCCGTTTAGGCGTCAAAAGGTAACAGACAGATAGAAAGACAGAGTTACTTTCGAAGTTATAATATTAGTTTGGATGTATTTATTTGGTCATTTCAGTATTCCACCACGTCTGCTACGAGGGCTCCATCGACCTAGAAAACATCGGTGACATGAACGATCGACACGCACTAGAAGTTCAGATAATGGAGTTCGGACAAGTACCCAAACAACTCTTCACGAAACCGCACGTCCGTAGAGTAACGCATGAAATCGCCAAGGCTATAAACCACAAGATACCCTACAGTATGAAATGTATTGACACTGTGAATCTACATAAAGATGCGGTGACTTGCGCGGTGAGGAGCAAGGATAGAGTGGTGTCTGTGGGAAGGTTTGGGACCCTGAAGGTGTATGATACGGTGCAGAGGAAGCAGATCCGAAGTGTGGCGCTCACGACGACGCCGTTGAGTTGCTGTGTGATGGTCGATGAGCATATAGTTGCTGTAGGCTCCTGGGATAATGAAATGTATGTTGGAAAATAAATAATGCTGGACAATTCACACAGCATTACCTAGCCCCAAGCTAAGCAGAGCTTGACGTGTTATGGGTACTAGATAACTGATATACATAATATAACACAATACATAGATAGATATTTGTTATTGTTATTATACATAGAAAACGACCAGAACACCCTGAACTGTCTGCAGATCGTACTCACATTTGTTCCGAGGCAGGAATCGAACCCGCAACCTCTTGCGTCGCAGGCAGACCTTCGCCCACCGCGCCAGAGAGGTCGTCATGTTGTCTCCTTTATTTATGTCTCTATCTTGCATTGGGATAAATGTTTGTACTATCTGCAGGTATTTGTTCAGGGTATTCTGTTCGTTTTCTATGTATAATAAAAAATAGGTATGTATTGTATTATGTATATCAGTTATCTAGTACCTATAACACAAACTCTGCTTATTGAGGCTAGATAAATTGAATGCTGTGTGAATTGTCCACCATTATTTATTTATTTATCTCTATCTCTACAGCCTACATTGGTTCACTGCTAGTTTCTGGCGTCCCCGGTTAACCCCTGATAGGTTTTAGGTTATAGTAATAACTCTTATATACCTACTCTAAAATTTATTTAATTTATTAGAAACTAGCTGTTGCCCGCGGCTTCGCATGCGTTTTTCAAGTTGCCTGCGTCCGTCCCCTAGATACTATTTACCTCCATGCCAAATTTCATTAAGATCATTTCAGCCGTTCAGACGTGAGAAGTTAACAGACAAACAGACAAATTTAATTTCAAATTTAAAGTATTAGTATGGATTCGACGGCTTAAACTAACTTAAAAAGATTTAACGTACAACATTCAATACAGATTTTAACGTATAGTGACAATTTTAAGAGGGATAATTAGTTTGTTCAAAACTTGGGAATAATCTCAGGAACTACTGTTGTGATTTAGATTTTTCCTTCACAAATAAAAAGCTACATAATCATGAAAGCTAGTTACAATAATAAGTTAGTTAGAAGAACAGAACCCAGTTATAGAATGAAGATTTAAATGGCTTGATTGATCGAAGGATATTTGAATGTATTTTCATTTGTTTTTCAGATATCTTTATGACGTGGAATACGGACGAGTCGTGGAAAGTTTTCGTGCTCACGACGATTCTGTCACCTGCCTACTATGGTTAGAGAAAGGTAAACTCTTCATACTTTACTGCTCTTGGGGTGGTTCATATTCTCAGTTATTGATTAACTTTTTCTTTTATTATCCTGCGGGAAATGCGCACGCATATCGCACTGCCACGGGGAGGCAGTACGATTATGTGGGACTCCAACCCACTTAAACACTCAGGGTGTTTCCGTCTCTGCCGCTTGTGGTGGGAACGATTTTCTCTTCCACGAACCCACCACGGCTGCCCAATATCGAGCCCCTCACTGGGGGGTGTGAAGCAACCCCCTTCTCGACACACCAGAAACACGTGACGCGCCGCGACCACCTCGGGGCCCTTACCCGCCAAATGGGCGCCGAACGACAATACCTGGTACTTCGATGTGACGATGATAACTGGTGGCCTCGATGGTTTTCCGCCTTCTATTTACTACTACACAAAACGGAAGCACTAAAGTTTGTTCTCTATTTCAGAACATTTGCTTGTTTCTGGAGGCGACGACGGCGTCGTACGAGTGTGGGGCAACGTCGGCAAAACTGGACAAGCTTTACGAGGCCTAAAAGCGGAGTTTGATCATGACGGGAAGATAACCAGTTTAACTTACAGGTACCCTTAAAATGGTTGTTTAGATTCCAGTTTAGAGAAAAGAAACGTTCATGTGCATGTGTGAAGGGTAAGGGTACCAAATTACCAATAGAATCGATCAAAGCAAAGTTCATCTTTATCATCATCCGTTTTCCTGTCATTGGGGACCGTCAGCCTCTTTTCCTAAATGCCTTGAAACGTTTTATCCCGAAGTTATCTGACTATCGTCATCTGCTCTTGCAAACCATAAGGCTTCCATTCCAACAGAGAAGTGATTCGTTGCTAAGTTTCCAACCTTCCAATAGGAGCGCTTCTTTATTGCGTCTTTTTCATAGCCGACAAAAATGATATTGAAACGACGATAATAGAGCGCTCCTATTAGTCGTCTGGAAACTTACGTAGCACATCTCTGGTGCAATGGCAGCCAAAGCCTCCGTTTCTGCTATTCGGCTTAGCCCTGCGCTAATCTGAGCCAGGTGCAGCCAATGATTTGGCGGAGTCCTCTTACAAGAAACAAATATAATATATATTTATTTGCAGAAAAAAACAATTCTATTAAAACAAAGCAGGCATAGATAGAGGAACAAAACAACACATAGCAAAATAACAAAAGATTTAAGATGTACTAAGCCTGTGAAACCAGTGAAAAAAAAAATTGCTAGGGGCTTAGATTAGGGACAGCCGTGTGAATGCCGGCTTAGAATTTGCCCCACCCCAAATCTTCCCATGGGTGTCGTAAGAGGCGACTAAGGGACATACACCGGGTGGCGGGCAGCAGCGCCTCTTGCAGAATATATTTACCACCGAACTGCGATCCCCAACCCGCATGGCCAGCGTGGTGATTATGGGCATTACCCCCCATGAGATAAAAAAAATCAAGGGGAGGCCTGCGTTCACCAGTGGACCGTAATAGGCTGTTGAGGAGATTAAAGACTATAATTTTACCGATTGATCTAACACTATGCCGAGCCTGTATCGTGAGGTTCAAGGTAATGGTTCATAGAAAGACGAGTAGGTGCTTAGTGTCGGTATTACCAACAACACACCTAACATTTTCTTCCAGACGCCGTCGCCACGAGCTAGAAATTATCTCAGGCACCAGCGACGGTGAAGTGTTCATCTGGAGCTACAAGAGCAAAGCGGTTGTCAACACCATCGTGGCGCATACTGCAGCGGTGACCGCCGCGTGCTGCGTGTCGGCCGACCGGGTTGTGACTGCGAGCGACTGCGGCGACCTGAGCGTTACAGATCTAAGCGTTCTGCATTCTGTAAGTTTGTATTCATGAAAACATTTCATTATCATTATCACATCATCATCATGTTATTCCATAGGCCTCCCCTAATGAGCCCCATAGCGCCCTGTCTTCAGCTTGCCGCATCCAGCACCTGCCAGCAGTCTTTCGCAAATCGTCATCCCACCTGGTCGGAGGGCGCCCTACACTACCTTTGCCGAGTCGCGGTCTCCACTCAAGAACACGTTTACCCCAGCGGTTGTCGGTTCTTCTCGAAATATGGCCAGCCCATTGCCACTTCAGCTTCAGCAAATCCTTTGAGCTATGTCGATAACCTTGGTTCTCTGTCGGATGTATTTGTTGCGAATCCTATCCTTCAGAGAAACTCGGAGCATAGGTCTTTCCATGGCTCGCTTTTTATTTATTATTATAGGCTATACCTACATAATTCTCAGGGATAATGTTGAAAACGAAATTTCAATTTAGGACCAGTAGTTTCTTAGATGACTTCCTACATCCAAACTAATATTATACACAAACTTATTCGTGTCTTAAAAGACATCAAAAAGTTTCGAAATAATTATCATCTTGCTGAGAGAGGTAAGTAAAACTACTGCTGTGGCACTAAGCTACGGCCTAAAATGGTTGAAATTGCCCAAAATGCCTTGCTTTTCGTCAGTCCATTCGTTTAAAAAATCAAAAACTTATAAATGCGAAGAAAATCAACATTGTGTGTGCCAATTTATTCGTGGTAATATGCATAGCATATATTGACTATCTACTACTTCCTAGGTATACCAAAAGCGGCTTCCGAACGCGGTGACGGCTCTGTGCTGGAACGGCGATGACGTCATCTGGCTCGGCGCTGTCACGGGGACTGTACGAGAATGGAACCTACTCACGGCGACGGAAATTAGCGAACAACACGCTCACACGGGTACCTATACCAACCTTCTTTAATAAAACGATAAATCTTTTATCTATAGGCCTACCTAAAGATAAAAGATTTATCGTTTTATGAACACCTAATGTTCATTCGCAAAAAATCTTGCATAAAAAAAACCAGTTATGTCATAATGAAGGACGCCTGATCGCTTACCTATTAACCTTTCAAGTACTAGCTTTCTATAATAAAGCATTTTTTTTTATTTATTTATTTTATATTTTTAATGCAAACGAATTATATTTTTCCACCCTTCGTGGACTAAGTATAGGGCCATTGCTGCTGATAATAAATAATGCTGGACAATTCACAGAGCACTATCCAGTCCCAAGCTAAGCAGAGCTCGTGTTATGGGTGCTAAATAACTGATATACGTAATATATTACAATACATAGGTAGATATTTTTTTATTATACATAGAAACGTCCAGAGCACCCTGAACAAATATCGGAATCGAACCCGCAATCTCCTGCGTCGCAGGTGGACCTTCGCCTACCGCGCCTCAGAGATCGTCAATGATACAAAAATATAATGGTGATTATGATCGAATTAGATCGACTTCGTAATCTACCTCAAACTAAATCTTGTGCTCCCTTGTTTCAGAAAGAATCAACAGTATTTACTACGACGCGGGCTCAAAGACTGTGTTAACTGCAGGTGAAGATACTACCGTGAAGATTTGGCAACTCATTGAAAACTCTTGACGAGATATCACTTGTCAGCTGGAAGCTAGATAACACTACGGTATGCAGCTTAACTTAGTGTAACTTAACTTAGAGGCAGCATTATCAATGAATTGTGATAAAATAATTGTGAACAAAAATTATTTCTATATAGTTCCTACAAAACATAAATTTTGTGGAACAAATATAATATTGGTTGTGTTGAAAATTAATGGTTGCCAATTCAAGTTCTGGTTCTGCGCTCGAACTAGCGTATTTCTAAAGACAGAGAGAAAGACTCATCTTAATCTCGACGGTGCTTATTAAGATATATAATTTTATATCTTCCAAAATTCAGAATTAATTGGATTAAAGCGACGACTCAAGAAGCAAATGATATAATTTGCACGAAAAAGATGACGCTAAAACGAAGCCAAGAAAAATAAGCAAAGTAAATTCTCAATTTCCAAATTTAATTCGGAATTCAGAAAAGGACCCTGAGTCATAAAACGTTAAACTGTAAATAATATTTGGCGGTGAACTAAAGACCTGAAAATTATTCAAAAAGACATTCAAAATTCAGTATTATTGGAACAATATAACTAAATTTCGTCCTTGTTGTAAGATTCTTGTGATATGTAATATAGTATATAAATTACTTTGTAGATAGGATGTATGTAGTTCAAAAGAGAATTTACGTAAATCTAATCTTAAGACGAAACCATTACTTGCTTTATTTAACTTTGGTTGTAATAAAAAATTGTGTTATTTTGTTGTGTATTCTAATTTTCTCTAAGCATAGTTGAATAAAATAGTGATAGATACACGAAAGTGTGTAATCCAAGTTCAGAAATATTACAAAAACCTAAATAAAGTAACTTTTGTATGAAACATAAACTGATTTTTTTTCTAAATTTTATCTAACCCCTTACTTTAAGTAACTCATAATATAAGTTGTATTGGTTTTGTTAAAATAACCCTAAATTTAGGATAGCTTAAAGATCCTAATCAAAAATTGATTGTATAACTTAAGACGATAACCCCGAGCCAAACTAGCGCCGCCACCTATTTTATCTTATTATTTCGTTGAATATGGGTAATTTCAGAATTTCAACACATCCACATTCCACATTCTTCCCATGGTTTCGAAGGTCTTTTCAAAATCTTTCATTTGTTTTTAGTTTCGATATCTTCGCAATACTGACTTCAATTAATAACTGAATCACAGGAAATATAACAGAGTTGTTCCTCATTCTTCCCATGGTTTCGAAGGCCTTTACGGTTTGATTAAACTAAAAATCTTTCGTTTGTTTACTCCAAGTTTCGATATCTTCGCAATACTGACAACAATTAATAACTGAATCACAGGAAATTTAACAGAGTTGTTCCTCATTCGTCCCATGGTTTCTAGATCGTGCAAGGCTGAAGATCAAACTTATTGTTGATTTCATACCTGATTTGTCCCAATTTAAGAATTTAACAGAAAGGTAGTCTGACTAGTTAATGAGAGATACTAAAGAGGCGGCAAATGTAAAAAATATTGATATGGCAGCCCCAAAATAACGGCAAAAACTGGATTAATCAATTTGATACTTTTATCATCATCACACATCCATCAGTCATACCGTGACCACGACAGTGTGTAAACCTGTTGAAACGTCCGAAAAAATTGGTGAATAAACCCGAAAATTACTTATTAAGTAGTTAAAATAATTATATCATCTTCACTTTCTTCCTTGAAATAAATAACTGCACTGACTTCAATAAAAGTAAACTAGAAAGTTTAATTATGGTAAACAGTTACCTCCATTCATTATGGTCCTATAACTTAAAACAGCTGCTGAGCAGTGTTATTTCTCAATATGACCTTGAGTCAATAGAAGAAGACAGAGTGAGAAAAAGCGATGTGTTAAGGATTGCGACAGCTGCTCGCAACTTCAATTCGTAAAATATTATGTTCCGTTATACCAAAAATGATGACTGAAAATTGTATTTTCGACATTGTGTTGTTATTCAGTAACTAGACAATATACATAAGCTATGTCCTTATCGAACAAAACGTAAGATATTGTTGTTTTAAATAGAAAACAAATAGGACAAAAAAATGTCATTTCCGACGTAAAGCTATGTAAAATTGCATTTCACATATTTTGCTTACATTTCATTACAGGCGTGTTTTATTAGAAAAAAAAAACAACCAGGAACTTAGTTATATAATACATACCTACTAACTATTCGAATACAAAAAACATGATATTATGGTGGAAATATGCTCGAATTAGGTACATTTTGGTAGTAGGTATGATTGTATGAGTAAATCATCATCCAAAGGCCCCCTAAGGCTTTGCCATAAAGGATTATCTATCTATCTATTCTGTAGTCTAAAATAAAGATAGGTACTGAAAATGTTTGCAAACTTTATCTATATTTATGAAAGAGATCTCAGAAACTACAAGAGCTCCGATGGCTGATATGCATGGATTTGCATGGATGCTACATGGATGTTCCTTTTAGGATGTAGTACCCGCTAAGAACTGATTTTTTGAAATTCTTATTCAAAGGTAGTTTAAAATTAGGTCAAAGGTAACTTCAGAACCGTAACTATTGGCTAGTCAAAATTTATAACTTAGAGAGATGACTTATAATTGTTATTATAATAAACAGACTCGTGTTTCAGGGTCTTTTGAAATTCGCACCCTATAAAGTCAATGGTGTGGAGTTAAAGTTTTAACGAGAAAACTATAGTATAATTTCCAATTTTTCCAATTTCGGAAATAAAGATTCTAAGGTAGAGGATAGGATTCATAATAAGTTTTCGCATACTAACTTTAAAATCGTAAAGGATTTGTTGGTTTTAAAACTAACGTACCTAATAGTTTGCATGGAAACTATCATTAGTTAGATATTTCTATAGTCCACGCGAATGAAATCGCAGGCGGGTTAGCTAGTAATATATAAATGACAAATGAATCTGTAAAAAACAAGTTGTTCACTTTAATAATCTGAGCCTAAGCAAGGTTCGTGTCGTATAAGTTGGAGTTGTTTTCCATCCGTGTCATACCATGTCAAAAAGCTTTGGACTGGTTTTGCTGACTCGAAGAGTAACAACTGACAGGCTAAAGGCTTCTTCGTGACCTACTTAACGAAGCAGAAGCGAAGAGATAAAAAATACCATTTTATTTCCGTCAGTGCATTAATTTAAAAATTAAAGCTGTTCTAAGTCTACATTTATTGTATTGATGGAAATAAAGAATTCTTGATTCTTTTAAATTAATTGATTATCTTATGATATTGTGAACTTCGGTGAGGTTACTTCTTTTAAATTCCTTGGGGTTGTTCTTGATAGGCATTTGAATTGGAAGGACCATATTGTGAACCATGTGTGTCAACGGCTGAGCAGTTTCGCCAGACAGTTTCTCTTGACGCTGCTCTAGCTGCTTACCATGGCCATATGTCTTCGGTCCTAGGGTACGGGTTATTACTGTGGGGCAACTCAGTAGATTTCTAAAGAGCATTTAAAATTCACAAAAGATGCGTCAGAGTGATAAACAGGTCTTGGTTCCTTGATAGTTGCAAGCCTCTCTTCAAGAACTATAGGATCTTTATCGCATGCATGTATATTATGGAAATCTGTGTATTTTTAAATCTCATCCAACCTACTTTCAAAAACGTAGCGACGTGATAATCCGTCAAAAAAGGCTTAAGTATAAAAATTTGCTCTTACAAACACCAGTGCCATAAAGATTTACAGAAAGAATGTTTATAATATGTGCATTTACAATAAATTACCTACCCCTAACTAAATTTGAAAAATGTTTTTATACTGTGAACGAATATCTAGAAATTTAAATTGTAACTTTAACGACTAATACAATTTAATTCAATACCTAATAGGTATGTATAATGGTAATAATAATAAATAAGACTCGCATATAACATTTGCACACATTGTTTGTATTATTGCAAATAAACGATTTGCTTTTTGATCTTAGAGTAATAAACCTAAGTAGGTACCTACAGCTTTTTTTACATTGCTTTTACTGAGTCATTGGTAGTGATTCTGTTACCACAAAACCTAAACTAAACTAGCCTAAAATTAATGCCGTCTCTTTTTTTTCGATTGAAAGAAAGGTGACAGCAACATTTTTACGCTAAATTAGTTTAAGTTTTGTGCTAACAGAATCACTACCATTATTGATCCATAAGAGAGGAACATCCCTCTCTTCTCTACTTAGGTTGAATATTTCATTATATTTTCAGAAGTTCAGACCTCCTGAACAACCTACTGAAAATAACCATTTCTGTGCAAATATCGTCTGACCTAATCTAGCACGAAGCACGAATTTCGTGACAGTAAGTTCGACCCTGACCTAACATGCGATCCAAAGACATCTAAAAGCTCTATCGCAGGCGGTAGATATATAGTCAGGCGAGGTATAAGGTCAGGAATCGTCCTTGATGTGCTAGCAATACAATAATGTATAGTTTTATAGTATTTCCTATAAAGATACCCCATTGACGACCTCTGTTGCGCGGTGGGCGAAGGTCTGCCTGCGACGGAGGTTGCGGGTTCGATTCCCGCCTCGGAACAAATATGTGTACTATCTGCAGACATTTGTTCAGGGTGTTCTGGTCGTTTTTAAGTATTGTGTTATATTATGTATATCAGTTATCTAGTACCCATAACACAAGCTCTGCTTAGCTTGGGGCTAAGTAATGCTGTGTGAATTGTCCAGCATTATTTATTTATTTACATTGGATAAAGTTACTTTGCATATGTCTTATTGTAACTACTTTGCAAATACGACCGATGTTGCGCGGCGCGGGCGAAGGTCCGCCTGGGACGTGGATGTTTGCTTTACCTACGTGCGTAGCTTTTACGTAATTATTAATTAATGTCAGAAGCTTCTTAAAAGAGTTCGAGTGCTTTTTCAAGTCAGATGTAGGTACTTACCATTACTCGAGAGATATTAAATTTTCTAATATATTAAATACTTTTCATCCAATAAACAGATGGTTGAAGGTCGTTTCTAGTGGATCCTTTACTAACAGTAGGTAGGTACTAAAAGTGGCGTCTGTCTTATGTTTACGTCTACTGTCTAGGGTAGGTGTACCAGTTAGGCGTCCAGGCCCATATCTCGTCCTTTCACGGCACTACTGGTAACATTTCGTCGAAAATAGCCTTACTTACACTCGCACACAATGATAATCAGTTATATCAATAACCTGGATGTGTAAGCTACGCACACAAGCAAACTTCACATCACTAGCACCCAGCAAAATAGATAAAAAAAATCAATCAGTGTGCGGTCGAAAGAAAAAAGACGAAACGTGCCTGGATTCAACGGAAAAATTAGCAGCATGTCACATTTTTAACGGTAAGTTTTACATTGTTTTTATGCATTTTAGAGTTGATGGTTATTAATGTGACTTAATATTGGATTAAAAAATATGGATTTGTGTTATTCTGTCTAAATTATAATCAATAAATTTGAAATTTTGCGTGGACGTGAACTGTACCACGATATTTTGAGATAGTCCAGTTGTCGACCGGGTGGACGCGAAATGGACATATCGTGTCAATAAGGTGGTCTCTTGTATTCATTATTGTATGAAAATTTACTCAAACTTTCAATTAAATTTGGACCTTATGCTCGTAAGCTATCTAAAAACCATATTTCGTCCAGGCTTAGAGCAACGAACCATAAAATACTATGTATGAAATTTCTTGTGGACGGGAATTGGACAAGGTTAAGTGAAGTCCTGATTTCGACCTTAACTTTAAAGATTATGTAAACCGAACAATATTCTAATAGAATTGCGTATAATAAATCATTGCGTTATGCTCGTAAGCTATCTAAAAACCATATTTCGTCCAGGCTTGGAGCAACGAACCATAAAATACTGAGTTTATGAAATTTCTTGGTGGTCGGAAATTGGACAATATTAAGTGAAGTCCTGATTTCGACCTTAGCTTTATAGATTATGTAAACCAAACAATAATCTAATAGAATTATAAGGTTTTTTGTTACTATAAATTTTATGAAGACAAGGGAAAAACGAAGAATGGTAGAGCAGAAATATCAAGAAAAAGAAAATTAGCAAAAATACAGAAAAAGAAGGAAAAGGAGAGTCAAAATCAGGTTAGACAATTGGAGAAGAGAAAAAAGAAAACACCAACTGGAAAAGTTAAACCTAGCTTAGCTGAATCAGATAGTATTGTCGAAGCCGGAGATCTCCGCTAAGATAGAGGATTTCTATGACCGTTTATACGCTGCACATGCCCCTCATGCCCAACGGGATGACCACGATTCACGAGCCACCCTGACACGCCACTACATCGACGAACTGCCAGACATCAGTCAAGACGAGATCGTGATGGCTCTGAGGCAGCTTAAAAATGGAAAAACCCCCGGTGAAGACGGTATTACTTCAGAGCTTCTGAAGGCAGGAGGAGCCCCTGTTTTGCAGGAGCTTCAGAACCTGTTCAACACCGTTCTTCGCAGTGGGAGAACTCCAAAGGCGTGGAGCGAGAGCCTGGTGGTGCTCTTTTTTAAGAAGGAAGATAAAACCCTTCTTAAAAACTACAGACCCATCACACTCCTGAGCCACGTCTATAAGCTTTTCTCACGAGTGGTCACGAATCGTCTCGCCAGGAGACTCGACGAGTTCCAGCCACCCGAACAGAGCCGGAGGATATGGCACCATAGACCACATACACACAGTGAGGCAGATTGTACAGAAGTCCGAAGAGTATAATCAGCCCCTGTGTCTGGCCTTTGTGGACTATGAAAAGGCTTTTGACTCTGTCGAAACCTGGGCTGTTCTAGAATCCTTACAGCGTTGCCAAGTAGACTATCGTTATATCGAGGTGCTGAGATGTCTTTATGATGCCGCGACCATGACTGTCCAAGTACAGGGCCAGCAGTCCAAACCCATCCAACTGCGCAGAGGTGTGAGACAGGGGGATGTTATATCCCAGAAACTGTTCACAAGCGCGTTGGAAGATGTGTTTAAGACGCCTGGACGACTGGAAAGGTAAGGGCATTAACATAAACGGCGATTACATCTCACACCTCCGATTCGCTGATGACATAGTCTTAATGGCGGAATCGCTGGAGGAGCTTAACCGGACGCTGGACGGCCTAGCTTCCGTCTCACGACGCATCGGTCTTGGTATGAACTTGGATAAAACCAAGGTCATGATCAATGGCCATATTGATCCGGGACCGAACGTCGTACATGGCCACCTTCTCGAAATTGTTTCCGAGTACACTTACCTTGGGCAGATTCTGCAATTGGGTAAAAACAATTTCGAGAAGGAGGCCAAGAGGAGGATCCAGCTAGGTTGGGCAGCGTTTGGAAAACTACGTCGAGCCTTCTCGTCATCCATACCGCAATGCTTGAAAACGAATGTTTTCAATCAGTGCGTCCTACCCGTCATGACCTACGGAGCTGAGACGTGGACGCTCACGGTAGGGCTGGTCCACCAGTTTAAAGTCGCCCAGCGACCTATGGAGAGAGCTATGCTCGGTGTTTCTCTGAAGGATAGGATTCGCAACGAATACATCCGACAGAGAACCAAGGTTTTCGACATAGCTCAAAGGATTAGCAAGCTGAAGTGGCAGTGGGCTGGCCATATCTCGAGAAGAACCGACAACCGCTGGGGTAAACGTGTTCTTGAGTAGAGAGCGCGACTCGGCAAACGTAGTGTAGGACGCCCTCCGACCAGGTGGGATGACGATTTGCGAAAGACTGCTGGCAGATGCTGGATGCGGCAAGCTGAAGACAGAGCGCTATGGCGCTCATTAGGGGAGGCCTATGTCCAGCAGTGGACTGAAAAAAGCTGATGATGATGATAAAAACAAAGAACTTAAAGTACCTACCTACTTACCTGTTAAAATTTGTTATTCGTAAGTAAATAATAATCATTGTGTAAAACAGAAGTTATTAATTACTGTCTGGTGTTTGCAGCTGATTAGGATTGACTTTTTATAATTATAACTTTATTCAATAATGTGTGGGACAGAACCTCTAATAAAAGATGACTAATTACTAAACACGAGTTTTAATAAACCCTCCTAGCATAATAATTTCTAGTGATTTTCCTATCAGATATATGGTGGTCGAAAACTGGGTAACAGGGGGTCGAAAACTGGAAATTTTGGACGAGAACTGGTAAAATTAGGTATTTCGGCTTAAAATATTTTTTTAAAATTAACAGATAAATTTATGAAGAAAGTCTTTTTTTCTAGTGACAATAGAGTATTTTAGTCATGTGGTGAAATCAATTTTATTCCAAAGAGCTCACTAAAATATTTTTTTTTCGATATCTGAATCTGACAACTCCACTAATTGGACGCAAACTGGCGCATTGACCGTTTAGTTTAATTACGTCAAATGACGTAATTAAACTAAAACGATATATAGGTGTGTTGTCCTTTATTGAATTTGTAGAAAGTATCTTATGTACCTGCCTAAGTACCTACCTACCTACTAATACACTTATAATAATACCTATACTTTTTGGAAGATTGTTTCATCTAGGTTCCTGTTCCTTGACTAAATTTACACCGTACGTTGATACATAGTTACGAAACTCAATTAACGATTAAGCTTCCCGCATAGGTTAATAAACGCGCGACTTACCGTGTGAGCGAGTAACTAAGTCCCACTGCTTTCGATTCCTAGCCCACCGTCAAAACGCTACGTTTGCATAATGTAAGCCGGCATTTTGTGTATTACAAGACAAGTTGGTCGTTCTGAACCGACAACGAGATTACGTGACTTTGTTGGCTGGGCGGGGCAAATAGCCACACGCACACATAGAATACCGGTTGAAACTTATCGATACCGGAAACCGGGACCAGCCCGTTTCTCGTGCATTCGCGTCACGCATTTTACCTGCGTTGGGTGTGTGTGAAATGGATATTGAAACTTTAATAAATTTGGTCTACGCGAGACCACCACTGTGGGACAAGAATAATAAGTTACGTGGAGATAGAAATGTGATCGACAAGTTTTGGAGGCAGATTAGTATTGAAATGAAGGATGATGGTAAGTCTCTACATTTTAAAAATCTACTGTTTGGTCATTGCTTATCCATCGTGTTGTGTTTTTATTAAAAATCTATCCTTTACCTTCTAAATTAATCAATACCTAGGTACCTAACATTGTTATTATTGTATTGGTATTTGCTTGACGTTTAAACAACACAACAACACATCGTAATTGGGGTTAGCTCAGTTTTACTGCAAGTAATCTGTAGATAAATCATTGTCTTCAATACACATTAGATAATTTTATACTTGTAGTAATTCTGTTGCTTTTATTACTAAAGCAAACAGGCATCAAAACGTGAAGCGTAAAAGACAAAACAAAAGACACACTTTGTTTGACATATCGATCGATGCGCTGCGCAGCTGCGCCGCTTGGGAGCTGTGTTACCAACGCCACGCAAGATCTTTGCGTCGGTTATGAAAGAAAACGTGCAGTGAACTCGCCGCCTCTTTTGACCAGCAAACTTTAACTTTATCTTAGTCTATTGATGTGTCTGGAATTGTATAACAGATCTAAAATCATCTGTTTATAAGATAGCCAGAGCGAACTTCCCGTCTGTACTACATATTATTATTAGAAGCTCAATTAGGTAATAGACGTTTGCTCTGCTTATGTCTACCTACTTTCTTAACGCATTCACTTAATCTGGCCCTTTTGTTATTAAACTGGCATCATTTATGCCCATTTCACTCAAAGACCAATGTAGCCACAATATTAAAATGATGTTTTCCTATTCTTTCAGAAAACAAATTAAGAAAAAAATGGAAGTATCTACGAGATCAGTTTTCCGTAGAAATGGGAAAGTTTCCACCAGGCGACGAGTCTTACCGTCCAAAATGGGTCCATTTTGACTCCTTGATCTTTCTCAAAGATATGGTAAAGCCAAGGGAATTAGTTAGAAAACAGTACAAAAAGCACGATGTTAAGAAACGTGAACGACATAGGTCCTCTTCTTCGCAAGTATCAGATGACCAGGAAGAATGTGGCGGAGAACAAGACTCACCAGCGAATAACTATCAAAGTGATAGCGAGCCAGACATATCACTAAGGGACTACCTCGACCAAAACGTCTCCAGTGCATCCTCAAAACGAAAGAATTACGCCGAAGACAATAGTAATTCTAACTTTTTCGAATCAGTCAAGCCGAAAAAGCCTTTGGTCGTCTCTACTGAAGATGATGATGTTGAAAGTCTGTTCTTCTTCAAAAGTTTGCTACCTCATGTTCGTAAGATACCAGAAAATAAAATACTTTCGTTTAGGAACCGCATACAAGAAGTTGTAGAAGAGTTCGCATATCCGCGCGATATTGATGTTAAATTATTTTAAGACATTAAATTATATACTACTTTACTACGAATTGTAACCTTGACTTTTAATATTTTACTGAAACATAGTAGGTATGTTATCTGGTGATTAATTTGACAACCTTCTTTGAGCAAAGTCGACCTTTCTGGCTTACCCGAATGTGTGTAGTGTATTTTTATTTTTTATACGTCTCCAATTCAGGCTCGATGTTTGGTATTTGGATGACAGAACTCTGTGGGGAGAGATGAACAAGGGTGAACACAGTTTTAATAAAAAATAACCACAAACGAATTTCAAAAAATAAGTTTGTTCTTTTTTCGAAATGCGAGTTTTTACTTTGGACTCTCGTGTAGACAAAAACAATGTCATTGATAAATTCAATAGTTTGGCCCTCAACGTTGTAGGTGTTAAATGTTCACTTCAACTCACAGATTCTTGATGTAGGTATTACCCCCATGAGATAAATACTCAATACATTTATTGTTGTCAAAAAATCAGGGGGAGGCCTGCGTCCAGCAGTGGACCATTATAGGCTATTGAGATGAGGACTTATTTTCAGTCATATGTAGATAAACAAATCTTAATTTATAAATATTATGACTTCGGACAAACTCTCAAAATTAATAGCCATTATGGCAACAAGGGGACGACGACGCTGACGGGCCTCTGAGTTGATATGGAGTGGTTTGATAGAAACGTGCTCCAGCTCTGCAGATTGTGCCCGTCTTCTGTTCCGTTTCTAAATGGGACATTGGTTGCAAGCACTTACGGGCCTTCATATAACACTGGCACTTTATTGTACCCCGTTACTTTCCGTGTCGCAACTTGTCTTAAATTCTCTATCTTCGGTTGGATGCAAGGTGTTGCGCGCCCCATCAATGCCAGTGCTGCACTGCTGTCGAACAGCTTCTCGAACCGAATAGTCTGTTGCGTGACGATGGTAAGAGTCCAGACGGTATGACTCTAGTCCCATAAGAGTTGGAGAGGCCTATTTTGTGGGGCGCTACATGCGTCGACCAGAGAGCTGGTGAGTAGGTACCTATCTGGCGTTCGTTTTATTTTTATATTTGTATTATTTTTGCATTATTTGAGTAAAGCACTATATAGGCCTTGGTGCGCAATGACCAGGGCACTGCTGGTCACGTTATTTTTTTTACCTATAGCTAAGCTTTATATGGTTTCGGCTTTCAAGCTTAGTCATCATTGCAGATCTTGCTGGCCGCGCTATAAAGGCATTCATTTCAGCTTGTCCATCAAGAGCTGCAATGCTGACGGCTGATGGCCTGGACTTGCGCTACGCTGCGCTTTCAGTCATCATCAGTCACCCACTACTACTACACTGTACTTAGTAATAGAAGACTGCTAGAAATTATCCTTCGTTTTCGTAGTAAAGCCTATCTACCTCATTAGTATCTATTTCGTTTTCATTATTACTATTTCTTACTTGTAACTTAATTTTTGTTGTTCTGTGTGTGACATCCTATATAACTGCAGTACCTACCTACTCTATTCGTCCGTTTTAGTTATTTAATGAAACAAAATTCGTTTGTCCATGGTTGTAGACCACTTGAGATTTTCGATCAGATTCGTAACTTATTTTTGCTTACCTATTTCGAGAGTAAGTACGTAGGTTCTTACATCAGCAAGACCAGCCGATAACGACTACTGGATCTTACTTACTCTGCCTAAAGCCATAATCCCCACGCTGGCGCTGGGCATGCGGGTTAGGGATCGCAGGGCACAGCTTATTTGTCACTGCCGACGTACCTACCTACTTATACAACAACAAATCTGTAAGTCGTTTAAACGTATAAAATGTTAAATAAAATAAGTTAAAACGCTAAAAAGGACAAAAAAATTAAACTGGATGACCTCGAAGCATTCACTATCTTCAAACTAGGTATAACGTTAGTGTTACAATTTCTGCCTCGGCCTGAAACGATTCAGGGAATATGCAGCATCTTTATGTATGTTTGTTGTCAAGACAGCCCTTTGTTGTGCACCTTATGTAGGTACAGATGGATTTGGTAGCTTTATAGGTTGTGCTGACATCGAAAACGAAGGCATTAAAAAAAGGTATTAAAAAAATTGTGTTATTAGTAGTTACTTTGATTTATTCCCATTTGTCACCCTGATCTGTCCCCTTAGGGGGACAAATAGGAAAAAAAAGGTTCTATCTGTCCCCCTGTTAGTCACAAGGGGACAGATAGAACTTTTTAAATTTTACCAACAAAAAAAACATTATTTAAAACTGCACCCAGTTTCGGGTGATGAAAACGCTGCCCTTTTTTGTGACGTCACCATTCAGTTCGTCAACTCAAATTGCTTCTGTTTCTTTAATCAAA
The DNA here is from genome assembly GCA_946478455.1 of Eupithecia vulgata. NCBI lineage: Eukaryota > Metazoa > Arthropoda > Insecta > Lepidoptera > Geometridae > Eupithecia > Eupithecia vulgata. The sequence continues at coordinate 4,855,453 of OX297862.1, read as the reverse complement.
ATCAAATTAAAAACAAGTGTGTGTTGTGTCGGAATATTTTTCTTTCTTTCGAAAAAGAAATCCCGCTAAAACTTCATGACAATACGGTGAGCAGGGACATCACAGTTAGAAATTTTGCGATTAAGTCTTAAAATATCTACTTTGTAATTGTATAATAAAAACATGAAAAAATACGAAAAATGTAAGCATATATATTTCTTTACAGTAAAAGAAATAAAAATATTCAGTTTTTTGAAGTCGCATGCATTTACCCTGTTGAGGCCACGAAATAAAACTGTGTTTCGGTTATTGTCTCTTCCTCAACCTCAGGAGCCTATAATAGTCCACTGCACCTTGACGAAGCGTTTGCTGATGACTTTATTTCATACATAGTGTACCTGCTATTATTTAATTTTATATTTAATTCTGTTATGTATATTCTGTCTGACTTTTCCAAGTGTACTTTTGTATCTGTATGGAATAAATGAATTTGTATTGTATTGTATTGCAGGCCTCCCCCTGATTTTTTTTATCTCATGCGGGGTAATGCCCTTAATCCCCACGCTGGGCATGCGGGTTAGGGATTGCAGTTCGGTAGTAGATCTCTAGTCTCTTGTCTCTATCGAATTACAAAATGTATTTCTATCTACATAGTTAGTTTTTCTTTTTTTTAACCTTCACTTGTATATTTATTAGAAGTTAATTTATATTATTTTTGAATTGTTTGAGTAAAACACTATTAGAAGCCTTGGTAGGTACGCAATGTCTGCCTTGTTGGCCATGCTATAATGGCTTCAAGCTAAGCTTGCTATGGCTTAGGCCTTCAAGCTTGGTCATCATTGCAGACCTTGTGTGGAGGTATACCTACTATACAAGCCTTGGTCTTTTCTCTCTTTTCTTTATTTATATTTTTTAACTCGTAAGTTAATATCTACTCATAGAAACCATTATCTTTCAATATGTTCTTATGGAATACGTACCTAGTCGGCATTTAATTGATATGTGATGTCATGAATGTGTGATAAATAATTATCAAAGGACGGAAAAAGCGGGTACTTTTTCCGTAGTCCGTTATCTCTGTAAAATTGAAGATATAGAGTCAACTTTCTGAATTGTTTGTATCGAGTAAAGTTAAGACAACCGTGTTTCGATTCCCATAACTAAGTAATAATAAAACTTCATCATAAACTTTTGATAAAAAAAAATATTTTTGCCTTAAAATTGATTTTCTTAACAGTCAAAAGTTAGGTTTAGGGACACACTTAAGTTATGGTTATTAATAGGTATATTTTTTTTGTTTAAAAAGGTTTTGTTCATCATCGAGGTAAGCCAAATAATGTGTGCTAGGTACTCGACGTCATCGTAAGTTGGGCCACCGCATTATTATGAATATGTAGATAATAGTAATATTTACTAATTGGACTTGTAAGAACCCATCTTCGGTGGACGTCATTTAAATTTAGTGCAATACTGTACTACGTAAAAGTTATGGGTACCATGACAAATTTTCAAAATTCTTATAGGCGAGCATTTATTCGACTCCAGTATTAAAATTAAAGTACTTATCTGGGTAATTTATAACTTTATAACGCAACCTGCGATTAGTTATTCCAAGATTTAACATATTCTTCGTGGAATCGGAGGAGATGGTAGGGTATTTTATGAACTGGGAAAATACATATTCTAGTTCATTTTATTTTACAGAAGTGATAAAAAGAAATCATACAATATTACACTAGGTAAGAATAAAGTATGGCACTTACAATAGGTATTACGTATACGAAATGAAAATAAATTCATGTTATGTATGTCACATAAAAATTGCTTTTTTGGATTACCAATTAAATATAATTAAAAAATCAATAATATGATAATTAATCAAGATTATGATATAACAATAACTAAACTACACAGAAACAGACTCTACCATAGTTTTTTTAATGAGTTCACCGAAGTTTTCTATCGTCTCCGTGTTAGTGGTGTCGGCGGAAGTTTCTGGCGGAGCCGCCAGCGGTGGGAGGACAGCCTCTTGCTTGCTTTCCTCCGTTTGGTCTAAGTTCAGCAGCGTATTGTGACTGAACCAATTCTCATCGTTTTCCACAGTTTGCAACTTATCAATAGCTTGATATGGCGACGTCATCAACGTAGCGTATTCGGTTTTAACTTCATTATTTACACATTCAGTCGGATTTTTGTACATTTCGTAATGGTTGTGATGCAAATTGTGATACTGTACAGAGCTGTGATTGTTCATGGTCGTGGAAGGTTTGTGCATGTAGTCTGGCGAATACATATTATGACCATATTGGCTGAACATGTTCATGTGCGAATTGTGAGCAAACTCTTCGAAGCTACTCGCTGAAAAACTGTGCATACCCTTGAAGTGATTATTGTCATTCTGCAGATCGTATGTGTAGTTGAGATCACAAGGAAAATGTTGCATGTTATTTGGTATTGGCTCGTAACCCAGCGTGCCTATAGATGCAGTATAAGGAGGCCCCTTTCCCTGTAGTATATTGGATGTGTAGGGAGCAGCGTGGTTGAGGTGGTTACTCGTGGTTTCATAAAGCATGTTGTTTTCGTTAATGTTTCTATTTTCGATGTTTTCATTTGTGTATCTATAGTTGTTTTGATTGGCCTGGTTAGTCATGTTGCTTAGGCTTATATCACAGTGAACGTTGCTGAAATTTCCTGCATTTACGCAGGATTCCGTTGCTACTCCTGGAGTCAATATAACATCTCTTACTAATCCAACTTCCTGGTTTCTATTAGCGTCTCTTTCGTAGCCCGAGTTTGGTATACATTGAGGTTGTGTGTTAGCGATTTGCGCTTGTGCCCATTGTCTTTTTACAGCTTCTTGATTCTCTTCATTTTTCTTCTCAAGGCCTACCCTCATCAGTGTGTGTATAAAATGGGTTCTGACTCTCACTGGGTTGAATTCTATTCTTCCAGTAGTATTGCTACACCCGTCTCTAGTACAACCACAAGGGAAGTTCAATCGGTCGACTTGGCATTTGATGCCGCTCAAACTACAAGAACAGGTTTCTGGATTGCATGTTCCTTTACAAGCACATCCACAGAATTCTCGAGAAGTTCTTATGTCTCTGCATTCATCTTTTTCGTAACCTTCTATTTTTCTTACTCCGGCTGCTCGTAAAAGTGCTCTCCTTTGCCGAGTAGGAACTGGCTGCAAAAAGTAGTAGCTGTCTAAATCAAGTTCAGATTCCGATATGTCACTTGCTTCTTCTTCGGTATCGCTATCCTCGCTAGATGAAAGTGAGACACCCTGTAAAGAGTGGCGTTCACTTTTTAATTGTTGCAATATTTGTCTATGCAGTCGCCTTTGCTCTATTGCATGATCAGGTAGTGAAAATTTCTGTACGTGAGTGTGTTCCCATTCCATTCCCAAAGTTGAACCGCCTTGTGATGGCACACATGAAAATCCTTGGGATCTTGGAAAGTAGTATACTGTAACATCGTCGAATTTAATACTATGCTTCTTCTTTTTCATAACGGGTTCTTCCACTTCCTCGTTCTTTTTTCGTTTTAGATTGCTTTTAACTGGTTTCTTTTGTTCTAAAGATTTATCGATTTCTTCAGATTCAGCATTATCACTTTGATTACTGGTGCTATCAAATTTATTTTCGGTTTCATTATTGCTTAACTTTAAACTACTTGTGCATGGAAGAGATATATTAAAGCTCGATAACTTTGCTTCTCCCGGTGTTTCTAATCCAATTCCCGAATCACTTCCTTCCGATCTGTCTTGCGCCTCTTCTTCTCTGTCGGGTACGGTTCCGTCTGGCGGCAAACTTCCGAGCGCTGAATCTTCGCTATCTGCTGAAGCTGTATCCGTTTTTATGTCATCAATGTCACTAAGCGTATCGTTATCGTCTATTTTCATAGCATAGTCAACTTTACTGTCACTGCTCTCATAAAACTGAGAGTTACTTCCACTGCTTATGAGGTTTTGTTCATCATTTGAACTAAGATCATCACTATGACTATCACTGTCACTTTTTTCGTCTTCTTTTGCCGATTGTTTAAGATCATCACTATGACTATCACTTTTTTCGTCTTCTTTTGCCGATTGTTTATCTGTTTGTATATTGTCCGTCCTCTCTTCATCAACTTCTATGCTGTCATGAAGTTCATTTATGTTCCATGTTGTATCTGATAAATTACCTTGTTCTTCTGGTATTTCAACTGAATCTGTTGATGTGGACTCCATTGTTTCTGAAAAACGAAGATATACTATTAAGTTTAGGAGTGACTGGAGTGATGCTCTATGGAAGGTGAAAAATATGAAACCAGATGGTTGTAGGGAATATTTTGTTTTGCCTCAGTATCTTGCGCGTCTATCGTTTGGAATATGTTTCGGATAATGAATACATTATTATATTATTGACAAGACCTAATTTGTTAGTATGTAGTTTAACGTGCGCTTTATCTTTACCTAGTAATGGTTCGATCGAACCGAACCACTTGTACCCGACTGAGCCGAGTTCCCATTATAAATCAAATAAAATGATAACTTAAAACCGGTACCTACCTCTTTCAAAAGACTGGCCTCGGCTACTTCACCGGTGTTCGCAAATTCGGCGCTCAATTCTCCAATCCATCGTGAAACACTCCCAATCAGTTCACCAGAGTAGTAGTCCTTTCATCACCAGCTATCACAACCAGCACATCACCATGATTGTCTTAAATTCGTACTGCTTGTACAAATATCACTGTTATACCACTCACATAAGGTTCACTTTAACCCGCTGTAGTTTAACACTATTTATTATTTTCCTTCTATCTTGACACTAAATTTCCCAAGATATGATTATCTTTATTTGTCTATTTCCAGCCAGCAATCAGGTTCGTTTATAATCACTGATTATGGTTATTATTGGATGAAGTATTGAGCAAATTTCATCGTTTTTTAAGAGCAATAGAGAGTGGCCGCTTTACTGACGTTCTCACAGCTCCTACCTCGCGTAATCGCGTCCGACGACTCTAGCAACGACGCAGGCAGGTTATTGTTCGGAATGTTTCAATGTCCGTTGGCTACGCCCTGGGTGCGCGCTTTGGGAGTACTTTTGAATTTAGCAGGGTATAAGCTGCGTTGTTCGACGTGACGTTGCCCCGCCCCTCCCGCCGCGCCCGGCCTTGCGACTCCCTCCCCGCTCCCCGCACAGCTCGCGCAGGCGCGTTCTGTTTCTTATGAATGCGGTGATACCACATCTGCACATTCGAGTTCCCTTGCTTATTATTATTGTTAGCAAAATAGCTAGGAATTATTATTATTAGTGAACTATTACTTTATTATTGTTATTTAAAACTAAAGCATTGTTTGAGTTCTACTGTTAGGTAACTAATAATGTGCTCTATCCTTATCCACCCACACCAATAACATAAATTCGAAAGAAATTTTGTTGATCTGTCTGTTACCTTTTAATTTCACGCCTAAACGACTGAATGAATCTTAATGAAATTTAGCAGGGAGGTAGACGGTAGGCACCCCGGAGACAGACATAGGTAGGTAGGTACCTACTTTTATCTTGGAAAAGCGCGTTGCAAACCGCGAGCAGAAGCTAGTACTTTAAATTCAAGCTTAGACGTTTTTAAAATTGTATAGGTACCGCTACCAGCATTCCACATTCAGATTTGAACATTTCTAAAGATAGAGTTCTCGTTTACCTAGCGCATAGGTTATTACAAAATTCAGAACTTAAATCGTACTAGGTAGGTACCTACCTACTCCTAATCTGATAAGACCTGTTCATAAAGCTGAGTTTCAAGTAGATAGACAAGTAAGTAATTATTTTTGATTCCACGTCATGTTTGCATAAGCAAGTGGAACAATGTCGATGACGCGACGTTCGTATACCTACGTAGGTAGGTATATACGTATTATGCTTTAGGCTGTGTGCTGTGTGCTGTATTTAAACGTACATGAGATTCGTATTAAACTGACGCGTAGACGCGAACATGATGCACGAATAAAAGAAAAACGCAGCTAGCAACACAGGTTCATAACCTTTTGCTCTTGGGCTCGACAGCGACCGACATACGTATAACACAAGCAAGAGCAAATCATGCTATCTTTCCCGCTAAATAGGTATCTTCCGCTTTCCGGGTTCATGGAAAACATCCTAGGATTTCATTTTCATTCCTAGGATTGATACTCTTGCTCTACATTCTGTAAATATTTTGAGCATTAAGTATGTTACGTTGCTTTCCATGCGTAAGCGTAATGTATATATAGAACTACCTAACTACACCTAGCTAGTTTTTTACCGCCGGAGTTTCAGTAGGTAGTCATGACGTCTAGCTTTAGTAGCTTCGTCATGGCAGCTCGGCTCGAGCGTTCTTCAAATAAATTGGCACTCGACAAGCAGTCAACATAAAGCTGGGCGAGGTGGCTGAGTAGTGAATATACATACAGACCTTCGTATACGATAATCAATAGATATTTTCAGGAGGCTTTCGCGGTGGTGGGCGAAGGCGATGACGACGCTTGCATAGCGCCCTCTCGCTCTGCCCTGTAATTTTCACAGTACTCCCTGGAAAACTAGATCGACCTTACTGAAAAACTCTTCTAAATCGAGATGGAATGTCATAATCATAACATGTAATGTAATGTAGAGTACCTAATAGAAGTTTGTAGGTATAATTTATCGCAATAATGATTTTAACCTTGACCTAATACTTATCTGGTTTTATTATTGTTGTATTGATAAAACAGAGTTAGCTCAACAGTTAACTGTGACTTTGAGTAAGATTGTATTAGAGATTTATAAACATTCCATCCAACTTTCAAAAATACTGATAATTACCGTCGTTGCTATCTCAGAAATATATTTTTAACAAAAGTGAAAGGATTTACGTGAAGAGCCATGAGTCAAAATAAAAATACTCTTTTATTAAAACCCAGGTAAAGTTTTCGTTCGCATCAAACCTGACCGATTTTTTTCACCACAATAGAACCGGTTTTGTAATCAGTTGTTGGCTTATCTCGTATTTAGCGGTATACTGCGCCACCGTCCGCCAACGCCAGTCGGTGTACGGTCTATACTTAGATCATATCTAGTGTGTATACCGTATACCTATTCGGAGGTAGGTACTGGTAGGTGGTTCTTCGTTAACTTCTCGTGTCAATCCGTACCTAGGCACGATCTAGGAAAGTATAAAGGATACACTAATCGTTCTCATGGTAACCAGAAACAAACAGAACAGCTATAATTCATTACGAGGTGTAGATACAAATGTCAAAGACTTGGCTTACCATGAATAAATTATGGAGTGCGGATAGGTAGGGTTGCTAGAATGGGGTTGGGCGGCCGCCGGGGAGGCAGACAGGGGTAGATTAAATTTCGTACCATACCGCCTGGCTGCCTCGAGCTTGTATTCATCACCGTAGGGTTGCATTGCAATTGCTTCCCGGTGAATTTTAGCTCACAATATCTTCTCCCGCAGTACCTAACTACCTATGCATTAACTATAAAAGGTTTCTTCTCATGCAGAGGGTTACGAGCGGGAGGGTTGTCTTGTTTTGTGTTTTTAGATTTATTTCGTTCACAAATAAATAGCCAGGGATTTCGACCTTGGTGAGAATTTAACGTCCAATCGTAGACAATCAATATAGTACAAGTTAGCACCGTTATTTATTAAAAATCGCACTAATATTATAAATGAGAAAGTTTAGAGATGGATGGATGCATATATGGATGTTTGTTGCTCTATCACGCCAGAACGGCTAAACGGATCTGAATAAAATTTGGCACAGAGATAGATTATAGTCTGGAATAGCACATAGGCTATTTTATCCCGGAATTCCCTAGGAAACGGGAACTAAGCAGGCACTGAAACCGCGAGCCGCTGCTAGTTATGTTCTACGTATTTGCCGATAAAATTTTTATAATCACCTAATTGTCGCGCATAACATCGAAATCAGATGTTTCTGGTATTACAAAATCGTAAAATCTGCTGTTAAGAATATAGGAAGCTATGCAATCGGTTGCATAATGCCTGCAAGTTAGGCAATGTATAATCTATGAAGGTGCTTGAACGTACCTCCGTTCAAGCACCTTCATAGATTACAATTGCATTTCCGTTAAACTGAATCAAGAATCAGGTACTCTTTGTTTCCATAAATTATTACAGTATATTTTACAACAGCCATAAGGGGTTACAAGTGTTACAACTTACAATATACTACTGACTTATAACGTGGAAACGTTTGAAGGCTCAGACACACTGAGTCAAGACTATTTCTGAAGAAGAATGGGTCGCAGCCCGGAGGTGCACGACCAGTTGTGAATATTATCGACATGATTCATGGATCTTCGATTTTTGTGCTTCTTGTAACCTTTTTCCTTAACACATTATTTTGTATCGATATAAACAGCAAAGATATCGAGTCGATTCGTCATAAAAACTTACAGGATAAGCTCTAGAAAGAAAGAAGAAAGAAGGAAAATACTTTTATTTGCCTAAATTTAGGCTGTTGAGGTTGAGGTAGCTTTTTGTACACAACCTAGTCTAGGTCAATAATTTTTCAAAAAGATTTCCCTTTCATAGTTTTTTGCTTTATGGTGCGCTACTCGCACTGGGCAAATTTTCCACAAGAATTTACCGACTAGTGGTTTCGTGGCTTAGTTGGTTAGAGCACAACTGTACTGAGGGCGCGGGTTCAAATCCTGCCGAAATCGAATTTTTTTGGGACATTATTAAATTTTCGTGGAAAATTTTCCTTTCACTGGCTGGTGATTTATCATCATTTCTGTGACCATGTTTTATAAGTTCCATATACAGGGTGTTGTAAATGGACGTACATAACGTATGGTACAGTGCAGCTACCCGAAATATTCAAGATAGCAAATTTTACTAAAACAATAAATTCCTTTATTAACAAAAAAAATTAGAAATGCATTCATAGAATTTTGTAAAACTACTTGCCCTATCCGGTAATTAAACCCACAAAAATCTTTAAAAATAAACAATACTGTATTTTTATGCAACTAATCGGTAGAGTCAATTATAATACTACCAAGTCGGGTTAGCTCAATTGTTTCAATAGTTCCTACTAGTTCTAATTTTCTATTAATTGATTGTAGTTTTCTTTGTAAATAAATTAAGAAATGAAATTTTTCAATGATCACATTCCTCCCGTCTTTCCCCGCTTAGTAGTTGTAAAAATAACCGCCTATTAATTTTTTTTGTAAAGAACTAAACGTAGAGATGCGAAATGATCAACTATAGTCACATAATTGTTATCGAAAATTTATTAAAGTATAACCAAAAACATTTACTCCGTTAAAACCAAGATGGCGGCTAAAGTCGGGGTCGAGGTTGGTCGCCATTTTGAATTTAGACTCCCACTGACCCCCCTAAAGTCTGATGCAGTTATGAGGATCCGTAACGTTTTTAGTTGAGAATGCAGATTTATAGCGCTAAAAAATCTTTAACTAACAGTGCAAAAAATTTGTTGTACGACAAAAATTTACGAAGTTATGACGAAATTAGTAGCGAAGTTTACTGAGTAGCCGCGTGGTAGCTGCCACGAAAGCGTGTGACGTCACTGTACCAGTACCATACCAAGTCACTGCCAGTTAACCCTTGACAGCTATAGGGGAGTAAACGGTTTTCGTTAATAACTTGGCCATTTTTCAATTTTAGAAAAATATCATGGATAGAAGTTGATCATTATTCGACTCTCTACTTGTGTACTTTGCAATTTTTTTATCCGGCCGATATTTCTCGAATTTCGAATTAAAGATTAGATGAAATTTGGTATGTAAGTACATAGTGTATATTATAGAACAACAGTTTTGAAAAATTTACCTCTGAGGGGGTTAAAAAGGGATTTAAAATTTCTATAGAAAATTATTATTCCTTGGTTAGATTCTCTAAAAATAAAAGTAAATAATTAATTTTGAACTTTTAATTTTTACAAAACTATAAGGTGTAGAATAATAATATGAAATTTGTATAAACAACAAAATTTACCTAGTAATGGTCCGATTTGGATGATTCAAATATACACACAATTCGTAAAAATAATAAATAATAAGCGAGATATCAACTAACTGGAAGGTCGTCAAAATAATACGAGACGGTTTGAAAGTAGGTTTGAAGACTCAACGGTACTCATGGATTCTCTATTGAAATTAAACAATAGACTCATAGGCATTCTTTCGTAAACATAACACATACCTAAGTACATAAAATAGTTGTGACTTCATAACTAACATCGTATTAAAGCCGTAGTACGTTATCTAAGCACATTTAAATATTTATTTAGCAGAAGGCGTGGCAGGGTGCAGATTTGATTCTCATAGCCCAGTCGGGTTAGAATTTCAAATTGCATGAGGATCATACTGATCCTCATCAGTTCCGACCGTTGACGACCTCAGTGGCGCAGCGGGCGAGAGTCTGCCTGCGACGCAAGAGGTTGCGGGTTCGATCCCCGCCTCGGAACAAATTTGTGTACGATCTGCAGAAATTTGTTCCGTTGGTCTGGGTGTTTTCTATGTATAATAAAAATTATCTATCTATGTAATGTATAATATTATGTATATCAGTTATCTAGTACCCATAACACAAGCTCTGCTTACCTTGGGGCTAGATAATGCTGTGTGAATTGTCCAGCATTATTTATTTATTTAGTTCCAGCAAACTCAAAAGAACTCCCACGTTATTCTTTGTCATACTGATGTGTTGATGTGGCGCGGTGGACGAAGGTCCGCCTGCGACGCAAGAGATTGCTGGTTCGATTCCCGCCTTAGGACAAATATTTGTACGATCTGCAGGTATTTGTTCCGGGTGTTCTGGTCGTTTTCTATGTATAATAAAATATCTATGTCTATATAAATATCTGTCTATGTAATGTATTGTATTATGTAGGTATATCAGTTCTAGTACCCATAACACAAGCTCTGCTTAGCTTGGGGCTAGATAATGCTGTGTGAATTGTCCAGTTATTATTTATTTATTTAATTGCAAACTTTTTAATGCCTGCACTAGTTTGAAGCCTTATCAGTGCTTGATTTTTTTTAATACGGTAGACAAGCCCTACTCTCTCACTCTTACGCTCAACAGCTTATATTAATCCACTGCTGGATGCAGGTCTTTCCCTGATAAGCGCCTATTGGTTTTGATCTCATGGGAGGTAATGCCCATAATCCCCACGCTTGGCATGGGGGTTGGAGATCGCAGTTCGGTGGTAGATCCATCTACAAGAGGCGCTGCTGCCCGCCACCCGGTGTATGTATCTTAGTCGCCTCCTACGACACCCACGGGAAGAGTTGGGGTGGTGCAAATTCTAAGCCGGCACCACACGGCAAGCCCTGCTCAGGGTCTACCGTAATCGTAAAACCGACTCCTGATTTTGGTCCAAACGATTCTAGGGGTTAAAGGGCTCTATCCATACTAATACTATAAATTCGAAAATCTGTCTGTCTGTTTGACTTAGGGTTTCTGCTCGAGAATTCTCGAACTCGAGAAGACTCGAGAAATTGGCCTTGGTTCGAGACGAGAAAAATAAAACCGTGCCTCGAGAATTCTCGAGGCACCAATTCAAAATATTCGACATAAGTTTTTACGCGTTAGGGCGCGTTTATATGACACGGGATGTTACAGCGTGTTGGCCGCGCGGCGTAAGTACGGTGACCGCGCGGCGGCCGCGCGGTCAGGCCCGGTGGCCACGCCACTGCGAACCCGATTCAATACCAGTTGATCTTGGTCTTTCTTAAAATTCACACGTGTTCGTTATGAGCTATTTGACTAAGAAGAATAAAATTATGATTGCATATTACTTGTACCGACAAAGCAAAAAGAAAGAAAAAAAGAAATGTAGAAAATTTTGGATTCATCCTATTTTAGCACGGCGAGAAGAGTTTGGTGAATTTCATACGCTATACAACCAATTGCGAGAAGAGACGCCGGCGCGGGGCGTACATCGAGAACATTCGAGTGATTCGAGCGAGACGGCCGCGCGGCCGCCGTGTGATCGAGGAGCGAACGCCGCGCGGCCGCCGCGCTGTTAGTTACTCAAAATTAATTTCAACTTTACGTCCTAGTTAATAAAACATAAATTTGCTATAACTGAACAGTTAGTACGCGGTCACCGCGCGGTCACCGCGCGGTCGCCGCGCGGCGGCCGCAAGAATTTTTTCGCGTCGTCTAATTGCAGCCTAAAATCGTCCGCGCGCTCACTGCGCGCTTGTCGCTTCACTCACACACACACACACACGCGCGTGGTCGCGCTATGTGATTCGCTGCGTCGTCAACTAGACCAACACACCTAGCTGCCGTCAAATCTGTAATGACAGTCAAGCCCACTTCAACTGAAAACGAGACGGTATTCAGCTTAGCCGGCAACATAGTTACCAAAATAAGAAACAGACTATCATATGAGTCTATCAACGCACTGATTTTCTTAAAAGCATATTTCCTAAGATTTTTTTTTCTAAATATTAACGCATTTGCCTTTAAGAACTTTATTATAATAAGTGAAGTGAAGCACTATACTTATGATTATTCTATTTATCTACTACCTATTTTATTTACCTACTAGAAATGAGTAGAAAGTTTTTTGTTTCTGTATGATTATATTACATGTAGATGTCTGGATGATTAAGACGGAGATTTTTAGTCGCTCAGTTAGTTCTCTGTTCCTAATTCTAATTAGTATTAAGATATTGTGTGTGTTAGAAGTTTTTTATGTTTTGTTTGGTCCTTTTTAGTAAGTGCAGTTAGTTGGTGCAGTAAAAATACGTTGATTATGAATTTTTTTGGAGTTTTTTCTTTAAATTTTAAACCACTATTGGTTTTTTGTTTGTAAGCCTCGAGACTCGAGAAGACTCAAGAATTTAGCCTCGAGAATTCTCGTGCATCGAGAATGAAAATAGTTCGAGAAATCAGAAACCCTTTGACTCTTACCTTTTCACGCCTCAACGGCGGAACGGGTCCCATTGAAATTTAGCAGGGAGGTAGATGATACCCCGGGGATGGATATAAATAAATAAATAAATAAAATATATAAATAAGAAGTAACTCTTTCTATCTGCCTGTCTGTTGTTAACATATTCACGCATAAACGCCCGTGTTGAACAGTATTAGTGTTAGTAGAAGTAATTCAAGTACCAACTGCTTGAATTATTTCTACTAAATACATATTTTTAATAGTATTTATTATTGTAGGTATCAAATAAGTTGTATGTATATTTTTCTGTTTTTTTTGTTCTCTTTTTTTTGGCCGTGTAGACACGCGTGCACCAAGGTTCTGCCAGAAAACCAGCGTTGCTCAACTTTCTGTGGAGCAACATTAAGCTGAGGCAGGACCTTATTGGTTCACTTCACTATTTAAGTACCTAGTATTAATTATTTTATGTTTTTTTTGTATCTTTCTGTGTACTGTGTATGTGTGTGTGAGCCAATAAAAAGTATTCTATTCTATTCTATTCTAAACGGCTGAACGGATCTTAATAAAATTTGGCAGGGTCGTAAATGTTTTTCCCGGGGACGGTCATAGGCTACTTGAAAAGCGCGTGCGAAGCTGCGGCCAGCAGCTTGTACATTATAAACGTCAAGTTGACAAGTACCTACACGTATTGTTGATTTAATCTATGTTATTGGTTTGTCTACATTCTAGACTTTACAAGAAAAAATAACAACTAACGTGTTAACCAACATTTTTCTCTTTGGGAGAATATTTTGCGACTGGTGCCTATTAGGCCGGGATAAGTGGATTTCATTCATCAGAGAGCCAATTTCCTTCGCGCAGAAATTACTGTTTGGTAGAGTTGGTAGTTGTGTAGTACCAACGCCTACACAAATTGTGTAGGCGTTTATGTAGGTATGTGTGTAGACAAATTGGGTTAGATACAATCATCATAGAGATGTTAAAAATTATCATCAATAGTTCAAAATTCGCAAAAAAAAAAACAAGTAATAAAGTCTCGTTGTATTTCATAATGTAGTCTCCTACATTGTATTGAGTACCCAGTGAAAATAATAATCTTACAGAAATAACCATTATCATCTTTTTATGTAAGTAACGAAAATGATAATTATCTAGTAAGTATTTAAACTTCCTATGTTGTAGAATATAATTAAAATTGGTTAGGGATGGTATGTTTTATTGAATGCTTTTATAAATACCTGTCTATTTATAATACAACAATTTTACTACTTGACATAGTTCATTGCTGACTGTACCTACCCAGACACGGCTATCGACCTCGAGTCATTCAGTTTCATGATAGAGCCATCTAGCGAAGATCTGTGAAACTAACTCACCAGGATCCTTGAGAGCTCTACTTTGGTTTAAAAACAGTAGGCGCTGCTTGTATCTATTAGAACGAAATGTAGAGGTCAGTGCTGCACAGTTCTGCTTTATTCCGAACGAGGGCGCTTTAGTTTTTACAAGACTGTTGTAGAATCTTTTGAAACACAAATCACTATTACTTTTAGAAAGCAGTAACGTTTTTAAATTAGCTAGTCGTTCAGTTTATGCCGAGTTAGATAATGGTAACCTACCCGAACATTCATTATTTTGAGTGCTTAATTTACAAGGTTAGATGCTAATGTAATTTCAGCATTAGAAAAACTTAAGAATTTGATAATCACATTATTTCTAAATTACCGATTTAATTAAAACTACTTGGATGCTTAGCTCTCTTTAAATTTTATTAATATTATCTTTAAGGTTTGAATAAGTAAGTAGGTACGTAGATAATTATGCATAGGACATATTAGTCAAGTCGTATTTATAGCTAACTAGGTTTGTATGGGAATTCATCACACATTGACAACATTTGACGGTTATTACTTAAAAAACCAACTAATCTTATAGGTACCTAATTAATACTACTTTCTAAATCTTATAACTATGGAATTTAAGCACGGTGTATTAGCAACTACCCACAAAATATAAACAAATCTGAAACAGTAATTATAATTTAAACATTTGAGCTTATTGCAGACTGTTGCAATCGATCTAGAAGTCGCTCAACTGATCAAAATCCATACCAATCGGAAGCGTAACGAAGACGCTGCCTGCATTACCCAGCTGTATGGCAATGCTAATGCGCTGCGACAGATGCTCGCCAGTTCTAGCTACGACCAGATGCTCTGATATATTTATTAAAACCGGTGATCCTTATTACCCCACGGACCTGGAGTCTCTCATATTTTATCATTATTATTTCATCACCATCCTTTAGACACTTATTTTTTTATATAATTTACACAAATTCAGTTATATAGGTAGGTATATTATAAATACCTAACTCTTGTTGTCTATACATAACTCTTGTATCTGTCATTGTGTTTAATCATTATTTCATTACACGAATGAATCCAACGCTATATTCGTAAGATTATGGTTTCTTTTATGATGTTCGTTATTGAAGAGCTTTGTAATGTGAAAGGTCAAACATATTTTATTTATTAATACAATTAATTTGACTTATAGCTTCAGATTATAACATTTACTAACCAGTATCAGAATTCTCTCTAAAATAGTACCTATCAAAGTTATGTTGTTTGTGACTTTCAATCAAAACAAATTCTTCCAAGAAACCTTCATAAGCTTATTGCTCACAATAAAAACATTGTATTTGTCCTTTGAATCTGAATAAATTACAAGACCATTGGGTACATTTAAGAACACTTCATAAATCTAAATCTTACCACTACATTATTTTTGGCACATGATGTTCACAGTTTTTCATATATATACATTGACCCTTAACACCTTACCTTAACATAATTAGAAATATATTAGAGTAATAAACTGGAAAAGGCCAAAATTTCCATATCAATGTAATTTAAGATGTATATAAACTAGGAAATCTTAGATTTTCTCCAGTTCCATTTTTGAATAGCAACCCCTGACGTAAAACCTAAACTAATTGAAAATAGGTACCTATTATTACGAACCAATTAATACCAACGTATTTTTAAATTTATAGCCGTGAAAACTTCATAATAGCCTTCTTCTGCTTTGACATCTTTTATATAATTTGTATGTTATATACATACTTATACATACAAATTATATGAGCTGGTATACCTTTCAATAAAGTAGGTTCATTACTTTAAAGAACACTGTAAGGAAATTACAATCAGATAATAGAATTAAATTAAAACTAGTATTTACAATAGAAACAATTGAGCTATCTGCAAACTGTTACAAACAATTTACAGGTAGCTCAACTGATCCATATCAATACCAGTCAAATTTAATTTTCAATATATAAATAAATATATCTTATCTTAAGTTTCAAAACGTCACATACACACGAATCCAAAACATATATATCACATTAAATATTGAGACAATAATAAAGTGATAATCACTAAAACCTTTGGACTTGCTGGCTCGTCTGTTACTAAGTATAAGTACGAAAACCAACTGGTAAACACTTTAGATATCAAAATGAGCTTAACAGTCAAAATTACACAAAAACACGTAATTTATCATATCTATACTAAGCTTAATACATATTTTATATTATTAAATTAATTGCTAGAATTTAGTAACTATATGTATGTAGGTTAGTAGGTAAACTTATACATAGTTAAATGTGACTAGAAAATAATCGTCCGCTGAGATACAATCTTTGGAAATTTTAATAGACTACCAACCTGACACCAAGAAGAAGCGAACTATATTTATGCTGGCATATTCAGTAAAGACAGACGAGTTGAAAATATATTGTAAACTAATAGAGGAAATGGTGGTAATATGGCTCCTATATGTTTTTAGCCAATAAAATTTTAAATAATGCTCTTTTAATGAATATTTTACGTAACAAGATTCAGCCATTATCTGTTTATTCATGACTTCAATTATTTTGTCATAAAAATTGTTTAGATAAAAAAGTAAGGTTTCTGAGGAGTGTAGGTATTATAGCTCCTTTTAGATATTTTACACTTACTACATCATAAATGTTTTCAATAGACAAATTATTAAATAATAATCTGCATAGAGCACACAATCGTGCATAGACATAGAGTCCCTTTGTAATACGCAGAACAATTAAATTAATATGTCTGTTGGCTTACAATAAATAATTATCTTGGTGTCAACCTTGCCATTGCGACGGGTAGAAATCAAACGCGTCGCGGCTCAGGGGCTCCATTTTGATGGGCATATCTCAGGAGGGCGGGTCAGAGGCTCCTTGGTTTAGCAGGTCGAAGTTGGGTGGCTGGAGGAGCTTGGCGGCAGCTGGCAAGCAGGTGATGTCGAAGCCTGGCGGAGGGACGATGCCCGCCGCTGTCATTGTTCCTTGTAGGTATGCTACTAGCCTGAAAGTTGTTGTTACATGTTGGTTAGTTGTATATTACTTACCTAAATGTATTCAACTTATTTCTGAGTTCTTGTAAGATCCCTCTTCAAACCGAAATGGTCATGCTTGTAAGGCTTGATTTATCGCTTTCTAAGAAGATTTTTAGAGTTCTGCGATTCGAAAGTGTTAAGCTCCCTTATAGTTTTTGTGAGTACTCGATGTGAAACAAAAAAAAGTTACATCTTATAAAATAAGAATATATTCTTCTTTAATTCTTCTTCGAAAATAAAGATTGTGTTGTTAACAACAAAAAAAATTGTTAAAATAATGATCATGGAGATACAAAGTCAAGATTCGACCTACAAGACTTTCTCGGGTAAAGGGGATTATCCTCCTTATAATATTAATGTTTTTAACCATTTTAATGTTTACCTTCTCAGTTCCTCAAGTGCGCTGGCCTGCATCATGATATAATTCTTGGCCAGCAACAGTGTGGCGATCTTGGACAGCTTTCGCACGGACGGAGAGTGGGCGTACGGTATCACGCCCCGGAGCTCGTCTAATGCATCGTTCTAGAAAACCACGTGAATATCAAGTATCTACACGTTTCTGGTCCTATTTGATTTATATGAAGATAAGTTAGTACGGTTTATGTACATAAATACATTAGCCATTTGAGTGCTACGAACTAAATAAAGAGTTTAATATCCAATCAAATTCCTACACAGTTATGCATACGAATACATTATAGCTCCCGTTGGTTATGATCAGTGTTGCCAGAACGAATTTGACAAATTAAGTAGAATAGTAATAAACAGTTAAATAAATAAAAATCATAAATAAATAATCCTGGACAATTCACACAGCATTATCTAGCCCCAAGCTAAGCAGAGCTTGTATTATGGGTACTAGATAACTGATATACATAATATAACACAATACATAGATAGATTTTTTTTTATACATAGAAAACGACCAGAACACCCTGAACAAATGTCTGCAGATCGTACACACATTTGTCTCGAGGCGGGAATCGAACCCGCAACCTACTGCGCCACATCGGTAGTTATTGGTAGATTGCAAAAAAATCAGTAGGTTCAAAAAATAATGTAATATTAGCTGTGTTTTTAGCCTTAGACGCGAGAAACGACAGTAAAAGTACCAATATGTACGTTTTTTTGTCCCATTATAGTTCCTGAACATATTTTAGTTGACTAAATACGTAACTTTTAAAATAAGAATAGCAGGAACTCAAACGGGAGATTAAAATAGAAATCGATTGCATAATGCGATGATATGTTCAATTAGGTTTGTTGAGTTGTTTGATTGATTTCATCCATTAGGTTTTATATCAACATTTACATTGTTACGGCTAATGGTGTTTGATTATGAAATTCAACACTTTTGAACTTATTTCTGCTGTAAAATTAAAGTGGAAGTAAGTATAAAACTATTTCTATTGTATAGGAACCTGATGATAAATAAAAAAACGAATAGGTGGCCTAAGATTCTCCTAGAAAACGTTTTCCCAGGAGAAACTATTCACTAACCCTATTCATAAACCTTACCTGTCTATCTTTACGCTTTAATTAAAAGTCATTTGTTTTCTTCTATGACTAAGTCAGAGTGATAAGCAACTGTTTTAGGTTGACATTTTTATGAATAAAGAGGTTAGATGAGTCTAGAAACAATTTCTTACCAAATCATGCATCCTTCGTCTTTCTCTGGCATTTATATTCAAGCGTACGGTTTTACCTTGTCGCATCTTCTGTTTTGATTTTTCATTGAGGGGCCTGAAACGAACAAAACATAAATTAATCATCTTGATTTTTATTTCATTTACCTACCATAAATTTAACGATATAAATAAATGATGATAAATGAATATGAAAGCCGTCGTCAGTCTCAGCTTATTTACTTTGTTGAGCTGTATTTTTTTTTGTTAAGGGACTAAGGCCTGCGAAATTAAGGTATCGTATAAAATATAATGTAGGTAATTGTTCTATTATCTATACAAGCTATTTTAAAAATTCAGACGAGTATTTTATTATCGAATTCATGAAAATCGCTGCAGCTGTTTCGTTACTTTAAGATTATAAAGAACCCGAAACAACTAAATACACGCAAAAACATTAATTAAAAAGATGCGCGTTGTAGTCTTTTTTATGAATAACAAATTTGACTTATCTCATCTCATGGTGTGATGACGATATACCATTAGAACTTAAACTTCATCACAGCTACTTGCAAAATCGATTAATGCCACAGATTTATGCATTTCTATAAAAGGGAAGGGGACACATCGGATCAAGTGGTTCGTTTACAACAATGAAATTACCTAAAGGGAACACGATGCGATACAGAAGGGTGGCTCAAAAGAGATCATTGTATTGAATTTTAGTCATTATTACGTTGGCCATGAAGTTGGCTTTCGTAAAGCTTGTTGTTTGCTTAATAAAAATAGATCAATTGATCATTTCTCATAAAAATAACCTAACAAGAAATATTTTCCAGAATAATTATCGATTCGATTAAAGCGATAATTGAACTTTTTTCAAAATCATATTTAGTTAAGTAAAGCAGGGACTTATTGCGGTCAAAATGGCTATTTCTTAGGGTGGGGTGTTTTTGTTCTATTGTTCCCAGATGTGCGCTGATTTGAAGTGCATTTGTTTTTCATCCCTCTTTAGGGGTGAATGTGAACATGTGGAGTAAGTGACTCCCGTCTGTGAAACGTATGATTATTGTACTCCATAAACGATTTAACTAGAACACTTTTGATGATAGTCGGTTCTTAAACTAAATACAGTATCTAACCCAGTTTCTAAGTTTCTTTGTGTCCATGACATTTTTTACACCTCTCACAAAAATGACACACTATTTATCAAAAACATGTATGTATGTAATCTTTCTGTCAATAAATTATGTCTACCTATCTATCAATTTCACTTTACCAGACTTGTTACAATTAGAATTAAGGTTTATTTAACTGTTGTTTGTGTATTTTATCTCATGACTTCTATTCCCCTAAGTGTAAGGATCAAATTGAATATTTCATACATTTAAGACTGAAGGGCTTAGAGCGCATGCGTCCCATTTCAAAACAATATGTTGCCGGTAACGATTGCTTAGGTCACTATTGCCTACTCTGTAACCTAACCTAAATCCTGCAAAAACTTGGCCAAAAACCAGCCAAATCCATTGAATTTCTGCAAATTTCCACTCGTACAGATATAATGAGTATATCTAGCCTAGTTTTAGTCACAAACCCATCTAGAACTCTACTTCGTCGTCTCCAAAGGATTACTTTCATAGCAATAACTACTAACTGGTATATTTATATCAACTGACCTCTGTCCATAGCTAGTGCCCGGCTCAGGCTGGTTCTCATCAGTAGGGTAGCAGTGTTGAGGCTGCGGTGGCTGCCCTCCTTGCATATAGAACCCTCCCAGTCCCACGGCTCCCAACGGCGTCCGTCTACCAGGCACCGACTGTGGTGGCGACACCGACTCCACCGGCACACCTTCCCAAGTCCTTCGACCATCCATTTTGTAAATTAAAACATTAAATAATAAAAAAACTGGCCCTCCGGAGTAGCGGCTGAGATGACAGTGCAGCGTCGACTGGTCCACGGATCGATTGAATCACGCAGATGGGGTGCGCACCCCTCTTTTCGCTCATTGTTCTCATGTGATTTATTTCGGCGGGCGAACCGGCCGGCGACAGGAATTATAAATATCGACTCGTAATTAGGTTAAATATCAAATGAATACCCACGCTCAAATAAATCTTTGAGACTTATTAATTACCTACGATCGATAAACAACATTAAGGAAAATAGAATCAGGAAAACCAATAAATAATTTCGTCGTCACTTAAACTTTAAAAAAACAATTATGGAAAATAAAGTCGATTCGGACTCGCGCACCTAGTTTTCCGTATAAATGACAAAGCACCTAGATACAAAAACTTGTAAGTATGTAGTACTTATGAGCAAAACAGTCGACTCCGACGAAATGCATTTTTTATAATTTAGAAAGTTTACATTTCTCGGATTTTTCCCTTTACTTATACTATAAAACATAGCTTCTTGCCAAACATTGTGATTCTATAGGTCAAGAGATAGTATAGATATAGGTTTTGGTCCCTTGCTTGAAACAAAAAACGTTTTTTGATTTTACATTTGAGCGGTTTTTGGATCTTCCCCCTTTCTTGTGTACCTATACGACCTTACTTCTTCCCTATGATTCAATGTCAATGGGAAGTAACCGGTTTTATGTGAGTGTGATTCCTTTATCAATGTCAAAATATGCGGGCTCTAATGGATGTAACTTTTGATTTTTTCACAGGTTAATGTTTTATAGGCTTTCAAGTAGCCCTATATCCATCCCCAAGATATCATTTACTTCCCTGCCAAATTTTGCCGTTCAGGAGTTAAGGCGTAAAAAGGTAACAGACAGACATACAAGCAGAGTTACTTTCAAATTTATACTATTTTAATAATATAAGATTTGGAGTATTTGATGTTAATTTTAACTTGATTGCTCCAAGCATTTCCGAGAAAACACGTTTTGACAGACGGACAACGAAGTGATCCTATTATAGAGTTTCATTTTCCTTTTGAGGTATCTTATTATAAATTAACTAGCTTTGCCCCGCGGTGTTACCCGCGATTTAAAAGTATGTCCTTTTCCACTATGTCTATGATTTTCATACACGCTGAAAAGCATTTACTTACTAAAATTCAAAAATAGTCCAAAAACGGTAAAAATCTATTTTACGAACTTTTACTAAACCTTTTAATAGCACGGTTCCTATAAGCTATCCTATAGAAACCGTTCATTTTCCCGGGATAAAAAAATATCTAAGTCATTTTCTGACCCCTAAACTACTACCTATGCAAAAAATTATGTCGATCCTTTGCTCGATGAAAAATAAAAGCAAATCTATCCCACGCACGGGAACCATTGATTTTACCGGGATAAAAATGTGGCGAGTTTAAGTAATAAACATCCAACCATCTAAACTTGTGATCTCTTTCACTTCTTTATACGACATGACCGCGGCTTTCTCCTTGTTCTGACATTTTTGGTCTACCCTTCTACTTTTTCTTCTAAAATGAAAAAAAAAATGCCTTTTCTTTTTTTTACAGTAACTGAAAAGATAGAAAGACCGTTTTAATCCTCGCAAAAAAAAATCAGAATCGGTAAAACCGTGAACACAAACACAGAAACAAAAAAATAAAGACATTCAAATCTGTTACATAATATATGGCCTTAATAATTCAATAAAACATTTCAGTATTTTCACATTACCCCGGCAAAGTGGGTTATTACCAGTTTGTTACGAGAATGTTTTACCTCTAGATAAAAACATCGGTGTCCATCACCCCGTTGTTGGATCCACAGACCAATTACATAGACTAATGTGAGTGTTTTGTGACTGAGATAACGGGATTTCCCGAAGCTATTGCCAAGAATCTCTATATTGAGTGCTACCTACTACGTGTTTGTCCTATTTTTTCAACTAGGAACTTGTATTTTTGGAGCTGGTGTAGCTATAAATCTGATTTATGTTCATATTGCTTCTTATAGGATTGAAATTGTTTTGGCCTAGGTCAACTAATAACTAATATTCATATAAAATTGCCACTCAGTGGAGCATTGCAGCCAGCTTCTTGGAAGCACTTCCGATTAGTTTTGATGTAGCTACCTCTAAACTGTTTATAACAGTCTGCAGTTAGGTCCACTGTTTCTTAAGTTACCTACCTATCTCCTTTTTTGTAAACTTGCTTATGCCTGCCGATATTTCTCTGTTTAGGAGGAAGATAGATAATGGTTTATTTTATTTTACCAAACAGAAACAAAATAAAATTCAGAAGATTTGAAATGAGAAAAAATAAAACAAACAGATAGACATAATGAAACGTATATTTTAAAATGTTTTATTAAAGCTAATCAACTATGTACACTTATTCCAATCAGTTCCGACTTTTCAAGAGTCTCCATAACAAAATACAATATTTACATCTTTTCACGCATACCAAACCTTCAGGCCTGTAGCAGACTCATCGTATCTGCCGATCTATAACTTTGTCATAGTTTTTTTAAGTAATGTGTTTAATTTACTCCCAAAACTCTTAAAGCTCTTTACATAATTCTAGCTACAGGCGCACCATTCAAACATACCATTAACCTATGGAATTTTATAACATTTATGAAATTTCTATTAGATAACATTTATAAAATTTCTCCCGACTTTTTACATTAAATCTCTGTGACCAACTTTGAAAATACTTGTCTTTTAACAGCCCTTAAACATAAAACTGTGTGACTAGATGTGACTAAAATATGAATTATATTTAAGTACCAAGTCGCTATTGAACAACATTATACTCGAAACATCATAAATCCAAAATCAAGAAGAGATTTGTAAAATAATTTACAAACATTAATGTTCAAGCAGTTTTCAATTTTTCAAATGTGAGCTGTAGATAAATCGAAAGACCACCGTCATAAAATTTTGCGTCTCAATATTCACTAGAATAATTTGTGTAAAAGTAGAAAAAGTTAGAAAAAGTGGCGTAAAAAGTTAGGCCATCGAATGCTTTTTTGAAGTATCTTCAAGCATTCGTAAAACTTGGCTAAACTTCTACCTACATTACATTTTTATGTGCGTTAATTAACATCAATACATATTCTAGCTTTGACAATAATGACATAAATTTCAACTGACAACAATATTCACAATGAGTATATTTTCATATGGTTTTCTAAACATTAAATTTTTCTTATTATGTTGGCACTATCATGAGTGAGATTTCTTATTGACTATTCTAAATACAACTATACCTAAAACTGACCAGTGCTATCACCTGTGTCAAAAGCACTAAAACCGTAATTTACTAACTACCTTAAGTTATGACTAGTCATCTCTTTGGTTAGAGTTCTATAGCACTTTCCTAAAAAAAAATCATAATACCCGCTTCGAACACCATCACCACCATTGAAACATCTTAAAACTTTAAATACTACAACACCAAGAGTTAAAAATGTACATATCAGATTCTTTCTCAAATACTATAAGAATGTTGAAAAACTATTCACTTGATTGTCTTGTAACATTTACCTAACGTATAACTAAGGATATTAATGTCTCTGATATATCTAATAATACAAACATCAATTTATGAATCTACCAATTAACATGAACAAGTAAATTGTCATACTTAAAATGAGTCTAAACATTGGTGATTCAAAACTATGAACAATACATCTAAACTTAGTCCTAGTTCCAATAAGAAGTGTGTAGCCAAAACGTGTACATATCCGATAGTGATACTACGACGTGCCGAGAGCCTTACGTATATCTGATCTTATGTATTTAACAATGGTGGGTAGAGTCTTGCATAGCTCCGACGATCTTATGAATTAAATATTAAACAATGGTGGGTAGGTGCTTGTGGGCACGGGCAGGCAGACGAGCCAAGCGGCCCCTGCGAGGCATCAGCGCGCGCGGTGCGCAGGAGCATCCTCCGGTCAGGGGGCCGCCGCCGCGAGCGGGGGCCGCGACGGCGCGGGCACGCGGGGGCAAGCCACCACTGACCCGCTGCGGGTCGCCTGGTTGTTGCTTGTGCCACCTGCAGCCAAGAAAGACGTTGTTAGGAAAACCTAAGAATATAGGTCGGTAGGAGAATCATTGGAACTGGTTGTTTGAAAATCATAAGACCTGACATTGTCTCTGACGTGAAATTTAAGATTTGCAGGCTTTGTGATGATTTTGGAGATGGCGATGTTAATGGTAACATGATAATATGTCGATATTTGACGATTGATCTTTGTCATATATTCTTACCAATTAGAGAGCCAAGCATCTTGGTAACAGAGAACTTTCTCGCGCGTTGAGGGGTACGAACTTCAGCCAACAGTCGGTCGACAGCGCGGTAGAGGTCGCCAGAGTTGTCAGCCACACTCGCCTCGCTGAAAGAAGCGCCGTGGGCAGCGCTTACGGTCTGACCTTCCTTTGTCGTCACCTGCAGGGAATAACGGAACTGTTGTTATTGACATGCTTGATCCTCCAAGGATTGAGAGGTTAGATAGAATTTGATGTTTTTTTATGTTTCTATTTCTTTTAATAATCTAACATTTATAAGTTGATGCTATTTTAATCCCTGTTCGCAGATCTGATAAAATATATATTCCAAGTAAACTTGAATACGGTAAACTTAATTTTCCAGGAAAATCCAAATTGTTTTGCTGGGTTGAAATCGTGTTATGTTGTTTCATGAGATTCAAGGTCAAACATTATCAGACCTATATATTAATTATAAGTCTGATTGTTTATTCGTTTTCATGACCCCATTAAAAGTTTTAAAACAATTTCGTTCCATTTACAGCGCTTAAAAGGTTTGGGTTTGTTAAATAAACCGAAATTGTATCTCTAATTCGAGAGCCGTTCTTACATTCTGCAAACAAGCTGAACCTGCCAGCTACAGAAGGACACCGAGCACGAGATACTTATACGCCTCAACGTCTAAAGTTTCCACATTCAATGTCATCGTGAACAATGCCCATTGAGATGAGGGCTACTCGACCGCGCTGAATGCTTTTCTTTCAAACGCATCAGCTGTCGAAACTTCAGACATTGCCTATCACAAGTCATTGTTTGAAGTCTATTCATAACTCTTCATTAAAACCTCAAGTCCATATGCTACACTATAAACTTAGAACCTTTGTCTAGAGGTAGAAGAAAGATATTGTGTTAGGTATTCTGGAATCAGGTGCCCCGTAAATCAACATAGACCCTAGTAAACAGTTTTATGGATAAACAACCGCCAATACGTGTTATGCAACACAGATCCTACAACGTAATGCAGAAACTAGAAAGTGATTTATGTGATAGGGGTGACGAAACTCTCAAAACAACGATCAACTTCATTTCCATTTAATTTTAATAGCCACTTGGGAATTCTTTCTTAGTTAGTTATGAGCAGTCGCTCAGTGTAAGGTTTCATCTCATCAGAAGATTTTCAATTTACTTTAATTTACTCTAAGACAAAACAACAATTCATATTTCTCGATAAAAAAGAGATCGTTTTCGGGAACAAACACCATCAATTCCGGCCAGGACTTTATTGCGTAATAGCGTAGTAACGCTACGGCATGGAACGAAAAGACCCAGATAATTCAAATCAAATTTTACTGAAGCAATAAAAAGTTTATCCTTGAATATTAATATAATGCTGTAATGCGTAGGTGGAAGAAAGTTGATCTCTCTGTCTCTGTTTTAATATTAGATAGAAGAAATGTCCTCAAATTCAAATTCGTAATGGATATGTTAATACTTAATAGCTGCCGTGACCTATATAAAATTAAATTGTGGATCCACCTACATGATTCTAGACTTACTTTTGCTAAAATAGCTTTAAGAAAATGACACCGTATACCTATCATGATGTGATAGACTTAAACCAAGGTGCCTTTTTATCAGTAGTCGCTTTACCTAACTACTCGTCCTACATAAACTATGGCGAATTTTATAATCATCATCAGCCTATGTTAATCCACTGCTGGAAGCTGAACATAGACCTATTACGCGCCCTATTGAAGGCCATAACGCCCTTTCTTCAGCCTGAATCATCGGCCTGCAGTCTTTCGCAAGTCGTCATCCCTCCTGGCCTGGACGTCCTACACTATGTTTACCGTCGTGTTTACCCCAGCGGTTGTCGGTTCTTCGCGAGATATAGCCGGCCAACTGTCACTTCAGCTTGCTTATTTTTAGAGCTATTATAAAATATTTTCTCCATACAGTTTTATGAGCTACGGTTTTTAGCCTATATTTTCCACTCCAACATGTTTAGCTGTGTGCTTGCGTCTAATGTTTATTACTGACCTGTCTCAAGTGATCCAAATCGGTCTTGTTTCCAAGCAGAGCGATGGGCATGGTCGCGTTGGATCCTGCGCCATGTGCTGGGCTGCCTCCGGTGGGTGCGCGCTTTAGCAGCCCTAGGACCTCCGTGGCGTACTCAAAGCTGCTGCGATCCGTCACCGAGTAAACTATCAGACACGCTTCAGCCCACTTGATCTGGAACAATAAAAAATAGTGTAAGTATCGTTAAAGTCCGATCATAATACATTCGCATAATTTATCAACAAAAATACATCGTCAGTTAACTTCACTTTGTGTTAAATAACGCAGTGGTCACAGTTTTTTTTCTTCAATATATTTCATAACATCAAACCGTTTCCAAATATTTCATCAGTATAACTCTGCTCGATCCAGTATGGTATTCATAAAAAAGACTAGACAGAGAAGAATTTTCGCGATTAATTACTGCGTTTGAGCCAACATTCCTGGGTAAAATTAGCGCTGCGTCGATTCACAGCATCCGACCACCGCGATTGAGCAGTCTGGCTTGACACTGTGAGATTTTATTGAAAAATAAGCTTTATTGCTTTGACTTGAGATCGAATATAGTTTAAAACCAAACCATATATTTGAACGGGAATTCCTGACCACGTACATATTTTGAATAGTGGAACTCTTATACTTAGTAAAGCAATATTTGTATGCAGATGTTAGGTTTTTAAATAAAAGAAAGAACGTTAAAGTTGGTAACTTAAAAAAATATTTTCCTATGGCTTGATAGGTAATTTTCCTCCCCTGATTGTTAACACGTAATTGGTGAACAAACTTTATTATTTCACGAAATGAGCTACCTAAGGCTTCGGGTGGAGTGCCATTGTTTGTTTTGTTTGTATAACAAAATAATACACATTGTTTTAAATTCAGATGTAAAGGAACATAAACAAAAGAACTTCAGCGAAATTATGTACCGCAAACAATTGCGTGCCGATAAAAATCGAACTGCGTAGTTTATTGGAAGTGCGTAGTCGATGCGTAGTTGTCAACGCCAATATATAGCCTATAGAGAAATTTATATTGTGTGTTAATGTGGAGGCATTTACGACACAGAACCTATTTAACAGAATACACATTATTGTTAAATCGTGTGCATGACAGTGATCCATGCACTGCATACAAATGATGGACCGATGCGGCTGATCTAAACAAAACTATTGTAAACTGACGTATAAATAAACCGTAATGGCGTTCCCATTCACCATCACGTACCTTCGCTACGCCCACAATATAAACACAAGAAAACACCTACGTACCTATCATCCATGTATTTTTGATGGTCGCGGTTTCAATCTGAAACTGTGTGGTGATTTAACACGTGATGTGTCGAACAAAAAACTGTTGTTATAAAGATCTGTGAGGGGTGTTTTATGCCTCCGCAGCGCGGCAAAATAAGATTAATAACTGCACCAAACGGTGCTTTTGTGTATTGTGGTGCATGTACTAAGTTGCACGGAAGCAGGTGAATGTACCTGCCTGGTCATAGTTAGTAAACACCGTGAGTCAGAACCGATTTCGATCACTGAATGGTTTCAGTTATATATATACTTTGAGCAATTAGGTGGAGAGTTATAGGGCTTAGGGCACTCTTGCTCCAAGCTTTTATGATTAACATATCTGAACATTAAATTATTTCGTCAGAAAAAGTTAAGTTTAATCCATAGATATCCGGGTAAATTCCTAGAAATCCACAGATTTATGTTATTTCCCACACGTTTCCGAAAGGTAATTTATGCCATCCGTATATTAAAGCTTCAATTGATTTCCTATCATATAATTACGTTCAACCAAGCGCCTAAGAGTCTATCTTCAGATCAGATTTACATATACCTTACGTTTAACCAAGCGTCTTCAGTTCAGGTTTACTTGTAGGTAACTATAATTACCCAAATCCTACGCTAGGACGTGCTGAAAAGTTTATAAACCACGTATGTGCACCGGCTTATAGTCAACACAATGAATCAGCACTACCACCTATTTAGGGACCATTCATTAGCATCAGTTTGAAGCTCTTTATGTGCGATGCAATATGGGACTATGCATAGTGGCATAGGTTCGCAGTCACTATAAACACTGTGAGTCAGTAGCACGGGTCACCGGATCGTTTTAGCTTTAATACTATCAGCAATATCGTGACTATTAACCCACTTTAGAAGCTCTGCAGCTGTTTGTTTGAGGAAGGGTCTCAGTTTTACAGCATATTCAGCTGCATATCGCTTTTATATAGAACCATTTATTCAGCTGGGAATCTGCTAAGAAAATATTTATTGGGCTAATTTAAGCTCGTATATTTATCGGTAATTTATATTGATAGCTTCGATATAAGATAAGTAATAAACTTTCGGTTAACCACTCAGTAAGATGCTCATATTTTAAAGGCAAATGTTACGCTTGCACTTAGAATCTACTAGTTGTTCCCCTCGGTTTCACCAGTGTTAAATCTCATCAAAACCCCATTGGGATTTGATGTTTTACCAAGACAAAAAGTAGCCTATGTTACTATGTTCCATCCTTTCAACTAACTCTATGCTAAAATTTAAGTCGATTGGTTGCTTAGTAAGGGACAAACAAACACACTTTCGCAATTATAATAAGTTAGGATTGAAATATCGGTGTATATTATAATAAGACCACAAGCTTTGATTTTTTAGCGACTATGGTGTATTGCTCTACCTACACAAATTTACTCAATGAATATTTAAAGCTTATTAGCTCTACACGTTTATTATTAAGGTTACCTATCGGGAGCTAGCTAGAGTGTATTAGATGCTGTATAGTTCCTTGATTTTAATTTAATAGTTTCTTTAAACTCCCTCGATTTGTATTTTAAACAATTTCAAAACATTTTTCAAACGCTCCCAAAAGTGATAAATAGAACATAAAATCCGCATCAAAATTATTTTCAATCAGGAACTTGTGAATAACGCGGTCCCTTGAATTCACGGCTTCTACAAGACGTTTTAATGGATTCGTAAAAGGTTACAACACCCAGCCTTGATTTTATTTTTATAGAAGACATCCCTAATCTTACCGTGATTCAGTAAACTTATTATTGTTTAAAAATGTAAGGTCGAGTTATGTTTATGCTTTTAATTCGAGAAGGTGAAGATAACTCGGCAATGGACAAGGCTCATGCCTACAACCAAAAACAACGTACTAACCCATAACTACACAGCGTATATGTGTTTTGCTTTCTATCGTAGCCCGAAAAGAGAAAAATTAAACAATCCAACCGCGTTTAGAAATTCAGCATGTATTAAACATTCAGGCTGCGAAAGTCCTAAAAGGAATTTTAAATTCACAAAAGCATATTTGTGTTCTATTGTTTCGTGGAAACAGCCTCAGCGTACAAACTGTACAAAGTTAGAATATTCACTGCTTTGTAACCTCGTTTAACAATATGAATATTTACTAAAGTCTGTGAAAAGGGTCTACTGTTTCTGACAGTCAACTCAAAGCCTGGCCACATAACAAACTCACTCCTCTAATTTATGCATTAAACATGGCCTTTACATGATTTTTACCGACTTTGGAAAGGAGGTTTTATGTTTTTGGCTATATGTTTTTTTATGTACTTCGTATGTTCGTCGATATCTTCGTCAGTTATAGACCGATTTTAAAACCTTTTATTTTTGTATACCAAAGGATCCCGAATTGGTCGCAGAAAAATATTATTTCCTAGGTACGAATAATAGTGTTTATTCCGTCAAGCTAATAAAACAACATATTAGATTTGTAAAATCACATCGACTAGCTAATAATTCTGATGATATCTTCGCCAATTTAATTTGATAATTTTTGATGATTCTTTCGTTGGGATCATCGCGTCATCGTGTTTGATAATTTTCACAATCGGAAAAAAATGGTTTCCATGGTAACGGGCGTAAACAAGAGGTTTTTTCATTCGTCGTTTCACCCATGCGTCATCTATCACTCTTCTCGTCAAACTAAATTATGTCGCCACTTGAAAATTAGATCGCGCTATCGAAATGTTCCTTCCAAACCCATTTTCACTATTTCGGTAATCGAAATTAGTTTTGGGTTTATAAAAAAACACGCCAAATTATAGTTTTATCGTTTTCTTTCTCTAATTACAAACCATGTCTACCTAATTTGTTTTAAGACATGTGTGATTCTGATCTATCTGAATATCGCAAGAGTGACCGAATGAAAGTCACGACGACAGAATTACAACCAAGCATGTTTGTACGAACTTACGATGCAAATATGCGAAGAAAACTACCTATTGAAGTTTGATTAACAACTGCAAAACACACCTACCTACGCTTTTGTGATTGTGGTACAAACGATAAATAAAAACGTCAACTCAAAAGACGTTGTCGGAAAAGTAACATGTTACACATTTCAGTTCACAAGTCAGAAGCGGGACGAAAAAACGAACCAGAATACATAAATCGAGTTACACGAATGTTTTGAATGTTTCGGTCTAGTAAGCTTTACTACGTTCAGTCTAGTTACCTGGTCAGCTGGAAACTTGTCTGAGGATCCGGAAACATCAATAACTTCCAAGTCCAGAGGTGTCCCGTTTATTGGGACAGTCTGTCTGTACAGCAGATCTGAAAAGAATATTATTTTTAGGAACTGTCAACGAACGCTGATCTGATTTGAAGTTAGGTTTTACTATGTCTCGGAAGTTCTAAAACCTACATAGAAATCGATGTAGGATCGATGGACGTAGGTAATGACGCTTTTGCGACTTTTATGTAGAAGATGCGTTCTGCCTCAGCGAATTTTCGTCACGATATAGCGTCATTACGTTGTTTT
The DNA here is from genome assembly GCA_946478455.1 of Eupithecia vulgata. Lineage (NCBI taxonomy): Eukaryota > Metazoa > Arthropoda > Insecta > Lepidoptera > Geometridae > Eupithecia > Eupithecia vulgata. The sequence continues at coordinate 4,823,480 of OX297862.1, read as the reverse complement.
AAGACGTAGTAGCTACTGACCTGTATTGGAATGATATTCTCCTATGTATCTCCTTGTAAGGTAGCGGACAATCAGTGCTGAAACAAGATTATACATTATTGTCGGTATATAGAGCAGTTATTCATGAGTAAAGTTGGCATAGAGCTACTCGTGATCTTGAATTATAATTCTCGAATTGGAGTTGAGGAAAACTTCTCAGTTTCAAACACATGAAACTTTGCTTCACCATGAGTCACTGGGCTAGTCTGACCCCAATATCACTGTTGTAGTGATAGAAACAGATTGATTGGAGTATTGGAATGTAGAAAATGAGATTACATCATGTCAGATGTCGGTCATCGTGTTGGGCGTTGGCCTGGCTTCGGTTTATGTAATAGAATCTAGGTCACGCTCTTGATTTTGAAAGTTTGCAGCATTGTTTACACACCGTCAAACTTTCAAAAATCTGGATGAATTCAAGAGAATACTAAATTTATATTTAGTATTCTCTATACTAAATTTTGTTAAATTAAATAGTGTAGGGTATACAAATTTTGACAAGCTTTTGATTTAGGTTGGTACGATTTGTAGCTGTTTGTTTGAGCCGCGTCCTAGATACTTCAAGCCCTGACGGGAATAGAGGGATATTCAGCGTTGTTTGATTGAATTATGTAGGTAGGCTACCTGATTTTCCGACCCTGGAGCTGCCGATGACGGCTACGCGCACACGCGGGGTGCCGGCGCGCTCGTCCCTCATTTTAGATGCAATTATAGATAATCTGGAACAATAAATACATTATGAATAAATAATGCTTTACAAATCACACAGCATCATCTGTCTCACGATACAAACATACATACTATAAAATAATCAAATAGGTTAGAATAAGACAACATTCATTGAGGATGTCTCATTACGTTATTATTGGTCTGCCGGAAATGAGATTGACAAGCGACTTCATAATTTTTAGGAGTTTTAATCTGCCTTTTCATTTATCCAACGATCATTCAACTCATCTAAAAAACGAAAATTTATCCCCTAAAAATAATTAAAAAAAAAATTGGACAACCTCCATGATAAACACACCAGACTTGTGAAGATTTCAGTTTTAACCTGTTATTGTTCGAGATAATTTTGGAGCGACGCTTTTAGATTACCTCCTACCCTAATTCCATCCGACCGAAAGATACAGATTTTTGGTGCCGAAACGCTGATCGTTCATTATGTTCATTGTATACCTGTTATTCATGGTAATAGAATTTGATGATAAAAACTTTTTCAAATAGTTGGTTAAGACGCAAGTACGTGATATTCTGGCCCGCGCTCATTCATTAAAATTCCTTGAAGCTCGCACCGAATGACCGACAATGCGCGTCATGGACACATGTTTCTTGAAGATTAGTCAAAATTGTAATACATTTATTTCTACACAAACACTTTGAATCTATTACGTATACGATACATCCTGATGACTTTTTGTCTTCTACTTTCTGGTTTTTATTTTAAAAGTAGTATGGCCCTTAGCTTTTTTTAGCTAACGTTGATACGTTACCAGTAATCGCCACGAACGAAGTTATATACGAGTGTCTTGAATTGCAGTAGGATCTAAATATTTTAATATTCTAGATATAGGTTAAAATAAATAAAAAATAAATAAAAAAGCCTTTATTATTCCTTAACAGATTTTTTTACAATTGAAAAAATATAATGTATATAAACTTTAGATTTTGCTAATATTTACACTAATTTACACTTTTTGTTTATGAAATGACGAACAGATTTGAAAGCTTTTAAATTTTCGTTTACAAAGAATTATCGAAGCGTACCGGAGAAGTCGCTGAGGCATGCTGTGTATAAATAGCATAACCCTGCGTCAATGTCTGCCCACTGCATGGTTGAATAACCCTAGACAACGACGTAGAGAGGAAGTGACATTGTGTACACAACCAATGCACTAGTTGGACCAATACTAAATTAATTCTAATGATGCTATTGCGTTGTATTTGCCACAAATATTGAAAGTTTCATGTTATTGCTAAACGCTGTTCAATAGTTTTCGAAATGGCGGGACTTTGCAACTCAAACTTGGCAGAGAATAAGGTTAGCAAATGAAATGAGAATGTTTACGTATCACTGTTTCTTTGTTATTCAAGCAATTTAATACTTTTCTTTATTTGTATTTATTAAAATATTATACACCTATCATTACAGGCACACTTAATGCGATAGTGTACTTATCTATTCACTATCATAATAAGTAGAAATTATGTTAAAAACAATACATAAAAACAGTATTCTGATTTCAGTAAACAACAGTGGAGTCTGGTACACCTGTACTGAACTTCTCAGTTGATTGGTCGTAATGTTCACAACGTTTTAGCAAAAGTGTTTTCTGGATTATGTAATATTTTACTGCAGTATTTTCGCAGAGTGACATTTATTATTTGTCTCAGTTTAATAGTAACCTAAAAGTGGCGTCGTCAGACTTCAAACCAATTTAAAAGTTATAAAAAAATATGAAAAATCAAGTGGCATAATAATATAATATATCCGGCGTGTATTTAGTGACGGTGGCTGGCATATGTATAGCCTGGCCCCCTTGTTAGTGCGCAGTGGCGACTGATCTTTCCTATCGTTTATTTACGTTTTGCGCCAAATAATATCATCATTCAGGATTCCGTCGCGACAGAAAGTGCCAAAAAAAAGTGTATTTTGAATTTATTGCATGTGACGTTTAAAAAAGATTTTTTATTAGCATAATCTTTTCATTTCAAACCTGGATGCTAGTTTATGCTAGGAAGAGCGTCGGGCGTTGGCAAAATACCTACAGACCGGTGTGATAGGTATGCGTTATTGATCGGATGCTGCGCATGGCACAACGAGATGTGATGTGACCACGTGATTCCTGCGGAGCGTTTTATGTAGGTACTTTTAAACCTTCAACCTCACCTCGACAGCCTATAATGGTTCACTGCTGGACTCAGGCCTCCCCCTGATAATTGCCCTATTAGCTGTTATCTCTTGAGAGTAATGCCCATAATCCCCACGCATGGACATGTGGGTTAGGGATCACAGTTAGATGGTAGATATTCTGCAGCTATTCTGAAAGAGGCGCTGCTGCTCGCCCCCCATTGTATGTACCCCATTGTCTTGTGATTTTTTTATTGAGAACATTTTATGGAATCGTGTTTTCAAAACATATTAACGATAGAGTAAATCCTGAACTTTACCATACATCAATTTCAAATTTGAATGTTTTTAGTTTGGAGATCCGGTGGAGTTGATTTGTATAGGCCCTTAACAACCCTATTGTGTCGTTGACAACTATGATTGTTATTGTGTTATCAGATGCGACTACTATCAGCTTTGAAAAGCTTGAGGCCCATCAAAGCATTGTGTCTAAAACAATATTCATTAGATTGGTGTTCATTAAACAATGATAATTGAATTAACAGTAGATTCGTAAATTATGGCTAAATATCAGCAGCGGCGGCCGCGTGGGCGTAAGAAGATTCCCTTTTAGGTGGGTGCCGGCGTAGGTGTGCTTTCATCTTTAAGTCTTGCGGGATAAATAATAATGAAATCCAAAACTAATGTCTAGACTTCTATTTATACCTAGGCTACGACCGAACTGCTAAATAGCTGGGCTAGTTTGGCTGGTTGCTTCAATAGTATTGCTTTGATTGTAGCTTGACGGGTTGCTTCGACGGTAGCTATTAACGCATTTACTCTAAGGCTTAGATGTGCCTGCGTGGCTTTAGAGTCTAAGCCTATAAGCCACGCAGGCTTAGAGTTCAAAACCCGAAAATAGACAGCGCTTCGTGACATTTTCCCATGAAGATCCTGTACATTTTTCTACGCTTGTATTCTAATCTACTTTCTACTGACGTAAACCTGATACATTTTTAAAGCTGACAACGTCATATGCCCATCATCATCCGCCCATATTAGTCCAATGCTGGACATAGGCCTCCCCTAATGAGCGCCACAGCGCCCTGTCTTCAGCTTGCCGCATCCAGCATCTACCAGCAGTCTTTCGCAAATTGTCATCCCACCTGGTCGGAGGGCGTCCTACACTACGTTTGCCGAGTCGCGGTCTCTACTCAAGAACACGTTTACCCCAGCGGTTGTCGTTTCTTCTCAAGATATGACCAGCCCACTGCCACTAACTGTCATAAGCTCAGTTTACGAAAAATGGAAGGGCATCACGCCATCTTCTCGAATTTTTCTCATAAAACCCCACCCTGCGAATGCCACTCAATCTATTGCTCTTGGCAACATTTTATTGAGTGTCAATTTCTCGAAGGCCACTTAAGCCCTTAAGATTATTGTAAAGGACGAATCCTTGAACCAATATCTGTTACAGGAGGCATTAATTTCCCAGTGTAAGGTCACCAGCCAAGGTCAACCTTTTTTAAGTATGTTAACAGTGACAATGATGTGAGGTCAAGTATCGGGTCGCTAATGGCCTCGCGATATCGAGTGGCCTCTTACTGCGACACTTATAACTACGCCTATTTTATATATATGAACCTCATTAAATTACAGCATTATTAATTTGCCCTTGGTTGTTGTATTGAAATATTGCCCTATTCAATGAATTAAATATGCAACATTTTTTTTGTAGCTGATATTGGGAAAAATCACGTGAAGACCTCACGAGTCGAGATTGTGTTTGAACGTTGATATGAGATAAGATAATCAAGTCTACCTAATGGCTGGCGGTCGGCAGCTGAACGATAAACCAGACATCTGTTATTTTAAAAATTTAAACCACTTATTTTTTGTGTTACGGAACTTAGTACTTTGTAAGACGGCTCATAAAAGTATTTTGAAAAGTACATTAGTTAGGGATTTTTAATGATACACAGTAATATTCCGCACGTCAGAAAAAATAATATTTTGACCAATATTCGGCATCTGCTAAAAATTTATGGACGTTTCGATTTAACTCTGCCAGCTTCCGCTATGATAATAACCTGTGAATAGAACAGTATACGTAATAAATTCTCATTGCTGTACGTATTTCTTTATAGATTTCTGGTATTTATACCTATCAGTTGTAGATCATAAATATGTTACGATCTTATAGTGTTTTCAATGACAATTGAGAATGTAGGTGAAAGTGATAAAGGAGAGATGTAAAATTCTGTTTCTGAATTATCACAAACTATGCAAATGGCAAAATGTCTACGTGGGGTCTACGAAAAGTCTACGAAGCGTCTACGGCGTAGCACCGTAGCACGTCCGTAGACTGCTACGATTTTAGTTTTTTGAAAACCGACTTACACCATTGTTTCGTCACCGTAATCCGTTTTCATTAGAAGCTACCAGGTAGCAAAACATGAAAACGGTTACGAAACAGTAGGATTATGCGGATATACAACCCGTGTCATAATTCCTAAATCCCATGTTACATACGCTGACTGACATTGACCTCTACAGCCTACTGTTTGACCCGTTTAAGTCTTGATGGGGTCATTGGCACACCGCAATGGTGATTAACTTTTGCGGCTTTTAACCCTAATAAAACAATTGTTATGACAAATGTTGATCTACAGCTAAGAGTGGTTGTTAAAATTATGTTTTCGAGCGCCATGCATCTCAAATGTCACGATCTTGAACCAGCGACGCATTTAAAAGGCCTTTTTCCAATGAAACGTTATATTTATTCTATGTTAGAACTTCTGGATATTTACGGATCACGTGGATCTCACACAGACGATCTTGAATTTTTTTTAAAAAATACACACACACAATTTTATCAATTAAACAACAACGTGAGCTGTATCTACCTATAAATCAAAATTTAAACCCACACAACTAGATAGGTTTAAAAAAAGATACCTACATAAAAAACTGTTTACCAGATCCAGTTTTGTTTCATCATATTTTATTCATAAACTTTCCGTCAGAATTATTATCTTCGTATTTAAAAAAAAGTCTTGAAAATCCCGTGAACTTAAAACCTGTGGAATCGGACTATTAGGGCAGTAGTTTTCTAGTTTAGTTCACACATTCCTTGTTTCACATTAAAACCCGTAACATGCCGCTAAATATTTTCTTGTCTACATTATAAATGCAAACTGTTCTCCACCTCAAGACAAAACGTGTGTAAAATCTTTCACGAGATTTTTGCCTACTAAGAACAAGACCAATCAGTGTCGAACATAGGCCGATGTGATGGATTGCCCACGCATTTGTTTGCATTTTTATATGTAAACAACACTTTACAACTCTCTATTTATATTTCATATATCAGCTATCCAGACATCTAACTCGATACAGATCCGTGTTTCCTATGAAAACGATAATGATTAGTTGTTGTATACAGTCGTGTTTTTCCGTGAAAGCATAGTGTTACATGAATTATGCCAAACAATGCATGTGTACTTGACCTATTTTCGTTGGTATTGTATATCAATCACGAAGGTTCAATGCTAGGAGCACGATTAGCCGAGCTTGTGCCATGCCAACGCGACCTTTAGGAAGGTGATGGTGAAATATTCAGGTGGAATTTAAAGAATCTTACATTTTTCAACACTCGTATTGTACGGAGGAATGGCGGTTGAAAAAAAATGTTTGGTATATTATGTGTTATATTTTCACGTTATAAAAGAAATCCATAATATTTATCTACGTCGAGTAAGATCATTCTGACAACGCAAGAGGTGCTAGAGACATGGCAGCTTTATTTTAGTAGTTTCAAGTAGCACTTCAGTAATTTCTAATGCGATAGCTAGAATGGAACGGTGTCCGAGAATCAAAATAATTAGATGAAAAATCCCTGCTCTTAAAATCCTAATATTTGTCACGTATAAGTTCTAAAAGTCAGTATGCGCCGAGAGATATTGCATTTGTACACTTGACCTACTTGTAGCACCGTACCAATAATATATATTTGTTATTGTTAACGCAGTTGTGACTTGCACAATTCGTTGAATGATTTAGATATTTGTTTCATTTATGAAATTCACTTAACTAGAATGTCTATACGATAACGTATAGTGACGTATAGTATGACCAACAAAAAAATACCCATAGTTATCAATTTTATCAGCCAAAATAATGCTACCAGTTGACCATGGCAACAAAAGATTAACTAAAACTAGTGATATAAATAAAGCCGGTAAATTTGTTACTATGCGCTTTGAGATCTTCGTCACTTAAATAGCATCCAGTTAAAAACCCATCTTTCATTTATTGAAATGTCGTTGTAAATACAAGTTTATGTCACAGTAAAGTATAATATGGGCAACAACGTTTCAGCTACTGCGATGACCAACATAATAAAAAGCATCTTAAACACTGTTATTCTGAGCCTTTTTAACACTAGTTAGTTTTAAACTGTATTGATTTGTAGACTGTGTGGTATTTCCCCTAATATCTGACTAAGCTTAAACAATGATAAGTAGCTAAGTAGCCAATCATGTTTCACTTTTTGTTCTATGTGTCTTCAAACAAAAGCATCCCATAGGAAACTCAATAACTAGCTGTGCCCGCGGCTTCGTCCGCGTAGTATTTTTGTAATAATACCTATAAAGTAATTAATAAAATCAATTAGTTGTTTGTCTGCTATTCGGGACAAAGAAAAATCCAATAAACTAATGATCATTAAAATTGGTCCAGCCGTTCTTGAGTTATAAATGGTGAAACTTACCAGACTTTGTTTAAAGAATATAGATTAAAATAGTTTGCTGACTTTAATCATCTTGAAGATGGACCTAAAAGCCCAAAGTTCAACATATTATTGGCATCTTGATCAAATAAGAATCTGTACAAATTGGTTTCTAGTTTGCGAGCCAAGCTGAGAAAATAAACAGGCGAGGGTAATTGGTTGTATCAAAGCGCACCTGACCGCCCTCCGGTCGCCGCCCGCCCAGGTGCAAACGCCAGCGGAATATTTAACACCGCTAAAACTTTCCGATCGGCCAATATGCTTGGGGAATATTTTGATCGTAAATCTATTCGTTACCGTCACACCGTCGTCTGTTTTAATCGAACATAAATTGGTTGCAAAATTATTAACCCAAACCAAGTAAGGTGCCTTTATATTTAATACCTAGTACCTAGAGGAATACAAGTAAATTTAAGCAAAATGTTATTTTTCCTATTTATGCAAGTTGTGATTGAAATGCTTACTTTCGTGTTTAATATCTAGCTATTAATTAATATATGCGATGTCTATGTTGTTTTTATGTGTTGATTATTGTTATCTATAGTCTTATTATTATTGTCAGCTTTATTTTTCAAATAACAAATCAATGCGCATAGTAGTTAGGAAACGTTAATTATTATCTTGTCAAACTGAGTACTCTGAATTATTCAAACGTCCCACCCTTTGCTGGCTACTATTTGTTTAAATCAAGTCTCTAGTTAGTTATTCAAAGTTTAATACTATTAGTTGGAGTGTCGGACGTTAACTTTATTAACACGTGTTTAATCACGATTTATACATGCAGGTTGGAGTATGGAAAATCACTCTCTCGATTTATCAGTCGAGTGTACGCTTGACACTTTAGTAAAAAGCTTAGTGTAATGAAAATAAATGGGTCGGTGGCCTGTGGCCTCCAATTAAATGCGAGCGGAGTGGAAAAGTTGCAAATTTTCCTTTAAATAGAAAGATTTTTAATTTTATTTTTGGTCTGGAACCTTTCCATTTCGCATGTATTTAAAAAGTCATAGATGTTTGTAGAAAAGACTGATTAGTAAGTACTTTTATGTCTATAAAAGAACGATTCCTATATCAGTAATCTAATAGCCAGAACATAAGGTCTAGTTACTTTGGGGCATACAGGATGCTGTATGAAATATCCAGGGATGTATTTGCATTATTACTCGACTTCGATAAAAAAGATGTATGTTAAATGTTTGTTCACCGATTTCTCCGTCAATTGTGCCCGATTTTGGCACAATTGACGGAGGTTGGTTTTCATTGGGCAGATTTTTGCACAAACTCTATTAGAAGATTCCGCCCAATTTCTGATGCTCTCAGAAAACTCAACAGTTGAGTGCACGGTCAGCTTTATTTAAAAACATGCGTAAACTGGTAAAATAGTCGTAAAAGTTGCATCTTTTATCTAGTCTATAAAATTTATTGAAAGTGATAGATTGTTTGTTGATTTTTCGATTTAAACAGATGTATTTCCAATCAGCACATAGAAGATATTTGCAGATGTGTGGGTCTACAGAAAACGTTCAATTCTTAAACTTCCTGTATAATGCACCCTTTTTAGGGTTACGAGATCGGTTTCGAAACCCTTATGGTCTCGCTCTGTCCGTCCCCTCTCTTTCTTAAATATCTCAGTAACTACTGCAGCTATTAACTTGAAATTTGAATTAATGATACATTTTGTGCGTCATTACTGATTTCAAGAAAAAATATATAAATCAATGAATATGAATATTTTCAGTACAAATTGTGATGTTGAAATTTTAAAAGAGACGTAGGAACGACGTATGAAAGGTATTATGTTGACCATTTCAAAACATTTTCTGTAATTTCTGTAGGTTTCATACTTTTTGAAATATTAAAAAAAAGTCGTAAAATTTCCCATTCCAGTGGGGTATCAAAAGAAAGGTTGAATTGTTTTGTAGAAGGTGAAAGGTGTTTTGTAAATTTTAAAACAGTTTTCGAAATATCTGTAGGTTTCATACTTTTCAAAATAAAAATTGACTGTCCAAATAATTGGCACATGTTCGAAACCCACGGCGCGCGAGTTACACACGCACTTAACGGATCTTGTTTTGTTAGTCTTTATTTGTAGTAAATTATATGTTGTCTTTTATAAGATATTAGACCTTTTCATTAAAGGTATTTAATCTAGGCGCTAGTTTACCATAGTCAATTACTGTAATACTGTTTAAATCCGATATAATATGTATCAAATAAATTTAGTTTATTTATTAAAATGATTGCCTCTAGGGGCTAATTGAAGCCTTATTAATAATATAATGACCTCCCGCTAACTTCAAATAGTACAACTAGGTCCGTGCCTAAGTCTAATTAATTGTCAGTCCACAAAGGTGTAAGAAATATTGCTATAGTAACAAGCAAAATTTTGCGAGAAGTAATCATTCCCTTCAGCTTTTAATAAATAAACATTTCTGCTTTACCCTTGTTTTCGACAGGTGTTGTTGTGCTGTGTAATATTTACTTTTAGCAACAGAATCTGAGCATAAAATATTCCAATGTAAATGAATAAATATTTCTTATTCTATCAGTAGCTAGCTTAAGTAAGAGACACCAAATCATACATGAAACATCAAAAATAGGTATTTTAGACGTAAAAGGTTATACATAGGTTGATATTATAGAAATATTGACAACTTACCATTATTGTAAATTGAGTACCAAAACATAAAAGATTCAAGAATTAGAAATACAATCAAAAGGATAATAGTGAATACAAGAAACCATATTTGCGAGACGTTTTTTTCATCCGTTATAAACATATTTTAAAATATACAACTGAACTATTGACCAAAGATATCAAAATACGACCCTTGCACAAAGAGGCCAACACATAAGTAAAACCTCAAACCACACTTATCTCTAGACCTATGATTAGAAAATCGATATGTCCAAGCTGACTTTCATAAAATATTTACGATGAGAAGGTTGCAAACTCATTTGTTTATTCTTGGAAGAAATCAATACCAACTGCAATTACAAAGCGTTCTGAAAAGTGAATCTAACCTATCGTTTTTAAAAATGTATATTTTAAACATACTTTATTGAAGATAATGTAGAAAACGCTAGCCGGCTGGTTAGCAGGCAGCAATACACAAAAAGTCTCAACACTAATCACCAATTCACAGTCCTTTATCAATTCTATTGATATGAGAGTCAGGAGAGCTAACGTGTCGCGTCTGAGAGCTTGAGGGTACGACTGGGCGGCGCGCTTCCAGAGAAGCTATATATACGTAAGTAGGATCACCCGCCCGCCCTCCGCGCTTTCATACATGCAAAAACATCGGTGGAATTCAGCGCCTAATTTCACTGTCGCTGTCTTGTGCCTACACAATGAGAGCGTTGATCCCGGCGTGCAGGGACAACTAACCAAATTCTTTGATTCTGGCATCTGCAGCGATGATGTCTGGTGACCGATATTCAGTGAGCTTTTACACGCCTTATATGGAGCTTTGATCAACGCTTGCTAAACTCTTGAAGCTTCTGTATTCGGAGCCGTTATTCATATATCTAGCTACTGAAATATACATAGCGTAAATTAAAATACTTAAAAATGTTTTGCAGCGTCCTAGCTTGTACCTTTTAGTAATATTACTTTGTACTGAGTTTTTATATGCGTGAAAGTTGTGAGTTGTGCATTCTTGAATTAACACGGTACTATACTCCGATTTAGAATTTAAGATATTTTATGTCAACAAAGACGTTTATGAATGAAAACTTAACGAAAACAAATAATAATAGCAGAAATAACAAGGTAACAGCAAAAACTAAAATACAAACTGCAGGAATGCATCAACTCACATTTATAGTGACAAATGTTAAAATATGAGAAATTAAATTATAACTGAAAACAAAAATAAATGAAACTTCTGTCTCGAAACAAATCTCGTTAAATATTTCCTTCCAATATTGTTTGGGTTTTGTACAAAAATATTCAGGTTTTTGAATCAGAGTATAGAAACTTCAATACAACAAAAAAAACTAAATTAAACTTATTGAAAATAATAAAATGAAACAGCTACCTAAGCTGTGCTGGTGCTCTTGTTATCTAATCTAAACATTGGCTACTCGTTACTAGCAGTCGGGGGTCATCCAGAGGTCTTTAGTATTTTTCTAAGCGTGACCTTTAGAGCCCATATTCAGTACAACGCTTTATTTTGTTAATTACTGATTGATTACAAATCCAAATTGACAATCCATCCAGTTTAATGGCAATAGTTGAATACCATATTGTTTAACTAGGTATTTCGAAAACGTGTCTTGTTACACTGCCAATAAATTATATCCTATACTAATATTATGATGCGATATTTTGTTAAAATGCGCGGCTGAAGAAAACGGACTGATTGGATGATTTGATCCATCGGAATTCATGCTACTTTATAACAAAAAAGAAATGCATACAAAGTCACTGGCATGAGCTAGTATTCTATTAGGCTAATACACAAAAATAATTTAGAAATCATGGAAATGAGAAACGCAAATAAAATGGGCGAGAACATATCAGTTCGAAATGGGAGTCATATAACAAAAATATTTTTTAAATTTAATACTGATATCGTTACTCTAGTAAAAGCTTTTTACATTCCAAGTTAGTCTTAAGGACTAACTTGCAATCAATATTCTATTTCCAGTAGAATGTTGCTCCATGAATGCAAGATGAGATAATATCAAAATCTCAACGGGCCACTTCGGTTTTCCCGTTTAGTATTTACGACTTTCCTCCATAAATATTTCATGATTAAAATAAAACAGTTATTTCAGTCAATACTTTACTAATTCGATTTCAATTCTCTCCTGCTTGTTTTTGTTAGTTAAATCGTCATTATGGACTGTTTTATTGGTTGCATTTTCTGTAGCATTCTGTGACTTAGGCGTGGAATAACTACATACCTAACATACCTCTAGTCATCCAAACATACCTTCACAACTTTCAAATCACATTTATATTATAAATAATGCGAAAATGCTTACACGTTATTCTGCTGTTTTCCAATCAATTACTACCTGGATCTTTTCAAGACAAGAGTGAATAGGTATCTTCTAGGCCTTCTTGATACATCGTTGGCCACAACTTCGCTTTCAAGTGAGGTTGCGGTAAAACAAAGGTCTATGAACTAAAAAAAATGGTATGGAAGGATTGATAGAGGAATGTTTGTTGCCTGATATTTGCCTGATATTTTTTCAGAGTTGTTGATCTTGAATATGACAGAGTTTCCCATGAGTTAGAAATAATTCCATTGTAACAAAGCGTGCAAAACCGCGGGCGAAAACTATTTTATAGTTAGGTATTATTATATAATAGATTAAATGTGTTAGCCAATATTTATTTATTAAATTATAGTAGTTGTAAGAAAAAACTTCAGGATACACTACAATGTATGTCATACGATGACACAGAAAATTTATTGACTGTGTTAAAATAAGCCAAACATTTGTAAACACCTTTAATATTAAAACTAGTTTAGTGTAGGCAGCTTATGTAACTATTTTATTTAAAGTGCACACCATTGTCGTCTTGCATAATTAGTAAGGTCTATTTGATTATTTTATGTAATATTAGAACTCTTTTTGCCTGAAAAACAGGTTATCACCTAGTTCAGGCACATGTATTGTTTTAATTCCATAAGAATGAGAAAATGTACTTCTTTGTTATACTTTTGGTCCTAAGCTATTTTGAATAAATTATTTATTATTTATTTATTTATTTTATTATTATATTATTCTATACGTGTGTCATTGTAAGTATACGACTTTTTTTTTAGTCAGATTTTGACTTTAGAGGGTTTAGATTCGCTGGACCCGGAAGGTCGCGCTGCAGTCGGTTCAGGACAACGTATGTTGCTAGTTTTATAATAAATAATAAGTCATCATCATCATCATTATCAGCCTATATTGGTCCACTGCTGGACATAGGCCTCCCCTAATGAACGCCATAGCGCCCTGTCTTCAGCTTGCCGCATCCAGCATCTGCCAGCAGTCTTTCACTAATCGTCATCCCACGGTCGGAGGGCGAATACAAGATACAGACAATAAGAAGTACTACAATTTAAATTGTGGTTATTATAATGCTGCAAGTTTCATTTGATAAACATACGAGAGCGTGAGGTCTTTTCTTATTCCTAAAAAACAAACAAATTTCAAGAACGAACCACAGCAATCATAGGGTAACAGCCGGAACACTGGCGTGAGGTCTTTTCTTATTCCTAAAAAACAAACAAATTTCAAGAACGAACCTCAGCGATCATAGGGTAAGAGCCGGAACACAGGCGTGAGGTCTTTTCTTATTCCTAAAATACGGTAAAAACAAACGGATTTCAAGAATGAACCACAGCAATCGGAACCGAGATAAAAGCGACAATCATTAGAAGCACTCGTCATATTTATTTATGTTTCCACTACGGAGCAGATGGTGCGGTGTAAACAGTTGGCGGCGACGTACGCTGTTCCCGGAAACGTCGAAGTATGGATGAATCTTTGAACTTGACTCATGCACTCTGAAATGAAAGGTTTTGTCAAGTATAATGCATTTCAAAAATGTGAGTGCATTCCTAAAATTTGATGCATTATATGTGAACGTGAAATATGGTATTTAACATTATACATCCATAAAACAAGCTCTGCTTAGCTTGAGGCTTGATGGTGCTTTGTGAATTTTCCAGCATTATTTAATATATTATTTCTTGAAATAAATAAATAATAATAAAAAATATAAAATTGGTTTTAGAGGTACAATGCTACAGACAAGCACCCATACAGTTTTTTTTGTTGCGTTTTAATAAACGTTTAGAAACTATTTTATGTCATAGTCTTTTAAACTTCTAGCATTTGTCGTTTTAAAGCGTGTAGCTACTGTAGGTAGATTGTGAACATAATAATAATAATAATGCTGGACAATTCACACAGCATTATCTAGCTCCAAGGTAAGCAGAGCTTGTGTTATGGGTACTAGATAACTGATATACGTAATATTATACATTACATAGATAGACATTTTTTATTATACATAAGTAGATACCGTCTCTGTTTTATTATGCATATCCAAATACAAAAGGTTAAAAGCCTTTTCATGTCAAAGGTGCTTAAACCTTGCACAGGAAAATGGCTTGATATTTTTAAAAACCGTGGGCAAGCCCATGGAGTCGTTATTCCCACTCAGGACATGACTCTTGAACTTTGCTGCAATGTTATGCTTTTAAAATTTCACTACTGGTGACCTTTGCTAATGCCAGCTACTGTAAGTTACTCTTCATTAGCCTTAGAATACCACGCCTACATATTTCTATATCTAACAAATGTGAATAATCGTTTATTTAAAACTAAGGAACCAAAAACGGTATAAATTTAATGATATACGAGTGGACTCTCGTACATAGCGCACATTGTGTGAATTATATTTCTAAATAAGTTGTAGCCCTTCTACGAAAGTCGTAGCATGCTTCGTAGAGGGTCTACGACTACTGCCTCAATCACTGATATTTTGAATAGAAGTGCCATTTCCTATTATCGAAACTAACGCAACATTATAGACTTTAAGTTTGTAATTGTATTTAGTGGTGTAAATTAGCTTATTAACTTTAAGGCAGCCCTGTACATAAGAAATGAAATAATTCCCAAAAAATTTCGACTTCGGCTTTCATTTCTTACAGATGCCCAGAGTGCGGGTAAGCACTGTAACAAAAAACCTTGTACATTTTTGAAATAAATACATTCTTATTCTTATTATCATATTTGAAAGAGGTACCTACGTATTTGATACGATATTAGGTAGAACTTGACGAATTATGTTGGCTTATTTAATCAGTACGTGTTAGGTGAAATAAATGTAACTACGTTTATAGTTCCAGACAACATTATTGTAAATAGGTATTTATGCCCACTACCATTCATCCTACATCTGGGTCAAACTAGCCGTGAAATAAAAAGAAATTCACAAGGCGCTACATTTGATTACATTTTATTCGCATTAGTTTGCCAACATTTGATATGTCAACATTGATGAGTCAACAAGTTCTTACGAAACTTTTCCATATGATTTTCCTCAACATTTTATTATAAACATTTTGCAATGAGATAAAACAACAAGCAATTAAACAGTCATAATAAACTATCGCCTAACAAGTTCGCCGAAGCCCTGGAACTAGGTCGAAAGCACTTAACGCATATAAATTTGCTTCGACTAACCTGAATCGTGAAATGGAACAGTACCTTGCAAGATAAAAGACCAGGTATTAAACACTGGAGGTGAAATACAAGAGTACGCAAGAAAAACTTAATATAAAACATGCAGAGTTCACCTGTAAATCTATCTTTTTGAAAACAAACCGTTATATCGACCAACTTAACTTCGACTAATACGGTACTATGTAACTTTTAGCGAAGACAAAAGTGCCTTAACAGGCTTCACGCTATGAAGACTTTCAAAAACCATTAGGTATACCTACCTACTCTCGGTCAACTCTATAAAACTCATGCAAACTTTTGCCACATAACAAACAAACAGTTACCAAAACATTTAATTTTTTTAAATAAGCCGTGTTGCCGAATTGTCTTGCACAGTTTTGTTTTGTCTACAAATGCGAATAGACAGCCGATTTTTTGCTGTGTGCTGCTATTATAACGCCTACCAGTCGTATGGCAAAACTTCCCTTGTTAATGAGAGGCATGTTAAGCTTTGGACTTATGCGTGCTGAGAGATAGGAACGTAAAACACCGCATTCTATTCGCGTCCAGATATCAAAACAACATCTTCATCCAACGCGATATAAGAAACGTAACCCGGTTCGGTAACGTACAGCGGTCAGATTGCAGAACCCTAGTCCCTAGAGCAATCACGTCACTGTGTCGGATCCTCGTTATTTATTGTGGCTGAAACGGCCACAAAATTGCTCCATATACCAGCCTGTTGCCGCCGTGTTATTGTGTCGCATGATTGACATAGTTGTGGCTATCACAATCGCTGGAGACCTAATTAATGAACTGTTACTTTATTAGTTGTGGAGATCTAGTTCTGAATAAAAATAATACGCAATATACCTACTTCTGCATGTAAAATCACATAGTTTTATATATCTTTATTCCTTTTACAAAGCAAAATCACTTTCAATGTCACCGTGTGTACTTAAAAAAAAAAGTTTAATTTCAATTCTGATTGTCAAGTATAGGTTTATTCTAGTTGTTTAAGTACAGTGTCTCTATCGTGAATTGCGTATTGTGTTTGTAAAAGCTTGTTCAAAAGATTCAAAGATGTTTAAACACCTGTGAAATGGTTTTTCAAACCCTTTGGGCATGAAAATTCGGTAAGGGAGGGCAGGGCACGGGACAGGCGACGATGGCCACTTTGATGTGGTTGTACCTTTTACGAGCATACCGAAATAGCTACTTATTTTTGTTTTTACTGTATGAACCACACATACACACACTAATATTAAAAATAAAAAATAGGCTGTTTAGATCTTTTAATGTTTGTTACCTCTTCACGCCAAAACTACTAAACAGATCAGGCTGAAATTTTGCATACATTATAGTTAGGTATGCTTTACTTTTTATCCCATAAATCAGTTCCCATTGGATAGAAATAACCTTAAAAAACGTGTGCAAAACCGTGGACAGAAACTAGTAGAATCATAAAGTATGTTCACATTCAATAAAGTGGGTTTAGCAAACAAATAAATAAAAATGAGGTCCCTCTCAAAACAAGAAACAAAGAGCCCTATTTATGGTGTAACTTATCCACCTACTACTGTATTTAGATCAAGTCTTATGATATTTATTACCGTTATAAAGCCCACATACCTATAACCTAATTTTGTAACATGTCAGCAACCTAGTAAACAACTCATGTAGAATGTTGCCTACGATGTTCTATTTTCTTTAACCCACGCTTGCCGGAGCCTCCTAAATATATATTTATATGTTTGAAGCTTTTGTTTTTCTTATTCAAACTAAAACAAGTATTAGTTGATTACTAACACAACAGATTCACAAGTAAGCTCGCTCCAGATCGCTTAACGATCTACTTATCATAATTTGTTACCACACAGGCAAGTAACATGAATAATAATGTAGGTAATGTTGTTACCATGTTTGTCTTACATTTGGTCGGAGTCCGCTTTCGGCGAAATTATAATTACAGTCGGCCTGGAAGGCTCTTGAACAAAAGTTTTTTTATAATCATTACCTTCTGTTCCTATAAATAGGAAATGTAGATACTTTGATTTGTTACGTAATAAAAAAATAAAGAATAGCCTTTTATTTCTTGTGCCTACAATAATGCTTAGATACTAACTTAATGATAAAAAAACTTAAAATATTAGTTGGCTTATACTAGTTATTTACAGTTTTTCCTTTACTATGTTTGGCAAGAACCCCTTGTAGGTGAAGGCCTCCTCCAAAGCCGTCCATTTTTCCCTATTTTGGGCTACTTGAAGCCAGTGCGGCCCTGCCGTCTTCTTTATCGTGTGTATGGTCTTCCAGGGCAGCGCGGACCTCTTGGACTTGCAAGACGGGAGATGGACTAGGGAAGTGACTCAATGGGAAGGTCCAACGTTTGTGTCATAATTAAACCATAAAAAGATTGCTCAGAACAAAGCTTATAACTGTAGTGGCACTCTACCTGTAGCTTCTGGTATGGTCCCCGCTTTTGTGTTGGTTAAAGTCATTTGTCAAAAACGTATAAAATTTAATACAATTTATGGACAATTACATCTCTAATTATCCTTAAATAACTTTTGAAATATGAAACGAGTGGCGCCTAAAGTCACATTTATACTCGTTCATAAAATCATACTAATTCATCTCTTTATGAAAATTAACTACCCTTTAGGCGGGACATAAAATGAAAGTCATATGTTTCTCTTGGTTTTCTCGTATTCCGTTTCTTTGTCTCAAACACGATGATGGATCAAGGAAGTCATCTCAAATGTTGACCTTCGGCATGTAATTTAAGATATTTTTGGATAAATCTGACGAATAGGTTTGGCTTATATTTTATGAAAACTTTCCTTTCTCGTTAGTTCTACCAATTTTGAATGAATGAATGAATACTTTATTGCACTTGAAAAATAACAAAAATAAACCTTATTACCTAAATTTAAAAATGAACAGTAAAAAAAATTTGGTACTGTCAATGGCACTGAATCGATAACAGCGTGACAAATTCAAATGTAGATTTATTTTACTTTAGGAATTATCCAAAAACCTATCACATCAGTTCTTACCACACTATACATTTTAGGGCACGAGTACTAGTCTGCATAAAAATATAAATTCTTTAGTATAATGTCACCTTATTGTTGTAACTTCGTTAATTACATTAATCATGCGCTTACATAATGTCCGCACGTGGCATATCTTGGGGGCGCTCCAAATCCTCTTCGGTTCCATAGGAAATGATCTGAGCTATTACGAGAAATCCAAATATTTAATAACCGTTAACGCAGTTTCGTCTATTTTTACCATTTCTGACGACAGCTTGATGATATTTAGAGGGTTGTTTCAAAGGTCTATTTGTTTATTTGTACAGTTAAATCGTCGCCTCTAGACAACGTTTTTCAACTTATTTTTCATTCAAATAGTAACTGTAAATTAGAAAAATTTCTCGCACGTTTGTCAACAGGTTACCTTATGGATTTTTACCGCAGTAACGTACATCATCAACTGTTAACAATATTTACCCGGACGAAGCAAATAAACGCGCGGCGCCTTGCATCCCGTTTTCCATCGTCCATCACTCCAATATAATCTTTATTTTGAATACAAACGACATAAATAAACAAACAGGCGCTAATATTAGCTCCATATTGAATCATACCTATAGGAACTTAACAAAATCGCGGTAAAAATAAAATCGATTATTCGCCCACGGATTCAACCGAGATGTGATTCACAGTTGTCGCCAAGAAAATGTGTTTTCCATGTCGTTACACGCATTAGGATGCCATAAAATGACGGTCATGTGTCAGTATTGTCGTAATAACCGTGACCGTTGCTTTGGCTTCCGCGAAAATTATTAATCAACAACCTCATTGCTATAGTCCAAATAAGGTCATTAGATTTCTTTAATGACATGACATAAATATAAATCCCCCCTTCCTCTCATAAAATTTATGATCCGCGTGAATTAAGAGCGAAGAAATAACTGAATTGCCTCTAAATGGGCGTTTTTTCAAAATACACGCACATTAAAGATTTTATGGTAGGAAAACACGCATAAAGCTTCCAAAATGTTCTCGCCAACTTTATGTTGTGCTAATAAAGGATATTGTTTAAATCTGTAAAGGAGGGTGAGATACGAGTGAGTATTGGGACTTCGCGGGTCGTCCACCGGCGGCCACGTGGGAAATTCCTTAGCGACAACTTAATCTTTTCATCTTAATTTGTTGGGCGCCAGCACGCACGCCTCGCCCCGGTATGTCAAGTGTGCGGTCAAGCACCCCACCTGTTAATTCATTCCTCTAACAAACCAATTCAGACTCTATTACTTGCCTCGATAAAGTTGATTACATACCTACGAATCAAAGGTGTGTTTCAAGTCACCAACTAATATGGCATAAGGAATTGAATTCCCATCACAAAATGTAATCTGGATCTATTTCGTGATGGACGCTACTTATAATCGCGATGTTGGGATGGAAACAGGATAACGTAAAATATATCACGCGCTCAAATTTTTAGGGCACCTATTTATGTTATTTTTTATATTGAGAGCTGGTTGATACATGTAATGGTAACACTATCTCAGCCCTTATTTCATGATATATTCAGTCAACTTTTCCTAGTATATTTTTAGAAATATTTGATACGTGAATATTTTTGGTCGTTCCCTTTGCAGGCTTTATGTAACGAGATTTAATTATTGGTTTTATCGCAATCTACCTACTTGATTTCGACTTGTAATTTTACTTTTTTTTTGTGACATTTATAACTTAAAAACTACAAGGTGAAACAGGGAACGGATCACAACAGCATTATGGGTATAACCCATCTATATATCTGGAATCTGCATGCAGACCGTACACCTGAGGGCTACTTGGCCCTTAGGGGTACAGTCTAACTAAAACGATGGCCACAGATACACACCAGAGTGACCTCTGTGTGTCTCACCTACCGTTTAGGTCGTCCGTCTTCCCCACGCCGAATTTCGAAATAAATAAATAAATATAAATAATGCTGGACAATTCACACAGCATAACCTAGCCCCAAGCTAAGCAGAGCTTGTGTTATGGGTACTAGATAACTGATATACATAATATAATATAATACATAGATAGATATTTTTTATTATATATAGAAAACGACCAGAACACCCTGAACAAATGTCTGCAGGTCGTACACACATTTGTCCCGAGGCAGGAATCGAACCCGCAACCTTCTGCGTCGCAGGCAGACCTTCGCCCACCGCGCCACAGAGGTCGTCAATTTCGAAATGATCCGAATCGAAAAGTAAGTAACGTTATTTCTGCTTGTAACAGACTCTCCAAAGTTATTTAAACACGTAAAGAAGCGACGGAGAAACCCTTAGCCAGTTGTTGTTTTTCAAGTTGGGGCAAAACCCGTCCCAAGCTTTTTTATCTTCTAGAATATTTGATATTTTGTAGCCTTTTTGTACAGAAAGGAATTGATGATTTTTTCGAATGTATTTATTGATAGATTTTGCAGCTCATTAGGAGTTTTATTGTAGAAGCATATACATTGCCTATAAAAGATACATTAATCTTGTCAAGACTGGTTGTGGGCACAGCGAGGTTATGTTAACTTCTAGTATTTATATTATGTATATCGATATTTTTAAGGATTTTGATATTTTATGAGTGTACAACAAGTTTTCAGAAATATATTGACGAGGGACTTTATGTTTCTTTTTTAGAATTTATCTATCTTTATGTTTGTTTCTTTGAATTTATCACGTAGGGATTCTCTGGGACCCATGTTATAGATTGCACGAACAGCCCTCTTCGGTTTAAAGATATTTATTCTCATACAACAAAAAATGTTTACATAAAATGAGATACAAAAAAAAACTTAAAACTAATGCATGAGCTAATAAAATGAATGTTAGGTACACCTCCGGGGCCGCGCGTCGCGCCGCCGCCGGCAGTCGGTATAGTCGGTATATCTTCCAGCAGTGCACGTATTTGTGAATATAGACCTCCTATTTTATCGTAGCACTTCGTGGCAGTGGCTATGCTACGGTCTTCGTAGCACCTTTTCTATGGGATGTTTAGCGACTAATGGAATCATCATCATCATTAAAACAGCCCTTTATGTAACCAGTGGCAAATATTAAATCCCTAGTAGTAGGTAATATTTTTTTTTTCTATTGTATGTTAAAACATAAGTATTTATACAGCGCATTATGAAAAATGTGGCGCTTTAGGGGTGCCTATGTCCAGCAATGGACTAGTATAGGCTGTTAATGATGATGATGATTAAGAAAAATATTATACTGTGTGAATTGTCCAGCATTATTATTTTTTTCATTTTCTTTTCATTGTGAATTCTTAAAGATTTCTGATTTCTTTATATTATTTGTTTGTATTTTTTTAGAACTATTAATCACCCACCAGAAAATAAAATGCTGTCAAAAATAATAATAGTAAAACAAGTACAGTTACTAAATAGAAACCTTTCGTAGGAAGTTTTACAGAAACATAATAAGTGTTGTAAAAACCACATTCATTGATGTAATTGCACACAGCAATAAGAAAACTAAACAAAATACTACCTAATAAGTAATTTTGTTCACAAAAGCTAATTGAGTTAATAAAATAAATCACGTGAGACATCAAGTAACAGAGAGGGAAGATCACAGACAACAACTTGCGTTGAATTCCATTAAATTGACCACTTCACTATAACAATGATATAGTTTCAAAACGACAAATTATTTATTTTACCTTTAATAATAGAAACGACAGATGAAGGGACGCGTGTCAAAAATGTCTAGGTTGAAATCAATCTATGAACCTCTTCGTGCAAATAGCAACGCACCCACGATTTAGCTAAAGTCTAGAGTTAATTTTATCTATGGACACGACGATAAAACATTGATTGTTTGTGTTATATATGGTTTATATAAAATTGACCTGTTCACATTATACCTCTTCCGACCTCTGTGGCGCGGTGGGCGAAGGTTCTGCGACGAAATAGGTTGCGGGTTCGATTCTCGCCTTGGGACAAATATTTCTATGATCTACAGGTATTTTTACCGGGTGTTCTGGTCGTTTTCTATGTATGATAATATCTGTCTATGTAATGTATTGTATTATGTATATATCAGTTATCTAGTACCCAAACCACAAGCTCTGCTTAGCTTGGGGCTAGATAATGCTGTGTGAATATTTAAATCATTTATAACGGGATATTTACCATGATTCGATTTTAGAGTTTTCCAATATTTCGGCACAGTTTCATGCGCCATGATCACGGAAGAACGGATAGATAGTCAGATAGTCAGATAGTCATTTTATTGGTAAAATCATATTTACAAGTCAATTTAAATAATTAAAATTGGTACTTAGTAACAAATTACACAAAATTTTACATACTAAAATAATTATAAATTGTCAATGTACCTAATGTAAAAAATAATAATTCAATTCAATAGAGAGAAAAAAAAAAAATTAATACAATTTGTAATAAATTAAGTAAATACTAATATAATGTCATCACACATGTTTGTCGAGAAAATCTTCGACCTTATAGTACGCCTTCTCAACGAGCCATACCTTAAGTTTGTTCTTGAATGAACCCAAACTGGGTGCGGTGATAACATGGTCCGGTAGTCGGTTGTATACAGCAGGTCCCAGCACGTGAGTCAGCCTATCTGATTTCGCCAACCTGTGCTCCACTGAGGCAAGCTTGTCAGCTCCGCGGGTCTTATACCGGTAGGCGTGTGCGTCTCCGCGTGTTGCGAAGTCTTCATGGTTTGCTCGCACGTACATCGCAACCTGGAAGATGACGATACCGGGCAGCGTCATTATTCCTAGGGACGTGAACAGCGTAGCCGCCGGTGTGTCCCAAGCCACGCCGGCAACGACTCTCACAGCACGTTTCTGCATGCGAAACGCGCGCTCCCTGTCGGCAGCGCGCCCCCACAGTTCAGCTCCGTACTGTAAGAGCGAATGCACTGTTGCAAAGTAGCACGTGCGAACAACATCAGATGAGACTACGCGGCCCAGTCTACGCAATGCATAGCAAGCGCTACCCAGTCTTGCACACAGTTGGTCGACATGTGCGTTCCAAGTCAGGCCTCTGTCTATTTGGAAGCCCAAAAATGTGATGGTCTGCACTTGCTTAATAATTGTAGAATTTATTAAAACCGATAGGCTCCTGACTTGCCGCCCCGAGATGGAGAAATGCATGTAGTGGGTTTTTTTAAGGTTCAGGACTAGTCCATTCCACTCAAACCACTGTGCAACCTGCCAGGCAGCCTCGTTGAGGCGTTGCTCAAGTCGATCGAGAGATGGAGCACGCACAACCACGGCTACATCATCCGCGTACATGAACACGTCGCCCGCCGTCACGTGCTCGGGCAGGTCATTCAGCAGTAGAGAGAAGAGGATGTTCGAAACAGACGAGCCCTGCGCGACGCCCATAGCGGTTCCGAGAGCGTCGGACCTGGTCTCACCGCTGTCGCCCACCACTACCTGACTGCGGTCTCGCAGGAGATCCAATAGTAGCGAATGCGCCTGGCCACTGATGCCGTAATGCTGGAGCTTGTACAATAGAGCGCGGTGGTCTGCGACGTCAAATGCTTTTGACAGGTCGCAGCATAATACTGCGACCTGCTGCTTCTGCTCACAAGCCTCCAGCACACGGCGGAGGACCTCGCGAGTGAGCGACGTAGTCGAGCGTCCGGCGCGGTATGCGTACTGGCGCTCCGATATGGCGCCCGTCAGCGTGAGGTGTTCAGTGAGGCGAGTACTTAAACCGTTCTCGAAAACCTTTGCGATAGCGGGAATAATAGAGACTGGTCGGTATCCATCTATCTCTTCTCGCTTACCCTTCCCCTTAAACAAAGGTGAGATTTTGCTGAGTTTAAGAGTTGTCGGATACGTTCCAGTCTCTATGCATCTATTAAATAGAGTGGCAAGACACGGAGCCAATGGTGCCGCGGCGACGTTTAATAGCTCCATAGATATACCATAAATATCTTTAGTGGGCTTTCGAGGGATGCGCGATGTTATCACTAGAAAGACCTCAGCTGCGGTAAATCTGGCCAGCCTGAGTGAGCGGTCGGCGGAAGGAGTTCTTCCAAGGCCTGCGTCCAGCAGTGGACCATTATGGGCTGCTGAAGTGAGGTGAGGAGGCAAATAATTATGTTTTACTTTTTATGTGAAATATAAACTGATTCGTGATTAATTTTTCACTTCTTCCAATAAAAAAAATAGTAATTAGTGGACAAAAAATTGAAGTGAATAAAATAGTTGACTTGACTAAGTACCTAATTATTTTGTAAGCCTAAAGAAAAACATTTATTGGTTTTTATTTTTGTCATAGTAAAGCGATTGGTTAGCAGAATTCGTCCCCAGGTCTATCACCTTATCTACCTACCCAGTCAGGGTTCAAGACCCCGGAATGTTTATTACAAATTCAGGGTATTGTACTAATTCGTAATTCGAGAGCGTGTCGCACACTTTGGTCATAAAGTTCCGTAGCAATGATTTTTATGATTGAGTCTTAACTATTGTTCATTAATTATTAAATGTTCATTAATTTTAATTTTATTGTACGTAAAGGATTGTTCTGGTCGTTTTATATATATAAAAAAAAATCTATCTATGTATTGTGTTATATTATGTATATCAGTTATCTACTACCCATAACACAAGCTCTGCTCAGCTTGGGGCTAGATAATGCTGTGTGAATTGTCCAGCATTATATATTATTATTATTTGAAAGGAATCACTGTCTTTCTTACTTCGTAAAATCTCTTATGGTGTTTCTTTTTTTCTTTTATAATTATAATAATAAATTAACGTTAAATGTATGTATTAGACCTACGCAAATTTATATGTCACCACATCAAGTGTATAATTAGTATGTAATACCTACGGTGGAAATATATGAAACACGTACCTAATAAAAAATATTAACTAGTTTCTGTCCGCGGCTTCGCATGCGTTGTTTAAGCTTATTTCTATCCCATGGGAACTGGGGATAAAAAGTAACCTATGTTTTATCCCAGGCCAAATTTCAGCCCGATCCCTTCAGCAGAATTAGCGTGAGGCGGTAACAGATATCCAAACTTTCGCTTTCAGAATAATAGTGTGAAGTATAATGTGTTTAACACTTCTATAATTTGATAAATAGATAAGTTTTATTGAAGTTTTTAATAATCTGCTAGACTCATAACCTCTTTTAGGACTTTTGTCTTCGGTAAAGTCGAATAATTTATCCTTCCGAAGTTCTTTGCTAATGATACTTTGCTCGATAAAATTTGACAAGGTCCTATCTGTCATATAGAGTTTTTAACACCCAGTATTTATTAACCCCTAATGTATTTGAGCATTTTCTAATACAAAGCGGAATCCGCTTTCATATTTCTTGTGAACTGGGAAGCCGTCTAAAAACCGGAACTGTGTGTATATTCTACATAACAGAGGATTATCAACCTTGTGAACCTTGTGGCTATGAATGAGAACAAGTCGTTGTGTACTTAGACACGAGTGGGTATTACTTGGGATTGTTGACAACGCTGGTTTTTTATACCGAGAAACATACCGTTCGTTGACTCTAAAATTAAGTGCAGACTCGAACATGCCTGAACTTTACTATTGATCAATACAAGGTTTAACTCATTAGCTACTGCTGAGTCTTTAATTACGTACCTACAACTACCTAAAGACAGGATAGATCTATGTAGTTCTTTCTGTATTTTGCGGGATCCACACTGAATTATTGTTTTTAGGGTTCCGTACTCAAAGGGTAAAACGGGACCCTATTACTAAGATTCCGCTGTCCGTGATA
Organism: Eupithecia vulgata; assembly: GCA_946478455.1. NCBI lineage: Eukaryota > Metazoa > Arthropoda > Insecta > Lepidoptera > Geometridae > Eupithecia > Eupithecia vulgata. The sequence goes on along the minus strand of OX297862.1, from coordinate 4,796,835 downwards.
GTTAGACAGTTGAAATTGTCACAGATGATGCTATTCTGTTGCCACTATAACAACAAATAGGTAATAAAAACCGAATAAAATAAATATTTAAAAAGGCTCCCATATAACAAACGTAATATTTTTGGTCGTTTGTATACATAATTTTACGGAACCCTTCGTGCGCGAGTCCAACTCGCACTTAGCTGGTTTTTTATGAATACTTATAAAACAAGTTTACTATATTAACAAGGCAAAATGCAACATTATACAGTTAGCTCAATTGTTTCAATTGTAAGTACTATACTCCGATTCAAGAACCTGTAGGTATATTTTTTGTATACAAAGGGTTTCTAAAACTCAAGGAATATTGGTAGAAAATAAATATAACGACATTGGTATCATCGAAGCAAATCACGTAGATACTTCCGAGGGAAAAGCTAGATCGCGGCTGATCGCGATATCAGCCGAAATAATGTTCTATAGAATTTGTTGTGTTGTATTGTATGTAAACCGTACAAAACCTAATCGAACATAATTTGGTCGAATATTAGCAACTCTGCCTGGCTCACTCTAACTCACATCAAATAGCGTCGTTATCTATTTATTGCAAAAATATAATATAGTCTGACTCATTTGCACTCGTTGAATTCAATATTTAATACGAAAAATGTACTTTTATAAAGGTGTGGAACTGTTTTGATTTTGGGTTTTATTTCAGAAAAGAATGTTGGTATTTATGGGTGAAAAGTATAGGTAAAGTATCTAATATGCCCTTTACATAAATACTTTAGACTTTTCACTTACAAAGATAAATTTTTAACTATACCTTGGTGACGGCTTAGATTTTTGAAAATAGATTTAAGTTTAAATTAATAAAAATTAATAATTTTAATCCGTTATTGTAATTTAAATAATATGTGCGTAAGTGTCTAAGTGAAAAGTGAAACTTATCATACCATTTTCAAATTTAGGATATGCGCCAACTTTTAAGAGAATATCCCTATCGTGGTGGACTTTTGTTCATTATGAAGAGACAAAATTAACCTATCGGAAATTTATGCAAAAACAGAACTAAAGTAATATTATTTATTAAATGAATAACATTTCAGGAATAAAAAAAATCACAAATTAATAACATCTGTAGTCAGAACATAAAAAAGTTTAGCGCCGGGCAGAGAAATTCAGATTTTCAGTAAAAAGCTTATTCTGTAAAAACTCAGAAACCATTGGAAATCGTTTTTTTTTCTGTGTCATAAACCCCGTTCTGGCTTTGAGCTTGACGTTCAGTTTCGGGACTTCCTGTATATGAAATCAAAGATAGAATTCAGCTACATATTTGTTTTTGTTCAACATATGGAACAAAAACAAATATGTAGCTGCATTCTATAACACTAACACTGTTTACTGATCATCTTAAAAATCTCAAATCTTATTGAACCTAAATTCAATTGCCCGAAACTCAAATGTGTAACTACGGAGTACATCGCAACTAAAATAACTTTCATTTGTTTTTATGTCCGTTTTATGATGAACCCTAGCCATAAAGATCGTATAATACTTGTAACACAATATGCGCGCTAGCTGCGCACCACAACAATGAGTCATGCGCGAGCACAGAATCCAGGTCAGCTGCGGCCTCGGGGAAGGCCGTTGATAATGCATCTTGGAAATGTAAACAGAAGAAAGTTGATGAACTAATATTTTATAAAACTGTTTTGTGTATCAAACTTCTCGAGGGACACAAATACCAATCATTTAATCATCATCAGCCTATATTAGTCCACTGGTCTTCCCTAACGAGCGCCATAGCGCCCTGTCTTCAGCTTGCCGCATCTAGCATTTGCCAGCAGTTTTTCGCAAATCGTCATCCTGCCTGGTCGGAGGGCGTCCTACACTACGTTTGCCGAGTCGCGATCTTCACTCAAGAATACTTTTACCCCAGCGGTTGTCGGTTTTTCTCAAGATATGGCCGGCCCACTGCCATTTCAGCTTGCTAATCTTAAAGCTGTATTTAAGCTATCAGTTTAACAAAAGAATTCGAATGAAAATGTATGTAGTGTTTTAATGTGGAATTTTCCCGAAGGAAGTCAATATTTGGTTAAATCTGACAACTCTCAAACTCAATTGCATGTTACCATCAACATAAAGTAGAATAAACAATGCCAAGTCCATGAAAACTGGAAAGGTCAACTGCCAGATCGGTATTTCAACTCGAACAAAAAGTACAACGTAGTCACAGCAGGAACCTCTGGACCAGAAGTGAATCAAAGGAAAATTACCCAGACCATGGCTTGAGTGGCCTGCTGAGGCGAGGCTGGCCATTACCGTGCTCGGTATTGAATCGTTGAAATGTAGTCTGAGATCTGGTGATGAGTTGTGTACAATGAAGCGCGTTTACAAAGATTTAAGAGCGTTACATGATGTTTATTATAATTGCAATTTCGGAAGAAAATCTCTTTTAAGAACTTCTAATATAATTAAAATGATTAATTTTACGTGATTCCTCTGTTTTAGATACTATATTACTTAAAAGGAATTATTATTTTTTGTCCATTCTTTCGATTGACATCATAAAATACGGAATGTTTTTTTTTTACATTTGAGTCGGTTCGATTCCCAGGCAAAGCAAGTATTTTTTAGATAAACTTTGAATGCAGTATTACTATATTTTTAAATAAAGTAAAGTTTCCTTTCAGCAGAATATCCCATTTACAATATTTAAAGCATTTTCCCTTCATGGCGCACAGTCTTGGGACGCCCTGTTTAATAGAACAGAATAAAACGACTAAATTTTTTACCAAATTACTTTTATTGTTATAATGTTTTCATCTATGATGTATAAAGTTTTTTTGCGGTAATAAGTATATCAAGAAATGGAACGGGACCCTTTGTGTACAAGTAACGTGCACTTGGATGGTTTGCTCCGTGGTTTATTCCTTTCTGCCAATCGTATTGCCGTCTTTTGATTAATCGTTAAAAAACATCTTAGGTATTGCCTCAAAACTCAATCGCCACTGCGCCAGCTCATATAATGGCACTATCGGGATCTCATCAATATTTTTTATTTTATCGTAACACACTAAGCGCCGGCGAAGCTGACGTCAGGGGTCCCAGACATCAACCTATATCGTTTAATACCTTGAGACTTCAATTCTTGAGACTAAATGTATATCAGTCTCTGAAGCTGCCCAAAGTTATCGTAGATATAATAGACAGTTCCTCACCATTCTAGATGATTCTGGAAGTGATCCCACTGGCTCGTGGACTACAACGTGTGTCTCGTTGTGTGACAATGTCGTGGTATTGGGCCGCTCTCGGCAGCTGTCTCTCACACGGCTAATTGTCAGTAACCCGACACCTACTGTGCCACCAACTCGAGTACCAACTTAACCTTTCAGTTGGTAGCGGCGCTAGTGCTGTTTACATTATAAGAAACACACAGCAGTTTGAAAGTAACTGCTTTAGTTCCAGTTTTATCCACCTCAAGAGATCAGTTGGCAGTTTATTTTCCCCTGGCCTTAAGGAACATTTGGTGAAAATAAAAACTTCCCAGTCAATGACATTGCGGTTCTTTTGTTTACCTTATGCTATTCCAGTTGTGGTGTCCAAGGAGCCAAGGTAAATGGGAAGTGCTTGTTTCGCTATAAAATTGTAGAAATACATAAAGTTATTTACAGGAGAACCTGGCGCGATTCCCACTTTTTATTGCCAGTTTTGTCCTTAAGAAAACTCTATAAAACAATAAAAGCATAAAACAATGTAGGCAGAAACCGTAAATATAAGCATCACCTAGCTTTATGAAAGAAATAAGAGGAACTGGTTTCAGATGTTTTTATCAATGCTTTCTTTAAGTATATAAAGCATGAGATCAACCATGGCCTTATTTGTCTCTCAACTGAGAAGCCTTGGCCTGTTCGGAGCCCCTTCTGAAAGACACAACGAGGATATAATTCCAATCTGTTCGTCAACAATAAAGCATGCTTGCTTGCAATGTCAGATGTGTCATTGTAGCACAGGAACCAGGAAAAAGCTGGTGAATTCATACTTCCAGGAATACACAAAAACGACAACGGAATGTCCCATTCCAATGATTCAAGCTTTGATACAACCTTTCATGAAAGCGTAAGAAAGTACCTAGATTTGCTAGATGACAGCGTGTATTTTGTCTAGGATTATTATTATTTATCGATTTAAATTTAAAATTAGTTCCATCGCACCAGCCACATGATAGGTTGTTGCGCTCAAACTCTTGAATAAGTTTCTGCTCGAGTTCCAACATGTAGACTTGTCTAATGATTGTCTAGCTTTTATTTAATAGGTTTCTGAAACTCAATTTAAGTTTTAATTAGTTTTGTGCCCTAGATAGAATCATATACGATACGATATATTTCTAAATGCATCACCGAATCGACTTTTCAAGGAAGCCGTTTTCGAAAAGAGTATCGATTATAAAGTACACTATCCTTTAAACTTATGGCTGTGCCAGCGTTAAGTTTAGGTAGGTACCTACTCGTATCCATCCTCGGGTGATTTTCATTGAATACATAAAGCACGTTCTAGCCAATTTAATGTCTTGTGGAAACCAAAGCGTTTCGCAATGAAATTCTTCCTGCATAGCTGGGTGAATAATCATGTTGAGAATTGACAAAACTCGACAAATTAATTGAATAACATTCCTACAGAGAAACAAACAGATACTGAAAATGTTGTAAAATGTCTTTTAGCAGTTAAAATATATAGAAAGAGCTTTATTTTTAGTTACCAGCTAATACTTAATAAGTTATTGAAGGTACTTAACATTAGACATCTTTTAATTAATATTTACACTAAGGGAACAGTTTTTAGCACCGCCTTCGGTGCTGAAAGCCTCCTCGAAGCTTTTCCATTCGTCGTTCTTTTAGTAGTTACGTTTTTTTTGTATTTATCTCAGAGAAACAAAAAGCTTTACACCTAGAAACTTAAACGTGAAGTGTTTAAGTTTCTAGGTCTAAAGCTTTTTTGTGTTTAAAGTTTGATTATTATAAAATTAAACTAAACAGTTTCCACACGTAGACTTATTATTATGTAAAAAACTGTATACAATAGAAAATCGAAATTAGGACCATGAAGGGGTGAAGGTCACATTACGGTGTTGATCGAGGATCAAATTAAAAGCTTTCATCATTAAACAGTGGGGTAGGCTTTTAGTACCGGATATTAACAATGCGTACACGACGCACTTTCTCCAAGAAAATAACTATCAAGGTCGCTAAGATTTATGCTTGCTGAGTATATGTATATATATTTATACGACCTCAGTGGCGCAGCGGGCGAGAGTCTGCCTGCGACGCAAGAGGTTGCGGGTTCGATCCCCGCCTCGGAACAAATTTGTGTACGATCTGCAGAAATTTGTTCCGTTGGTCTGGGTGTTTTCTATGTATAATAAAAAATATCTATCTATGTAATGTATAATATTACGTATATCAGTTATCTAGTACCCATAACACAAGCTCTGCTTACCTTGGGGCTAGATAATGCTGTGTGAATTGTCCAGCATTATTTATTATTATTTATTATTTATTTATTTATAAAAGATTAAAACAAATCAGACTTAGAGAAATATCATTTTTATAAATATACAGGTTGTGTCACTACTACCGTAAAATTGGATACAATCAGACCATGATTTTGAAAATAATAGCGATAAAAACCGCGAAAATAAGTTGACCCATCAACGTCCTTTTTTTTCTAGATGCATACCCATATTACTACACTATAAGAACATATTTAAGGCGCATACCCCGCCCAAACCAGTGCCGCCACCTACTTTATGTTATTATTCTGTTTAACAAAGATTTTTTCAAAAATCTAGATAGGTATCACAAACTGGAAGATTGATTTTTGAAAATTCCTATGTTAAGCGGAATAATAAGATAAATCAGGCGGCGGCGTCACTTTGGGTGGGGTATGCGCCTTAACTAGTTATTTAACTACTAACTACTAGTGAATTTAACGCGCGGAGCTCGGAGTGGTAACATCTCTGGTGGGACTCTGCCGGTGTTGATAGGCGCTCTCAGTGTCAAGGTCGAGTATTGTGGTGTCCTGATGATGTCTCGTGGAGAGGCGAAACTAGTTGATGTCTTGCTTTGATAGATTTCGTTTCATTTTGTAGTTGGTTTTGTAGTTAGAGCTTATCGGAGAAGGTTATGCGCGGAATTGTTACTAAATATTTTCATATTTATATATAGTTATCTAATTTAAATAAGCAAAAAACAAATTAGGTAAAAAAACACTACACTACACCGAGCGAGCGCGGACAGCCAGTGCGCCCGCACTATGCAAACTTACGTGTACTTTGCTGTCTAGCAAAACAAATAAATATTATATCTACGACTACAATCGTTATAAGACATTAAACAAGTCTGAAAAAAAATCGATTTCGACAGGATTTGAATCTGTGCCTGTAGATGACGAAATCGACTAAGATTTCGTGGCTTAGTTGGTTAGAGCATATACCCTTGTTGAAGGGACCCCGAGTGCGATGATGTGACGAGGACTTACGCACTATAATACAAAAACCTTAAATTTGTTTTTTCGGATAGTTTTTTTATTGGTTTTGTTTTGGGGCGCTGCACCACCTTCCCTTATTTTCAGTAGTGATCTTGACACATTCTGAGTTTTTTTATAAATTCGTTAAGGTAAACTTATAATAGAAGAAAATTTATTTAAAAATACTTATTAAGCAAATTGGAACTAGGATACACTATTGAAACACTTGAGCTAACTACAGACTGTTGCAAACAATCTAGAGGTAGCTCAACTTATCCACAAGCGGGTTAAATTGTCTAAGTATCCACATCAATAGCATTCGTTTACGTATCAAACGCTGATAATGGTAGTGATTCTGTTGGCACAAATCCTATAAGGTACTAAACTAGCGTAAAAATGTTGCTAACCCCTTTTTTTCGATCGATAAATAGAGACGGCAACAATTTTAGACTAGTTTAATTTAGGTTTTGTACCAACAGAAATGTATTTCAAAGTGAATAGCTGTGGCTATGTACATACTAATAATACATATAATCGCTTTGACGTAAATGCATAAAATGCGCTAATAAAGTAAATGTTTCCATAAAATAAACCTACCTAATGTCAGCCAAAATTATGCTGCTGCGTTTTCTTTATTAAGGAAATCGCACATAAATTAACACATTGAGACATTTATGGTCGTGAATCTGTTTGCAAGGAGTGTAAATTACATAAAATCCGAGAGCCTTGTTACAAAGTTATGCAATGCACGCTCCTATTGATGGTGCGGGCTTTTCGAAGATCGGTCATGGTTCGGTCGTAGTACATTTTTTACTACAGTACTTCAACTTGCCTCATCAGTACACATACCTATGTCCAGGGCTGAACGTCCTCGCCAAAAAAGGGTTGCTACCATTATGCTTGGCAAGCAGATAGTTAGCAGCGGAGGATGTTAAAATACACAGAGAGGCGCAGTTTTCTTATGGTAGAATCCCATAGTCGCCTCTTACGACATCTAATAGCTCGGCCACACGGTACGTCTTGCTTGCGCAAACTGTACAGTTATAACTGTGAAAAAAACTGAACACGGTACAGTGGCTACACGTGCAAGTATGCTCGTGCAAACTAGATTGAGCAAGGACTGAATTGCCAGTACAGAGAAATTATATTTGTGTTTTTATTATCTATTTTCGGTGTCACGATTTTGCCACCAGAAGATACTTTACTGGACTGAGGCGCTGTTGAAATGGCTGATCTCACACTCAAGTAAACGTGCAAACTAATTTACGAAGTCCATCTTCAGCATATCAACGATTACTCAAGCCGCGCTTCCGGGCTTGCGCTACCGTCTCACCGTCCAAATGCTTCCTCTTACCTGCGCAAAGTGGTTTATGCAGGCTAGCTTGCAAGTAAGCATGTGGCCGGGCTATAAGAGTTGTCTGGATTGTAGGGGCCGATACTAACGCCGCGACGTGACTGTCACGGCAATCACATTTTTACTTTTATATAAATGATAGAGTCAACTCTAGCCTTTGCTCCCTTCGTACCTTAACCATCTCATCTCATTTCGTACAAGAAGTTCGCATCAACTCACTCCACAACTCTCTCTACAACAACAACAACAACTTCTTCTCCTATTAACCCTTGATTTGCAGCAAAGAGTTCAATTCTCTTTGAATTTTAAAGCAATTTCAGGTCATAAACATTTTGCTATTGTAACTCTCCAACAATGTACATTCTGCATTATACAGTATCTAGGACACTATAAAGACATGATTTACTGTTATTTATTATATAAATTGCGGTTGGGTTGATACGTTGTTGGGATTCTTTAGGGCTCCGGCATCCGGCGAGTGCAGTCCGCTGGCGCCGCGCCAACTATGCGCACACGCAACTATGGAGCGTCATGGGAAATATTTGTAAGGGTTTTGTTGATGGGTTTGCTGGTCTGGCTGGATCTTCATTCTTGAATTAGAAATACTACACTACGAGTATGCTATGTTTCGGAAGATTAAAATTGACTTTTTGATAGGTACTTGTTATTTAAGGTGCGAACCATTAAACGTACTTTCCGATTCATTTGGAAACTAGTCCGCGTAATCACGTACCGTAGATTGTAAGTTTTAACCCAAAAACTGACATACAGTCGTACAATTTTAAATTCAGTTGATATAGGTAGGTAGATATTTTGCTTGTTCGCGCGAGTGAAATGTTCAGTTATGTACATTTTTAGAGAAGAAATTATTAAAGAATGTGATCGATGAACTGAAACTCAACTCTTACTGACCTTACTCTGACTCCATATCGTGAAACAATCGATATCGATACACAGCTACATTGAAAAAATCTGCGTCAATGGCAAAACTTTTGATCGTGTTTATAGTCTCCTGTCTACGCTACTTTTTATTTATTTCTATAATTTCGCATTTCACGCCATATAAAAAATAAACCAATAAAATACTCGTCGCAGGATGCATCAAAACGTAGAGCCACAATTTACTGTCTTCAACAAATTGCGACTGGGTCTCCACTTTTAGATTAATAATGTTACTAATTCAATCATGCTAAAGGAATCATTTTTATTTACCTACTTGACATATCTTTTCAGTTTTGTGAATGAAATCAGTCGTAAACAAGCCGTCTCCACGATTTGTGGCCTCACTATGAAAAGTCGCGACGCCGCCGACGCCGGCGCACCGGGCGCCGACTTTCAAGATTTATTCCGCCTAATCGTCGGCTTTACAAAAATAACACTATAAAGACAAGTAAGTGCACCGCCGTTAAAAATATCCTGCTCTTTATACTCATTCAGCCTAATGTAGGTATTTTAATAAGCCGTAATCATATGTCGCGTGTGTCACAATCTTTTGTTACGAACATAACTTCCCGTAAACATCCCAACAAACATTTCAGTCATATAAGTACAAGTTACGCGACTCAAAATGGTATAAACATCGCATTGAAGTAATTTTTGCGTGTAATACCACTTGGTGCCTCTTATCTTTATACAACTTCTAGTCGTATATAGACACCATTATAAACTTCTATACGACTGTTTATACCTCAATTATACAACTTTCAGTAGTAAAACCACTGCTGAAACATTAGTAACGTCTATACGACTTTTACATCGGTATTAATCGTGCTAGAGTTGCGAGAACTACTTTTACGTGACGTTCGTGTAAACGTGATAAATCGTACTCTTATACGACTTTATATCAATCGTGTTAGAGTCGCAAGATCTACTTTTACGTGACGATTGTTTATAAGAGTGGTAATTTTCACTCTTATACTATTTTAAGTAAATTTGAACCCTTTTATCCAACTATTTAACGACTAGATGTTACCATATTTTTGTAATACAGAAAAACAGTTGTTAGTCATTAAAATGAACAGACAAAGCTGGTCAAAGGTAAAAAAGTGGTGCTTTTAAAAGAAAAGTAAAAAAAAACTATATTGCGCTTCTTAGTTCCAACTTTATTACACCGAATATTTCTACACAACAAGTGAACTGTATAAAGACTGCAATGGGTTCCGTACAAAGTTTAATTTTGAACTCAGGAAGGAGCTCATTATTATGTCCAGTTTTTTTGTCACTACAAATGATAGAAAATTCTTTTAAATATGTCGTTTCCATTAGGGGATCTTTCAATTGTTCTTCAAAGGCAGCAAATTCTTCTATATTTGTGATCATTTTAAAACATGACGACGACTGTTCATGCTGTTCCTGTGGTCTCTGTGACCTCGTGAAAAATTCTTCTAGTTTAGTGTTTACTAAAGCAAGACTCTTAAGTATATTTTGTTGATTTTCAAAAAGAATTTTTTGGTTTTCTTGAATATTTGACATTATTTCTATTAAATATCCAATTTGTTGAGGAACCTGTATAGATTCGGTAGTGGTAGCAGTTTGAGGCTCTGGAAATTGTAGATCATACTGTTGATCTAATTCCTGAAAGAAAAAAAATTAGGTAAGATCAAAGCTATACAAAGCAACGCAATGCCATGTAGCAATAATATTATGAATACATTATGTATAAATGAAGTCTATTATGCAGATAAAAAATAAGAAGATATGTCTACCAAAGAAAGTGTTGCCCGCATTTGACATTGAAACCTTAGAAACAGTAAACAATGAGTGACATTACTGATCTAACGCCAAGTGTAATATTATAATATAAGTAATATAATATATTTAAGTATTAGTCTAACCATATCTCACTAATATTATAAATGCGAAAGTGTGGATGTTTGTTACCCTCTTCACACCAAAACTACTGAACGGATCGGGCTGAAAATTTGCTTGAAAGTAGTTCTAAGTCTGGAATAAAACAGGCTTTTATATATTTAAGCATAAATTTTATCCCATAAATCAGTTCTGTGGAAGAGAAATAACCTTAAACAATGGGTGCAAAGCTGCTAGCAGAAGCTAATTTGTTTATAATGATTAATCTTACCGTAAGATGTCCAATTTGTTGTGGAACCTGGATAGATTCAGTAATGCTGGTAGTTTGGGACTCTGGAAATTGTAAATCATAATCTTGAACAAATTCCTGAAAAAGATATAAATTTTAGGTAAGATCAAAGCTATACAAACCACGCATTGCCGCATCAATATCAAATGAATACAAACTCATATATAAAAAAGAAGACTCTTGTGTAGATAAAAATAGGAAGTTAAGGAAGTGTTGCCTGCTTTTGACATTGAATCCTTTGAAACTTTGATATAACGCAAAGTGTAATAAATTAAAGTATAATCTGAAGCATATTTGTTTATATATTACATATAATAGCATATTATGTAATCTTATCGCAGGCAAATGCCAACTTAAGACGGATACATTATCTTCTGCTGACTGCAAAAATTATGCTACTGACTGGACTTACCTGCGAGGGGTCTTGTGTTAAGATGTTATTTTCATCTAAAGATATGAGTGCATTCCTAGATTCAACTACCATGACAACTGAGGATGTCCCTTCTGCGCCCACCATGGAATATGAGTCTTTCGCCACCATAGCTGAGGATGCATCATCTGTCGGCATCGTTGAAGATGAGTCTTTAACTACTTTAACTGTAGATGAGTCTTCAGCCGCCACCATTGGGGATGCTTCTTCAACCACATTACTTGCCTACAACAAACATACACAATTAAGTACAATTAAGAAAACAACAATTAAGACGGCCTAAAAACTTCGTCAACAGAGTTCGTCAACAACTCATACGAACTAACTCAACTTAGGGTCAGTCGGAGTATTTTCTCACAAAATAATTCTGTGATTGAATAGTTTAAACAATCAAGTTACTCGGCAAGAGTATAGAGTAGAACGCCCTCCGGTTAGCTAGAATTATAATGTGCAAAAGGTCGCCAGCAGAAGCTAGATGAGACGAGCCGAAGACACAGTGCAATTGCGTTCATTGGGTGTGGGTGGTGCCTATGTCAAGCACTGGACTGCTATAGGCTGCTGATGATGAGAAACAATTAAGTCTTAACTCCTTTATCAGGATAAACCATCTTACCTTTAAACATTCCGCCATGTTATTGAAATTAATTTCAATAGAATTATTTTTTCGTGGATGTTTGTTTTCTTTATTTTCCGTGTCTGTGGCGTCAGACATAAGAGCCATATCTTGTTCTGCAGTTTTAGTCGACGATGTTTTTCCTTAGAAGGATGCAAGGCAAACACCTCAAGTCCGATTGAGGTTGGGACTTTTCATTTTTTTTCAGTAAATTAAATTTTTTTCTAGGCCAATATAAATTTCCATCTTTTTCCCATAATGAGGGTACTGTTGATATTAATCTTCTTCCGCGTTCGATAGTTTCTATAATTTTAAATGGCATTTTTCTTGAAGAACTAGAATAAAAGTAATATTATTAGTTTAATTTTTAAACACTACACTATTTTATTATTTCGTAAAAACTAAAAAACCATATTAGCGCGGCGCCGCGACAGAACACAACACTCACTTCGGTTATTCAAAATTAAAAACCATACATAAATAAGTAGGTACCTAACAGTAATTCTATTTCCTGCCATAATCATACCTAAGTTTCATAAACACTAAAATGGTTTTCTCATAGGATTTATTTGACTGAACCCTAATTTCGTTAATATGGCAGACAACAAAAGAAGCGCACATAGTAAAAAGTCGTTAAGAAATTGTATTAGGGTCGTGTCTAAAACTCTAAGTCGTATTAAGGTAGCCTTTATGACGTTCGTCAAATTAAAGTAAAATAATTGCTTAAAATTAAATAATTTTTAAGGCGCGTTAATTATATTAAGATCACTAGCGCATATTACCCGATAACATTAATTTCCCAATTGAATTATTTATTTGAAAATGAATTTCAATGATGTACTTACGTAGTAATTATAAAATAAAATGGCTGTTCTTACCTTACAAGACAAAATGATATCATTTTAAAAATAAAATAAACGATTTAGTTTTACACGATATCTTTGAGATCACTTCAGAATAAAATCCCGTGAAAAAGTCGTAATTAACACACTTAATCGAAAATATGTCGTAAAGCAGCGGTAATAATCACCATAGCTCGCTTAAAAGTGAATAACTCGACATATATACGGCCACTACACGACCATGTTAGTGATTAATACGTCTGCTACATGACTCTATTACGACACTAATTCGTATAAAATGGGCCTTTTCTGGGTTGTGTTAACGTGATAGCGACGTCTTTACTACCAGAGTTGAAATCAAAAGTTAGAATCGGCACGTTGTAGCGACTTATGAAAGTGACGTAGATAATCACTGTAATCTTATAAATGCGAAAGTTTGGATGGATGGATGGATGTTTGTTGCTCAATCACGCCTGAACGGCCGAATGGATCTAGATGAAATTTAGCACAGAGGTAGATTATAGTCTGGATAGCACATGGGCTATGTTTTATCCCGGAATTCTTACGGAACGGGAACTACGCGAGTGAAACCGCGAAGCGCTGCTAGTGAACACATAAATAGGAATCCATACCTACTAATATTTTAATAGCGGTAGTAATTCTGTCTGTCTGTAACCTTTTTACATCCCAACGGTTAAGTGTATCTTAAGGCGCATACCCCACCCAAACTAGCGAAGTGCCCTTGGTGGCCACCAAAATCTATTTTCGTATCTCTGCCTAAACTAAATAGAATAAAACTATTACAGAGGCATTAAAAAAAATTACGGTAGAAATCACAAACTGGAAGATGGATTTTTGAAAATTCCTTTGTTAAACGGAATAATAAGATTAATTAGGTGGCATGGCGGCGCCACTTTGGGTGGGGTATGTACCTTAATGAAATTTGGTAGGGAGGTAGACGGTATCCCGAGGAAGTAAATATGCCTACTACATTTCGTCCTGAAAAAGCACATGCGAAGCCGTAGGCGGAAGCTGTTATTTAATAAGAAAGTCTTTGATAACAAAGCACTTTAAAAATACAAATTCCCTGCAAATTTCTTCTCAAGTTCTCCTTTCAGCGGCTTGTGAAATTCTAAATTTAGGTAGCGTCTACAAAAGGGAAACATCGCTTGCCCCAATTCAAACCCTCAGCCATTTCAGTTTCCTTGACAGGCGCACTCAACAAATAACTCAAGGTGGTCTCGACGCCAGGGTTTCGTATCGATATTGTTAACAACTATTTATTAGAATTGGTGTGAAAATTATGCGTCTACTGCTTCATCCCACCTCATGGGCTTTTTTATAATCAATGTTTAATCAGTCTATCAATCAAAGAAAGAGATGAGAGCTAGGAAAACTAGGCAAATTTGTGTGAACACTGGATGATGACTGGATGAGTGAATTATCAACAGAACAAACCTAGATACCTAGCCAAGTAAATCATATAAGAGACCGAAGAGCTTATTGTCGAAACTAACCAAACCAGTTGCAGTTTTAATTTAAATTTGTTATTTGATTGTTATTTTCTTTCTGAATAAAGATAACCAAACCTATCATTAGTCGTCTGAATGAAACTGTTCGACCACCGGCTGGTTGCCAACGTTCATTGAGTCCACTGGTGCTCGGGATGTCGAAACCGGTTACACAATCGCCGGCCACACGATGTTTCCGTGTTTAACTTTTCTTTCCGAATATTGTTTTAACTAATAGTTTTTCATATCTGACACCAAATGCGAAGTAATCTCAGTTTTATTTGAAAGATTTATGTCTTACAAGTTTAATTTAGTAGTACAAGCTGCGTAAATTACTATGGAAGACAGTTTTACGGTCAAAAAATGCAAGACATGTAGCTATTATTGGTACATTTTCTTTCAGAAATAAATCTTTTCTAATTAGTTAAACAACGGAAAATTTTAGATATTTTAAAATACATTTGCTAGTCCACGAACTCAGTGTGAAACAGTGTCTATCTACAAAAGTAAAATCTCGAATTCTAAGTTTTCGGGCTTGTATCGAGGCAAGACAATGACTTCATTGAAGTAATTGTAAGGGGAAAGGTAGACGGTAAAAGACTGAAGAGTATCGCCTATGAGGTGGACCGACCAGCTAAGATCAGTAGGTGTCCCTTGCATGAATGATCCAGAATAACCACCAACAGGGAGATGACAAATGTCGATATATCGTGAAGCGAGCGATATCAGCCCATACAACAAAAGATTCGTCATGACGACCACGACCGTTGTTTCTAGAAAGCGACGAATGAGAAAAAAAAAATCAGTCAGCTATTATTATATAATATAAGAAGTGTACACATTACAATATATGACGAATAAACGACGATAAAAGTTGCTTTATGATGTATAACATACTTACTTGTAGATCGATATGTTCGTGGCTGTTTTGCGTTGCTATGTAAGTAGGTATACTAAGTATGTTGTGCGAGTATGTGGTGAACATTCAAAAACGCATGGCTGCACGTTGAAATATCCCTGAAAATTTTGCCTCAATGTTTCTCACTTCACAATATTTAATTTTATATACCTACGTTTAGCGTTTACGTTAACTTCAGTTCTATTTCTGCCCGAAACCACCTTCGTATTAGAGCTGCAATACAAGGCTCAGTAAATTTTAAAGTCTAAAAGTTACCCAAGTTTCTTCAGTGTGCTCAATATTACTCGTATCAATGGTTGCTGTAGCAAAAGCGTACCAAAAATACCTTCAACAATGTACGGAGCAAGGCAATACTGAAGACCATTAGTCATGTATCCTCGTAAAACAGTAGCATTCTGTTGCTATCCATCATGAGGCGCTATTAACCTTCTTCACGTAGACGAGGGCGTGTCGAATTCGTCACTATTTCTGTCACCAGAGCCCTTCGCTCATCGCTACACAATCACCACAACTAGATGAGACAATTCTCTCAACTCTGTTAAGTATTAGTTTCCTAGAAAATAATGCCGTAGAAAATAAATAAATAAATAATGCTGGACACTTAGGCTGGACAATTCACACAGCATTATCTAGCCCCAAGCTAAGCAGAGCTTGTGTTATAGATACTAGATAACTGATATACATAATATAATACAATACAATACATAGATATTTTTTATTATGTATAGAAAACGACCAGAACACCCTGAACAAATGTCTGCAGATCGTACACACATTTGTCCCGAGGCGGGAATCGAACCCGCAACCTTCTGCGTCGCAGGCAGACCTTCGCCCACCGCGCCACATCGGTCGTCAAATAACGTTAGTTTCTCAATTCTATTTAGTGATGTAAGGCCCACCTATAGGTACAAACCCTATATATTTCTAGGTACCTATAATGATTGTATTTTTCTATTATTTCTCCGACAGGTATGACTGGGCAATGTGATAGGTATAAAAACAAATTGCAATTCTTCTGTAAGACAAAAGGTTTATATACTTACTTACTTACAAGTTACAACATACCTACTTCAGTTACCTATTACATTATCTACACTAAAACTGATATGAACGATTCACTGACCTGCAAGACAAAAGAAACAAGAAATAAAAGCCTTTAATTCCTCTATTTAGCCACTTCTGTGGCGCGGTGGGCGATGGTCTGCCTGCAGCGACGTAGGAGGTTGCTGGTTCGATTCCCCCCTCGGGACAAATGTTTATACGATCGGCAGATATTTGTTGAGGGTGTTCTGGTCGTATTCTATGTATAATAAATAATATCTATCTATGTATTGTATTTTGTATATCAGTTAAGTGCTCCTTTGTGTTCCTATTAGTTGAAAATAAATGAAAATTATCTAGTACCTACCTACCCATAACACAAGAGGCTCCGTGAATTGTCCAGCATCATCGATATATGTACATATATACTAAGCATATTATTATTATTTCTGTCTTTTGTAAACGTTCGTGACTCCAAATTCATCAGCTTCAACTTCTTGATTCCCTATGACGTCTGGGTTTCAACCCAGACGTCATAGAGCTGGGAACTTACAACTTAAGTGTCAACTTACAAAATGTGACAGATCTCCCTGACATTCCAGCTGTCCTATGTATCTACATAACGCGGCAAATACAAACTTAACGAGAAATCTTTACATACTTATGGCCTAGATCTGAAAGTAACATCTCACATTGTTCCTTCCAGTTGAAAGTATTTTCTTGTTCATAGTAAGACCAATAGTGGCGTGACAGACTGACCCTATTACAAACTTCCGCGTGGGAAGACCATCAGTATGTGTAGGATGATGTGTATGTACTTACACCTCCCTAATATAACGAAGAAAACCACAAGATGACCCTTCGAAGCCAATTAAACCATGTTTCAGCAGTGGAGTGAAATATTACACGTCATCTGACAAGATGAATGGTAGAACCGAACGTTACAGGGCTAACAAAAATATATTTCACGGTCAGTGCAACTTTGATCAATAAGAGGTTCCTCTATGAAATACCTAAATAAATAATGCTGAACAAATCACACAGCATTATCTAGCCCCAAGCTAAGCAGAGCTTGTGTTATGGGTACCTATTAGAAAACTGATATACATAATACAATACATTAGATAGATACTGAAATAACAAGTTGTTTCATTTGGTCCGCTGTCACGCCACTGAGATCCAGTTATTTTCAACAGAATTTCACAAAACCCCACTCTATCTCAAACATCTGTCGTAGACGAAATAATGAGATTACATAATTTTTGATTTGCCTCACTTTTACACCACATGTGACCTAATTCCAGGATTTGTTGTATTGCTAAATGCTAAAGACTGCAGTATATCAGAATTGTTATCGTTAACAAAAATATAGCGGACGGGTGTAGGTTTAATTAAATAAAAAATATGCGAAATAAAACAAAGTTCCAGATTTCATTCATAAAATGTTCCCTCACCGTGTGTTGTGTAATCAAATTAGCGCTATTGGGGTTACAGGCGGCGATTATTCGAGCCAGCTCGGCTCTGGGGAATCTCTACTGATTAATTCATTAACTGAATAAACATTTCTAAACTACACTATAACCACATTTTACATTTTAAGTAGGTACCAGTTGGACGTGCTTGAAGATGAAGCGGCGACAAGCCGATCGAGTATTAGGTTGCCCTCAGATCCCTGAATTGGTTTGGGTAAACATCGCTTATAAATTCTGAGGACCTTTAGGGCTTTTCTTTTTAACAGATACAACATTCTTCATATCTGTTAAAAGATACTCGTACTTTGATAAGCACGAAGATGTTGAGAAAAACTAAATTAAATCTCTAGATGATAAAAGTATAGTGTACTCATACGTGTAAACGTGAGTATGAAAAAAATTTCTAGGATTTGCCGAGATAACTCGAAAATATTTGTAAGCTTGAGTAAGTAAACAACAATGGTAATTCCGAGAAAGCCCTCGAATTATTTCATTCCTCGTACGATAAGTCTTCCCAATATGATATGTTTCAATTGTTTCTTCCGAGAAACGTTCAAGAAGGAATGAATGAAAGGTGACGTACCGAAACTTATTTGTAAGAATAGAATATAGAATTGTCGATTTTTATGTCGCTGGATATATGATTTCCGTACTAGTTCTATCTACTCAGAATTTATAATTTTATTTTCTAGTTTTTTCTGCTGCATCTACTAGAGAAAATAAAAACACGTAGGTACGTGTTGGTTAGATAAAGAAGTTTCTTTTTTGATCCGATAAATGATTTGTCGAGTTATGAAGCAGACGCAGACCACAAACAGACCAATAATTTGCAAAACAACAAAATAAATGTTGCTCTCCATGTAGTTTGCAGATTTAAATTAAATTGTTGCACAACTGTTACAATTAGGTAACACAGCTAGAACCACTTGTTTATTTCTATGATGATACAATAAATTCGGAGGTTGCCGACAGCAGAGTTCTGAGTCGACGCACACACTGTTTCATTTGTTAACATCAACCTAGCAACAGATATTATTGTGGAAACACTTATTCAACTGGACAGTTATATCATAGAACAGCATTATCGCGGAAAATCTGAAGGACGTGATCTCAGCAAATAAAAAATAGTTAAAAGATTTTAACAGACGGGGACGCCTGATCGCAAACCTAATCTTGAATACAAGAGTACAAAGAGTAATCGTGTTATATTTCAGTGTTTACGCTGTCAGGCGTTGAGCTGACCTCGATCAATCAGCGCCGGCAAAGGCCTTGTCCACGGCTACTACACACGACTTCATTCATAACCGGCGCACACGCAGACACTTCTGCCAGACAGCTGCGGTATAACATCCCGCATCATAATGGAAACTTACTAATGACATATTCACCATTCAATATTCCTTCCGCTCGTTGACAGGAACGTACCAATTCATCCGGTAATTCATAATTTTATGAACTGGGTTTTGTGACAACGAGGTGAACAGTGTAAAAGCAAGATGACTAAAGACTTCCTAATGTTTCTGTTAATCTACTGACAACTTGCAAATTACGTTGGTCCTCGTGAGTCTGACAAAGAGATGCGGAATAAGAACAACATTGAAAGGCTCGTGTTATAGTTTATTGTTGCGGAAGCGACTAAAAACGACTACACGTTTGCAAATTCATTAAATAATCAATGAAAATTAATGAAAATTAAAATGAGCTGTTGTGAAACTGAAGGCGATTAAAAAAATATAACTTCTCATTCACTTCTATTGTTTAAAAAGAAGTTTGAACCTTGGATGAAGGAAAGCCGTAATTTTACCTTATTAATGAAAGATAGTCTCAAATCTCACCCTTCTTAAGTATTTCAACGTTTTTGGAGATACATAATCTTGTGGTGGACATGATAAAAGTTTCTAGTTTTAGGTCAGGGTAAATCCTCAAAGGTCTCAGTGGCACAAATCACAGTTCAACTTAACGCGATAATATCGGAAGCCGTGGAAAGTTCCAACAAGGACAGCTGGATAGAAATCAGTTTAACGTTTCTTCCGGACACTTCAAGGACTCAAACATCCAAGAAAACAGATTAAACAGTTACACTTCTCCTGGAAAATTTCCCTTTCCTTCCGGCACATAATAAAAAACATAAAAACATTACTGTTACGATTCAGTCAGATGCATGGCCTCGGCCTTCGTGAGATATTGGCGATGTAGGAAAAACATGCAAAATGCCAGTTTGTAAACATTCCATTGAAAATACATCTAGGAAGTGGATTACGTAAATACCTACCGGCTCTTGGACAATATTGCTTGAACGAGCTATTGTGGAATTAAATATTGTTCTACAATCCTACATAATATTACATATTTTTGCCATATGCGTAAAACTATTTGCTTACCTAATAAATAAAATATAAATAACTTGAATTTTGAAGCTTCTGTTGTGGCTGTGATTTTATTCCCATCCCATTAGAAATTTAATATCAAATATCAAATATATCAAATATCATAGATAGGTATGTTTTATTCTATGTTAAAATAATAATATACTTTTATTGCAGGTTCTTATATTATATATATCATTTAAATCTGTGCGCATCAAAACAAAGATAAATAAAAAATAAAATTTTAGTAGTTTACTATGTCACAGAATAACTATAGTGAAACGTTGATGTTCTTCCAACACAAACTAGGTTCGAAGTTAACCCGCTTACCTACATTCATAATGAGTATCAGTACCAAATGCAAACTTGTTAGATATTTGAATGTATAGGAACCTAAAAAGATAGTTAGAATCAAATGCTTTCTATTCGCTCAAATAATTATTTGACAACTGATGGTACCCTAGAAACTGTTATTGTAAATGTGTCCTATTTTTTAAATCCATAAAATTAATAAATTAATACCATCGTGATACCTTAAAAACATACCCCATAAAAGTAGACTTAGGTACCTACCTATAACTGTATTGTATGTCTAATAAAGATGAGCTGTTGAAACTGTACACATTATACATAAGATCTTTTTTGTACAAAAGTTAACAATAAAATTATTTCTAATTCTGATTCCTATCGCAGAACTAAACTTGATAAACAAACGTTACAAAATCAACATCATACTAGAGCACGTTCCATAACATTGTTAAAGTAACGTAACTCTCCGTAATCAATAACCAATATCCGTTTCCGAGCGCATTTCTAGAGCTCCACGGACCTAGAATTCTGCAGAAACTTTTGCTTTCATCATCATCTTCAGCCGTTTTACCCACTGCTGGGCCTCCCGGTTTGTGCCATACACCTGTGCTAACCGCCTTCATTGACGGCTCCGACACGTACTATGTCATAGACCCCCCTTTGCAAATGGGCGTGTGGGCCAGTCACCGTTGCCTTATCACAACAAAATAGGGTACAATACTTTTTTAAGAAAGAAAATTACAATCATTTAATATGCTTAAGTTACAACTAATATTAAACTAAAAGCTAACAGCAGACTTTTGCAAACAATCTACAGATAGCTCAACTGATCCATATCAATACCAGTCGGAAGCGTGATCAAGACACTGGCTGTATTGCCCCGCTGTATGGCAATGTTGATGCGCTGCGTCAGATACGAGACCCGAGAGTTGGTAAGTACCAGCTCTTGGGTCACGCATCGGTACAATTAGAAGATTCTTCATTTAATAAATAATATTCATTTAATAAAATTGTGATGCAATTAAACTCTCTTAAGTCCGATATAGGAAGCTTAAATGGGAAAAGTTAATTTATTTGCTATTTTCGGACTCGGAAAATCACTTGATTGCTTTCTTGCTTCATCGCAATCTGTGAGTATTTATAGCAAATCCGAAGCTCAGTAACATAATGAAATACAAAGCTCTACTCTTAGATACTTTATTAAGAAAGAAAATTACAATCAAATAATAGAATTAAATTAGAAAATAAATAAATAATGCTGGACAATTCACACAGCATTATCTAGCCCCAAGCTAAGCAGAGCTTGTGTTATGGGTACTAGATAACTGATATACATAATATAAGACAATACATAGATAGATATTTTGTATTACATTATAGAAAACGACCAGAACACCCTGAACAAATGTCTGCAGATCGTACACACATTTGTCCCGAGGCGGGAATCGAAACCGCAACATTCTGCGTCGCAGGCAGACCTTCGTTCACCGCGCCACATCAGTCGTCTAAATTAAAACTAGTATTTACAATAGAAGCAATTGAGCTATCTGCAAACTACGGATTTTTGCTTACCCGCACTTTGGGTATCTCTAATAAATGAAATAAAGTCCCAAAAAAAGAGGTTGGTTACGCACACCCGTACTTATGGTGGGTTGCGGGTCCCGCCGAAGTTGAAATTTTTTGGGACTTTATTTCATTTCTATCTGCAAACTGTTGCAAACAATCTATAGGTAGCTCTGACTCTTAAATTTTCACGAACATTTTCAAAGTGGATCACGAAATCCAATTAAAGATGAATACATACAATCCTTTTGAGCAATGATCGCCTCCCCCAATAAACAGTGTGCATAAATTGGAGAGTACTTGCCTAAATGTAGAGCAATAATCTATCTTTGACCCGAGCTGGAGTGCTGGGAAGCAGTCCAATTCAGGGTTGACGCCTTCTGCCGGCTTCAGTTAAAGGTTGGAACAGATTGCGCAGCTTGGCATCCTGCAAATCTATAGAGTTCCGCAAAATGCCTGCTGATATAAAAAACGAAAAATTTGAAAATATATTTAAGTCGAGGTTATAATCATTACTCATACGCAAATGTTATCAAACATTGAATGAATTTCTTAATGAAAAATTTTGTACAGGTACCGAATAGGAATACATGTATTATTTTACATCAATCACTCACTCCACTATTTTATAACAATTGAATAGTACATAACAGGACATAAGTGGGTATATCATCGCTAATTATTAATGTCAATACAACATGTGTATAATATTGTATTGACACAAAAAAAAAAATTATGTCAATGGTAATTTACCATATTTTTTTTATTTACTTTTTTTTACCATTACCAACGTGATAAACTTACTAAAAGGTGACGAATTATGCATTTTTCTTTATAAGTTAACTTATTTTTTTTTAATATGACTTACTTAACACTGTGTACATTTACTTTTATGAATAAGAACTCACTTAGAATGCAACACCCTAACAGGGTTCATGTAGATTATACCATAAAAGTGTTACATCTTGTAATGGACATGAAAGCAATAAATAAATAAAAAAATTAGCTGAAGGCCTACAAAATTTGCGATCAACTGCAGAATTAGATGATTGCGGTGAAATTTGCCGATGGGCAGCTAAAACAAATCGTTACAAACATTTGTTTTTGGTTTTGCTAGTCGTACATAATAAAATGGTCCCTCGGGATGTCTGGTGAACTCACTCTCTTCTTCCATCTTCCATTTTCCACTTGATTGTCTAAATTGGACCAACTAACCAGACCAAAGCAATAAGTATTTCTTTTACACGCATTTTTAGGTCCATAGGAGTGTTGATAACTTTGTTCCAACCCAGAGGTTACAGATCCAGTTTCCTGTTTGTCTTATCTCCTTCTGTCGAATCATACCAATTTATAAATTAATCGTGAACTCATGATTATATACCTACTAGTCTAGGCCGACAGAGAAGGCCAAAATCCAATGCCTCAATACTTTTGAACTTTATTTCTGTATCGTTCTGAGTCAGATGATAAAAAAAATGCATCTATTTGTTGAGTAAACATCGTAAACTTTGAACGGTCTTTGAAGTCGTAAGATAAGCGCTCTTCATAAAATTATTATTGGCCCAGAAATATTTTTCGCGATGTACGGTTTACGAGAGCAATTTCTTGATAACAGAATCGCTCTAACCACATTCACAAGATGTCGTTAGTCGCATCCGATAACCCATTCAAGATGGTAAGGAGATTAACCTGAGGCCAAGTGATAACCTGAATGCGTTACGGAACGGAACTTTTAATTTTTCATCTGAAAATAACGTTTTGTTTGACTGAGCAGTACTGATCTTTATTTATTTATTGGAAAGGAACGCCAACAACGTATACATAAAGATTTCTTAGAGATAGGTGTACTTATTAATCTTCTTGCGATCATTAAAAGTTGCTCGATTTCTTTTTCCGGTTACATAAGATAGATACATTTTGATAAGAGGAAACGCGTTAGATACAAGAAAATAAGGAAAAGCGTGGAGTCATTAGCCTCGCGATATTGCCTGACGAAAAACACTTGTAATTATAAGATTTTTCCTTTAATCTTAATGCTGTTACAGATCATTCACCTCTTGATAGCATTTGTGCCCAATTTGTCACTAATTTGACTCTTGATGTGATGTTTGATGCCCGAGGGGTAGGAAAAAACAATACACGAAGCTTTTAAATAGATTACATCTGAAAATATCTTTGAATAAATTATAATTAACAATAAACAATTCAAATTATTCACAATTATTATTACCTAGATCTGAATTGGTTACGGTTTTTACAAGATACCTAAGTTGGAAAAAATATTTACGAAAAATATTCTAAGAGACAGCTCCTCCTCTCCGTTTTGGAAAACTGATCGAAGGTATCCGAAGCGTCTTCAAGATGATGGATGAAAGTTCATCAATGAAAAGTAAAGTAAGTAGATAAAGTACACAGCTGTTATATGGAATCTTGAATGGATGGAAGTTGAATAAGCTTTGCCGATCTATACCGGGGACGGCGCGGTCGTTCACCTTGGTCCCAGGTATACTTGTAGGTAGAAACCTTGGGAACAAAGCAATTTTCACACTACCGCAATCAACTTAAGTGCTGATTGGATTGATGGACTGAGTGGGCACTTGGATGGGAGAAACCTTCCAGTACCTGATGAATATACACTGGGTAGGTAAGTAAGATACGTTAGTTGATGCATTATACTGTCGTAAGAAGACTAACTACAAACATTGATAGAAGTTTTAGGCGTCCAAAGTCAAAATAAGGACTATTAGGTGAACAGGTCATCAACCCAGGCTCAATCTAGGGCTGCCAGCTCAATAAATCCGTTGCCGAATCGAGAAAACATAATCAATCACATTGGTGAACTGCAGTGTCATGATTGATAACCCTCCCTTTCTTTGAGATTAAGCACCCACTACCCTATGTATCCTACTTACCTACCCGTGAAAGTTTAAATAAAAACCATATTGATATTACTTTAGCTATCTAAGAGTTATTATCCGTATCCTAAAACAATATTAAAAAGGTGAAGCGGCTTTATTTTTTTATTTCAGCCCTAAAGTTCATCTCGACCTTTCTTCAAACAAATAAGGAAACAGAAAGTGTCGCAAAGAGCAGTGAACTTACAATACAACCCTTTTCTGCTAGGATGGGATTTAAAAGTATCCTCAATTCCTCAATGTCGTAAAAGGATCTTCCGGGTCGTGATAGGGTACATCTATGCCGCGGGTTCACGCGACCTTTAAACTAATCTTGAATAAAATGGAGCCTTAATTTAGTTAGGTCTCTTGAGAAAGTTGTGCAGGCTTTTCAAACAACTTTTTAGCTGTTACAGCTATCTAAGGGCTTACTTACACGGGCAGCTTGGCAGTCGCATCCTGACTGCTTCAAGCTGCGTGTATGTAGGCCCTAAATCTAATTTCGCGGTACTGCCTAGTGCGTACCCGTGTCAACGAGAATCGAGTTTTTTTATCACTATGAGATGACGGTCAATAGGTAGGTTGTAGCCAAGAAGCTTATCCGGTAATATTACAGAAGCTTCTTGGTTGGTGCCTATTGAGAAATTTTCAAAAAACAACGCTAAAGATTTAAGTTCGTGCTTTTTGTCAGCAGATTTTGATAAACCTTCCTATCCTAGAATCTATGCGAATAAAATAGCTTGCGTCGGACAGTATTATTTTTATTACATCCCAAGGAGATTTAAAAAGATAGATAAGGTTAATATTCTATGATATTATATTATTTATGATAATATTTCCTAACTTTCTTGTGTTTGAAGAAGAAGTTGCCACCGGTTTAATCTTGGCAAGATTGAACCGGTGGCAACTTCTTCGGCTGCTTCTGTACGTTCGAAGAAGACGTAAAAAGAATTGGATTCATCCGCATATACGTGAACGATATATCAGAGAAGAGTTCTTGCCGATAGTGGAGAGGAGGCTTAAAACAAAAAAAAAACAGTGCGTCACAATCTTAGAAAATGTTCTTGCGTTCGCGTTTACTCATTTCTTCGGAGTTCTGATGACAGCGCTCGGGTGTCGTGAGTGCAATGGACAAGCAAAGCAGCCATAGTAAATACACGTAAAATATATACCGCTAGGTACTTCATCGCCATCATCTCGATCACGTGTATACTTTTCGCTGAAGTGGCGGTGGACAAGCGGCGGCTGATTTCGTAATAAAAGAAGGCTTCCAGTAAACGAAAACAAAAAGGGGATCGCCAGGTTTCAGTATTTCGCCTATACAAATGTTAGTCAGTTTACCTACACCTATACTTTTACTTATAGTACCTACTTAGTTATTATAAAATAAATAAGTTACTCATTGTATATCACTACATAGTATAAAACAAAGTCACTTCCCGCTGTCTGTCTGTCCCTATGTATGCTGTTTGTATGTTTTAGATCTTTAAAACTATACCTACGCAACGGATTTTGATGCGGTTTGTTTAAATAGATAGAATGATTCAAGAGGAAGGCTTATATGTATAATATATGCATAATATAGATAGCACCCGTGCGACGCCGGGGCGGGTCGCTAGTTACTCTATATTTCATTTCAACGACCTTCGGAGATCGTGACTGGTGTCTTTAGGATCGGATATTCATTATATCTATGTTTTCACATTTGTTCTGGAGGTCAACCTGGATTATTCTGAACACGTGTAGCAGACACGTGTCCACGATAATCCTAAAAAATAAAGCGTGGAATACATGTAAATTTTTCATGGTACATACCTGCCCGTTTCCAAATATTCCATGAGCTTTATTCGTTTGATGAAGATAGGTAATAAATTGCTTACGAGCACTTAACCTTACTTTGACTGTTATAAAAGTTTATTGAGCTTACTCTTACTCTATTTATTTGATCTCTTTATTATGGTTGGTACTTAGCACATACGTCGGTAGTAAAAAAGCAAGATGCCTCAGGTCATAGGTGCTTAGAGCTTCGACCAATGTAAGTAACTATAATAACTAGAATTCCCTACATTGGTCGAAGGCTTGAGTCTGATCAACTTAAGGCTGGTCTTTCGAAAAAATCAACATTTCCATGATCTTTGAGATCCTACTGCTGTTCAAATATGAAATCTAGGATTCTTATACCTAATAGTCGATAGCATTCTGTACAAAAACGCCAAGATAGTTTTTTTGATTATAATAGTTGCATTATGTTTGAATGAAAAAAAAAACTAAAATATCTCAATTTTGATACATATTTACCTTCTTCTCCGAACTAATATGACTAACTCACTTGATTTTCGCACACGCGATCTGCTCTGTCCCGCTCCTATGAACGCGAAATCCTGTGATCCTATCCTTTTCAGTTAATGTCGTCGTTAGTAGTCCTTTAAACCAAAGAGTTAATTTATGTTGTAGGCACCTTCTTACGTCGGTATTTGAACTCAGCGCTAAGAAAGCGTCCTTGTTTAATGACATTTACATTCCGATGACATGACAATTGGACAATAATAATTATGTTTTTTGTTTATGGAGTGGAAATTTTATTTTGATTTTATTTATTTATCCCTCATCATCAAAAGCTAGAACCCTGATCTATTCCAGCATTCATGCTCAAGTACAATGAATTCGAAAACATTTTATCGGATACGTGATGCAACGTCGACATCCACGAGTTCTCAGCTCAAAAAGTGAATCTGATTCATTTGAAGTTACATCGACTGGCACCAAGAACAACCATCTCCCCTGGTCAGCTAGTGTCCAGTTCTTCAGGAAAAAACTCAGAGAAAATTCACATCATGTTCCTGAGCCAAGGAAATCCACACAAAGTTGTTGCAACTTTAAGCCCGCACAAAGACAACAAATATTCGATGATCACAAAGTGTCAGAAAAACCTCCTAACTCACTCACAGAGGGATCTCTGTCAATGAACCAGGTTCTACCTTTCCCGAAGTCTAGTAAGGAAAACTGCTTCACTCGTCTACGGAATACATTCAGGAAATTTCAGTTGAGAGCTGCAAGTCTCTCTAGTGACACTATACAAGAGGACCCAGGAACTACGAAAGTATCTCATTTCAAATTCCACAAATGTGAGTTATGTCAAAGACTTTACTATTCTCATTTAAATGACAGCGGTGGTGAAAATATCTGTGAAAACTGCAGGCTACCTTGCTCAAGCAAAACTGCCTTTCGCAAGTCCAAATAGCGCTAATGGAAACCTTCCTAATTTGTAAGTGCATAGATTAACATTTAGAGAATAAAGTTCTGCGAAAGTAACTTATTTAGACTTTTTGTAAAAATGTTTGCTAATACATTTCGTAAAGGAGCTATTATTTATATCTACAGAAGAAAAAGTTTATTTGACTCCAACAATACTTACCAATTTCGTCAATTTTGTCGTCGTTTTTTTCGTCATCCATACCCCAATGCTTGAAAACGAAAGTTTTCGAGCGAAATTAACGAGAGCTATGCTCGGAGTTTCTCTGAAGGATAGGATTCGTAACGAATAGGTACATCCGACAGAGAACCAAGGTTATGGACATAGCTCAAAGGATTAGCAAGCTGAAGTGGCAGAGGGCTGGCCATATCTCGAGAAGAACCGACAACCGCTGGGGTAAACGTGTTCTTGAGTGGAGACCGCAAATCGGCAAACGTAGTGTAGGACGCCCTCCGACAAGGTGAGATGACGATTTGCGAAAGACTGCTGGCAGATGCTGAATGCGGCAAGCTGAAGACAGGGCGCTATGGCGCTCATTAGGGGAGGCCTATGTCCAGCAGTGGACAAATATAGGCTGATGATGATGATGATACTTACCAATTTGCAATAATATATTCACTTAATCATTTAGAGATCTCACAAGTAAGCTGTGATTCTTAGAAACTTCTGTGTGCTGTCAATGAGTACCACTTACTGAAGTCACTGAAAGTTCTGTTTGCAAGACCTTGCGATGGCAGCACTAGGGTCGCGTTGTGATGTGAATGAAGCGAACGGTCGACAGGTCGTCATCCCTATCTGGTAGGTCTTCGGGCTAGCCAGTGATTGCCTAATCGAGACCTTGACTTTTTTGTGAATAGTGTTGACCTTATGAGTGGTATCATAATTATTAGCGAGTTATTAATCCATCGATAATATGAGATGCAGTTAACTCTTCAGTTAATAAATAAATAAATAAAATAAATAATGCTGGACAATTCACACAGCATTATCTAGCCCCAAGGTAAGCAGAGCTTGTGTTATGGGTACTAGATAACTGATATACGTAATATTATACATTACATAGATAGATATTTTTTATTATACATAGAAAACACCCAGACCAACGGAACAAATTTCTGCAGATTTTACACAAATTTGTTCCGAGGCGGGGATCGAACCCGCAACCTCTTGCGTCGCAGGCAGACTCTCGCCCGCTGCGCCACTGAGGTCGTCAGTACATCGTCGTACAGTTAATAGTATGTACTTTGAATACTAAATGGGTAGGTATACCCATGGTTAATTACTTTTATTTAATATTTATCTTATTGAATCTCTGTCATTAATACAGAGTGTCATGATCATGAATGAGTCATGACTTACAATAATAACTGACCTTGAGATATATCAATGTTACCCGCATGTAATTGAATTGCCTTTTTATTTTTTGTTTTAACTAGGTAGGTAGTTACATTGAATATATATAATTTTATTATAATTACGTTAAATTACTCTATACGGCAGAACACGTTGCGGATCAAAGTAATTAATTAAATTTAACGAAGGATTACCGAAAACGATGCCAAAAATTATGATAAATTGTTAGTGACATTCGAAAATAGAAAATCTTTGATGAAACTGTGAGTGTAATAGACTAA
This sequence comes from Eupithecia vulgata, assembly GCA_946478455.1. Classification (NCBI taxonomy): domain Eukaryota; kingdom Metazoa; phylum Arthropoda; class Insecta; order Lepidoptera; family Geometridae; genus Eupithecia; species Eupithecia vulgata. The sequence goes on along the minus strand of OX297862.1, from coordinate 4,767,030 downwards.
AATAAATTCAGATTTGAAGACAGATTTACGGTCCGCTAAAACAAATAGCTCTGCTGATTATGAGCTACTAGTGGTCCGCCCTGACTTCGCACGGGTATATTCTATAGCCTACTATGTTCATCAGGGATAATGTAAGATTCTAATGGTGTAAGAATTTTTCAAACCGGTCCAGTAGTTTCGGAGCCTTTTCAATTCGAAAAACAAACACAAATTTTTCCTCTTTATGTTATTAGTGTAGGAAAACCTATGAGATATTGGTAAAATATTTTACGTATCTTACACTGGTATCATCTGAGCAAACCACAGAAGTTCAAAACCTTTATTCATCACTAGCGGTCCGCCCCAGCTTCGCACGGGTTTATTCTATAGCCGTGAATGTAGCTTTCTAACGTCAAAGAATTTATGAAATTTAGCTCTTAAATTGTACCGGCCCAAATGAGTTTGTTAGGTTTTATTGACCTCTGAACTAATGAATGTTTTCTTTCAAGATGTATAGGGTAACTAACTCATTACGTAATTAAGATTATTTCAATATAAATCAATCTAACTCAAATTCTTATAGGTTTTAGATTCACCCCTTCGCCTTAACAGCCTATATTGGTCCACAGCTGGACGCCGGCCTCCCCCTGATAAACTATTTTTGGCTTTTATCTCATGGGCGTAGTGCCCATAATCCCCATGCTGGGCAGTGGGCAGTCATTGCAGTTCAGTGGCAGAATTTTTCTGCAGAAGGCGCTGCTGCCCGCCTGGTGGGCATCCCCCAGTCGCCTCTTATGATACCCGCGGGAAGAGTTGGGGTGGTGCAAATTCCAAGCCGGCACCGGTTTTAGATTCTAAGATTCGAATTGTTCTTTCTATTTACCAGGACAACGACCATTTAAGTATATTGACAACACGAATTCTGTGTATATGGCAAACAGGTTTGCGTATGTAGTTTTTAAGACTGAGCTCATATTAATACTGTTGAGCTCAACTGATGTAGAGCTTTGAAAATATTCCGATTCTGATGTGTGTAGGGTAACACTAATTTTTTTAGGACTTTTTATTTCTAAAATAAAACAGCATTTAGTTAACACCAAGGCTAGACATTTTATTTCTAAAATAAAACAACATTTAGTTAAAATGATTTAAGGCATGTACTTTTCCAAAAACCTATTACTAATTTTGTACCTAGAACATTATATTTGCTAGGTTTTCTACATCCTAATTAAAATAATCTATTCTTTTACCTTACTGCGTTTAAAAATGAAATATAAGCAATTTATTTACATTCTATCACAGGCGTTTGACGATTTCTTAAATTAACTTTGACTTAAACTATGAAACAATAAGTAAACACGCGGCTTTTTCCACCTTATTCTATATGAAAAACTTTTAACTAACATCAATATAATTTAACTGCAGAATAGGTGTTTGTAAAAAATCTAAAAATATGTCGATCTATGTCTAAAGGCACGTTCTGGTGATGTGTGAGAAGAAATTAATGTTTATTTTTTTTGTTTGCTATGATCACTACGACGTTTAAAACGCTACGTGATTTTTAGTTTCTGTGTATACTGTTTTCGATAACTATAGTGTAAAAATGTAGGTATCGTAATATAATAAAATCCTATTCTAGCTTAAAAATTAGAATCTACTTTTAGCAAAGTTTCTGCACCTCTTGCAAACCTTAATACCTAGATAAACAATAACTACATACATATGTAAATTGACTCTGGAATGGACTTGCTTAAACAAACATTCTCAATAAAACTTCAAGATAGTTGTCCTTCTTTCAGGAGATTGCTATGCCTTCCTCTTTCAGCTGTCTGACGACCTCAGGAGCAAATTCTTCCTCTCTAAATTTGTATCCACAAGTCAACATTTCTTTAGCTATGACAACATTCTTTCTCAGAGACTCGAACCAGATGGTGTAGGAGTAGTCTGGCCATATCCCCCCGTAGCGTTCGGGGAGGTGTTCCTTTTCTATGTGCTTGTGTAGGTTGGGTAGTTCATATCCATGGAAGTAGATTCTAGAGCGCATCTCGGCTGTCAGCATCGGCTTGAATATGTTGTACATCTTGTCGAACAGCCACGAGTGGTTGATGATGTGGATGGCGTGGGTGGAGGTGGGGTAGCAAGACTGAAACATCGACAAAAATATACCTTAAAGGTTGAATTTTATTTTGCTGTGTTGCATCGAGCGTATTTTACGCGAGAGTGAGCACCAAACAGTACGCTCCCTGGGTACTGTTTGGTGCAAATAGTGGCTTATGTTTTTTAAAGATAAAACTTTTGATGCTTTTTGAATTGTTGAACTCATTGTTATACGTGAGAACTCACTCACACGGGGATTTTATCTTTATGATACAAAGTAACATTTTAAGGTTGTGCTAATTAAATTTGAAGGTCCAGAAGGTGTGTCTGTTTCTAAAACAAGCAGTTTTATTATTGCATTATCATTTAACATGCATTTTATTACACTTACCACGAGCATTTTAACGATCTTGGAGGCTACCGAGGGTGTGATCTGCCAGGCGTGCTGCGTGCCTATGTCCTCTAGGTCAAAGATGGCCACACCCCCGAGGATCTGCGTGCGCTGCTCCATCATGCCCAGCTCTATTGCCAGGATGGTTGCTCTGAACAGGTCTTCTACGGGAATGGCTTTTGGGTCCCAGCATCCTGGAATATGGGTTATGCTAACGTGATATTTTTAAACCAGACAGCATCTATTGGATGTTTTGTCCAAATAGGATTATCAAATCCTATTTCATGGCAAGAGCGGCACACGCTTAAGTTTTGGCAAATGCAGATAAACAGACAAAATAAAGCTTAACGTTTATAAAAGTTATCTTCCAGCTAACCTTATTACTAGTTGTTCGTGAAAATTTAATTTGTGGATGTGTATTTTCTTTCACACAAAAAATTCAACCAGGGTCACATCACCTGACTCAAATTAAATTAAATTCCTTATAATGGTTTATGTGCTCATGTCGGTATTGTGTGGAAAATAACTGTGAAAATAGCCTACAGTAGGTAATTCACAGATGCAACATGTAAAGTTCAATGCACCTCATAGGTGCAATTAGGTTTTGACCTCGAGATTCTTTATCACAATGTTGTGGAGGTGTGTATTGAGTGTTAAAGTGAGCATAAAACGCAAGAAGGTAAATATTAGTTCTGTAATAAAAATGTATTGGCCAGTATCTAGCATATCCTACCTTAATGACTATTATAAAACCTTGGAAATCGACGAAACCCAGATAAGTACAGTAAAAGATAAATCTTATGGAAAAGATTGTAGTGTAGCGTGCGTGAGGTATACGGAGAGGACAGACACAAAAGTGGGCCTTACAACACTAAAAAATAGAAGCAAGAATAATAATAATGGGAGATTCAGAACAAAATGATATTACAATACTATCGCAAAGAAACATACACTTGCTCGAGGACAAAGCTGGTGTTTGAGGGGTGACTTCGAAGGCTTGGTCAAGCAAAGCTAGATCAGTCAGCTCACCTATCCTGAAGATCATGAGTCTCCGCCCGTCCTGGTCACGGTAGGGTGGCACGGCGATAACGTTGGCGTCACCGATAGTCTGCAGATCCAGGGGAAATATGTTCTCGAATAGCTCCGGGTGGTCCTCTTTGAACTGGTAGTAGTTCACTATCTGAAATAGAAAACAGGTTGAATTAGAAATTTATGTTAATCTCCGGAATTTATTGATGTAACGCCGAGTCTAGCGAAGCGCAAGTCTTTTTTGACGGTAAAAAACATAGAAGTAGATAAAAAACTTCGAAAAAAGAGCAGGTTCTTTGTTCGGCTGTGTACAATCAACGGAGAAATCAACATACATGAAACATCTCATGTATATTGATTTCTCCGTTGATTGTAAGCCGATGTTAATGGATTTTTTATTATGAAATTATTAAAAGTTATTGAAAATGATGACGTAAGTTTCAAAAAATATGACTTCTGAGATATTACTATATTATTTTCTGAGCTATTTGTCCTGCTGAAAACAGTGTAAATATAAAGAAATACGAAATTGGTCTTTAGTTTTTTTGTAAAAACATCAAATTAATAGTTACAAGCAATGAATTCGTCTTTGTCGTTTCCTCAACCTCACCTCAACAGCCTATATTGATCCACTGCTGGACACAGGCCTCCCCCTGAAAAGCGCCCCATTGGCTTTTATCTCCCGGGGGAAATGCCCATAATCCCCACGCTGGGCAAGCGGGTTGGTGATCGCAGTTAGGTGGTATTTATTATTCAACAGGAGGCGCTGCTGCCCGCCCCCGGTTTATATCCCTTAGTCGCCTCTTACGACACCCGCGGGAAGAGTTGGGGTGGTGCAAATTCTAAGCCACACGGCTCCGTCGTTTGCCTCGGTATAATTTTTGCAAGTGCCATACCATATCTTTCCTACACAAATGCATTTATGTGTGTGGGTGTGTGTAAATTATGTGTGTAGAATTATCAACCTTTTTGAGATTTTGACCTGCTAGCCATTAAGTACCTACCAGTCATGTGGGAAGAGTCAAGGCTTTTCTCACCTTCCATCAGGCGTATTTAGTCAAATTATTTCTACAATTTGTTACAATGTAGGTAACTTAATTAGTGGTTATGAGTCGTTTCTAATAATATGTGTCTAATGCTTATTGTAAAAACTTTTCTGTGAAGTTTCTAGGTAAAATCTATAATATCTGATTAGCAGCTATTTCAATTTGAATGTTTAGATTAATTCTCAGTCGAACAAATAACATAGTTATAAAAAGAAGAAGAAAAAGAAAATATTCTTATTTGCCTTAAACTACAACAACACAATAACGCCTTAGAATTAATTAGCCGAAGATCTCAAGAGGCGCAAATATGCAGGTCTCGACAGAGCCTACACATTTGCTCCCCTTGGAGTCGAGACCGTCGAGGTTCGTGGGGTACCGAGGCTCTCCGGGTTTTCAAAAAATTATCTGAGCGTCTGGTCGAAGCGACGCGTGACCCGAGAGCTGGTGAGTATCTGGCACAGCGCATCAGCATTGCTATACAGCGGGGCAATGCAGCCAGTGTCTTAGGCACGCTTCCAACTGGTATTGATATGGATCAGTTGAGCTAACTGTAGATTGTTTGCAACAGTTTGCTGATAGCTTAATTGTTTCTATTGTAAATACTAGTTTTAATTTAAATTTGTTATTTGATTGTTATTTTCTTTCTGAATAAAGTTTAAATTTATATAATTTAATAATTTACACAATAACTATACTAAATGAATCCTAGATTTAGTCTAAATCTTTTTTGTGCGTAGCAGTTTTTAGGGCAAATATGGCCCACACTCAGCATTATGCTGGGTAGACCAGGTGTGTCTACCCAGCGCTGGTTTTAAAAAGCTAGTACCAGGGCTTTTATATCTATAAAACCATGAAAATTCCTTCAAAATAGAGGCCAAAAGCAAGTTAATCCTTATTTATAAAGTATCACCCATAACCAGTTCCTAGAAGCTTCAAGAGCAACCTATGAACGCCGCATCTTCAGGGGTGAACCAATCAAGAGGCGATCACAATCATGACTGCAGTGACATCAAATCCCTCTAGAATTAAAAAAAATATGACTTACAAGTCTATGCGCCCTTTGAGGCACGAAGTTGCGCGCACGCAGAAATCTGATCAAAAAGTCGTCGTCCATCCGATGGGGCGTGCACTCGCCGCGCTCTAAAACATAAAAAATAATAACATTTGAATACTTGCATAAACAAGTTCATAAGTCATAAACATTATCTCGATTAAAGCCTGTAATTATCAACAATAAATGTAAACATATACAAATAAAAATTAATGGTTACACAAAGTATTTTGCATTAGTATGGTTATTATAATTTTGCCATAAAACATTGTAATGGTTGTTATATACATATATCTGACGTGTTGTGAGAAAACTAGCCTTATTGCTCGGTAACTAGGGCTTTATGCATAACCTTGACTAAATATGAATTTACTAAGTTACATAAATATAATAACGACATTTAAATTTAATTAGCGCCGAACGGTAAGGAAATAATAATTAGGTAAGCCATGTTTTAAAGCCATTGAAACAACATTAAAATAATTCTCCATAATATTTTTAGTAATGCTAGATTAGATCTATTGCTAAAGGATTGTAAGGCGGATAATACTAAATCTCCTACGAAACCATTTTTTACAATAATTATCATTTCGAAATATTTTATCATTTATTTTAATATATAATATAGATTAATAAATAAAATATTTATTTGGTGCTGCGTTTGAGACCAAAATGTTTAATTTGGCATAATATATAATTTTTTGCAAATACGTATGTAAAAATGCGGCTTGATTTTGTTCAAATATTTACCTTTCAACTTCCAAAAAAAACCTACGAATATCTTTTCCACTTCTGAAATATTCATCAATTACAGAATTATATTTACGTAGGTACCTAGTTCGACGTGCAGGGGTATTGGTAGATACATAACGCGTTTAAATTTTAACCAAGATCGATTATTACACGTAAACATGAGTTTGTCTGACTTTAGTCTGTGCATCATACACAGACAAAAGGTGTCCTTGCAAATGTTACTCAAAACATGAACAATAGAAGCGTTGTAATAATGCTAAGCTACATTGCACCCATTTTTAAACGATGCTCCCATTTTTTAAACGATTTGTATCATAACATGTGATCTATCGATATCAACAGCAAAAATGTGAAATGTTAAATTATAATATAACTTTCAAAGACCTGTCTCTAAATCTATTTTCTTTTATTTATTTTTTTCTCGCATTTTCTTTACGTATTGAAGTGGTTTACCTATCTTTCCTTTGCTTTGGGGCTAGATGATGCGGTGCAGCCAAAATAAATATGGAAGTTATTCAATAATAGACTCGTAATATATACATATAAAATGACTATAAAATGGCACTGTTTCCAAAACCTACTTACATATAGTGTGCCAAGAAGTGTATATGTATATACGACCAACCTCCATTTCTATAGAGATTGGTCTATTACACCCTGTACAGTGTTACATCATTAAGATTATTTTAGATAGGAGAACCTGTAAATAAAACTTATCTATTCTGCTGTCACAATAAGATTTCACATTATAATAAGAGACAGTACCATTTTTGTAGTCCTTGCGATTGCCACCATCAATCTTCGAGCAAAGTCCTCTTTGTTAAGTACGTCTGGCTGTTAGTCACGATGGCATTATGCTAATCCAGAGTGATTTAGATCTTTGACCTAGAAAATGTTTCTCAATAGAGTGTCTCATATGTAAGATCATCCATTCACGCCCAGTACCAATAGATAAAACGCTATTATTTTTATTTAAATATTTTTGGGTGTGTTATCTATCACTTATCGTAAATCAAACTACTCCCTACCTAAAAATTGTTTACATACTTTTCCAAAATTTTGGTTTAGTTTGGTTAGACGTTACATAAATAATAGAACCTTGAGATTGAAAGTTAAGACTAATACGACGAGAAAAAAACTGAGTGATATAACTTTCTTCTTTATGAAATGATAACTCCAGAATTAAATTTATTGGACACAGTAGAAAGTTTCATTGGTAACGCAATAAAATCTATCTCTTAAAAACTTTGATTTTTCTCAGATAAAGCTATGGATCCTTACACACTCGGAGATTTCGTTTTAACATTCGTCTCGAGCCTGAAATCTCACCAAGGAAAGATTTTACCTAAAATGTAAAATATTCACAACATTTTCACATAGTGATTAATTGTAGCTTTTTATTAAGCACCGATAAAGCAGACGAATGGAAGCAGACCAAATTGTTTGTCGTACATCAATGTCGCTGAAACGGTGTGAACTTTAGCGACATCGATGTAGTACGGGGGTTTTATAGGTTTCTTAAAGCAATAGTATTGGTACCATAAGGTACTTTGTTATGAAGTCATGTAAATGTCTGTAGGTAATTATGGTGATCGGAATATTCACTTTTTGTCGGTGGCTGTACTTGAATCTTAAAATAGATTGACCAATGTTTGCTTTCGGGTAATCTCTCTCAAACTGCTTACTTTAATATATCAACCAAGAAGCTAGTGGTTTTCACTGATATAGCTAATATACATATATAATTAAACGAATAAAATCAAAACGAGCACATTATTTCGTATCACTTAGTTTTATAAGACTTTAAAATTTTCTGTGAGGAAAACTTTCAAATTATATTTTTTCATATATTTTTTTATTTTTTTAATAGATGTACGTGTAAATATTAGATTTTATTATTTTTTTGCTGTTAAATAAATGCATTCCATATTTTAAAATATGAGTCGAGAATTCTTACTACAATACTTTTAATATACCTACATAATTCAAATTCTAAAATTTTTGAATACCCTAGTCATAAATTCTTAGAAATAATGGCTATACATACGCCCACTGATGTTATAATTTTTTTGTCAACAATTAATGATATATAAAAGCACATAATCATTGTTTACCTACATCTACATGCCACCATAAATAGAGGGGTTCCACAGTGACTAATAAATGATAGGTATTCATTATTATAACGTTCTTAGAAGGTCAGGGGCACACCTCCGCAATCATTTAAGTAGGCTCAAAACCAGTGTTTAATCAATTCAAAGTATAAACAAAGCAAGGTTTTTAATTGAGTAGGTACATTACTTTAATTTTGTAACCTTGTAAGCCTTTTGACCACTCTTAGGTGTAAAAAAAAAAAAAAAACTCGTCTTTATTTTATAAAAACATGCAACAATGTTGCAACTTATTAGATGCGCAGCATTAATAAAATAATCGGCATTCAAAAAAGTAATAAAATAATTAAGGATGACTTCTTACTATAATATGGAAATTAATAAAAACAATACAGTTTGTTTTCTTTCGTCAGAGCATTGCTCATAGGAGTAAAGGTTGCCTGGCAGAGATCGCTCAAAGTGATAAGGCCGCCCATTGTACAACGTAATCTGTATTAGTACTTTCCTGTCCTGTGTATCTGTCTTATTTTGGTATGCAATAAAGAGTAATTGTATTGTATTGAGTAAAGCGTAGAACAAGATCTTAGACACGAAGCTCAATGGAGTCTTAGGTACTTAGGGGCTGGGGCAGTGAACGAGTTAAAGCGTAGTAAGATCATTTTCCGCAGCTCGTAGATGACCTGCAGTCTAGTCTCCGACGCCTTCCCGCTGTGATTGGGCGTAGTCCAACAACTCTGGTAGCGGTTCGCCAAGGTTCAGGCCCTATATCTAGTTTATTTTTAATGTAGTTACCTGAGATCATTTCCTACAGCTCGTAGATGGCTTGCAGCTTGATCTCAGGCTCTTCGCCGCAGTGCTTGAGCGTAGTCCTACAAATCTTATAACCCCATATTCAGGTCTCTACAGATATATAGTGTAGTTACCATAGATCATTTCCCGCAGCTCGTAGATGGCTTGCAGCTTGGTCTCGGGCTCCTCGCCGCAGTGCTTGCGCGCGTAGTCCTGCAGCTCTGGTGGCGGTTCGCCCAGCTCCAGGTCCACGCTATAGTCAGGAGTCGGCATTTTGCTCTGTAATACAGAAATATAAGCTATTAAGTTATATGTTTTTATGACAATAAACCAATTTAAAAAAAAAACATTGTTGGAAATAAAGTGATATCTCTGATTTCGGTCGCTTCAGTGTGTAGACTAAAGTAAAGAAGCGACGAAGAAACCTGCCTTAGTAGTTAGTTGTTATTTTTCTAGTTGGAGCAAAACCCGTCCCAAGTTTTTTATCTTTTATATAATCTGATATTTTGTAGTAAGCCTTTTTGCACAGAAAGGTTTTTGACAATTTTTTTGAATTTATTTATTTATAGATTTTGCAACTCACTAGGAGTTTTGTTGTAGAAGCGTATACATTGCCTTTTAAAAAATACATTAATTTTGTGAAGCCCGGTTGTGGTTTATTTCTACTAAGTTTATGTTTATTTCTACTACATGTTTATATAATGTACCTACATATATCGCTATTTTTAATACAAGCGTTCACGCTGTTATCAGATTTATCAGGGATCGGCTTTTCGCTCTGGAATACTAATAAATACTTTATTATTCTCAGAGTCATAATAAAATTTGTTTCCACAAAATTAACAGCACATTTCAAATATTTTTGGTTTTATAATGTTTTCTTAGAGACATTATTCAACCCAGTATAAAAATAGTAGCCCGATCCATTTAGTAGCTTTGGCGTGAAAATTAACGAAGTTCCATTCATTCAGCCAACCCATAAATGTCTGTACATTTATGCTTGCAGCTATTATTATGTATGTGATCCAACCAAACCTTCGCATTTATAATATAAATGTGATTAGATGTTAAGAAAACTACGGCAATGAATTTAGTAAACTGGTAGCTACTATTAAACGAGTGTCTATGATTTTTTATAGATTAAACCTTGACGGGCGTAAAAAATATACCTACTCGTCGACTAAAGAGCCTCCTTGATTTTGTGCGAGTTAAAAATAGCAACACGGAAATGAAAGGAATTTGTCGATAAATGTGAACCAATTATCATAAGGAATATAGTATATAGACTTTATTCAAGAATACAGCTAAACAACTTTGCAATGTAAAAAATAATTATCATCAGCCTATATTAGTCCACTGGTGGACAAATAATAACTTGGCTTATTTTAAACTAGCAGCTACCCGCGGCTTCGTACACGTTTAAGTCTATTTATATCTCATGGGAACTGATTTATGGAATAAAAAGTATAAGTTACTCTCCATCCTTTCAACTAACTCTATGCCAAAAATCAAGTCGATTGGTTGCTTAGTTGGGGCATAAAGGAAGGACAAACAACACAGTTCCGCATTTATAATATTAGTATAAATAAACTATAAACTGACTCCAAATTCCTAAATGAAAATGGGTTTAGGAGCAAAACTTTAAAAGCGCGAACTCCTCGTAATTATAAAGCGGTGACATCTAGTTACAATTAGAGTCTAATATAATAAATAAAAATAAAATAATAAATAAATAATGCTGGACAATTCACACAGCATTATCTAGCCCCAAGGTAAGCAGAGCTTGTGTTATGGGTACTAGATAACTGATATACGTAATATTATATATTATTACATAGGTAGATATTTTTTATTATACATAGAAAACACCCAGACCAACGGAACAAATTTCTGCAGATCATACACAAATTTGTTCCGAGGCGGGGATCGAACCCGCAACCTCTTGCGTCGCAGGCAGACTCTCGCCCGCTGCGCCACTGAGGTCGTCAATTGAGGTCGTATGGTTAGATGTTTCGTAAGGAAAAGGAAATATGAACCCTTATAGGATCACTTTGTTGTCCGTTTGACCGTCTGTCAACCCTCTTTTCTCAGAAACTCGTGGAGGTATCGAGTTGAAATTCACATCATATAATCAGGTTTGTTACCTCTTGGAGCCGCGATATACTCAAATCAAACTTCTAAGTTACAGTCGTTTCTGCCCAAATGTTTTAAATTTTCCTGGTTTCCTAGGAAAATTCACAACATGCACAAAACATATAGGGAACTTCCCATTGGCCTACAATCATAAAATTTGGCAAGAAGCTAGGTCTTTTAGCACAAGTAAGGGAAAAATCCGAAAACCGGAAGTTTGTAGTCCGATCTCGAAACCCTAAAAACCGAACATCCCATCCTCTTGAATTCAGTAAAAAGAAGGAACCATCATTTTTCAACACCACATTTTTTGATGCCGAAAACTCGCCACAAGGCTTTAAGCAAGATGAATTTAGGTTATAGTCGGAACAACTAACCTTTACCAAATCCATAACTGATTTAGCATATCGAATATCCTTTATGTGTAGAATTTCTATTTCTTGACTTTTTATACCTTGATTGCTAGATAAAATGCGAACTTTATGTTTCACCTAACTTCAGTTCATTAGACATGCCTTACATAATAGTATAGGTAGAATAAAGCTCTGAAATTCGTCTGATCGACTCTAGGCTGGTGCGAAGAGCCACAGCTTTTTTAACTCTTCAATTATGTTTGAAACAACAATGGCAGTAGCTATTAAAGGAAGTCATTTGCTAAGTAAAATAATCCTAGCCACTTAAATGCACACCTTTTTTAAATATATATATAACACATAAACAAAACGTTTAGCGATAAATCACATTCTATTATTATAAATGCGAAAGTTTAGATGGATGGATAGATAAATGTTTGTAGCTCAATTACGCCAGAACGGCTAAACGGATCTAGATGAAGTTTGACACGGAGATAGATTATAGTCTGGAATAGCACATGGCTATATTTTATCCCGGAATTCTTACGGGCACGGGAACTACGTGTGTGAAACCGCGAGGCGCTGCTAGTTTTCACAAAGGGAACGGATATTTATTTTTAGTTTATATCATACTCTTCTGCACTCGGCTTTTCACGTGCTTTCCAAGGCTATGTCCGTCCCTAGGATACCATTTACCTCCCTGCCAAATTTCATTAGGATTTGTTCAGCCGTATAAACGTGATAAAATAACAGACATACAGACAGAATTACTTTTGCTTTTATAATATTAGCTTGTATAATATCTCTATAGATCAATTTAAACAGTTACCAAGATATTGAGGCTAAAAAACCAATCATCATAAAGATGCAAATTTACACTGTTGCACTGATTTACTTTATTGAAAAAGTTGATGTATTTAAATTGAAAGTTTAACCACTATAGCTTAATAGTAGGATAAAAATTTGGCATTCATCATGACTGAATTAGCGTTATGAAATCAATTAATAATGTTAAATATATCTCACGATCTTAGATCTAGATACGAGTTGCGTAACATCGAGTAATAAAAAAAATAAGACCCTTAATTAATCTTCTAGATTAAACATTGGTAGTGATTCTGTTGGCACAAAACTTAAACTAAACTAGTGTAAAAATGTTGCTGTCCCCTTTTCTTCGAGATAAACAAATGAGACAGCATCAATTTTAGGCTAGTTTAGTTTAGGTTTTGTGACAACGGAATCAGTACCTGTCTATTTATAACGGGTGTTTAAGACGTGACCAGCACGTTTTCCTTGACCGCGCGAATGTTTTTTATAGTTTCCTAGGTGTGAAGTTATATTTTTTATCCGCACCGTGTTCCGTATTTACAAGGCCTTTGCTTAATGTAGCTCATAATCACGTGCGCACATAAGTAGTGATTATTTGCGAAGCAGGCTTTATTGTGCGTAGGCGCCTGGCGCAGATATCGTAATTCTATACGAGTCGTCAGCAACAATGGCAAAGTAGAAGCTTATCAGGAATTCAAATCCCACGCTGTTATTCTGCTAATTGTACTAAATGTGACCCTTATCTTGTGTATGATTAGTATCAATTACTCTCAACTCAACCAACTCTTAAGGGCCTATATACTACTTCAAATCAACTCCGTCAGTCCTAAATATCTTTCAAATGAGTAAATATTTAACTTTGAAATTTATACATGGTAGGTACAGTTCAAGACTTATTCTATCGATCATATGTTTCGAAAACACGATTCCATAAAATTTTCTCAATAGAAAAAATCGCAAAGTTACCTCCAAATTTTAACGAAATCCTTAATTTCTCAAAAAATACAGAAGTCAAGATGTTAAAAATAAGCATAGTAATAGAACTAGGTATAAAGAACATTTTAATTTACGGATTTTTATAATAAAGTCCTAATTAATAGATAATAAGATAAAACTTGATTTTTCTGCTTGCGTTGCTATGCCCTGTCTCGCTCCTATGAACGCGAAATCCTATATCTGTCCTTTTCACAAAAAAAATGCGGTTGTACAGGCTCTTAACGCATTCACTTTCCAAGCTTTACTGTGCGACCCGAAGGGACACCAAGTGCATCATGGACAGTAAAAGTGTTAGTTTAGTTTAGTATAATAAATTCTCTATCCAGTTTCCGCGGTGCAACCCACGAAAGAAAGAGGATATATATATTTGTCATCGGCAATGAAAGTGTTAAAACAAATCTACATAGCCAGATACGGGTTCTTTATTATAATTAGGTATCTATTAAATATAATAGATAGAAATCATACATTAGTGAAAGAGTTAACCTTAGTAGCTAGTACCATAAACAATTGTTGCCTACTTCCTATATTACAAGTAACTAAGCAATAAAACAAGTAGATAGCTATTTTACACGATAAAATCAATTTAAAAGCAGGAAAATTATGTAAAAAGTAATCATCAAAGTTTTACAGTTTGCCTGATTGATTAATATTATAGGTATTGGAGAGTTAATGTAAAGAGTGTCTTTAATAAAATAACAATAAAATACTAGAAACAAATTAGAACTAGTATTTACAATAGAAACAGTTGAGCTAACTGTAGATTTTTGTGATAGTTGTGAGAGAAGGTTCGCCTGCGTCGCAGGAGGTTGCGATGAATGTTTGAACGATATGCAAATATTTGTTCAGTCAGGGTGTTCTGGTCGTTTTCTATGTAAAATAAAAAAACACCTATCTATCTATTATATTATGTATTCAGTTATCTAGTACCCATAACACAAGCTCTGCTTAGCTTGGGGCTAATGTTGTGTGAATTTTCCAGCATTATTTATTTATTGTTGCAGACATAACAAAAATATTCTTTAATCTTTTGCGATTTGCGATGATATAGGTAGGAGATGTAAACAAAAAGCTTGCCTTTTTGTTGACTTTACGAAATAGTTTTAATTACCTCTTACATACTTTTTTATAACCGGATTTATTAATATTCATTGATTACTGCAAGAATATGTAAATGTTTTATAACATTTGCTTAGCATATTATAAACAATTATTTTTATAGGTATTTCCTTTGTTTCTTAACTTTGGTGGTAGATTTTGGTTGTAAAATTTTATAACTCTTAAAATTATGGAGATTGGTGTGAACTTTTAATGTTGGTTGTTAATCATTCATTTCAAAATCAAAAATGTTTTTTAAAACCATAGACATAAAATTTTTTCACTATGCTTTAAACCTGTCTTGTAAAGCAAGAATAATTTTTGTGCTATCTACATTTTTCAATCCTACATTACACTGTAAAAATCGGAAAAAAATCTGGTAAATCAAATCTGATTGGTATCGCACTGCCTGGGGCATTAGTGAATATATAAATAATGAATATTTATTGATTTCTCGCAATCAGAAAGACTCTTGCAACTCTCATAAATCCTTCTGTATTTGGTGAGTGCAAGTGGACCATGATTAACAAACTTCCTACAAATTTGCATAGATTTGATAGAAACCAAGGTTAGAATCGATTGTAAGCTCGATTTTTGACGATATCCATTTGTTTAAGCTCAATTTAACAAATCTAAGCAATAATACTTTAATAAATGTGTGACACCGCGCTATGACCGTGGACTCAAAAACAAACCTATTGTTTACATTTTCGTTCGTATGTATTTATAGTTTTTTTTTTCAGTTCAAAGATTGAAGTATTAGATTTGAAGTCGATAAAAAAATCAAAAACACCAACCTCGGATTCAAAAATACGTAATTCTATTAGCTTTTCTGTGGATTTCCACAGATAATTATGGCACTCTCTACTCTACCATTTTCAAGTCTATTTCATTTCATTTTCATTTATTGATTCACAAACTATTATTATTGTGTCGGAATTATAAACCATAAAATACAACACTAAATTAAATAACTTAATAAATTAATACAAATAAATTAATACATTTCAATCACACAATTATTATTTATTCTTGAGAAGCGCAGTAGATGACTACAATGACAACGGATTCTCAGTGTGGATTGCAGTCGCAATGCTCTTAATGGCTTCCACATGGCTTCCTATTACAATAGAAAATATTTCACTACATTGTTAGTCGCGTTATTTTATGTAAGAAATCATTTCTTAAAATGGAGTTATCCGAAGAATTTTTAGATTCCGTAAGCCTGCTAATGAACTTAACTGTATAATAATAAATCCGGCCAAGTGCGCGTCAGAAGCTCGCACGAAGGGTTCCGTATCATTATCTATAGAAACGGAAAAAAATCACGTTTGTTGAATGGGAGCCCCTTAAATATTTTTTTATTCTGTTTTCTTAGTATTTGTTTATTATAGCGGCAAAAGAAATACATCATTTGGGAAAACTTCAACTGTTTAACTATCCGGTTAAGCAGTTGATTTTTTTTCACGGTTCTTGAGATACAGGCTGGTGACAGACGGACAGACAGACCCGTTTTATCCTTTGGGTACGGAACACTAAAATCAGTAAAACTTTGCGCGTACCGTAACCGTAACTCCACAAATATTTTAATTTAAATCTTAATTAAACACCACTTATTTATGAAGGACTAAAACGGATGTGATGCCACCTACGTATTTTACGCTAAATTTTAAAGTTTCTTAATAAAACATAGCCTTAAAATCACCGAAAAATCAGGTATTCTTTGAACTTTGATAAGACGTTGTGAATGGGTACGACTCTCGTGAGACGCCGGGAATAGCCATGCGTTGATTCGCGAGACGTAGGAATAGGTGCGTCTTACGGTGAGACGTAGGTAATCACTCCACGAAAGCCTGTCACCTCCTGCGATATGGCGAAAGAGACATGAAAAAACTATGTACGCCTAAATAAACATTCGGTATGTATCCGTGTTATTTTTGAATCGGCGCAAAAACAGCCATTATTTTAGTATGGTTAGGATTTTACGACTTCTGTGGCGCGGTGGGCGAATGTTTGCCTGCGACGCAGGAGGTTGCGTATTCTATTCCCGCCACGGAACAAATGTGTGTGCGATCTGCAGACATTTGTTCAGGGTGTTCTGGTCGATTTCTATGTATAATAAAAAATATCTATCTATGTAATGTGTCACATTATGTATATCTGTTATCTAATTATAAATACTATTTAACGGGTATTTATCGCGTTTATTTACCTATTTTTTCATCGGGAACAAATAGATAAATAAACGCGATAAATACCCGTTAAATAGTATTTATAATTATTATGTGTTCAGATCGCGTAAGTTTAAAAACATTTTTCTGTTATCTAGTATAGTAGTACCCATAACACAAGCTCTGCTTAGCTTGGAGTTATATAATGCTGTGTGAATTGTCAAGCATTATTTATTTTATTTATTTCTTTTTTATTTACTTCTTTGCTGTTTGCATAGGTAAGGTACTTAAAGTATATTTTTTATGGTGCCCACGTTCTTGCGAAATACACAATACCTACTTTTAACGCTTATGAGATGACTAGCTCTAGTGTTAGGGTTCTCTTTCTATTTATTACATTTAACGACCGCTTGCTCAAGCTTGACTAATTTTGTAAATAAATAGAATGCCTTGCAAGGAATATGTTTGAATACTTAATGAAAAACTATAAAGTCTATTGTTTGAATATGGCTAAGTCTAACAAATAGTAAGCATTATTAACTTTTTATTCCTCTTGTATGTTTGACGGAGCTTAGAGTTTAGATTATTGTTGATAATATGTTACGTAAGTGAAACTAAGAGTTTTTTTAATCGACTGGTTTCTACTACCAAAAAAACAAAATTCAAATGGTTTTTTACCCATCAGCTAGTCAAACATACCAGTAGAAGAGTAAAATACCAATAAATTAAAAAAAATACAATAGTAAAATACCATCGTTCAATCTTCCAGAGTCGTTTTTAAAGAACCTCGAAAAGGTAGAGGTTTTTTGTTCTACTCTGTGTATGTTTTTTAATGTACTGTGTTCGCCGTATCGTGTATTGTATTGTATTGTAAAACAAGATCCGTCAAGTGCAAGTGTAACTCGCGCGCCGAGAGTTTCGAACATTTTGTTTATTATCCAAATAATTATGTACTATTGTGGTTAGAGGCTTTGCTTTTTAATTATTACCAAAAAATAGTAGGTGGTATCTCTCAGATGGATCGCTTTGCAAACTTCTCTTGGAGATTAGGGGGCAATGGTCAACTTTTCGAATTTTTTCAAAAATATTCAAAAGATATGAGGTTTACAAAAAAAATTGATACTATTTTGAGATGTATAAACCAATACCTTTCATTTAATGACTCATTTACCCACATAGGTCAATTAAAATTTCGTCATCACAATTTTGTACCGAAAATTTACAATTAAAGTTTTTAACAAGTACCTACCTAATGGCGCGCTAAATATATTATTATTTCACATTTCAAGTTAATAGCTGCGGTAGTTACTGAGATATTAAAGGAAAGAAGAAGGACGAACAGAGCGTTTTAAAATAAGGAATTTGAAATCGATCTCGAAGCTCTGAAAACAAAGGAGTTTAAAATGGGTTTTTGTTAAAAAACGTAATTTTTTTAGTGTAATTATTATCTGCTCATGAGGCGTCTATTCCCATTTCGACAATTGACAAGTTTTGCTTTTTTGTAGTTGACTATACCTTCTTAGTCCACAATGATACTTTACTACAATAATCACTAATCAAGTTATCACAGAACAAAGCTTCATATTTCGACCATAATTCGCCGCGTCGCGGGAGCAGTCAAAACATCCGCACTGCCGATATGTCTTATCAGGCATAACAGGCATCCGCCACTGCCTTTAAAAGTCTGCAAATGATAGGCAATCACATACGATTGCAAGCCCACATTATATATAGTAGGTACGTACAGCTTCATGAACCGATCCATTCCAATAACTACATTTAATAGACCAGGGTAGAACGACGTGCACTTAGAAAGCGGACCCTGCCAGGAAATTGACCTCACCGCAGGGCAGATTGTATCAGTGATTTTCACTTTTCTGGTAGGAAACAGTAATAACTTGCAAGAGAAATAAATACTAGAGAAGTAAATATTAATTCTAATTTGTGTTTATTCTTATTACCTACGAGTATGGTAGTCAAACTGAGTGGTTTTTCAAACAATCTTTCAACAAGCAGTTTTTACGTCTTATTTTTGATTCGTAAGTCAATAATAATGCCGTCTTGGTCTGGTGGTAGGTACAAAGCTGGTTTAAATAATAGAGACGATTTTTTGCCCAGTCTTTCGTGGGATCAGTCTGCAAAGGTGAACCAGTGTGGCCAAGGTGGTCTAAATATTGGCTTATC
Source organism: Eupithecia vulgata (assembly GCA_946478455.1). Lineage (NCBI taxonomy): Eukaryota > Metazoa > Arthropoda > Insecta > Lepidoptera > Geometridae > Eupithecia > Eupithecia vulgata. The sequence goes on along the minus strand of OX297862.1, from coordinate 4,748,024 downwards.
ATTCAGATGTGTCATAACATAAATTATGGCACGTGAAATCTTCTTTTTTCTATATAATCGAAACGTTTTGGGAACTTATTTAATTTCTTAGAGATTACCCAGCAGACTAACGCACTATTATACAAAAACCTTAGAATTGACCAACGGCAACACCTCTCGTCAAACGAACTAAATGTAATTTTGGTCTTTGAACATGTTTGGATAACTGTAATGTTTCCCCTGTAGCAAGAGCCAACGGCGCTAGAGCCCTAAGAGCTCCCAAAATTTTTCGATGAACCGACTAAGGATTTCGTGGTTTAGTTGGTTAGAAGCTCTAACCAACTAAATCACGAAATCCTTAGTCACTATCTGATCTATCACTATCGAGAGTTTCTTTTATCTACGAATGATTCTGCGACGATTCAATCGTATAAGTTAAGTAAAATTGACTATCGCTGTGGCGCGGTGGGCGAAGGTCCGCCTGCGATTCAGGAGGTTTCGGGTTCCATTTCCGCCTCGGGACAAATATTTGTACAATCTGCAGATATTTTTTCAGGTTTCTCTGGTCGTTTTCTATGTATAATAAAACATATCTATCTATGTATTGTATTATGTATATCAGTTATCTACTACCCATAACACAAGCTCTGCTTAACTCGGGGCTTGATAATGCTGTGTGAATTGCCCAGCATTATTTATATTTATTTAAAGCGATTGGTCGGCAGAGTTCAGCCCAGGCTTACCTTGCTTTCGGTATAAATCCAGCCAAGGGTAAGCGAGAGAGAAAGTGGTAAAATGGCCAAGGAACAGGCTTCTAGTAGCTAGGCTGGTCACGATGCCTGTTCTATGTGAGAACTAGTTTCATGTGTCTGCCGTGGTTTATGTGCAACGAGGGGGAAAATGCAATTTAGGACGTGTTTAGGTTTCAGAGAAAGTAAACTTCTTGCATGTTCAGTTAGCTAATGGAGTTAAATATACCCCTGAATACTAGTAGGTATATTTATATGTTATTAGTAAGTCCTCATTTTAATTTTTACGTTTATTAAATAGAAAAGTTCCTATCCCATTTAATAGATATTTTTGAGAGAAAAGTACCTAAGTAACCGCATTAAAAAGCTCAGGGAATATTAATTGTTGGTAACGGGGGACAGGGGGTGTTAGGAAGCTCCGGAAGATATTGCTTTGGAGGCCTAGGAGGTGGCTTAGGACCGCTATTTGTAGCGTCGTATGTAGGAGGCCTATGTCCAGCTGTGGACATGACACAAACACAGCTTGACATAGGCCTGTAATATGACGATGATGAATGTTAATAACTACAATTGACCTAATGCGGTATAAATACCTAACCATAAACTACTATAAAACGTAGGTAGCTAGGAATGTGACCGTGAAGCACTTTATGTGTCACCGTATAAAGCCAATCAACCAGTTATGGTCGCAGTCTATCGATTGAACCTTAGTCGATGTCTTCTTGGTACTGACTTATTAAAGCAAAACACTACGCTAGTTATTCGAGACTGCATCACGCTGCTCATTGGTATATTTTTAACCGACAGCATAAAGAAGGGCGTTCTAAAGTTCAGCTGAATGTGTGTTTTTATGTATGTTTGCCGATATCCATCTATTTTTAACCGATTTTGATAATTCTTTTGCTATTGTACAAAGAATTGTGTTCCCGAGAAATTAAAAATAGTCCCACTAAACTTCATAAATTAAGCGTAATATTCAGAATATAATTTTAAGTTTGTTTTTAGTTTTTTCAAAACAATCAAGTTCTTATTTTTATCGCTTTTTGTTTGTAATCGAAATGCAGTCGCTAGCGGCTCTGTTTACAGCAATTATTATATAGGTTGTGGAATAACCGTCAAAAATAATGTGAAGGTTTTTATTATCGATTTTTTGCTTGCTTTAAGATAATACCAATATGTAGCCTTCGAATTCATATACTACTTCTCCTATAATGAAGTACTTACTTACCTCCGACACTCAAACCTATTACAAACAAGTTAGTCTTCATTTTTAGGATCGATTTAGTTGTTTTTTTGTGTTTACAAGTTTTATTCAAAATTCTATGAAATGATTTTGCGAGTTCCGTATTGTGGAACTCAATTGCACAACCTAGTTGAACAAATTGCGCAACGGGATCCTGATTCCGTATCGAACTTATTTTGTTCCCCATTGCTCAACTCAGAAAATCAACAAGTTATCAGTCAGTTGAGCTACCTGTGGCTTTAAGGTTTTTGCTTTATAATAATGTCCCATAAATTTTCGACGAAGCACGTTAACGATTTCGTTGCTTAGTTTTAAAATTTTTGGGACGTTATGAAATTTTCGTACAAAATTACCTGTAGATTGTTTGCAACAGTCTGCAGTTATCTCAACTGTTTTAATTGTAAATACTAGGTATTTCTAAACAGATTCTATTACTTGCATGTTTAAGATCGGATCGAGTGTTGATTATTGTTTTACTGGATTCATTATGCTACCCACTCATTGTGTAGAAATATGCTGGTATGATGATGAGTATATTAATAAATTAAACTTGATCAAATAATATCACGCAAGTCATGCACTTCAGAACAATGTAAACACGCGCCAAGCTGAGAACTAGAGCTCTGCCAAGGGCTCTTCCGGAGTTTTACGGTAACATTGAATCATTTCCATAATGCGTCTTGATCGATCGAAGATGGATTTTGCTTAGTTTTTTTACTAAGAAAAGAAACCATGAAATCTAAACTAATAATATTATTAAACTAAAAATATATAGAGGAAAGATTTGTAATCTTGTATGTTATGAATAAACTTAAAAACTACTGACCCGATTTTAAAAATTCAAAGCAAAGCTGGGCCGGACCGCTAGTGATTTGGAATTTAAGTTATTAGTTAGTTAAAAAAATTAAAACCGACTTCTCTAATTCGTAAAGTCACTGTTTTTTTTGTTGTTTTTTCGGGCTAATACTTGTCCCTTGCTGATAATTTTTTTATTAGATACTAGTCACAAACAATTTTCTAAATCGGTGGTCCGCATTTGACTCGTCGCGTCAGTCAAATATATATGAAAGGCTGTTATTGGGGTGCTGGTTGGGAGTATCATTCTATAATATTCACGGAGCCTCTTACTGTAAAAAACGTGTTAAACTAGGAAAAGGGTGAACCAATTTAACAGAGAACCTAGACACTGACATTACTGACGTCATGGTGTAGCTTTCCGACCACAAGCGGTTTCGAGTCCTTGGACACGTTCTCTTGACCAGGAACTTAACATTGCAGGTACCTACGGTAACATTTCTGACGCATATCAGGCAGTTTCTTAAAAGCCAAGATCAAGACAGCCGAATTGGTAAAAACATACAATATATGCTGTATGTTATTTATCGTTGTTCACCTTGTCATGAGTGGTTGACTGCTTTTGATCGTCATCGCCTGCGTTAAACCACGTTACAAAAAAAATTAAATAGGAAAAACATGTTTAATTTAACCTATGAATGTAAAATTTGGAATAACGGAAAAAACAATGGTTATAATAATATAATACTAGTATATGCCCGCGGCTTCTAACGCGTTGTTTTTATGGAAACAATTAGTTTCTATATTATGGGAACTTTATCGGATAAAGATAAAAAGTAGCCTATGTTTTATTCGAGGCCTATAACTTACCTTATGCATAATTTCAGCCCGATACCACAGATTAGATAATGTAACTTCGTAACCGAATCGACAGATGAAATAATGTTATTGCCGATACATCCGGTAGTTTTGGCGCGAAGAGGTAACAAACATCCATCCATCCAAACTTTTACATAAATTTACAATATCAGTGTGATAGATAACACGATACTTGTAAAATGTCAGCAACTGTAATTTTTTTTTGTTGTTCAACTTGGCCTTTACCCTGGAGTAGGAAGAATTGAAATAAGCACATTCAACTTGAACACAAAAAAATACAGCTACAACAGTCATGTTGGCAAAAGGTAATCATCATCGCACCGTCGCGAATTTCGGCTTTTAAAAGCCGAATAGCCCAAAATAAAGCTAAATAAGGCTTTTTTCATTTGTCTCATTTATTATCGTGGCGCAAAAGTGGTCAAATTGGCCCATGAACCCTCGTCTACCTTTTTTTATAAATGTTACTACGAGAATGATGTAGCAACACTGCTTTAAGTATGAAAAACATAGATATACCTACCTAGCTACATATGTCATAAAATAGTTATCGAGAAGAACCTTTAAAAATAAATCACCGTCCAACCAAATGATTTGCATTGGGACTTGATTTCAATACAAAGACCGGTTTCTTAGTTTACAAGCAGTTTGAACCTGGCCCTATAGGGTAACCTTAGACGGGCACATTGAAAAGTGCCAGTTAAACGTTTTTAACAGTTTTCATATCGCAATTCTATTTAGTAACTTGTCTTGAAAATTTATGTTTCATGAAAAGTTATGGTGAGTATCCTATATGTCGTAATGATTTTGCTAATAGTTTACGCTGCTATTCAGTCGTCTATCAAAATTTCATCCATTTCCGAAAGACTTAGGGCAAATGCCTATTTTTAGAAGCTATTCCCTCAAAATTAAGCTAGTATTGGATGACAGTGTACAGATATACCTACCTACCTTAAGGCGGTTCCCCGAGCAAAACTAGCGCCGCCACCTTTTTATCCACCAATTGTATCTTAATTTTTCTTTGAACAAAGGTAATTTCAAAATATTCAGTGGGCAGATTGTGATAAATATTATGTGCTTTTTTATAATGCCATTGTAACATTTATATTTACTATAGTTTAAGCAGAGATGCGAAAATAGAGTGTGGTGGCCACAAAGTGCAACTTCGTATCTCTGCCTAAACTATACAAAAAAAAAATATTCTAAAGACATTAAAAAAACTTTATAATAGATATCTCAAACTGCCCACAGAACATTTTGAAATTACTTTTGTTTAACGAAATAATAAGATAAAATAGATGGTGGCGCTAGTTTCGCTCTGGGAACCGCCTTAATTGATGTTTTTGTGCTGCTTTTAAACGAATTTATTCCTCAATGTGTATAATCTCGAAACATAATCACATAAACAAGATTTGATAATCTATCACGCACGATGTTAAAAGAACCTTGGGTCAACCTTCATGCGTAATTTATATAACATTTTATTGATTCTTAATGTACTTACACCAATTACAGCTAGTTATTAATCCACTCGTGCATTGATCATTGGCAAGCGAGGTCGGTAGAATGGCAGTTGAAAATATTCTCAATTGTTTTGAACCGGCTTAAAGTTTTATGTAAATTATAGTTTAGTTTTTAAAAATTAGGTGGAGACCTTTGCTCTTCAGTGGGACAATGTAGGATAGTAAAAAAACGTTTATTTCATCTGGCACACTTACGACGCAACGGTTAGGGAAAACGCAATGAACTGATGATAAAGTTTTTGATTAATCATCATCATCATGTCAGCCCATATACGCCCACTGCTGGACATAGGCCTCCCCCATACGACACCACAAAGAGCGGTCCTGAGCCGCCTCCATCCATCGACTCCCTGCGACCGCTACGATGTCGTCGGTCCATCAAGTTGATGGTCTCACAAAACTCCGTTTCGCGTTTTTGATTAATAATTAAATTAAATAATATTATTAATTAAAAGCGTATAAAATTACCGCGCTAATGGACTAGTTTCCTATAAAAATCTTATTAATATGTCAGTTAGATTATCAGAAAATATTGGCCTCATATTTTTACAAAAAATTATGAAGATATAGCCAGTCATAGATCCGCCACGGGCGATACTTTTAGCGACTTTGTGACGTCACGAGCCCCACTACCAAACTTCGACACTCTGTATTTTTGACATTTTTTGTTTTACTTGTCAAAAGAAAAAAAACATGCGTCCAATATTTTCGGCTAGTTTCGGTATGCACTAGTCCCGCTATGCTCGAATAGTATTTTCACGTTACATCGCTTCGCTGGTTTTGCAAAATGAAATGTTTGTCTGATTATAGGTACTTATATTAAAACAGCGTGGGGATTATGGGCATTACCCCCCAATGAAGATGCGAGCGCTCATTAGGGGAGGCCTATGTCCAGCAGTGGACTGGTATAGGCTGATGATGATGATGATGATATTAAAACAGATAAAAGCTTTGTCTGTTAATCTAATTGACGGACTTATTATATTTCTAAAAAATACTTATTTTACAGCCACCACTAAAAACACGTGTCGGTACCCCAAGGTTACAAGTGCTAAAACCAACCTATGCGAACATAATTTCGTTGAATAGCGAATTCGTTCAAGGACTCGTTCTAAAGGGTCCGCTTAAAAAGTGTAGAATTCAGAACCGGTTGTTGAGAAAAGAAGCAAAACCATGTCCTGTGCATTGTATTGTACTCTACGTAGAGTCAGCAGCCTGGGCATATTGTTGGTGGGAAAAGGGGCAGAAAATAACTCGAAATTTGAGATATTATTTCTTACCTTTTGATTTCTAAGGAATCCTTGAAGAAATATTGAACCGTCAACTTCAATATTTTTGTATTTTGAAATAAATGTTGCTGGTTAATTCACATAGCATCACTTACCCCAAGCTAAGCAGAGCTTGCGTTAAGAGTAGGTATTAGATAACTGATATACTTAATAGTACAGATAGACATTTTTTATTATACATCATATAACACAAATATTTGTGCCAAGGCGGGAATCGAACCCGCAACCTCCTGAATCGAAGGCGCACCTTCACCCGCTTCGCCACAGAGGTCGGTTATTTATATATTTTTTGTAAATTTCAATGATTAAATTCTATACAGTTTTTGTCGACGCTACGTAAGCGAACCTGCCAACAACTCGAGCGCCTGCTTCGACTCCTAGCTTTGATTTTAGTTTTGTGCTTTGCTCAGGTTATAATTTAAAAAAAAAACCAAACATGGTGTCCCGAAATGAGTGCACGGAGTCGCGTATACCCAATAGGTTCAGAATAATCCCCTTTCAACAGATATTCTATCGATGAAAGTCACTGTACTTAGTAATAAATAAAAAAAACCTATCCGCTTACTTATCAGCACATCTATTCAAAAAGTGCTCTAGATAGAACTACGTCCATAGTTTCATACATATTTTTCGAAGAAAATTACGTTAAAAATATTATATTTTTCAAATTGTAATAGTTTATTTTAAATCTGATTTGTACTAAGTGAGCAGCAATTAAATGGTTGTCTATATTTCTTTCATCAAGAAAGGTGAGAAATGTTTCACAACAGAAGATAACGACGTTAGAGTCTCGTTGCTATGCAGTCTGCAAGGGAGTACTAACATCAGCCTGAATGCATTATCCAATAGATAGAATAGCCCGTTCCTCAATCACTGCAATCGAACAATGACAAACTTTTTTAAATAAACGGCGTTTTATTATAGGTAGTTTATGAAAAAAAAGCTATTACAGATGTATTAAAAAAGCTTATGATAGGTATCAAAAACAGCCCAATACTTTTATGAAACTTCCTTAGTTTAACGTAATAATAAAATAAATTAGAGGTACCAACTTAAATAATTATCTCATTATTGGATTACAGTAGGTATTTGAAATTGTATTATAATTTTATACATTTTCATATGAAATATTATGTATGTCGGGGGGCTTCAGTGGAGGCGGCTTGCATAGGACCTTGGTGAATGGCACAAACTTCGAGAAGCCCAGCTTTGGGTAAAATCAGACTGCGGATGATGATTGTGATTTAAAATGTTTAAAATATAACCAACCATCACCACAGAATATTTCTAAAATCGGTACACCCATAAACATGAGGATAAAACAAAATTTTACTAACGTAGAATGGAACTTAGATACATTTTTGTTGACTAAATTATTTTATTTTATTTATTTGTGGTTGGCAGGCAAAAAATGCCTTTGGCATTATGCCCACCAATTGTGTACTTTTTTATAATTGTGTGCAATAAAAATAATAAGTATTTTAGTATCGGTATAATTTCAAGCAAAATTAAACGATAACCTACATACATACATACATATGTGTTGAAAGTGTGAGTCCATGAACTTGAGTCGTAAGGCCGTAAGCTGTAAAAGCGTCACTGTTCGCCGCCTCTCGTCTCGCGAACTCCTTCCTACACATTAATTTACATAAAATGTCTTTGTTTTTTCGAGGCTTTTCCGGTGCCTACGTTTAAAAATGCAAGTTACTTTTTTAGAAAGAGTTCTTGGTCGTTTTTTGCGATTCTTTTGCATAAAAATGCATTTTAACTAGAAAGTTTTTTGAGACTAGATTTCTATCATTAACTTTTATATCTAAACTAAACTAATTAAGACATATACGACCCAAAAATTACCATTTACCAAAATGCTCTGGATTTTAAAGTTTTCAGTATAAATTAAATGGCCGACATGGTATTTTATCGTTTCTTTTTCCAACTAGAGATCTTTAAAAGGAGAAAAAAAAAGATTTTTGTCTCTCCAGCAACCTGCCTATTGAATTGAAATATTTACAGAAGGTATACAAGTTGAAAGTGCATTGACCTTGTTTCCTTAATGTTAACAAAGGTGACCCCTATATCAGCAAAACAATTACTTATTCACACAGCCATAAAATTAAAGGCAACATTTCACAATGGAAGGGTTTTAAAAATTGCGTAGTGTCATCTTTTGTGTTTACTTCTTCAACATGAGACGATTTATTTTTTTATTATTTGCGGCTTCAGTTAAAGATTAACATGAGTATTCCCATAAAAAGGCTTTTATTTGAATACATAAGTGTCTATTTCCGCTAATTAAAGACACGTTTGTAAACTGGAGAGTTGCCAGTCGGAAAATAACAATGCAGTCTGCGCAGTACTTATTTAGTGCATTTTATGCAAACATTTGTCAGTCATAAAAGCTAAACTAAATTTTAGGGAACTATGTATTTAGTGAGTAAATAATGTATGTAGATGTTAGGTAAATAATGTGGGTTCCTAATAGATTAGATACCTAACCATAGCCTGTGAATAGGTACCTACCTACCTACCTACCTACTGATTTGGTATCTCTTCTAAAATATGTAGGTGACGCCTTAAAATAGCTAATGCCTTTGATTTATTATGAACTAGCTTCTGCCGATGGCTTCGCTCGCGCTTTTCAAGTAGCCAATGTCCATTCCCGGGAAACCATCTATCTTCCTGCCAAATTTTATTGAGATTCGTTCAGCCGTAAAAAGTTAACAGATAGACAGAGTTACTTTGGAATTTATAATACTACTAAGTTTGGAATATGTTATGGAATGGATGGATTATTATAAATTATAATATTTCCGTTTATTTTCTGGGTTAGCTTATTTTGTTCTTAATGTGTACAATTTCATTATAAGAATTTTAAAATCGGTTTTTAATTAAACGACTTCTTCTTATCATGAATGCCTACACGATTTTTTGGAAACCACTCGAACAACGACGTAAATTTCTTTCTCAGATATCGATTAGGCTTCCTATTTCCCATTTACTTTTATAAAGGCATACTCGGTATTTCTGATTTCTTTGTAAACACTTAACTATTTATATAAATCCAATAATTACACTCCGCGTGGGCACACCCGTGAGCTCCTGGCTCACATTTCTGTGAACAACGTTCGACGTTTGTCGATGTTCGGCCATGTTTGATTTATATTTAGATCGATAGAGGAAAGTGCATCACAACAAAGTAATGAATCTGGCGCTCCCACGTGTGTGATCAATAGCCGCCGCCAAGGTCACGCCGACCGGCTCGTGCAAACCAGCGTTTTATTACTGACGTTTTTCGCATCAATAACTCTTTTCCGTAGCCAGATTTTGCCCTGTGCTTGGTATGTTTATGCTGTCTACACGGTGCTGTGCTAACCGTCTCCATGCATGCTTTCCGACGCACTATGTCGTAAATAATTATAACAAAGAATTACTATATACCTAGGTATATTTTTAAAGAACGAACATTATGTCTTGAATCTCTGTGTTAGTTCTCCGTGCATATTTTAAAAACATGTTAAAAAGTGCATGGCGTTATATTTTTCTGGAACTCATTGAGCTTTGACTGCCATCTTTTACAAATGCCTTCTCTTTGTCTTTTGCTACACACGCGGCTGTAAATTGCAGTTTTGCTTCTTTTTTGGCGTAGTATTTGGTTAGCAGAATTACATTATGTAGGTACTTGCGAACTATTTTTTATTAATTGTTAGTAAGTACTCTAATGACATATAACAACCGTTGGTAATAAAGAACATGAATTTAAAACTTAGTGCATGTCCCTTCTTCGGCACTAAGTCTGCCAATACTTAGACATGTTATATGGATGAGAAGTTTTAAATGAAATCTTAGTTGTTTTACAACACGTCATTATATTGTCGAATTTTGTAAATGCGTAGCATGAAAAGAAATTTCAAAACACGTACCATCATGTAATTACAAAGATCCTAGAACTTGTAGCACTGTTGTTGGGTTATCACTGCAAACTGCCCGTTTACCGAGGCCACGCTTATTAAATAACCATGAATAGCGTATTATGATACCACTATCGTATTAAGATATAACCAAAATAGATTTCAAAAATAATTAAGACACTACTCACTGAAGGACCAGGTACTTATCTACATGAAATAATATAGTACATTAATCAGTGTAAATTTGCTATTATACGAGTAATATGTCTGCTATCGATAAGCATTGACACAATTTTATATGATCTTTTGTACAATTGTTAACAATAAAATATTTAATTGCTGCTGATTCATATAAACGCGATATCATAATAATGATTATTCTGTTAATTGTATGATACATTGCGTAATTAGAGCAAGTTATCTTCCACATTAATTAGGTCGGTATCAAAATAGATTTTCATAATTTTGTTAGATTAGGGTCACATGATAATGTTTTAATAAAGGAAATAACAACGTTATTAATCATTATTTCTGTGACAAATTTAAATAAAAAAAAATCTAAACTCAACATTAATTTAATAATATATTTTGGTGAATTAATATTTTTTTCTACGAATTGGTTAAATTTTAAAATAGTCATAAAATATTTTAATATCTTACCTCAGAAAATAGTTTAATCAAGGATGCGCGCGCTCGCGGCGGCGTCTCGACCGACACTACTACTGGCGGCAACTCCCGCGCAAAGCTCTTGAACTAACTCGCGGCTGAAGCGCATGCACATGCTCTAACAATAACACGTCATGCATTGTATTGCTCACATCATAACTTTACATTCCAAATGTCACTTAACTACCTATAAATCTGTTGGCATCCTTACAATATTCCATTTGCCGCCGATATCAGCCATTTAAGTACACATCACGAAGCTCTGCCGATATGGCCTAAGTCATACCGGGCATAAGTTGACGAGACGAAGGGAGAGAAACAGGTCATCATCATCATCCATCAGTCTACTACTAGCCCACAGCTGGGCATAGGTCTCCTTTAATGATATAGTACCGGGTGTTCTGGTCGTTTTCTGTGAATAATAAAAAATGTCTATCTATGTATTTAAAAGTAAAAGTCATTTATTTGCAAAACACGACTTATTGTATTATGCATATCAGTTATCTAGTATCCATAACAGAAGCTCTGCTTAGCTTGGGGATGGATAACGCTGTGTGATTTGTCCAGCATTATTTATTTTTATTTATTTGGTTTGCCGCATCCAACATCTGCAGTCTTTCGCAGATCTGCATCCCATCTGGCCAGAAAGCGTGGTGATAAGGTATTTTATTTAAAGTTATATGCAGCTTTTTTAAACCGAAGAAACAAAAAACAAAAGAGGAGCCTCGTTCTCTTTTGTTTTTCTATCTTCGGATGGCCTATTTTCGGATGGATGTAGGTATTGCTTTTTGTCCTTTTGTCGATTTCTCTGTCAATTATAGACCGGACCGATTTATAAAATTATTTTGCTGAAAGGAAAATAAACCCGAAGAGGTTCCATAAAAAATAATTCCCGATGGATAACTATTTGTCCCACAAAAATTAGCAAACTAAAAGTGTGTTTATGGTTTTTTTCAAAACAAACAAATTATTTTAAATATGTTTGTGATAAAAGTTTTTTATAGATATTCTTACCGTCGTACCTGTACTTTGAATCGACCTTGATTTTTAAACGTTTTCATATAAATCCTCGCGTTATTATAAGTATTATATTAGTATTATAAGTTATTATTAAAATCATTAACACTTCTATTAGCTACATTCCTTAAGGCAGAGTTGAGGGACATAACAAAACTACTATTACAACGTATGGATTTTGCTGCTGTTTTTTATATTTTTATTAAGTATATATATTCATAACAAGTAGACATCAGAATACGCTCGGAATATGCTCGGAGTTTCTCTGAAGGATAGGATTTGCAACGAATACATCCGACAGAGAACCAAGGTTATCGACATAGCTCAAAGTATTAGCAAGCTGAAGTGGCAGTGGGCTGGCCATATCTCGAGAAGAACCGACAACCGCTGGGGTAAACGTGTTCTTGAGTGGAGACCGCGACTCGGCAAACGTAGTGTAGGACGCCCTCCGACCAGGTGGGATGACGATTTGCGAAAGACTGCTGGCAGATGCTGGATGCGGCAAGCTGAAGACAGGGCGCTATGGCGCTCATTAGGGGAGGCCTATGTCCAACAGTGGACTGGTATAGGCTGATGATGAGACATCAGAATATTGAATGCTTATAGATACAAGATTTTATTGGTAAATAATACATTTATAAGTCAAATAAAATAAACATTCACTTTGCAACCCCTAACGTACCAGCTATTCTCGAACCGAATGGTCTGTTGCGTGACGATGGTAAGAGGCCCGACGGCATGACTCTAGTCCCATGGGAGTTGGGGAGGCCTATTGTGTGGGACGCTACATGTGTCGACACACTCGCACCTTCCCATCTTCCTAGGACTTCCGTGAGGGCTGGTGCGGCGGCAGATTTGGCCAAAGATCTCAAGAGGCGCAAAAATGCAGGTCTCGACAGAGCCTACGCATTTGCTCCCCTTGGAGTCTAGAAGACCCTAGGTCCGTGGGGTACTGAGGCACTCCGGGTTTTAAAAAAATATCTGAGCATCTGGTCGAAGCAACGCGTGACCCTAGAGCTGGTGAGTATTTGGCACAGCACATCAGCATTGCCATACAGCGGGGCAATGCAGCCAGCATCATGCACTTGGCACGCTTCCAACTGGTATTGCTATGGATCAGTTGAACTACCTGTAGATCGTTTGCAACAGTCTGCAGTTCGCTTAATTTTTTCAATTAAAGTAAGTACCAGTTTTAATTTAATTATTGATTTTGTGTTTTTATGTTTTGATTGTAATTTTCTTTGTGATTTTCTTTAATAAAAATGTTCACCGTGCTATTTTCATCACTACATTTCTTGATTATTAATATTATACTTTATTATTTACTGTCTTCGTTTCAACTGAATTAATGTTAAATTCCACAAAAATTTAAAAATATCCCAAAAATAACACCTTAAAAAATTTAATTATCGTGGAAAATTTGCCCAGTGTGAGTAAACTAGTAACTATAAAGCAAAAAGCTAATGTTAAATTATTATTGTTTTAAATTATTTTGCTATTTATTATTATTGACTGACATAATTTGTGATTCGTACAGACAATCAAAATGTTTAGGACATTTTGATTTTCATCAAGCCCGAGGAATTGCATTCTACTCTTATGAATGCAAGCTTGCTCTATTAGGTGGGCTCTACTGAATGCTTATCGCCTGGTCGCCGTCGCGCGTCGCCCGCGTGCTTCTGAGACGCTTCGATGGCACTTAGCCTCGGCCAGACCTACGCGTCAAACACGCGGCATACGGGACGCAAAGGGGGAGCGTCAACAACGTGAAACTTTTTCCTTAAAAAGTTCCAGCGTCTCGCTCGCGTTGGTGTGCACCATTGAATCACGATTGCAGCGTCCACCGCGCGGCTGACGTTCCCGATTCGCGTCCCGCATCCCGCTTGTTTGACGCGCAGGTTTGGCCGAAGCATTAGTCATTCGTATTGAGCTTAAACACGATTATAGACTACTCATTGTATAATCGATTAGTTTTAAAAACATTTATAACGTTCTAGATTCCTTTTACTATGTTTTGCAATTAACCAATGATTGCTTCGAACGTCCGTCTTTTTTGATAAACACTAGCCTCAATCGCCAGGTTTGGCTTCAAAAATTCTCAGTATAACCGATAAGTCATTATTAATCTAAGCGGCGTACACCATATAATGTATGGCAGTTTCCCATGACCCCGGTCTAGAATGAAAATCGAGTCAAATTGGACCTTTCAAGGCTGTGCTTGATACGAGTTCATAATCTTTTTACGTTTGTTATTATTTTCATATCAGATTAAATAACTATCAAACAAATACAGCACACAGCATCATCTAACCCCAAGCTAAGCAGAGCTTGTGTTATGGGCACTAGATGACTCATTTGTATACATAATGTAATTCATTAGTCATTACGTGTACAATATTTTTAAAATACATAGAAAATACAATGGAATCGAATCAATCAACCTGCATCGCATGCGTACATTCGTCCATTGCGCCACATCGGTCGTCATATAGTTAAGGTGTGTCTTGAAAATATCATATACATATAAACAAATATATTTTCATAACCCCTAGCATTTTAACCGACTTGAAAATAAGGAGGAGTTTCTATGTCCGCCTGTATGTTCATAGATTTCTCCGTCAGATGTGGATCGATTTTGAAAATTCTTTCGCCATTCTATAGAAAATATTCCCGCGGTGGTACCAAACATTTTATTCCTGAGGGATAAGTTTTTGTCCAGCAAAAAATCAAAAGTATCAAAGTCTTACAGTTTCTTACATTCTTCAGTTACAGTTTTTAGTTTTTTCATTGCAATCAAATTATATTTTGTGTTATTTGCTCGTATAAGTTGAATTATCTTGTGAAGGCACCATTCCGTTTTGACCTCACAAAAAATCATAAAATATAATGTTTCCGTCCATTTCATGCAGTTGCCGAAATATAATAGTCGGGTTGGATATGTAAATGGGGTGAGAATTTACTTAATGTAACCAAAGAGGTTTAAGTAATTGTACACATAAAACCTGAAAGATTGGTAAACTACGGCAATTAGATTTTTTTCTATAGCATACAAACCTTCGGTATAAGTACCATAACGTACCCATAGGCGTAAAATTAAACCAGTTTCCTTTGTTCTTACGTTACAAATCGCTCATCTGGAACGAACCCTGATACATAGGTTGACGCAAGTATGACCTTGAATATTGCTTTATCCATGAAATATATTCTACCGATATCAATAAATAACTTTGGAATTGTATTGTAATAAATTGAAAACGTACGCAAAAACTCGAGAATTTGTGCAGAAGTTCTTGGTCTTTTTTGATTATGCCCTACGGTTAAATTAAGGCCACTTATACACGTTTTTACTTTTATAAGTTACTGGGCGTGTACAACGCTATAATGGTATATAACACTTAAAACTATAGCGGTAGATCTCATACCTCACCATCAACCTTCACAGCCTATAATGGTCCACAGCTGGACACAGGCCTTCCCCTGATTTTTTATCTCATGGGGGGTAATGCCCATAATTCCCACGCTGGGCATGCGGGTTAGGGATCGCAGTTCGATGGTAAATCTATTCTCCAAGAGGCGCTGCTGCCTGCCCCCCGGTGTATGTCCCTTAGCAGCCTCTTACGACACGGTACGAGTTGGGTGGTGCAAGTTCTAACCACGAGGCTCTTATACATTTGGAGATATTGGCTTTGAACTTGGGTATAACTATTAGTCCTACTCATAATAGTCCTCGGGACAAATGTGTGTACGATCTGCAGGCATTTGTTCAGGGTGTTCTGGTCGTTTTCTATATACAATAAAAAAATATCTATCTATGTATTGTATTATATTATGTATATCAGTTATCTAGTAGCCATAACACAAGCTCTGCTTAGCTTGGGGCTAGATAATACTGTGTGAATTGTCCAGCATTATTATTATTATGTTTATACAAGACTTAAGCTGTAGTAATTTGATACAGATTCCAACTAATTTATTTTCTTCAATTGACACTTGGTCAATTGCCCCGGTACAATGCATTGAAATTAATATCCACTAATATATTCGATGCTCGCTTCGCTCGTTCGGTCAAATACCGGTTTCTTTTAACTGGTTTTTTAAAATAACCTAGGGGCAGGCCCGCAAATAAATCTAATATAAACTTTTTCAAGGTCTCCCTTCAATTTCAATGATGTTAGAAGCAAAGACTGCTTTTACCGCATTAAAATTCAAATTCGAGTATTTCATCACGTGTACCTTGAACATTGAATGCCAATGACCTTCTACCTACGTATTAAATACTTAGTTATTGAAATATAATTAAACTTTAATTGTAAATGTAGAAACAAGAACAATGTTTAGAGAAAAAAGTATCAACCAAGTAGCTTGATGATTACATAGAAAAGTTGAATAGAGTTTTTTCTCTTTTATGAAGGAGGCTCCGTTTAGATCCTGATTCATTGTTATTATTCTACGTATGTTGACAATCTATAAAACCAGTTATTTGTGTTGTATGTTAATTTATGTTAAAAATATATTTTGTTGTGTAAATCATAAACAAAAAGGTACAAGTATGTAAGTTTAGGAGTCGAAGGTAAATTTCCGGAACAACATGGATACGAACAAAAACATTAGTAATGTAACAATAAGTCATTTCTCGCCGTTAAAAGTGCTGAGATCTCGATAATAGCCAAGTCAACCAATTTATTACCTGTGATTACGAAGTAGGAAAATTAATTACCTGCCTTTCGCGACTTTCGAGTTATTTGCCAATGCCATAGAGAGAGTGAGTTTTTAGGTAAATAGAAACAGCATAGGTAAGTACCTTCTTAGGTAGGTATGAACAATTTATTTCCAGTGCCAATCAATTAGATATTAATCAATCATGAATGGCATAAAAACTAACTCGTTCTGAATCGTTCAGTAGCAAATCGCGTAACAATGCTATGTTAGCTTATTATACATGTGCATTTGCATTATACATTAATCTACACTTCTTAAAACCGTCCAACGTATGCAATGCGAACAAGATTTTCTGACCCAGTCTTAGGGTATAGTTGGGGTGTTTTACTTTGATGGATACTCGGACGATCAGCTGCTTTGTTTATTTTGATGAAGCAGGTAATGCTAGAATACCTACCAACTTGCTCCTAGGAATCGAAATAAGTTAAAATGAGTGCGAAGGTTTCTTTTCATAAAATTGCCAATCATCGCAAAAAAAATCTTTAAATTTTTGAGTCCTCTGGCCGTTTTTAATCGTTTTTTTCTTTGACTAATTCTCCAGTCGTCGCCAAAACGTCTTTAAAATTTCGAGTTTCACTCCGCTCGCCGTTTTTTTATTCATTAATGTAACGATGTTATTTTTAGCTCCGTCAAATACCTACTTCGATTTCTAAAAGGGTTTTGTCACTAAAAAGTTTGTGAACCGCTGCTCTAGTAAGATGACGTTTTCAAGCGAATAATTGCGTACCTAAGTGAGTCATGAATCAAATTACCTACCTACGGACTACTATGCAAATCGTTAATCAAAATGTATTCGTCCGGGTATACTTAAACAGAACACTGACTAAGTCAATAGCAAACCTTGTTTAAGTCCTTGAAACGAAAATATCCTTCTAGCTAGTTCGTAATACGCTACGAATAATAAAGCCAGGTTACCGTTGATAGCCTTACATCCCAGCAAGAGAATAAAAAAAGTTCTGAGCATGATCAAAACCAAAAATTAAATTAAACGGGACTTGAGACTTGACACGCTGACTCGTAGCATCTAAGCGTTTTTAATTTAGCTGAAAAATAGTCAATTTAAAGTTGAAAAAAGATCTAAATGGCGTTTCTAATCCTCGTTCATGTTCTTGTGTGCCGATAAACTCGCGCGTTTTAGGGGCAAAGGGGACTCAGTTTGGCGGCGAGCCTTTTTGTGACATACCTTAAAAACCTGGCTCAAAGAATCCTTTTAAATTCCTCTGACATGGATCATTCAAGATCACTGATCCTTCGATAAACGGTACACTAGTCAAATCCTAGCGCTAAGTAGAGACAACCTTTGCATCATGACAAGATACCTGAACACTGTCGTCTTAAAAAGCACATGTTCAAATTGGAGCTATGCGATATAAAACCCTGTAGATTATACGAAGAGGCGGAGGGAACGCCTATCCATCTGCTAGGAGAGTGTGGAACACTGATGCAAAACGTAGCACTCGTCTGGGCAAGGACCTGCTCAGCCCAAACGAGCTATCACCCTGAAGTAACATCTCCGGTTCCTTTCCTATTAGCTGCAAGGGTGAGTGGCGAATTATGAACGCCGCAGCTTCAGGAGTATAATACATAAAGTGGCGATCACAACAGGCCTGTCATGGCCGCAGTTTAACGAAAGCCATGATGAGTAAAAAAAAAGTTCATAGAAGATAATTTGAAAGAAAAACAAATCCTTATTGAGTTCGGATTCAAAAATTTCAAAATAATGCACTTGTAAAACTTATAACTAGTTTTAATTCTATACGTATTTTATAGAAAAACTATAGTTATAATAAACACTATTATATAAACTAGATTGAGTTCGGAACCATGCATAAACAACATAATTTTACAAAAGAGCAGTTTTTACTTTTTTACGTTTTTACGTACAATAAAATTATAAAAATGTAGATAAGAAGTTAAAATTAACTTCACTCAAATACCGTGCGAAAACCCTATTTTCGGGAACAACTTATATATATTCTTATTACCACATGTTTATTTCTCTACTATTATAAATAATAGCTATTATAAACTATTTGTAATACTTTACCCACCCATTTAGGACAAATTATGCAAGTATTAACAACAGTCCTCTTAAAAGATGAATATCTTTAGTTTTCCTTATACGGCAACACGTTAGGTACGATTATAACAAAGATTTATTGGTCTAATTCTAGCATACGCAGGGGAGAGCAGGTAAAGATGGTTGAAATTGATAAAGTTTTTTTTCAAGCTCTATAAAATAATAACTATTAGCTGTTTCGAAACCGTTTCAATGCCACTATATGGCCTATATATCTGGCTACAAAATTAGTTAGTCAATAGAAACTCACATAGCCAAGCTATGGCAGTTTTCCAAAAATTATGAATCGTATGAAACCACCCCACGCGGGGGTAGCTTCTTAAATAAGTAGCTTGCTTCTTATGAGGGCTCCAACAACCCAGTCCTCCTTTTTTGTTGTAACCTTAAATGCCAAATGCTGTTGGCAATTAGTTGCTGATGTACTTACTGGAATAAGTGGCTATTGATCCTGAATTACATCTTATATAACCGGGTTCTATTGAGAGGGCTTCACCGCGCAAACTTCCACTAGTCAGTATCTTTCGTGTTTACAGTTTTCTTTGCTGACGAACTGGCATCTATATTTACAGCGTTTCTCATGTGTTTTAAATATTGTTTATTTTTTACGGTACATTTAGTACATAAATGTGGTGGAATCTAGGAGGGGTACTTAGAGCTGAATAAATTTACCCTATCACATATTTTCATCAAAGTAATCCGCTCTCCCCTATCTACCTAATTTAAATACATTAAAAAAGTCACATATATTATATGCATACAAAACTACAAACAATAAATAATGTCATATAACATTTTAAATTAAAAGTAACTTTAGTAGATACTTACCGAAGTTCTTTGGGTAGGTGACGAAATCAAGACAAGATAGAGCGTGTCGTGGTCCAGATCAGAATGGGGGGAAGAGGTATCATGGATGCTCTCCACTAGATGATCGGACCTCATCACCTGTCTGATGCACTACACCATGGTCCCACAACGCAACCAACAGGGATCGAAGATGGATAAGAATAAGATCTACAGTAAAAAAAATAAGTCAAAAAAAAAAAACGTAACAAAATCTACATTCAATACGTACCTACTACGTCCCCTATTAAGGTAGGTACAGCTTGCAATTATGATAGTGGATGCTACTTAATGAGTTGACATAGACAAGGCAAATTTTCTAGATTTTATCAAGAGAATAATCTGAAAATAATATCAGACTAACAAAACACAAGTAAATCTAATTGATGTTTCAAAGAAAAACATGAAGTTCTATTAATTTACAAACAATTGTTTGCCCACAATCTCACGTGAAGAAAAGTGGCAATGTGACCGACGAAGCAATACGGTCTAGAAGACACTCACGTTTTGAAGTTGTAACTGGAAAAACAGCAGGCGAATGAAGAAGGTTGAGGAAAATCCGTAAGAGACAATAACTTTTTTCAGTTCCTGTAAGCATTCTCTTTTCATTTTCATCAGGTTATAGATAGTTAACCTCTCCCTGCACTTTGAGGTGTAGGTGTAGGTCAAAGGACGAATATACTGACTTCAGATTAAAATAAGGATGGATTAAAATATTGTGTACCACAGGTGATGATACGCAATTTTAGGCACTTTTAGAACAACCCAATAGAAGGGAATCTACCGGCTAAGCCAATCTGAGCTTACCCACCCAGAACACAACATCGTCTTTAAAAGGTAAAATAAATGTCGATAAAAATTGGGTAAAGTGCCAACACTAATTCATATTGATTCGTAACCGACGAACCGTGAGAGCTTTTATTGAGGAAACTTTGCTCAAAAATGTTATAATACGCCCGAACACTATTACCTAGCTATGTAGAGACCTAGATAAATCTTGTATTGAATTTTGAATTGTTAAATTTCCAAACCCAAATAATTCACCTTCCATTCTTCGACACATAACAAATGTTTAGATTTTTAATTTGAATCTTTGAACGGTGCTGGATCGAATACATTGCAGGATTTTATTGAGACTCTCAATTTGACTGTAGGTGATTTGTCGATTATTCACCGACTTTTATACTTTGTAAGATTATTTTAATAAAATATGATTACATGATGAGATAGTTCCGCCGAAATTGAATTTTTTTAGTACCTTTTTTAATTTCTTAATCATTATCCAACCATCCATCAACATCCGTCAATGCATCCATACAAACTTTCGCATCCATGCTAATAATATAAATTACAATGTAACTCTGTCTGTCTTTCTGTCTGTTACCTTTTCACGCCTATACGGCTAAACAGTTTTAAATGAAATTTGGCAGGGAGGTTAATGGTACCCAGGGACGGCGGTATATAAAATGTTTTTACTTTATGTTTCCTGTAGTGATAGAGCTTAGGTAGAGTCCTGTACATGGGTACAGGACTCTACCCATGCTCGTCAGCGAGAAATTATGCATGTGTTCCTATAAAAATAATTTACCTACCCTCTCCTTCATACTTAATCCAAATCATTGAAGGATAATATAAAAGAGGTTTTAAAATTTATTTTAACAGGACTAAGACTACGCTAACAAAAATGGCGAACATAACTTGAATAGGTCGCATCGTGTGGTGGACCCAGATGTTTCCAGTATCCAGCAAATCTGTGCAACCACAGTATCCAGTATTTATTGTAGTCATACCATCTCTCGCAAGTGTTGTAATGTAACCCAGTCCAAACCTGGTAAGGGTGGTGTTCCAGGAAGGATGCTTTCAACCTCACCACGTATCAGGGCTAAAAAACTGCTGAAAACATGAAGTGATTAAAAGACGACCCATCTAAGACGTTGTCTCCCTTTCCTTCTTTTGTTTTGTCTTGGACACCATTCAGTTATGTCCTTAGCCCATTTTCCATGACCTTGCTATAAGCAAAACCTTACCAATACGAACCAAACAAAATGTTACTTGAGAGCTTAAGGCTTCTATAATGCATAAGAATTATTAGATATAATTTTTTTATTACATACCTATATCTACCCACTCCAACCCAAACGATAGATAATGAAAGAAGACAACCATGCTGAAATGTGATTGGGCGGACCTCCCACGTGACGATGATGCTGAAAGATGGGCATCGATCTAAAGTGATACTTATCTAAGACCTCGATAGATACGTAGTGGGAGCTTGAAGATAGGCGGCGACAACGTACCTATAGGCTTGTCATAGGAACGATAGCGTGACGACATATATGTCTTCTTGATTGGAGGTGGCTGGCGGCGACCAGATTGCATGGAGTAAAATAATGAAAATGGTCCTTTAGTTAGCAGGACACGTTTAGTTAGAAAAAAAATCTAATTTAAAATGGGCACCTCAGCAGATACCTTTCCTATATGTACCCTCATGAGGATACATAATATTATGCCTTATCTCTACTAGAGCAACGCGATTTTTTTTCATTAAAAGAAACCATCTAGCGTACTTCTTTAAAACTAACTAACACAACGTTAAGCCCATGACGTGTATTCACTCACGTTCAACCGCACCACACAAAGTAATAAACTCCCGAAGACTCGTAGCTGACAATGTAGAGCCTATTTGGTTCAGCACTTAATTGTTAGATGGCGCTTTGCAAAAACAGCTGGCATTCCCACGCAATTCGAACTTTACTACCGATACACGTTTGGTATCGGAAGTAAGGTTTTCCTTGTACCTTTTTTCCTTTATAATAATAATAATATCCTCTTGGTCGTTTCCCTTAGAAATTGTTTTAGTTCATATTCAAAGAAAAAACACGTAAATATTTAAGACAGATTTTAATGGACCCATTCTAGTGCACCCGTTTGTATGGTCCCTATTCCGTTTATTAATTTAAGACCTTCAACTCCACGTCAACGCAACCCCATGATATTTGCATGTAGAGGTAAAGACACGAATCAGTCTAATTTAGTGAGGAAATAATTTCCTCAGGTTGATGTGGAATTGTGGATCTCAACCAGACGAGCCACACATTTCGATAAACCTATCGAAATATTGTGATACAAGGATCGTAGACAGAGTCAAGCGTGGTTGTTTATTCCGTCCGCGGTGATTCTTAGTCACAGTTTACACTCTGCCATCGGCGCACGTCGCTTGATCCCCGGCTACTAACGTAAATAAATCAATCAAAACATGAGATAAAACTTTTAATTAATCAAAATTGTGTTCTATGACGAGGATCTATAGCATTGTTTGACCGGACACAGGTGTGTTTGTACATTTCAGAGCTTACGAAAGCTCAGTGAAGTTGTAGTGTTTATAGACACTGAAAATGCCTGCGCAAGCTGAAGTCAGAATCGTGCTGCGGGATGTTACCCCTGAAAGTAAGTATTTGATAGACTAATTTTTTCACATTATTCTCTTTAAATAATTTTATTACAATATATCTTTGGGACCTCTTACGGACTGTAGCGCCGGTGACTCCACCTACAGAGAAAACATTAAAGTTTTTGTGCGGGTAAGCACTATAGCAAAAATCCTTAATAATATGAACATCTTTTTTTTCGATTTAACCAGTATACCGTTGTATACGTTAGGTTAGGGCTAGATAATGTTTTGTGAATTTGTCCAGCTCTATTTTTTATAAATACAAAATATCCATACTAATATCAAAATCCCTGTAATATTATAAGTTCGAAAGTCTCTGTCAGTCTATCTATCTGTTACCTTTTACTGCATTTAAGTTTTGATTACGTTTTGTTCAACTTAAGCTCTATAAAAACGAAATAAAGTTTTTACTCTCTTTCTGATAGAAAGTTAACAAAACACTGTTGCAAACGTCTCTTTGGAAATATTTTAAAAATAAAATTTTACTTGCAACATTAATTAACACTAAGGTCATTCACAAATTAATTTAGCATGAATTGGGTAAAATGGTTGCGCAAACACTCCAATAAAAGATGTAGAGATTGGCCACTTGCACTACAAAACGTCTCAAAAACATTGAACTTTGGAAGTTTGAAAAATTGTATATTTTAAGAGTTCATTTATCATACCTAACTTCTCCCCGCAGCTTCGCACGTGTTGTTTCTATAAAACTGTTTAAGTTTATAACCAACTCATTCATGGGATATAACGTTGCACTAACTACAAACTTTATCTCATTATTCTGTTTAACAGAGAAAATTTCAAAAATCCATCGCACTGTTTGTGATACCTATTATAAGCTTTTTTCATGCCTCTGTAATAGTTTTATTCTATAAATCGATTCTGGTGACACCAATGGCAACTTCGATTCACTGCCTAAACTAAATAGAATACCTATCACTGTGCTATGGATCCCGGAGTTGGAGTTCCCATTCCCGTAGGAATTACGGGATGATGCTATTCCAGACTATAATCTATCTTTGTGCCAAATTTCATCCTAATCCGTTCAGTTGTTCTGGCGTGATTAAGCAACAAACATCTAACCATCCATCCATCTAAACTTTCGCATTTATAATATAAGTGTGATGTGTGTATATCGGAAGGACAATCAAATAGATATTTTATGGCAGTTAAACATTATAAAGTCAGCCTAGATTTTTTGCGCACCGAACATTGATCAAGGTATCAGGGCGGATACTTGAACGAAATCAGCGAACAATAGTACAATGTCGTTCCGGAAAAGATTGAAGACAAATTCCACTCATTTGTTTATCCAATTTTCCTTCGGTGGTCAAGGAAGGTCTTTAGTCGATATTAGAAGGTAAAAGTGATTTTAGCAGCAAGGTTACGACCTAGTAACACCCAGAATCGAAAGAACCTTCCAATTGATGATGCGTGCGCGATTGTACAGGGTGTATTTTTGAGATGGGAGATGTTGGTCAAATCAGAAACTATGAGAGTTAGAGAAAAGTCGTGACAGGCAGGCGGCGTCGTGAGCTTAATTTAGGAGAAAATGAAAACAGCATAATTTTTTAAGGAATTTTTCATTGAACTTTCCAAAAAGTATTCGTTACAAATAGGTGTTTTTTTCCGATGATAACCCCTATTAAAATACAAGTTAAGTATCCTGGCTAGCATAATATGTATGCATAAGTGATGCTTAGTAGGGGGAGTATTCAAACTAAAAATTGTACAAAATAACCATTTCATTTTCAATAATGTATTTCTATATAAGAAAGATTGACCCTTATCACTTATTATCAATACGAAAAATAAACTAAATATGCAGTTTTGTTGTTTTGAGGTCATGACTCTTTTCGCGACTTTTCTCTAACTCTCGTGGTTTCTGATTTGGCCATCCACACTCACCTCAAAAAGTACCTGTATATCAAGAATACTTGAAAGATGCGTTTGTTTTGCAGACATAACCTAATAAGTAATAAGAAACGCACAAACTCAACATTGTACGTTACAGAGAAGCTCTATTGAACAGTAGGCCACTTTATTACGTCTCTTATTAGTGAGTCAAGATGCGTCATTCTAATAGTATTATTCATAGAGTACCGCATCTAAATCTATGACTGATCAATAAAACAGTGCACACAATGAGTTCCCTATCCTATTTAAATATAATATCATTCCTATAAATATATAACAAGCAGTCTTGTTAATATTAAAAAGGTGACCAATTTAACTGTTCTTCGAAATTTGCAACATTGATTGCAAAAGTTAAGTTGGGAACACCGAGCTCCATTGCGAAAGCTTGGCAACCAGTTTTTTTATTATTTATTTTTATGAGTTACAAATGTGTACTAAATTCCACGTTCAAGTGTCTTCTATTCGCTTTTTGCTTTATAGTGCGTTCCTCGCACTGGGGAATTTTTTAAATTTAATAATATCCCAAAAAGTTTCAAAAAGGCGCGGTTTCGAATTCCGCCGAAATCGAATATTTTTGGGACGTTATTAAAATATCTTCTATTAGGTACTACGGAAGGCAACGAATGATTCTCTTGAAAATTAAACTCACGGAAATCCAGTTCTATGATATTCAAATCAGTTCAATAACATTAATGTTTATGGTGCGTTTAAGCCTTCGACTGACTCATACCATACATAAGTTAAACAAACCAGGCACCGTTTGTTACAAAATAAACTGATTTCCTAATCCGGCTCCTAATAAATAACACGCAAATATGGAAGACGATTTCATCGTCATCATCCGCTGCCGGTTGTACCCACAGCTGGTTATAGTCTTCCCGAAGTTTGTGTCATACACCACGGTCCTGTGCTAACCGTCTCCATTGACGGCTCTGACACGAAATAGTATTATGCACTTCCATAGTATTATGTCTTATGGTATACTGCTGTGGGGGAACGCTGCAGATATTAACACCGTATTTGTGCTGCAGAAGAGGGCTGTTCGTGCAATCTATGATATGGGTCCCAGAGTGATAAATTTAAAGAAATAAACATAATGACAGTACCATGTCAATATATATATGAAAACTTGTTGTACACACATAAGAATATCAATCGGTTCCCCAAAAATAGCGATATACATAATTTAAATACTAGAAATAAGAATAAACTCGCTGTGCCCACAACAAGGCTACACAAGATTCATGTATCTTTTATAGGACAATGTATACGCTTCTACAACAAAACTCCAAGTGAGTTGCAAAAATTATCAATAAATAAATTCAAACAAATTGTCAAACATATCCTTTGTAAAAAGGCTTACTATAAAATATCAGATTATCTCGACGATAAAAAAGCTTGGGACGAGTTTTGCTCCAACTCGAAAACTAACAAGGTAAAGATTTCTTGTTCGCTTCTTTACTTTACCTTAAAAAAATTGAAGTGGACAAAAAATCAAAGTGATCACTTTATTTGCTAGTTTTACTTATGTAATCTGAGTTTTTGTGACGTGTCCAAGAGTCCTGTAAGATCTAAAGGAAATAAAGCACTTTGAATTTTGAATTTTAAAAGTACTGTGTCGTTGACCCACCTTGCATAGGGTCGCCGACGACACTTCTTTGGTCGATTTTTGGCCACCAATCAATTGATTTTTTTTTATTCATATCTTACTCCTCTAACATAATCAGAGACTCTATGTATCCCTATTTATATTTTCTTATGTCTATTATCTACTTTCTTATCTTACAGTTTTACATTACATACATGTATATATGTATATGTTTGCTATATTATGTATTTTAATATATATATAAAACATATCTTATCTATCTATTTCTTAAAATTACTTTCTTTGTTATCTTTATACAATAGTTGAAAAAGGGCGTAGATACTTATTTTTCATTATTGAACAAAAGTTGGTGCTACTAATTTTTACATCCAGTTCGTTTTCAATGTTAAACCTTTCATGTCCGAAGACAGGACAATGTAAAATAATATGTTGCACGGTTTCTTCTGTGCCGGGTTAATTGTTGCTCTGTTCCACCTAACATCACCTTGTCTTGCGATGTGTCCCGCCCGCCCTACTGCATTTGATTTCCATAATTACATAAAGAATAGGCCAAAGCCATAAGCTAAAAAACGTTAAGCCAATCTTGTCCATTATCTATTCTACTATTATATTTTGGAACTTAATTGTAACTGTCTGTCTGTCTTTTCACGCCTAAACAGCTAAACGGATGTAAATGAAATTTGGCAGTGTGGTAGACGGTATCCTGGGGACAGACATATAATAAAAAGTTGAGAGGTGTCAAGGGACACCCGGATGGAACGAAGTTCCTTTCTATAAGAGAGAGAGAGAGACAGACAGAGAAACATGCGCACGCCGCACGGCTTACAATAGCTTACTATAGCAAAAAGTGTCGTTACAACTTTTCGTGACAATTTTTTCCGTACAGTCCCCTTTCACAACGCGCGATAAGGAACTTAGTTCCAAAAATAAAAAATAAATAAATAATGCTGGACAATTCACACAGCATTATCTAGCCCCAAGCTAAGCAGAGCTTGTGTTTTGGCTACTAGATAACTGATATACATAATACATGCAATACATAGATAAGTATTTTTTACTATACATAAAAAACGACCAGAACACCCGAAACAAATACCTGCAGATCGTACAAATATTTGAGACAGTTTACTTTTTTATCCCGGATTGAGCTGGAAAAACCGCGGGCAGTAGTTAGTAATAATGATTGAATTAATTTAGTAATCCTACATTACATATTTATTTCCATTCCCATTACTTCTCGTTTAAAATGGGAGGTCCTTGTTATAAGAAACCAATGCGTTTACGGTGGGTAGGTAATTCTGATCGGAACAATCTGTAGCTGTCAATGTCATTGCCTTGTTTCGAGATGCCATTCTAAAACAGAGCATTAACTAAGGTAATAAAGGAAGTAGAACGTAAACAAAACTGTAAGAATTCATTGAAAATGTGTTCAAAATTATTTGTGGATAAACAGATTCTAATGATTGATGCTACCGATCGCTGCCATAAAAATACTGGATATTATTATTATTATTTTGTGGGCTTTAGTGGATTTGATTACGATAAAATTAGTTTTTTTTAAGTTCAGTGAATGTTGTTGTAATTATTTAAAAACATAAAGAAATGTTTCCTTTTAGTAAAACTACCTATATCTTCAATATTTCTGGTACTTGCCCTCCATGTCCCATGGCCGTGGGACATCCTGTATAACCTTAGTAGGATGGTATTCTAGTACGTAAGAGTTGACAGGTCTATTAATTTAGAGCGACCAGCTACTACTTATTAAACATAGTAAAACACCCGAAAAACCTAGAACAAATATCTGTACACCTTACGAACATTTGTCCCGAGACGGGAACCAAACCCGCCGCAGCCTACTGCGCCGCAGGCGGACCTAGCTCCGTTGCGCCACAGAGTTCGTCATATAATTGAGAATAAAGATTGCCTCAAAAAAAAATAAAAAAAAATTGTTTTTATAAAAATACGTCATGTTTTTCAGTAGTTTAATTTATTGATTTAATTTTGATTTAGATCCTATCTAATGAAAATAAATTAGAACACACTCCCAAATATTTATTTATCATCATTATAATAACAAAATACAACTAGTATAAACATTATCCTTAATTAAGAATAGCACCAGGCACCCATTGAGAAGCTAAAATAATCTGTCATCGTTGTACAAGGTACACTCTTCTCTGTCAGTGACCCTGCTGCGGATTTCCTCATTTTGCTCCCATGTCCACATGGGAAAAGGGGCGAGGGTATCGACCTCCTTTGCCCTTAATGGAGCTTTTGGTCTCGGGCCAACGAGAACCTTCAAATCTCGCAGAAACAGACCTAAACTTTATTATCTAACAGCGTGGGTAGTCTTGTTTACCTGTGGCTCAGTGTTTAGTTTCTGCACGCGGCTTCGGACGCGTTGACGCGACAACTTACATACGTTATTCTAAGTCCACAAATATGTAGTGATTATTCTATGGAAACGTTTAATATAGTCAACAAATAAAAATAATAATAATAATAAATAATGCTGGACAATTCACACAGCATTATCTATCCCCAAGCTAAGCAGAGATTGTGTTATTGGTACTAGATAATTGATATACATAATATAATACTATATTATGTATATCAGTACTATATACATATAGATAACTGATATACATAATATAATGTGTTATTTCAGGGCTAGACCAACATCTATGCAAATTCCCGATCCGTTCAGTAGCATTGCCGTGAAGAATCGAATTTACAATAGGATGACGGGTGGATGGTTCAAATCAAATCACATCAAAAAGTCTTTATTTTCATAAGTACAAGGTCAAATTTTTAAAACAAAACATTGACACGGAAATAAAGTGATATTTTAGATTTCGGTCGCTTCGGTATGTAGACTAAAGTAAAGAAGTGACGAAGAAACCCTTAGACTGTGGTTATTTTTGGAGTTAAAGCAAAACCCGTCCCAAGCTTTTTTATCTTCTAGATAATCTGATATTTTGTAGTAAGCTTTAGCTGTAAGGTTGATCTGTCCATCCAAACAATCACATTTATTTTATTATTGTGATTGAAACAATCGAAGTGAAATAAAACAGCATCGGCAAAAATAGCTCTACGATCTTACAGTAGAAGAATTTATGAGTCAGTTACGAGCACGTGGTTGAGTGAAATAATATAGACCTAGGGTCTATTGGCCTTGACATGTTACGTACGATCTTTTTTAAAATCATTGGAATGGAATTAATAGGTATTTTTTGACCTATTACATTCTAAACTTATGGAGGTTGCGAACCCCCTAAGCCTCCATACAAACGTATGTTCCGATTCATTCGGAAATAAAATAAATATTTAAAATTATTTTATTTCGGACTACAATAATCCATAATAAATGACGTCCCTGATTTTGTTAAAATTTTGTACACATACTCGGATAAGAAGTTTTTCGGTCGTTTTAGTTTTTCAAAAAACAAAATCAGTAATGAAAGTAATAAAATGAATTGAAATTTATTTTCGCTCTCATTAAATGGTGATCATGTATTTTAATAATTTGGCCTGTTTAAAAAAATCTATAAACCGACTTCAAATTTCGGTAACTAGTTATTCATCTATGTCCAACCTGTGTGGCAACCTGTAGCGATAAGTATTATTAAGCTTTTAATCATTTTTGAGTACAACGTAGTGGGCTATATTTACACTAAATTTATTACGTAATTCTTATAATTAAGTTTAAAATATAGTTGTTTGTTGTGCCTGTAATAAATAAAATAAAATATGTCTCGAGCTGTCACATGAGGTGGTTGCTAGGGTGGTTTTTCAAGTTTAACGGGATTACATAGTTCTTCGGGATCATTCTCTAAAAAAAAGTAAAAGAATCATCAAAATCGGACTACTATATAAAAAAATATGCGTGGTCTAATATAAAAAAATATATAATATACCTATATATATATCGACTTGAGAATCTCCTCCGTTTCTTCGTCGGGTGAAAAACTACAACGGTGTTAACCTATTTCTTATCCGATTATGTATGCAAAAATTCATAGCAATAAAGGATGTAGTTTCCAAATTATTCGGAAAGTACGTTTGTATGGGGGCTTAGGTGTTCGCACCCACCTTAACGTGACGAAATGCTGGTTTTGAGTTTCCAATATCATCAGATTTTAGTAACAATAACTGTGTTGCAAATTTTATGTCCATTATTTGATATTATACGTAAGCAGGCTGCGCGCGGCTGCGCACGCGCTTTTCAAGTAGCCATGTCAGCCCCCGGGATACCATTTAACTCCCTACCAAATTTAATTAAGATATGTTACACCGCTTAGGAGTGAAAAATGTACCAAACAGTTAGACAGACATACTTACGTAATTAAAACATTAGTCTGGATGGATATTTTATTTCATACTTATCACAAATCCACGGTTAAGCTACGGTTCAATAATAAAATAGTTATGGCAATAAGTTTTCTTTTTGTCAAAGGCTGCTTTTGCCAAGGCCTTTAACCCAAATAGAAACGTATTTATTCAGGAATAAAATTAACTAGTCATACAACTTGAACCTTTGATCAAAACTAACGTATTGTATGAATTATTTGAGAATGCAATGAATGCACCTTCTAATGCATAATTTAAGTGTTAAAATGACGCAGTAAGTACCTACTTATTATCTATCATTTCACCCAGTCACTAAGTCCTGACTCCTGACATTGTCAACTCATCACACTAATATTCAATCATCCCATCCCATTCATCCCAAGGGAACGGGAACTACGCGGGTGAAACCGCGAGGCGCTGCTAGTAAATAATAAATTAATTATGCTGGATATTCAACACAGCATCATCTATAGCCCAAAGATAAGCAGAGATGGTGTTATGGGGTTGACTGAAATACATATTACAATACATCACTTTATAGATATTTACTATACACAGAAAATACCCAGACTACTCGCAAATATTTGCTTACAGAATAATGAAGACACCTATTGAATTAACCTAAAATTATTCCGGTCTCGATATGAATCCCATATACCCGTTGATCCCCAAAAGAGCGTTAATTAAACCCAAGGAGGAGGTAGTACCTATTTATTATGCTGTATATTTCCATCATCATTTCATTTCCAACGCAATTAACACTTATCATCTCCACCTACGCGTAGGTTTCTTCTTTATGACCTGAAATAAATTCTTTTTATCCATGTTAATATTATGATTCGAAAGTAACTCCTCCGTTTCTTTGTTAAAGTAGCGGTTGTCAACACTGTAAATGAGTGGGATTTTTTTCCCAGTCGTCAACAGTGTTGACGACGGGGTGTTACCGACTGGGAATGACTCGACGGCTGAAAGGATCTCAATAAAATTTAGCAGGGAGGTAAATTATATCACGGGAACGGATATTGACTACTTACGAAGCACGTGCAAAGTCGCGGGTAGCGGCTATTTTATCATAAAGGGAACATCAACGAAAACCCCCGAAAAGTCAAAACGCAAATCAGCCTTCAAAACGTCTCAAGTCGTGAATTATTGAAGTTTTCATAAAAACTCGCAAAAAAACCGTGACTTGAGACGTTCTCAATTCTCGTCGTTACCGTTGCAGTGTTCGGAGTCCATGTTACCTAGTTTTATATTGTTACAACGAATACAGTTACTGTTGTGAATTGTATACTTATTATGTAGTAGAATAAGTATTCAAATATAATGCGTTTTGAATTGAGGAAGAAAATAACAGCCGTGAACTGCAAATAACCACTTTACGAATTGTTTTGAAATGTAACGACCAATGATATTGTTCTGAACTATTTATTGGAGAAACGTAGGTAAAAACTTCTTACGACAGACTCAGTTACAAAGTTGAAAACGACGTGATATACCCGTATAGGCTCGATAGTAATTTATTGATTGAATATTAATTTATGCATATTATATTAATTTAGTTTTAATGTGATTTTATTATTTGATTGTAATTTTCCTTCTTAATCAATATATACGTACATCAGAAAAAAAATGTTTATCCTATCTGCAATTTGATGGAAACAAAATATTACCTATGCCATCCACGTATCCATTGATTTAGTATAATAAACCCCAATTTTTCTATAGTTATAAATAACCATGGACCTCTCGCTTAAAATCAAAATTCGATAACACATTATTTGTCTCCTACCTGGTCCATACACGCACATCTAGTTATTACTGCAGATATGGGCAGCCTAATTACTAGGTTTTAACCACACAATAACTTTACATTATATCTAGGTATGAAAGCTATAGTACATAAAACTTATAGAATAAAGTCACTGTACCCACAACTAGGCTACACAAGATTAATGTATCTTTTAATTAACAAAACTCCAAGTGAGTTACAAAAATTATCAATGAATATATTCAAAACAAATCGTCAAACTGTCCTTTCTAAAAAGGCTTACTACAATATATCAGAATATCTGGAGGATATAAAAACTTGGGACGAGTTTTACTTCATCTCGAAAACTAACATTCTAACAAAGTAGGTACCTATTGGTTTCTAGTTCGCTTTTTTACTTTACCTTAAAAAGATATAAGTAAACAAAAAATTTAAGTGATCACTCTATTTCCTAGTTTTGCTTATGTAATTGGAATTTTTTGACGTATCCAAGTGCTTTATATCCTATTAACTCCAAAGGATACAAAGCAATTGGATGTTTCATATATGATGTTTGAGTTGGTTCAACCAAGTATCAATTATAGAATAATGGAGGCAAAACAATGAGTACCAACTACCAACCGACATACAATCGGTACCGCTCGTTCCCAGCATTCAGTCAATTAGGAAGTACGGAGTACCTATCTATCTATACTTACAGTTACCGTCGACCTACTTTAATAGATCTATCGCAAATAGAATATTACTCC
Organism: Eupithecia vulgata; assembly: GCA_946478455.1. Taxonomy (NCBI): domain Eukaryota; kingdom Metazoa; phylum Arthropoda; class Insecta; order Lepidoptera; family Geometridae; genus Eupithecia; species Eupithecia vulgata. The sequence continues at coordinate 4,714,496 of OX297862.1, read as the reverse complement.
CATTCAATCAAGAACAATAGCCATTCCAATTGACTTATGAGAAGAAATAGGGTTGTGGATTATCCATCCATTTGTTGTTGTTTGCGTAATACAGTACAATATTTCCGTGTCGCTTAAAATGCCTATAACTGCATTTATGGTAAAAACGACCTTAGTAGAAATAAAAATAACAGTTAATATAAATCAACCTACATAAAAACCTTGAGCCCCAAAAGTGTTGGCGGTCAGAGTTTATAATTGCGGACAACTCACACAGTTGAAATTTATATTTTTATTGTTGGACAATAAAAACAATAGATACTATTAGCCTTTCGCAATCTGAGGTTTTTGGTTGACCTAAGACCTATTTAGGATTTTAGTTTTAGTATTTTGATAGAGCTAATCATATCGCCAACTAGAAAGTAGGTAACTTTGTTATCCAAGAAAATTACAAAATAAAAATAATGTTAGACAATCAATAAGTCAGCAAAGATTGTGTTATGGGTACCTACTAGATGACTGATATACTTATTAAAATACAATTTATTATACATATCTATAAAAAATACCCAGAACACCCGTTACAAATAATTGCAAGTCGTACAAACTTTTTATCTAAAACTTACAAAATACAAACATTTATCCTAAGGCGGGAATCGAACTCGCAACGTCCTGCGTCGCAGGCGCATTCTACTTCTAAATTAGAGCTATTATTTACAATTCAAACAGTTTAGCTAACTGCAGACTGTTGCAAACAATCTAGCTCTAGATGAGTTGGCAATATCATCAAGATCGCATGCATGACCTGCGATCTCTCCTCCTGTGTGATTGTTTCCGATCCCCTCCGTGCCAGTTCATCAGCGACATCATTACCTAGAGATCCGCTATGTCCCTTAATCCATTGGAGGGTTATCCTGTTCTTGGTGGATATCCTTTCTAATGCTGAGTGACATTCGTATACGAGCCTGGAGTTGCAGCTATTTCCTTCCAGAGCCCTGAGTATGGCAGCACTGTCGGAGAGAATTCGTACGCATTGGCCATTAATTCCTCTCTCCTGCACAGCTGTAGCTGCCTGGGTTATTGCTGCACATTCGCATTGGAATATGGAGCTGTGTTTTCCTAGCGTTATTGATAATATATTGTTGAGGTCCAATGAGTGAACCACAGCGCCCGTACCTATATTGGTTTTTGGAGCCATCTGTCTCGCTCTTATGAACGCGAAATTCTATCTCTGCCTTTTTCACAAAAAACTGAGGTTGTAAATGCCTTTAAATTATCCATCCTTGTGACTCCATACATCCATCTCGATATTCACATTTCCGTTGCATGCACAGTTCGTTCATCCCTTCCCTTTCCAGATCCATACAGCACGACAGATCTAATCACGATCTTGTGTACTTTTCCTTTCAATCATCGATCAGAGTCTTCATCAGCATTATGTTTATCCAAAAGAAAAAAATATCGACAAAAGAGAACATGTGCAAACCATGACCCACACAGTCGCAGTTCCATCGATCGAGCTAATGAAATATTTCTTACTAACTTGACTGTAACTTTCAGAGAAAGCGCTGTCAACGCAAATATTTAAAAAAAAATGATTTTTGCGTTGACAGCGCTGTCTCTGAAAGTTACAGTCAAGTTAGTAAGAAATATTTCATTGGCTCGATCGATGGAACCGCGACTAGTGGGTCAATGACATGTCAAGGGTCATGGTTTAAATTATAACTTTCTGCATTTATTACTCCTTTTCCTAAAGTTCTTCCAAAAGTATGTTCCGTTCCCAAACTGTTAAAATATGTTAACTGTGTTCATAATTGTTGAAGTGAGTAATAGGAATATTTGAGCACAAAAATTAAAATCTCTTTAAGAGGAGAAAAGTAGCGTAGGGTCCAAAACTTCAGAGAAACAAAATTCAAGGTCCATCTATGAATTTGTAAGAGTCATATGTTCACAAAGCATAAAATTGTAGGTTTCAAAATTTGTATCTTATGATTAAAACTTTCGTTACCCTTTTTGTATAGCATGTTTTCTGTTGTAAACTTGTATAACTTGCTTTCCTTGGAAACCACAGCCTTGTAATGTAACCCTGTATTTTTCATTAAGTAGATCGATGTGAAAGTCTTTCTGGGTCAATCACATGTCAAGGGTCGATTTATTTTCTAACTTCCTTTCCTATATCCTACTACAGGTCAAGGGAATGTTACTTTTCTGAACATTCCTACGTTGGACGACAGGAATAGGCGCGACTACCGTGAACGTTGCCTGCTTATTTTAAAAAAGACAGTTTAATTCTTTGATCCTCAACCTCACTTCAACAGCCCATACCTAATGGTCCACTGCTAGACGCAAGCCTCTGATGATCGCCTAGCTTTTATCTAAAGAGTGGCGGGATGCCCATAATCCCCACGCTGGGCATGCGGGTTGGGGATCGCAGTACGGTGTTGAATCTCTTCTGCAAGAGGCCCAGTTGCCTGCCCCCCGGTGTATGTCCCTTAGCCGCCTCTTACGGCACCCACAGGAATAGTTGGGGTGGTGCAAATTCTGAGCCGCACCACACAGCTTTCTTTTTCATAAACATTCAATGAAGTTATAAAACACAACGGTTCTTTTATGAATAAAACTTAAAATTAGTGTCAGGGACATATTTTTATCTGCTACTTTCTATTCTGTGTTTGTACCTACTTTGAACCTTAAAAAACTATTTTCTACCACCTACGACTCACACGACCATTAATCACCTCGAGAGATTATTCTAATAGGTTTTGTTTGTCAGTCGTTGCTTTGTTTATTTACATTGTGTTTCCACTTCTCGACTAGTCACTCATGCAATATTCAAACAATTCTTTGAGCTGCTCAGGCGCTCCCTGAATCACTTTACTCTATAAATTTTCCTTCCATGTTAATGTATTTTGTTTTAAAATGTTGTAAAGTCAATGAAATAGTATAGTTAGTAAAGTAGGTTACTTGAATCGCAGTGACGTCTAAAAATGTTTCTCTACTATCAAAATTTAAAAAAACACAGTTATTTTTCATTACTTGACGACCGATGTGGCGCGGTGGGCGAAGGTCTGCCTGCGGCGCGGAAGGTTGCGGGTTCGATTCCCGCCTCGGGACAAATGTTTGTACGATCTGCAGACATTTGTTCAGGGTGTTCTGGACGTTTTCTATATAATATAATAAAAAAAATATCTATCTATGTATTGTATTATATTATGGATATCAGTTATCTAGTACCCAATAACACAAGCTCTGCTTAGCTTGGGGCTAGGTAATGCTGTGTGAATTGTCCAGCACTATTTATTTATTTACTTGTCACTGGCCGAAAAGAGTCGACCCCAGACTCATATTGCCATTAGCAAAGATCATCATCCGTCAAAATCTGTTCGAGTTTCAAAGCTACTATACGTCGTCAATGTCATCACTCATCCATCAGTCAAGAGGTTACTTCCACATTCTTCTTGATAGAGTAGAGGTTTATACCTCTAGACTAGAGCCACAAAATAACTATATAATACTAACGTAGGTACATACTATAGAGGTAAAGTTAATTATTAATGACGATTTAGATCACAGATGTACTAGGGATGCTAACGCATTTAGATCTTTACTACTGTCACTTGATTGACATTTTTGTTTTTAGTTGCAATATTATTGTATGAGAAAATGTTGATGTTTTTTCGCATCGATCGAGGTGGTAGACAATAAAGGTCAATATTGACAAAAACATTGGGTATGGTACCCCTAACCTACCTCCACATTTTATATCTTGAAAATTGTAATTTATTTTCTCGGGATTCTATCTCGATGATGATTCTGCACTATTATAATAATCTAATAAACTTATTTAATAACCACTTATAACAAATTATTGTTGTTTGGGCGTTCACATTTGGCCATAATATAATGTAGTTTTTATTCAAATCAAATTAGCATAGGTACCGAGTATCTATATTTATAAACAGTGTCGTAATAAGGGTTATCTATTCCGTTCCGAATAGCACGTCGGGCACGTCCCATTTTTATAGCACGGCCCACAAACGAGATAACTCTTATCATTATGCATCCTAAATTACGATATTTTATTATCTTATGCATCCCAGTTAATTAATATAATTTTAATATAATTACAAAATAACTTTTGATAACAAATAATAAAATAATACCGGCCAAGAGAGAGTCGACTATTCGGCTATTCAGCTATCCAGAAAGGGAACCCTAAAAACTGATTTCTTGAAAAGAAACAAGTCCACAATTTCATTCAATGCCATGCGTTCTCGTCAGCGCGATCTAGGCTCGTTACTATCGACATCTAGTTATAAAATAAGGCAACAATTTTATAAAGTCATCAATTTTTCAAAATCAAAACATATATCTATCTTTGTAATGTATTATAATATTATGTATATAAGTTATCCTAGTACCCATAACACCAGCTCTGCTTAGCTTGGAGCTAGATGTGAATTGGCCAGCATTATTTATTATTATTTATTAAAATCAAAAATCGCTTCATTAATTTTAATATTTATTTTTATTATTTGTTGTTATCCTTAGCGGCAACAGATTCTGTGAAAAATTAAATTTCTATATTTTACGGTTCATGAGATACGGCCTGCTGATGGACAGACGGACAGACAACGAAGGTTTAATAATAGGGTTCCATTTTCATCCTATGGGTAAAAAGAACTAAAAAGAACAATACCCTCAAAAGACTTCAACGCACACCTCGTTCGACGAAAAGTCTACGAGAACCGGGCTTGCTTTATTTTAAGTAATGTGTATATTAATAGGTGAAAGTTGCGTTTTATTTAAAATTTTAATAGACAATCAACGATAAAAATAACTCAGAAGCTTCATCTTTCTTTTAAATCAATTATTATTTTAAGTACACTAGATGGTGATAATAATGTATTCACTAATCATCTATGCATAGTGGTTTTTACTAATAAGTTTTACAACCTTGCTTTTAGTTATTTCTGTGAGATTATTTTAAAGTTTAATTTGTTAAATATCGTAAAAATGTACCAATTAGGCGAGGTGGTCCCTCAGCGACAAAGCTTTTGCTGAGTAGAGTAAAATAAATAAAAAATATGTATTAATAAAAGTATGTATTTTTTTTAAAGTTTATTCAACGATTTCTTCGTCAATTGTGGACCGATTATGAAATTTGCTTTTGGTAGGTATTATATTATAAGATAAAGAATGATCCTAATTGGATAGATTAATCCCAAAAAAAAATTGTATACCTCAGGAATTAGTATTTACCCCGTGAAGCTTAAAAAAAAAACAAAATAATATTGACAAATTACGACGATCTACAACTATTTCTGGTGATTTCATCGCCGATTGTTTTTCGTTGTTGTCTAAAGATTGATTCTAATTTCTAAGGTGGTTTCATAAAAGTTATATGCTCGAGGAATTTATAAGTGCCCTGTAAAATGAATCTAAAACATCTTGACACGATAATTTTCTAATGGTTTCCATAGCAACAGGAGTAAACAAAAAGCCTTACAAAGTTGAAGAATCCCGGATTGCATAAAACAAAGGACCCTGGACTGTTGATTTGGTAAGGGTTTTGCACACCAAGGGTCCCAACATATCATATTACTAAGCCTGTCTGTCTACCTATCTGTCTTTATGTCCGACCGTCGTCTGTCAGTATTATATTTTATTCAGGAATTTAAAGTCGTTCTATAGTTTTTATACACATTTCTCGCCGTGAAAATTTACGGAAAATTCTGTAATTTGTGAGCATTGTCTGTGTGCGTTGTTGTATGGATGGATCACTCAGAGATTCATCATTCTGAATCATCACTATGGAAACCTTAGCTTTTCACGGCGAGAAGATCATGTGTAACAAAAGCCCAACGGATGTATCAATGTCCTATGCTCGACTTTAGACTTTTAGTATAATCAATATGGCTACTTATGACCGCAGACACTATTAACTAGCCAGCCACAGAACCAATATAGACACTGTCTCTATTGTGCCTGCTTTGTGTACAGTTAATGATTAAAGTATTTTTAGACCATAACAATAGGCCATTAGAACTATATGTGCAAGGTCCACGTGTAATCGTGCATTCACCCGTACAACTTGGAGATGCTCCAAACATTTGCTCAATTGCCAAAATGTGACTGAAATTTATACAGAAGTACTTACATACTGATGCACGTTCGGTATGAATGCATTATTAAATGTTATGATTTATCGTATAATGTTTCTGATTTTTTTATAACGTTTAGACCTGGTTTAGACTTTATTAACAAAGAAATTAATAATAAAAAAATAAAATAAAATTAAAACTAGGTAGCATTTACAATTGAAACAATTAAGCTAACTGCAGACTGTTGCAAACAATCTACAGGTAGCTCAACTGATCCCTATCAATACCAGTCGGAAGCGTGCCCAAGATGCTGGCTGCGTTGCCCCGCTGTATGGCAATGCTGATGCGTTGTGCCAGATACTCACCAACTCTCGAGTCACGCGTCGCGTCGATCAGACGCTCAGATAATTTTATGAAAACCCGGAGAGCCTCAGTGACCCACGGACCTAGGGTCTCGACTTCAAGGGGAGCAAGTGCGTAGGCTCTGTCGAGACCTGCATATTTACGCATTGAGATCTTCGGCCCAATCTGCCAAATCAACGTTAGATATATTAGATAGGTACCAAATATATGTATTTACGAGCTTAGATATGCCCAAGAGTTATCATTACCACGCGTTTATCTAAAGTAAAATGTTTAACCACATTTACTGTGGTAAAACGCGTGGTAAAATGTGTACCTATAATATTATTCTAATTCAGATTTTCTTTCTTTATTAACGCATACACTGCCCAGTAGTGCCCAGCCTTAGCGGTGCGACTCCGCTCCACGGAGGTCCCTCGGAGATGTGCGTCGTGCGTGGGCTATATTATTTGAAAAGCTTCTGCCCGCGGCTTCGCATAAGTTTTTTGAATAAAAAGTAGTCTTTATGCTATTCCATATCTAGATCTATATGTGCGCAAACGCAAATCAATGCAAGCAATTTCAGCGCGATCCATACAGTGGTTCTGACGTTGCTTTCGGTCAAACATCTTCACAGCGGTACAAACTTTCGCCTTTACAATATTAATAAGAAGTATTTACAAACGCATCATAAGTACTTAAACACGCATTTTTGGCGTGAAACCAAATATCTGAGAGCATTGGTTTATGCTCCGGGTACGTCACGTAGCTATGTAAATAAGTAATTATATATTGTACCAAGATCCGCACTTGGGTTTGAGCCAGCTAGGTAACTAACATCCAGTACCTATAAACGAAATGCGCGTTATGCGCGCAGTAGCGTCCCTCCCTACAAAATTCAAAATTCAACTCTACCTAAATAATATCGAATACCGACTTGTATCTCCCGCATCATTCATCCCGTATGCTATTATATATTATTCATTCATACCGCACCTAGACCTTCTCATTCCTCAAGGGCTATTTGTGTCTTGGACTCAACTTCTTTTTGTCTATGGCTTGCTGTGCTTGCTAGTTAGCAACAATTCTGCCAGTGTCCATGTAACGAGTGTCATAAACTTTAGTAAAGATAATAATGTGTGGGGTACAAGGGGACTCCAAGATCTTGTCTCCCAAGCCAACCTAACCTGCTCGTGGTGTACCCTGCTTGATAACGAACTAGGCTCTGGTGAAAATATCAACATTCTTCATAACTTGATAATGATAAATCATTATTTTACTATTATTTTCCATTACTTGACACTGGCAGAAAAGAGTCCAACCAGACTCATATTGCCATTAACAAAGAATCATCATCATAATAATGTGAAACTATTGGCCGGTAGAATGAGGGAGAGTCTTAATTATTATATTAATTAATTTTGAATAATCAGTTTCGATAGTTCTGACACAACACAGATAGGACTACTGGCATTATCCATCACTTTCACTTATTATTAATAATTAATATTGAAGTACTATTACCTAGTAGTACTTATTACTCAATGTTTTATAAAGATAATCCTAAACTTACTAAAACAAAGTCCCGCCGCATCCGTCTGTCTGTTAGAAGGCGATAAACGAAAATCTAACGAACGAGTTACCATACGTTGCAGCCATTTTATCATTTATTCTGTAAGAAAAAAGAAATAGGATTTCGAGTCCTTCAAATAATTAAAATTATTCCTTTTTTTGATAGTATAGTGAAAGAAATTTAATAAAGTGCAAAAAAATCGACTATCCCAATTAAAAATGTTGAATTTTATTTCATTCGATTTTATATTACTGATTCCGTGAGTACTAAGATCTAGGCATAGTTTGACAACCAAACCTGTTAGTTTCGCCTCCTAATGGACGGAGTGATTTATGAGGAAGATGATCAATTGGTTAATGGAACATGACGATGAATACGACGATTGTTGAAGATGTTCGAAAACATCATCACGACTGCGAGCTTTGGAGGCGCCTGCCGCGTAAACCTAATTACCTATACTTACTAAAAGTTACAAAACTGTTCTTACCCGTGCGATGCCGGTGCGGGTTACTAGTAAAATAAAAACCATTCTCCATCTCATGCACTTCGCAATAAAATCCGAAAACACCTGAAGAACCAGGAACCTTTTTTCTAAAGTTTCATTATAACGTGAAATCAACATTGCGAGACTAGCTTCAAAATCGTATCGACACTACACCGAATTACATTACAGTTTTCATTAACATAAAATTTGGATAACTATCACTCATTCCTTTCATCACAGACTGACCCAGAAATGTGTTTTATTGAGTGACCTTCAGCGTTGCTACAATCGTGAATGTATAATACTTGTGAAGGTTTTTGTCTGAACTTGTTGATGTCCAAAACTGCGGTGCAAAAGCTGATAAGGTGGGCGAAGATTTACATATTAAGAACACTAAGACCCGTATCATGAAAGATTTCTCAGTCTTCTGTCTGTGCTAGAGTAACTCGAGTTACTCTAGCATAGATCGAGGACTGAGCAAGCTTTCATAAAATATCCGAACATAGGTACATTCATAATGATTATTGGCGTTGATACTCACGGTAGGGCTGGTCCACCAGTTTAAAGTCTCCCAGCGAGCTATGGAGAGCTATGCTCGGAGTTTCTCTGAAGGATAGGATTCGCAACGAATACATCCGACAGAGAACCAAGGTTATCGACATAGCTCAGAGGATTAGCAAGCTGAAGTGGCAGTGAGCGGGCGATATCTAGAGAAGAACCGACAACTGCAACCGTGTAACTGTAAACGTGTTCTTGAGTGGAGACCGCAACTCGGCAAAAGTAGTGTAGGTCGCCCTCCGACCAGGTGGGATGACGTTTTGCGAAAGACTGCTGGCAGATGCTGGATGCGGTTTGTTTTCATAACATTTTAGTTCCACCTTATTTAAAAAAAGATTCGCCAAGTGCGAGTGTAACTCGCGCGCCGAGGGTTTCAAACATTTGCCAATTATTTGGACAATCATTTTTCTGAAATATTTTAAAAAGTATGAAACTTACAGAAATTTCAAAAATTGTTTTAAAAAGGCCGAAACGATACCTTTCATTTGATACCCCACATGGGTAGGTACCCCTTTTTGAAAAAAAATCCCCTTTTTTGACCATTTTTCAAAAACTATTATTATTACAGACTTCTCTATATTTTTCCTGTAAAATATAGATTGATATCTACAAACGCCTAATACATTGTACATGGATCGGTCTGCAATCTTCGGAGCTAGGGGGGGGGGAATGGTCAATTTTTCGTCTTTTTTTGAAATATTTCAAAAAGTATGAAACTCACAGAAATTTAAAAAAGTGTTTTGAAATGGTCAAAACGATACCTTTCATTTGATACCCCACATAGGTAGGTACCCCCCCTTTTGAAAAAAAATTCCCCCCCTTTTTGACCATTTTTCAAAAACTATTATTATTACAGACTTTTCTATATTTTTCCTGTAAAATATAGATTGATATCTACAAACGCCTAATACATTGTACGTGGATCGGTCTGCAATCTTCGGAGATAGGGGGGGGGAAAAGGTAAATTTTTCGACTATTTTTGAAATATTTCAAAAAGTATGAAACTTACAGAAATTTCAAAAAGTGTTTTGAAATGGTCAAAACGATACCTTTCATTTGATACCCCACATAGGCAGGTACCTCTCCTTTTGAAAAAAAATTCCCCCCCTTTTTGACCATTTTTCAAAAACTATTATTATTACAGACTTCTCTATATTTTTCCTGTAAAATATAGATTGATATCTACAAACGCCTAATACATTGTACGTCGATCGGTCTGCAATCTTCGGAGCTAGGGGGGGGGGAATGGTCAATTTTTCGTCTTTTTTTGAAATATTTCAAAAAGTATGAAACTCACAGAAATTTCAAAAAGTGTTTTGAAATGGTCAAAACAATACCTTTCATTTGATACCCTACATAGGCAGGTACCCCTCCTTTTGTAAAAAAATTCCCCCCCTTTTTGACCATTTTTCAAAAACTATTATTATTACAGACTTCTCTATATTTTTCCTGTAAAATATAGATCGATGTCTACAAACGCCTAATACATTGTACATGGATCGGTCTGCAATCTTCGGAGCTAGGGGGGGGGAATGGTCAATTTTTCGTCTTTTTTTGAAATATTTCAAAAAGTATGAAACTTACAGAAATTTCAAAAAGTGTTTTGAAATGGTCAAAACGATACCTTTCATTTGATACCCCACATAGGTAGGTACCCCCCCTTTTGAAAAAAAATCCCCCCCCTTTCTGACCATTTTTCAAAAACTATTATTATTACAGACTTCTCTATATTTTTCCTGTAAAATATAGATTGATATCTACAAACGCCTAATACATTGTACATGGATCGGTCTGCAATCTTCGGAGCTAGGGGGGGGGGAATGGTCAATTTTTCGTCTTTTTTTGAAATATTTCAAAAAGTATGAAACTCACAGAAATTTCAAAAAGTGTTTTGAAATGGTCAAAACGATACCTTTCATTTGATACCCCACATAGGTAGATACCACCCCTTTTGAAAAAAAATTCTCCCCCTTTTTGACCATTTTTCAAAAACTATTATTATTACAGACTTCTCTATATTTTTCCTGTAAAATATAGATCGATATCTACAAACGCCTAATACATTGTACGTGGATCGGTGTGCAATCTTCGGAGATAGGGGGGGGGTATGGTCAATTTTTCGACTTTTTTTGAAATATTTCAAAAAGTATGAAATTTACAGAAATTTCAAAAAATGTTTTGAAATGTACAAAACGATATCTTTGCCTTCCTAGGTCTCTTTTGAAATTTCAACATCAAAATTTGTACTGAAAATATTCATTTTCATTTTTTATTTATTTATATATTTTTTTCTTAAAATCAGTAATGGCGCACGAAATGTATCATTATTTCAAATTTCAAGTTAATAGCTGCAGTAGTTACTGAGATATTCAAGAAAGAGCGGGGACGGACAGAGCGAGACCATAAGGGTTTCAAAACCGATCTTTGAAACCCTAAAAAGTTAGATTTTCGGTAACTTCTTAGCACATCCCATACAAAAATGAGACGTCACGATCACGTCTTGATACAATCGTAAAAATGGAGAGGTTATATTCAGTAGTTTTGGAGTGAGGACGTTACTAACATCCATTCAAACATCTAAGCTTTTTCAAATATCTAACGCGCTTTTTCGAGATAAAAAGTAGCCAATGTCCTTCCCTGGGATACCGTCTATCTCACTGCAAAGTTATATTATGATCTGTTCCGTCGATTAGGCGTGAAAAGGCAACAGACAGACACACAAATCCCTTTTATAATATTAGTGTGTGTATGAGTGTAAAAGTGTGAAGAGTGATGTGATATAGGTGGTGTGATTGATTACAGGCAGACTGTAATAATCACCAGAGCCTAAGCCTAGCTGTAGCTTTGTTTATAATTAAAAGAATAGAAGCAGGCTATCATAATCACAGTCACCACATGTCGTGTTCTCACGACTCTACCAAAACCCATAAATTATGTAAGTACTTAGGTACCCACAATATATAAGTACCTACGCTTCTACGTAATCTACGTTTCGTTTCAATGTCGGTAAGTGACTCCATAGGCAGGAAGGTAGGTGCCAATGTATCCAAAGTAATTATTAATTTACTATATATTTCTTTTCGTAGCGACATCTAGATGCAACAGCCGAAACTACGAGCAGGCTTAGCGCATAATATACTAAGTATACTTCAGATTATGTTCCGTTTTCAGAACGATCAGCAGAGTCGAGTGTACAGTCATGCCCTATGCCGCTAGATGGCAGCAGTACGAGTTTATTTATCCTTGTAACTATTTAAGATCAAGGCCCCGTCGCAATACGTTCACCAGGTCAATGCCTGGTAACATGTGACATTGACCTGATGCAGTCCCTTTATAATGCGGTTTCGCTTTCAATGACGAGGAAAAAAAAAGAAAAATAATCAAGACGAGAGAGATGCTACAGACAGACGTACTTACTACCTTTATTTATTAATTTGAGGTAGGTAGCAGACTGTACGTAACTTTTTTATTTTTTTATTCGGGATGAGGTTTGATTTCCGCGTCTATTTTTAAGAATGGTTACCCAACCTACCTATCTGGAGTTTTATAATTAGGTAGGTTGATACCTATAGCAACCTGATACCTAAAGTAAATTGCCGTCAAGCGTATTTTAGTACCTAGGTGCATATTATGATGATGAGGTTTATCTGAATACAGGCAGTTCATCCATTACTAATGCAGGATTCTAATGGTAAAAGTTATTTCGAATAAATCGAATCTGTCCAGTAGTTTCGGAGTAGGTATATTCAATTCAAATTCTTTCCTCTTTATAATATTCGTATAGTTAATATTCATAATACATACATAAGAAACATTACAGTTTCATTTAGGTAATAATAATAACATAACAAACTAAAAGCTGTGAAAGGTAGCTTAAAGCTAGATGCTGTAGGTCTTTGACCCCCACTTAGCGAAAAAAGGCCAATCACGAGCACGGGGGAAAATCAAACAACGAACAATGAGGGTTTTTTTGTGACTGACGACCGGCGGACGAATGACTGCCGACAAAAAAATCTAACTTTACGCAATTCGATCCGCTCAAAATAATATTTTGTTCCTTCTGACTATGGTCCAGAGCTCGACCCCCGCTTTAGGTCACTGTGCCACATTTGCTAAAACCTAACATAAAAATCTCACGATAACCATAATAATAGTCACGACTGCTCGCTGGCATCATTTGTATGATGCATGCATCTGGCCTCGTTTGTAGTCAGTTTGCTGAAAACTGTAAAAACACAACGAAACCACAAAATTTTTTTCGGGCTCCGCTCTCCGTTAGCATATTATCACTTTGGGTGTTGTTGACCCCCCACATAAGCTCACTTTCCCGGCCACTGCTGAAAAATAATGTAAGATTTTCGCGGCTTGTTTACTCGCCGATGACAAACGCACATTTACCCGTGGTCCTGAACTTGGCCAGTTAAGATAGCCTCCATAAAAAATACACCAAAACTAGCACAACACGTATTGCTCGCGGCTCCCTCCGCGCGCCCATTACATTAATTTAGGTGTTCTCGGTAGGGTCTTCGACCACCCTCCCTCCTCCAATTGAATTTCTGGCTACGGCCCTTTATATGTACCCCGTTGATGATGCTAGCAGCACCTTAGATGAAATAATGTTACTTGGCAGCACTAGGAATATTATATTTTGTTAAGTTACTTGATTTCTTTAAGCGACACATTCTTCTACCTTGGTACCTAACCAAACCTCAGATTTGAATCTTTGCCTAACCTACCAATCCAACATTCGTAGTAAGAGTAAGAGTAAGAAGTAAGAGAAGTTTAACTGTTTAAATCTTTGTTGATTTTGATGATTCGAGGTTTGTGGTTTTCTGACGCTTCTCATAATTTTCCGTATAAATTAAAAGCACGCAAATTGGGATTTCCAGTGTAGATAAGTCTGAAGAATGACAATAAAATTTAACAATACCTATACCTAAAATGCCTATCTACCCACCCTTTTGTAATGACTCGGGTGGAAAATTTAAGGTTAAATACCTTGTGGTACCTACTTAATAACTCGTCGGTTCTCTAAAGGTGACGAATAAGAAAGATGGTGGCAAGGACAACTGTCTGAACAAATAAGATGGCCGTCGTTTCTATAGGTACATGGGTGTAGGTAGGAAGGAACCTGTCCACCTATTTAGGTACCTACTTAAATGCAATGAGTATGAATCCATACGAAGGTATTTTAATAGTTTTGCAGCAGCCAGTGTCTTGGGCACGCTTCCGACTGGTATTGATATGGATCAGTTGAGCTACCTGTAGATTAAATTTTGTAAATGGAACTCTCGAGTCTTTAAATTTTTATTTAAAGACTCGAGTGGTCGTATTTTTTCTTTCATTTTGATTTTTGTGAAAAATTAAAATGAAAAATACTAAGGGTAGGTACTAAAAATAAATAGTAAGAAAAAAAGTAGTAGCCTAGGGCATAAACTCGAGTTGTACGCCCTACGCTATGATGACACATTTTGAGCAAGAGAAGTTAAAAATATACATAGGTAAACCTTCTCAGTTATTTGGGGTACAATACAAATACATCGCATGCTAAGCCACGGGCAAATAGGTACTAGTTTATCAAAACTATTGTACATAGATACGGGTTTGATATCTCATTATTTTGAAAGATAAATAGTTGGCTAACGTGAGTGTATTTTTTTCGACAGCGTAACAGCTCTAGTTTTTCTGAAAATCAAGAAAACCTCAAAAAGTGGCACATAGCCACCCCGTTTGACGGTATCTGAATCGTGGCAGAAAAAAGATACTAACAAAAAATCGTTGTACGTAAGAATGTCACGGAATCACTGAAAAGCATATCATAGTGATTGAGGAGGCCCTTTCCAATAGTAATAGTAGAAATTAGCTAATGAAAGATCAATTTAAGTTTTTTCCAAACGTACAAAATGAGTCATAAACTATAATAGCAAGCATTTTAGTGAACAATGTGGGTAAAGCGGTTATAAGCATAACGTCGGCGAACCGGGACGCAGAGTGCAGTGTTGTGTTGCTCGGGCACGTCTTCAGTCTATCACTTACCGCGTTATCGATATTCGTGTTCAATTCGAGAGAAATCATTGATAAATTTGTGAGAAATGGGCAAAAGTGAGTAGTTTTTATTACGGTAAAATTTTATTTTACTGCTTTGTTAAATTTGATGTTAAAACTATGTTATCGATATGCTGCAGTCATATATTTCGAACCTAGGTACCTATGTTTTTTTCGTGCCTTATTTTTGTTGGCTCGCATGTTTTTGATTTGCGTGTTTTAGTATAATAAAATAACAAACCTGCATAAAATCAAGCAGAAATGAAACATCTATCACCAATACAAAGCAGGACAGCAACCGGCTCAGTAGGTTCCATTCCGGTCAATAACCAGAAGACATGGTGAACTTCAACAATGCACCAAATAAACCTGCAAACATTTTCCTTTGCAAATATTAACTTTAATTTTTATGCGGGCAGGATTTTAAAATTCAAGTGTGCGAGTTTTGGGTCACTATATTGCACGACAATTTATTGTACGACCGAATAATGGACACCCTGATAATCCGTGCCATGGCTTCCAATTTTAATAGGTTTTGACACGGATTATCAAGGTGTGTACATTATTCGACCGTACAATAAATTGTCGTTCATTATAGTGACCCTGAGTTTTTATTTGCTACTTTTCAGGGTTCCGTACCTGAAGGGTAAATTGAGGCCCTATTAATAAGACTCCGCTGTCCGTCCGTCTGTCTGTCTGTTCGACTGTCACGGCTGTATCTCATGAGCCGTGATAGTTAGACAGTTGAAATTTTCACAGATTATGTATTTCTGTTGCCGCTATAACAACAAATACTAAAAAACAATTAAAAAATATTTAAGGCAGCCCCCCTTAAATATTTTTTTATTGTTTCCCATACAACAAACGTGTTTTTTTTTTGTTCGATATTGATAACGGAAACAGGTAGACGCTTGAAATATTCACAGAATATTTATTTATATATTCACTTTTAAAATAAATAATTAAATTAAAAAACTAATATTGAAGGGAATCTCCCATACAACAGATATGATTTTTTTGCCGTTTTTATAGATAAGGGGTACGGAACCCTTTGTGTGCGAGTACGTCTCTCACTTAGACGGTTTTATTTCAACTCTATAAATGTATTCTGATCTGCCAGCAGCGCAATAATAGCACAAAAATGGGAATAACCTTAAAAATAATAAGTATTTATTACTGATTCCTTTTTAAGATCAATCAAAATGTAAACAAGTAAAATTCCACTAATCATTAAATAACCTCAACCTAACCACAAACAAACTATAGAAATGACATTATTGATTCGTCGAGATTTATGGATGAGCTCACTATTGATCGTGCTAATTGGTGTAGTACCGGACAGTGTTTTTTATAATCTATAAGAACTCAAGGCAACAAAGGGGCCTAATAGGTACAGGTACCATCTTGGTGCCAAAAGTTTGAATCACTTTTATTATAATTAAAGTGTTTCACCGCTGAGAAAAGCTCTCCCCAATTTGTAATTCGCACAACAAGATCGCTCGAGGCCTTAGCTCAGCAGTAAAGAGAAGGATGAAATAGACTCACAATAGACAAATTAATAATAATAATAATAATTTTGAGCACGCTTCCGATTGATGTGGATCAGTTGAGCTACCTGTAGATTGTTTGTAACAGTTTGCAGTTAGCTCAATTGTTTCTATTGTAAATACTAGTATTAATTTAATTCTATTATTTGACAGTAAATTTTTTTCTTACTAAAGTATTTATTACTACCCATAATAATTAATAATTAGACGACCTCTGTGGCGCGGTGGGTGAAGGTCCGTCTGCGACGCAAGAGGTTGCGGTTTCGATTCCCGCCTTAGGACAACAATATTTGTACGATCTGCAGGTATTGGTTCCGGGTGTTCTTGTCGTTTTCTATGTATAATAAAAAATATCTATCTATGTAATGTATTGTATTATGTAGGTATATCAGTTATTGGTATCCATAACACAAGCTCTGCTTAGCTTGGGGCTAGATAATGCTGTGAGATAAGAAAATCAGAGGGAGGCCTGAGCCCAGCAGTGGCATTATAGGCTGTTGAGATTGAGGTATTTATTTATAATTAATGATAAATATATTTCTATTTTGCTTTTTTCCAGTATCGCAGCACATGCTGACTGACCTAGACAAACTGCCCGGCGTGCAGTTGGGAGACTTCCTCCTGCAGTTCGAGTTGGACGAACCCCGGGAGTCAGTCAAGGAGATCGCAAGAGAAGAGCTTCGAGAGACCCCGGATATCGTCAAACCTGCCGTGGAAGAACTGAGGAGATTACTGATAGGTAAGTTTTATATACGTTATAAATATGTTGTTATTATAGAGCGTAACTACTCAAATTTAGGGAAATTTCTAAGAAATTAGAGTACCGTCGAGGTCGATAATTTATGGGATAGTTAATTTCTTAGATGTTGTAGATTTTTATGTCCGCATTTGGACTCTATTCGGATGGACTTAATTATGATGAGTTTAGTATGTGTAAGTCTTTTAACAAATAAATTCATATTCTATTCTATGTTTTTGCTAATCTCTGTACGCTCAATAGAGTAGATTGTGCTGACCTAAAACGAATTTTAAGACATATTGTATATTACCACATCACAATGAAATAAATGGTTTCAATGGTAGCGTAGCCAACTCAGTCCAGAAACGCAGGATCTTCCGCGGGGTATTTACAGACTTCGAGGAGTGACCTCGGCAAGTTGAGGATTTCTGTTCGTTGTGCTGTTTATCATCATCATCATCAGCCTATACTAGTCCACTGCTGGACATAGGACCTCCCCTAATGAGCGCCATAGCACCCTGTCTTCGGCTTGCCGCATCCAGCATCTACCAGCAGTCTTTCGCAAATCGTCATCCCACCTGGTCGGAGGGCTACACTACGTTTGTCGAATCGCGGTCTCCACTCAAGAACACGTTTACCCCAGCGGTTGTCGGTTCTTCTCGAGATATGCCCAGCACACTGCCACTTCAGCTTGCTAATCCTTTGAGAAACTTATAAAATTTAAATTTAAAAAAAAAACAAATACGTCCTTAGATAGATTATAAACATTAAGCACTGTCAAAGGTTATAAAACAATTAAACAAGAGCTAATAAAATCTAGTGTGGCGCAATTGACGGCCTTATCGCTAACAGTAGTCTTCCAGGCAACCTGAAAACCTTGGAAAAAAAAGTTCTGTCAAAATGATCTGGCGTGATTTTGGTAGGTACCATAAAATATCAGAACGTACCTATGTAGTAATTTGTCAAGGAGGCTAGCCAGATTCCGTCGCCTCAGTCAATGCAATAAAACTGGATCGGGACTCAATTATCGCCTGCAATAATAAGGAAAAAATACAATTGATTCAGAGATTTCGAGAGCATTTCATCCAAGGTTGAAGGACACTTCCATATTTGGAAGAAATGGAAAGGTCCGCAATGTTACAGATGAGGTTATTGCATATCAGACAAAATGTGAATAAAATATCACGAACTGGTGAAAGTTCATTCAGAGCAGGATTGGAGCAGTTCAATTAGAGGTAGAACCTACCAATTAAATACCAAAGTGCTTTCATTCAATCATTTACTCTTTTGACATTCTTTGTCGAAGTTTTTAAAACTCGAATTTAATGTCAGGAACCCAAAAAGCTTCAATTAAAAATATAAATTATAATCCAATTAGAAATCAGCGCATCAGCATTGCTATACAGCGGGGCAATGCAGCCAGTGTCTTAGGCACGCTTCCAACTGGTATTGGTATGGATCAGTTGAGCTACCTGTAGATTGTTTGCAACAGTTTGCAGATAGCTTAATTGCAACATAAATACTAGTTTTAATTTGAATTTATTATTTGATTGTTATTTTCTTTCTGAATAAAGGCTAGTAAATAAATTAAAAATATAAATGTAGAATTGGCTAGTTTTGAATACAAAATCAAAATAGTCCTTCGTCATCGTCAGTAAGATCCGAAAATATTTAACAGGTATTTTTCTTTTTTCAATTCACCCAATAATTATGAAGATCAGCCAGTTAAAGGTCCACGTGACGTCAAGCTTTGCAACACTTTTTAGCACGGCGCGACGGCGTGACGTCACTAGCACCCACTCTATAACTTTGACGGGCTTTATCTTTGTCATTTTTTGTTTTATTGACAAAAGAAAAATACGTGTCCAATCTTCTGATAATCTAACTGGCGGACTATAAAGAATAAAAAAATACCCAGTCAACTACCATATTGTCCCAAATTATATCTTTTGTATCAAAGGTACCTGCTAATCTTAATTAGCAGATACCTTAGATATAAAAGAAATAATATTTGGATAATCCGATAGACTATTTGATAGGCAAAAATCTTGCTTAAGTAGAGGCTACTTTCGATTAACGAGGGATACCTAGAGAAGTAACTTATCCGATAAATTACTTTACTAGTAGGTACCATCATCATAATTGCTAAAATTGTACTATCTAGAAATTTTACATCAAAATTATCAAGTTTAATATAAACTAAGTTCTTAGAAATACTCGGTAGATTTGAGGACATTATTTATGTTAATTTAGCGTAAACATTTCGTACGAGGAAGTCATTGTGTGTGTACCTTTATCTTACAACTATTTGCCAAGGACCTACCAAAAATGCATAATTTCTCAATATCAGAAATACTAGTTAGAATCCGATCTGGGCGAAACAGCATGAGAGATGACCTCATTCTCAATCCCATTCTTTAACTACGCAGGTTCTACCTGTAATTGTCAAATATGTCTGACATTCTGACGCCAAGAAGTTAATGGAAGGGAAAAAATATTACCATAGACAGACATTAAGACATGACCCATATTGTTTGCAAAATAGGGGTCATGAAGGAAGTTTAAACTTTAAACAAAGCAATAGGTAATCATTAACTACCTATCTGTGCTTTGTTGATCTCATCTCTTGCTCATACATAATAAAACATCGTTATTCAGTAAGTAAAGTACTTAAGAACTATCGCCCGCGGCTTCGCTCGCACGCGCCTTTCCTTGATAAATAGTAAAAAAATTACAAGGACCCGAGGTTGTTATACTCCGGAGCGTTAGCGAAGCAGGATGACAATACTGACTTATAATGGGTGGTTTTAGTTAAGTATTTCAAGTAGGTACTTACCCTTTTTTCTGATTATGTTTTATCTGAAATCATCAGCCAGTACAAGACATTTCATAGTCTTACATAAAACCTCTTTAGTGTTTTGGTGTTCTACAAAGAAAATACAAATATAATACAAAGAAAATGTTCTACAAAGTTTTTTGAAAACTACTTTTTAGTGATTGTTGGACGTTTACAAGAGGGGTGATTCCTCCATGGTAGAATGCGTAGATATGGTCTTTGAGTTGCTCGTAACAATATTAACTACATAATAGGTAATGACTAATGACACAAAAAAGTTGGTAGTAGCGCCAAAACCCTGGAATAAACTGCGGTCATCATCATCATCAGCTTATATTTGTCCACTTCTGGACATAGGCCTCCCCTAATGAGCGCCATAGCGCCCTGTCTTCAACTTGCCGCATCCAGCATCTGCCAGCAGTCTTTTGCAAATCCTGAACTGCGGTCAACGTGGCTCATTTAATTGAAAATGTCATCAAGTGAAAGTCAAGTACTTAACTAATTTGCAATGGAACAGAAATGCAAAGAAAAAAAATGGCAGATTTGGCCGTAGATCTCGCAAATATGCAGGTCTCAACAAAGCCTACGCATTTGCTCCCCTTGGAGTCGAGACCGTCCGTGTGGTACAGAAGCTCTGCGGGTATTCAAAAAAAATATCTGAGCGTCTGGTCGAAGCGACGACGTGTGACCCGAGAGCTGGTGAGTATCTGGCACAGCGCATCAGCATTGCCATACAGCGGCGCAATGCAGCCAGTGTCATGGGCACGCTTCCGACTGATATTGATATGGATCAGTTGAGCTACCTGTAGATTGTTTACCACAGTTTGCAGTTAGCTCAATTGTTTCTATTGTAAATACTAGTATTAATTTAATTCTATTATTTGATTGTAATTTTTTTACATTTGAATGTGATATGTGAATGAGACCGAATTTTTATTTATAAAATAACATTGTGTAGGTGGAATTGTTATGTTTATTATGTACCTAATAGATATTTACCTACTTACCCTATTCAATATTTACTTAGGTTTGCAAACCTGCTCATCGGCATACAAACGTCCACAGGGCTTATTTATACTTCTTTAAATAGTATACGAAAAGTCAACATCTGATCTAACTAAAGTACCTATTTAACTTATAGATATTTTGTGTACCTTTTTAAGGAAAATATAAACTTATCCTAAAGCATTTAAATAAAGGGTGTCCCCCGAAAAGCTCCAATCGCCAAAACAGGTCAACCAAAATCAAAAGGTAAGTAGGTACTTACTGTGGCAAATGTAGCAATGGTAGTAAAACATAAAAACGCTACTGCAACCTTATTGCGACCAATGGTGGTTTAGCATGTTCTCTTTGGCGCTCCAAATTGTTTACAATGAATGAAACCGAGATTATGCTAAGATCATCGAAGCGAAAAAATAGAACTCGAGTGGCGTGCAATGCAAACGTATTCATAGCCTAGTGCAAATCAATAACACACGCAAATACAAAGAAACACAATCAATTGCTCTAGTTCTTATTTATGTCGTAGGTACTTAATTTGCCTTTATTTTTAGTCAACATTTTTCCCATACAGGTAAGGTAGGTACCTTGTATTATGAAAACATTCATATATTTGGATAAGTTTGTAGTACAAGTACAACACTTACTCGTAGGTTTTAAAATACATACCTATTCTAAACAAAAAGTAACACGACCTCTGTGGCACGGTGGGCGAAGGTGTGCCTGCGAAGCAGAAGGTTGCGGGTTCGATTCCCGCCTCGGGATAAATGTGTGTACGATCTGCAGACATTTGTTCAGGGTGTTCTGCTCGTTTATCTATGTATAATAAAAAAATATCTATCTATGTATTGTATTATATTACGTATATCAGTTATCTAGTGCCCATAACACAAGCTCTGCTTAGCTTGGGGCTAGATAATGCTTTGTGAATTGTCCAGCATTATTTATTATTATTTATTTAAGTAATACAATCTGACAGGACCCGTAATAGGGTTTCGCTGTTGAAATCCATGGAAACCACAATTAAAAAAATAATTGGATGTGTCCGTCCATAACTTCGTAAGCGTTGTTTTTATTGTCAAATTTATACTTCTTTAGTTTAACATCCATGTTTTACAGATCGACTATAATTAAATTAGCATCTTTAATAACATTTTTACGAGATGCTCAAGGCTAATGTTCTTATCTGTTCTGTGATAATTGTTTTTATTGTTGACAGACGATCCTGATCTGCATGTCCCAATAGACAGCGAAGCCTGGCTGGTGCGGTTCCTGAGACCTTGCAAGTTCTACCCTGAAAGCGCTTATGAGCTGGTAAGATTGGTTTCTGTTTTGGTTTATTGTTACTTGAAAAAATTCCTTCTGGGAAAGCGTGCTCCATCTTCACTTACTTTAGTGAGAGAGATGGTGGCCAAACGCTGGACCATTTTAAATAGACACGTTGCTTTAACATGCTTTATTTAAATAGCTCTTCACAAATGGCAAACAATACTCGAGCCCAGGACTCCCACCCCATTCATATGGCAAATACTCGAGGATCCTCTAGAAGTATTTAGCAAATTTTATGTCATTGTCACGTAAAACCTGACATGCGCCTTTCTAAGTTGTAAGATCGATGGAAAGCGGTTATTCGCCTCAAAATTTTCAACCACTGAACTGGGCCTGGGTAAATTGTCTTAAGAACTGTAATGGGCTGATGTTTTCGGATTCCTACCACAGACTAGGTATATGATACTAACGTATTCCAACTTTCAAAATACTCTCCCGCTAAACCATTTCAGAAGCTGAATAAATACGTTTCTGACTCAATTTCTTCATATTTTGGAAAGTGCTTTTGTTTTTGCTACGGCGTAGCTTTTGCTACGCCGCCGCCCGTAGAAGGACAAATGGAAATAAATCGTAAATAGCTAAATCTCGACATAAAAAAGGAAACATGGACATAAAATTCAGGTTTTGAATCAGGAATATCTTAGTAGATAGAGTAAAAATCTAGTGAGAATAATGTAATAAATAAAATACCACGTTAGTACCGAATGGCGAATCTGTCTAAAATTGTACTTAATTGAATCTTGCAGATCAAACGTTACTACGGCTTCAAAGTGAAGCATCACAAGCACTACGATGGGCTGGTGCCAAGCAAGGAGACTAACGTTTTCAACCAGAATGTGCTGACGGTGTTGCCAACGAGAGATCAGCTTGGACGGCGGGTTCTCGTTCTAGAGCTTGGCAGTAAGTACCCTCCTCATATGAGATTATTATTCTACTCTATTTATATAGAGTTTTTGATGCAACGACAGTAACAATCGAAACATACACACGTTCGCAGAGTGACGGAAATATAACTTAGACCTAAGTCCCAGATTTCTTTTAAATTATGGTCACTAATGGTCATAAATTGTTCCATGACTGATTACCTCAACTATCGAAAACGCTGAATAAAACTACAGTGAGAACTAAGGAGAAGATGTGCATTGGTCAAAAACCTAGTCGTGAAGTAAAATCCATGCAGATTATTAGGTAGGTACTGAGTCTATTAATAGCCAACGTTAGCAATTGGCTGCCGTTAGTAAATAGTCATTATTAATTAAAAATTAAATTTAATTTTACACTGTCAATTTGTACCCCGTAAGCACAAGAGCCTCTGTTCGTTTATCGAAGTAGTCCTCTTGTCAAGGGGTCTACTTTGAGACTAATTGGCAGATGACGGATCGCACAAAACGACGGACGACCGATCTGTTATTTCGATAACCCTACTATGAAAATAATTCGGACATATATTTCTCCGCGATCCGAAACAAAAGGTGTCAATTAGTGACGCGTCCGAAGCAAATTGGTAGTAAAGATGTTCGTTTCGTGCGATCCGTCACCCGAAACACCTTATTTGGCGTTTCATTTCAAAGTAGTTCCGGGTGATGATGATCAAACACAAACACCCAGACGTTCAACAAAAACTCTAGGTTGATTACTTATGAAATCATAAATTTCCACGTTCATTACACGTAATAGGTCGATGGCTATTATAACAAACCTTTGGTAATAGTTGTTTAATCATTATCATGCCATTGTTTGAATTAGAATTTATATACATTTTTGTCTCGTGTATAGTTGGGCGACTTCGTAAACTTACCAGGTAAGTAAGTTTACGACCAAGTTACAAAGTGATTACATGTTATAGCACTATCATACGGCAGTTACGCTCCGTGGACGTAGATAAGCATCTAATTACATTAATTTTGATGTCATTTCATTCATATTATTCGACCTTCATATTTGTTGAGCAAGATTCTGAACAACAGTTACTCGCAGCGCCTGGTAAAACCAGAACACAAACTTCAGAAATCTCATCGATCGGTCTATCTGTGATGGAACCTTCTGTCTACAACCGATTGCCAGTAAAGATACGCGACGCAGCTGCGACGCCTGTACAATACAATACAATACAATACATAGGTTAAGAAAATACTTAACGGAATCGTTATTCCATGATTGTACAAGAATACCTGTATTTTTATATAAATTATTATCGAATAATACATCAATCGAATAATTAATATTTAATTTATCTAATATTAATAATTCTTATATCTATTATTAATCTTTTTTTTTATGGATATGTTACAGAAGTAACGAATGAAGTCTGTATTTCTATTGAAGTGATGCTAGAAAA
Organism: Eupithecia vulgata; assembly: GCA_946478455.1. Taxonomy (NCBI): domain Eukaryota; kingdom Metazoa; phylum Arthropoda; class Insecta; order Lepidoptera; family Geometridae; genus Eupithecia; species Eupithecia vulgata. The sequence continues at coordinate 4,689,623 of OX297862.1, read as the reverse complement.
TAAAATAAATAAGATAAGAATCAATTTCACTCATCAAGTGAAAAATTATAAGGGTAGGTATATTAACCTACTATTTTTGAAAGATGATAGATTTTGCAAGGTGCCATTTAGAGAATCATTGAAGTTACTTATATTTCTAAAGGAAGGTGGTATCAGTAGTTTGTTTATTGTGAACGAAACTAATTACATCACATTAAAATGCGAAAGTTTGGATGGTTTTTTTTCTATTCTCAGTAAAAGTACTGAACTGATTGGGCTGAAATTTTGCATACATAGTTCCAGGCCTGGAATAAAACGTAGACTTTAGTACTTTTTATCCCATAAATCAGTTCCCAAGAGATAAAAATAACCTTAAACAACGCGTGCGAAGCCGCAGGTAGAAACTAGTTTAAAATAAAAGGCACTACATGGCAATTTACTTGCAGTCATTATTAGCTATCAAAATAGAAATAACGACAAGATCATAATGCCATAATTGAGGGACCTGCGTCAATATGCGGAAAGTAGACATTGAAATATCTAAAAAAAATCCAAGCTTCCTAGTGAAAAAACAGTAAATACCTACGGCTTTTATTACGAACAAGGAAAATCGTTAAGAACGAAAACCACAAAGTTGGATCTCATACAAAAAGCTCTTTTTGCCGGCGATACTTCCAACATAACATACCTACCCACGCAAAAAATTGCACTGAAGTAACACCCAGAATGGTCGAAGTCATCATTGACACAGATTATAAAACATCACCGCCAAATAAGCTGGTCAATGCCTACCCACCCACAGCGGTAAAGTTCAGGGAGAGTCTCTCTCTATTAGTGAACTTGAATCAAACGAGTGGGCCTAATGCAAAAATCAAGCAAATTGTGTATTTTTAAACCCTTACATCTATGGTAACGAACTTAAATATTCTAATTTAAAAAATACGATAGGTAGGGGAAAAACCCATAGAAGTCGAGTAATCGAATAGAATTTTGAAAAATAATCTGGTTTCTTTACAAAAAATTATACAAAAATAGCTTTAAAAAAACTGTTTTAATTGAAATGTGTGTCTAAAGTATCACCAACAACACCATATTATTTTTTACGAATTACATAGCCAGACTACTGTTTTGTAGTTTTTCTATTTAATGCTAAAATTTTGAATCATTAATAGAAAATAAGCAAAAACTTGATTTTTGCACTGACATTGCTTTACTCTGTCCCGCTCCTATGAACGCGAAATCCTAAGCCTATCCTTTTCACATTTTTTTGCATTAGGCCCGCTCTTAATCGTTTTCAAAAAGGACGAATCTTATGACACCTTAAATTGGCTAAGTTAATGGCGCTATTTTAACAACTGCCGCTAAATAAGTAGGTATATAAGCAAAAATAGCAAGCCCAATGGCACACCTACACAACTACAGCCTTCATTCTATTCGGCATACAATAAGTGTATTAAAATAATAAATGAGAAAGTTTCGATGGATGGATATTTGTTACTTTTTAACGCAAAAAGTACCTACTGAACGGATATCTGGTTGAAATTTTGCATACATACCTGTTTCAAGGTCTGGAATAAAACATAGGTTAGAAATAAGCTTAAAATTTTATATGAATTATAAACAACGCGTGCGAAGCCGCGGGCAGAAATCAGATTTTAAAAATGCAAAAAAAAACATCTTTGCAGACTCACTCCTTATGTCCCACACCAAGCTGAGCATGCTGTGGTATGGTAGGTTAGGTAGGTAAGGAACCCTACCTAGTGTGTACCTAGGCCCTAGGTCCTAGCTAGGGTACCTACCTGCTAAGATAACTAGTATACTTAATACACAATATGATTTTGCAATGGATTTCGTAAAGTAACGTCCGTTTCTATTATTACTTTTCAGAAAAATGGAAGCACAACAAGTGCTCCCTAGATGAGGTGTTCAAAGGTTGCGTGCTGTTCCTGGAGGCGGCCATGTTGGAGCCCGAGTCGCAGATCTGCGGAGCTGTCGTCATTTTCGACATGGACGGGCTGTCTATGCAGCAGGTTATGCAGTTCACGCCGCCGTTTGCCAAGAGGATTGTAGACTGGCTTCAGGTTTGTTTGTTCTTTTGATATTCTAAACCGTTATTGAACGTGTGTCATCAATGTCATCATAAGGCTCAAGCATATTAATCCAACACGCTACCGCATAGCACAAAATGTGCATTCAACGAGCTGTCTCCCATCTGATTCCGTAACATAGATGCATTTTATGTTGAACAAAAGGTATCTTAATATCACCAGTTAAAGCCCATATTTGAATCCACATGTTTGTGCTGTTCGGTAGGCGGTAGCGTTGCGACGCTGATCTGTAACAACCTTTACAAGACGGCTGGTTGGCAAAAACAGTCAATCAAAATTCTTTAAACATACGCGATTAGGAGTAAAGGCCTACCTGAGTAGGTAGGCCCTTTGAAATAACCTTTCACTATGTTATTACATAGCGAAAGACTGATGACTGATGCTGTTAGCATCAGTCATCAGTTTGGATGCGGTAAGCTGAAGACAGGGCGCTATGGCGCTCATTAGTAGAGGCCTTTGTTCAGCAGTGGACTAATATAGGCTGTGATGATGACGTTATTACATCTATGACTGTGTAATGATGTCCTCCTAACCGAATTTCGGCCACAGCGGCCAACAAAGACCAGCCAGGTGCGCAGGATATACATATTATAGTGTCCAAGTGTGTGCGAAAACACAGGTGTACTCTTTATTCCCTCACATGGGAGAGCAGACCGACACGACCGGACAGAGATCAGGCGCAAGACCAACAGCTTAACGTGCTTTCCGGGGCACGTAGGTGTAACACCGCCAACTTCCTGATTCGTCCGAGCTGTTAATGTGAATTTTTCTTGCACGAAACATCCCAATATTATGGCATGACCGATTAGAACCCGGGACCTCATTTTCAGCTGAACACGCGACCGCTAGACCAACGAGGCAGTCCGTGTAACGTTGTTATAGTGAAAAGATATAAATAAATGAAACTATTCACGGGTATACATTTTTAGACATCTGAACCGTTGGAAAAATTATAGGTGGAAAATCAAAGCTCAAAATGCGAGAAATACCGACACGGAAATAGTTAAAGTAAAATCAAATAGCGCAGTCTAATGGACCAACGTTGTATATCTACAGAGCTCCACGATCATTATTTTTCTTATTGGTAAAAACAAAGCATGACTATTATTCTCAAGATATCTTCTAACATCGTACATAACAATTTGATCTTGTCGGGAACTCCCCTAGTCATTATGTATCATTTTACAAAAACAGAGCTGTTTGAAATAGCTCTAACTTTATTTAATTTAATTTCATCTAGCATGCTTTTTTGCGTGCGTGGATGTCGTAATAATCAACTAAGGGAACCTTCCCTTAGTTGATTGTTACGACAACCACGCACGCGGTGGGGGAGGTTGGAGGGGTCAATTCTTGCGCCAAGTCCTCCACGGCACTATAGGTGTTCAGGGTGATTTTTTTGGACGGAGCAGTAAGCAGCATTTTCCAAAAAATCCAACCCGTACATAGGCCTCATCGATTACGATAACGGCGATCCTAGACAAGAAGAATAATAAAAGACAAAGAATCATCATCAAGTATCAGAGTTGTTACAGTAAATTTATTTGGTCTTCTCCAGGAATGCATCCCGCTCAGAATCAAAGGACTATACATCATCAACCAGCCGTTTATCTTCAACATGGTGTTCACGATCTTCAAGCCGTTCCTCAAGGAGAAGCTGCGCTCACGGATCATCTTCATGGGCAACGACAGAGAAACTCTGCACAAACACATCAGTCCGAAGTGTCTGCCAGAGTCATATGGAGGTACTCTGACTATCCCCAATGTGACGGGCGCGCAGTGGCTGGAGTTGCTGCTTATGTGCGACCAGGAGTTTTCAGGTACCTACGTATTTTTTATCTACTGAGGTTACCTATTTGAGCCGTTTGAGGTGTAAACCCTAGGCCCTTGGGGTCCTGGTGCACACACAATATTTGTATTGTATATGCGCCAGGACCTAATGGAGTACACGTTACAAAACTCCTAATGGAGTCCACAAGTGATTGGATGCTGGCTTTAATTTCGGTCAACGAATCAGCATTCTGGGCACTGCCTTCTAGTGACGGCTGAGATTTTTAGGAAATAGAAAGGAGTGTAAATACCTACTAGGTATTTATGATTGTTTTATTCTTTCTGTTATTGTAATTTTCATAATATATGATACACTGGTATCGGAAGAGGTATTTGTATGTTTAGATGTTTGTACGGATATTTGTTCTCTTCAGGCCATAATGGCTAAATTGATCGGGCTGAAATTGGGTATACAATACAACAATACAATACAATACAAAAATGCTTTATTGTACACCAGAAATAAAAAACATTACAAAAAACATTTACATGAGACAAGTACAATGGGCGGCCTTATCGCTTAGAAGCGATCTCTTCCAAGCAACCTTTGGATGGAATGAATTATATGAATATAAGAAAGGCAGATGGTATAGATGTAGCTCTAAGTCTGGAATAAAACATAGTCTACTTATTATCCCCATTACTATCCCATGAAACAGTTCCTCCCCTCGCATGTCGTATGAGATGTCCAATCAATCTGAAAGTCGCTGTCATATCGTATAAAGACGTAAAATGCATTGCAATGGAGAGAGAAAAATGGAGGAAGTTGCATCATTACACCGACAAGAGCTAGGCTTTTATTTATAATCATTAATAACAGTTGCCATGGGATAGAAAGTCCCTTTAACGTGCGCAGCCGCCGGCAGATATAAGTATGTTTAAAATTAAATTGATGACGCACAACTTTCGTTGCTAATTAAAAAATAGTAGGGGCCCGAGGAGATTAAGAGTTGAGAAGCACAGTTTGATGTATGCATTCCAGGGAGAGGCCTGCGTCCAGCAGTGGACCATTAGAGGCTGATGAGGATACATTCCATATTTTACACAATCTAACAGCCTACCCTAACAGCTTAAACATGTTTTAAATTTTTTTTACTCCTCCTTTGTTTCAGCAATCAACTCCTATGGCTACAAGAAGTGATCGGTTCAACATTTCTACAAAATCTACAAAATGTATTGTGATGGAGTACTGTATAAAGCATATCGTGATAAAACATACCTATAAAATAGTTATTATGTGTATAAATGTTACGTTTAAGCGTGTAATTGTTATTTCAAGTCGTAGTTCAAATTTAGCATTTTGTTTATCTGGTTTTAGAAACTTAGTTCATTGTAGTCTTTAATTTTAGGGAGGTACTCATTTATTTTAGGGTACTTTTAGTAATGCAAGGTCTAATTTCACTAAAACGTAATTTAAACTCAGTTTAGAGCTTTGAAAGAGTTCCGCGCATAGCGCACGGTGATCCATTTCAAGCTTATGAGAGATTGGACCTTAGTAACTTGCCGATTTTAAAAAGATGAAGCTAATGAATCGAGTATTGAATCATTCCAAAATATATTATGTTTTTTAGTTCGGTTTTTTTTAATATGCGCATGCCGTATTAACCAGAATATTTCTGGGTAGTATGTTATTGGAGAAATGAACGCACAAATGAGCATTATAAGGTTTTATACGAGAAATATGATATCATAAATCATAAGTATGGCTGTGATCTATTATACCTTCATTTTGTACATCACATTTTGCAACCTATCATGACAAAATAGTTACATTCTTAGAGTTTCTCAAAAAATAAACAAAATGTCGATTGATGTGTTTTCAAAAGTCAAAATTTTAACATGTGTTTTCATATTAAAGTCATTTATAACGGGATATTTACCATGATATGATTACAAAAATCGAATCATGGTAAATATCCCGTTATAAATGACTAAAGTTTTATGTGTTTTTATATTTTGAGAGGGGACCAAAAACTTATGTGTATGTATGTAGGTATGTTTATGGAAGTTAAAATGGAAAGGATTATTATGTATGTGATGGTCTTGGTTTCGTTTTTTATTTGTATCAAGAGATGGGAATATTTAACCGATTTTATGAATGTATATTACACAGTTAAATATCATTTGGATTAGGGACCTATTGAAAATCTTCGTTTAAGTGTATGTTAATAAGTTTAAGAGCTATATAATTTTTTTAATGTTAAAAATACATGCTTATTTTCATTAAAACACTTCTTAAAAAATACTATTATTTATTAAAAAGCTGACCCTTTCCTTACATCTAGTTTATAAACTATTAGAAAGTAGGTAGCTATACAACAAAGATTGGTTTTAAAAACTTATCTAAAAATACTAAGAATCAAGTAACAAGATTATTTTCCAATAACTAAACAATAATTTATAAAAATAGCGTCTATTAAATTAGTACCAATTACTAATATTAATATCAATAAATTCTATAAAATCATAAAGCAACAGATATAAATTCATTTGTATCACAAAATCGGTACTTATTATTATGTCATAAAACTTACCGTAAGATTTTTGTTGCTCACTAAGAATCACCAGAGAGCTTACAGTCATGGTTGGAAGTAAAAATATGTATAAAATCATAAAGCAACAGATATAAATTCATTTGTATCACAAAATCGGTACTTATGATTATGTCATAAAATTTATCGTAAGATTTTAGTTGCTCACTAAAAATCACCAGAGAGCTTACAGTCATGGTTGGAAATAAGAATAAACTCGCTGTGCCCACAACTAGGCTACACAAGATTAATGTATCTTTTATAGGACAATGTATACGCTTCTACAACAAACTCCAAGTAAGTTGCAAAAATTATCAGTAAATAAATTCAAACAAATTGTCAAACATATCCTTTGTAAACAGGCTTACTATAAAATATTAGATTATCTAGACGATAAAAAAGCTTGGGACGAGTTTTGCTCCAACTCGCAAACTAACATTCTAAGAAGGTAAAGGTTTCTTGTTCGCTTCTTTACTTTACCTTAAAAAGATTGAAGTGGACAAAAAATCAAAGTGATCACTTTATTTCCTAGTTTTACTTATGTAATCTGACTTTTTGTGACGTGTCCAAGAGTCCTGTAAGGTCTAAAGGAAATAAAGCATTTTGAATATCACTTATAATATAAGTAAATATCACTTATAATATAACAAACCTCTGTGTTCTTATAAGTTGTTTTTCATATTATATCCGTATGAGTTTGCCACTGAAACAAAGAAACAATTAATTGGTGAGTACGTTTTTAATCTGTTTTCTATAAAAACTCTATTAGTGTTTGCGCAAACTCCCGCGGTGGATAAAAAAATATGATCTCATTATTTGTTCCAGGTTAAGGTGTTTTCACACGTGATCTTAATTCTCAAAATGGAAACCACACGAGTCTTCACAGCTATGCCAGGTTGACTGGAGCGAAGCAGTGCATTGGCCTGTGTGCTCTGCACGGTTTTGCTCTACCTAATGTTCTGTATTATAACTATCGATCTGTAACTATCGATTTAGGTGTGCAATTAAGCATTTTATATTTATCTATAATAATGCTGGATAATTCACACAGCATTATCTAGCCCTAAGCTAAGCAGAGCTTGTTTTGACGACCTCTGGCGCGGTGGGCGAAGGTCTACCTGCGACGCAGGAGGTTACGGGTTCGATTCCCGCCTCGGGACAAATGTGTGTACGATCAATACAATGTCATCACATAGCTTTAAGATCTTGGCATGTAATTATTGTATTCTGCAAATAAACGATTGATTCTGATTCTGATAGAAAGCTAACTCACATTTGAAATCATCCTCATAATGCGACAGCATCTTCCACAGCACGTCTCCAGGTATCTCAGGTTCAGGAAGATCCCCCCCATGTCGTTTCCTCAACGCCTTACCATCGACATGAGATAATAAAGACTCCCTATTGATTCCGTGGAAGTGTATGCGGGAACGCAGCTTCTCTCTCATGAACGGTTTGAAGAGAGCGAAGAGCATGTTGAAAATGTACGGCTGGTTGATTATGTGGACGGCTTTTAGACGGATCGGTACGCAGTCCTGAAAGGGAAATTCTCACTTTAGAAATCGCAATCATTTGTTTCTTCATTTGATATCAGGTACGAGTAAAATAAATAGAAAATGTGCTGGTTAAAAGCATCGATCAAGGTATTTGCCGATTCGCCTAATAAGATTTCTACACAAGACTCACCTTTAAAACTATCATGGTTATTAACATTAAAGTCATTTTAAGTTCTTCCGTGATCATGGCGCATGAAACTGTGCCGAAATATTGGATAACTTAAAAATCGAATCATGGTAAATATCCCGTTATAAATGACTTTAAGCCTGGTCACCATCGTCAAAAAAACTAGAAAAACTGTTCAATATTCCATTTCCAACAAATTATACTTTTGAACATGGACATTTCTACCCTAAAATTGCTGCATATCCATCGGGAGATCCCTAAATCACCCTTTAGCTGGCTGGGATAGTATTATAAGTCTAGACCTAATGCCTATATCATCAAAGCCGCTACAGCTTAATAGAGCCTAGCTAGATACACGGGATGATAACGGAGCTGCAATCGCAGCTTAAAGCAGTCAATCTAGCTTGCTTCTAGCTGCGACTGCATAGTGAACTATGGAACTGCTCGAGCATGTCACTATGCAATAGCCAGCTTTAACCAGTCGATCCTGACTGCTTCGAGCTGCCCGTGTAACTAGGCCCATAGAATAACTTATAGAAATAAGGTCTAACGGAAATAAAGCACTTTGATAATAAATAAATAAAGGACAATTCACACAGCATTATCTAGCCCCAAGCTAAGCAGAGCTTGTATTATGGGTACTAGATAACTGATATACATAATATAATACAATACATAGATAGATATTTTTTATTATATATAGAAAACGACCAGAACACCCTGAACAAATGTCTGCAGATCGTACACACATTTGTCCCGAGGCGGGAATCGAACCCGCAACCTTCTGCGTCGCAGGCAGACTTTCGCCCACCGCGCCACCTCGGCCGTCAAGTTTGATGTTTAATGTAGAGGCACAGATAATATAATTCTATTAGCTTTTACCGGCTACTTCGTTAGCGTTTGAATCCTACTCATTTTAATCGCACATGCTCTCATAACTTGTCACAATTTACCTGAATCCATTCTATGACCATTTTGGCATAAGACGGCGTGAACTGCATGACATGGTTAAAGGATAGCCCTTTCATGTCGAAGATGGCGATGACACCGTTGATCTGAGTCGAGGGCTCCTTGATGGCTCCTTCGAGGCCCATCTGTGTGCCTCTGAAGACATCTGTCAGGGGCACATCGCGAGGGTTCCATCGTTCTGAAAAAGGTAACAGTGTACATGAATAAAGTTAACTTCAAAAATAAATGAAACACATTAAAAGAATGGTATTGAAATGACTAGATACTAATGTTATAAAAAGGAAAGATCTGTTTGTTTGTTTAAGTTGAATAGGCTCCAAAACTACTGGACATAGGCTATAGAATATACACATGCAAAGCCGTGTTGGACCGCTAGTTTCAGATATAAATGGTGATTTTGGGCTTTGGGAGCCAGGGTGCACTTTCGCCAAACCCATTATGGTTATGGTTATGGTGTGTGTACTCCCTTTTCCGCACTGAGACTCTATTGGTCCATTGTGCGTGGCCAAACCCATTATAGGTAATTTAAATTGCCCGTTAGATTCTGTGCTGGGACTTTGCTATTATTAATAAGTGTAGTCAATTGTTTTGTTTTAATAGCTGAATACGCTGTGGTTTCTCAGCTTATTTTTACACTTAGCGTATTCCCGTACTTGAGGGAAGGGCGTTGAAGTCCCGCCGTAATCAAAAAAATTGGGATATTATTTAATTTCTTCTGTTTATTCGTAGCACTCACTCGTCGCCCTCCGACCAGGTGGGATGACGATTTGCGAAAGACTGCTGGCATATGCTGGATGCGGCAAGCTGAAGACAGGGCGCTATGGTGCTCATTAGGGGAGGCCTATGTCCAGCAGTGGACAAATATAGGCTGATGATGGTGATGGTGACTCGTAGCACTCATCATTACAATTAGCTATGTCAATGACGACTTAGTTCAACAAATAGGAACCTAACTATTTATGTAGGGTACCTACTTGTGTTAATAATAATGAAAACGGCAAAAGTAAATAATTAATAAAAGGTGGTAGTAGGTATTAATATTTGTTAATTTTCATTGTTGTTGAAACAACATATTTATGTTTTTTGAATCTCAGGCCCTTGTAATGTACACTAGATTCTGCCCGCGGCTTCGTGCGCGTTGTTTCTATGGAAACATTATATAGATAAGTTATTTTATATCTCATGGGAAGTAGCCCATATTTGATTACAGGTTTTGAGCTATACCTATGCAAATTGCAGGTCAACCTGTTCTGTAGTTTCGGCGTGGAGAAGTAACAAACATCCATTCATTATAGCTTTCGCGAAACAATTTTATATTAATAGGATAAATGTGTTTAATAGGAACCTGTGTGTGTTAGGGATATAAGATACTAGGAATAAATATCTATCCATCCAAGTACCTATTTCTAATATACCAATACAATAATTATGAAGTTAAGAAAAAAAAATTTGTAACTCGACTTTGAGTGGAAAATATGTGTGTAATACCTCATCTAAAACATCCAAACAAAAACAGACCCGTTAGGTAGGTACCCAAATCAACAACCTGTTTTTAAGCTATACACAAAAACAGTTGGCTCTCTGAGCTCGCATTCAAGTCGACTTGGAATTCTACAAAGAGCACGTTTATTGATACGCCCCAATTCGTCGCCCCAAGTCTGCACTGTTATTATCACTGTTTGCACGACACATTTTGAACTTTGGTACAATTAGAAAATGGTCCAGTTTTGGGTGGTAAAGTAAGGTACAATGGAAATGACTGTCCTAGGCCAATAAGTAAGGAATCTTCAGTATTAACCTACTTTTAATAACAAAGACACGTACTATGTGTGTACTAGTCATTTAATTTTTTAGCACGACAGTTGAATGCTAAAAATTTATTAAAAAATTATTTTTATGTTATTTTTTTTTATTTAATATTGTAATTGTGCAAGATATTCTTAGAGGTCCTTCACTTCACTTAGCATGTCGGAATAACCCTTTTAGTATGTTACACCTACAGGTATATTATACCTACTTTCTATACCTACCTTTTATTACACCTCGAATGTATATGATAAAAGGTAAAAATGTTTTTTATCTTTGTGGACTGGTTTTTGTAACCCATGTACAACATGCTCTAGAAAAACACAGCCTTCTTTTTAATCGACACAGATTTTGCACAATTTTCTCACAAGAGCAGGTTTTTAATTTTTTTATCCATACGTAATGAACATTACATTTCTCTTTCTTATGAATGAAACCTTGAATGAGCCATAACCCAACGCTTGGTGTCGACACTGCAGGGTAAAATTGACCTCACACATCGACACTCAGTACTGTCAAAGGACGCCAAAAAAGGGCAGTTGGCGCCTTCAGCTTTTGCCATGCTGTGCCTGATAGCAATGCCTGGATAATCCATCAAAGTTTACTAACCTCCAGCTTCAACAAGCAATATGCGTCTTCCATGTTGATCCCTGGGAGAGAGAATGGAGACCACAGCGTGTTCGAAGGTGTTCCGAGTGGCAGAGGGAAGAAGGTCGCGGCAATGCTCGACGTGGGAGAGCCGAAACTTGTAGTACAGTTGTATCTACAAAATAGAAAATATATTACATTATGCATAAATAGAAAGTCAAGCTGAAGACAGGGCACTACGGCGCTTATTAGTGGAGGCCTATGTCCAGCAGTGGACTAACATAGGATGATAATGATAAATAGAATAAATAAATAATGCTGGATAATTCACACAGCATTATCTAGATCCAAGGTAAGCAGAGCTTGTGATATGGGTACTAGATAACTGATATACATAATACTACTTAATACAATATATATACATAGATAGATATTTTTTATTATACATAGAAAACGACCAGAACACCCTGAAAAAATGTCTGCAGATCGTACACACATTTGTCCCGAGGCGGGAATCGAACCCGCAACCTCCTGCGTCGCAAGCTGACATTCGCCCACCACACCACAGAGGTCGTCAAATGGATATCTAACGTAGTTGATTTAAGTTAGTAATAGGCCCTTATGTGGGTGAATCGCGTATTTGCGCCACAGCTGGATATAGACCTTCCCCAAAGATCGCCACAGTGACCGGTCCGATCCTGCGTTGCCCAAATCCAGCGGATTGACATGACCGGGTGGTCATGTCAATCCGCTGGATGACATGACCTGACCTTGACATGACCACCCGGACATTTGTTCACCTAGGGAATACGTAGGTTCATCCAGGTGGACCAACAATAGAATGTACCTATGTTTTTGGTAAGTACCATACCCTTTTCAATGCGCTCTCCGCGTAAAACTTGCAAGGTCTCAGGAACTTCAAGAGGAAGTCGTCTCGGTCGACTGGTATGTGCAAATCTGGTTCACCTGGAATTCGATAACAACCATTTATGTATTGTGATATTTTTTTTTATTTTGTTTTATACTATACTAAATCTACAATTTAATAAATTGCAACAGTCTGCAGCTAGCTCAATTGTTTCAATTGTAAATACTTGTTTAAATTTAATTATATTATTTAATTGTCGTTTTCTTTCTTTAGAGAATACTTTATCTTTAGTACTATTTAAACCATAATTAAAATATTAATTTAAACCATTTGGTGCTAGCAATGACAAAAGAGGGCAGATTTACGTTTTATACAGCTTCTGCTAGGTACATAATTAAGTGAATGCCATGGTTAACGTTTAAATTACGACAAAAGAGCTAAATCACGTTTACCAGCATATTTCTACCTTGTGTTATTATTAAGGCACCATCTACCAATCTTTGAACATAGGTAAGTATTTACCTCACCACGTCACCTTCGAAGTTGTGAGGTAAACAGCATTTACGTAAGTTCCAAAAAAACTTTTACGTGCTTAATTTGAACAAAGTTCACCCAATGCCAAAAAGGCATTTACATTTTGTGGTCACATTCAAAGAACTCCGGTGACGTCAGACTTTCGAATATCAGATTTCAATAACTTTATTTCATTCTTAGACAAGTCAAATCGTCCACTATAACATTATTAAATCGAAAGTAACTCTGTTTGACCGTTAACTTTTCACGACCAAACGGCTAAACGGATCCGAGTAAAAGGCAGGAAGATAGGTTAAGTTTATCCCAGAAATAAAAGTTATAAATGACAAACCACAGATTATAATAACGGCAAAAATTATTACGGAATTTATTATTAGCTTTTTGTTAATAAAGTGCGTACTTATGCCTTACATTTCTTTATTTATTCTTAGATGATGACCTCTGTGGCGCGGTGGGAAAAAGTCCGCCTGCGACGCAGGAGGTTGAGGGGTTCGATTCCCGCCTTAGGACAAATGTTTGTACGATCTGCAGATTGTTTTGAGTGTTCTGATCGTTTTCTATGATTAATAAAAAATATCTAAGTACCTATTGTATTGTAATAAGTGTATCAGTTACCTATACCCATAACACCTAGATAATGCTATGTGAATTGTCCAGCATTATTATATTTATAATAAAAAAAATCACATACCCAATTAGTAAGATCCAGTAGAAATTACCATAATGAAAGTGTTGTGGTGAGTTCAAGATAGGGTCTAACCAAAACAAGTGAAAGTGCCTAAAATTATAATAAGCCCCACGCGAAGTTGATTTTATGATGTTCAAAGCAGCCCACAAGATTTCGTGGAACTTAGAATAATATTGAGAAGGTAACTTTAATCGCACTATATCAAGCAATCTCTTTTAATAAATGACCACAGACATACTTTGGTCTCATGTACAGTGCATTGAACTCACTTGTTGCCTAATAATTTGCAGCTGCACCGTACAGTTAGCAATACGATGTGATATGATAAACCTTGATTCAATTAAAACTAGCTACTAATAACTTTCAAAAAAAAATTGTACACGACAGCCAAAAGAACGTATACGAAAGAACCTAAAAGTTGTGTACAAACACATTCATGTTTTCCGCTGAAACTTTTATGCCGCTTAAGAAAACAGGCATAGAAAAAAATAAAATTAACTTAAATTAAGATATATGCGTACATTTCAGCCAAAACATTCGCCCAGTAATAGACAAATCCCTTCATCAAAGGTAAATTTTTTTAGTCTTGGTTTTTGTCAAGCATCAATTCTCTTGTCTTGGTTTTTCTCAACCAAGTTCCGCACTATAGTACCACTAAGTATCTACCTAAAAGACAGTTAATAACAAAAGCTACTTTTACTAAGGTTAAGTATCATCAAGAAAAGCTACCTTTAGAAGTAATCAACAAGTTACCTATCTTAAGAAGTAACTGACTGTACCAGTAAATCTTACCTTTCAAAAGTTGTCGCAACTCTGCCAGCGCTTGCTCCACCGATTCTGGCGTCTCTCGCAATTCCTCCTTAGCCTTTTCTCTCAAAGCATCATCAAGAACCGGCTTCGTCTCCAACTGGATCTTGTTCTCACCCCACATCACATACGGAGCACCATCAATGTCGATTTGCATCTCCATTTTAATAAATATTTGAACACTGACTATTTACTGTTGATTTATATTTTGAAAACGCGCTCCAATATTAAATGAGCATAGATTAAGTACTGTTATATTTTAAGTTTTAATTGCACTACTTTTCTTTTATATATAAAATATTTATATACTTTGATTATTTATTCGTTATTAATAAAATCAGTCCGCGCAGTCACCACCGCCAGAGAGCTTATTAGTCTGGCCAGCGCGCGTGCATCTTAACGGTATCCCTCCATTCCATGGAAGGTACTTGAAAGCCTCTGAATCACACCACAGCTTATGTTGAAATAGCAGACTCAAGACACGCTATGGTAATTTTGCAGAGTTATTTTTTGTAGGAGCAAATGATATAGAGTAAACTCAATTTCGCTTTACTCTACCTAGATATATCTTAGTAGAGGCAGAGTGAGTGACTAAGTAATTTAAATTCCGTGTTACGTATCGTGTTACTGAATAACAAATACAATTTTATATATAGCGAAGACTTTGTGTTGCTCAATTACTTTTATACAACTTCGAAAAGGAAATAATTCTAGAGAGATTAGAAGAAAAAATTTATAAGAGAGTGAGAATAGTGTGTAGCCGTGTGGTGCCGGCTTAGAATTTGCACCACCCCAATTCTTCCTGTGGGTGTCGTAAGAGGCGACTAAGGGACATACACCGGGGGCGGGCGGCAGCGCCTCTTGCAGAATGGATCTAAGACCGAATTGCGATCCCGCGTGCCCAGCGTGGGGGTTATGGGCATTACCCCCATGAGATAAAAGCCAATAAGGCGATTATCAGGGGAGGCCTGCGTCCAGCAGTGGACCTTTATAGGCTGTTAAGGTGAGGTGAGAATAGTCAGAATTGAATTGTATTTTTCCTATGTGTATATACTTGATATCTTCGCGAATTGCCACCATGCTTGTAATTTCTTCAAATAAAGTTTATTCCAACATGGTTTAAAAATAGTTTAAGATTTGTGGCAAACTACTTTTATCGTGAAGAAATTAAGAAATCACTCACTACTCCCGGTAGTGTGTGATTTCTTAATTCCTAACAGCATGAAATAAAACATGCAAGTTTTAACCTACTTACTTAAAAAATAAAATTGTTTTTTAGCGAATGAAACAATGCAATATTACATAGACATGTAATCTGTAAGCTTGATAAATATCGAAGCTGTAGTTAGTCCCGGCCGATATTATTCACGTCGACAGAAACGCATCACTATTTTAAAAAGAAACAAGAGCCTACGAATTATTCTAATTTTAAAAAAGAACAAAGAAAATAAACTCGTGGACGGTGCACAGAAAGATGATTTCGCAGCAGGTAGGTCCATTAATAATACAATGTTGTAGCTAGGACGTTTATTACCTGTGTTTGGATCTTGATTGAGTAACGAAAGTATGATCTACTTACCCTGTTTACTGTACCTGAGGTATCACTATACAGGGTTATCGGTAAATTAGTAGCACTACGTTAACTGTTGGTTCTGACCACCATCACAAACTTATTTGTGAAGACTCTAGTTTTTAATTCTTAAACTATTATGGTATTGGGAATAATAATAAATATTAAGTAATAAACTGAAAGACTGGGTACATACAAAAATACAAATCTTTCCTCTTTATAATATTAGTGTAGATAAAGAATAATAAACTATACCATTGACATATCAAATTAATTGGAGTCTACTTTAAGGATATTTTGTTTTGTGTTTTTTAGATTATATTGTAATATTTTATTTCTGTTCTAGCTCTAATTTTGTATAACAATGTAAATATTACCTTCTATATCCAGTTTTTTATAACATCTGTAATTATTGTATCCATTTTGGTCTCTTTTTCTACTTTTTTCTTAAAATTCTTTGAAAATATTTGTTTTGGTAAAGATTGTTGTGACATAAATGCCAATTTTGAAAATGTCAAAATTTGCTCCGATCTGAAGCAAAGAGGAAAGGTAACATAGGTTTTGGATGAAACCTCGTACGAAATTATAAAGAAAATCGTACAAATTTTGAAAAACGTACATTATTTTGAATTCTCAATTCTGGAACTACATTGGAACGGCGGAATATATATAAACAGTGCCAGAACGGCCAAGGATCAGTTTACCTCTGACTTCGCGACGAATATCTTCTAAAAGGCCATTTCCCGGGCCCAGCTGGCCCGGGAAACTCAAGAAAGCCCTTCAAACCTTCAAAAACCTAAACGGCAAAGTTCCAGACCTGGCGTAAAACTCAAGAAAGCCCTTCAAACCTTCAAAAACCTAAACGGCAAAGTTCCAGACCTGGCGTAGAGCTCCACCACCTGGTGTCGACCTCTACGCCCAGAAGAGCATCCATTTAACCTCAAAACCTTTAAAACGTCTCATCTCCTTAACCTGCAACGTCTCCAGCTTCACTCAAAACCTTCAACATCTCCTCAAACCTGTAACGTCTCCAGCTTAACTCGAAACCTTCGCATCAAAATTTTATAAAAGTCTGTAAATAAAAATTAAAATTGTACATAATTTCTAATATTCTTTAATTTGTTAGGATCTTTCTGCCTAGGAAAATTAGGTAGGAAGCTTCTCGAATAACTTGGTGTTACACAAAAGTGTAACATTACAGTTTGGCGCCCAATTAAATCGAACCCTCTGTTCTTCTAAATTCTAAAAAATACTAATACACGTACCTGGTTAAATTTGGATGCTCTTTCGACATATCTTAACTTTACTCTTTCGCTACTTCATACATCACTCTAAACGTGACACTTAACAGTACACTTACTACGTTATACTGCACCCCACACACATGCACCACTTACCTGATTGCCTAGTGTGATCTACATCCTTTCTTCTCTTTGAAGTGTTGAAAACCCTTAGTGGTCACTGATAAGTTGGAGTTTGGAAGACTATACGGCGTGCTACAGGAGAATATCCTGCTAGTAATACGTCCACGCAGGTTCTCAAGCTACATTAAAGTGTACTCCTAGACTTTCGAAGTCGACTCGGGGTACACCCAAAGTACTTGGAACTGAAGTCTATACATTCATAAACACTATTATCATTGGTAAACTAAACTTGATAACACATTGCTCACTAAATATTTACACTGTATATAAACAAAAAATAACTTTGCTCAAGCTTATTAGCTCTACTTAACTCTAAACTTTAATTCAATTGTTTATTTCTTAATTGTTTCTTAAATTTTAATGCGTATTCGTCTAAAACTATAATAACTTAACTTGAATACGCGATTTCCTTAAATACTACTTAACTTAAATTAATCTTAAACTTAATCTTAAACTTAATCTTAATAAAGCTTACCTTGATTCATAATTAATCATGGCTAGGCCAATCAAGTACGCGTTACTAAATAAACTTGAACTTGAATATGAAGTGACTATTAGGGCTGAAAAACCAGCTGAAACTTTGACGACTCTTAAAGAACAACTGACAAAACTTAGTCACGTCCTCCCAGAGGATATAAAATCTTCCCCTATTCCTCTTAAAAATGACCTTTCGCAAGCAGAGACTACACTCAATTACATTGAGAGTAAAATCTCTCATCTTGAATCATATGATGACAAAAGCGGTATAAAGAAACTTGAAGCTTTTATGAATCATCTTTATTATCGACTTGAACGTTTAACAGCAACTCCTCCGTTAATTGAACTGTGTTCAAATTTAAGATCTCGCTTTTTCATACTCCAAAAACGATTTGACGGTTTAACTTCGAACTTAATTGAACCATCCGAAGTCCTGGAAATGGTGGAAGTTCACAACCCTATTCCTCAGGCTGAAACTAACCCTCCGTCGTTATTTATGCTACCTACCTCTCAAAATAATCAAACATTAGAACCATCAACTACTCCTAGCTGTTCTATGCCACACACTTTCGAAATGCTTCAAAATGCTAACACTTCGTCTAATTTCGCTAAAGAATTGAAAACATTTTCTTTTAATGGAAAATCATGTCCTAGATCATTTCTTCAAAAAATAGAAGAATTTCGGATTTCTAGAAACATCCCAGAAGCAATGCTTTGTAAACATGCCTTTGAAATTTTCACTGGAGATGCCCTTCATTGGTTTCGTTTCCAATATAATAGAAACCCTAGTTTAAAATGGAACGAAATTCATATTTTACTAATCAAGGATTTCGGAATCCACGATTATGATTACAAAATGCTAGAAGCCATAAGAAATAGAACTCAAGGAGTGACTGAGACTATTATTATTTACGTGTCTATTATGTTCGGAATGTTTACCCGCCTTTCAAAAAAACTTAGCGAGAACGAACAATTGGAAATCTTGCTACACAATATAAGACCTTGCTATTCAGTCTTTGTTGCCCTCAAAGATATCAAATCTATTGATTCTTTAATTTCAATTTGTCAAAATTACGAACGAATCTCGGAAAGAGATAAAAACTTTCACGAGCCTAGATGTGAAGACACTTCTTGTGCTGCGGAATTTACTTATCGCTCCTCGACTTCTAGATTCTCTCCAAACTTAAAAAACACTAACACAGTACAGGAATATAAACAATCACGTTCTTTTTCTCAAAACAATGAAAACGCTAACAATCTATACTGTTATCGCTGTCGTATAACTGGTCATTCTTTACAGAATTGTACTAAACCTAGATATCTAATTTGCTTTAAATGTGGCCGCAAGGGTGTAAAGATCAATGACTGTCCAAATTGTTCTCAAACTTATCAACAAAAAAACTAAATGATGACTTAAATAGTACTAAATCTAAAAATGATAAATTTGATCCTATTGATTGGAATAAGTGGTTAAATACTATCCGAAATTTTATGTTCTGCTACAAAACAACTTCTGTGTTTTATGATAGCGAGAAGGATTATAATAGACCTTTTATAAATGTGTCTATCAATAATTTACCTTTTTCTGGTTTGTTGGATAGTGGAAGTTGCATAACTATTTTAGGTAAT
Source organism: Eupithecia vulgata (assembly GCA_946478455.1). Lineage (NCBI taxonomy): Eukaryota > Metazoa > Arthropoda > Insecta > Lepidoptera > Geometridae > Eupithecia > Eupithecia vulgata. The sequence continues at coordinate 4,670,135 of OX297862.1, read as the reverse complement.
AACTCTCATAAAGATATTAAAAAGTTAGGCTTCAAACTATTTAAGTCATCAACTCAAGTTATGGTTGCTAATAAACAAAAGACAATGTCTTCTGGTTATTTTATTTTACCAATAAGATTTAATAACCAGACACGTTTTATAAAAGCTTATATTTTTCCTGATATTTATCCTTCTTTGATTCTTGGATGGGACTTTTGGAAAGAATTCAAACTGTCTCCTAAAATACTTTCCCTAGAACTCAACCTTAAATGTAAAGATTTTACAACTTGTGTTATTGAAAATAAAATAACTTCTTTTGATCACCTTACAAATGATCAAATAGACATTTCTAAGGACATAATTCAACGTTTCAAAGATATTTCTTTTGAACAAACGGGTGAATTAGGTCGTACTAATTTAGTTTGTCATCGAATTAATACCGGTGATGCATTACCTATAAAACAACACTGTTATCGTCTCTCTCCTGAAAAACAAAAGGCTCTAATCAACGAAGTTGATAAAATGCTACAATTAAAAGTTATTGAAAAGTGTGAAAGTCCTTGGCTATCTCCTGTACTTATTACACCTAAATAAAACGTCAAGTGCGGGTTAGACTCGCGCATCAAGGGTTCCGTACAAACTCCTACTCTTTAGCAAAGAAATCAGTCAAATCCAGACGAATAAGGCACAATAATTAAAGACTTGTGTCTAAACACAAGTTTAATCTAAACTTAGTTAGAGCAAGGTGTCGTCATTATCTTTGACCCTGATAGGTTTAATACAAGTATACCGACTTTGTAACCCTATCTTTTTGTGAATAAATAAATTTTATTATTATTATTATAATAATTTTCTGATTTGATAACGATTATGACGTAACTTATTTAGTCCCTCGAACTATTGGCGTCTCGAGACTACATAAGTTACGTCCAACCCTAGTGTAACAATGTACTATTTTGAATGAATAAACCACAAATTTACGGTTTTCTGATTTTTCCCTTTACTTGTGCTATAAGTCATTGCTTCTTGCCAAATTTCATGGTTCTAGGTCAACGGAAAGTACCCTACAGGTTTTTGGTCCATGGCGAGATTCGAAAATTATTTTTTCTGTGAATATACTAAAAATTTACGGTTTTCGAATTTTTCCCTTTACTTGTGTTATAAGACCTTGCTTCTCACCAATTTTCATGGTTCTAGGTCAACGGGAAGTACCCTAAAGGTTTTTGGTCCATGGCAAGATTAAAAAATTATTTTTTCTGTGAATAAACTACAAATTTACGGTTTTCAGATTTTTCCCTTTAATTGTGTTATAATACCTTGCTTCTCACCAAATTTCATGGTTCTAGGTCAACGGGAAGTACCCTATAGGTTTTTGGTCCATGGCAAGATTAAAAAAATATTTTTTCTGTGAATAAATTACAAATTTACGGTTTTCGGATTTTTTCCATTACTTGTACTATAAGACCTTGCTTCTCACCAAATTTCATGGTTCTAGGTCAACGGGAAGTACCCTATAGGTTTTGTGTGCATGTGATTCCCTAGGAAAATTGAAAAAAAAATAGACATAAACAGCTGTAACTTTTGATTGCGTTGACTTAGAAGTTTGATTTATATCGAGGCTTCAAGAGGTTACGAGCCTGCGTATATGATGTGAATATCAACTCGATAACTCTACGCGTTTCTGAGAAAAGTGGGTTGACAGACGGACAGACGGACAGACGGACAGACGGACAGACGGACAGACGGACAACAAAGTGATCCTATAAGGGTTCCTTTTTTCCTTTTGAGGTACGGAACCCTAAAAAGACGGAGAATGGCGTTTCTGCGTCGACAGTCGGAAATTAAATGCGATTACTCGTAAAGATGCTTACAGCCTTCCTTTTATATCAGAAATTTTAGATAATCTTAAAAATGCTAAATATTTGTCTAGTATTGATATTGCTAAAGCTTTTTGGGAAATTCCCTTACATCCTGACGACAGAGACAAGACTGGTTTCTATGTACCCGGTAGAGGAATGCATAGATTTACAGTAATGCCTTTTGGCTTAACTAATGCGCCTGCGACTCAACAGAGACTCATGGATAGTTTATTTACGCCAGACTTTGATAATAAAGTATTCTGTTATTTAGATGACATAATAATAATCAGTATGACGTTTGAAGAACATATTTCACTCCTACTGAAAGTCCATCAAAAACTTTCATTCGCAGGACTGACTATAAACTTTACAAAAAGTCAATTCTTTCGTAAGGAACTTAAATACCTTGGCTACATTGTAGATGAACAAGGTTTACATGCTGATCCTAGTAAAATTGAAGCAATTTTAGCTTATCCTGCTCCCACCTCTAAAAAAGAAGTAAGGAAATTTTTAGGTACATGTAGTTGGTTTCGCCGTTTTATACCTAATTTTAGTTCTATTGCTTCACCTCTCTGTAAATTAACTTCTTCTGGGAAAAATTCCCCTAAAAAGTTTATCTGGAATGATGATGCTGATTCTGCCTTTGCTAAACTAAAGGAGTGTTTAACTTCAACCCCAATTCTAACTTGCCCTGACTTTGACCTCCCATTTTCTGTTCACTGTGACGCTTCTAACTTTGGTATAGGTGCAATGTTGACTCAAGAACAAGACAATAAAGAATTGGTTATCGCATATATGAGTAGAACACTAAATAAACATGAGCAAAATTATTCAACTACTGAACGAGAAACTTTAGCGGTTATTACTGCACTTGAACATTGGCGTTGTTATCTTGACAATGGTAAACGTTTTACAGTTTACACTGATCATGCAGCATTAAAATGGTTCCAAAATCTGTCTAACCCTTCTGGAAGACTAGCACGATGGACTCTTCGTCTATCTTGTTTTAATCTTGATCTGAAACATAAAAAAGGTAAGGAAAATGTTGTTCCTGATCTTCTTTCACGTCATAAAATACCTGCTACTAACGTAATCGGTGGTGCTGGACCTATATCTGGAGACAATGTGTCTCAATTGGAACATTTTAATAAAATTTTTACTAATTGTCGCGATAACCCTGATGCATTTCCGAATTATAAAATTCTTGATTCTAAACTTTATCGTTACAACATCTCAACTGACTACCTTAACGAAGACTTAGCATGGAAGGAAGTTCCACCTCCTTCTGAGAGACTAAATCTTATTAAATCTTGTCATGGTGACTCAGTAAGTAGTCCTCACATTGGCATTTTTAAAACGTATAAGAAACTTTGCTTAAGATACTATTGGTCGGGAATGTTTAAAGATGTAGCAAAAGTCTGCTCCACTTGTGAGACATGCCTTTCTTATAAATATTCGAATCACTCACCTTATGGTCTTATGGGGAAACCAAAAATTTGCTCAAGACCTTTTCAAAACATTTCATTGGATCTAATGGGTCCCTTTCCTATGACTAGACAACGTAATCAATATATTCTCGTGATTACCTGTTCCTTTTCTAAATACTGTCTTATTTTTCCTATCAAACGCGCTACAGCTTCTAACATCATTCTGCATTTAGAAAACTCTGTATTTCTTATACATGGCGTTCCGCAAACTATTATAATGGATAATGGTTCTCAATTTCAGTCTAATGAGTTCCATAACTTTCTGAATAAATATAAAGTTCCTTTTATCTTTTATTCACCTAGATATTGCCCTCAAGTCAATCCCACGGAACGTTATAATAAAACAATTATCACCGCTCTATCACAGCTAGTCGGAGATGATCACCGATCATGAGATAAATTTTTGCATAAAATTCAATTTGCACTAAATGGTTCTGTAAACTCTACAACCGGTTTCTCCCCATCTTTTCTTGTCTTTGGTCGAGAGACAATATCTTGTGGATCATTCTATACTAACTGCTCTAACCTTGATAGCGTCATTTTCCTTCCTCGAGATATCTATGCCGCTAATTTAGGATTACTATCTGCCGTCTTCGATAAAGTACAAGTTGCATTACATACAGCACACGCAAGGAATGCTGCTCATTACAACACGAGACACAGTTTTAAAGAATTTAATGTAGGTGACACTGTTTGGCGTAAAAATTACGTTCAAAGTAATGCTGGTGCTTACTTCAGCGCCAAATTGGCCCCGAAGTACGTCAAAGCCACAGTTGTTGAGAAGCTTTCACCTCTTGTTTTTATCCTGGAAGATCCTAACGGATTGAGAGGCAAATGGCATATTAAAGATATAAAAACGTAATTTATGTCAGTTTTGTAAATGTTTTGTGTGTATTCTGTAAATTATTTTAGGTTATATTCTGTTTATTACTTCATTTTAACTAAACTCTCTCGGCATATTTTTAACACTTTTAGTTTTTAGTCATTAGTCATTCTTAACTTTTAAACTATCTCGAGGTATCTCTATCTTAACCTCGTTATTTCCTCTTAATGTCCTTGAGACCGAGATTAGTTTTCTCAATGAGCGGTACACAACTCACTAAATAAGCCTTTGTGTTGTTAACTTATTTAACTTTGTAAATATCTACTTTAATTTTAAGGTTTTCTAATCGGGTTTTCAAAAAGGTGCGGGTTACGACACCTAAATAAAAAAAAGAAGCCTACGTTATATCTTTTGAATAACTCCTTGTGGAGTATGCGTCATTGAATGTGAACCATATCCCCTAAGCATGTTAGTAAGAATGATAGGAGTCGTGAAAGAAGAAGCTGTGAAAGATGTATGAAAGGTCAAGTTTGTTATTCCTAACCTTCAAAATTTTCAATGTAGTTGAAAATTTTCTGGGGTTGTGGGGGAAAATGTAATATTTTATTTCTGTTCTAGCTCTAATTTTGTATAACAATGTAAATATTACCTTCTATATCCAGTTTTTTATAACATCTGTAATTATTGTATCCATTTTGGTCTCTTTTTCTACTTTTTTCTTAAAATTCTTTGAAAATATTTGTTTTGGTAAAGATTGTTGTGACATAAATGCCAATTTTGAAAATGTCAAAATTTGCTCCGATCTGAAGCAAAGAGGAAAGGTAACATAGGTTTTGGATGAAACCTCGTACGAAATTATAAAGAAAATCGTACAAATTTTGAAAAACGTACATTATTTTGAATTCTCAATTCTGGAACTACATTGGAACGGCGGAATATATATAAACAGTGCCAGAACGGCCAAGGATCAGTTTACCTCTGACTTCGCGACGAATATCTTCTAAAAGGCCATTTCCCGGGCCCAGCTGGCCCGGGAAACTCAAGAAAGCCCTTCAAACCTTCAAAAACCTAAACGGCAAAGTTCCAGACCTGGCGTAAAACTCAAGAAAGCCCTTCAAACCTTCAAAAACCTAAACGGCAAAGTTCCAGACCTGGCGTAGAGCTCCACCACCTGGTGTCGACCTCTACGCCCAGAAGAGCATCCATTTAACCTCAAAACCTTTAAAACGTCTCATCTCCTTAACCTGCAACGTCTCCAGCTTCACTCAAAACCTTCAACATCTCCTCAAACCTGTAACGTCTCCAGCTTAACTCGAAACCTTCGCATCAAAATTTTATAAAAGTCTGTAAATAAAAATTAAAATTGTACATAATTTCTAATATTCTTTAATTTGTTAGGATCTTTCTGCCTAGGAAAATTAGGTAGGAAGCTTCTCGAATAACTTGGTGTTACACAAAAGTGTAACATTACAATATGAAGGTTCGATAAAACAGAAAACACGTTGAATTTTATTATATAAATTGTTTATTTAATTTTTAATATAAATCAAAAAAATATTCCAATATCATATAACTTGAGCAATTCAGGTTTTTTCGTCTTGTTCATTTCATAACTAATCTAGAATATAACATTTTTATAGATGCATTTCGGAATGTCTAAAAAGGCACATTATCTTCACAAACCAAAATACAGAATAAAGTATCTTATAAAACTAAAATAAAAAGAACTAGCAATTTTTTTATGGATGAGGTATAAATAAATCATAACTGCACTTTTTTCAAAAGTGGACCAACTTAGGCAAGGCATTAAGTTGGTTCACTTTTAAAATTATCTTTTTGTTGCCATATAAAATTACAAAATTAGCAGCCAGTTGTTTTGTAGCATGTGGAAACCCAGCTTCCAATTATTCGTTATATTCGTGACCACCCGACAAAGCTACCTAACCATAACCACGTCTGGGCTCAACTAAACGCCCAAACCATAATTGGTCCCAAATCAGCTGTATAATTTAAAAAACAATTTGCACGTTGCACGCAAAATGTATCCTAACGTTATATAAAACAAATAAAAATAACTAATTTTAAAATATTTGGTAAATATGGTACAAAACTGGCACAGTACTACTTTCACAGCCTGAGTACAGTGAGTACCGATATGCGAGTTTCATTTTCTTGAAGAACGGGTACGGTTGTAACGGGCAAACAACAGTTTCAACATTAACCCACGTTACAACAGTACACCGCTCTTCTATTCCCATCAGACGTATTTAACTTATAAACTAAATAAATAACACCCAACTGCAGTCCGTCTAATATGAAAATCACACTGTCATGAAATACGCTCACATTTTTCATGGCGAAACTTTAGATTAATAATATTAAATCTAAGCCCCCATCTTAAACATAAGTCTAAAAGAACCATGCATGACATATCTACAGAAATGCTTTACTCAACTAAACATTACTAACTACACTAAATAATTATAAAGCTACTCATCTACTAAAATCCTCACGCGATGTAGATAGGATTTACTTATATGATTAAAATCTTCTTTTTACGATCATTAACCATTAGCACGTTATAAATCTATACTTTTGAATACAAAAATGGGTTTTAATTCGGTTAGAATATAAATTGTACCAACACACCGGCATATTTGGATTCTATCATTTCATTCATAGCCAGAGTAACACAAATGAGCTTACACTACAGTATATACCTAAATCTATATCTAATGATTTACTAATGGAATATAGCGCTGTCATCGCGCAGGCAAAGTACCTTAATTTTTTTATGTTTATTTCAAATGCGTTGTGAGAACCGACAATACATTTGATACTTTTAAAGAGTATCTATTGGGTATTTTTCGCGTACAGTTTGTTTTATTTTCCCATTCGTTTCTATCACGTAGCAGCGATCGTGGTCACGGGGCGACTATAAACAAAACGTACGCGATAAATACCCAATAAATAAATATTTACTATGTTTACAAATCGCGAAAGTATGAGAGGTTTTATATATATATTTTCAACATTTTATATAGATATTTTATAGTATTCCACTGATAAAATGAAGTGATCCGCTCAGATGATATTCGAACTGAGCAGGACAGCATGAGATATGACGTCATTCTCAATCCCAATCTATCAATACTCAGGTGATACAAAGGAACATGCATAGCGACTGCTTGTTCGCTTTACATTTGGAACAGATTTTTCAAGTTTTATTATATACTTACACGGTGCCACTTAGGTGTACGAAGGAGAAAGGAAATTCAAAAACCGTAGAGCAGAATTTTCCATTGGTCAGATACCACTCCCTTTGGCTTAGTACAGCCACCGTTCGAAAATTTAAGCTTTCAGCCTATCCAAAAATGTAGAAGTTCGAAAAGTTTTTTTACGATAGCAGAGCATTTAGAGTGGTTAATACTGTGCACCGTAAAAGGCCAGACGGAAAACGGGATTGAAGAGTCTCATAGAGGCATCAAATCCAACCACACCCACTGAAAAGCACTGAAACGAAGCTGTCAATCATCAAGAGTCCTGCTCCGGTACTTCAAGGAGCTGGGCTGGTTAGGGCCTGGTTAGGCAGGGGGATAATGCACAATACACTCCCATGCGAGATGTCAGTGAAGATGATAGTAGACCACTAAGAAATAAAATTGTGCACCGTAAGTCCGAATAAATAAAGTTGCATTTACTGTGGTTACTTTGAGCCTATGTTTACAATTGATATTCGAGATATTATATATTTTTCGCTAGGCTGATCGCTATCTGACGCTAGGTGTACACAAGATACCGTGTAGAGTTTTTCTGTGCTTTTACTGAACTAAAACTACAATCTAATTTAATCTATCAATACTAAATCTACGTTTTCTTAACGAGTCCATAGCTGTTCCAGTTGTTAACATGCGGCAGTACGTCGTTTATGACAGGGTACCAGTCTGCGCCGGAGTAGTCGATCTTGGGCAGCTCGCCGCCGTAGTCGGCCGGCAGGTGCGAGGGAGACAGGTGCTTGTGGAGGGAAGACATCTTTGAGCCGTGGAAGAAGATCTGGAAAAGAGGTGAGGTTGGTGTAAGATTGAGTAAATTCATTATCGTCGTCGTCCGCTTAATTTGCAGCTGATTTTCAGTTTGAAATTTTTATCAGCTGCTGAACCAAATACATGCTGATCTAACCTATAATATTGGCCTATACAGGGTATGTCCAGACCACCACCGTAAACTCTGGGTGCAGCACCCCAAAACAAAACCAGTAAAGAAACCGCTGTCCGAACCCCGAAGCATAAAAGTTGATTTTTAGGTTGTCTCATGAAAGTTTGATCTTCGAGAAATTGATATGTGCGCCGTAATGTACTTATCTCAAGCATCATCACATAATAATTTTAAAATCACTCGTAGCAAACGGTTTTCATGGCAACGGGCGTAAACAAGAGTTCTTTTTATTCGTCGTTTTATCCATCAATCACTTATCACATCGAACTAAATTAGAGTCCAATTCTAACTAGATGTCGCCACTTAAAAATTAAACCGCGCTATCGAAGTGTTCCTTCCAAACCCATTTGCACAATTTAGGAACTACTAAATTATTATTATTAGGTTCACTAATTAGTTAGAGTTAGGCTTAAATTAAATGGTTTTAAACAAACTTACAACAAAAGGAGTTTCGACAAAGTTGGAATAAAAAATGAGTCTATTTTTAAATTCGGGATGACCTAATGTTTCATAGCATACGCGGTAGACCGAGAAAGCTATGAGCAATCGAATTAGCATTCGAATAAAGTGTTGGCCTAACGAAACATAATGGTAGAAGATTGTATATCATCGCATGGTAGGATCAGGGGGAAACCCTTACCCAATAGCGGGACACAACTGGCTAGAAAAAAATAAAAAATATTGCAAAGCAATATATATACCAGGCGCCTCAACATCAAAATACTTTGTTCCCTTAACAAATATGTACCTTCCAAGCAAAACCAAAATTAAACAAGTAAGTTCTACCACTTACGGCAATGTGTTGATGACACAACAAAAAAATCCCTAACCGCATCGTAACTTGACAAAAAGCCAATCATAAAAGGTTATTCAACTCTTGCGTTGTCGGAATTCTTTGAGCAAACTGAAAGTCGTTTATTATAACTTAGTTTTCCAAGGCGCTGCTTTCTGCGAAGTGATTACCATTTGCACGTTTTGCGTTACGCATGTGATAAGTGACGGTAGATGGCGCAGTAAAGCGCGCTAGACTTAACTGGTGTACGTTCTAGGAATAGGACATAATGCTATGATGACTTATCTCGGACAAGCCACAAGTAAAAACCAAACATACACAACCAACAAAGGAAAAACCTTCGCGTTTTGGACAGCCGAATAGACTAGGTATTGGAACAGCGAGAACGCAAATCGATTAAGTTGTTTTAAGAACCTTGGGGAGTTAGGAAACTCTGCATTTGTAGAGTTGCTAGAGGTCTACACTGTTGACCTGGAATTTAAACTGCGATGTAATAGTAACCGATTACAAATATGGCAATTTGGGGTCCTAAGACATTTGAGACAACTGAACTAGGAAGCTTTTGAACCCCACACTATTGCACCGCTGAGGCTAGGCTTTTTTATTTATCTACTTATTATAGACTAGTGGTCCGCCTCGGCTTCACACGGGTATATTATATAGCCTATGTTCATCAGGGATAATGTAGGATTCTAACGGTGAAAGAATTTTTCAAATCGGTCCAGTAGTTTCGGAAACTATTCAATTCAAACAAACAAATCATTCCTCTTTATAATATTAGTATAGAAGAACTTATTGACTAAATAAGGAGATGGCTCCTCTATTGTCGTGTTGTGTCATCGTCAAACAGAACAAAACATCGCATGGCACGCGCAAAAAGCCCATCAACTAACCCGTTAAGTAGATAATTATGTTGTTAAGTAAACTTACTCTGTTCTTTAGCTTTTCCCTGATAAAAGGCTTGAACATGTTCCAGACGACGTTGAAGACCATCGGCTGCTTCACGAAGTGAACCTCCTTGAGACGCAGTGGCATCGCGTCCTGGATGAACGTCAGGAGACGTTTGGAGAAGGATGGAGTCAGGCCCATTGTCTGCAAATACAGGATTTTGGTAAATCACACTAATATGCGAAATTTTTTTGATGTTTCAGATGTTTGGAAGAAGAAAGAAAATAAATTTATTTGAACCGAGAACACATCACCAGTTTTTGCAAGTTTGTTACTTATTCACGCCAAAACGACCTACTACGTTTATGCTGTAAGTGCGATAGTGCTGCATAGACCTTACCAAGCAACCTTGTGTCGACATACGAATTCAAAGATAGGTCAGTTATTGAAGTATATCAGCATTTGGGGAGGTCAAAGAAAAGGTAGATACCGATCAAATGTACATTGTCCAATTTATCATGAATTATTTGAATAAAAAGATCATCTGTATTGTATTTTGTGTTTGTGTGGTACAATAAAGAGTTATCTATCTATTATTTTATAAAGATTAACATAATCGGCGCGTGGACAAAACAAACATGAATATCCGCATGCCAATAATATCATCCTTATCTGATATGATAACACATAACAGGAACTAGCTGCGAACGCCATGATAAATATGATAATCGGGCAACTAATTGATGATAGAAGCATAAGAATAATAGAGCTATATAATATAGCGACAACGTTACAAAGCTATCGCTATTTACCTATACCTACTGATACAGAATAGAACAGTAACCTACAGCAGAATCAGAAAACAATGTAAAGTAGAATACGTTTCATATCCACAGTCCAGTGCTGGATAAAGAATTCCATGATAAGCGCCTATTTTGCTTAAACCATTAGGAGTAATGCATAATCCTCACGCTGAGCCGAGGTTGGGGATCGCAGTTCAGTGATGGATCTGCCTTCCAACAAGCACTGCTCCCCGCCCCCCGGTGGAAATCTCTTTGTCGCAACTCATGCCACGCGCGGGAAGAATCGTTGCAAATTCCACACACAGCCGATAATCTGTTTGATTTACTTTAGGACTAAACCTGCTAGCCGTCTAGATATTGAATAAAACCAACAAACTAACCAAACAAAGCAAAATCCGTGAAAAATACCAAATTTTCCAGACGGAAGGAAGTATACGAAAAGAACCTTTACCGATACTAAATCATTATTCAAAGGTCATTCGGCATTGCTCCCTATGTAGTAACGCTCACGCTCGCTGGGTTTCGTAAACTGAAATGGTTACATGCGATTTTACACATGAATGCATGAAACCACTTATTGTGCGGTGCGGTACGAGGAACGGCCTAGTTGCGGCGGACCGCGGAGGTCGAGGTAAAGATCAAGTTAAAGAACTGATGAACAGACAAATGAATCGCTAAAGTTTTATTGGGTTACCTTCTTTGTTTAAGGTGAAGTACGTTCGTAATTTCTAGACAAGGACGAGCGAACACCGCGCAGTGAAAGCGAGAAAGGGACGCAAGAGCCGGCCCGCGCGCAATTTTACTGCTTTTTATTTATAAATTTGATATTGCTCTAAAATAATACTCTTTCGCAAAAAACTAAAACCATAATCCTCTAAAGTGTTTAGTTAAGTATTTTTTAGACGATATTTCATGCAAATATGTTAAGTAACTAGCAAATGAAACTGGTTTTCCATAGTAAAAATACAAAATTTAGAGTAAACTTTGCGATTTTTTTCTATCGAGTCAAGTTGAGTCAATCGTGTTTCGGCTCCCATAATTTACTAACAAAAATCCTAAGCTTTCGATGCTCATCAAAAAAGATTTAAAAAAATTGTGTTTTCTTGCCTTAAAATTGATTTTCCGTCTAGGCAAAACCTGAGTTTTGGGACCTACTTCACCTTAAGCATTCATGCAATCACATGCTTGAAAAGTGTAAGTACCTAAATGCGATTCTAAGCAAGTTGCAGACCGAAATAGGACGAAGCTACGAGCTCGTAGCTTAGTTCGTGTAGCTGGAGTAGATTTTTATATATGAGTATACTAGGTATGTAGGTATATACTGCAAACTAAGCTAAGCAAGTGATAAGAAAAATTATGGCAGTTACATGAGCCAAGGTAGACTAAGTTAGCTTAGGTTTCGGTCTGCACCGTGGTATAAAAACAAGATCACATCACATGATGTTTGTTGCACAACAAAACTACTGATAGGATTGAACTAAAATTTTGCTAAAGATAATTCTAGAGTAGGTACTTTTTATAAAAGAAAAGCACTAACTCGCGGATAGAGGCATGTATGTAATGTATACAAGACACTAAGATCACGTTGCGTTTTTCGCTATGATTGAGTCTTCTGTAAATCAGAGCTAATATCACAAGTCACGAGAATGTATTGTTTGTAAAGTATCAATAAAATGCAAATCATTGCAAGAGAAAGCAAAGTTGCATTGCCTAACACATCGGTAAGTGTTAGCTATTGGCTTTGGAGTGCCACATCTAGCAATATCTTATTTTACGACTGCTATTGTTGTCCCAATAATGGTTCCTTTCTACCTGTTGTGCCTGTTTACAATCAAATGCCTTCCTCACAATATAACACATAGGGACAGATTAAAACCGGCCAAGTGCAAGTCGACTCGCACACGGCGGGTTCCGTACCTTCGTACATAACTATTTTGCAAAGGGAACCGTTAAAAAATGATAAAGACTTTTTCCACAAAGCCATCATGATGCGGTCACCCTTTTAAGTACTGACCGCACCCGACGTTGCTTAACTCCTGTGATCGGTATACTCATACTCAACTTAGTATGCACATTGGACCCCTTAATTATTAAATTTATTTTATTTGAAGTTGTTTCAGCGGCAATAGTAATCTACAACCCGTCAAAATTTCAACTGTTTGTTTGAAATTCAAAATTTCCACGCTATGAATCGTAGCTGAAAAGTAGAGCAAAAATAGCCAAAAAGTAATACGTTTTTACACGGGCAGCCCCCTTTAATGTTAATGTTTAATTTATTTTTATTAAAGTAAGTGAAAATTTCAACTGTCTTCCTTTTACGGTTCATAAGCTACAGCCCGCTGACGGACAGAAGGAGAGACAGCGGATGCTTAGTGATAGGATCCCGTTCTCACCCCTTGGGTCGGATCCCTAAAAGTTAAAAATTCCTATGTTTTTATTCCGAGACAATACCACGATTGTCATTTATGACGAGAGACAATTGACCGTATGGCGAGACAAAACTAAATAGTATTGTGTAGGCACTATGACAGATAAATCAGTGTTTTAGTTTTCTGTGCACGATACTAAGACATCCGAAGCCTTCCTTATCGTCGAGGAAAACACACTTCCTTCAGAGCAAGGATGTTGGAGTAAAATATTGATTTTCAGATAAACCTTAAAGAACACTAGGGTACCTAATAAGGCGCCTTGAGCGAGCTAAGTTTGCGAAACTTCCTGAAATTTTAAGTTTCTTGTTTGTAATAATTCGAGCTATTTATCATCCTATTTATCATTGCAGACTTATTGAACGTTTAGTAGAAATTAGCCTTATTTAGAAACTTTGTTGTTTACATTGCATTTTATTGCTAGATGAAACCTATTAAACTGGGTAAACAAATGTGTCAATGAGGATATTAAGCATGGAGGAAGAAATCCGTACGTCTCTAGAATTCACAATATGGAGCTGTCACCTCGGAGGTGACGCTTCTTGAGCGTGTATTTACTGAATCTAAAAAACCTATAATTTTCCTATGATCATTTCATTGGTTTTATATTCTACAATAGTTTTGGTGCGACTGCATCTAAGACTACGACCACACGAGCGTTATTTTTTTGTTACTTAATCTTCGCGTAAAATGCGTTCTTTTAACAGAAATGACAATTCATACTTTTGTTTAACCCTAGCTTACTTACCTTAATTTCGAGTAACGTTATCTTATCACTCGCCATTCATAAATTTGACGACGAATTAAATCAAACCAATCAGTATATTGTATATCAATTTTTATTCATCAGACAAAAGTATCTTTATTCTTCTTGGCCATCTCGTAGTCAAATTTCATAGTGTATTTCGGAAAAAACCTATAAAAACAATAATTAGAACCAAATATGCTCCCTGCAAATCGCTTGGTAGTTCAACTGAAACACTAAATGTTCCAGGTACGCGCCGTCATTTTTACGAATCGTTAGTGATCTAGGGTTAAAGTGACGCAATTTACAGACAAATAAGTAAAAAAAAATCGCCCCCAGCCTTAATGTTATTGGAAATCAATCGAATTAAATTATGGACCTTCAATACTACGTGAGAGCTCTTCATTTAACGACAGACTTACACAAAAATATGTTAAGAACATAACATAAAATAAGTTGAGGAGCTAACTTAATGTGAGTGGAAACCAAATCGAAATGAAGAGCTATACTTATCAACGACTATGTGTTAGTCATTGGTAGTCTTGGTAATAAAAGTTTAAGTGTTGTTTAAAACAGCAAATACCTTGTTTTTGTAAAATGTTTTCATGTTTATGTTATCTTCAACTACGCATTTCTTTTTTGCGAAGTTATTTAATGACAAACTGGTAGTTTATGTTAAGCGCGTATGTAATTTTTTACAAATTCATTATAGCATAGCAGTGCAACATTTATTGTTAAATTTTATTTCATAATGCATCATACAATAATATTCTGAAATACATATTTTTTTATAGAATTAGGTAAGTAATATGAAAGAGGGTTTTTAAAATCAGATTTTCCCAAAGACTAAGATGCTCTTTGACACTTTAGATCTCTGTGCTTTAACCCAACAGATCATTCCCAGGGTCTAGCTAATCATATATTGCAACACAAACCTTATCCAAAGTCCCTGAATTCACACATAATTATACTGTGTTTTGAAACAAAGATAAAGTATGTAACAATGCAAGAGCAGACACGCTATACCTACTCTGTAGTATATTTAATTTGTAAGTATGTAGGTAGATTCTTTGTTTGGCAAACAGAAACGTGCGCCTGTGTTATTGTACTCTATGGACCTTACACTTTGTTCAACACTTGTGGGTGACTCATCGGGACAGGACCAAATGATAGCGCACGAGTTGAAGTTATCGGAGTTTTATTGGTAGTTTGTCTTGCACAACACGCAAAGGTTCAAATAAAAATCTACACAAAGAGCCACCATAGAACAAATATCTAGATATTTGTTCTATGGTGGGAATAAGTTCTGGCTTATTGAAATTATTTACTATAAATTTGATGAATGATTTAATTTAATTTTATCTATTTTTATTTTTTATACTATTTTAAACATAATATTTTAATAGATAATAAATTTATTTTTATTCTTTTTACAATACCTATGTATACCTAAACGTATACAACGTCATTGTAAATTATATTTAAGAACTGACCTGTAACACAAAACGTTATGAATAAAGAAACTGAAACTAAAACAATACGCAAACTCTTAGAATTTTATAAATATAAACTCTTTATTAAATATAAACTCAAACAAAGACAAAAATACTCTTGAATCATAGTGCTCAAATAATAAGACTAGACAGAACACAATTAGCCTGTAAATATTTCGTTGTTACATTCCACTACTAAAATAACAGAATGATAGAAAGTGATAAGATAACGTAATCTGGAGACTTATCTCATGATTACGTACTCAGATGCAGCAGATTGTTTATAAACAAAACAGATGTTTGGTGAATTTTCACATGATTTTCGCAAACACAGGTGCTTATGAATGTATCAGATGTTTCAGATACCTTTTCAAAAACTGATTAATGTAATCAGGTCACTCTCTATTAAGGAATAAAGATCTAAACCGGCAAAGAATAAATAAATTATGATAGATAATTCACACAGAGGAGAGGAGGACCGACGAAAAGATTCCGTGGGATGGATAGTGTGAAAAAAGATATGGTTTAAAAAAGTTTAAATACAGATAATAATAAATATAATAATAAGAAAAATACGTTTTGTGTCGACTCCATCTAGCGGGGGATAAGGACCAGATGATGATGATGACGGAATTCACACAGCATCATTATATTTGTGTTGTTATAAGGATACATTTTTGCGTATTTCCTAATTCAATTTAAAAACTACTTATGTGAGATGATGATGGAGTTCACACAGCATCACCTAGCCCGAAAATAAGCAGAACTTGTGCTAAAAAAGGAAATATAGAAGCTATACATATAAAGTTAAGTTTAAGCCTGAACAAATAAAGTTATTATTAAATCAGAACTAAACATAGAACCTTATTTCAAGGTGATTAAAGTTTAAAGCGGAATTCCCTTGAAAATCTATAATTGCAATATTTTCGTAATAAGAATAAGAACGCCAAACCTAACTCAATCCAAACAATGACCTACATTACAAGATGCTTTTGTCTTACATTAGATCCGAAATAAAAAGAAAACAATTAGCCGGCAATGCTTGCCAAGATGCGCGACGAGATTTCTGAACTCTATGTAAACGTTTACAAAGGTTGATGACTCGAAGCTTTGTTTACATTTACACATAGGCAATATTCATTAGAATGCAGTTTAATATAAAATATCGTCTTATTTTGAAGAATAGTGTACTGTAAACGTATGATGTAAACTTGAGAAGCAAATAGACGATTTCTAAATGAATTTTATGAGCTCATATATTTCATACAAATTGAACAAAACAAAAGAAACCAATGTGTGTGCGCATCTAGCGACTACAAAGTTCCTTTCTCAAGGACCCTAAAACAATGAAATGACCTATCTACATATTCCTATTGATTTATGGATGGAGTCGTTGTCACATTATTATTCTTCAACAAATACAAAGAACTTACACTTCGTATTAATTAATTCATATAATGTGATTATATATAAATACAATATATGTAGTAAAATCTTTATTAACAAAAAAATACAATCAAATTATAGAACCAAATTAAAACTTGTAGTTATTTAAAATTGGAACAATTGCAACATGCAGACTGTTGCAAAGAATCTACAGGTAGCTCAACTGATCTATATCAATTTTTTTTTTATTTGTATTTTAAATCAAACTTTGATTTGATTTGATTTGAGATTGGGAGTGAGTGACTCAAAATCTCAATTTTGTCGACCTCTGTGGCGCGATGGGTATAGATCCGCCTGCGACGCACGAGGTGCGGGTTCAATTTACTGGACAAATGTTTGTACGATCTGCAGATATTTATTCTAGGTGATCTGGTCGTTTTCTATGCATAATAAAAAATAACTATCTATGGAATGTATTATGTATATCAGTTATCTAGTACCCATAACACAAGCTCTGCTTAGCTTGGGGCTAGTTAATGCTGTGTGAAATGTCCAGCATTATTTATTTTATTTTATTTAATCTCAATCTACTCGTAGTCTATATGTTTGTTCTTTTTATACTTAATATTTTTGTTGATTATGACAATTTCTTAAAGTGCGTTCGGTTACAAAACAGGTGTGTAAAATGCAAAAAATGACACATCAAAATATATAACATCATCATCAATCAGCCAATCGAACGATAATTTTATGCTGAATCGAAAATCTATCCGAATAGGTTAGCAGATAGAGAAAGAATATTATGTGTTTGGGCATTTTAATTTTTGTTTACGTCAAATTGCAAGAAATCCATCATGACATGATCATGCATATTATACACACTATCTTATCCCTACCCGTGGATGTCGTATGAGCTGACTAAGCGAACCGATCAGAGGAAGGGCAGTAGCTACCTTCATGTAATTTAACACCTAAACTGCGACCACCAGTGCGATTGCCACGCTTGGTGATTGGGGGAAACCCCCCTAGATAGGTAGATAATTCTTATTGTACCACCACCCAATAAAATAAAACACAGAAGGAAATGCTGAGTTGCAGTTCAAGGAAGTAGGTACAAAGGGGGGGACATTACCTCTATAGCTTTGAGCTATCTCTTCCAGGTAACCTTGGGATAGACATGAACAACCTAGGTGTTTGCTTTATAGTGCTTTATAGTGTAGTCAGGATTCGAACCCACGTTTCACCCTTAATACGGGTGCGTCCAGTGCGAATTACTTACTATAAAACAAAAATCTAAGTTTAAAAGCATTGCGACGCCTATATTATGATGTATTATTGCCGAAATCGAAAATGTTTGGGACATTATTAAATGAACAACCTAGTTTTAGGGAGGCATTTACAGTTCAGCAATGGCTGCATGTATGTGGATGAGAATATCTATATGCCCAATACCTGGATAACTCTGGAAACACAGATGCAACTGGCACGATATTTGCCTTGACTAAATTACTTTATGGTGTAATAGACATATGGATCCACCACGGCGCGAGGGAAATGCGTTTCTTTGGATTTGACGTACCTGTTTCCATCCCATGTCGCAGAAGTCCATCAGCACCACGGTGCCATTGACCTGAGACTCGGGCTCCAGCGTGGCCGCGATGTGGATCAGATAGAACAGCCGGAACAGCTGGTCTGCGTTCACCTTACTCGGGTCCCATGAACCTGGCATCCATGGAACAAGTTTATTTTTAATTAATTTTTATTTAAACTCTATAAGTCTTAAAATAGTCTTTACTACTCTTCCACTAACTTTCTGTACATAATACATAGGAATAGGGGAACCCTTGGCTCCTGAAATACAGTCCCTAATATGTATGTTTTTGCCATTCTAGAGCGTAAGTAAAGCCCTGACCGGGGCAATACAATAAAAATAGATGACCAAGTCAAAATGAATAAGTCGATTTCGAAAAAAACTTAAGATTATTATTTCATTTCTTAAGGTGAGTGCGAGCCTCTAAGCTCCCATACAAACGTAGTTTCTGATTCATTTGAAAACTAGGTTATACACTTTATTACAACTTTTGCAAACGTAACGGGTAAGAAATAAAATAACTATATTTGTACCTTTTAGTTCCTCATATTACATCAGCGAAAATTTATTTCAATTCATTTTCAATAACTTCTTTCTTTTTTGAAAAATGCATATGTTTATCTATGCAAAGTTTCATTAAAATCGGAGACGCAGTTTCCGAATGAATCGAAAAATACTTTTATATAGGTTCGCACTCACTTTAAGTCTAGGTTCAAGACCCCATTCAGTACAATTTATTATTATTATGTTCTGTCTATTAGTACATTATTGGTCAGGACGCATGGAGGCGGCTCAGAACCGCTATTTGTGGCGCCGTCATAAGGTGGAGGCCGATGTCCAGCTATGGACGTGGGCTCATAATATGATGATGATAATGATGTTCATCATCATCATCGTTAGTATCAGTATGTTCCCGTTTTGTTTTTTCTCGGTTTGCAATAATAATCTGTATTGAGCAAGTTATCAAAACATGGGCGTCATTCTAACTCCCAACGTGCAATTCGATTCGAGCTCCATGAATCAATAGCAGAGAAATGTATAATAATATAAACGTCAGGTAGGTTTATTATTTGTGAGAAAGAATTGTGAGAATAGGTTACACGCAATATCCCAAGGCTCAGTAGGTGTATCTCTCACCCCCAACGTTAACGAGCAGCACCCGCCGGCCCTTGTGGTCTCGGCCCTTCATTACGTTAGCGACGTTGTGCTTGAGGAACGCATTCTCCTCGTGTTCTGGTAGAAGACCATCCAGCAGCGACGCGTTGTCCCGTTTGAATTCTGCTGCGCGGCGCATCTGTTGACAAAAGCAATGGTTAAGCTCAACAGTTCTTTCATCTGACTATTATATAGCTGTGGGAAAGGGTACCGTATAAGAAGAGAAATTAAGAGAAGAATAGAGAAATTAAGACCGTCAGAAAGAACCATTTATTGTGTAGATATACATTTTCATAGTTTTTAACAAACAGATTAATTGATAAAACGGATCATGATGAATTTCGGCAATGATAGAACGTCCTGGGGAAGAACACAGATTACTTTTTATACCAGAAAATCGCGCGTGAAGCCGCAGGCAAATTCTAGACAAATTAAATAATTCTGTCTATTTTTAGAAATCACACAGTAGATACACCTCTTGAAAACAATGGCACTATCGTAGGTCCTTATTTATATACTACCTAGGCTAAAAACGTGTTGCCACTTAAAATCTCTTGACGTCATTTTGCATATAGATTCTGTTAGATTATGGGTACCTAGTGACTACTTGAACTGTCTTATTTACCTACTTGGACAAGGTCACATCAAGTACCTACTTATGAAAAGATTCGCAAGCATTAATATTCTAGCTAAGGCCAGGTCATGTATTGGACCATTTAGAAACGACGAGAGAGGCCTTACCTAATTTGGTACCTAATGTACTTGATCATAATTTCACATTTCTCGGAAAAGTTATTAGGACTAGATAAGCGATTGCAATCTAGGGTAGAATAGACAAAAAATTACACCCCATTGTCACGGGCAATGTCGTTGCGTAATTTTTTGAAGTTGAAAGAATAAATGATAAATGCGAAACTTTAAATAAATAAATCACATTTATTTCAGACACAGTAAGTAGTTACACATACATAGTCCATAAAACAATAATAAAAATAAGACATACACAGAGGAATATTATACTAACAATTACACTAATAATTTCAATACATTATGGATCATCAGTTTAGACGGATGGATGGATCTTTGTTTGTTACTTCTGAACGTAAAAACTACTGAACGCATAGGGCCGAAATCTGCATAGATTTTGCATAGAGTTACTTTGCATAGGTAGATGAAGCAATAAGTTTGGAATCAATAATTTGCTATTTTTTATCCCTTAAATCAGTTCCCATCCCAAATATAACCTTAAAACGTTTCCATATACACAAAGTGTGCGCAGCCGCGGGCCGAAAATAAATATTTTCGCATTCGATGACAATGTATCATAATTTGTCCGTATTGTACTGTAAACAACAATACCTGCGCTTGGTCTACTGGCAATGATGATTAGTGAAAATAACGATATCACTCCCTATAATTACCATTAGGGTGAAAGGGAAATAAGCTAGAACAAGTTCGCTGTCTACAAGCTTTTATCAGCTTGTAACGGCAACTTTCCCGTAATCATGGCCAATAATTACCAATGCAACGATATCTTTTATAAAATAGTGCAAATTATAGCATAATGTTGTTTTGCTCTTAGAAATTTATAGAGATACCTTCCAGTGGAAGGCTTCCACTCAGGTACACTTACTTACTTAAAATTATATATGCAAAGGAAACTCTGTTTGTTACCGTTTCACGCCTTAACGGCTGAATGGATACTTTATTTGTGTAAGGAAATATTAATATTGATAAGCATCTACTAGTTTTATTTTTTTGTGCTAATCTTCTTCACCTCAACTCAACAGTCTTTAATGGTCAACTGCTGGAAGCCGGCCTCCCCTGATAATCGACTTATTGGATTTTATTTCATGGAGGTAATGCTCACAATCACATTTGCTAATCTTATTTACAAATTAGAAATATGATTATACACCTTTAGAACATTTATTTTTGTTATTTTAAAGAAAATTAATTCAAATAAATGTTTGGCAAGGAGATGGACCATTCATCTCCTCATCCAAGGAATAAGAATAAGAATAGTATATTGTAAAATTGTGTGAATCATATTACATGATTCAAAAAAATTCAAAATTCAAAGTGCTTTATTTCCTTTAGTTAGACCTTACAGGACTCTTGGACACATGAAGGTCTTATAACGAAAAAAAATGAGGAAAAAGAGGAGGAAAGGAGATAGTATTTCATATGTCAAAAACGCATGCGAAGCCGCGGGCGAAAGCTGCTACAGTCTAAAAGTAGGTACCTACAAAAGAATAGGATAGCATTCGTTGAGTGGTAGAGTAGCAGTAGGCAAGGGCCGTTAGACAAGTAGAGTCATAAAACTTACATGAGCAATCAAAATATTTAAGAAAACGTAATCCTGTCATTTTAAATCGTTCTTGTATTACCGTCTGTTATGTTATGATAATACGCGAGTTTACATTATACAGCAAACAATGGGTCCATTTCCTCGGCACTTTCGATAATATACCTTAATACATGCAATCGTTGTAACTTGCACGAACAACTTATTGACCGGTCCTTCAGAAGGTCAAATAGCTACATTAGCTACACTAAGTAGGCAAGATTATACCAATCATAGCTCAAAAGACAGGTAGCTAACAACCTCAGCCTGCAAGAGTGCCTGCAAGAGCTGCAAATCGGATTTTGAGTAAATAAATTATTACGATATACATACGTCTTTAATTTGTTTTGAACAAACTTCTAGTGAGACTAAGGAATTTTATTCAGAAAGTCTTAGGTTCTACCGAAAATATATCTAAACATCATCATCATCAATATGTTAGTCCACAGCTGAACATAGGCCTCCGCTAATGAGCGCCATAGCACCCTGTCTTCCGCTTAACGCCTGCCTGCAGTCTTTCGCAGGTGGTCATCCGAAGTGACGTGAGGGCGTCCTACACTAAGTCTACCGAGTCGTAGTCAAAGAAACATATCCAAACGAATAGGAAAAATCCCGAGATATTTTGACTAACGACTGGTTGCACAATATCAGCTTTTCTGTATCGACTGTGCCGGTAACATTAGGTATTCAAACAATGTAGTTCTCTGATTGATGGCTCGCGGAGACATGCTGACTATTCCATATATATATATAAATGGTCGCCTAATTTGCACAAGCACGCGCACCTCTACATAAACAACATGTGAGCAAACATAATTGCCAGCGGATTATGATATGAACTACGGTAAGCAACTGGTTTGCAACAACGTTACTTTCGACGCATTATTTTCTGTCAGCACGCGCCATGTGAAGCTTTCTATGCGAACAATAAAAAGAAATCCAGGTTATTAGGTAATTCATCACAATGTCTTGACACTACGACGATTTGACGACCTCTGTGGCGCGGTGGGCGAAGGTCTAGCTGCGACGCAGGAGGTTGCGGGTTCGATTCAAGTCTCGGAACGAATGTGTGTACGATCTACAGACATTTGTTCAGGGTATTCTGGTCGATTTCTATGTCATCATCTTCCGGTCCTTATCCCACGCTAGGTGGGGTCGGCATAACTTGTACTTGTCGTTTTCTATGTATAATAAAAAAAAACTATCAATGTATTGTGTTATATTATGTATATCAGTTATCTAGTACCCATAACACAAGCTCTGCTTACCTTGTGACTAGGCAATGCTGTGTGAATTGTCCAGCATTATTTATACACTAGAACAAAACCGATGATTTTCTTTAACCCACGTAATCTCGGTGTAAAATTGGTAAATAAACGCGAACCGTTAAATAGTAGTAATAAAACCGGTGAACTATATTAATGCATTCACCATTCACATGATAAAGATTGCTTCAACAGTTTTCTTAATACGGCGATGGTGATGTTAGATAATCGCGTCGCTATGGCGACCGAATATAACCAAATCGGTTATAAAATCCGCCGCAATACAAGTTATTCATGTAAATTTAATGTACGTTTTTGACACCATTTTTCAAAACAGGCAAAGAGAGTGACGAAAATATTAAAATTTAACAATAACTCTGCATTCTGGGTAACTTTACGATATACAATACAATACACTTTGTTGCACAATGGGCGACCATGTCGCTAAGAGCGATTTCTTCCATGAGAGCCTTGGGATGGACACGAAGCAGTTGTACACGTATAGGCGGTGGCGTATTACTATACTAAATATACAATACATTACATACTATCCCTTATACTAAAATACATATAAAATATAAAATACATAATAATACATACATACCAACCAACTTTATAATACAGATGCAAAAAACAAAAACTTTAAGTTACGACTATAGAAAGATTGTGTTCATAGACCATGTTCTTAAATACAGGGAGAGACTTGCGTGTATAACAGTAGTAGGTAGGGCATTTCACAGCTTTGTGGCATGCACGATGAAGGAAGAGCTATGGGCATGGGAGGAGCCTGGTAGAATATCTATCTATACCTATCCATGCATATGAAAAACCTAAGCCCCTAAGGTTAAGAAGGCAGAAATGAAGGTCGAAATAATGGCATGTTAGAACTAGAAACATAACGCTAACACAAGATTAAGATAAAATAATATTTGCTTTTTATTTGAAACATACAAAAACTATAACTAGAGCAATAAATAAAGCTGAATTGCGTTGATATTATAATTCTGTAATCACTCCAAACGACTCATAATGAAGTCAATGACACGGTATTACCAAACAGTCAAACATAATTACATAAATAATTCTGTTACGGTTCACGATTGATGTATCTCAACTGCAAGATTTAATTAGGATAGTGTTGCAAGCAAGAGGCAACGGCTAGTGTTGCAACCGTCCACTCCAGGGCTCCCATTGCGAATATTATTGCATGGAGTATCAACACAACACCATGTTATCTATAACGGTCTCTGCACTTGAGTTACGAAGTCACTTATTAAATCTGTTAGTAGGATTGTTATCTAACAGGAGGTTGTAATTATTTATTGCGACAAGCAAGACTTTTATGTCTTTATTTAGGTACTGAATTCAAGGTTTTGAATGTATACTCTCGATATACGTACCTACGTTTTAAAGGTTTCAGATCAATGTCCAAAATAACAAAAACTCGATAAAGATCCTGTCTTACTCGTTTCTTCTGTAAAACGAGCAAGACAGGAATGCTCATTTGGGAACCGGTACCACACCAAGATCCTAGTTCCATACAACTATCTTAGGGTACGTTCTAGTCCGTTTTTATCGTATCTGATTTTATTCGGCGATGGCGGATATATACCTATATATGAGCGAATTCAACACACATGACATTATTCCGGAACCAGTAAAAATATCGATCCGACAATATATTGAGGATCGGTTTTATCGGATCGAAGCAGCTCGGAGCGTGGCACGGTCACCTCCAGTGGCACAGTCACCTCCAGCGACGAATTTGTTTAAAATTAAAACGGTCCTGTAAACTCGGTGTGAACATGTCCAGTAGCGACGGATCCGGTAAAACGGATCCAGTAAAACGGGTACGGTAGGTATGACATATACTACTAGCACGTTTCAAAATTGGACCATTCGATCAATTGTTTTATTCATATGGAACCGTTTCTGTGTTTTATTCATAAGTGGTCAGCTGTATAAGTACGTACATAAGGTATCTTCAATAAGTGTTTATAAATGTCTTTACGAGGGTTATCTTAATCCTTATAATATCAACAGAAGCGCGGTCAATGTTATCGATGACAGATAATTAGTGAAATTTATTGCATTTGAATGAGTCCTTCATTATCAATCGCTACTATATAAGTCATTAATCTTGTGGCTTAAGCTGTTAATGATAGGCTTACATTTTCAGTGACATGAGATTAATTTTAAGGTATTTTTTTTGTACTAATTGACGTAGGTAATCTTTATTGGGGCACGTTTAAAGCTGCTATAGCTACTACACCTGCGCTTGTTTAAGTTATTATTATGAAAACATTTGAATGACTATAAACACTCTTAATTATGTCCAAAGATGGACACATGGAATAAGTTTTTTTCAATTCTACTCAAATCACAATAATAAAACCCTCATAGTCCAACTTCTAACCGCTATCTAACAAACGTTTCCACAGGCTAAATATACAGCTTATCAGAAGTGGGATGCATACAGCATAGAGATCCGGGTCGCAACGATAACAGAGGATGAAGTAAACCGCCCTTAGTCACGTACAATAAATGTGACCTTAGAGATGGCATAGAGGTGAAGCTGTACCCAACTGCTCGTCTAATAAGGTCAAACAGCCTGGCGGAAGAAAAGGAAACAAAAAAAAATGCTGATCAGATCAGCAAGGACTAGTTTAGGAAGATGACGATGCAAGTGAGAGATAAAAAGCGAACTTGCAAAGAAATATATTGGGTAGGATGTAAACAGCAAGCGCCAAACCAAGACCTACCGCTCTCAAAGAGACTTGACCTCTGAGGGAGCTCTAAGATGTCTAAGTAAACACAATGTTAAAATAGGTAGCTATGCAAATGCTCAAACTAGAAACAAGCCAAGCGCTTACAATACTAATAATATTGTAATCAAATCAGTAATCCACAACTAGGTTTTAGTATTGTGAAATAAATGATTTCCCGTTGTAAATACTAGTTTTAATTTTATTTGTTTCTATTCTTTGATTGAATATTTCTTGGTTACTAAAGAATTGTAGCCAACCTCCTTCAAGCCTAATAATGAAATAAATAATACTGTACAATTCACACAGCATCAACTAGCCATAACTTCCATTTCATAATCTTATTCGATCTACTTCAAAGAGTGCATTACAAATCACTCACTCATACAATCATACAACCAAACATAATTTCTATTGTTCCGTCCATCTGAATAATCGACTGGTTCATTATAGGCAATAATATAAATATCAGTTTTTATGAACACTGTTTATTATGACTAATTATATGCGATGGTGCAATAACTGTTCACTAGGCGAGCTCATGAGCGCGCCCTTTGAACAATCTTTTACAATACAACATCGCTATCAGTAGTCCACAACTAGGTTTTAGTGTTGCGAAATAAATGATTTCCCATTGTTTCTACTTATCGAGTCATGTATTTAATCATAAAGAAGATGGCTTGGAAAATAATGCAACATTATTTCACAATAAGTTCCTTGATTAATTTATTTCTTTATAGATTATTTTTTGTGTGATTTTTTGGGAACCATTCCTAGGGTAGAGTCACAGAATAATTATAATTATAGAACCTAACCTACTACGTAGAGTAGAGAGCGATCCTTTGATGAAAATACTTTAAAACTTACACCTTCTTTATATATAACACCTATATTACCTACGAACTATTTTAACAAAAAAGTACCTTCTACTAGCATAGCGACGCCGGCCAACACTCGAAATTTCGTAATCGTCCTCAACTCAAGACGCTCTGTGTTAAGAACACAGAAGTACCATTAAGTATTGTCCTATTAGGCAATGCTTGTGCTTGAGTAACGAAACCATCAATCATATTTTAGATTCAAACTAATAGAATGCCAAGCCGCAAATTCGATTTAAACGGTAGGTAACAAATAACATGATATGTGATTAAATTAAAAATAAAAACGGTCTCGGTCCTTTATTTTTACTTGACTTGGCCTACTTACAAGTCCAACTCCTATTAATGTAGCTAAGAATCAATAAGAAGAGCCAGAATAGTATTTTGATAGGTGTCCGCCAACCACATCGATATACTCTAAAAACATAACCAGCGCTTTGCGGGTAACAAGATGAAGAAAAGATTATCAATCATTTTAATTCAAAAGATGGTGGAACTATTGCTTAACTATATACCTACTCGCAATGTATAATACTACTGCAATGAACTTTTACAATAGCTACTTACCAATAAGTAATTTACAATGAGATACCTATTAGTTATCGAACACGATAGGTGTATGTATCAATCGATATATACCAAAGCAAAGCACGATGACAAATATGAAATGTTGGCATCTGTTTGGAGTCTGAAGTTTAAGCAAGAAACTTATATAATAACGTTATTGTAGGTTTTCCTAAAGTACCGTGAATTGTATCTTGTACTAGCGGTCCGCCCCGGCTTCGCACGGGTAGTTATTTTAGCAATAAAGCTCAAATTGACTACGTTTTAGTTACAAATCATTTGTATGGGAAAAAGAAGGGCTATTTTTAGGGTTTTTCCAGCAATAATTCTAATTTTTCTCGCCGTAAAAACCATCCTTGAACTTCAACGAACATTTTAAAAAAAGATTTGGCCAAATTGGTCCAGGCGTTGTTGAGTTATGCGCTTACCAACACATTTTGCGATTCATTTTTATATTATAGAAGATTATCATCAATCATCATAGATACCCACTAAAATCCCGGTCGTCGTACATGGTCACTTTCTCGAAATCGTTTCCGAATACACTTACCTCGGACAGATTCTGCAGTTAGGTAAAAACAATTTCGAGAAGAAGGCCACCTAGGCTGGGCAGCGTTTGGGAAACTACGCCGAGACTTCTCGTCATCCATACTATTATTGAAAACGAAAGTTTTCAATCAGTGCGTCCTACCCGTCATGACCTACGGAGCTGAGACGTTGACACTCACGGTAGGGCTGGTCCACCAATTCAAAGTCGCTCAGCGAGCTATGGAAAGAGATCGGAGTTTCTCTGAAGGATAGGGATTCGTAATGAATACACCCGACAGAGAACCAAAGTTATCGACATAGCTCTAAGAATGAGCAAGGTGAAGTCGCAGTGAGCCGGCCATATCTCGCCGAAAAGCGACAACCGCTGGGGTAAACTTGTTCTAGATTGGAGACCAGGACTCGGTTAACGTATTGTAAGACACCCTACGGCTATGTGTGATAAGTGTGATAACGACGACTGCGAAAAACTGGAAGCAGATGCTGAATGCATCAAGCTGAAGATAGGGGCGAAGACTATGGCGCTCATTAGGAAAGGCTATTCTTAGGAAAGGTTATTTATTATTATTTCCAGCAGTGGACTAACATAGGCTGATGATGAGATACAACCGCAACCATTCCACGTGGGGCTATGCGCGAAATGTAAATAAACCATACAGTTTATTAAACATTAGTCGTTCGTTATATATAGTGAAGTGAGTTATGTCATGCAACGCAATGTGTGTAGCTCCTCTGCGTGGATAATGTAGATATACATTATACATACATACATATTTCATGGATATCTCGTGGATAATGGAGAATGTCGATAATGTGTGTAATTTATTTGAAATTTTTTCGTGTGTTTTTTATCCACTGTCCCTTAAGTCTATCTTAGAATTTATAAAAATTACGGTGGGACAGTTCCGCCTGAGTCCTCCCTAATTTTATGAGTGAGAAACACCATGAAATCAACCCCACAGTTCTAAAATACTTAGGCCAGTATTTTAAAAGCTTGCTCAGTTATCGATCTATTTTTGAGTAACGATTTTCTAGCATTGTTCAATGGCTAAGCAAGCAAGCTCAGTGGTCTGCCGAGAAAATAGTACCTAGATGACTTGTTACATTATAGGTACAACGGAAAATCATAATTAAAATAAATCAGGCGTACAAAACATTCACGCGTTATTTATTATTGGATTAACCGGTTGTCGTATTATTCCAGTAATAAACGCCTATAAAAATGTGTTGCAGTTTATTATTTTATAATGCGTTTAGTTAATAAACTCATGGATCTTGGCATTGATCAGTGGTTGTTGACTGGCGTTGTAGCAGGCTTATGGTAATTCAGGATTAGCATTTGTAAATAAACCAGATATCATTACACACTGTTGTTTATGTGTTTATGACACACGTGGCGTTTAAGAAAATAATAAGATTTATCTATTAACTCTTTTAGGCCTTAAAACTAGGCTTTTGTTTGTTTAAATCCTTGCATAAGCGTGCAAATAGACCTAGGATTCTCTGCAAGCAAATAGTCCTCTTAAATTCAAACATGGGCTTAAAATGTTAATTTTTCTCTAGTGAGTCTAGTGCCATGAAATGAAAACTGCACAAGTAAAATTAATAGCTTGTGGGTGAAAAGAAGGCAATTCGCCACTCCTAACATTATGATACTTGGTAGCCTTTAGGTAGAGAAGAATAACTTCTGGGTCATCCCATCAGTCATCCATTACTCATCAGTTAACGCATTCACCGCCCGCCGCCTGATGGACTACCAGATACAGTGCGTCGAGGGCCATGAAATTGCTGGTTTTAAGGTCGTCGCAAAGCGTCTCTAATCAACAATGGTTATTTCATTTAATGAAATACCACATCATTTCAATTTTATGACTATGTATTACTTATGGGCTTCTTAAAGGTCATTCATGGTGTCGTAAAATAATGAAGTTTGACATTGGAAGTGTAGATTATAACCGTGTCCAATAGAAAGGTTCACACCAGACGATCCAAAATGGATCGGCGATCCCGCGGTCAACTTACTTCAACTCAACATCCTATAATGGTCCTCTGTTGGACGCAGGCTTCCCTGTTAAACGCCTTATTGTTTTTTATTTTATTAAAACAATAAGGCCCATATAATGCCCATAATCCCCAAGCTGGGCATGCGGGATGGGGATCGCAAATCGGTGGTAGATCTATTCTGCAAGAGGCGCTGCTGCCAACCCCGGTCTATTACTCTTAGTCGCCTCTTACGACACCCACGCCACTGAAAGAGTGGTGCAAATCCTAAGCCTATTTTAATCGCGCGCGATCGGAGCGCCATGGATTGTCTGGTGTGGACCCGGTTATTGATCAAGCAAGGGTATTCATTGCCGGGAAGACCGTGCCCGTTAAAAACAAACGGGTATTAGAACTATAGGTACTGTAGCCATTCTCAAAATAAAATATTTACAGCAACTCACCACACAAACATAAAAGTCTCATTTTGACGTACAGTTTGAAAAAATATCCTACAATACAAAATTTTGTTCTTTTTATTGCATTGAGGTTGAGCTTTAGCTCAGCTTGACAAGTACTTAGTGAAAATTCTAGTAAAAATCATGAAAGTAATTTTTTGGTTAAGTGCGAGCCGTGTTAATCAACATTGATATTGGCCGCAGTATAAGTAATTTTGAAGTCATCAGTTAAACAAAATCTAATAGATAAGTGTGAAGTAAAAGATATTCCTTTTTCTTTTTTAAAACCAGATAGACCTTTGACCAATATCTCACCTGATGGAAAGCGAAGATGATTGATTTCAAAAGGAAACAAACTGCAATGAACCTCATCGAGCTGTTTTAGCTTTGAAGCACAACTTTCCTCTTATCTCCCTTAGACCCCGACAACATTTCTAATAATTTCCGTTGGAGCACGATAGCGCTGCACGTCACTGATATCAGCTGAACTTTGACTTTGCCCGAGTTATCTCCCTCGACGACAGATATATGTCTGTTTGGGTTGTCCGATAGGCCATCAGTTAAATTAACTACAAGCGTTCATCTATCGTTTGAAATAAAATTACAAAAAAAATATGTCATTCATTAGACTTTATCGTTGAAAAAAAAAGATTAACTTCTAAAGTCACGCTTTGGATGTTAATGGTAATGTTTATAGAAAAACGATGCTCATTCATAAATGAGACCCATCGTTATCTTATTTCTTGGATTCTGATTCTCGGACTAAGTTAAGAAGGACTGATTTTTATTAAATTAAAGAATTTGACCTTTTGTAAGTGTACATTTTTGTATTTATGAAAATAAAGACTATTTGATTTGATAATCTTTGGTTTAGAATCTGAACCCATAACGACATTTTAATTCGTACGGCATTGGTGCGTTCACGCGCGTTAACCTTAAAGTTAAACCTTAAATTTAAACTAACTATTCCATTTAACCGTAAGCGTATTATAATCATCACTTATCTTGGTTACCAGTTACCACCGAGGTCTAGGACGGTTGAAGTAGTACTTTGCTCGTAAAACGTCCCTAATACGAGTGGTTGCCGAAACGCTGGTGCTGTTGGTTGCGCAAAGTTAGTAGGCTGTAACAAATACTGCTTGCATGTCTAGCTTACGAAGTCAATCTTTGCATTTTATATTTAAGAATAACCTCGACGGTTTTAACTGCATGACGGTTGATATTTCATGAAAGTACGTAGGTATTAGAATAAGTATAATTGAGTTTTAAAGGTTGTAACTTGTAACCTATTTTAAACGCCTGATTTAAGCGGTTAAGTAGAGGTACCAATCATTCCTAATTAAATAATTTAGCGGGTTTTAAAAATATATAAACCTACTTCAAATAATTGTAAACAATCAAACAACAAGCTCTGCTTAGCTTGGGGCTAGGTAATGTTGTGTGAATAATCCAGCATTATTTATTTATTTATCATTATTATTTACATCAAAGTGCTTTGAAACTACGAATAAAAAGACCTCTTGTTTACGCCCGTTGCCATAGAAACCATTTCTTACCAATGATTGTGAAAATGATCATGTGATGATGTTTTAGATACGTTTTATGGAGCACATATAAATTCCTCGATGACCAAACTTTTATTGGACCAAAATCAACCGTCATGCAACCACGTAAGAATCATCAAAATCTACTAAGCATTTGCGAATATTCAAGTTGTTTTAGCTAGTCGTGATGTTTTTAAAGTATTATGTTGCTTTATAAATTAGAATGAAGGGATAAATACTCCCTAATAACTAATGTATGGGAACAATTCTGATTCAATCTCTATACACTAAAAAGTTTTTTTTTTTAATCCGTGCTTGGGCGGACAAGTCGACAAACATACATAGAAAACATATAGACGAACGAACATAGAACCTCCTCCTCAAGTCGGTTAGTTACCCAGGTAGGTAGGTATCCATTTTGTCGCGTATTTTACATAAAAATTAAATTATGCAATCAACTGAGTCATTGTAAATAAATGCAGTCCCCCATTTAATTTTAATCGAAAGAAATGCAAATTTTACTTTGTATGAATCCGAACTTTGTTGTCTTTTTGGTTCTTTAAATCGTGGCTGCGTAACTTTAATTTTAGGTACCTACATTTTACACCTTAAAGCTCTGCAGTTCTGCACCCACTAACCCAATAGAACTACCACCCAGCACAAAAATGTGCATTGAAATATGGACTTAAACAAGGTAATTTTAGATATATTTTACAGTGAATCAACGTTTTCCCACAAGCTTCAAATGAGTGGTCCGCATGCTATACCTATGTCATCTGATGCCGCCAATAAAAAACTCATCTAAATTATTTGATTTTTGTGCTGAGTAGCGATGCTATTCAGGTGTGTGACAAGCTCCATGCAGGTTGCAGTCCGAAAGCTGAGCTGACGTAGTTCTTGCATAGCTGACACGGTTTTTCATACATGTGTGCAGACTGCAGACTAGACAAACTAAACGATGTAGTCCGAAAACTGCGTCAGCTAAACTAAGAAGCTTAGCTTTCAGCAACTTGCATTATTGTTGCTAGCGCTATAGGTACTGTAGTACCACGTTTATAAGTAACACCGATGTACCTGCTCAGATGTCTTAATTTTGGTAGGCGCGAAAATACCTAGCCAATAATAACGCTCTGCGTCTGCCTTTGTTGACATAAAAGCGCTTAAGGGCCTATACAACCTCCAATTTTTGTGAAAAGGACAGACATAGGATTTCGCGTTCATAGGAGCGAGACGGCATAGCAACATAAACCCAAAAATCAAGTTTTGGCTTATTATCTATTTATTAGGACTTTATTTGAAAAAACCGAAACATATAAAATGTTCTTTAAACTTAGATCTACTATACCACGCTTATGCCCAAGATTCTAACTTCTGTATTTATTGAGAAATTAAGGTTTTAGTAAAATCTTAGAGGTAACTTTCCGATATTTCTTTACTAATCGAGAAAATTTTATGGAATCTTGTTTTCGAAACATATAATCGATAGAGTAAGTCCTGAACTGTACCATGTTTAGATTTCAAAGTTAAATATATAGTAGTTTGGAAGATATATCGATCTGACGGAGTTGATTTGACGACCTCTGTGGTGCGGTGGGCGAAGGTCCGCCTTTGACGCAGGAGGTTGCGGGTTCGACTCCCGCTTCGGAACAAATGTGTACAGGATCTGCAGACATTTGTTCAGGGTGTTCTGGTCGTTTTATATGTATAATAAAAAATATCTATTTATGTATTGTGTTATATTATGTATATCAGTTATCTAGTACCCATAACACAAGCTCTGCTTAGCTTGGGGCTAAGTGATGCTGTGTGAATTGTCCAGTATTTTTTTTTTTTTTTATTTGAGGTAGACCCAACGCACGCACTAAACTCTATTACTTCAACGACGTTAACATTCATATTAAATCGGGTTGAACTGGTCTCTTCTGTGCTGACGAATTTTGCCAATACGCGTATAAAAGTGGTACAACTGTACCTACTTTGTGGTCGATTTAATAGGCACCTGAAGCTGCGCTTATATCATAATACATTATAATAAAGAATAAGAAACCTTGCGGTCAGCAAAAGCTATTTTAAGTAACCTAGGTTCAGGTTCAGGCATCTGACGAGCCTTCCATTCTGTCTCGTGAAATCTTGCAGTTTCAGGTTTCGTGTTGAATTATTTGTTTGTATAGAGATAATTTGATAGTGACTAATTATGGACAAACAACATCGTTAGGTATCTGTTAACAATAAACATCAACGTTATCACGTGTGAGTAGGTACATACTTATCAGATAATCTATAGGTTCCATTATACAGGGTGTCCCATGGCCATGAGGCCTGAAGGGCAGGTAGGTACCAGAAATATTAATGGTGCCATAAAAGGAAGGAAGTGATTTTTTGGATTTTACTGGGTTCGATTACCGGATAAAGTAAGTAATTTTTGAAAATTCTAAACGCAAACTGCATTTACAGAATTTAATAATTTCTGGAACATGCCCTCCGTGCCCCATGGCCGTGAGACATCCTGTATAATGGAACCTATAGATTTATACTTATTTTAAAATAAAGGAAGGAAACATTCCTTTATAATAACAAAAAGTAAAGACTTATTTTCACTAAAAATTCTGTGTGTGAAATGTCCCATAACCGTTGGACACCCTGTTTACACTGAAGCAAAATACGGGAGCTAAACTACTACACACTATTTATAGAACCAAATAAGGCGCTGCGCAAACGTAGACACTTTTGTGTCTTATGTCAGATACAAGCTAAAAATGAATATTTGATTTCTATAGAACAGTATGAAATAATCCATTCTCTGCGCATACGTGTGTCCAGTTGCTTCCACTTTACATGTGTAAACTCATTGACTATCAAAAAGTGTTCGGTGTCGGTTACTGGAAACTAAAAGTCGTCAGTTGAAGACACAAGCAACATTAACAAATTTCCTTACAATTGTACTTCAAGACACAAGCAACATTTTTAGAAATTTTCCTTGCATATAAAATAATAGTACTGAGTTGCTAATTGTACCAGTGGCCAGAAGTAGCGACCGGTAACTGAGTCTGATCACTGCTACTGGAGACAGCAACTATAGTTCCTTGTGATGGTGTGCCGTGTCGGCAACAAAGTTCGGATTCAAACAAAATAAAATTTGCATTTCTGTCGATTAAATGGGGGACCGGGTTTATTTACAATGACCCAGTTAATTGCATAATTTAATTATTATGTAAAATACGCGACAAAATTGGTACCTACCTACATACAGTACCTACCTGGGTAATAAACCGACTTCAGGAGGAGGTTCTATCGAATTGTTTGTCGTTTTTTAGGGTTTCAAAGATCGGTTTTGAATCCATATCTACCTATTGGTTTATCAAATGAAAGGCATTGTTTTGTAAATTTTAAAACAGTAGTTTCAGCAGTTTCCGTAGACGCTATTAAATTTCAAACTGAAAAAGACCTATGGGGTCAAACGGGGTAACAAATGAAAGGTATTGATTTGTATATTCAAAACAGATTCTGAAATTAATGTAAGTTTACATACTTTTTAAAACCAATTGAAAAAAGTCAAAAAAATTAGTCTGAATTAAATAGCAAAGTTTCTAACCGGTATATAAAGTTGTCTAATTGGAAAATGTTCGAAACCCTCGGCACGCGAGTTACTCGCACTTGACAGATCTTGTTTATGTATGTTCGTCAATTTCTCCATCCATTAAGGCACGTACTTAAACTTTAATTATAAATTATTAGTGTCATAGTTCTAACTTAGCTTTGTTTCATTATAAAAACTAGATACTTAGGTATCAATATTTTAATCAACTCTAATATAATTTGTTTTGGAAGAGCGAGATTCCCTAACACAGGTATTTTAAATACTGAAACACATAGTACATAAAAAATATTTTTGTATTCTACCAATTAAGAGCCAATTTTAAAAATGCTTGAATAAATTTTACCTACACAGCGACCTCTATTAACCCAATTTACGGAAATCAGTGTGAGGAGTCTCTAAATCAAGTAAATAAAAAGCCACTTACAAGTGCAAGCGCGCTTTCCGGATACCACTTGCAAGGCCTCAGGAAAATGGTCAGCAGCTCATCGTCATCTCCATAGAACAGGTCCTTATTTTCCTTCAGCAGTTCCCGCAGCCTCTCAAGGGCCTCTCGGACCCTCTCAGGGGTCTCTCGGAGCTCCGCCTCGGCCACGGCTTTAGTATCTGGCGAGAGCTCAATGCTTCGCTCCAATCTGAACTCGCCCGAACTCATTTTTGGTTATTCACTACCTGTAAAGACCGACGTTTAGTTATCGAAATGTGTGTAAGTTTCACAATGGAACTGGCTATGTTAATGCGAAACTGCTGTGCTTTGTGTGCCACGGAAAAGTACGATAATCTTTTTTTGGAATAATATTAAGCAATTGTTTTCAATTCTAGCCAAAAGTGAAATCTGTCCCGGCTGAAAATGCACTGCGAATGTCAAAGATAAGCTTGTAGGTAGGTAACTGATCAAAGATATCACAGTACATCAAAATGAGTATTTCTATCTACATTGTAGCGCAGTCACTAGGTATTGCTATGTGGATTAACCTTCATCAAGCGACCTACAAGGAATTGAAATAACTAATTAAAGTAAACGTCCTATTTATCACATAGAGCATGTTATCTATTACACTATAATATTATAAATGAGAAAGTTCGTATGTTTGGGATGGATTTTTGTTATTTCTTCACGCAACTATTTAACAGATCGGGCTATATTTGGATACAGTTTTAGGCCTGGAATAAAACATAGGCTACTTTTAATCCCATAAATTGAGATGGAAATAAAAATAACCTTAAACCGTTTCCATAGAAAAAACGCGTGCGAAGCCGCGGTCAGATACTAGTGGGAATATAAATTAATGATGTGCCAACTAGAAATAAAGATAAATAAATAAATACACAGCCTTATATAGCCCAGCTAAGTCCGCATTGCATGTCGTGAACGAAAACAGAAAAATGAAATGCCTACCCTACCTAAACAAAAACAAAGGACTTTCGAAAACTTAAGCATGCGTATATTAGCTGATCGACCTTCGGTTAAAAACAATTATTGGATTATTTAAGTGGGTATTGAGTTTTATCCACTTGTTAGAAAATTACGGATTGTTAGCATCGAACTGGTCGGTACTTAAATGCAGGCCTTCCTAAAATATCATATTCTAAATGGTAGAGTAAACATTAGATTATAGGATTATAGTATGTTCGTACAATGTCATTAGCAAAAGGACACCTTTAAATCCGCTTTTTCGTTTTGTATTTATGTCACAAATTCTGATGTAGTCTCACAATAAATGATTTATAAATCTAGAGTAGGTAGAGCCTTTATGGGCTATGTATTCTTAGTTAATCTGTGATTCATTACCATTAAAGAATGAACCTACCTAGGTACCTACAATACTAAGAAATTTAATTCCGGGCACGCCACAAAACGTACTCAGCTACAAGTCTATGAGGTACCTATAGCATTCCTAGATAGACTCTGGGATGGAAACGTGTGGCTATTTATGATAAAAACATTGCAAATAATGGAGGACTCACTTATCTTTTGCGACCAATAAACATTTTTTTTATAAATAACTAATTTCGAAACCCGTAAAAATTTTCATGGTCATCTATAACATAGATTAAGAGCTCTATAACAGTTTAGATAGAGAAAGTAGAGCTATCAATTATGTGACTATAGACAGACCAACCCTCATAATTAAAACATTAAGTTATAGCTAACAGTACATAGTTTGTTATCTTCTGGTGAGCTATTGTTTAGCTCAAATTGACCGATATTTTAAGTAAATGTCAGTGACAAATCAGAGACCACGTCAAAACCAACACAAAGGATATTTTGTTTACAAAACAACTAATACACGTGGTACCTA
The DNA here is from genome assembly GCA_946478455.1 of Eupithecia vulgata. NCBI lineage: Eukaryota > Metazoa > Arthropoda > Insecta > Lepidoptera > Geometridae > Eupithecia > Eupithecia vulgata. The sequence continues at coordinate 4,632,247 of OX297862.1, read as the reverse complement.
CTTTCCGCTTGTTATATCATCATGATCTAAGTCAATATTTTCAGAACGTATTGTCACGTATTGTTTATAATGATGCACTCGACTTTAAGTGGATAAGTGATACATTATCGCTTCTAAAGGTGTATTAGTCCATGGTCCTGCACATGTGAATTTAAACCGTCTCGTCATAAAAATAAAGATTCATCACCCAGACCCCATTGTTTTTAGAGTCCAAATCCGTGCCAATTCTATACTTTATCAGCATTGTTTTATCTGCACTTATCTGGGGTTCAATCACCGGGCACGAGTCATCACAGCTGTCAAGTCAATGCTCCAAATTATAAGCAATAGATTGCTAAAAAGAAATGCTTACTTTGCTTTGGTCTATCGTATGATAGACCGATTAACCTAGATGTTTATCAATAACTGATGACCTAAGATTTTAATACAGAATTATTCTTAGTTGGTAGATTCGCGCGAATGATGAACTGAGAATATAACTTGATGTTTTAAACGAAAAACTGACTTCAAATTCCTATATAGGTATGTATTTATCAATGGTTTTTAAGTTTTGCGATGCAAACATTAAACCCTCGGAATAAAATTTATATAGGACCAAACAGGATCATTTTCTATATAGAAAAAAAACAAAAAAAATCGGTTTAAATTAGATCAGACACACACAATATCATTTGAGTCATAGTTTATAATGTAGGTCAATTAAAATAGTCAATACTTATGTAGTTACATCAAAACTGAATTGTAAATTTTAAAAAGGGCAGTATAAAGGTTACTGAAATAATACATAACTGAATATTAAAATATAATACTTTCATTGAGGAAGTATTTGTTTATACAAGTGCGAATAAGTTTTGATCAACGTTCTATTTTAACGTTATTAGTATATTCAAAATATGCATAAGTTAATAGATTTTAAGATATAATATTAGATTTGTATATATTATTATTATGTTAACTATTATGATAATAATAGATTTTTATATAGTTTGTGAACCCTTGCTTAGTTTAATAGTTAAGTAATGTACAGTTTGTTATTATTGATTTATTTATTTTTATATCTTCGTGATTTGCATTAAGGGCTTTGTAGTCGGAAATATTATATATTCTTATAAAAATGCCAATCCTTGATCATCCCCTCCAAATAATTTTATGAAAGATTTGTTATTTTCACAGTTCTATTCTACAGATCCAACATCAACTATGAGTTAAATTTTAGTTTAGCTTTAAGTTATGAATAAATAGTAAATATATCACCAAGTTTACTGATAATTCGATGACACAAGGCACACAAAGGCACAGCACAAAGCGGAAACGTTTAAACCGAAGACACAGAATAAATTAAATACTTGCAAACTGAAGAACACTTCACAAAAGGAAATAACGCACCTAACTCGCGTTGAAAATGCGCCGGCGGCTTCCGAGGGAAATTGCGAATGATCGATCGTGCGCGTGAGAGAGGCGCTAGCGAGTGTGCGCGCGCGCACCCCACCCGCTCGTTATATAGCCGCGATAAGCGCCGCGCTTTGTGCCTCGAGGGCTTTTGGAGGAGGCCCAGAGCGGCGGCAGCAGGGGATGGTTTATTATCATCCCCTGCCGCTGAAGCCGCCGCAGCATCATAATTTTTTCATATATAATGCTGGACAATTCACGCAGCTTCATCTAGCCCCAAGCTAAGAGCTTGTTTGTTATGGGTGCTAGATAACTGATAGATATACTTAATACAATAGGTACATTACATAGATAGACTTTTTTATAATGCATGCATAGAAAATATCAAAATCGTACAAACATTCGTCCCAAATCGGGAATCAAACCCGCAATCTCCAGCGTCGTAGGCGGACCTTCGCCTGCCGCGCCAAGGCCCACCTGTGACTTTACGATGAATGATGAAGATGGTGCAGCTGCATCAGGTTGTAGACAGTTGGTTCTTGCAGTTACACTCAGATAGCTGCCAGACAGAGTGGTCTTTGTTCTACTAGGAATATTATACCCTCGAGGAGCTAGCTACGACCTCCCGTCGCCTCTCCAAGTCGGACGGACTTACTCAGCAGCTCCTAAGACCCTCAGTGTACGTACTATATTCTACCGAAGTACATATGCACCTCAAGCAAGTCTATCCAGTTTTAAGGTTAGGCTGAAATCTTGGCTGTTCTGTAAGGTGGATGAATATTTATTTATATTTATTTGGGAGACAGACAGTACATAGATATATCAAGAAATAAGTAGGTACAATAATATTTTTCATAAACCAGTAAAGTCTCCACTAAAAATATTTATACTTATAAAAACTAGTGAACAGACTAGACAAACAAACATATTTTGTGGAAACTATCTTAAAAGAATGAATTTAAGCAAAATTATTAAATAGATTATCAAAAATGATTATGTTAATAGTATGAAATAATAATAATAACAATTTGTTTATTTCCTCTTCATTTACTTCAGGTTCGGTTATTCGGTTTTACTTAAAATTTTGTTATCTCACAGTGCATAGAACTAATTTGAACTTGTATTGTGAGAGGCTGGAGATTGCTACAGATACCTAATAATAGTAATAATGTAGTAGTTTGTAGCCGTATTTGAATGTTTTGATTGTGTAAGTACTCTATAATGTATTGTATGTCACCTACTTAAATGTAGCTAAAACTTCATGACTTGTAAACTAGGTAACCATTTAACAATAAAATTGGTAGTTCTGGAGCTTGTATGGTGATAAAAACGCAGTTTTTTGTGATAGTTTTATTTACAAAAGCCGCCGGACACACATGCAAGGTGCAAGCTGCAATGCAAGCTAAAGAAGCCATGTACCAGCAGTGGTTGACTTGATGATTGATAGCATCTGGCGCATGACGCTAATTAAAGGATTATTTTGAATTATTAATCCATAAAAATTTTAGTGTTCTCGAAAAGTTTTATCTGTTTTGTATGACAGTCACATAGGCTGGTGTGTTTTGATGACAATCTGGAGCAGTCTGTTCTCGGGCAGTCTGTACTGTAATATGGCAAGAAGGGTGTTGATTAGATAGCAAAGTAATCAGTTAATTTTCTTCTGATGGTGCATAAAGTAGGTATCTTATCTACCGTCCTAATGACTAAGGAATCTCGCAGTACTGTACCTATACCTACCTACAAAAGTTTTGTAGGTAAAGGTTGATAATGACAAAGCAAATAAACAAACGAGCCATTATTTTCATCCTTTATCAGTTTGTTTGTTTTCTCATGCATGATAAGGGGTTGCAGGACCAAAATAGAGTTTGCGTTTGAGAATTCCAAGTCCCATCTCTCATGTTTGCCATACCTATTTACATATAGGTATGAAGTTCCTCATAAGAATAGATAATTCTTATGCCTTAGTTCATTCGCCGAAAAGAAGCGCAAGGGAACTATTCTTAGTTGGTATTATCTACATATATCTGCAGCCGAGCAGCCGTGTGGCTTAGAATTTGCACCACCCCAACTCTTCCCGTGGGTGTCGTAAGAGGCGACTAAAAGACATACACCGAGAGGCGGGCAGCAGCGCCTTTTGCAGAATAGATTTACCACCGAACTGCGATCCCCAACCCGCATGCCCAGCGTGGGAATAATGGGCATAACCCCCATGAGATAAAAAAATAAGGGGGAGGCCTGCGTCCAGCAGTGGACTATTATTTGCTGTTGAGGTTGATTATCTATATCTACTAATACGTAGATAATAGGTTTAAAGTCCATGGATCCGTACATAGGTAGGTACAAGCCACAGTGATATATAGTACACCAATATGACTCAATCATACAATAGTAGATGATACTTGTACTTAGTACCGATAAATAAATGCAGTTTGTATGGCGCTTCGGACACAAAGCGGTAGCATCAACATTTTTGTCTGAAATGCTTTCCTACCAGCAATGACAAATATAACACTAACGACTAACAAAGCCCTTTTACGCCTTTGTCCTTTAGTTACGAGACAGGATTGTCTGTTTTATCTGTTTACTTTCTGTGTAAGATGAAACCGTTTTACAAGATAGGACAATGATATTCTGAATACTAATTCTCTTGGCAAGTCTAGCTCTCTTAATCTTTGCGTTACGAAATATCCTTGTGACAAAATTCACAGTCTTGCCTACTTTACTTAATAATGTTTGTTAATTTACTTACCTACTTCAGAAGAAATGACAATCACTTTGTCTCTGCCTACCCTCAAAAATCCTGAATTTTTTGATTCCAGATTAAAGCGCATCATAAACGACGAAGATGCTATAATAATATTTCATCTTAAGATGCCCTAATATAAAATATTATAGTATCTTAGGTTATCACACACGGCTAAGATACGATAATTTTAAAAAACCTGTTCATTTCCTTACGAGTCTGCGTTGGTGCCACACGTATTCCTTGTTAGAGTTCTATATACAGGTGATTGGCTATGAGTGATACTGCCTTACTTCTTGATTTGTTAGACAGCTCCTCAGACGATGATTCTGATATAGAATGTGAAATGCAGACAGTAGCACATTCCAAAAGGAGAAAAATTTGGATAAAGCCTCACATAAAAAAGAGAAAAACCTGCGGCGAATTTAACCTTTATGAAGATCTGTCAACGAAGAAATTTCAGAAAGTCAAGAGAAACATTCATTTCAATTCATGATTTGATTAGGGAAGATATATATATATATATAGACCCCGCGCTGCGTCCGCACATAGCCCGACACAAAAACACCATTATATTAAGATGTGTAATATTTCCATATTCGCTCGGTATCTTAAGATACTGAAGATAAAATATAAATTAACTTTGTCGTGTGTGATGGTTCATAGGATTTCTATGGTGAGCGATATTCTAAAATATGCTCTAAGATAATATATATTTTATATTATCTTCACCGTGTGTGATGCGCTTAAGCTGACATTTGATTGGATCTTTGAATTTGATTAGGTGTTGTGGATTGACAGTTATTGTTTTTTTCTGACACGTCAAATTGTTTTAACGACCTACAGAAGGTTTGTGAATATTGTCGTCGCGGGTACAGATTTGTATATAAGGAGCATTTTCGAAAATGTAGTATTTTTAGCACAAAATCGCGTATTTTTCCAAATGCTCCAATGATACTAGAGAATGGAATTGGTTTTAACATAAAAAATTATTTACTACCTATAGTGGCAAATAACATATTATTGCTTGTAGAACACAGAAGAAAATTGAAAACCACAAAAAAAACTCACGCTAACCCGCGCGAACAACCTTAAACTCATGACAATTACCAATGTTTTTATAATACTTTGGTGCGTCATATTTGTCGATAAAACATGGTAGATAGTGCATCTTGAACTTAGGCGAACTACCACACGCATGTTAAGCCGATAAAATTGCAGAAAACGGTACCAATTATAATTAATTAAGAGATATTATGAAATATAAATTTTAGAATTGTTAATGCCGTCAGAGATCCAGGATTCTTCAACAAAAGTACTGGCTTAACAATAATTGGATTGACTCCTTTGATTTTGCATCATTAATTCATCATCATACTTACATACCTACCTAGGAAGTAGGTTTTCATCACAGGCGCAGCCGCCAGTATAAAGTCTGTGGTTTTTATACACAAAAAGAAAAACATGACACTAACAACGGGTTCGCATTACCGACGCTTTGTGTTGTTTTGGTTTGTTTTTTTACATGTACGAAATGTACCCTGTACCTAATGAATATGGAAATAGTGACGTTATCTTGGTGTCAACAATATAGGTCGAAGTTTATGCAAGAAAAAGAACAACAAATGTACAAAATTCTAAGTATGTTCACAACAAAAAAACATTTTTCGATCGTCACCAATACAAAGACCTCAAGAGATCAACAGTTGCGAATGTTTTTGCAATTTATGGAAATCATTACAACCAAAACTTGGTTGTGTTGGTTATGCATGGGTGTATAAATAGGCTTATAGCAAGCACTATAGCTTGTTTGAAATCCTATGTGTATAAGATTTTGTCTACACCAAATCGTGAACTTATCAACGAATTATTTGAATTTAAAAAACGAAGGCGTCGATCGTTGCTCTTACTAATATGTTTCTTATAGCTCACCATTTTTATTCAGTTCTTTGTGCATTTTTCATGTTTCGTGGTAGTTAAATCAAACGAGATACTTAATTGTGATACATAAATGCTTATTCACTATTCTGGTAATGATTTGTTGTTGATCGAAAATAATACCTACTCTTTCGCAAAAAAACCATAATCGTCTAAAGTATTGTACGAAAGTGCTTTTTCGTATTATAAATAAAAAATTTGGAGGAAACTGCGATTTTGTTATTGAGTCAATTTGAGTAAAACGAGTGTATCGACTCCCCATAATTTACTAAATAAAATCTTAAACTTTTGATGCTCATCAAAAAATATTTATAAATTAGTGTTTTATTGCCTTAATTTTGATACAGTCAAAACGTGGGTTTGGGGACTCACAAAGAGCGCGTGCCAACTGTTAAGATAACGCTATCTAACCATAATCACTAAACAAAAAGCTGCAAATTCACACGATATTGATAACAGTAACTTATTGTTTTAGAAGTTTTTTAAGTTCAATATATTTTGCGATGAAAGATGAAAAACAGGGGTCCTTCCTTTCCTTTGATACCGTTAGTACAAAATCTGGACATTAGAGAATTCTTGCAGTTCCAAGGTCCGTTCGGTAAAAATGCGCTCATTTTGAGACACGTACTACAAAATAAATAATGCTGGACAATTCACACAAGCCTCAAGCAGAGCTTGTGTTATGATGGGTGTTAGATAGATAATAGATATACTTCACACAATACATTCCATAACTATAATTTACGATTTTTTTATACTTACGTACAAATCACCCAGAACAATCGGAACAAATATCTGCAGATTGTGCAAACATTTTTCTGCCACGCGGAGATTGCGGGTTCGATTCCCGCCTCGGGACAAATGTGTGTACGATCTGCAGACATTTGTTCAGGGTGCTGGTCGTTTTCTATGTAAAATAAAAAATATCTATGTATTGTATTACATTTGTATATTAGTTATCTAGTACCTATAATATAACACAAGCTCTGCTTAGCTTTAGAGCTAGATAATGCTGTGTGAATTGTCCAGCATTATTATTACATTTTCCCGAGGCGGGAATCGAAACCGCAACCTCCTACACCGCTTGCGGACCTTCGCCCGCTGTGCCACGGATGTCGACAAAACGTGTAAGGTGTACATTATTCCTGAGACCGTTTAATTTGCACAGTGTATTTAGGTAGGTATTTATTAGATTTGATCATCAGAAACTCAACCTAGACTTAAATAGCGGACGTAGCTATGAAGTCAGCCAAATTGAAATGGGACTAGGCTGTGGCATGTTTGTCGCACGCCGGAAGAACTCTGGGCGAATGCTATCACGGGCTGGTTTCCTAATGGGCGAAGACCGCGTGGAAGGCCCAGGCGGAGATGGTAAGAGGAACTGGACGACACAAAGAGTGGCCACAACTAGCCGACAATAGAGAGGAATGGAAGGTGGATCGAGAATCCTTTGTCCTTCAATAGGATCATACGGGCTCTTAATAATTCATCATCATCATCATCAGCCTACATTAGTCCACTGCTGGACATAGGCCTTCCCTAATGAGCGCCATAGCACCCTGTCTTCAGCTTACCGCATCCAGCATCTGCCAGCAGTCTTTCGCAAATCGTCATCCCACCTCGTCGGAGGGCGTCTTACACTAAGTTTGCCGAGTCGCGATCTCCACTCAAGAACACGACATGACGTGGTAGGGCTGGTCCACCAGTTTAAAGTCGCCCAGCGAGCTATGGAGAGAGCTATGCCCGGAGTTTCTCTGAAGGATAGGATTCGTAACGAATACATCAGACAGAGAACCGAGGTTATCGACATAACTCAAAGGATTAGCAAGCTGAAGTGGCAGTGGGCTGGCCATATCTCGAGAAGAAACGACAACCGCTTGGGGTAACCGTGTATATGAAAGTAGGGGGTATAGTATTATTATAATCTGTGGTAGGGGTAAGTAGGTAATAAAAAAAATAACAAACCATGTATTTTAGGATTTATTGGGTACTTTGATCCATTTCGCTCAAGTCGACATCGTCTATGTATTCTTCGTCGTCATCATCATCATCACTGCTCAGTTCATCCTAAAACAAGAGCAAATATATACTCGTTATTACTTATTTATAGAATTGTAGTTCCCGTTCCCGTGGGAATTCCGGGATAAAATATAGCCTATGTGCTATTCAGATTATAGTATATCTCTCTGTGTCAAATTTTATCCAGATCCGTTCCGCTGCTTTGGCATGATTGAGCAACAAACATCCATCCATCCATATTAACTTTCGCATTTATAATATTAGTGTGATTGTATTAGGTAATATCTATCAGTTATCTAGAATCCATAACACAAGCTCTGCTTAACCTGGGGTTAGATAATGCTGTGTGAATCGTCCAACATTATTTATTTAATTGAGTCCAAACGAAATAATTTCGAGACAATAACAATATATTTATCGCCTCGAACGAGCTTAATTTTAAATAGCGTGTTTTTAGCTTCTAGTACCTAATACTTAATGTTGTTACCGGTACGTTTGTAGGTACCTTACTTTTAGGTAAGTATAAAATTGTAAAGTAAGTCATAACAACATAAATACCTACTAGAGTTATCATTAGTGACACATTTCATCCAAATTAGACAAACACGATAAAGTTGAAATATTGACAAAATAACAGCGGTTATCAGAACATACGGAGATAATGGTCATAAACAAAGTTTCCTAAATTATATTCTAATCGTGAATAGGTGGTACAACTAGAATAGGTCAAGATAAGTCAAGCCGGAACAAAAAAGTGAGCAATATTTTCTGAGCATCGTTTGTTTCGAATTTTCTTGGTTTGGTATACTATTTTTATTGGGGAATGTTTGACTTAACAAGTCTATGTCAACCTTTCATCCTCTTAGACATCATCATCCTTACCATCTACCCACAGCTGGCTGTGAGCTACAATCTGTGCCACTAATATTAGCCTTCCTTGAATCTGACGCAATTCTTCATTAGCATTAGTATCATTAGCGTCACAGATTGGAGGCTATGATCTGATGCGATTATAATCGCATCCAGATGTAACAAGCAGTATCATAATCTCATAGGGACCGCAAATTTTGCAGGTGCAAGCAGCGGTGATGTATGTATCACTTTGAAACTTTTGTGTGCCTTTACGGTCGCTCAGAGGGCTCTACTTCCATATAACAATACAGTCAATACCAAAACACAGGCTTTACTTGAAAGTCTAAAACAGAAAGGTCGTAAACTGTTAACTCACATCAAACTTCAAGTTCGTATTATGGGATGCAAGCAATGTCCTCTTCACGTGCTTGAAGATCTGATCGCGGCAGAAGTTGACCGCGTGGGGAGGCAGCCAGCCGTGCTTCTCATCACAACTGGACTCCGGCTCTTGCGCTAGCATTTCTTGCACTTCGGGGATTTCCACGTCACACATCTTTAACAAGCAAATTATGGGAAATATATTAGCCTGAAGAACATGTCTCTGGATAGGAAATAATATTTCAGGTCTTTATTACCACGCTGTCATTATTATTTGCTGGGCAAGATGGATTTGATGAACTGCAGAGAATTTAGCGCAGCCGTGCGGATGACGTAGCGAAAGAAGAGGTAAGAGGTTCACAATTAATTTGAGCATATATTTGTAGTATACCTTTACTTAAGTCTATGTCTTATTTCAAAGCGTTGCGCTTAACCACGGCGCTTTGCAGGCGGATGGGTAATTTCAAAACAGTGGGCGCAGCCAGAGGCGTCAGACATAATTACTGAAGTCCTTCAGTTGATGCTTCCCTGGGGTACACCGCACGTAACAGGCTGTTCATTGATCAATTTTGTTGCTCCCTGTTCTTCAAGTACCTAGTCCCCAAAAAGCTTTAGACGAGCGCTCTTTCAATTTCGAGCTTTTTCAGCAGGATAGGGATAGAGACCGTGTCAAAAGCCATTAGCGGGTGTGCAGGCCGCTAATGGTATAGGTTCGGACCGCGCATCTGGACTGCGTTCCAAACCGCGGATGGATTTGGCGGTTTTGACTGCGGATCAAACTGTTGTGCTAATTACGATTAAAAATGTATCCACGGTTTGGAACGCCGCCGGTAAATTTTTCATATATTGACAAACGATCCGAACTGTGCGACAAAAATAAAAAATTGATTTTCAAGAGTTTCGACTGCAGTTTGGACTGGTGGGTGAGTGGAACGTTATAAATTTTAAAAGTTTTGCCTTAGGATCGAACTGTCAACCCCGCGCATCTACACGTACGTTTCGGAGCACGGGTTGGATGCATGGAATGGCGCGTGCTATTTCCCGCGGTCCGAAGGTGTGGAGTGCAGGCCGTTATTTTATTGCCATATCCATATCGACTATCTGATCGCAAATAATTACTTTTTAATGTTCTCTCTTTCTTACCTGGTAGAATATTTGCCTTTGCGAAGGTACCATTCCCGGCCTGAACAATACCGCTCCCTCGCAGACCTCCTCGCTCGGCAGAGGTTCGAGACGATTCTTACGCTTCTGTTGCCGCACCCGGTCCGCTTTCTTGTAGTGGACTATCTGATCGCGTGTCATTACCATTGTATACACGCCAGCTGGAAATTACAAATGAGGTTTGTGAGGGTATTATGTTGAATGGTATAGTAGCATTTTATTTGGTCTAGGTACAGTGTTAGTGACAGTTACAGTGTCAGAAAAATTTTAATTGCGTTTTCGCCGTGTTCTGAACTGAATTGAACTGAATTGTGCAATGAGAATATTTCACAAAATCCAAAATGCAGTGGTTTATGTTCTTTGAAACTTGTCTATGTAGTCTTTGTTAATTTACGAGTTCAATTTAATATTACGAGGATGATAAGATCATTAAACTAGTGTGTTTGTCTGTCTTCCAGAAATCTGATCTATGTAATTTGTGCGTAGGAAGGAACGTAATGCTTATGAATAAATAAAAACTGCGTAGAAGAAACTCTTCTTTGACAGAGTCCCGAACACCGGCACTTCCCCCTTTACGTTGTCATCCAGGCGAGTTGCCAGGGTTGTTGCTTACGAATAAAGATAATATAGCTATTTTTTTTTACTTATAAATAAAAGTATAGTTTTACGTGAGCCTGTATGTGTTTTATTTCATATTTGTAGGTAAAGCAATACTTAATTAAATGGCTTCATTGGGTATGGTACTTATATATTAAAGCTTTATATAATATAATTACTTGGTATATATGGAGGCTAGAGGAGTGTGACAACATGAAGGTGGAAGTAGGTATATAAATGGTAGCATTCAGGACTCGGTCAAAGATGAGTTCCTTCTACCCAGTTTTTATTTACACTTCTGCACAATGTTTATTAATCATGGCCTAATAATTTTTATGCTGTTCTGATTTACCTGTGTGCCTTAGCCTAAAGTCCACTGTCTGGTACATTCTGGCATCGGGATTCTTCCTTGGATCATATCCATATCTAACCCACATACTCTTCCAAGGCCCATCTTTCATCAGCAATGCGACACATGGAGCAAGAGTTTTTAAAGATGCAATGCGGACTTTAGTGTGATATCTTATTCTATTTAGTGACCATACTGGACGATCTTGGAACAGCTGCGAAAAACATATATGTTAGATTTATCCTTCCCTTATAGTCAACTATATTAATGTTTGACTTGAACATATAAATTTCTCAAATAACTTTGTAAGTCAATGATTGGTTTGCAGTTTTCATTCAAACTTTAATAATCTAATTCTAAATCGGAACCAAATAAAGCCCACCTTTTCTATAACCTCAAACTCATTTTTCAACAGAGGATTGTATTCATATCTCATATCCCTATTTTGGATGTAAAACTCAAGTGGCTGAGCTGGGAACTCATCAGTGGTATTATACCACCACCAGTGGCCTAATGGCATTCCTCGTTCACTCCTGCTTTTATTGTGGAAGTCATCATTATTGGGGGAACCACTGCGGTCTGGATAGCGCTTGTCAGTGTATGCATAGTTGATAGGCTTGTCCGATCGAGTAAAATTTGAAGGGGCAATCACTAAAGGGCAGGGTCCGCTGAAACAAAGATAGCATAATAATTAGTTATGTAGGAAGTCAGCAGAAAAAATTACCACAGTTTACCGTTACAATTTTTTGTATACTTAAACATCATCAGTCCGTATCAATTGTCACCCACAGTAGCTTAAATTTTTCCTCTTGTCTTGTCACTTGTATGTATATATATTTCACACTCAGTTTGATACCACGGGTTTGATACTTACTCCAGAAAATTCACATTGTCCAATCCAGTTGGTAGAATTCGATCCAAAAGGCATTCTGTTTTGCCAGTAGCTGCATCTGTTTGTATAGGTAAGTATTGAAAGTCGCACATCGCTGAAACATAACACACCTTTAATAAAGGTACTTGTGATTACAAAATAGTTTTTATTTACTATGTTCATTGACTTACAGTCAAACTTGTACACTTTGGTCACTCTACCTACAATATCCGTAGATATAACATTTCTTTGAATCTCCCCATTCACTTTCAATTTCTTTACTTTTACTTTAAGAAGAACACCTGCAGCTTTCTTTGTGTCTGCATATACCTTTTTGATGTAAGGATTATCAGGCTGGTAGCTCAGACCTAGACGCTTTTTCGTTGGCTGGCTGTATACCTATACAGAAAATTAGGTTATGTTTTATGCAATTATTACCTATTTGTTATGTTTAGTATTCAAGCGAAGTCAGTTTAGTTTTTTTTTTTTTTAAGTATACAGTTTTTGGGGCGCAAAGACTTTAAATTACAAAATCTTACATGTGAAATAGATCTGAGTCCTCCCAGACAGTGCAATGCTTTCTCGTCATTTTTTACTACACCCGGAAACAAGATGCAAGTCAAGCTGCGGTCAAAGCCAAGCGCTTCTTCAGACATTATTCAATTCGATAGGAATTTGAATAATTTCAAGCCGGTAATGGCCAAATTTTGTAATCTTCAAAAGCTCAACAAAATTTTAAAATACTGACTGACTAGGTAGCACGGTAGCACAAAGCAACGACGATTTATATTCTCCGCTAGGAGCTCAGAGCAATAACTATAGCAGCTAGGAGTAACAATAACACAGATGTACTAGGGATGCTAACAATAACAATGCAATGATTAAAATTTAAGGTTAGGAAATTGTTCTGTGATTATTTACCACAGAACACATAAGTATGTCTTTGGCATAGACAAGCCAAAACCAAAAATAGATATTGGTATCGTTGGGCGTCGCTTTAACTAAAGATTAAGCTTTTAATGATTCAAAATTTAAGCATTATATAGAAAACTAAACGATTACTTAAATAAAACAGTAGTCTGGCTATGTTATTCGTAAAAAATAATATGGTGTTGTCGCTGATACTTTATAGCATTTCAATTATAACAGTTTTTTTAAAGCGATTGTTGTATAATTTTTTGTAAAGAAACCAGTTTATTTTTCAAAATTCTATTCGATTACTCGACTTCTATGGGTTTTCCCCCTACCTATCGTATTTTTTTAATTGTTCATTACCATAGATGTAAGGGTTTAAAAATACACAATTTGCTTGATTTTTGCATTAGGCGCACTCTAATCTCGCTGTAATGTAACATCAGCTACCTACATGCGTAGGGTCACTATAATGCACAATTTATTGCACGGCCGAATAATGTACATCTTGATAGTTACATAATCCGTGTCGTGTCTTCCAATTTTAATAGGTTTTGACACGGATTATCAAGGTGTAGGTACATTATTCGGCCGTGCAATAAATTGTCGTGCATTATATTGACCCTACGCATGTAGGTAGCTGATGTTAAATGAAAGAATTTCGTTGTCCACACTTACCTACGCAACGAACTTGAAATGTATCATGCATTGAAAGGCAAGTCGGAGGTGTGTTTCGAGCACGAACCGAGCCTTTTTGGCCAAGTGCGAGTCGCGCGCTTGGCCGGTTTTATTTATTTATAAATCGAAGACTCGGATTGTCACTGGGTCACTGAGGATATGTCAGACAATATGGATATTGAAAGGGAGCGTAGGGCGTTGTCGGTGAGGTGTAATATGGTGGCTCGCAGATTCGCACGTTGTACACCACCTGTCAAAATAACACTTTTTCAAGCATATTGTACTACTTTCTACACGTGCAGTCTGTGGGCCAAATATACACAGAAAGCCTACAACGCCTTATGCGTCCACTGTCCAGTACAATAACGGATTCAGGATGTTGTTGGGGCTGCCGCGGTACTGTAGCGCATGGGATGTTCGCGGACGCGCACGTGGATGGGTTCCACGCAATCATGCGCAAGCGGGTCGCATCCCTGGTGGGCCGCATGCGCCGCAGCTCCAACAGCCTGCTGGCAGCTGTGGCGCAGGACCTCCGCTCCAGTATCATGGGCCACTGGATGATGACGCTGAAACCGGTGTCATCGCTGGTGGGTGGCTCAGTGAAGGCTAGGCAGGCCACGGGTATATTTTAAGGTTTAATTTTATATTTTGATTGTGTGTGTAATATTGTATTTTAATTTTAATTTGTAACTGCATTGTATTGTAGGTAATTTCATTAATTAATCTATGGATCAACTTGGTCTGAAATAAATAAATAAATATAAATATATCTTGTTCTAAATAAAAAGGCAGGGTCGCAGATCTAATATTTTGGCTGCAATTGCGAAAATCAGACTGAAATCTGCCAGCCACCACCGATGATCCACTACTCATAAAACACCGCGTAGTAATGTGCAAGCAAAAAAACACTTTGGTTCCTTTAAAAAAAATTTTACTTTGTTATAACCATATTTATAGTCGTATAGATTTGTATGGGTACCTAGGTGGTACCTACCTACTTATTTTATCATCTTTTTGCCACAGCTTCAACAGCATTTAAAAGCCTGAAAATAAGAAAAAAAGACATTTAAATCAGACATTTCACGTGAAACAATAGAAATAAATTGAATCATGTTTATGACTTAAACAAACAACTGTTTGTTTCCCAAATAAAATATAATAAATGCCTAAAACACCTCTGTACCAATGTATTTCACGTAATAAATAATAGTGTCCGTGATGGTAGCGTACACATAACCGAATTCACGTTTGTTGTTATGCCTAATAAATAACGTATAAATAGAGTATAATCAGTGCAAAAGTAAAATAAATAGCGCCTCCTTGGTTTAAGAAATAATGACCATTGTTTGTGGGTACGCCAGCATAACGTTATGCTAGCGTACCCATTAAAAACCGAAATAGTTCCTATAGAAAACGAGGTTTTCTTAATGTAAATGCTATATGTATAAATAGTGTGTTAAGTACTTCCTCTCCCAGTAGTCATACTTTATGCAAATTCGTAATCAAACACTATAAAAAGTTGATGTAAAGTTCTAAGAACATGACGACGCATTATCTCTATCTCTTTCACTTCCATGGATAATTCACACGCATCTTTCTCTATCTTTCATTGTGACCAATACCTACATTGCTCACTGCTCAGAGTCCAAGGGATATTGCTGTCCGTCCGTTGCAATGTAGTTCCGCCGTGGTCTGCTAGATGGCGCTTATAATCTTGTTCCATATCTCTGTTCCTATGAGAGCAATCATTATGAAATTTTGCATAGCTAAGACGCTATTTATACTCTATTATTGTGTATAAATTTTGTTGCTATAGTATAAGCCGTTTTTGAGAACGGTCGTGTGTACGCTAGCATAACGTTATGCTGGCGTACCCACAAACAATGGTCATTATTTCTTAAACCAAGGAGGCGCTATTTATTTTACTTTTGCACTGACTATACTCTATTTATACGTTATTTATTAGGCATAACAACAAACGTGAATTCGGTTATGTGTACGCTACCATCACGGACACTAAATAATACGTTACGTCTTACGTTACTCTAAATAGACTTATCCGTTAGTTTTTATTCCCAATCAATTTATTTGTGTTTTTTTTGTTCCCCGACTTATTCATATTTAGGCAATCACTTTCTGTGACAACTTACTTTTCTAACAAAGTATTTCTTTGTTTTTCTATTTCCAATCTATCTTTCTCAATTTTCATTTTGAGAATATTGCTTCGTTTCTTCTCTAGTAATTTCTGTTTCTTTATTTTTAACTTTTCTTCCTCCAAAGTCAGAAGTCTGTCATGAAACGCCCCTGGAAAAAGTTGAGAGAGGTTGAGAAAAGAGGCAATGTTATAGTTATTTGTTCGATTTTCAGAGAAGCAGTCTAGAGTAGACTCACGAGCGTAGCCAGTGGCTCTACTTTAGACTGCTGAGCTAGCAAGGGATTTAAAAGGCACGAAATAAAAAACATTTGCCATTAAGTCAAACATGCAACTTTTCACCTAGACTAGCGAAAAAATATTGTTTCTTAGAAAAGAGGTTGAATGTCAGAAACTCATTTTGGTCTGGTCAACCACCATGGAGAGTAAGAATGCTACAAACAAACCTCTTTCAAAACGCAATCGAACGAAATTTTTATTTTCTATGAAGGTTCAATGAGATTTATACCTTCCCTTCGATAAGGTAAAATGAGAGCGGTGCAACTCCAGTTCATGTACTTACTATTGTTTGGGAGATTTTATTTAAGGTTGGCGCTATCCGCCGAAGGAAGAATAGTCTTCAATGGCGCTGCCTTCTATGAGAAAGTGGACCTCCCCTGGTGCAGATTGCTTAGTCTTTTTCTTTTTTCGGGGCTATTCATGCGAGTATAATAACTAAGTACATCATCGAAATTTAGTTTATCATTCTCAATGTGAGCAAAACCCGCTCAATGTTTTTGAGCGGGAGTGGTGAAAATAGAATTACAATGAATACAGTAGGTATCACAAAGTTTGAAGATAGTCATAAAAGTTTGTGATAAGCAACATAACTTACTGGCTGGCTTTCCCTTTTTCCAAATAATAGGTTTAGTAGTGATAGGGGCTGAAGACACCTCATTAGGACCCATGCCGGCATCAGGATCAGACACATCAGCCTCAAGACTTATGGTGTCCAAGTCAGTTTTAAAGTCGCATGGTTCTGGAGACCAAATCTGAAAATGACATTATCTACCATTACACTTAAAGAGGGCGCAATGCGCGCCATTTTATGAAAAGGATAGGCATAGGATTGCATTTCACGTTCATAGCAGCGGGACAGAGCATGCGTTTTTGGAACGACGCAAGTGCAAAAATCGGGTTTTTGCTTAATTACAAGAAAACTACACAACTCATGAAAAAACTATCAGAAGGCACCAAGTAATTAGTAATATAATAACCGAAACCGACGAATCAAAACATAAGTAATTGCAACAGACCCCCTGCGGTCTGTTACAATTACTTATGTTTTGATTTCTGATTCCTGAAATTTTGTTTCCTGAAATCGCGACCAAATTATGTGTAAAACAGTGCAATTTCATAACGTTTTTCTATCGTTATTATTTTCTTAATCGTGTTTTCACTTTGAAGAAATCAAAGAAAAACATTGAATTTTATGATTCGAGTTTTAACTACCGGGAATTCTGTATCTCTCTCTCTTCTCTGTACTGAGATCTAGTCTTCGTTTGACAAGCAAACACGCTAGGTTCGCCTCTTAAACCAACAAACAATATACTGTACCCGAATGGAATCAGACCATTTTTATTGGACCTAAGTCAACCATAATACCGAATTTCAAACAAATTATTTAGGTAGGTGCGATTGTGCAAAAAGTGCATAGATACCATTGTGCTTGTTGATTGTTCATGGCTAAGTTCGTCTTTTGCATTGCTTTGAATTTGAGTTGGATCCTGAAATCACAAATGAATGAATTAAAGTATGAGTGGTAGCTTGAAAACACAAGCTCTCCCTAATTTAAATAATTATGCTGGACAATCCACACAGCGTCATTTAAAGTAAAAAAAAGTAAAAAAGTCTTTATTACGAATTTAAACTAAGTAGGTAGTATACATATTAAAGAAAATAGGAAGCGATGCGACCTGCAGAAGTAAAATACTGTGTCGCAGATCGCAACGCCCCATTTAGCCCCACCCCAAGGTAAGCATAGCTTGCGTTGTGAATACCAGAAGACTGTAGATGATGCTTGGTAAGTTGTCCAGCATTTTACACATAATATCGCAATACATCTATGAAAATCTAATGTAAACTTGCACACAAAAATAACGATAGCTTTTTGAAAAAAATGTGATGTTCACAAAATAAATACAAGAAACAAGAACAAGCTGCACATCCCATCATATAGATTACGAAAGGTAGGGAAATCATTTATGGGAAATTGCGTTTGGAGTAAATAAAACGGAACCTGTATCTAAATCAACAATGTAACTAATAACAATGTACCTACCTATTATGTAGTTTAAAAGTCATATGTACATAAATACACTTACCAGTGGTTTATTTTCCTCTTTAACCACTAGTGGACAAAATCAATAACACCTTGTTTCTTATTTGTTAATAATTACTAGGTATTTACAAACCTGTTTTTAGTATAAAATTTGACTTGTCTAAGTGCTTATTTTGTAAGAATAAAGAAATAAACATTATTGATATTTGATTTAATTATTGATTTAGTTATAAGCCAACCTTTTGTTACTTACCAGAGTTAAAATCTTCTGTTCAGTTTCTGATAGTTGTTGGATATTTGCATTGGATGTGAATTGGTTGTTTTGTATTTTGAATGCTTTTTTTCTTACATTTGACTTCCAATCTCTCCAAGTCTGCAATTAGAAATAAAATGTAGAACTTGCTTAGGATAGTGCAAGTACTTAAAAAGATCTATCAAGTGACAAGACTATTTCATTATAAGCCTGTGTCCAGCAGCGGACTCATAGGCTGATGATAATGATGAAGTGACAAGAAAGTAGATAATTAATAAGTAAATGAGTGTAGGTATGTATGTAGTACATACTTACGTACCTACATAGTATGTAGGTAAGGCATTATATGCTCAAGACTCCCAATCCCACAGACATATAGGTCACCGTTCCCGGGTTATAAGAATAAATGAAAGTTTTTGTACTACCTATATTAGCACTCATTTCCCAGAATGATATATTATGATCACACAGGGAAATAGAGAAAATATATATTGTATCCATTCTGTCCAACGCACAGTTTGTTTTACTCACAAGCTAGGGGAAGTAGGCAAAAGGTATTTTACATCATCATCATCATCAGCCTATACCAGTCCACAGCTGGACATAGGCCTCCCCTAATGAACGCCATAGCGCCCTGTCTTCAGCTTGCCGCATCCAGCAATGTCCAGCATCTGCCAGCAGTTTTTCGCCAATCGTCATCCCACATGGTCGGAGGGCGTCCTACACTACGTTTGCCGAGCGTATTTTACATAGGTAGGTAAAATAGCTAATAGCTTGGAAGTCCAAACTTAATTTAATTATAATGGTCTCTACAAATAGGTACTTACTACGTATGTTAATCATACAGCTGTACGTATGTTAAGCATACCTGTTGCCACTTATCCGGGGTTTTGGTAGGACCTGAACTAGCATTGAGTTTTTGAGTAATTTTTAGCCAAGCATTGGTTTGCCGAATTTTGCCTTCCAAGCCAGTATACCTTCCCATAGCAAGATCTTGGTCTTTGTCCAGGAAGTGTAATAACATGCTGAGTTGTTCCGGGCTCGCTTTTCGCCTCTCCATCGTAACTTTCTGTTATTTATTCTAGGAAATTACAAAACAAAATAGGTACTCCGCAAACCTAAATATCGTATCTACACTGGTAACTTCGTAAGTTTGTTTTTAAATTAAAACATAGAAAGAAGTTTTAAACGAAAAATCAACAAACAATCCAAGCCATGATCAAGCCAACTGAAACTAGCTTCGCTTGTTTGTTGTTCCACAGAATACCAAAAATTTTACGTGTGCGGCCAGCCATAAATCTCTCATTGACCAAAAACCGTACGCGTGTAGTCCGGTTCCATGTTTTTTTTCTAATTGTCTATGGCACCATTATTCGTTCGTTGACATTGACTTGACATGACATACATTCATCCCTAGTACATCTGTGCATACATTTCAAAATATCAAAATGGCGAGTGCTACCGGCGGCGGTTGCTGTTGAATGAATTCTCTTAATCAAAAGTATTTCTTGCTTGCTTGTTACAGTAGAAAGCCAGGCCAAATAATTTTGTAGCACCAAGTTCATGCCAGTAGTTCGTGCTAACACTGCTAACTTTGATCGTGTGTAACAAGAGAACAAAACCAGTAGTATAAATAAAAACATAACCTCAACGATGGCGGACGATTTCAACAAATTATTACAGCAAGCTGAGCAGTTGACAACAGAAATTGAGGGCAATGAAGAGCTGCCCAGGGTGGAACGTTCCTTGGGACAGGTGTTGGAAGCCTCTCAAGAGCTTCATTCGAGGGTAATACAATCGGGCGCCAATGACATCCAAGCGTAAGTAAATAGTTTATTTTGTCGGCTTCCGAAATACAATTGTGCAGTTGTCTTTTCTTAATGGATTTTTACTCTTTCAGGCATCTTCTATTTGGGTCTAAAGGCATAGATCTTCAACAAATCTCACAGAAACTTGAAACCCTCAGTTCCAAACGCACATTCGAACCACTACAGCCTATTGCGGACTCAGATATTGAAAGTTTCTTGAAGAATGAACGGGAAAATGCCATTTTATCTCTAATTGATGAAGTAAACAAAAATGCAAGTTATCCATGGTATATTATATGACTTAAACCAATTGATTAATTATAATAACTTGCTAATCCTGTAACGGGTAATCCATAAATTCAACTCAGTACATCAATACATTTTTGCAACATTCCTTACAGTCATTACAAACCACAGAAGATCAAAAATGGGAGCACATGGTCTCAGAATGGAACAGGGAGAAAATAAAGCTGATGAACGCTATGATTGGTCCATCTCAGAACTGGTTAGACCTGAAACGGGCCCCGGAGCCCCCAAGTATTGCGGACACTCCAAAGAAGTTTGGTCAATCTATGTTAGATAATATTGAAACAGCCTATGCAAGACAAGTTCACCAGTTCAATAAGCTAGTGTTCCAAGGGTCCAAGTCAAGAACAGCACTGCATCAGAAATTTTCACAAGTGGCTGAAGAGTTTAATGACCTTGTGAGTAATATGCTTAGCATAATGGTGTTATACCTAGCAATACCTTTCTACCAAAAAGCACTCTGTGCTATCCTTGACTATTAAAAAAATTACAAATAATTTCACCTGGATGTATCACTGATAAATTACATTACCACCAATAATTATCATCCTCTACCATAGAAATATGTCCCTACTTCATTACTCAAAAGTTTTGCATTCAACAGAAAGTAAAAGAAATGTGGGAGATAATAAAGACTATGTCAAACATTCCTGCTCTGGTCCGAGATGAGGATCCACTGAAGGCTCGGGGCAATCCCGCCATCCAGCAGTGCCTCGTTGTACAAGGGAAGAAGTATTTAGAAAAGAGGTATGCTTTATAAACAAATAATGCTTAACAAACTAATACAATAAATAGATTAGTTATTTTTATTGTACACAAAGACACCTAAAAGACCTGGGACGGAACAAATGTTTCCAGATCATGATTGTCCCAAGGCAGGAAACAAACAAACTCTTATGTAGCAGGCTAACCTTTGCCAGCTGCACCACAGACATTGTCATTTATTTGTTTGGAATTAACACTTGCTTATCCACCGATGATGAATCCCAGTTTAGTTGGCAGCTTGGCTTAGTCGGCAGTATGTCGAAATATCACCACTCATAAATAAAGGCCCTGTTGAGACAGCGGTATTCGCGCAGCTATTAGCTTGGAATTCGCTCTCGGTTATGCATTGCGGTATTCCGTTGAGTGAATTTAGTGATGATGCGTGATGATTGCGTAAAACCGATCAGGCCGTAATACTTGCTTTATAGACATTATCATGGCGCAGTTGGTCCATTTCATCGATCAATATTTTTTTTCATATCCAGATATAAGCAGTACATGAGCGATGTAGTTCGCGCGAATCCTGCCGCGGCGATGCGAGGCGGCGAGCCAGGCACCTACCCGCTAGTCAGAGGCTTCGTAGGCCTCCGCTTGCAAGGAGGCAGCATCCAAGGTCTCACAGATGGGGTTATTGATGAGCGCCCGCTCTGGCCTATGGTTTACTACTGCCTGAGGAGTGGTGATGCTAATGCTGCACTTCATTGCTTGCGGAAGGCTGGGTAAGTCTTACTGATTGTCGTTTAAAACCTTGCAAGGAAATGAAAGTCAATCAATTCATAAATCTGTGAGAGTTTATTACGCATATTGCTGGGTCCCGTTTTATAATAGCATACATTGTAGATATATCATTTATTTGCCACTACATTTACACACAACATAAATTTACAATACTGAATTAAAAAAATTAAACATCAAATAAGCATACCCCCTTAGGATATGATACCTGGGCCTAGTTCCAGTGATCATCAGGAAAGACCTATGGCCAGCTGTGTACTGGTAATGGTTGATGATGATGAAATGATAAGTCCTGAACTCCTGAACAGTTTAAATTCAAATATATTTTTGACAGCCAAGCCAACGCACACCAAGACGCGAGGTGACGACGCTGCGCTCACTTTGATTCAAAATAAAACTTTATTTACTTCTTTTTTTATTTACTACGCAAAAAAGTACACATTTTGTTGACATAATACGAAAACTCCCCGCGGCGCAGGCGCCGCGCTTCCGCCAATTGTTTTATTTAGCGTAGGAAATAAAGTAATGTTTTGAATAAAAGTGCGCACGGTGGCGTCGCGTCTCGATGTGAGTGGACCCTTACACAACTTTATTATTATTCTCAAATATTTCTAGATCTTTTATGAAAAATTAATTATTTTTTTATGTTTAGTCGTGACCATGAAGAGTTCATATCTGCACTGGAGGAGCACATCAGAAGTCCTGAAAAGCCACTCAGTGACAAGCTGCAAACAGCCATCAACTTTCAGTACAGAATCCAAGTCCGAAATTCCACTGATCCTTACAAAAGAGCTGTGAGTTTCCCCTGAATCTTTCTACTTTTCTTCTCTCTTTCGTTTGTCCACTCCACTCCACTGGAGCCAACCAGTCTGTCAACTCTAGGTCAATGAAAAGGATTTATACCCTGCCACTTCTTGCGACATTGCTGTTTTTCACATTTAATGTTGGCTGTTCAAACAAATAACAAGTAGGTTAGGGTGCGTTCTCGTCACACGGAGGAGCAGCAGCGCCTTGCAGAATAGATCTACCATCGAACTGCGATCCCCAATCCGTATGCCCAGCGTGGAGATTATGGGCATTACTTACGTACCCTCCATGAGATAATTCGATAAGAAGCCAATAAGGCGATTGTCAAAGGTAGGCCTGCGTCCAGCAGCGGACCATTGCAGGATGTTAAGATTGCATATTAGTGTGTGCATATTAGTTTTAATCAGATTGTAGTTTGTTCAGTTACCAGATGTTATAACCTATAAATATTTCAGGTGTACTGCGTTATAGGATGCTGCGACCAAGGCGACGAACACTACGAGGTGGCGAGAACCGCCGACGACTATCTGTGGCTGAAACTCTCTCTCATCAGAACACGCGCCAACAACGAACCTGATACCTTCTCGTACTCCGATCTACAGAAACTGATATTGGAAGAATATGGTAAGTAAATATGTTAAGCTATCTGAACACATAATCATTAGTCTATAAAGTATGCTAATAAAAATTTTAGGCTTTTCTATGTTTTAACTTTATGTAAAGTTTGTGAGGCTGTAGTGTAGGGGGTAATCTCTACTGAACCGATTTCGAAAATTCTTTTACATATTTACGTTTAAAAAACACGGATGGAAGCTGCTGTGCTGCACTTCCTCTAGTTCTTGTTCTGCTAGTCGACTCTTACGACGTCCATGTTCGTTAGAGGGGTCGATTCTTACGCCATGACCACCACGGCGGTCGAGGTACAGTTCTCATCTTTCCCACCCAAGAACAAACTTTAAGACACTAGCTGTTGCCGCTCGCGGCTTTACAAGCGCTTTTCAAGTAGCCTATGACCGCCCCGGGTCACCGTTTACCTCCCTGCCAAATTTCATTAAAATCCGTTCAGCTCTTTAGGTTTGAAAAGGTCTTGAACAGACAGACAGATAGTTACTTTCGAATTTATAATGTAAGTGTAGATTACATTCTGCTGAAGGTAGTTGGACGTTTGGCGCACGGATTTCGGATGAGAATGCATCTGTGTTTGCGAATACATACTTATGTACTTTATTATGTCCTGAGCACTTGGCTAGTCTTTCGCCGTGGTCGAAATTCGGCTACTATTACATCATCAGTATGATCAACCATCAACCCCAAAAGTCGCTGAGCATTATCAATTATTATCTCAATAGTCATTGCCTTGCAACTAGCTGGAGACGAACTTGTGGGTCAATAAATGTGTTCTTTAATAAAATTTTAATAAACTTTAATAATGCTTTTGGAAGCTTGATCCTATTTAGGTTTTTGATTTGCTTTTCTATTTAGCCTATTAAGTCGTGGACCTGAGTGCATGAGTGTTCTTTCTATGTTACAGGCGAAACCCACTACCACGCTTACGAAAAACCAGTCGTATATTTCCAGATGTTGACTTTGACTGGGCAATTCGAACCAGCACTCGAATTCTTATCTAGAATACCAAGGTAAAATATTATTACTATATTTACAGAGACATGTTTTATAATACCTAATTCAAGCTGTTAAAAAAAGACTAATACTTAGGCCGGCCGCACACGTCCGATTTTGTTGTATGATTGTCGGATGAACTGACTATGGATAGGCGTATTCCAGTATCCGAAAGCGATCGTTCTATACATTTGTAAATACACAAATCACTATTCATCAGACCGAAAATCGAACGTGTTTGGCCAGCCTATGCAGCTTTCTTAATTAACTTGGACATTTAGAACCGCTTGCACAATGATAATTAACTGCCTTAATTTTGATTAGTGAGTTGTCAAACCATACAAATACGTCAAAGTTAATCAAAATTAGACAAATACTGTTGTGCAAGTGGGGCTAATGTATGAAAACTTCTGACAGAAACGTGAAATAACAATAATTGTCGTAGTTATCTCTTTTTTTGACATTATTATGTCTTAAAATTATGATTTTAAGACACATTTTTAATTGTATTATATTTGCAATCTGACATAATATTATTGTATAAAGCCTAAAATTTTACTTTTGCACGCCTGGAAAAGGCAGAATGTATTGGAGTTGCTATTATTATTAGGAACTTTTGTACCTACATTCTTGTGAATAAATGATTTGATACCTAAAACAATACAATCTCTAAACTTAGCAAATTAAACTGACGGTTGTTCAACTGAAATACTAACATAATAATTAGACATTTAACGTTTGCAGATATCAAGTGCACGGCGTCCATATGGCTTTAGCTTTACACGACGTATACATGCTCGGAACACCTCGGAACGTACAAGCTCCTCTATGTAAGTACATCAAACAACAAGCTCCACTAGGGGCTCTATCTCATAAGGACAACATGGGGGCGCCACCGGTCGTGCCACCGTGGTGTCTTGAGCTACCAAGAAATACCAAAACAAACACCATCACCGCGAAATAGCTCTATACATATCAATGGTTGCCCACCAGCGGGTTATTTGGTTGCGCAACCAAGCTGATGCCAGGTTAGGAATCCTCCATGCATCGAGATTTTGTTGGTGGTTCCACCATGGTGCCCTAATGAGATAAGGTCCTAACAAGCTACTCTATATAAGTACATAACATTGAGGTGCCCAGCTGTAGGACCAACCTATTTAAGTTTGCCCCCATGTCACTCACTATCTATCTACTGAATATCCTGTCCGAAAACAGCGTAGATATATTTTATCAAAACCTGCCGAAAGTCATGGAAATGGCACAGCTTGTGATAGAAGCAAAATGTGTTTTAGATTAGTCTAACTACTTGCATTTATTATATTATAATATAATACCCTAGATACTTTTAGTAGATGTAGCATCGCCTTAGGGTTAAAAAAACGTGTTATGATGTTATGTTGACGATAAATAAATAAAACAAACTCACAAGAAGCATGTAGAACAGCATGATTCGTCCTAACATCGGAAATCTTGAATGCTCACACACAAATAATACCCTCTCTCATAAGCAGTTCTTGACTAACTTCTTATAACCATATAATGCTCAAACTTTAACAATGAGTCTGTTACAGTGTCCGTTGACACGGAAGATCCAGCGCCGCTTCGCCGTCTGAATTTGGCGAGACTACTGCTACTCTACGTCAGGAAATTCGAGCTTACCGACCCCTCCGATGCCTTACACTATTACTACTTTTTAAGGTTAGTTGTATGCGAGTCATATACAGGGTGTTATAAGTTATATATATGCTGCCAGCATTGACCAAGTTTTTATTAGATATTATTAAGAAGCACCCACTTCGAAATTTATTTAGTTTTTGTTGAAGTTATTCCTTAACAAAAATCATGTTTGTTTGTTTTCATTTCATGTAGAAAAATTTAGCTGGCTCAATAAAAAAATAACTTCATGTGAATGCTCTTTTTAAATACTTTACTAGAATTTCATAAAACATTAGTTATTCATTTCTTATATTTGCCAGGAACCTCAAAGACCCCAGCGGTAAAAACCTCTTCATGTGTTGCTGCACTGACCTAGCGCTAGAAAGCCGAGACTATGATCTACTGTTCGGTCGCATGGACGCTATAACCGGACTGAGGAGCCAGGGTCTACTGGACCAGTTCAATAATCCACATATCGATAGCACGGTAAGTGAATGGAGAACTAACTTGACTGGGCTCTAGACTAGATAAATTTAACCAATTGGAAAGCTAAGCTATAGAAATCAAGTGATCTTAATGGTTGGTCGGGGTTGAAATGTTCCGGTTTCTAACACATCTTGGTTGGAAGCTTTCCTCTTTCCATAATGAATTCAATACGGTCATAAGGTCTGTTTTTCTTTGCAGGTGATTGCACTGAATGTGGCTGAACAACTCGTGAATAAGGGTCTGTTTGAAGATGCCATTACCATGTACGATATTGCTGGGGTGAGTAAATTACTATTGGTCACTACCATGTATGATATTGCCGGGGTGTTTCTGTCTAATTGTATGGCGAACCTCTAAGGTCTTATACAAACAAAATTAAAAAATTGCAAAAATTAAAATTATTGCAATGAATTTTTGCATACATAACTAGAAAATAGCTTTGTTTGTACCATTTTCGTTTTATTTTATTTTTTCATTTCAATACATAATCAATAATCAGCATTAAATGGGAGTTGAAATTCATTTCATTCAAGCGTTTTTATTACTTTCGATCTCATTTAATGACGATTTTGTTTTCTTTTGAACTAAAACAGTGCTAACAAAGCTATTTATTATCCAATACTGTCTGTAAAATTTCATTACCAGTAGTTTCCAAATCACTTGGAATATACGTTTGTATGGGGGCTTAGATGTTCGCCTACCTTAAGTTTTTCCGACCATGCCACTTTTGGATTGGCCTTGTGGACTGGGCCATATCAATAAAATATTATTTCCAGCCGCTATTGTTCAACTACTAAAAGCCTATCTTCTTTATTTCTCATACCACTCCTCGCGATCAATCAACTTGCTCACTCAATCATTCACTATCTTAGATTGTGACTAATCTAACCTAACCTTAGATAATCAATACAACACAATAGATCCTTCAATACAACTTTCTCTTATTTACAGAACTTAGAAAAAGTCCTAGAACTTTTCTGCGTGCTTCTCGCTCAAGTGGTAAACAGCGGCGGTGGCGCTGGCGGCCTAAGGGAGCGTCTGTCCATCCTAGCGGACCACGTCTCGCGGCGCCTCCGGTCCTCGGACGCCGCCAGCCTACCTGCGGCTTTAGTGGAGGCCTACACTAAGCTTTGCAAGCTTATGACGTTCTTCGATCAGTTCCATAGCGAGAATTATGAAGGGGCATTGGAGGTAAGAATTGTCTGTACGTCTTGTGTATGGATAGGTGTAAATCTGAGGTTTGTTGTGCATTATGCAAATCCTAGTTGTATCTTCTATCTTCGAATATGATCACGAATGGAACGATTTAACAATTTCCCTGAACGTATGGGAAAACCCATAGACTTGACTTGAATTCTTTGTTTTTGGCAATATGAGTCTGGTTTGTCACTTTGCTGCCAAAGTTCAGTTCAAGGAAATTTTATAGTCATGGAATGAAGTATAGTGTCGTCTGCTGGGTCAGCCGATAGACGTCAGAAAATCCACGTACAAAAACCCGCAGCGCTGTGAAGTCTATCGTTCACAGGCATTTTCTTGTGTTTTATTAAACTGTCATGTTCATGTTTCCAGAGTCTCCGAGAGTGCGAGCTAGTCCCGCTAAGCGCGCGCGAGCTAGAGTCCCGCGTGGCGGGAGCGCGCGCAGCTCGTGGCGAGCTCCTGCGCAGCCTGCCCGCCGTGCTGCGCGCGCTCTGCACCATCCTGCTCGCGCAGAGGCAGCGCCTGAGGAACAACGCGCGCGCCACGCAGCTGGGTGTAGTCACTGACAAGGTAACATCATCAATTAGATAGCCGAATGTCGGAACAGGTTCACATTAGATCGAACCGACAGTTTTACCGGAACGACAAAGGTGTCTGATGCAATATTGGAACACACATAATGTATTTCAATATCGCTGTTCCCATATGGGCGGCCAATTAAAACTTTTATTCTATATATTTTCGTTTCGGTAAAACCTAATGTGAACCTGCTGTCAGGGAGAACAAAAAAAAACTGAAGCAGGCCCCGATAGCAGCTTAGAGTCGTGATACTATGAGCAGTCTCCACAACGCGGTATCAACCGAGCTCGGTTACTCGATACATAATATCGTCTCGACCGTGGTATCTACCATATCTGTATGGAATTTGCGTAGTTTCATGCCCACAAGGTAGAGGCTCTATACCAAATCACACAAACTTGGAACATCTCTACGTCATTGGACTTACCTCGCCAAACCCTACAACAGGAGAGGGGTTTGTGATTTCTTCAGGGAGACCCAAAACACGATGGGCTGACGACATAAATAAATGTTAATAGTGGAGACTTTACTGGTCTAAGAAAATTATCTGTGTATCCATGCACTGTTTGTCTTCCAAATAAATTAAAAATGTAGGCGCTCCGACAGCCGATATTCGAATCGTGAAATCTGCTATGATGCGCCGCTACACATTTGGCCTTTGTTGCTTGTGAAATTGCCAAAATACAATTATATTGTAAAATGTATATTGATCAAGCTTCGATTCGACTCTTTATGCCTCTGAACGTTTGCATCAGAATTAAAGCCGAATTTTTCTCATCTTTGCAGCAAGTGGAATGGTTACGGGAGCAGGCAGAGGTTCTGAACACGTTCGCGGGTAACATCGCGTACAGAATGCCCGGAGACACCTACAGCCAGCTAGCGCAAATGCAGATATTGATGCACTGAAAACTTGTAGTGTATTAAGGTTACTTTTTTGAATAAACTGATATTTTTTTGTATCAATATTATTTGTTTATATCGTGCTACCCACAATTAGGAAAATCTACGATAGTCTAAGGCCCGTATTTATGAAAGCTTGCTCGCTCAGTCATCGACCTATATGCTTGAGTGACGTTTATGCCATAGAAAATTGATACTCAAGCATAGCCTTAGATTCTTCTGGAATTGTTTCCAACAGTCTGCAGTTGGCCTAGTAATAGTATCATTATACATATCTGTTTGTAGTTTAGTTTGCTCAACTGTTTTAATTAATTTTCTTTGTTCTGAAGTTATTCTTAGAAAGTTCTGATTTTAAAATACTGCATTCGTTTTTAGTAAATTTCACGATTTTAATCTTCTAGAGCTAGAACTAACCACCGGAATAGGGACATCATACAATGAAAGTGTTTACATTCATATCAGTAAATCATTTATTCATATCCTTTATGCACTGAGTTCCATTCTACAAACTAGAATAACAGTTGCTTTATGTGCCGACTCAAAGCAAAAACCGTCTCTGGTATAAAATGTGTCATTTGTTAGGGCTTACCAAAACAACATGACAACCATAATATAAGAGATACATGGGTCACGCTGTTCACGCAAATATACAGCACCATAAGGTTGCTATTCTACCAGAAATGTGGTACGTAGATAAATTTCAGCCGACCAATAGGATCTCGTCATATTCATGGCTGACCAAAATGACGCGATAAAGAAGCGATCCTATTGGCCGGCTGGAAACATAGCAACGTACGTACGTAACGTATCTCTGGTGGAATTGCAGTCTAATTTGTCGTTTTATAAAAAGACTTCAAATTCCTGATTAATGAAAATGCATTTAGAAGTCGTTTTAAACCCGGAACACTTCGGTAGCGCGATCTGATTTTTCTAGTTGCTAGTTAAACTCTTATCTAATTTAGATTGATGTGAGGAGTGATGGATGACACATTGATGAAACGAAGAGGCTATGGGACCACCTCAAAATCCACCTTTATACAACAAGTCAAAATTTAAAAATGGCGAAAATCAAATGGCCGCTATCAAAACGCGATAAAGACAAACAAAATGCGATAATATTACTCCAGCGGACTTGTATAATGGAGCTAAGTGCCTAGGTTTCCATTATATTCATGTATGTATTACAAAGTTAAACATCTATTGCATTGCTAAGCTGAGTACAAAAGAGATTATGGTCATATATTATTAAGAAGCTTCTATTTCTTCTCAAAGCTAAGTACTTCAACAAATTTTTAACTTCACTGTCACAGTGGGATTAATGGCGGATCTACACATGACATCTAAGGGTTAATCACTTCTCTAGAAATAGAGTATAAATGCCTATGTTCAGACCTACGCATGTGGTACTTGCTACCTAGAGGTGAAATATAAGGTCTCGACGGAATACCACGGAACGCGCGAAATCTCAGTGAAAATTACCGCTCTGGGTAGCGAATACCGCGTAGATCTAAACAGGACCTAAACCCTTGCCGGCCACATCGTCCAAAACGTCCAGAAATCACAATTTATTCATCTTCCTCTGGGAGTTCACCCAGTTTGGGAGATTTCTTTCCCTGTCATTTGTATTTTTTGGGTCCGAATATGAGGTCAGCGTCTGGCGCCCCCTTTGGATGTTGGTACTTCTGCCGGACGTGTTGCCCTCGGTTGGGATTCCCGAGGCCACCAGAACCGCCGCCACTTTCGGCGCTGTACTCCTCTTCTTCTTGTCTTTCTGATATGTTTAGGGTAAGCCTGTAATTAAGGACGCAAGTTATTGAACATGTCTACAACTCTACATCTATTTTGTAGTAAGCTATGTATGTAGGGCCTGAGCTGGTACGCTGGTTATATTTACTATATATATATTTACCTGTGGATAGTGGTGGCAAACCGCGTGGTTCCACTTCCACGTCCATTATATGATACATAATAATAGGAAACAACACCCATGCGGAGTCGTCGAACATCTAGCAGGTACGAACCCAATGTAATTAAGTTTACGTGTTTTTAACTCACGCAAATTCCACAGTGTCTTTTCTAGCCCTTTAACATTGAGACCTCTGGTTTTAGTTGCACAATTCTGCAGGTCTCCATTCGGCTGAGTTGCTCCGACATTGCATTGGCACCTAACTTGATATTAGTTGCGAAAAAGTAGGCACTTACTTACTCGAGAAGAGTCGTTCGGTGCCGGCTTAGAATTAGGACCACCCTAACTGGGTGGGTCTCGTAAGAGGCGACTGAGGGATATACACCGGGCGGGGGGTGAGTATTATGGGCATTACCCCCATGAGATAAAAGCCAATAAGGTATTTATCAGGGGGAGGCCTGCGTCCAGCAGTGGACCATTTTGGGCTGTGAGGCACTTAATCCTAACATACCGTTTGACTCTCTCCATCTCCTGTTTATCCGCCAACGCTTGCTGCTGCAGGTTGCTGGCGAGCTCCGGCGGTGCGTTGAACGACTTGTATTGAGGCTTTGTGCCTTTGCGTACCATAAGGACGAACTCTACGCCTGGCTTGCCTTGCTGTGGACCAATAAAATGCATTTCGTTCAATTTTATCTTTATTGTTATGAAAATAGAACCGCATACGAAAGAGATTCTGATGTGACTAGTGTTTGGTATCTTATAGAACTTGTAGAGCAGCCAGAAGAGCGTACGGGGGTCTTAGTAGCTGAAGGTCTATCCTTCCGAGGTAACGCAAGGGAGTTAATAAAGGCCTGCAATTTTGTGTTGTCGGACTGTAGTGAAACAGAAAAGCGATCTGGATATAGATAAATCTGAAACTGGTGTCGAATAGGCCAAGATCCACTTCTGATTAATGGTTACGCCAGTAATTTAGAATATCTCAGCTTTGGTAAGCTTCTTATATAGGATCTTAATAGAAAAGAACAAGCATAGCATATTCGTTGTAAATAGAGTACAGATTCTCAACACAGCTCTTAATAAGTAGGTATTATTAAGAGCTATCAGAGCTCGTAAGGTTTTACCATAAGTTGTTCATAAGTTTTCTTGGTAGTTTGTCGACAGGTCATCGGAACTGCAATATCCCTGTTCTGGGGTCGGTTTTCTCGTTGCCTCTCAGCTATGTTCTCCATTACCATCTTTTCAAAAGCTGATTCAAATTCCATGTCTTCTACCTGCAAAGAGTTTATACTATTAAGTTAGTAAAATTAATATGAAATAAGTTTGAAGCTATCGACATAGCTCTAAGAATTCAAGCTGAAGTGGCAGTGAGTCGGCCACATCTCACGAAGAAACGACAAGCGCTGGGGTAAACGTTTTCTTGAGTGGAGACTACGACTCGGTACCACGACCAGGACGCCCTCAGCCCAGGTGGGATGACGTGTGAAAGACTGCAGGCAAATACAGGATGCGTCAAGCTGAAGACAGGGCGGCATGGCGTTCAAGAAGCCTATGTCCAGCAGTGGACTAACATAGGCTGATGACGAACAGTTTGTAAAAACGTACAACATACATACAGTAGGTACATTACTTACAGGTTTCGATGCCGGTCTTCTAGGTTCATTTGCGAGATCATCGTTAGCATTGATTTCATTTTCATCATTTCCCGTATTTTCAGTGGTCTGCTCCTCATCAGAGCTTTCATCCGGCAAGTGCGGATTGTCAGTTTCGTCATCAGTCTCAATTATGGTATCCAGTCCATCATTTCCATCATTCGCGCTATTATCTTCGTTAGGATCCTCATACTCATTATCATCTTCCTCACCAAGTTCAGGGTATAAAGTCTGACGCAAATCTTCCAAAGCATCCTTACACTGCTGCCAACTCGTAAACATAATCAACTTCGGCCGTAAAGTCGTCAAACACTCCTGATAAATGTAGTTCACGTAAATCGGGAACTTATTCTCATCCGTCCAGTAAGGGTCAGAGTTTTTGTACCAGTAGTAATGCTGGAAGAACGTCAGGAAGTAATCCAGTCGCTTTTTACTCGATCCGCTGTTGAAATACGCGCCGCAAGTCTCCAGGAGCGCGCAGGCTAGTCTTATTCTGAACACGTTATCTGGCGGATCTAGCGGTGAGATTATAGAGTGGTCATTAGTCACACCAAACGTGATGAAAGAGTACAGAACGGTGAAAACATCGCGGGAATCTAACAGCTTGTAGTTATAAAGCTCTCCTAGATACCTGACTGTAGCTATCCGTCGTTGATTGTAGCGGGGGTGCGGGTCTTCCATAGTGACCCTTATTTCTTCGAGGATAGTGTCGATAACGGCAGGGGCTACGTTTTCTTGCCACGCGGCGAGTTCCGCTGTCAGCCTGGCTAAGGCGCGGCGCGCGCTAGCTCGAACTCTCCAACCGCCTGCTAAATGAAGTACAGCTATGCATGATATATCTGGATCGTCCCAGTTGAGCTTACGCATCAGTCTTAGTATCTTCTCCTCGTTGCTTTTCTGCAGATCTTCGTGCAGTATTTTGCGTATGAACTGGTGCATTGCTGGTTCTTCCTCTTTGGGTTGCGCTGGTGCTTCGGGAGGGCAGACGTAGTAGAATGCGTTCTCTATTTGCGTTACGTAACGGGAGTCTAGGGCTGAAACAGTCTAAACAAATGACACATTAGATATTGCCTGAAATTAGTGGATTGTTTATCTGAGCTCTGAGTTCGGTTACACAATAGAATCGAGATGATATCGAAACGTTACATTCTTTTATGAAATTTGCGTACGCGCTATATGTATGTATAGGCGCTTTATATAACCTCATACAAAAATGGAACGTCTCGATACGATGGAGTAACCGATCTCAGGACTCAGATATTTCATTTATTACATACCTTTTTTCTCATCATCTGCTGCAAATAAATCATAGTCCTCTGATGAGTATCAGGATTGCAGTACAAGTATCTGCCGCAGGTTTCAAGAAGATTGCACGCCATTTCAATATGGTGATGTTTGAAATCGTGTAATAACACTTTGAGGCAGTATAGAGCTTCGATCTTGGAGTACAGGCTGAATTTCACCAACTCTCCTATGAACCTTACCACTTTGATCTAGAAAAAGAATAAACCATTCAAATCACACTTGACACTGCTTCTAACATCGTAAATACTAATATTATACTTAAATGCGAAAGAGTGTTTGTTTGCCCTTCCTTCACGCCCGCCCTAACAAAATCAAATTGATTTTAGGCATTGAGTTAGTTGAAAGAATGGAGAGTAACATAAGCTACTTTTTATCCCAAATCAGTTCCCATAGGATAGAAATAACCTTAAACGCAGCAGCAGTTCCCTATAAATGCGAAAGTTTGTAAGTGTGCTGGGATGTTTGTTACCTCTACGCCAAAAAAACTGAACAGACCGGCTGAAATTTGCAAACAGATAGATCTTGGCATGGACTAAAACGTGTGCTACTTTTTATCCCATAAATCATGGGATAGAAATAACATAATCTTTAAATGTTTCCCTAGAAACAACGCCAAGTAGGTACTTATTCTTCTGTTTTTTGTAATTTATTGTGTAGTAACAAAACATGCGGTCTTACTTTAGACTCAATATTAATTTGATCCTTCTTCCTAACATGATACTTAAAATCTTGCTTCAACATCTGGCATAAATCCACGCACACATCGGGCAACACCGGGTACAAAATCGCCGCAAATCTTGAGTAAAATGGCAACAAATCCAGCCTCGTTCTGGCAACTCCGAATAGAACTCTGGTTAGTTTTCTACGATTATTCTTAGTGTTGAGATTCAGGACAAAGTCGACTGCCGCATTGTCGATCAGTTCTCGATTGATGCAGTTTGGTAGTTCATTGAAAAATGCATCTAGGGCATACCTGTAAATAAATAAAACTTCAAGTGCCATTCGGGCTCGCACGCCGAGGGCTTCGCATAATTTATAAGATCTTGATTCTTGCCAAATATAATGATTCAAGGTCAACGGAAAGGAAACTATAGGAATTGGTCCAGGAGATGAAACATACACAATTTTTTGTGCATAAACTAAATATTTACCGCTTTTAGATTTTTCCTTTACTTGTGCTTTATTGTGAGAATCATAAAATTTGGAAATGCCATGTACGGAAAACGTTTTCGGTCCATGGCGAGAATAAAGTTTTTTTTAGACAAGTATTTACATTACACTCTTTCGATTTTCCCTTTACTTGTGCAAACCTTGCTTCTTATCAAATTTCAACTATAGATTTACGTCCCTATAGAGTTTGTGTGAATAAGATTCCTCAGGGCAAAAAAAGTGCGAAAGAAGACAAAAAAATGGGCAAAAACTTGGTTGTAACTTTTGACTGCATTGACTTAGAAGTTTGATTTATATCGGCTGCAAGAGGGACCTAAGTATTTCATGTTAATTTCAACTCGATACCCTCCACGCGTTCCTGAGAAATGAGGCTTGACAGACGGACAACAAAGTGTTTTTCCTTTTGACTTTGTACGGAACCCTGAGAACTATAAAACCGAATAATACCTACAAGCTAAACTAGCGCCAACTCAAGTTTTTCATAATATTTTATTTTAATTTGATACAAAGGAATTATAAATAATAGAAGCTAGTTTGTGAATTATGTTTGAACTAAGAAAGTTATTTCCTTTAGAATCAATCACACTAATATGCTGAAGTGTGGATGTATGGATATAATTATGGATGTTTGTCACTTCTTCACGCCAAAACTATAAAACAGATTGGGCTGAAATTTTGCATAGGTAGACCTAAACCTGGAATAAAACATTTTATAAACTTAATAAATTTAACATTTTTACCCCATAAATCAGTTCCCATGGGATAAAAATAACCTTTGAAAGTATCCATAGAAAAAACGCGTGCGAACCGCGGGCAGAAACAAGTGTGTAAACAATAAAACTTAATTTTACTCACTTGTTGGAAACATTAGCTGGTTGCACCTCCTCCGTCTCCACCTCTGTGACAGCAGGTTCTTCGCTGTCGCTCAGCTCGTCTGCATCCTCTTTTAAGTCCTCATCTAGCATTTCTTCAGTTACAGTCTCAGGTTTACTCTTAACTGTCTGAAATTAAGCATTATGTCACAACACATACATGAAGAAAAGACATGGAGTTTACTTTTAGAATTTTTTACAACAGATACAATTATGATAAAAAAACTAAATAACATGACTGTAAGTATAATTTAATTATTTTCGTTATCATTTGTTATGTCTTACCCAGTTCAAATTTCGATTAATAGGGTATTTTAATCTATACGAGAAAAAAAAAATATAAGTGAGATAGCTTAGCAAAAACCAGGTGGAAAAAGTTAGTATTTATTAGTTTTTTTTTTTTTTACAATAAATTGAAAAATTAAATTTCAATTTTTTTAAATCTGCGTTTATACGACATTAAATAGTAGGCGCTGTGTATGCAAATTAAAAGGTATCAACTGTCATCACTGTCTACACCGACGAACTGCCGGACATCAGTCAAGACGAGATCGTGTTAGCTCTGAGGCAGCTTAAAAATGGAAAAGCCCCCGGTGAAAACGGAATTTCATCAGAGCTTTTGAAAGCTGGAGGAACCCCTGTTTTACAGGAATTACAGAACCTCTTCAATGCCGTCCTTCACAGTGGGAGAACTCCAAAGGCATGGAGCGGGAGTTTGGTGGTGCTCTTTTTTAAGAAGGGCGACAAAACCCTCCTTAAAAATTACAGGCCCATATCGCTCCTGAGCCATGTCTATAAGTTGTTCTCACGAGTGGTCACGAATCGTCTCGCCAGAAGACTCGACGAGTTCCAGCCACCGGAACAGGCCGGGTTTCGCGGAGGATATGGCACCATAGACCACATACACACGGTGAGGCAGATTATACAGAAGTCCGAAGAGTATAATCAGCCCCTGTGTCTGGCCTTTGTGGACTATGAAAAGGCCTTTGACTCTGTCGAAACCTGGGCTGTTCTGGAATCCTTATAGCGATGCCAAGTAGACTATCGTTATATCGAGGTGCTGAGATGTCTTTATGATGCCGCCACCATGAGTGTCCAAGTACAGGGCCAGCAGTCTAAACCTATTCAACTGCGCAGAGGAGTGAGACAGGGGGATGTTATATCCCCGAAACTGTTCACAAGCGCGTTGGAAGATGTGTTTAAGACGCTGGACTGGAAAGGTAAGGGCATCAACATAAACGGCGATTACATCTCACACCTGCGATTCGCTGATGACATAGTCTTAATGGCGGAGTCGCTTGAGGAGCTAAACCGGATGCTGACCGACCTAGCTTCAGCCTCGAGACGCATCGGTCTTGGCATGAACTTGGATAAAACCAAGGTCATGATCAATGGTCACATTGATCCGGGACCGGTGGTCGTACATGGTCACCTTCTCGAAATTGTTTCCGAGTATACTTACCTTGGGCAGATTCTGCAGTTGGGTAAAAACAATTTCGAGAAGGAGGCCAGGAGGAGGATCCAGCTGGGTTGGGCCGCGTTTGGCAAACTACGTCGAGTCTTGTCGTCATCCATACCCCAATGCTTGAAAACGAAAGTTTTCAATCAGTGCGTTCTACCCGTCATGACCTACGGAGCTGAGACGTGGACACTCACGGTAGGGCTGGTCCACCAGTTTAAAGTCGCTCAGCGAGCTATGGAGAGAGCTATGCTCGGAGTTTCTCTGAAGGATAGGATTCGTAACGAGTACATCCGACAGAGAACTAAGGTTATCGACATAGCTCAAAGGATTAGCAAGCTGAAGTGGCAGTGGGCGGGCCATATCTCGAGAAGAACCGACAACCGCTGGGGTAAACGTGTTCTTGAGTGGAGACCGCGACTCGGCAAACGTAGTGTAGGACGCCCTCCGACCAGGTGGGATGACGATTTGCGAAAGACTGCTGGCAGATGCTGGATGCGGCAAGCTGAAGACAGGGCGCTATGGCGCTCATTAGGGGAGGCCTATGTCCAGCAGTGGACAAATATAGGCTGATGATGATGATGAACTGTCATCAGCAACATTAGCGCATTTGCTTAGACACCACACCACACAACCAAACGACGTCATGAACACAGATGGCGTCCACTGCGTCCAGTGTTTTCGTCGTGTTACGCTAAACTTAATAATGTAACTTTTAAAAGCTTTTATAATGCACTTATTGATTGATTAAGATATTGTATTTGTTCATCGGTTTATTAGCACTATAGAATCTTATTGAGACACATCAAAAATGGGTGTAATATTTGGCAATGTAGCAAAATAAATATTTATGTGTAGGTAAAGTAATTTTTTCTTATAAATTGACCTTATGTTGCAATCACTGTGAGGGTGTGTATGCAGCTCACCAGCTTAACCTAATTTAATGAATTCTTATTATAACAACTCTATACTCAACTCCTTACGACTTTCTAAGACATAGTTTCAGATTTGGCTATATACTCTCATATAAAAGAGCAACCCTGTATGAATAATAATAAAGTTCAAGTACCTCTTTCAACTGATAATGTGGCATGAAGACTTTTAAATCAGGTAGACTAGTATAGAAGGTCCTGGTATCCTCATCCTGCCAGGGGTCAGTACCGGCC
The DNA here is from genome assembly GCA_946478455.1 of Eupithecia vulgata. Taxonomy (NCBI): domain Eukaryota; kingdom Metazoa; phylum Arthropoda; class Insecta; order Lepidoptera; family Geometridae; genus Eupithecia; species Eupithecia vulgata. Next base: position 4,593,249 of record OX297862.1, on the reverse strand, counting down.
TGCATGTTAAACTCTTCATTGCCTCCGATGGTCACAGTGCCTTGTGTTTCAATCACTGTGAGGGTGAGTGTGGGTGGCTCGCCAGCTTCGCCTAATTCCTCGCCTAGGACTTCCGCAAAGCTTTGGGCGCCTGCTAGCAGTTTGTCGTAGGTGGCCTAAGAACACACAGATAAAAAAAATGGCTTTAGGTAAAAACAAGTAGTAAAAGTCTATTACAAAATATTAGAATGACTTGACTTGACTTCTTTATTTTTGGCAATATGTGTAATTAGAATGTATATAATTTAGTAACAAATTCACACAAAAGCTGTCTGATAAGACAACTTTAGAGACCTGCCAGTGACATTGCATCCGCGAGTGCCTCGCACAAAGCTTTGCTCAATTTGTGAGAGGAAGGGTAGTGCACAGGTATTGCATCTAGTTGGATCTTATCAGAGATTAAATTTTAACATTCTACTACTTTACACTGTTTATTATTTTGTTACTCATATTAGTTTTTTATAGAGGAGCCTAGCAGTGGCCTCCTGTCGGAAACCAAGATGCAATTCAGCTTCATGTTGCCACAGTCAGAATATTTTTGTTGCTTCAGACAGTAATTTGACCCAGCATTGGATTTAATCCAGATGCTTATCATGAATTTCATGTAATTAAGTTGCAAGATATTTTACTGATTTTTTATAGGACCGGGGAAGGCCTTTCTCCAGCAGTAGGATATACCAAGCTAATTGTAATTACAGCAATGACATTCCTTTATCAAAAAACAAAGTATACTAAATGTAATGTCATAGCTATCATTTATGACTAGATTATCCATTGATTGGGCCCATAATCACCTGATGTTGTTCTAACAGATCTTTCCTCTCCTGAGACAGTTCTCCCCTGGTGTGCAGGGTCCTCTGATTGGCCGCATGCAGCCCTTGCAACTGAGCCCGCTCACCGAGCAAATGCTTTGTCAATGATGCAAAATAGTCCTTGAGTAAAGTGCGAACAGCAGCTTGCTTCTCGGCCGGAAGAAATACATTCCTTGGGACTGGTATGTTGTATTTCTGAAATTGTTTGTAATGTTATCTATTTTATTTATGAATAATTCTTCCTAAAACAACTTAGATTACTTAATGTAGTACTCACCTGAGAGGCATCCCTTATTTTTTTTGGCATAAGCCCAGCATAATCTTCACCACAATGTTTACAAAAAGACATTAATATTGGGATATTGTTGTGCTCTTCTTTGTCCATGTTGATAAGAACAGTGAGAACATTTCCTAACAAGGGAAGACCTGTCTTATTGGCGAATATACCCACAGCAACAAGCTCAGCATAAAACCTTATATCCACACGGAGTTTAGATGAATTCATTATCTTGTCAGTGGCTTTGAAAGTCAATATTTTCTGCCAGTTTTCAAAGAAGTTTGGAGCAAACTCAGAGTAAGTAGAGTGGAGTGCAGAGCATAGTTTTATTGCAGCTGATATGTCAGACATCTTCAACTTGGCCTCTGCAATTGCTGATGCTACTTCTGAAATATACTTGGTAAGGTTTAGAACGCTGAAATCCTTTAAGAGTGTATCTATTTGAGGTGCACTAAATGACTTCAATTTCTTAACAAATGTTGTATTTTTCTTCAACCCAGAGTCTAACTTCGAGAAATGGTTTTCTGGCGGCCGGACGCAAGTCAAGTTCTGTGCGCGTAGTTCTGCTTTCTGCTTGAGTCTGGTTTCGAGGTTAGAAACGTATTCAGCGAGAGCGGTTTTCTCACTCTCTTCCGCAGATTCCGAGATCTCTTCCACGGTTTTCTCATCTTTATCTTTATCATTATCACTGGTAGTCATTGTTTTAAAAACAATTTTACAGTATAGTCGAAAATTTATCGAAAAAAACAGCGTAATTCAGAAAAATCCAAAAAACAAAACTTTGTTATTCATTTTGATTTGATGTGATGTGAAATGACAGTTGTGTTGTGACAGCTCGCTCAATGTGTTGACCACAGACTATTACAGATTTTAAGTTTTTTTTAATCCATCTACGTTCCACCTGATTGGCTTGATCAGTTAGTCCGGCTGACAGTTTGATCAAGCCAATCCTTCCTTCCCTCCCTCCCATTCCCACCACCACAAAGTAAAGTACACTAGTGTAGTGAGCATAGACATAGAATTTTTTCACTACGTGTAGTGAGTGACTACTGTTTAACACGGGAAAATTCCCACCGTTGTTGACCACACGGGCAAGTATAATAATTGACCGTATGGATGGTGCCCATTTCTACGTTGTTGTTTTGTTGTTGTGTTCATCTAAACGCTGTTTCTAAATGATCCCTATTACATTTTGTGTTTCATTGTTATTCCCGTGGATAAAGAACGAGTGTATGTGCCGATTAGTTCGGTCTGATCTTGTTATTACAAAGTTACTGAGAGATATTTTGGTGATTCCGCGTATTTAACATCATGTGTGGAATTTTGTGCGAAATATGTTATGGAACCGGCCCTAACGTCGAAGAGGTACCTACTTATTATCCTTAGCAGCAAATGGAAATTTGCTTGTATTCAAGCCAAATTAGATGTACAATGTTTGTAAACAAACCCCCATACATAACCTAAAACTCACTCTGTTGCTGCGTCTGTTTTACGCAATTCAGATTCAGATTTCTACTACACATTGATTATTACACCAAGTCATGAACAATGAGTCACCCTTTGATTAAAAGTGGATGTAGGGGTTTTCATAGGCAACTGACCTGAAAACTGCCGTTTCTATGTACTATGCCTACGCTTTTGCCTGGCTCTCATTCTGTTCTCTTAAGAGGCCTGCTGATGATGATTTAACTAGGGTAAATCACACGGTAAATCATCATCAGCAGGCCTAAGAGGCAAATGTACTACCAAAATAATTTGTAATTAGAGCATGTTTCCACTAGGTAGGTACCTATATCATATTGTTTTTCGTATTGGGATAGTATTTATCTAGGTTCCTGGTAGTTTATTTATTAATAAAACATATAAAACCTTTAATGAAATGTCAGCAAAAGTATGCAAAATGTGATTTTGCATAACTTTACGTAGAAAGTGACATAAATAAATAATAAATAAATAAAAATAAATAAAAAAATAAACAATATCTTACGTTTTGTTTGATAATGAACATAGCTTCCATTGTCTAGTTACAGAATAACAACACAGTGTGGAAAAAACAAAACTTTTCAGTTAGGTATAATTTTTGGTACCTACCTACCTACCTATTACGGAACACAATAATTTACGAATTGAATTTGCAAGCAGCTGTCACCGAATCCTTAAATCTTTTTGTCCTTCATAAATGGTGTAGCTGAATATTTGTTATTGAAGAGCCCTGACAACTGCAAAGAACACTTTCGTCAACTTAAAATACTAACACTGACTTGTATCTACATGTATTTCATGCAATAAACGATACTTTACTTTACTTTTTACTTTACTTTATTGATATATTATTTTCATATTGCAAATTCATCCGAAAATATCCCCAATATTTTTAAAAACTGCTGATCTATCGCGACGCCCCGCAATGGCATCAAAAATCTATAATAAAATACCGGAAGTACTAAATAACGAATAAAAAAAAAAAAAAAATAGAATCAGGCGTTACTTTGCGGAAATCCATTGCAAAATATTTTCATCTTTATATTTTGCAACGAATAAAAAGACAATGCATTTAAAACCAAATTAAAACAATAAGTACCTTTTAAATAAATGCTATTAAAATTAAAACGAAGTTTTAAAAGACAAATGACATAAAACCTTTTTACGAATTTAAAACTTTACAAGAGACACAGTGGTACTTGGGTAGGTAAGGTACCATTGTGTCTCTTAATACCGATCTTCAAAATGTACACAATGATGGCAATGAAATTCATATTATGAATATGAACGATACTAGCATGCGCGGTAATAATTAGATAATTTTAAAAATATAGGGTACCAAAACTTACAGGTATTGGAAACGATATTACAGAATTGTTCTTCATTCTAATCTAACCCAACAAGGGTTAGATTAGAATAGAATGCTCTGTTACTGAGACTGTCCGTTGGAATCCGGGGCAGGTTGCTATGCTAATGCTAGTAACAATAATAATATCTAAACGAGGCCCCTTAATAAAGCAATTTTTTTCCCGTTTTTGGCTCGATCTCGAAATATGATGCCTTCGTATGCGAGTTTGACTTGTAACCTACAAGTTGTAGGCTCTAAGCTTGTAGGTATTGTTTTTACTTGTTTTGTGTGATTTTTTCAGAACGAAGAAATTTTACGCCGAATCGCTCATAGAGGTCCCGATTTTACGCAAAACAAGGAAATATTCGTAAACGATTTTACGAACGCATATTTTTATGGTTCTGTGCTCTGGATGCAGGGGCCTGAAGTTACACCTCAACCTTTAGAAACCAGTTCTGGTATTCTTCTGTTTAACGGAGATATATTTGATGAAACATGGAGCACCGAAGTGAGCGATACACAAACATTAATGAACAAATTATGCGCAGAAATGAATGAGGTAATTGCCTTCTTACTGAATACTGGCTGTTGGTAGTTATCATATTCCAGCCAAATTCAATGTGAAATGTTTGTAAACAAACCCCAACAAAAAATCTCGCTTGCTTGACATCGGGTTTCAGGTTAAATGGTTTATATACCTAGTATAATAAGTTTTTGAAGGAAGAGTTTCTATTCGACAAGGTAATTTAACATGAAAAAATACAGGGCGACAAATAGAATTTTAGGTTAAGCATGGGCGATTTGTTTACACACATTTCACGTCGATTTGGCTGGAGTACCTAGTTATAATAATATAAATAAGCACTTTTTTCAGTTTGAACGTAGACATGACCACATCGTCAAAGTCCTGAGGTCATTGAGGGGCCCATTTGGGTTTATTTATTATGATAGAATCTCTTGTACTTTGTATTTTACGAGAGACAGAATCGGCAGAAGCTCGCTATTATTCTATAGAGAGGAAGACAAAAGGATTATCATAAGTAATGTTTTGGGTAAGTAAGGAAGATAAACTATGTAGTGATTACTTCATCATTATCATCTCAGCCCATTGTCTTGACAGTTGATGACACTGACACACACTTACAGCTGGATATAGGGCTCTTCTTTTGCACGCTAGCTTACTAAGTACTTAGTGTACCTACCTACATAACCGTGTATAGTTTATTTTTATTCATCTATACACGGTTCTTTCTTATAGATGACATTTGTTTAAACAAAGGAGGTTCTATTAATAAAGAAATCTTTATCATCATCAGGCTATATTAGTTCGCAACAAAGCAACAAAGAAAGAAATAAAGAAATATTTTTAGATTTTTTTTGATGATACTGGTATCTATTACGGATTTAAGCGGGTTAACTACGAACCTTATTTTGTGTTAGAAGAACACCAACGTTTACAACCGTAATGAATTCGTCAAAACTACGATAGTTTAGTTATAGTAAGATACTGGTAGTATTGGAGCAAATCAAAAAAGAGGGAAACAATTTTTAGTTTTCGATGCATTGATTATTTCATTTGCTTGTCCGTTTTCGAACTCAGATTTGAACATTTTCCCCTGCAAGTGCAATTATGAGTTGTTGAAGTTTTTGTTTTTATTTATTTATTTACATTCTGTATCTCGTTAACCTGGGATATCTTTAATTCCTAATTATTCCGATGATTGATCTAATAAATACCTAAATATAATAAGATAGACGATTTTATGTTTCAGGAAGAGATTATGAAGGATGTTTAGAAGTCTCAGCTGAATACATATGGGCCTATAATATCGAAAAGAAACTGATTTTTCAATATACTTGGACTGGATGCCTAGGGGCTGACATTTTTGAACTTGATATTTTTTACCAAATCGAGATCATGAAACAAAATAAGCCTGATGACGAGTACGGCTTTTATTTTGACGAAAAAATGGATTTAAGTGACAATGTAATTTAAATTTATATAATATGACATGATGATATCTGTTATTTACTCATCATCATCAGCTTATATTAGTCAACTCCTGGACATAGACCTCCCCTAATGAGCGCCATAGCGCCGTGTCTTCAGCTTGCCGCATCCAGCATCTGCCAGCAGTCTTTCGCAAATCGTCATCCCACCTATTTTATTCATCAGAATCATCAGCCTATATTAGTCCACTGCTGGACATAGGCCTCCCCTAATAATAATAAGCCTAATTAAAGCATTTTCTTACAGGACAATATAATAAGCTTTATAGAAACTACAGCGAAAACCTCAGACAAGCTAAGCGTTATGAAAACTGTGTTGGGGCATGAGAAACTTAGTAAAATAGTTACCGAAGTCACCAAACTTCTTGAAGAAAGTGTTGACGTGCGAGTTAAAAGACAACCTCAGAAGTGCAAGGAATGTCTGAAAAATAAAAACTTAGATCCATGTAATCATTGCACAACAGGAATCCTTTTCTCTGGTGGACTAGACTGCACAATTTTGGCCGTATTAGTAGATAAATTTTTACCTAAAAATCAAAACATTGACCTCATAAATGTTGCTTTTGGAAAAGATGACAAAGCTGATTATAATGTACCTGATAGATTAACAGGTAGACAGTCTTACCTAGAACTTAAGAAGCTGTGTCCAGACAGGTACGCGCTGAGAGATTTAATGTTTACGTAATGTTTGAATCCCAAATTTATAACTTTAACTTTATCAGCCCTTGTTTTTATGGTAGAATGATTTACGATGCCACTAAATTCTAACTCTTTTGTGGTTTTTGATTACATTCTACGTTTAAAAGGAATAAAACTAGCGGGGAAGTTTTCTGCAAATTGAAAACAGTTGTTAAATCCATGTTTAAAAGTAAACTACGGTACGTAAGTAAGTGCACATTTTATAACCGTAGGTATTAATTTATAAAATAAATCTCTTATATTACCTTAATGAATTTCTAATGTTTCTAAAGGTAAGTTAGAACTATTAAATCATGGTTTTTCAAAACACTAGTTTTGTTTCTGGTAGTACGCAACACAAAGAAATATTAAAAGCCCACCTTTACCTTCATTACAACACAAAGAAATATTAAAACCCTCCCACCTTTACCTTTACTATGTTATTGTGCCCATCTGCCCTGTCGTAGTAGCTCCCAAATGAAAAAACTAATTTTTGTTTAAAATTGATTAGTGTTTTTGACTTTTGTAACATTAGCTTTGAAAAAAAAAAATGACTTGCCGCCCTAAACAAAAATTAAATGTCCAAGGTCATGGGAGTTCAAAGAAGTAAATGTATCGAAAGAGGAGTTAGAAGAATATCAAACTTCAACAATAGCTGATTTGGTTTATCCCAGAAAAACAATTTTGGACGAATCACTAGGATCTGCACTCTGGTTTGCCGCCCGGGGAACATCTACTGATTACAAAACCTCCGCGTGTAGGGTATGTTTGTTATTTTCGGCCTGCTTTTCTGCTTTATAGTTTTAAAAACAAAAAAATCGAACAACAAAATCCATAATTGTTAGTAAAATTATTAGAGAAATGACATAAAATTAAGGTTAGAAACAACTACTAATACACACTAATTATAAAACTATTACCCTACGTACAAAACATATCCACATAGAGGAGGAGATCCGATCTGCAATAGTTTTTAGGATGCTGTTCGGACTTCCCCGGACTCTGCGCATCAGGGAGGCGGTCTTTTTGCTAAGAATAGCTGCAAAGTCATCTACTTGGTAGGTACTCCGCAAACATCCCTGACGCACTACAGTAACAAGTCAGTCCCAACAACATCTTAAAAATATTGTTATATTGTATGCGCAGAGTCTCCAGCGGTTTTTTGGCATAACGAACCCATAGGTTTCCCATCCATGTAGAAGCACTGGCAGTAAGCCTTAAAAAGGGTTATCTTCACTTCAGTTTATTTCGACTGTTGAGTTAAATAACCATTAAAATAGTAAATTAATAGTAACTTGACAAGGAAGTATCTTTTAGGTATTGTTCCTTGGTTCCGGAGCTGATGAGCTGTTCGGAGGATATTCAAGACATAGAAATGCGTACAAACGAACTGGGTGGATTGGACTAGCAAGGGAATTGATGATGGACTGGAAGAGAATTTCAATGCGGAACTTGTCCCGCGATAACAGAGTGATCTGTGACCACGGAAGACAACCAAGGATGCCTTACCTAGATGAAAACTTTTCCCGATACGTATTGGAGCTAAAGCCATGGTTTAAGTAAGTTTCTGTTTATTTTATGCATGTGTTTACTTAGGTAGATTAGATTATAATAGGTACTTGATCTTTTAATATACTTATCTTATTAAACTAAATGTCTTGTATACGCTATATAAATATATATATATATATATGTATGTATACGTTTCTACAACAAAACTCCTAGTGAGTTGCAAAATCTAAATTCAAACAAATTGACAAAACTTTTCTGTGCAAAAAGGCTTACTACAAAATATCAGATTATTTAAAAGATAAAAAAGCTTGGGACGGGTTTTGCTCCAACTCGAAAAATAACAACTAACAGGCTAAAGGTTTCTTCGTCGCTTCTTTACTTTAGTCTACATACCGAAGCGACAGAAATCAAAAATATCACTCTATTTCCGTGTCAGTGTTTTATTTTATGAATTTGACTTTTTCTAAGTGTACATTTTTGTATTTATGGAAATAAAGAATTTTTGACTTGACTTGACTTATCTCCAGTATAATAATAATTGATCAATAGGATCCAAACTATGTACAAACCAAATACACTAGCCAAGTTTCATGTATAATGCTTAAACTTAAACCACAACAAAAAAAGTTAAATTGTCGTGTTTGGCGTCGAGTTTCAGATAGAATTGTATTAATTACCTATGTATTGAAGGAATATTTTAAATCAACAGCGATGATTTGCGTATAAAAATAGATGGCAAAAAAGGAACAAAGTTAATTTTAGGCTAAGTATGGGTGGTTTTACAAACTTTTCGCATCCAATATGGCTAGAGTATAGGTACGTAAGTATACAAAGTTTAACTCTGAATACAATGCAGAAGCCGTTTTAAACGTAGTACCTATTATTTTTTCCAGATGTTTTCCAAGTGAAGAATTAGGCCCCGGAGTTGGAGATAAACTTTTACTCAGACTAGTAGCACTTAATCTTGGATTGTCAGATGTGGTTTTGTTTCCAAAAAGAGCCTTGCAATTTGGTTCAAGAATAGCAAATAAAAAAGAAAAAGGCTCAGATATATCTAAGTCGTTTAATAAACAACTGTAAAAAATCCGCTTGTTTTATTAAGTTTAGAATGTATGATCGATCATGTGCTTAAATAGGTAGTACCTAACCTGTACCTAACCATAATTTTATGAAAGTGTGTTAATTAAATCGCTGCTGTAGGTAACGTAACTAGTTTACGACGATAGGGTACATAACATACACTACCTCTACGACTACACCTAACAAATTACTTGGCGATAGAATCAAAGAGAATATAATAGCATAGCAAGAAACAAGGAATCGGTCTTAGGCGTAGATGGATTAATGTTACGTAGTACATATTCTTACTAGTTTATGATTAAGGTCTTAGGACGTTAACTAAACAATGTTTGTAAATACTGTGTTATATTTGTACGTTTGTTATATTAGCACAGTAGTCTGTAACCTGTGATTCGTGGTGCAATAAATAGTGCTTGATATTGCTTGACTGTCTGTTAGTACCCTTACTGTTCAGTCTGAATGACAGCTAAAATGAATTTTAAACAATTCATTCGGTCAAATGAAATAAAAACAATCCATTCGGTCACTCACACAACACAACAAAAATGGCTGCGAACCGTCGCAAGCAGGACGATAGGAATTTAGAAATTTTACGTGAAATAATTTCTCTAAATGGGAACAAATATTGTTTAGATTGCAATCAAAGGGGTCCGACGTATGTTAATACCACAATAGGTTCATTCGTGTGTTCAAAATGTTCAGGAATGCTGTAAGTGATGTTTTTGCGTTATTTAGTGCTTTTGTCTGGATGAGATCAACAAGCAGCGCTATGTTTCAGGCGTGGTCTTACTCCTCCTCATCGCGTGAAGTCCATCTCGATGGCGACGTTCACTCCGGAGGAGATAGAATTTATAAGGAGCCGAGGAAACGACTACTGCAGGCGCATTTGGTTGGGTCTCTACGAGGGTGAAAGTGTGAATTTTACCGACGAACAAAGCGTTAAAGATTTTATGTCTGATAAGTACGAAAAGAAGCGCTATTATCTGGAACTGGGCCCGAGCAGCGGGGCTATGAACGGCGGCTCCGCTTCGAGAAACAGAGTGAAAACCAAGACCGGAAGTATAGCGCAGAATGCATCGCCACTGATATCGATTTTGCCACAGTCGTCGAAAAGTGTCACTAATAACAATAATTTAGTGAATACGGCGAAAGTAGTAAATAATCTGGCGCCTGGCAGTGACGTGAGTCATAGGCTGGCGCGGCCTACTGCGACCGGCCAGCCAGTACCCCTCGCCACTGCGAACGTAGCGCCGGCGCCAGTTGCACACACACCAGTACCTGAGTAAGTCCTGTCCTGGTGCTATCCATCCATTTTACATTATAAATTCAATTTCAATCTATAATCTATCTTACCTCCACTATTTTGAATTATACCTATCGATTTGAATGAATAGTAGTTAGATAACTGTAGCTTAATGAAATTGTGTATTTTCTTTTCAGTTTCCCAGTAGATTTTTCTACAGCAAACATTTACAATAGCAGTCAGTTCAATAGCAACATGGCGAACAACAACTTTAATGCTCAGTTCCCGACACAACCTGCCATGCAACATACAACAACGGCATTCAATGCCTTCAGTCCAGCTGCCCCTGCTGCAAGTAAGTTATTCATAATATGTTTATTTAATATGTTTTGGTAATTAGTTGATTAACTTACTGTTGATAATATTCAATCAATCTTTTAGGAAAAACATAACTCTCCTTGCAAAGTCACCCCTTTATCTGCTGGATCATGCTTTAGTTTTAATTGAAATACATTACGACGACCTCTGTGGCGCGGTGGGCGAAGGCCTGCCTGCGACGCAGGAGGTTGCGGGTTCGATTCCCGCCTCAGGACAAATGTGTGTAGGATCTGCAGACATTTGTTCAGGGTGTTCTGGTCGTTTTCTATGTATAATAAAAAGTATCTATCTATGTATTGTATTATATTATGTATATCAGTTATCTAGTACCCATAACACAAGCTCTGCTTAACTTGGGGCTAGATAATGCTGTGTGAATTGTCCAGCATTATTTATTATTTATTTATTTATACATGGCATTATGTCTTGTGTCTTAATAAAAGATGAGATGTTATGTGTAAAAGACATAACCGTAGTAAATAATTGTTTTTTTGTTGTAGATGATCGATATGCAGCATTAGCAGACCTAGATTTAGCACTAAGACAACAAAACATGAAACAAATGGGTAAGTAATGACAGAGTCACATTTCATTTTGGAAATAGGCAGAAGTGATATAGGTAAAGAAAGTCTTCTTCCGAAAGTCACTTGTGTGGTTATGGTTAGCATGAGCAATTTACTCTTAAACTTCTATGCTATTTAAGGGTATGTTTTTGTTGCAGAGGATACAAATGTTGTAAATAACATGAACCCATTCCAAAGCCAAGCTACCAATGAGGTGTTTGCCAATAAAAATCCATTTTTTAATGGAGGATGGAGCACAACTAATGCAAATCCGGTGCATGTGAACCCATTTATGGTGAGTTACATATACAATTTTAAAGTGTTAAAGATAGAAGATCTAGCCAAGTCATATCTAAAATTATATTACTGTGACTACATACAGTATGTACCTATTTTCCTGCATAATAAGTACATAGTTGGCCTAACATAACTAACGTATTTTCCCTTTTTGGACAAAACCATGCATTACAAATTATTTATTTTATTTTGCAATAACCAGACATTGACCTTGTACATTGAATGTATACAAAATTTATTAGCATGATCATGATTATTTATTATTGTATTGGTCATGCACACGTCTACAATAAATTATTATCTTTGTAACACGAGTCTCTGTAAGCTGGCCAAATTATACCAACTAGCGGTCTGCTACTCAGTGATACTGATGATACTGTAGCTATCTAGCGGCAAAACAATTTTAGAAATTGGTCCAGTTGTTTTTAGGTTTATTGGTAACATACAAAAATACAAATCTTTCCTCTTTTTAATATTAGTCTAGACTTGGCCTCAAAAAAACTATCACTTATAAAAGTTTTGAATTATTTATAATCGAAAATGTAATATTTACATGTTGAATTAGTACACTTACTTCCGCCAATAAATGTAATGCACTTGTAGGTAGAAGACTCTTGAAATTTTACCGGCAACCTCAAAAGGATAAAAACTATTGAAGTATTATAGTTACTAAAGGAAAAAACATGTAAAAAACCCTTTTTTAAGGTGAAAAATGGTTTACGATTTGCGACAAATTACTTTCCGCTAGTTTTATTGCTTGTGGAAAGAAAAAAAAATGGGCACAATAAAAATGTAATCTCCGCCAACCCGCGTCGAACCACCGGAACACTCCACCTTCTGTCTGGCAAGTCAAGACCCTATCTCTTAAAAGCATATAATTTAACGAGTTTTGAAAAACTTTAAACCTTGGAACATTTCGATTTTTCATGTAGGGAATGTAGGGATATCTAGTGAAGATTGGAGTCTAATAAAATTAAGTTTGTTAACCGCCCGTTGCCATGGAAATCATTTGTGTAAATGGTGATTGTGAAAGTGCTGATGTTTTACATACGTTAACTACATCTCACACTACACTCGACTGACGAACATAAAAATACAAAAACAATTCATACAGCTGAACATAGAACCTCCTCCTGAAGTCGGTAAAAAACCAAACGTTAACGCAATCAAAAGCTACGGCTGTTTATGCCGCATATTTTGACACTCGCAGTGGAATCACAACATGCTTCCTGTAGCCCATGTTTCGCTTACCTTGCCCTTTTTTGCTTTCTGGTAGCTAAAAGGAAAAATCCGAAAACCACAATTTTTAATGAAAAGGATAAACATAGGTTTTCGCGTTCATAGGAGCGGGACATGGCATAGCAACGCAAGCCCAAAAATCAAGTTTTAGCTTATTATCTATTAATTAGGACATTATTTGAAAAAAACCGACACATATAAAATGTTTGTTATACTTAGTTCTATTACCATGCTTATTCTCAAGATCTTCTGTACTTATACAGGGTTATTGGTAAATTAATAACACTACGTGATCTGGAGTTTCTGCCCATCATCACAAACACGTTTGTGAGGACGCCAGGTCTTAATTCTCAATCTATGTACTGGTAATAGGTACTCCTCTCGATTCAATAATCGTTTGTTAGAGGTTTTATTTGAAACAAAGCGAAAAATCGGTTCTGCCCTGAATCAACAGTGGATATGCGATTGGAAGATCGGATTTTTGTAACTCGTGCGGTCCCAGACTAAGGTGTTTCTTTATATTATATCACAGGTGATTTAATCTTTTTTAAGAATAAAGACCTGGCGTCTTCACGAAGTGTACCTGAACCTCTTCATTAACCTGCAGTTCACGTAGTGTTACTAATTTACCAATAACCATGTATATTGTGAAATTAAGGTAATAAAAATTTAGAAGTAGACAAAATTTTATGGAATCGTTTTTTCGAAACATGATCGGTCGAGTAAGTTTACCAAATATAAATTTCAAAGTTAAATATTTAGTGGTTTGGAAGATCTGAAGTAGTTATTTGAGGTGTTTGAGGTAGTAGGTATATAGGCCCTTAACCAGTTCATTAACAGCTAAATTAAATTGGTACTGCCTAGATCTCATATTCAACTATCTTCCTACGAAACGACCTCTCAATTTGTTTTGGCATACACTAATACACTCAGACGATCCAGACCTACTGACCTTTAGCTTAACTCCGTTTATCAGCACGCGCTAACTAAAATTACCCAGCGGTAATTTAACCTGTGTATGTTACGTATTATGTACGTACGTCGTAATTAGTCTGCTTATCGACGAATTGGGCAGATCATAATTTCCTGGGTATTGCTCAAAACACGCTCGATGACTCTCTCAAAGATAAGATTGTGGGTGAATTTCTGTGAATGCTAGACATGTTGTCTTTGCATTAATTTGTCCTTTTTAGGTTTCTGAGCCATGAGACATGACAAAACGGAACCCATGGTTCCATTTCGTCATCTTCGGTCGATAGATAGGATCCTTGATCTATGATAAGATAAGATTTCATAAACTCTAGCTAGACCCTACACAGCGCGTTACTTACACTTAGCCGTAAAGGTACATTCGTAATCAGTCTCAGACGAAGATCGGAAACAACATGCAGGCAGATAAGTTTCTCCTAGGGCGCGTTCTCAGTATCTTGATTTCGTAAAGATAAATTTATCGTTGGACGACTAACATCTATACCTGTTCCTACAGTTGACACACAATTCGAGTATGGGCTTTTAGATGTATTTTACATTGACGGCATGATATGACAGACAGCTTGTGGACCACTCGTTTGAAGCTTGTGGAAAGCTATTTTGTCATTGTGAAATGTATCTAAAGATGAACGAGTCCAAGCCCATGATTATATGCATATTTTTCTGGGTTTTAGCTGTGCGACAACCTTTAAACTACGCGTCGTGCGTGTCGTGGAAACGCGTCCTAGGCGGCATAAGATAATGCTATAAGGAATAATTCTTAATGTGTTGACCTGTGTGTTATCTAGCTATTGCTGTTGTTCCATTAATTAACCGCATCCTAGTTAAAATTAATATTTAAAACTCATTGTTTAGTGCACGAGTTACCGCCAAGACCCAAAATATCAATACCAATAATGAGATTGCGGTCAAACAAAGATCTATTGATTTAAAAAGCCTACATATCTAAAACACTGGTTTACAGCTAACGTATATGACTTTTGATTCCAACATTTAGACATTAAATGTCTAAATTAAAATGATCTCACCAAAATGTATGACTCAATTTGGGTATTTTAGTGTCGGTCAAACTGCGCAAATAATTACGCATTTTATGTAGATAAGAGACAAACTTATCTCGTATCGTTATCAAGCAATAACCCGCAGGAAGTTACGGTTGATACACTACGTTCCTATTTCCTAAGCATTGTCGAACGCAACAGTTCATGGTACTCAGTATCGGAGAAAATTCGCGTATTTTTAGCTAATTATTATAACCTTAAAAATAATTAATAATTATACCTAATTCAGTGACCCATTCACGTCTTTATTTACGACTAGTTTCTGCCCGCAGCTCCGCACGTGTTGTTTCTATAGAAACGTTCAAAGGTTAATTCTTACCCATGGGAACTGTATGGGATAAAAAGCAATATAGACATAAAGCAATATGTCTAGTCTATGCAATATTTCAGACCAATTCGTTCAGTAGTTTTGGCGTGAAGAAGTAACATTATCCATCAAAACTTTCGCATTTTTAATATTAGTGTGATTTTGCGCTATGATGTATTTTTTAAGCTTGAGCATATACAGGGTGGGCCATAAATTTTTGCAAATAGCAACACTTGATATCTCGAAAACCGTTAGAGGGAGGGGCGCGCGTGGTGCGGGGAATGATGCGCCGCTTCATGCAATTTTAGTAACGATGGAGCGCTTCACGGGCGAACAGCGTGCTTTTTGTGTAAAAGAATTTTACAAAAACAATAACTCCTGCGTTACTGTACGACGCCTATTTAGAGTTAAATACGGATTACGCCGCATAAGTGAGTGTCCAAGTGTTAATTTAATTAAAGCTTGGGTCAAGAAGTTCGAGCAAACAGGATCGACAACGAATATTAAACAAAAAGGGCGGCCACGTTCAAGAAGAAGCGAAGAGAACATTCGGGAGGTTGAAATTTCCGTAAGGAACGATCCAGAATCATCTACGCGTAAGCGTTCGGCGGCTCTAGCAATACCAAGAACTAGTCTGCGGCGAATTTTACATTTGGACCTTAAACTACACCCATATAAGCTTCAAATTGTGCAGGAGATGAAGCCAAACGATTACATTCAACGTAAGTTATTGGCTGACACTATGCTGGAACGATTCTCTAGCCTTGAGAATGTATTGTTTACGGACGAGGCCCATTTTCACATCAATGGGCACGTAAATAAGCACAATTGTCGATACTGGAGCACGGAAAACCCTTGCCTTAAACACCAAAAGCCCCTTCATTCACCTAAAACGACAGTATGGGCTGCTATATCAGCAAAAGGCATAATCGGTCCGTATTTCTTTGAAAACAGTCAAGGAAATAACGTAACTGTAAACTCAGTGGAATACGTGAAGATGTTGCGAGAGTTTTTGACACCACAGTTACATGAATTTGAAGGATACAACAGCAGGACTTGGATGCAACAAGATGGAGCAACATGCCATACGTCAAATGTGACTTTACCGGTGGTCAAAGAAATGTTCCCTAACAAATTGATTTCTCGCAGAGGTGATATCCCATGGCCTCCAAGAAGCCCAGATCTTACACCTTGCGATTTTTTCTTGTGGGGATATCTGAAGAGTCGCGTGTACCACAATAAACCAACGACCATATCCCAATTGAAAGAAAACATCCACGAAGAGATAGCCGCAATTCCTCGTAGCATGTGTCAACGAGTTTTCCAAAATTTACGTGGTCGGTTGCAAGAGTGCCAGCGACGAGACGGGACACATCTCGACGATGTCATTTTTAAAAAATAAATTGCAATAAATGTTTATTACGCTAAATAAATCATCAACAAAATAATATTAGTAGTTTTATTTTTATTCATGTTTCAAATGTGCAAAAATTTATGGCCCACCCTGTATAATAAATCCTCCTTTTTTTTGGAGGATGTGTATGTATCAATGCTGATGAAGTATTTTAATATTGCTATTGATTATTTATTTTATTTTCAGCCATCAACAAACAATGGAACCTTTGTCAACTCGAAGAATCCATTCCTGTGATGGGTCACAAACTTAAGCTAAGTGAGAATTGAACAAACGCGAAACAAACAGCACAAAATATACGCTACAAATTTTAACAATATAAACTCGTAGTCAAATTTTATTTTATTAATATGTTTGCCATAAATACGGCCTTATACTCAATTAGATAAAGGAAGGTAAAATTATGGGTATACCTGCATAGATTTAGTATCTCGTGATAATATTTAACAACACTAATTCAAATGAACAAAATGTTAACACTGTGTGGGAATGTGTATAACCCACATGTGCAAGTATTGTGAAACTCCAGTGCCTCAACACGCCTTTATAATATTCATATTTACAATTAAATACGAGTATGTATACAAATGGAATTGTACCTATCATTACTTAAAAAATAATAGTATTTTAATAATAATATTGAATGAATAATGAATTTTCATAATCTGGTCTTAGCTGTATCATGAATTATTAAGATTAACTATGTGTCAGTTAAGGTTACATTTTAGACAAAACAAATGTATGTACCTAATTATAATTAATTGGTGATCTTTTTGTAAGCATTTCCATTATTATCACGCGTTGCAGTCTCTAACGTAGATTAGAGTTAGATAATGTCGGTGGCTTGCATCAGTAGAGTCTGAAGCTGATGTCACCTTGGCCTTGAGTCAAACTTCAGCCATGTGCCTTACAGTATTGAATGAAGAGAATCAGGGTTGGATTAAAGATTTAAAATCAATATACGTAGTGACTAGCTGTAATATACACTTGTCAGGGATCCCGTCCATGCTACCAAGTTTTTAATAGGACACATATATTTTTTAAACATTGATTTACCTTTATTAGACATGCACGCACATTTGTAATTGAAGTGTTATTTAATGTAAGGTAGATTAATCGTGAACAATGTATACTTCATAGAGGTCCTAAGTATCACCTAAGAGGCTTCGCGGCTATTTATATACCTACTAATACTAGCTTAGCGCTTGCGATTTCATTCGCCTGGTAGGTTATAAAAAAAAATCTGAAATAGCAAAGCCGCTTTTCAAAGCAACTTGAACACGTCTACAATTCTTCAAACATTTTGGAAGTAAATGCTCAAAAATGGCATGTATTAATCTTCAAATGAGGCTACCAGTCCTATATCCTAGTTCTAAATACTACGTTATACCAGGTACCGCGTGAATGAAGTCGCGCGCTACAGCTAGTATAAGATAATTATAAAATAATTTGAAATATTGTTGACCATGTTACATTTGTTTAGTCGCTACTTATTGATGTTATTTTAATGTTATTTAATGTTCTAACAATTACTTGACAAATTGTACTGAACACTTCCTTTGTCAGGGTTTTTATTTTATCAAGTGGACCTTCATTTCTGACTTTTGTTAGTGCTACTGTTTACTGAAGCGTCGTTACGTTATTTATTCACTAGTTCTCAGTATAGCGTAATTTGAGTCCATCAATGCTCACAATCGTTAAACCATGAGACATAAAAAAAATTACGCTTTAGTAGAAAGTAGACCTTAGGAATAAGAATTTATGGAAAAATTAAGCTCTCAAAAACGTGCTTCATCTGTGATTGTAATCAGTTTTATTTTTTATTTGCGAGGAGCTAACTTGAACAATTTTATTTTCTAATCAATGCACGTCTATTTATTTAGTTCTAATTGTAATTGTTTTTTACTATTTGAGCACTAAGATCTGTTAATTTGTAAAGATTGCAAAACTTTAATCACTATTAAATATTTTTTTTATATGAAGTGTTTTATTTTTAAGTTTAGTAGTAGAGGTGTAGAAAGTTATTTAAAAAATAAAATCCTTACCAGTGTAAGTTTGAAACTTATATTTATATATACATGTAACCCAGTCAGTCTTCACATTTGACACTTTATATGGTTACGGTTACATTTTGTATTTGCTAGTTTTTCTTATAAAGAGTGGCGTAGAAAAGTTTTCGGGCGTTACATTGGGGCTAGCGATCGGTGTTTTAGGAATATCATGCGGGACGGAAATCGTAGACGCGTTTCTTATAGCTTCCGGTAAATCTTCCGGTAGATTGGGTTGAGAGGTTGTTGCAGTCAATCGCTTTTCAGATATGGTTTTCAAAATATTTTTGCCTGATTCTTTAGTCTGAAACAGAAAATAGGATTGATGTTTAATCTCGCACGTATCTACAGCAATTAGCATTGTAATAATGAACTTAGCATGCGTGTGATGCACGCATGCTAAGTTCAGGTGGTTGAAGGACATATTATGAAGCTAAAAGTGGGTCAGCAGCGTGGCATCATGATTATGTCTGATCTTAATCTTGTTCACTTTTCAAAAGGCTTGAAGCTAAAGCGTAGATCGATTACTGATACGCGGAAACTCGTGCGCGGCATTCTACATTCAGGGACAAAAATAAAGAATATTGCAACAAAAAATGCCTATTTCCTTATCTATGGTACAGTCACGGTTGAGGAGGTGTAACACCGCTAACTTTCTGACTCCGAACTGCTACAAGCTTATTATTTTCTCGCAGAAGGTGTGAAAAGTGGAGAATTTGTTTGTTATATATCTAGGGCGTGATTAAATCCTCTCGCACTCGTGCAGGATTCTTGTAACTCCCTTGCTCAGCACATGAGTTATTCTAGGATCGTTGACGTAAGTCACTGCTATATCTCCTCAGTAAATCGACTATTATTGCATACTTTTGACTATTTATAAAAGAATAATCATGGTCCAGGAAGTTAAGATGGATGTCATTATCAATAGGTGTAGGTATTGTTATACTCACACTCTCGTGTTCCAAACATTTGTATGCGTAGTGAGCTGCGTGATCCAGGAGTGAGAATCTGAGGTAGTACTGCGCCAGATATCTTTGCGCTGCCGGTAGCTCCTTGCTCCCAACGTTGGCTGTATCTTGACACGCGGCGGTGTAGGCCGCCGCCGCGCTATTTGGCATGTTTGATCGTTCGTAGAGCCTAAGAAAAACGTTTAGTTTAGACATTTAACTACCTACTGAGTAGGTACTGAACTTTCTTTTCTATAATTTTTAAGATTGTTAATCAGGGATAAATCCCATATTTATTATTATTTTACGTTGGAATACACAGGCTGTTCATAAGTTGTTGCGTATTATATCTTAGTCTTTCTATTTTGAAGCAGTTTTCTGAGTGTGAGTCAGGGCATGTATCAGCCACAAATGTAGCTTGGACCAAAAATCTTAAAGTTTTTATGATCTCCTTACTTCGCAAGTTTGAACAGCGCCATTCCTTCGATATCGCCGGTACTGTGCGCTTTGTAGTAACACTTCAGTGCATTTGGTATCTTGTCCATTTTCTCATAAGCTTCTCCCAAGGAGACCAGCATTCTCGAGTCATCAGGCTTGAGTTGCGCAGCTCGGGAGTAGTAGTATATGCAGTAGCCGTTGAGACCCAGAATCTCGTAAGCTTGACCGAGCCCGTTCCAGGCGCGATAGTCGTTCCTATTTACATCTGGAAAGGGAAACTATATAACTATCTATGGGAACCAACCACAAGGGTAGCAGCTCCCTACTGCATAAAACTCAACATGTTCATTGCAATTATCAATCCGTCCGCCATGTTGGGGCGCGGGTTAACGCATTCACTGCCCAGCCTTCCCACGCTGGTCCCAAGGCACATGTGTGTCGTAGGTCATAAAGGAGTTAAGCGAAACCCACCTTTTTTGGAGGTGGCATTTTGAGCAGTGGGTGAAGGTGTTTATGAGGATAATGATCAAGGTTGTTGCAGATCAGATGTGCACAGCTACCACCCAGTACAAAAATGTGCAATATTAGATACCTTTTACAGTGACAATATGGCATTCCACACAAGCTTTAAGAGGTTCGCGAGCTGTCTATCATCTGATGCCATCAAAATAAAATACACAAGTTAAAGCTCATTTTCGAATGCACATTTTTGTGCTTTTCAGATGTGCAACAAGCTTTACAGTAATATCACATACCTTGATTGATACCTTCACTGTATACCAATGCTACTTATTAATTTAAATGTAGGAAACATCCATCCAGTTTGGAAGATCCAGTCAAACTAATAGGTTTTGGGCACCTAACTTTTTGACAAGGTTATAACTCACCTATAGCTTGTCTATAGCATTGTATAGCAGCATTAGAGTGTTGTAGCTCAATAAACTCATGCCCCATTAGGATCCAGGCAGATAGATACTGTGGGTCTAGAGATAGGGCTCTTTGGAAGTATATGACTGCTTTTTGATGCTCACTTCTCAAGCTGTAGTAATTTCCTATAAGGTAAATAAAACAATTTCAGTACCCAGTGCATATTGAGCTTGTTCTTGCTACCAGCAGCAATGGTGGTGGCTGTGCAGTGAAAGGATAAAAATAAAGTGAATAGCTAATTACTGGTTTTACAAACAATACAAGAACAGGATCAGTTTTTCTCATTGAGTATTTTAATGTTGGTTTATAGTATGGCTTAAACCCTCAACCTACAATTGATATTTATATTTTTTCAATCAGTGAAATAAAAGGGGTAATGAAAGTAAGAAACTAACCAATAACACAGCATGTTTCCACCCTATACTTGTCAATAGAGACAGCCTTCTGTGCCAAATTGGCAAGTTCCATCCTCTTCTCCTTCAAATAAAGCAGATGGGAGTAAACATCCCAGTTGTCTAGTCTGTAGGGGTCATTCGTGTACAGTTCTCTGAATAGCGCTAGAGAGGAGTCAACATCTGGAAATATTGATAAAAACAAGGTTACAGTTGTTATTTTTCTGGGCATTTTGTATGTTTAATAAACAGAAAACTATCTATTTATTGTATTGTATTATGTGTATCAGTCATCTAGTACCCATAACACAAGCTCTGCTTAGCTTGCGGTAGATGATGCTATGTGGATTGCTTATTTATTAAAAGAATCAGGAAAAGAACAGGATAATCAACTTAAATGATTAAGTGGAATGTAATACAAAAACAATTTCACAGTGTGCCCTAACACACATGCTGAACTGTGATAGAGCTTAGATTGATATCCAGGCTCTTGCATGGTGGTCGCATTGCTGAGGATGGGCAGTGAATCCAAATAAGCAAAAAAGTTAACTGAGAAACTGCCACACAAAATATATTTATGAAATCTTATGGATTACCTCTTCTGTCATGATGTGCTATAGCCATTTGGGCAGTCACATAAGTACTTTTATCAAACCCAGCAGCTAAAAGTGACATGTACTCCACAAGAGCCTGCTCCGACAGCTTCAATTCCACAAAAGCATGAGCAGCAAAGAAATGCATCATCCAGTGCTTTGGTAGCTGCAATGAATCCAAGGCTTCATACTCATTAGCTAGTCCCGCTAGCTCAACCCAGGCAGCCCATAGAGTAGGGGCTGCAGCCACTGATGCCTGGAGGACAGTCACCGCTTGTGTCCGTAGATCTAGCTTTTTCAGGATTACTCCTTCTAGGTATAACAGGTATCCATCAAGGTTGTTTTGATTGGCCTGAAATGTTGAAAGATATGATTAGCAAACCTTGTGATAGAAATTCTTGCAAAATCTTCAAAAACTTTTAACTCACTTTGAAATAAGTCAAGAGATCCAGCAGAACCTGAGTAGACTCGCTATTCTCAGTTCCCGAGTCCGTGGCATTGTCCAGCCGCTTTTTCTCACTGGACATATATAGGGAATACTTGTGGAGAAACATACATTTGAGACTGGAGCAGCTTTCTAGGAAATGAGCCGCCCTGTCGTATTCCTGACACTCGAAATAGCTTTTAGCTAAAGTGTAGGCTTCCTTCTCCTGAGGAGCGATAGAATCGACTTGCTGGGCGTCATCTGCTTCTTCGAAGTTTACTTTGTGTTCTTTCAAAGCGAAATTCAATTCGGCAAGCCACTTTGTAGTCTGCACAAGACAACGATCACTACATTCGCGTATTCCATTTCGAATATCTTTACGGACTTGAACCAAATCAAGTTGGATATCTCCCTTCGGATGTATAGACAAGGGTTGCATGCTGTTTCACAAAATTACCTTTATTACTATACTTATAAATCTGTGAAAATTACACAGGATTCCTTTTTGAAGACCACAGATTTATAAGCACAGATGTACTAGGGATGCTAACGCATCAGATGACCAACTCAGAGGCGAAAAAACTAGCAATAGTATTGAATGAAGGGCTTATTGAAATTAACTTTTCTTTTTTTTTAATGACTGGCGGTGGGCTTGCATATCAAGCTTTTGACATGTTTTGGCTTGGATACAGAACTTTTGAGCTCGTGTTGTATTGTAGGCTACTCATTCATTTTAGCAAAAGAAAAGTATCGTAAAACGCATGAAACAGAATAAAACAGTTTCTAGCTGTTTTTTTCTGTTCCGTGGTAAAACCTACAGAATAATTTCAAATAAAAAGTCCAACACTAATTAATAATCTTTATTAGCAAAGAAAATTACAATCAAATTATGGAAACAATAATGTTAACACAGTTGTTTTTTTAGAAATATTGACCTGTATCTAAATCACACTATATTTAGACATAATATTATATGCAAATAATGGTAAATTCCCATCCATTCCTACCATATGTAGGTTTTGAGACAACTTTTAGGGTGTCGTCAAGTATTTACAGACTTACAGCTGGGTATCTCGAATTCCGAGGTGAACTTAGTATGATGACTAGACTATTTTATTATGTAACATTTACCGAATTGAGCTGAGTATGATAACGTAGCAGCCATTGTTTTGCTGAAGACCCGGGCACAATTCCTAGCCTGAAACAATAAATATGATATCAAGTAGGTAATTAAACAAAATTATTTAACAAGGGCACTGTATGTATTATATTGAATAATACCCATTCTTAGAGGGAAAAAATTAAAAGGGATAAATAAATAATGCTGTACAATTCAGACAGCATTATCTAGCCCCAAGGTAAGCAGAGCTTGTGTTATGGGTACTAGATAACATTTACTGATATACATAATACACAGATAGATATTTTTTATTATACATAGAAAACGACCAGAACACCCTGCACAAATGTCTGCAGATCGTACACACATTTGTCCCGAGGCGGGAATCGAACCCGCAACCTCCTGCATCGCAGGCAGACCTTCGCCTACCGTGTCACAGAGGTCGTCAGATATTCAATAAGTACCTATAGAAGTAAAGTATGTTTTTCTAGTATGTTTACCTATTTCTTCTCCAAGTCTCAAATGGTTCTGTTTAGTTTCTTCATGGACTGACTTATGAGCAGACTGAAAAGATGTTCCTTGATTGGAAATTAGGATAGCGTTCCAACAGTGACTTTCATCCGTTTTGGTTGGTTGAGGAATTCCACTTGCAATCTCTACTTTCAGTGAACAGTAGGGGAAAGGCTCCAACACGAAGCCAAGATCTTAAGCGAGCTGATCCGTGAAACCTTTTATCCAAGTGCTTACGGCATACGCGAAGCCTACGAAGTTGAAATTCAGGCAAACTGCGTCTCACATCCAATGGAGTCCTATCTCAGTCCTTGGGAAACAATG
This sequence comes from Eupithecia vulgata, assembly GCA_946478455.1. Lineage (NCBI taxonomy): Eukaryota > Metazoa > Arthropoda > Insecta > Lepidoptera > Geometridae > Eupithecia > Eupithecia vulgata. Next base: position 4,568,796 of record OX297862.1, on the reverse strand, counting down.
CAGTGACATCTTCACTTCTGCTATTGCAGTTCACAACACAACACAGCACTTGTATTTAGACATTATCAAGTATTACAGTTATAAAATCAGAGAAAAGTTATGGAACCGAATCTATGAACTAATTTTCGATCAAGTAATGAATTGTAATGGCGGCCAAAGAGAATATAAATACTACATGACGGCGGCATGGGCAAGCAAGCGACGAAGCGAACGAAACGAAGCCCCAGCTGGCACGTGGTCGAGCCGGAACGTTGGGAAAGAAGTAAACGTGAGGGGGGGTGAAAAACTATCAAAATGTATAAGCCCACCACAGATTACTAATGCCTAAATTTCGTCTTTGAAGATTGTAGGCCATGTTTATAAGTATAGTACTTTGAAGACCTACGATACGAGTTCAAGTACAAAAATAAAAACAGACAGATTTTTTAAAATTTCAAACAACTCAAACAAGTACTTTATTTTTGACTGTCAATGTCAATTTTAATATCGTTCGATCAATCACTCCACAGATGTACTAGGGATGCCTTAGTCTTCCTCTGTGAGGGATGCTAAAATCCTTCTTCCTCTGTGCTAAAATCACTCAATAGCAAAATTCACCTGAATATAGCTACCAAAGCTAAGAGAATACACACTATCATGCCAACTTGACTCATTCATCATTAGCAAGCAAAAAAAACCCTAAAAACAGCGCTTAACTTAAGCTACGTAAAGTAAACAGAAATTCTCTGGAACATTTTGGCTTGTTGTTTGTTACATTTGACTTTGACACTATCTGTTGGTTGACGGGGTGCGTCATCATCATCATCCATTGCAACGCAAGTTTTTTTCTTCAACAACAGAAAGAAAATTCGGTCTCTGGTCTCTCACTCATCTCATTCCGTAAATTGCGGGCCAACAGCATTGTTACTTCGATTTTCTTGGTAGGGTCGAGTCTGAGCCAAGGTTAGCATCCCTAGTACATCTGTGGAGCCAAGTTAGCCAGGAAAGCTTCAGGTTTATCGAGTTATACAATGGCTGAACAGAACGCAGATTCAGTTACCAGTGATGTGGAGAATGCATATTCAACCCCCGGTGGAGCGGATCCTAAAAACATGCAGGAAGTGACCCAATATGTAAGTAAAATTAAAGCAATGCAACTCATTCTGATTCGCCAAGTGTACGTACCTGCCCAACCCAAACGTACAAGAATACCACATTAAAATAGTTGTGTACAGTTTCATCTTCTTTTGAATCTGAGATTTGATCACACACAGGATACCTGTAATCTGAGCTTCGATCAACAATCATAGGAGAGGTGAGATGAAGGTTTTAAATACTTTCCTTTTAGCTTTGGTATGCATATGTTAATTTTTCATGATATCACTTGGGGGCTAAAAGCGTTTCCATGTATTCGCTACTCTTCTTTCTGTTTCCTTATCCATTTAATTATAGAATAATAACCAGATAAAGTAGGGCTTTTATATTTCTACAGGTGCAGTCGCTGCTACAAAACATGCAAGATAAATTCCAGAACATGTCAGACCAAATTATCAACAGAATAGATGACATGAGCACCCGAGTGGATGAACTTGAGAAAAACATAACAGATCTAATGACACAAGCGGGAGTTGAAAATGAAAAGTAGATAAGATTCTTTCAATAGCTTAAGTTATCATGGTGTAATCCATTAGATGTAGGTTTATAATTCACGTAAACAATAACTATACCCAAAGATATCAAATTCTTATCACTTTTCTAATTGTATTGAATGATAATATTACATGCAAATGTACCAATTATTTATTATTTTAGTGTGCACTATCTTTTGATTTCTTTCGAATCGAAGTACATACAGTAGGTACTTTTTTGTTCTTGAGAAATATGTTATTGTCATTATGCATCATTCCAATACTTAGAAAAATTGAAACTTTGCTTTAGACCTACAGTGGTAGCGATTCTGTTGGCATAAAACCTAAACTAAACTAGCCTAAAATTGTTGACTCTCTGCTCTATTTTTTCGATCGAACAAAAGGGGACAGCTACATTTTTACTCTAGTTTAGTTTAGGTTTTGTGCCAACAGAATCACAACCAATGTATGTTCTGTTTAGTGTATATTTCAGTGTTTGATTATTAGGTATATTTATTTTAATCTAGAATTTGCCAATCAATATTTTGTCTAGAAATAAGATCATAACATAAACTAACTAAACCCAAAATAAATGTAACAGTTTGTACACATTTACATGTATATTTGTAGATTTTGCTTTGACCCATTTTGGGGTGAATATTGATTTGACTTGTGCTTGGTACAGGTTGCCACGAAAATGGGGTGACACTGGAAATGGCATGTGAATACAAATCTATGTAAATTTGGCATGAATTTTATTTGTGTCTGGAAGGTCCGTGGTTCTGAATACAGTATCACTTGGAATGGAAATAAAATAAGTTGTGCAAGTTATACATCATTTTATTTCATATTAGATTAGACATAATTATCCTAAACAACAGCTTTATAAGAACTTAACGTGATTCTGTTTCTTCAGAAGTTTCTTCTTCAGAACCGTCAGACTCCTGCAAAAAACATTAGGTCTTAATTTAGGTGGTACCCACAACTTATGAGATCAATAAATATTTTTTTGATAAATAATGGTGGACAATCCACACAACACATCATCTAGTCCCAAACTAAGCAGAGCTTGTGTTATGGGTAACTGATAAAGTTTAATACAATAAATGTTTTGTAAAAAGCATTAGTTACATTTAGTGAAATAGATCGAGATTTTTCATTATACATAGAAATACCTACACTAGGAACAAATATTGCATATTGTACAAATATTTGTCTCAAGGCGGGAATCAAACCTGCAACCTCCTGCGTCGCAGGCGGACTTTCGCCCGCCACGCCGAATCGCTCGTCTATGTGTCGACGCTTTTAAATAAGCTCTAGTTATGTAATCTAACAAAAAATCTTTACTTTTAAATACTCACAGTAGTTTCTTCTTCATCTCTCGAAGACGAATGGTTCATGAGAGCGGCTAGCGAGCTGGATCTAGTTATGCCATTACCCTTCTCTGGAGACTTCATTCTTCTTATAACCTTAAACAACAAATTTTTGGTATGATATATCCTCTGCTGGGCCAGCGGTCATTTTTTTTTAAATAAAATGTAGCCTATGTTATTCCAGATCTAACCGTTGTATGTGCAAAATTTCAGCTTGATCCATTCAGTAGTTTCGGATAATATTCACTTTCGCATAATATTCAGCATCATCAGCCTATGTTATCCACTGCTGGATATATGAGCGCCATAGCGCCCGTCTTCAGCGTGACTCATCCTACAGTCTTTCGCAGGTCATCCGTCATGCTACCTGGCAGGAGGAGTCGTGGTCTCCACTCAAGATCACGATATAATAATATTAATATAAGATAAATAAAATAGGTAGGTAAAGTAATATCTACCTAATAATATGTGTAGTTAAAAACAAATTCGTATGAGTAGAATTGGCTCACCATAACATCTTCATCCTTAAGAGGCGAAGACATAAGAGAGGCTAGTGATGAGGACCTGGCGGAAATCCCTGTGCTGACCATCTTCTCGGGAGATCTTAGTTTCCTTTTAAAATTCTGCAATCAAATTTAGTTCTGTTACTTCTCTGTTGGTTGGTCCCGTTGATCCAAACTAGTTTAAGACTAAGTATATACCCCGAGCCAAACTAGCGCCGCCGCCGCCACCTATTTTATCTTATTATTTCGTTGAACAAAGGTAACTTAAAATTTTTCAATGGCCAGTTGCGATATCTATTATAAGATTTTTTTTAATGCGTCTCTAACAGTTTTATTTTGTATAATTTAGGCAGAAATACGATAATTGAGTTTGGTGGGCACAAAGTGCAACATACGAAATAAAATAGCTGATGGTGTAAGTTAAGCCGTTCACTGCCCACGGGCTCGAGCGTCGAGGGTGGTCGACGGCCATGAGTGTTCGTTTAATACTACAGGAAGGTGCTGATGCTGACATTCCTAGTTATTGCGAAAACTGATATAGCAGTAGTGTAACGCGAGATGATGATGATATCGTAACAGGTAGGTGAAAAATATGCACCTTTAATACATTGAGTTTCAATGTATTAGAGGTATAGGTAACATTCAAATCAAAATAAAGTAGGTAGGTTAAAAAATCTTACCGCAGCTGGTTCCTCACTATCAGATAGACCTAGATTTAACAGCTTAGGAACAGAAAAAAAATTAATGAAACTTTTTTAGGTACAGTGCAGGTAGAAATTATTAGTACTTATACCTACCTAGGTACCTCGGTATGTCTTAGGTATAGGTATAATCTATGGTAGGTATAGGTAACTATCAAGGTAAAAGCCCTGATCAGTAGATATCATACCTACCCTATACCTACAGTAATTCGATCGCAGCTGTGGTTAAGCACATTGCTTAGGGATATAGGTCCTATGGGTTCTTAGAAGTTATCTACACAAAATAATAGTTAGCAGAAGTACGTCTACATACATTTTAAAGGCAGTTAAAAACTTACATCAAGATCAGCCTTATCATTAACATCCCCGATCTGCTGATAGGCAGCAGTGAGCAGTTCAACCGCCTTCGCGTGGAAGCTCATCTCGATCATCACGAAGTCTGAGAGCAAAGCCTTCAGCTGCTGCAGCTTCCTTCGCTCGAAGAACTCGGTCTGCTCGCCGAGACCCTTCGCCGTTCGAGACATCTCAGCCGAGGCTTTTAGTAGTTCTGATTCCGCGTATGTCTAGGAAAATATATACCTAAACTAAAATCAAATAAATCACATCCAAACTAGTGTTCCGTACCTCAAAAAGAAAAAAAGGAACCCTCATAGGATTACTTTGTTGTCCGTGTCCGTCTGTCTGTCCGTCTTTCTCAGGATCGCGTGGAGGTATCGAGTTGAAATTCACACCAAATACTCATGTCCGTAACCTCTTGGAGCCGCGATACAAATTAAACTTCAAAGAAAAAAAACTAAAAAAAAGTCAACGCAATCAAAAGTTACAGTCGTTATAATGACCAGTTTTTTTTTTTAATTTCCATGGAATGGAACTCTAATGGAATCACATTCATACAAAACGGTACTTCCCGTTGACCCACAATCATAAGAATTGGCAAGAAGCAAGAATCTTGTGCTGACAGACTATTGACAGAGAGACAGTGTAGGCTTAGTAACAGGGTTCCGTTTCCACCCTTTGGGTACGGCCTACCATGGCTTGCTAAATAAGATACTAGTTATAAATAGTTCTTTAATCATAGATAGATTCATCATAGTTATTGACTTCATATATGGCGGAATAGAGTGGGATCAGTTATCTATGAACGCCACGACTAGACTGTGGTTACCTATGAGGCAGCGGTCCGCCCGGCTTCGCACAGGCATATTCATTAGCGTTCATCAGGGATAATAATATAGGATTCTAATGGTGAAAGAATTTTTCAAATTAGTCCAGTAGTTGCGGAGCCTATTCCATTCAAACAAACAAACAAATCTTTGCTCTTTATAATAATAGTGTAGATGTATTACAACTTGCTGTCTGTTGAACGGCTGCCTCTCCCGTGCTTTATCTAGGACCTTTTTCCTCGCCATTTCCTTTTCTCTGACGTTCATGGTGTGCTTGACTTCTTCTCTTGCATTCTTGCAGATGGCCTCGTACTGGCTTAGCTCGCCGATTACCTTTCATACAAGAGGACTGCTTAAAGGTTTACTCAGTACGTAACTACTTTACATAGGTACATTACATCCATTTCTAGACATTTCTAGACGACCTTTGTGGCGCGGTGGGCGAAGGTCTGCTTGCGACGCAGGAGGTTGCGGGTACGATTCCCTCCTCAGAACAGATGTGTATACGATCTGCAGACATTTGTTCATAGTGTTCTGGTCGTTTTCTATGTATAATCAAAAATATCTATCTAGGTAATGTTTTGTATTGTATTATGTACTACCTGTGTGAATTATCCAGCATAATTTATTGATTTATATATTTTAACTGGCCACATTATATATAAAATAAAATTAATAATGCTGGACTATTCACATAGCATTAGCTAGCCCCAAGCTAAGCAGAGTTTGTGTTTTGGGTAGGTACTAGATAATTGATATTACCTACATAATACATAGATAGATATTTTTTACTAGACATCTGTTTGTTTTATACATTTGAGTAATTCTCTAGATCGTAACTTTCGTCTACTTGACCACAATTTTGCAAACCCTTGGTTAACTACGTAGGTACGTAGGCTTCTAGTCAGAATTATCGTGTTATCGCTAATCTTGCGTTACTTTCGTCGTACTTTCTCGTCATAATAGGTAATCTAATATAAGGACCGAAATTTTGTAGGTACTTTCATTATTCCAAAATAGAAAGGCAGCTTAACTTCGTATGAAAATTCAGTTTTCGTTAGATTAGGGTACGTACTACCGATCAAACTAAACGACACGAAACAAAATTTCGTAATGAAGTAGGCCTCCAGTGTAGAAAAAAGTAAAGACAATCGCGCTAGTTCTTAGTAGTTTACCTGGAGGTAGATACGTGAATACCTACAGCTACGTAAGACCGCAAATATCATCAAACATGCCTTTGTTTCTTATTCGACCCCGACCTAAGTTCTGTGATCGATTGTACTCGTACCTGGCACAAACATCACGCACGTAGTACCTTCATAACACGGATGACATTATTCAGATATATAGACGACCTCTGTGGCGCGGTGGGCGAAGGTCTGCCTGCGACGCAGGAGGTTGCGGGTTCGATTCCCGCCTCGGAACAAATGTGTGTACGATCTGCAGACATTTGTTCAGGGTGTTCTGGTCGTTTTCTATGTATAATAAAAAAATATCTATCTGTGTTTTTTAGTTACAGTGCTTACCCGCACTCTGGGCATCACTAAGAAATGAAATAAGTTCCCAAAAATTTTCGACTTTGGCGGGACTCGAACCCGCGTCCCACCCTTAGTACGGGTGTGCTCTAACCTAACTAACTAAGTCACGAAGTCTCTGTCGGTTCTCGTCGAAAATCTTTGGGACCTTTTACGGAGTCCCGCCGAAGTCGAAAATTTTTGGGAACTTATTTCATTTGTTACCTGTGTATTGTATTGTATTATGTATATCAGTTATCTAGTGCCCATAATACCAGCTCTGCTTAGCTTGGGGATAGATAATGTTGTGTGAATTGTCCAGCATTATTTATTTATTTATATTTTATTTATTCAGTCATCTGTGCTAGGTACACTACACACATAAAGTGACTTCCAGTCCCAACTATCTTTTACGTAGAATAGAATATAAATTTATTTGTTATAAGACTTACACATACTAAACTTAGACTAAAATCCATAATAAACTTAGATTAAAATGCATACCTACTCGTAATGTACCTACCTAAGCCCAGTAACAAAATGGCTCTGCCTCAGCATGTGTTGGTTGACTAGCAAGCTAGCAACCAACGCTGGTCTTCCGTCAGAGCCACATAAGTACCTACCTCCATCCATCGTCGTGATGATTAGAATATTCCACAGGAATATTCATTCTAATAATATTCTACTTGTAAGAAACAAAATGGTGTAGTAGGCGTGTATACGAAATCAGTAATTTTGCAAGCTTGCTTGCGCGCTGCGAGTGAATTTCACTCGGAACTAAGATCCTAGGATCTTTGATTTCACTAGGTACATATTAACTAGGTACCTAGGTATATTGGTTGTACCTAGAACTTTTTTGGGTCTTAACATTATACGGAAAACAAAATCGTATTACCTATTTAAAGCATAGAGGAGCATTTTCTAGGTTCTCGAGAAAGTACCTAGTCTAGTAGTAGTTAAACCAACCTTAGCTTCTAAGCGTTGAACCTCGCAGTTCCTATACTCTTCGATGGCGGTTAGCGTGATGGAGAGGTTCTCGAGACCAGCGCTCAGAGATTTGTTCACAATTTCATTGTTGGCGTAGTCTTTCAGAACTTTGGTTAGCTCATCTCCCATATCTCGTAATCTGTTGTTTAACGGATTGTGAAAGTTTACATAAGTAGGTACCTTCTAGACTAGAACTACGAGAAAACACGTACGTAGGTAAGCACTTCCTATATGCTATGTGCGTTGCGTACCATGAAATAGATAGATAGATGATAGATAGGTGAGCTACTTCTTATTTTAGGAAGAAGAACTAGCTTATTATAAGATGATGAAAGAAGATTAGGCAGTTGGACAGGACAGTGAGATTAACTAGCATAACAGACCTTGCTGTTTTTCTTGCATAGTCACCGAAGGCAACACATAAATCTCCAAAATTCTTCTCAACATTTGTTATTCGATCTTGTATGAATTTAGCTTGCTGTTCATAGCTCAAAGAATGCGAATTCTCACCCCGAAACATTATTGCAGCACAGTTAATGCAATTTATGTTGTTGTAAGAGATATTGTATACTCTGGTGCAGCAATGTTTATTTACTGTTGTGTTTATTTATTTCTGTTTCCATGACAACAGTGAGGTGTGAGTGAGGGTAGTAGCAAGAACTCTTTCTAGTTCAGAAACAAGCATTCGGAACGGTTCCGGTTTTTAAAACCTTAGAGAAAAGAGAGACTTTGGAACACAACTGTCAACTACTGAATGAATGAATGACGTGTTTAAGTTATCTGTGGTATCGAACAGCTGTTTGGTCGTTGTGTTGTGGTGTTTTGTGTATTTTTATTTCTGTCTTTCTTCGCTAAAATGAACGAAGAAATAGACGAGTATGATATTTATCATCAAGATTTCACTACTGTGTCTGACTGGGAAGTGTTCATTGCTCGTATTGAAGAGGTACTAAATGATTGGAGGCTATCGAAGGCTTCCCTGCCAAAGTTATCAACTTCGCCTGAAAGCACAAAGAAATGGCTAAGTAAAACCGAAGAAATCAAATTCCACGGTCAAAAGTTTATGCTTTCGTACCATGCCGTAGACGTAAGCAAAAGCACGGATGCGGTTGAGAGTTCTGATAAGATAGTGTCAGCAGATTTACACAATGATATTTGGAATGCCACCACTCACTTTATGGATGAATTGGATGGTAGCCCTTTCCCTGTTTCCAATTGGTATGGGCTGAGCAGATACGTAATGCTCTGTCCTAACACCGCTCTGGTAGACGGAAGCCTGATAAAACTGGTGATGAGTTCTGTCAACATAGCCTTTGCAAATGTAGATTGTGGTGTGCCTTTCTTTATCAAAATCCGGGAGCACTGGCAACACACCTACCTCGGTTTCTATGAAGACAATGAGTACAAAACTAGCTTCGATACAATACATTTGAAGAGGATATCAAATCAATGCTCTCATGTTAGTGGAATTGTAAGTTTATTTAAGTCAAAAATAGCATCGCCAGTGGCACTTGATGCTGTTATGGTCTCAACAAAGTTTTCTTATGAATTAAAAGATTTGGAAGTATTTGCTTGGAAGAAAATGACAAATTCCAATGAATTTCTTTCCATTGATGGGTTTGATGTAAAGAAATTAACAGATCTGCCATTTGGTTCAGAGAGAAGTCCTATTCAAAGTGTGTTGCTAAATGCAATCTGGCCAAAGTTCATAGAGAGCAATATTGTTGAGGCAGACATTTTACCCGACATTGATCCATCGACAGCCCCAACTTGGACAATTACTCTCAAAATCAGAGATAACTTCACTTGTCAATTATCTGAGACTATTGGAAGATTAATGGAGTTGTTAGAGAACAACAGTTTGCTTATGGACACTTTGGGCCTTAGCAGGAGTTTGGGCCTCATCAACCCATTGCATAAAATAACTGAAGCTCCTATAACAATATCCAAGCTCGTAAAGGCTGCGATAGGGCATAGTAAAACAACTGGCGACTTCAAAGGTCCCATACCAGATGATCTACTGATGCCTCTCTTGTACTATGTTTTTCCTGATGCTGTAGAAGATGATAAATTTGTATACCCTGATAAATTAGAAATAGAGTTCAAACAGGTAATTAAATGAAAATAATATTTTACTATTTAATAAAAATAAAGATTTTTCACCATAAAACACAGCTACATATATGCTATTATTATATTACTATAGCCTATAAGATATTTCAGGTCAAGATCTTTATGTATTTTAAAATTTCAGCCCCATCCTTTCAGTAGTTTTGGCGTTGTTTATGGCCAAACATGTTCACAGTGGCACAAACATTTTGCCTTTGTAAAATTAAAAAGTAAAATTATATATAACTTATACTTAAGTTAACTCTTATCCAATGATCATATCAGTTTTTAATTTGTTACACAAAAGAGATACATTTTAAATTCAAATAAATAATAAACAAATAAATAATGCTGGACAATTCACACAGCATTATCTAGCCCCAAGCTAAGCAGAGCTTGTGTTATGGGTACTAGATAACTGATATACATAATACAATACATTACATAGATACATATTTTTAATAATACATAGAAAATGACCAGAACACCTGGAACAAATACCTGCAGATCGTATTTATCCCAATAATTGTAACCCTCAATATTTGTCCCAAGGCGGGAATCGAACCCGCAACCTCCTGCGCTGCAGGCAGACCTTCGCAACAATATCAACCTCACTTCAAAAGCACTTTCTTCATTCCAGACGGACACCAACGAGCCAAGACTATGCAACTACGTAAAGACCAGTCCTGTTGATGGCCTGGTGTGGAGACTGTCTGTGATTGCGGCAGGCCTCTACCAAGCCGGAGGGCTGCCGTATCTGGGCCATCTGTGGTATGAGTTCACTCAGGAACTGCAGTACCGCTGGGAGCATAAAATCACTGTGCCTGGGTAAGTTAAAACATGCTAGTCTTACTAAATAGGTTATGGGCAATACTTTACATAATAAATACAATAATACATGGCCTAAGACTCTTATGGTCCATCTGCAGTTCCAGTTGAAGCAGGCTGGGCAAGTAAACATCATTCTTAAGTACCGGTATTTGGATCTTTGTTGACAAATGTTTTGAGAAATGTCAACAAAGTTTGTTTTAATATATAATTTATCTATGGAATGAAACCAATAGAATATTAACCATATTCGTAATTTATTTCAAAAATCAACTGATGTAAATTTATTTATTCAATTTAACAATAATATTTATTCAGTGTAATGGTCTGCACATATCAATTTCTAAATTACAGCGGCAAAATATGTCAGGCAAGTTTTAATAGTATTTAACTTACATAATATTATATTATTTTTGGCTTAAAATTAATTAATTACGATTAGGTAATGTTTATACAAACTTAATATTACTTAGCACCATCTTAATTTCCGCATTATATCTAATTACAAAACATACCTTAATTCAAATAAATATTTCAACACATACCTAATCAAAAACAACTTTTACAACTCACACAAATACATAAAGAAGTAGATTGGCTTAATATGAAACCAAACGGACGCTATATAAAATAAAAACCATTTACTATATCTGATTGTTATATCATACCCAGCTTTAAAAATAAGGTTAATATTTTATCATTGAAATTTATATAGCTCGAACGTTACAGAATGGAGGGATAAAATTGTGACTAGCTTTCACTAACCAATTATGTTCTTAGAAGGAATAAAGTGAGCTAAGAGCGATTGCAGCTTCTTATAATAGTACCTACTACCTATACTGAAGACAAATCATTGAGGTTTTTCAGAATCAGTAACATCTGGAAAAACACCAATAAAGATTTCAAATTCTTTGTTAATCCTGTAAGTAGCTACTTTAGATTCTACGTAGGTCCTTCTATTCTAAAATTAACATGAACGTTAGACATACGCTAACTATTAAACGCTGTACACATTATAATTTTAAAACCATGGGTAACGAGTCTAAAAGATTCATAAGCGATTATTGTCCTCTTATGCGTGTCTACCACATTTACGCGCACAGGCATCGTCGTGCTTGTGTCTCGGTGCGCGCGAGTGACGCGGGCAGGCGGCACGGGCGTACGACCAGTCTGACTTAACCTCTGCGGCGCTCTGCGAGTGCGAGCAGCGCCCGTGATGCGTCTCGTCCGTCGACGCCTTCGTGCCCGTCCCAGGCTATAAGGGGACCAGCCCGCCACGCGTCGTGGGATTCCGCGCCATGTAGATATCCATATCGTGATCGGTCCAGTTGTCAGAGGTGTCGCAGTAGCCCATGCCGAGGGAGCCCACACTGTACCGGCTTTGAGGTCGTGACCGCGAGCGGGGCCGGCGTCGCGAACCTTGTGTGCCGCCCGTGGCTCCGCCCGCGGCGCCGCTCAGCGACAGGCGTGAAGCTCGCTCGGAAGCCGCTCCCAAACTCTGACGAGATTGCCGAAGATCTGAAATATAGAGGTTTATTAAGACCTTATTTCATTTTGGGTAACCGCACACAAAGAGGAAGTACCTACGGGAATGTAAGTAAGCAACAAGATGCGCATGCAGCGGTAGAACTCACCTGCTCTAGATCCTAGTAGACTGCCGGGGTAGCCAGGCACGCCGTACCGTCCGGATTGCGAGTAGCTGTGCTGCGACTGTCCGTCGGCAAGAGAGCGAGCGCGGCCAGGCCGGCCCGGGAGCGGGTCCGGGGGGAGGGGTTCCGTGTAGGTCCGAGCGCGGGGGATCGAGCGCGCGCTGTACGCTGACACTTGGTCCCACTCGCGCTGCTTGCCGAACGCGCCCAGCGTCGCTAGCGAGGACAAGGGCCCGCTGGGGCTCGGGGTTCCAGTCAGTCCGCCGCAGCAGGGATTCGGCATCTTCTCGGGTGCCTGCTGGTGCAGGCGGTGCATGGTGCGCGAGCGGCGGCGTGAGGCGGCCGCGAACACCAGCACGGCCACGACGATGGTGCCGCAGATTGCCGCGCTGGCCGCGATCGTGATCTTGTCCATGTTGGAGGCGGCGGCCGACACCGTGCGCACCTCACGGCACTGCCCGTACGGCACCGTCTCCGGGCTCACGTGCACCTCCTCCAGGGAGATCACGCAGACCACGATGCATTCCTGGACATAACAACACAATATATTGAAACAACTATTTTACCCACGAAACAGAAAACTATATTCATTTCTAGAATGCAAGATTATATGTATGATAGATAATTGATAAGTTTTGTGAAAACTTAACAATAATAAATGACAATGACCAAAAACAACAAAGAAATTAAAAACAAAAACTTTTAAAAACGCAGAATTGCTCACACTCAGTTCGAATTAAAAATTTAACATTTTTCGCTGCACATGTGAGATTGTGCGGTGTTGAAGTTTGTGTTTCAATTTTTAGTTATAACCTTGCTGTTTTCTGTTATTTTAATCAGCTTTCGTTAAGTTTTCATTCATAAATGTCTTTGTTGACATAAAATATCTTGCATTAGAAATCGGGGTATAGTACCGATTATAAGTGCTTCGATAATTTCGAGTAGAACCTGCAGAACAATACATACCTGGGAAGGAACGTTTTTAATCTTGAATTCTCGTTCGCTGGCTTCTAAAGGAGGTCCTTGCTTGAAGCTCTTGTCTCCGAAGAGTCGATAGACGACCCGAAAACCAAGAATATTCGCTACATCCGAGTCCCATTGTATGATCACTGAGTTGTCCTGTCTATACGCATTCTTGACGATCACCTCGTTGCTATCATCGATGTTAGGTTTTTGTTGCGGGAAGCTCATGATGAGCGGGGGCCTTTGCTGCGGCGCATGTCGCCAGGTCGGTGCGGCGGGGCGTACCGAAGGGACGCGGCTGGGGCGTGCGGTACTCGCGGTGGAGGCCTGCGTAGTCGCAGCCTTTGTTATACTTTCAATATTACTGCCCTCTACGTTCTTCATAGTTGACGTAGCTGAGGAAGTACTGCTAGATGTAGTTGTGGATCGCGCGGTAGTCGTCGGAGAACTCCTTATTGTTGTAGTGGTTGGTGCTGTCTTTGTTGTTGTCGTGGTCGTTGTGCTTGTTGTTGACGTCAAACTTTTCCAATCGTTTCCCCCGGTCGCAGAAAGCAGCGGCTTCTCCGAAGTTGTTGAACTCTCTGGTTCGCATACTAACTCATTTGGTTCAAAGCTGTAAAAACCTCGCTCTCGGAAATGCGCGGGATGACCGCAAAATTGTGGATTTCTCTCTCGTGAAGTTACTTGAAGTTCACCGTTTCGTATCCATTCGATGATCCAGCGCAATCGACAGTCACAATTTAAAAATCTACCACCGATACTGAGACCCCGAAGTGTTTGATTGAGATTAATGAAAGCAGCTTCTGGTATGGTGGGCAATGGGTTACCGTCTAATGCTAGCAAAGTTACTGAAGGATTTTTAAGGAACGCATTCACCGGCAATTTGTTCAAAAGATTGAACCCAATATCGAGTACTTTCAGGTCAAATAATGATCCAATCGCTGCCGTCGGGTATTCTGGAAGAAGGTTGTTTAGAAGACTGAGCGAGCTCAGAGTTGTCTTAATTCCTTCAAATGCGTCTTCTCTAAGATTCACTATCAAGTTTCTCTCCAAGTTCAATGCGGTTAATGAGTCTAATCCTTCAAACGTACGGCTTCCGTCTGGTCCGGGCAATTCTCTGATGCCGTTTTGGGAGAGGTCAAGGAACGCCAAACTATGAAGACCCCTGATACACTCTGGCACTGTTTTCTGTTTAGTCCCTTTAAGATTAAGGTTTTTAATTGAATTTTCCAAGCCACTTAGTGCGCGTGTGGCTAATGTTACATTGTTGTCTGATACTTTTAATGTTGTTAATTTCCGAAGGGTACTGAAGGATTCATTTTCGATATGTGTAATGCGATTTTTGGAAATATCCAAGAGAGAGAGATTCGCCAGTACTCTGAGAGCTTTCACAGGAACTCTGGTCAGCTCGTTGTCCTGCAAGTTTAAGTTTTTGAGATAGGGTCCCTGTCCTTTGAAAGTGTCCTCTTCTATTCGCCTTATCTTGCATCCAGAGATTTGTAGATTGTGTATTCTAAGGTTTGCAAACATATTGTTTGTGAGCGCCGTAACTGTTGAGTTATTTACGTAAAGGAGGTCTAATCCAGTATTTCTCATGCTTGAGTTCAACGCCAGCATAAGCGAAGGGAAATCAACCTGAAAAAAGAAAATATTGGCTATAGATATTTAACTGAAAAAAAATCTTCCTATAACTTCATCGAATCAAGTATTTCTCACCTGGTCGCATTGAACAGATAGATCTCGTGCCAGGTTGAAGGCACAAACGCAGGAAGCCTGCAGGCTGGGCGAATGTTCCCATGGGCATTGTCCTTGCACGTGCTGCAGCGAGATTACCAGCAATGCTGCCAGCCAGGAGGCGTGACGGCCTGGATGGCATCCCTGAAACAAATAACAAATATTTATGACCAATCACCGAAGTGAAAACGATAGCAATAAAAAACACAACAAAACCTAAAGTACTGCATAAAACATATATGAAAACGTGACCGATTTATTTCGTCTTTCCTGTTGTTGATGTCATGTCGCTCGGAAGTAATTTTGAACGAACGCTTCTTTTTTCTCACGAATAATTGTGGAGGTCGTGTCGAAGACTTGTTAGTGCTTTGTGCATTATTACTCTAAAAGCTTTTTTGTATTTTGTAGGGTATCAAAATCAATCATCTTATAACTAAAACTAGAATCGAAATCTAGAATCTGAAATCTAGATTCTCAAGACCGCGTACTCGATGTCACAAGACTCGACTGTCGCTTCAACTGTTCTTAACAACCGGTTTGGAGCGACTCCTTGGATTCGTGCCATAATTGGAATTCTGCAGTGTAATATGACGCCTAAGTGCTTTAATCTGTTTTGCTATCATCAGCTGACAATATGAAATTGTCGAGGACCCCAAGATTCTCTCGGAGAAAGTTATGACGAAGAATGTTTTAATAGTTTTAAATCAGCTGCATCTCTGTGTCACCATAACTATGTTTTTCCGCCCGCTGGGTATGCTCATCTTCTATGTTAAGAGCTTGAGAAAATGCATTTTCTAAATTGCCTTGACTTAAACACGAAACAACGTGCAGATGTATGACAAATCATATTGACCTACATGAGTAGGTTAGTCTAAATACCCTTGGAAATGTTAAAGACCCCATATTGTAGTGGATTCACCATAAATTCAAAGTCAACTGGTACCTGTATCAATTTACTTCAAATCTCTTAGTCTTAAACTGTTTTTTTTAATTTAGCGGGACAAATACAAATCCCTCGGGAATATTTTTTTATGGGACACTTCGCGATCATTTTCTATACAACTGAAAAAAAAATGAATAATCCTAATCGGTCCCTGAATGACGAAGAAATCGACAGTCGTATAAATAAAAAATAGATAGATAGATAGAAAACACTTTATTGTACCACACAAACACAAAATACAATACAAAAGGAATTACAAGAAATATAGGAAGTACAAAGGGCGGCCTTATCGCTTTAAGCGATCTCTTCCAGGCAACCTTGGGATGGACTGGACATAAAAGAACAAAATAGACGGTGGCATTTGAGTGATATGAAAATAAAATAATAACATTAAACATACACTACTTACCATAATACCTAACATACATATACTACTTACTAATGATAAACTTACATACACATAAAAAACTAGTATTTTTGTTAAGCGGATAAATAATACTGATGAAGCCGTTCTTTAAATATAGGAAGTGATTTTGCACGTCTGATGTCCAGGAGAAGAGCATTCCATAGACGGATAGCTTGTACAGTGAAAGATTTTTCATAAAAAGTAGTAGAGTGAGCAGGAAAAAGAGCAGGACAAAAATATAAAAGATAAAAATAGAACCTCCTCCTTTTTCAAAGTCTGTTATGAAATGCAAAATCAGCAACTTTCTTGTTAAGTAGTAGGTAAGGAAGGTACCTACTAATAATTTTAAAACTTCCGCTCAAAAGATTATTTAGGCTCACGTAATGGAATTCAGAGAAATCAAAAACTTTGTTCCAACATTTAAGTAATCTTGACTCGCGATATCTTTTCATTTACCTTGGTAAACTTTTTCATTATCCACCTATTTTCAATCTTCATTATGACTCCCTAAATTATTCTTAAAGTTACAGGTGATTTTCAATTATTAAATTTGGCACGGATCACGTTGTTTGTGAGTTTATTGAAGTTTCGCCGGAAACGAGTAGAGCATTATCTATAGGTATATATTGGGGCTAGATAATGCTGTGTGATTTGTCCAGCATTATTATTTATTTATCAGCAGGAAATAATTAGGTACAACTAATATTTACACTTACATCTAAATTCTAAAAATCTAAGCCGTCACCAGAAGGCAGAGTGCCCAGAATGCTGGCAGCGTTTTTGTTGAATGTCAATGCTAATTCGTTGATCGAAATAAAAGCCAGCATTTCGATCATCTGTTTATTCTATTAGGAGTTTTGTAAGATCTTTTATACATCTCTGGTAGGAATGACTAGAACAGTTAGTTCGTTTCTCATAAATCTCAGTTTTTGCTTTCTACGGGCAGCTATGGGGCGGTGGCTTACCGTTTTTTTGCCGCAAGCTGTTATCAAAGTGTTCACAGACCGTTGAGTGTGCGGCCACGGGCTACTAGCCCGGAAAATCTGGCTTTCCCTGCATTTGTGGTGCCATTATGCTACTATGCACTTATGGTTTTACATGCACTTGAGTAATGTGTACCGGGGCCATTAAAGCGATTGTCATATTAACCTTTCATAAGCCTGATTCTAGTCTACCTACTTAGGTACGTTCTTTGGGTTTGTTTGGACTTTTAAATTTAAGTGAAACATCTTGTCGAATGGAGATCATTGCACAGCGTGACTTATAGCCTAGAAACTGGAATAGAATTACAAAAAAATATACGAAACGTTTCCAAGTTTCATGCTATAATAACTACAGAAATTAAGATTCTTTGAAGAAAAAATTGTTAAAATTACAACTAGAGATCTGCTTCTTTACCTTGGATGCGTATTACAAATCCATTTTATGAAAAGGATACGCATAGGATTTCGCTATCATAGGAGAGGGCAGAGCAACGCAAAGCCCAAAAATCAAGTTATTGCTTCTAATTTATTACAGACATTCATTAAAAAAAAGGTAAAACTTCGATTTTTTTTCTTATGATAAAATTTTATGGAATCGTGTTTTCGAAACATACGAATGGTAGAGTAAGTCCTGAACATTACTATTTATAAAATGTCAAAGTTAAATATTTTGTAATTTGGAAGATATGAACATCTGCGGAGCTGATTTGAGGTAGTATAGTACCATAAAGCGGTACCCGACGCACATTAGCGCCGCTACTAATTTCTGTTTTCGCATCTCTCTCTATACTATGTAAAATAAAACTATTATAGATGTATTAAAAAAGAGCTAATATAAGAAAAAGTATTTGATTAACGTAATAATAAAATAAAATAGGTGGCGGTGCTAGTGTGCATTGGCTTGCCGCCTTGTATAGAACAAGCTACTTGACTGACTATGAGTACTACACAATATTATCTTTATACATTATTTCGATATAGTAGAGACTACGTCTGAAATTCTGAATCGTAAATATTTGCTCGTGTGGATAGTACGTTATTACGTTCAGATATAATCGATGGTCCAAACATTGTCTCCGATTACAGAAAGACTTGGCTCGGTAGTTAACGAATATATTGTCGTCATCTAAATAGAGATTCTATAGAATAGTGTTTCGAGCGTGACTGACAAATATCGTAAGGCCTATAATGTGTGGCGTCAAATTAACCTCTGATACATATAAATCTGTGTCGATTAACTGTACTAAACCTGTAATAAGTCAATCTAATTGGGTATTTGTACTGCAATTTACCACACGTGACACTCTGCTCCATTTTAGTTAAACGATGCTTCATTCACTATAATGGACGAGTGGCCACGAGATGTAACAGTGTAGGTTAAACGCAACACTGGCCTATTTCCATGACTACAAGTCACTCGATTTCGATGTAACGGTACCTCGGCCCCGGTCCATTCTGTGTTGTGTAGCCGCTAGGTGGGTATGACTTGACTATTTTCACTTTCTCACAACACACAGAAACATGGTCAACAAGAATTCTGTATTAATTGGTAAATCAAGTTTATGTTAGCTAAATTCTTGTTGCATCTGGCGCCGCCGTAATGTTTGGACGGACAACTTGATATGTTTGTGTAATCTACTTTAGTTTTTGTGCTTTTATTAAGTAGGCATTAGTTCCGAGATGTTGGTTTTAGCAATCGGTTCAATGAGCACATCAGATTATGTAAAATCTAATTTGATATTATAATTGTTATGTGATATATTAGTTAATCGTTTCATGAAGCCCTGAAGCGAAATTTCCAATTGAGTAACTGGTTAAGACCTTGGTAGAGTTAAACTGTGTTTACTCAAAAGCATCTTCCCCAAACGAGTTTTACTCCTTTCTCAGCTTTCTAATTCTGCAATACCTCGCGGGATTGTGTTTATTATAAGAATTTGCCACTTTGCATAATTCTTAGTAAATTGACTCATTCGACCGGCAAATATTAAATAACTATTGAGCTGATTTATTGTCTTGAGAAAAGGTGAACAATCTTTACAGCAGATTTCTATTTCAGAGCTACATAAGAGGCTAACCTGTTTGGTTGTCAAACTCGGCCTAGATCTCAGTACTCACGGGATTCCCGGTGGTAAAAAATTCAATTTACATAAAATTCAACATTTCTTCTTTGGTTCCCAGAACATGAAAACACGGTGAAGAATAAAAATACGGTAGAAAAAAACCATGAAAGTGCACTGTTTGCCACAAAATTTGGTAGAGATCTCAGGAACCCATGCAATCTATTGAAATGACTTATGTTTTGATTTGTAGGTTATTAAATTAGTAAGTAGTTGGTTCCTTGAACCAGTTTCTTCATAAGTTGTGTAAGTAGTTTTCTTGTAAATATGCAAAAACTTGATTTTTGCCCTTACACCGTTCCAAAAACGTATTCTCTGTCCCGCTCCTATGAACGCGAAATCCTATGCCTATCCTTTTTACAAAATAGCGCGTATTGCGCAAATAACAGACATTTTCTGATCAGCATTCAGCCCCAAGTTTGTGAGAGAGATGTAGGCTAGAAGTAACTTTCATCAGAATGCATCGTATCAATGTAGGTCAGCTACCGAACACTACAACTTTGGGTATTTGTTGTCTGATTTATTTGTTTGTTCCCTTTTATCAACAGTATAATAAACAGCGTAGAATCTCATTTAGGTTTTTGGCTTTATCTTAGCATTTTCGAATATTTTTCTTTAGGTACGCAAACCCCGTTCGTCGCAACTTATTATAAGCTCTTAAGAGTACCTGTACCTTCTGGGAAAATTAATTTAATTGGTTCAAAGGTATTCTTCAGTGCCACTGAAAGGCTGACTGGCAGATCGATTAAACTTTTACCTTACCTACCTTTTGTGATTTTACCGAATCCAAAGTACCGAAAATTTCAGGGATTTTTATTTAATTTTGTGTTTGGTTTTCACATGTCGAGTAAGGTGGATGTATCCTGCTGACAACAGCAACCATGTTGGTTTTATTTGAAAAAGTGTTCAAAATAATAAAATTGAGTAAAATGCGTTGAGGGGGTCAACTTTTCTTTTACTGAAACATAATTCTTGCATGATTTATCATTTCAGATTCTTTTTAGTGTTTTTTCAAAGAATACAAATCAAATACCTACTTACAATAGTGTTCTTTATTTATGCCCTTCCACATTTATTAATTAAAAAAATTGTTATTAGGTAACATAGCAACGCCAGAATTCAGCAAATTACAAATATCCCATAATTCATTTAAGAAGTAAAAAATTAAAAATAAAAAGATAACTAAAAAATTGGCAATCCATCCACTCCACACAATAACAAGATTATCTAGCTAAGCTAACCCCTATGCAGACATTTATTTGGTTTGAAGTTTGAACTTATTAGCTCTAGCTCTTATCTCTCTATCTTATATGTTTGTATTTGGTGGATCTTTCTTCTATGGTTGATAGGGGTCAGAAGGATTTTAGCCCACTTTAGCGTAACATTCGGATGTGGACATCATGCAGACGCAAGATAATTCCGATCATCATTCCCCGTTAACCTTTGGAAAGATCGAATGTTCTGAAAAAGGTTCGCGAAACGGTTCTCGACTCGAAACGCTTCGATAGCGCCTTCTAATCTTTCCAGTGGCGACATCTAGTTATGCATATTGCTAAAAGTTTCCATGTTACCAATATGGTTGCTATAAAAATAATTAAGGCACCGGTACCACTAATGTTTGTAAGGGAGGGGAATTTCAGTAGACTATTAGGTAATTAATGAGAATTTATTAGAATGTTTCTGATATATGATTTTTAGTTTTTTGAGATTTGCTCAAATTGCCTTCGAGTATTCGGGGGAAAACTTAAGTTTTGCACGAGTATTGTAAAAACATTTCATTATTTATTACTTAGATGGATATTCTTATTGTATGGAAGAATTAATTTTATACTAGCTGCTGCCCGCGGCTTTGCACGCATTGTTTAAGGCTATTTTATATATCATGGAAACTGATTTAAGGGATAAAAAGTGTGCCTATGTTACTCACATCCTTTCAACTAACTCTATATCAAATCAAGTTGATTGGTTGCTTATTTAGAGCGTGAAAGAAAGACAAACAAATAAACACACTTTCGCACTTATAATATTAGTATTTATAGAAGGTTGACTTGCTTTAAAAATATCTAAGCTCCATGTTTAACTCATCTATGTTTCAGTGTTTACATATAAATTCTGAATAATTCTCGTCATATA
The DNA here is from genome assembly GCA_946478455.1 of Eupithecia vulgata. NCBI lineage: Eukaryota > Metazoa > Arthropoda > Insecta > Lepidoptera > Geometridae > Eupithecia > Eupithecia vulgata. The sequence goes on along the minus strand of OX297862.1, from coordinate 4,547,083 downwards.
ATTACGCATTCTAATTGTGTAACAGCTATTACATTCATAGTGGATACGTGACACTTGAAACACAGTGCGGAATGATAAGGACATAATACTAAGTATCAGATGTACTGTGGCACGACGAGCTCCCAAATTAATTCAAGACACGATTCGTATGAGATAATAAAGCTTTTCTCACCTAAATTCTTGTAAACTAAGCGGGACCTTTGCTAAACAAATCAGAACCTTAAAAACAATACCTTTCAAACTGTTACGGTTCACCTCACCGATTACATTATTTTTACATCAATTATATCGGCTACAAAATATAATAACACTTAATAAGTACCTAGTATTACAAAATAATTGCCTCCCCTCATTAGGGGAGGCCTATGCCCAGCAGTGGACTGGTATAGGCTGATGATGATGATGATTACAAAATAAATAAAAAGTTCAATAATATAATTATGTACAGTCAAATCGATTAGGTAGGTACATGATACTATAGGCGACCTCAGTGGCGCAGCGGGCGAGAGTCTGCCTGCGACGCAAGAGGTTGCGGGTTCGATCCCCGCCTCGGAACAAATTTGTGTACGATCTGCAGAAATTTGTTCCGTTGGTCTGGGTGTTTTCTATGTATAATAAAAAATATCTATCTATGTAATGTATAATATTATGTATATCAGTTATCTAGTACCCATAACACAAGCTCTGCTTACCTTGGGGCAAGATAATGCTGTGTGAATTGTCCAGCATTATTTATTTATTTATTTATTTATAGGTACATTACATAATTATTTGTGTTTCATTCACTCATTTAACTAAGTACTTATTGTTAAATATAGGGTAAAAAAAAATTCTCTTATTTTATTTTCAAGAATAAACATTCCAGACAAAATCTCTGATAGGTTATCTACCAAAGATCTTGGCAAGGTAAAAAGTGTATATAACATAGAAACTCGAATGAACAATACGTGGTCACGATCAAAGGCCCAAAGACGTTTAGCACAAAGTTATTGACATAGTTGCGGCGAGCACGGAACAATGGATTTCTTTCTACGTACTCGTCTCCTATCTCGTCCTATCTTCCCATCTTGACGACGTAATTTAGTCTCTGGCATTTCCATTCTTTCAACTTCTAAACCTGCGCTTCTAACCTAGTTTTTAATCTTTTTTCACTCGAATCTTTATTTTTCTGTTCCGGCGGAGATATTTTCGCGCATTTTGTGGTTTTTCATTTATGAACGCTTTTCATGTCAGTGGGAGCAATTTTGTAGGTATTGTTTTACGGACATTCTATTAAAACTTTAAAAGTGTGCTCTATGCACATGTATGCAGGATTTTTCTTGCTTTTTTTAATCGCTTGCGTTCTACTATACGATTTAGTTCCATATTTACTGGATAAAAACTTAAAAATTGTTCGTTGATATTTATGATATTTTGTTTCGTTTTGTATTTGTATTTATTTTTGCACAATATCAACTTTGAAATGTGATTTTTGTCTGCAGATAGTTTCAGTTGTAAATAAAAGTCTTAAATTGCGTCTGTATTTTGATTGTTATTATCATTTTTAACGGAATTATACTTCAATAAAATGAGGTCGTTGTGAATTAGGGTGATATTCATAAAACTTTTTGATTATGTAAAAGTATATATACTTCATAGAACAGTGATTTCTAATTCATACAGTGACCTTTTCCCTGCGATTCTTGTAAATTTTACATTCCTGTATTGTAGCTGTTGTAAGCCGCTTGGTATATTTATAGCGAGCCTCCCCAAGATGTACTGACGCCATTAAACTTTTACGCTCGCGCCGACTTCGTCTTCTACATTCTACAAATTCAGGCTTCTAATTTAATTTCACTACTTTAAACTTGAGACTTGCAAGAGTGGTTGATACAATCTTTTAAAAATGCATAGGATTCTTCTCCTGAAGTTCGTAGTCGGTTTATAAATTTAAAACCATGGGAAGAAAAATCGGCTTATGTATTTAAAACGCTTTTTTGGTATTTTTTGTGTTTAATTTGGTTGATTCGTCACATGCCCAGGGAAAGTTGGTGATTCAAGCGCCAGACGATAAGTCATGGTTCCGTTTGGCACCTGTGTGACTCTCATAATTTCGCTTTTACCAATTTCTTTTCATAGGTTTTTATTCGAATGTGACTTGTGAATGTATAGAAAGGTTTTTGGTAGGCAAAGTTCGCATGTGTTTGCTGATGATAATATTAACTAAAAGCCATAAACTGGTTGGCTCAGTTTCAAGTTTTATAAAAAGTGCCAGTGATGGCAGTATAATGAATGTGCCGTTGATCTAAGCGGCTTGTTATGTCGGTCGCCGGTGTCCGCTCCCGGGCCGTGCGGTATGCATGGCCTACTTGACTCGCTTAGCGGCTGACCACGTCTCCGTTGAATCTGCATAATATGCTCTACTTTACTTTATTACAGTCTAATTAAGTTGCCCACATCGAAAACTATTTCGTCCCTGGGCTTGGCTTTACAACTTCTCTTTTCAGTACTATACAAAAGGTCGTTCGAAAGCGGCGTCCAATGTTTCCTTTTGATTGATTAAACGTCGAAACGGAAAACAAAGGAGGATGTTCTATGTTCGGCTGTACGAATCTTTTATACCTATATGATCGTCGACTTCTCCGTTAATTAGGTACCGATTTGAAAAATTGTATTCGCGAGGGATAAGTAGGTATTTGTAAAAACCGAAAAACTACAAAAAACTTTGTAAATGCTAAAAACTGTGAGAATGCTCGCAGGAACTACATGACCTGATTCCACCATGCCCATTCCACTCCAGGACAAGCAAACGCACAGCGCATTACCACCCCTATATTGCTGGATATACCGTCCACTCGCACTAAACGGTTTTCCTCCACCTTCATAGTTCGTACCGCTGGGGTTTGGAACACGCTCCCTGCTGCTGTTTTTTCCGTCAATTACAATTTGGATCTCTTCAAGACAAGAGTGAATAGGTATCTTCTAGACTAGACCTTTGTACATCGTCGGCCACATCTTCACTTTCCATCGCGTGAGTTTGTGGTCAAACAAAGGTCTACAGACTATAAAAAAAGTTCTTGAAAGAATTTTCCTACTAGGTCCATTACTGAAGGAATGAAAATGAACATACATACTTTAAAAAATATGTAAGTACCTTTTCGTTCCATCGATTAATTAATGAAAATGAAACAGAATTTGAAGTTGATTTTTATGTTATTTCGAAACAGTCAAGTTATTTTGAAGCTCTTATGACCTTCAATTATCGTCTACGTACCTTATTACTACGTTTTTATTTTCCTTACTGTTAAAAAAAGATAATTAACTCCGTGATAATTGAATGTGGGCTACCGCTTGGTCAAAGCCTAAACGAACACCGGTAATTTGGAACCGAAATAAAATGGGACTAATATTTGTTTAGGATTCCATAGGTCCCCCTGTTCGCGGTCGCGCAGTGTACGTACTTCTTTGATCAAATATACAATTACGAGTCTTCTGCGGAGGTTCGTTCACGGACTCTGGTTTGCTTTCCTTGTATTTTCATAGCGAATTTACCACAAATAAAATATTTCAAATTTCTGCAATGGAGAATCTTATTTCCTAGTTTCAAGAGTTTTTCAATAAACTTCTTAGATAAATAAAATTGAACTCTCTCGTATTTGAAAGATGTGGTTTAATTGCAATCTTCTGCAAAATCCCTCATTGTCTGGCTTCCAGCTTGTATTTGCAGTTATTGTTTCAGTTGTCTACCGATCTGTGTACCTAACAAGAAACTTCAAGCTCCGGCTGCTTCAATATCAGAGTCGATGCTTTCTGTTTCCACAATTCCATGTCCACAGCCATTATCCGCAAATAGATATGAGCTTGTTTTGCGCGTTTGCTAATCCGCCGACGACACATTCAATAAACGTTGGAAAGTGGTCAAGTGGTTTCACGCATTTGATGTTGAATCAATAAACGCGTGTGCGGTTAACCGCGCTTTGCTGATCATCATGAGGTATTTGCGCCGAACTCGCTGGAAATGTTTATAAATAAACTGCCCAATATCAACCCAAAATTCATTCTATAATAACCGCGTTTTTTATACGGAATATTTGTGAATCTTCCTTCTATAAATATTGCTATCAATAGACTACTACTGCGAAATAATTCTAACATATGATCTGATAAAAATAATGCAAAGAGTAAAATAAATAATAAAGTTTCAATAAAACAATGGCGCGTCAAAATGATAATCTCTATCATGGATACTCGATGACGTCACACCTTAAGCCACGCCCTAACAAGAAGAACATCACGAACTGTAATCTGTTCTACGTGTGACGTCACAACTTCACAAGCGATACAACCAATAGCGCATAGCGTTTTCGGTCACGTGTATAAAAAATGTGTAAATTTAATTCCGTTTTACCTAAAATAGGCATGTTTTTTAATAAAAATCACCTGATTACGCTTTGTAACTTTGCAACTTATTTTCAATGTAGTCAAATAGCCTTTTCTATCTGAAACTCGGCACCAAGTAAGTGAGTTTTAGTTTTTGTGTCGTGGGTTGTTTGTTTACAAACATTCCACATTGAGTTTGGTTTATATATAAAGACACAACACAATAAAGAGTTTTGACAAAACAAGCCTTTGTACTGTTTTGATTTATTCGGTAAATTGTCACGGTAGAGTACCTACCTCGCTTATTTTTATTACCGAGACATAAACCGGCGTAACCAAGTTTTTATTGTAGGTAGGTACTTACTTTCCCGGCCCCGCACTGGAGGGGTTTATGAAGGAAATGTTTCAATGATCGCAAATTATTATGTGCGAATGATTGAGCAATTTCACCGGCACCGGCGGGCTTTCACTGAGAAACAATTAGATGCCAAGTTCCAAGTTATAACATAGATATAACCTACCTATCACCTCAGAAGTTCTATTTACTTTGATCGATCGCGGTGCCGTTAGCGATGCCGACGCAGATGCTGTTATTGCCATCTCGTATCTACCGTAAGTCGGTGGACAACAAATGATAAATGATGCTTTGGAATTTACGCTATTTTAATGCGTTTACAAACGCGTAATTGAAACTATCACTTAACTAGTTTCTGCCTGCGGCATTGCACGCGTTTTTACTATGGTTAGAAGTTTATTTTTTGTCCCATGGGAATTTTCTTATGGAATTACTTAGACGTAGGTCTGGACTTGGAATAAAACATAGCCTATGTTTTATTCCAAGACCAGACCTACGTCTAAGTAAAATTGCAGTGCGATACATTCGGAAGTTTTGGCGTGAAGGAGTTACAAACAAACATCCACTCGTCCATATCCATCTAACTTTCGCATTTAGGTATAATAATTCACATGTGATACGTCAGATCAAAGCCATTCCAAATTGCTTTTGCTAGTACTTTCAACACCTTCATAGAGTTGGTTTCCTAGTACTTGAACCATCAGCTTTGGATTAAATAACGCAGTTCTGTTTAGTGAAACAAAAGCAAATGGAAATCTGTTGCCTCTTTGTACTTCTCCAGGAAACAGGTGTGAGTTTTGCAATATGGCTTGCGCGTTGGGACCTTGCCTACCCTTACGCTTTGTCATAATTTGTATACGCCGGGGAGACTAAGTTATACTGGCTGTAGATACTTTGGGTAAACGCTGTGATAAAGGCGACTAAAAACAGTTTCACATGAGGAAATCAATTGATACATGGAATAGTTCAATGTCGCCTCTTTACGAGCTGTGTTTTTGTATGAAGCGTGCGGTTGTTCTGAGTTAACAATGAACGTGAACAGAAAGCGTTACTTCTTGTGTAGAACGGACTACTGTTGGATGCTTCTACAAACGACGAATTGCAACCAAATTATATAGACAATTTGATTATATATATATATATATAAATTGATTTATTTATTGATTTATAAAGTTATCTATAACAAAACAGGTTACTTCAACCTAAGACGCTATACTCTATAGTATAGAGTATAGCGTCTTAGGTTGAAATTTTTATAATTGTACCTTAATCGTATAGAGTCTATACGATTAAGGTACAATTATAAAAATTTACAACGCATGAACTAAAATATAACCCGGAACAGTTTGGGTACTGTAACACCCCTACCTATCTATTATAAATAAAATAAATATAACTTCAAAATTAAAGATTCAAGACATTTATCAGAACTTATTAAACATAGATCATTAGATAATTTATGATTATCTTAAAATTCAGAGAGAAGCTGCAAATCTTCCTATACCAAAGAAACGTCCTCCAAAGAGATAGTTATTGAAGATAAACGAATATATAGAAAAGTGATTTATAATGGCCAATGTGATCGTCTAGTGTCGTCTAGTGGTAGGACACCCGTTATGTTGTAGTAACTCAGATTCTTTTAGAAGCTAAGACAAACGAATTAACTACAAAATACCCTAATTCTGAAGAGAACCTACCTAAACCTGACAAACATGAACCTCCGTTTACACAGTCGAGTAAAATAGCTAGAAGATTAGAGAATATTATTAATACAAAACATGAACTAACTATTGAATTGCTAGATACTCAAACTAGGATATTTTTTAAATATCCTGGAAAGGCCTCCGCCCATCCCCAACACTTGAACCCAAAAGAATCAAATGTTCCAACATTTACATTTACTGAGATTCATATTAATCTCTCCCAAAACTAGGAACCTCTGATTCCTGTAAATTCAGGTGTGCCTCCCCTCTATTCCTCCGGTCTAAGCTACTCTAAAACCTTAAAATCTGAATTCCAAGCTTCACTATAACTCTTAGACCGAAAGAATATATATAATAACCCTGAAATATCCGACGAAATGATCATCTAAGGATATTCCTTCAGCCGAGCTCTTTGTCTCACGAATTATGGGAGACGACCGCCCCGAATTCGTTTGCCGAATTTAAAGTCTTCAGTAAGGTTGATTTTCACATACTAAAGACCCATAAATACAATATTCAATTTAAAGATAGTTATAGCAACCTTGGAGTCCACACTCTTTAGGTTATATACAATTTAGTTACAATATAGTTGAATCGAAGATGACCTAGATGATGAAATAGGAATGATATACGCACGAACTTGAAATAGCCCTATAATTGGAAATAAAATAGATTTCTGACCTCATTCCGGTAAACGCTATTACCAAATGTTGGAAATCTTTTCCTTGTATTTAACGTATTATAACCGCTGAACGTTGTATTCTTTCGATATGCATTATTCGTTTCTCTAGGTAAAATATAAATTATTTTTTTACAAAATTACATTCGTCCCGTCTGAAAGCAATTTTCCAACCCTCTCCTTTTGTTTTCCCGTCTTCTCCTTATGTCCGCGCCACGAATTCAAATTATTTGTCTATTCTCCTATTCAGAGAAGTTTAAAGAGGTTTTTATGTAGTTCACCAAAGCAGTTTTATAATTGATTTATTTTTAGGGTTAAATATTATTTAAAAGAAACGCTAAATGTAAAATATTTGCATAAAACAGTGTAGCCACTGTCTGGACTGTTACAGTACCAACTAGAGAAAAGGAAATTTTGATCCCAAAGGTTTATGTTACCTATTCATTATCATGTACCTAGGTTTTTTATTTCCCTTTTTTGTTCAACATATTGTGTGTTCCTTTCCTATGAATAAATTTCTTTATTCAGAGTTCAAACCCAATGATAATCAACAACATTCCATTTAGTTGTGCACTATAATATAAATAAGACACAGAAATTCAAAAGTATAGATAATTAAATGACACACAAAATTGCTTTTACGGGAAAGTCGACGTACGAAAACTTATGTAAAAACGTATGTTTAAAGATATATTGTATTGTAACTTGTTCTACTCATAATATCTGCGTGGTATGAAACCACCACATTTAGGTCAGGACGTTTATAACACCATAAATGTAATTAATAGTATATGTCCATGATAGATAATCTAGTTTCTATTTCAATATGTTCTTAGGATTTGTGACGCCATTATAGTTCAACCCACGCTTGTTCAAGATGTATTTTGAATTTCTCGTAACCCACTGTTTCGATGTTGACATCGTCATCAACAAGCTTTGTTACTTTTACAACAACTACAAAAATGAAGATAACAAACATTATTTACGCACAATTTATTGACTTCTACAAAAACAGCTAAAGAAACTGTTAAGTCGCCGAAGTAATTAAGCAGAATTACCTCACCGTGTATATGTGACTCTGTCAATACTTTGTAAAACATTCTGCATTAATAAACAAAGGCATTCACGCGAACTCTGGCTTTGAACGTTTTGTGTGAGCGTAATAGCTTGATTGTGTACCGCAAGTACTCTGTCAATCAATCATATTTTCATTGAATAGCAGGAAATAAACTTTATACTACACCTATTCGGAAAGTATAATAGTTACTACTTGAAAAAAGGGAAGTAAGTACGTAAATCCAAGCGAACAAATATGCGGGCGGCAAAAATATATGGGATTTAAGCACTTTCTTCCCTCCTTTATTTTTTTTATTCAAAATTCAATTCTAGAAACAGGCGGATGCCAAAATAAAAAGTTTTTATCTCGAATCCCACCAAAATGTTACTGGCCACTTGCATTTTTTTTAAGAAAACTTGGCAGTATGTTTTATTTCATTTGCCTCCTTAGTGTTTCTTAGTATTTTTTTTTATTTTCCTCATAGGTGTAGTATAAAGCACTGTGTGTGTGTATAACTCAGAAGAAAATACATGAATCGGTCATTTTCATCCCTCGATAAACAATGTACTATTCGTTCGTCGAGAGTCGACTTTACCAAATATAATCTATCTGACTTCCTCCCTCAAAAGATTATAATTATTCTTCCCCTTGCAAAGACCGGATCAAGGTATTATGTAGTGTAGGTACCTACCTGGTACAATGGATATTATGGATAATGACCGCGGTGCTAGAGAGCGCGCTTCGTCGGGAAACGCCGCGGTGCCTTCCTTACGCTGTTTGTAATATCCTATGATGTTATAATTTTATGAATTGAGCAATTCTCGTGATTATTTACTTACTTCATTTTAAACCGATAACTTGGAGCATAAGTACTAGACGACCTCTGTGGCGCGGTGGGCGAAGGTCCGCCTGGAGGTTGCGGATTCGATTCGCGCCTTAGGACAAGTGTTTGTACGATCTGCAAATATTTGTTACGGTTGTTCTGGTCGTTTTCTATGTTAAAAAAATATTTATCTGTTTATTGTGTTATGTATATCAGTTATCTAGTACCAATAATGTAAGCTCTCCTTAACTTGGGGCTAGATAATGCTGTGTGAATTGTCCAGCATTATTTATTTATTAGTTTTTACTCATTATGCTGTCCTTGATAGACCATTCTGTCTGAGACGGCAACTCCACAACTTGACTTATTTGTCATGTTAATAGTTTACAAGTTTGTTAACACCAAAGGCTAGTAGATCGCTAACTCACAACTAACTACTATTTCCCCACTGGTAATAAATAATAAAGCATCAATTCCGTTCAGAAAGTTATGGTAATTTAAAAGTAATATATCTTAGGACGGCCATCACGCCTTGAAAGCGCAAAAAGTTGTTGTAAATTATCATATTCATAGACAAAAGTTTTCCTGTCCCGCTCCCGCTTGTGTATGATAGATTTCTCATCAAATGCTGATTTGATTTTTATGTAAGTGAAAACACTGCTTATATTAGTCGAGACGAGTGAAACGTGGTCGGGCGCAAAAACGTAGCTAAACACATCGGCACGCGGTGGTGCATTGAAAATTCCAAGTGGATTCGGTTTGGTGCGCACTACTTCTGGAATATAATCCCACAATCTGCACATAAACAGCTAGTCGAGTAGCCTTACAGACCTGATAATGGAAATGTGTACTGGATGAAATAATCATCATCATATCAGCCCATACACGTCTGGGCTGGACGTAGGCCTCCCCGGCCCATATGACGCCACAAAGTGCGGTCTTGAACCGCCTCTTATCATCGATTCCCTGCGAGCTCTACGATGTCGACGGTCTATCGAGTTGATGGTCACACAATCCGCCGGCCGCCACTCGAGAACCATTACTCCCCAGCGTTTATCAGTTCTGCGAGCTATATGACCTGCCCACTGTCACTTCAGCTTACTAATTCTGAGGGCTATGTCGTAGACTTTGGATCTTCTACGGATTTCCGTATTCCAGATTCTATCACGTAGAGAAACCCCGATCATAGCTCTCTCTTTAGCTCGCTGAGCGACTACGCTTATGAACGAGGCCTATAGTGAGTGAGCGACCACGTCTCGGATCCGTATATCATCACTGCCAACACATATTGGTTGAAGACTTTTGTCTTGATGCTCTGCTGTATCTGTGATGAGAAGAAATTGCGAAGCTTCCCGAACGCTGCCCAAAGGAGGAAATACGGAACTTTAAACTACGTTCATTAGAAGTATTGGAACTTAGATGAATTCAATTAACGCGTACCTACTTTTATAGATGGTGCCGGCAATCCTCTCGTTTATCATAATCGATCAAGTTGTGTGCATAGTGCCATGAGTGCACTCTAAAAGGAATTACTTAGGAACAAATGTTGCATGCTTTTGAGCTCAAACTCTGACGAACGAGACGTATCTATACATATGTACAGTCGTATAGTCCGTTGAGATTAAAGTTGTGCGTGGCGACATCGCGGCAAAAAACGTTTATGTATGAATGAACCCAGATACTTAGTAGGTAAAGCTAAAAAATATAAGAATAAAACCAACCAACCTTTCGAGTTCGAGTCGACTCGCACACGGAAGGTTACGTACCATTGTACATAACTAAATCGCAAAAGGAACCCTAAAACGGTTTTTTTTTATTGAAAATAGCAACAGCAACATATTTCTAATTTTTAATTAAAAAAAAAAACAGCGTTCGCACACACATACAGCGCGTTTATAAATGGCGCTGTCGGCCTAGCTAGAAGATTAGTTTTCACAAGCTAAGATGTAAAGGTACACAAAATATGGCGCTGCCTTCAGTGAGAAAGTGGACCTCCCCTGGTGCAGATTGCGTATTTTTATATTTTTCGGCGCCGTCCATAGAGTATCAATAAACTACCATACATAACTTATTACACCATCTAAATTTAGTGCACCATTCTGAATTCAAATTAATTTTTCAACACGGTTAACGTAACGTAATAAAGCAAAAATTAAATAAATTTGGTCTTAAATAGTGCACTCCAATCTTAATTCAGTTTTGAAATGTTGTTAATAAACGCGAAAAATACCCAATAAATAGTACCTAAGTAATCATAATTTTTACTGTTATTTACCTTAATACATACCTGTAAAGCCGCAGTTCTTTAGACTAGACGGATTATACATACATACATGTTAGAAAATACACATGCAACCGAATACTGCTCTCTCAGAATGCGGAGATGCCTCGTAATGTCAATAGAAATTTTGTTAGCATAGGTGATCAGGGGACCTACCTCGAAACACGAAATACAAAGTTTCGGATTGCACAAAACGAACAACCTTACCAGAAAGGTGCTTCGAGCGTGGCACCAACTGATGATACCTTTCGTTTCGGATCTCTAAGTCCTGAGACTAAATAATTTTCATAATGAATTACCGGGTTGGTGACCGCTCGTCGTTTCGTGCCATCCGTCGTCCGTTACTTATCGTTTCGGTTCGGATCTCTAAGTCATCAGACTAAATAATTTTCATAATGAAAAAAGAATGAAAATAAGAATAAGAAAATCTTTATTAATAGCATTTTCATGATTGACAAGTATTATATTTTTAGTTAGTTTCTTAAATTACCTTACATCAATATGAGCTACGGGTAGGTACTTATCTACTTATTAAACACTTACTTCATTTCAAACTTAAATGCTAAAAAAATGTGTACTTAATTGTGGTCATCGAATTAAACTAGACTAGACTAGCACTTTCATGGCTGAAAACACAGAGTGCGATATGCGGATCACTCGCGCGACGTCGTGCGTGCCCCTGCGGGTCGCACCGCCGACAATGGCAGTGATCGTGTTAACGGTGGCGATTGCCAATTAATTAATTAATTATATTTTTTTAAACAAACAATTAAAAACACAAAAATAAGAGAAAACGAAAGTCGTGAGATACTTCATCCGTCCCTTCGTAATTCGTATTTCTAAGTAGACCTACTGTTTAAGTTTCGGTTCTAGCTTACCTAGCGAGGCTTGACTTCGGTCTAAAGTAAATCTAGTAAATGGTATAAAGATTCAGTTCAGGAAATAATGAATAACACATTAATTTGTATGTATTTAAGTCGGCCTACGGTTGTGTCCGCGATGCCGAGCGATGCGCGACCACACTTGACTTGACCATCGAGATAACCAGCCTCTCCGCTTCGCTACTCCACTATTAACACAATTTAATTATTACAACTCCACATCTACGTTATGTTTATTTGGGCTGCGCGTTTACATTTTGTTAGAAAGCCAATCTAATGATCTATTCCGATTCACGTAATTGCAGGTTTAGGCGCGGATTACGCGGATTGTTTTTGTGACCTGAATAATTTTTTTTAAATTGCCAGATTTCAATTCATTTGGGAGAATGCTCACAGGAACTACATGACCTGATTTCACCATCCCCCTTCCACTTCAGGACAAGCAGACGCACACACAGCGCATTACCACCCCTATTTGCTGGATATACCGTCCACTCGCACGAAGCGATTTTCCTCCACCTTCATCTTTCGTACCGCTAGGGTTTGGAACACGCTATGCTGCTGTTTTTCCGGTTAATTACAATCTGGGTCTCTTTAAGTTAACCGAGATTAGGTATCTTCTCTAGACCTTCGTGATACATCGTCGGCCACATCTTCACTTTCCATCAGGTGAAGGTCTATTGACTAAAAAAAATACTTTACGGGACGTTATGTCTTCGCCAAGTCTTCGCATCGTGACATAGAAAGTTACAACCTACCTTTAATTATGGAAAAACGTTTGTTCTTACGCAAAGTTATAATGTATAATGCGACTTTAAAAGCTTACGAAGCAGTTCCCGACTGCAATGGTAGACGGAGCATCACTAATGCTCTCTTAAGGCGGCTAATACATCTTCACGGCTGCCGTGTCGTAGTCATGTGACTGAGATGAAGTGGCTGGTTGTCTGTACCTAGCTAGCCTATAAATCGGTACTGGAATCCAAGGTATTTTATGTCAAAATACATTTATAAACAAAAACTGATCATAATGTCAGAAAATAACTAGGTAACAGCAACGTAAGTAATAAAACACTACCTGGAAGAGATCGCTCATAGCAATAAGGCCGCCTTCGTATTGTGTCGTTTTTTCGTAGCATTTATTTCTGTACTGTTTTCTGTGTTTGTGTGGTACAATAAATAAAGTATTATTACTATCTAAAACACAAACTTCGACAACGCATAAATGGACATGAGGAAAGAAATGGTTCTAATTTGAGTTCGAAAACGGACAAGACAAATATTTTATATTATAATTTTTTTTGCTTTTGAAACCAAAATTTGTTTCGTACTTCATGATTTGTTTCGATGATGACCATGAGCCATAAAATATTTTCCACTAATATTTATTTGGTTTTGTAACCCTTTGTTTACAAAAAATATCTGTTTCTAGAACCGAGTATAGTATCTGCCCGTACATGTACACCTGCTTCTTCAATCAGGGTTCGTAAACGTACGGGTGGCCCTTAATGTGTATCCAGGTGGTTGCTTCGGTAATACATGCTCATCATAAAAGTGGTAGACGTTTGAAAGGTCTTGTCTACCTACAACATAATTATAGTCACTCAGATGGTGTCGATTCAGTAATCGTCATAAATAATTTATTAAGAAAAAGAGACCCGACATCGAATCCCTTATCGTATTAGACTTTTTTTTAGTTTTACGCTCTGGTTTTTCGGTTAAAATAAAATACTTACCTACTATTTCCTCGGGAATATTCAGTGACTACCTCGGTATCATTCTCTATCTATATAATTGCAAAAGAATCATCCATATCGGTCCATAATAGACTGAGAAATCGAAGAAAAACGTAAATATACACTTAGAACCTTTTCCTTTTTCGAAGTTCGGTTAAAACTGAATGCATAAGCTAGGCACGAGACACTTTATAAGAAAAATATTATAAAGCACTAGTGTAGCTACTTTTTCACAACATTTTTTATCAAGTACGATTTTATAAAATTGGAAAGCATAACAACAACTTTCTAAATAATCCTATATTACTTCAAATCAGTAAAAGAAAACAGGACAAAAAAACCCGTGAAATATTAAACCACCGGAATCGGCTATAGCTGAACTGACAGATATAATATAGCTGATAATCCGTATCGGCCAGTCTTCAAAAGTATCAACTTTCTTATTTAAAGTTAACACTATACAGCAAGAAGATAGAAAACTCGAGATCGCAACGCCCCGTCTGCGTCTATTTGATTTGCATTTCTATTGTAATAAGTCTTTCGCTTTGTGACCTTTTAAATTAAAGATTCTACAAGACAAAGTCAAAGATCATCTGCGTCCGAATGGTTAGTTATGGAGATTAGAGAGCTCGCTTCGAAAAAGCTTAGCTCATGTAGCGTAGAAAAAGTTCTACGCTACATGAGCTAAGCTTTTTGTACAAAGGTACAACCCATACGTAATTAAATACTTATAGGTCCTCTTTTTTTTATTATCTGCAAAAAAGATAAACAGTCCCGAGGTATTTGACCTAACATTTACATTGTTGTTCTTGATTTTTAACACAGTTGAAAGCACTTGATTATTTCAGAACGTACTATCTTCAATAAAATAAATAAATGGTTTTATCAATTACTAGCGGTCCGCTCCGGCTTTGACAGGTATATTCTATAGCCTATGATCATCAGGGATAACGTAGGATTCTACTGATGAAAGAATTTTTAAAATCGGTCCAGTAGTTTCGAAGCCTATACAATTAAAACAAACAAGAAAACCTTTCCTGTTTATAATATTAGTATAGATAGTAATCACGACTCAATAAAAGCTAGTTAAATTTCGTTATTTTACATAGTCTACTTTCGTTTGACCGCAAATGGAAAGCGAAGATGTGGCCGACGATCATGTATATTTTAATTTGCTCCTAACTCTAAGCTCTACCGTAGCAAAGGTATTAAAAATAAAATTGCTAGAATTAATTTTTCCACATTGACCGGGTCAAAGTTTGATTTTACCTACATTATTACGAAGCAAAGAGGTAAATTAATAATTTTTATGGGCCCGGCCGTGTTACGAATTTCTCTTATCTTTGGCAAATTACGGTTATTATACCGATATGTAATGTAAAATTTTACAAAGGTCGAATATTATTATGGAGACGCCCTACGTCTTTAACCTGTAAATACGAATGCCTGCTGTAAAGGCATTTCTGCCCTTTTTCACTTACAAACAAAGAATTTGATGAACAGATTCTGGTAAACGATGACTAGTGAGTAACTTATTAAGGTAGGTCGAGTTGCGTTCCTTTATAATTTGAATATTATAATAGCATTATTATAACAAGAGAATTCCAATCAAACAATAGAAACCAATACAATCTAGTACACAAATGAAACAATCGAGCAAAGTGCAGACTGTTGCAAACAATATACGGGTAGCTCATCAGATCCATATCAATACCAGTTGTAAGCGTCCCCAAGGCGCTGGCTATAAAATACTGGAAATACTTAGTCAAAAACATATTGTCGACATCGACACTCAACAATATGGTCTCTACATTTCACATTCACGCTGCTGTAGAGTCATTCTAATTACATATTAGCTAAATTAATATTAATTAGTTCATTTTAATAAGGTTAATTTGGAAATTATGCTTAATATATTTCGTTTCTTGGTTTGTTCTTCTTACATAATTTGTCGCTGCTCATTGCACTAGTCTAGACTTATGATGATGTACCTACAGTTCATTCTCGCTTTCAAAATAGATACCTACCAATAGTATTGGGAGTTCGATGAATGAGTAAGATTGAGCAATTCAATAGACCTTCGTGACATCGTCACGCATATTAATTCCAATAGCATGATGAGTGTCAAACGAACAAACGTAGACAATGGCAGGCGCCTCTCACGAGCATACGCGGGCCACCTAATCAGCGGCACAGTTACTCTGCCTATTGTTCCCTCCTAGGGTTTTTGTCCACTCACATGCTAGACGCTCGTTCGGTGGAAAGCCTCCTAAAAACAGCATTTGCCCGATGACGTTTCGCTTTACCGACTGCTTCCTACTTTCCTTCACAATGTTATCGTTAAAGGAAAATATTTTCGCGAAATTCATAAGGCTTTAAACAGCAATTTTACGAGGCAGTATACTCGTAATATATTTTATGAAATTTTGGAGAATAATGAAGGTAGAGGGGCTGATAGCGTGTGTAGGGTTCCCCATTGCGGCTTTTGGACGGACAGTGTTCGCACGAGACGCGGGCCCTCGACCTCACTGTTTCAGCTGGTGATTGTCTTGCCTATAAATAGAAGCTTTCAACCCTAAAGCTATTTTCGATTTATGAAACACGTAAAACGTGAGTGCGAAGTCATCAAGCCTTTTTATAGGCAGCCCATTCTGCGGAGCCGATGGGGTCGAAATGTTTTCTCTATATAACCATCGAGGTAATGAGCGACTTCAATTTGAATGTAAGTTAATTAATAAGTCAACGCGGCCCGAGTGTTTCTAGGGAATGTTATGTTGATAAGTAAAAGGTAATTAAAATGGGTTTCACGTTCACGTCGTGCAAAACTCAATTATTGAGCTGTCGAAATTCGTTTCCGTCGGTTTTCCCGTAAACTGGAAACAGCAAACAAGAAACAACGCTAAAGAACACTCGACCACATTCAGCTCGGCGACTGTGAAAGTTTGCCTTTTTACTCTTTTATTTTGTACTTATCTCGTGTAATCACGGCTAACAGTTTTAAAGCTTTATAACTTTTTTAATATTCTCCCCAAATATGCTTTTAGGTTTATCAGTTTCGAAAAGCTGAGATTAATGGACTTTTTGGGGGATGATAAACTAGGGAATTATAACTGGCATGCCAACACAGTACGGCTGTGTTGGCATGCTACCTGCTGAGGAGTGTTTTAATACCTTCTCGCAGTTTAACATTTATGCCACTCGCATATAAATGACAGGGTTGGTATTAAATTCTTGAAATTCTCGATGTTTGTCGGTAAATTTGAGAACGGTTTCGCAGTTCGGCCGACAGTTAGGTTAGCGCGACCAATACGGATGGAAGGCAGTAGTTATTGAAGTCAAAGCGTGTCGATATATCGTTAGTTCACCTTCGGTAACATGGATGCATCATTTCGGTACGGTAACGAGCTGACTTCATTCACGCTCCAGTGAACCAATATTTTAATAGGTAGGTTTTGAACGCTAGGTATTGGAGTTACTCTGGAAATTAAATTCATACGTATGGAGAGACGTAAGAGTATCAATACAATGTGGTTTTTTAAGAAGGGCGAATGGTCTTGTCCGAAACCACGAGAGAAGTCGTGAAAGGAGTCACCTCTGTATATGATAAAAATATATTTGTATAATTATAATGCCGCTTTTAAAGTCTACTCTCGGTAACTGCATTCAGTCTTTATAATTGAATATTGATTTTAATTTTAATTTTGTACCTATAAACTCGAATAAGGACACTTTGATTTATTTATGTACCTATTTTTCATTAATGTTGTCTGAAATAAACGAATTGAATTGAATTAAACATTTTAATCCGCATTCAGTCAATAAAGTAAGTCTTTAGTAATAAGTCAGTCTGTTTAGTTTGACAATTATGAAGCATAGTACATCAAACTGTATATATTTATGACTAGCTGCTACCCACGGCTTCGCATGCGTTGTTTAAGGTTATTCTATCCTATAGAAACTGATATAGGGGATAAAAAGTTGGTAGCCTATGTTACTCTCCATCCTTTCAACTAACTATGCCAAAAATCAAGTCGATTGGTTGCTTAGTTAGGGCGTGAAGGAAAGACAAACAAACAAACACACTTGCGCATTTATAATATTGGTATAGAATTATAGATATAGATTTGATTGTTTGGAAACAATATACCTGATCACAGTAAAACAGTTCAATGTACTTGGAGAAATTTATTATTTAAATAAATAATAATAAATAAAATAGTTTTTTTCATTATCTTAATCTATACTGTACAAATCTATAAATTGCCTTAGAAATCCCCTTATAAGTATAGAAAATACATTAACGCACTAGTAGCTTTTTGGTTAGCTGGTATACCATAGATATACCAGCTAACCAAAAACAATGTTCTTTCTAACAGATAGAACTGTAATACAACAATGTATCTTTAATTGTTTCTCGCTGTACGCACACATGCATCTTCTGAGTGAATATGTAAAAGCTTGCAGCTTGAGTAAACGTTAAACGGAATATACAATGAAATGCTTTATTGGCTCTCTAGTAAAGTGTCCATAGTGCAAAGTTTCGACATGAAATTGAAAACGTGCCCGCCGAGTCGCTCGTAGAGAAGAATGTTATTTTTGGCTTCAACGCCTAAATTAAAGTGGTAGCACATTCACCACCTCGCCCCCCGCCCCCGTCTCAAATAAGGCACTTACGAATGAAAAGGGGTAAGTAGAGAGCGTTTTATTTTACAGGAAATAAACATTATGCAATTTGCCAAAATAACCCAGAATATAATGATGTTAAACGCAATAGTTGGAATTTTCTACGACCGATGGCGCGGTGGGCGAAGGTCCGTCTGCGATGCAGGAGGTTGTGGGTTCCGTTCCGGCGGGAATGGAACCCGCAACCTCCTGCATGTGTACAAATTTTGTACGATCTGCAAATATATGTTCCGGGTGTTCTGGTTATTTTCTATGTATAATATTAAATATTTATGTATAGGTATGTAATTTATTGTATTATGTATATTAGTCATCTAGTACCCATAACACAAGCTCTGCTTAGGTTGGGGCTAGATGATGTGTGGATTGTTGAGCATTATTTTCAATGAATATGTTTTGCGAAGATTTGATTCTAGATAAACGGGATTACGGGAAGTAGGTTTGGTACCCTATAGGTTGTCCATGGCGAGATAGATAATTATCTTTTTTGTGATTAGACTACAAATTTACGGTTTTCGGATTTTTCCTTTTACTTGTGCTATAAAACCTTGTTTTTAACCGAATTTCATGATTCTAAGTCAACAATACCGTATAGATTTCGTGTGCATGTGAATCACGTGGAAATTTAAAATAATCTGGACTTAAACGGCTGTAACTTTTGACTGCTATGACTTAGAAGTTTGATTTATCACGGCTGCCAAGAGGTTACAGAAATGAGTATTTAATGTTAATTTTGACTCGATATCTCCACGCGTTCTTGAGAAAAGAGGGTTCACAGACAGATAAACGGACAACAAAGTTATTCTATAAGAGTTCCTTTTTGTCTTTTGAGGTAGTTAACCCTAAAAAGCTTGTATGGTCAACTTTCTGTGCCTATCATGAGCTGTCTCGCTTTGCCAAGAATACGAGTCAATAAAGTTAATAGGACGTCCATTAGCTAAGCCGGACCCAAAGAGCTTAAAAGTAGAGCTAAAGTCATTCCGCGGGTTGAATTTCCTTGTACAAATAATCTATCAACCCTCACACAAGATAACTTTGCCAAGTAGGTAAACATATGGAAATAGTCAGAAAGATCTTGTTTCATCCCGACTAATTTCCTATACATCCGACAGAGAACTAAGGTTATCGACATAGCTCTAAGGATTAGCAACCTGAAGTGGCAGTGGGCTGGCCATATTTCGAGAAGAACCGACAACCGCTGGGGTAAACGTGTTGTTGAGTGGAGACCGCGACTCGGCAAATGTAATGTAGGACGCCCTCCGACCAGTGGGATGACGATTTGCGAAAGACTGCTGGCAGATGCTGGATGCGGCGAGCTGAAGACAGGGAGCTATGGCGCTCATTAGGGGAGGCCTATGTCCAGCGGTGGACTGATATAGGCTGATGATGATGATAAATTTTCTATACAAACTCGTTTCTACGTAGGCCTTTGAGTCATAACGAGCCCTGCCGATTTATTGGTACACACATACTCCGAAAATGATAAATTCCTTCAAGTGGAGAAAGTGCGCGTTTGACATAGTAGCACGTGAGTGAGCCGGCGCGGCGGCTCCGAGCCATGAGTCTCTCGAGATCCATTATGACATACATACATACAAATCTGCAGTCACGAAAATGAAATATACAAAGAAAATTTGCCGTAACTGTGTTTTCGACAGCGAGTTCATGAATTGATTTTTATATTCACGAGCGCGTTGAGTTTCCTATTCAAGCATTGAGGTTTGGACGGACAAACTGCGAAACGGGCTTGTAATTTTGTACAATAAAAGCGAAAATTATTAATTTCGAATGAAAAGCTCTCGTCGTTCTGAAGTCGTTGTGTAAAATTATTAGGTACCGGAAAATCGTTTTCTTGAAACATTTTCTAATTATTGAGTTCAAAAATACCAATCTCTTTTTTTTTTGGTAATCAAAGCTTCTTCCGTTGGGCTAGAATGACCCTCCTAGGCAAGTATTTTCCGGCTTCTTTGACGCTCTTAGTTTTCATTACTTACATCTTTGGAATCGAATTGCTAGCACAGATAGTTAATAATGTTCGTGCCGTAGTTTTTCTTAGTAGGTCAATGTACGCTATGAAGTTTTTCTTCGTTCGTTACTGGAAACAGTCTGAGCATGACGACGATAAATTCCTTTTAAATCATAAATCATTCCTAAGTTATGAGACATTATAAAATAATCAACTTACCATCTTAGAGAAATCCTCCTAAACCTCTGGGAAATCCTCTTAGAATCGTCACTTTAGTCACAGACACGTCCAATAGTTATGCGCTAAACCACCGTTTACATATCATAGTTGGTCACAAAAGCGGAAGAAGGGTCACTTTCGTTTGGGATAGGGTCGTAACGGTTCCTGTGCGGTGCGTCAGAGACGGCGTGGGTCCATGGCGGAGCGCGTGCGGCGCTCGCGGCGGTCGTCGGCGGCGGACTGGCGCAGGCGCCGCGCCAGCTTCATGACCTACACCTAGTTGCTGCCTCCACACCGGCTCCGGTAAACAAACGGTTCACCGACCGATTACAAGATGCGCTGCTGCTGAGAAGCACGCACATTGACGCTCAGCACTAGCCGCCTCGCGGGATCCATTTGTAATTCAATATGATAACGGTTCCGAGAGCGTTGGCGCGTTCACTTGAATTCTCTACGATTCTAGGTCGCGGCACACTAATTCAGAGAAAAGCTAGCTTCGGAAGGACGCCTACCGGCGTGGCAGGTGTCGCCGCGGCTCTTCGTTTCTTGAATGCGGCTGTGAATAAGACAATCAAGTCGTTCGTGCTTCTTCTAAATTTGCATACACGAAAGAGAAAACATATCACTGAACGGGTGCGACATTCAGCGCTCTCTTGATTTATTTACTTTCTTTTTCAAGAACGTCTATTTGTCTACTTAAAATAACGAAGTGAAAGTACGAAAACGATGTTGACACTAATACGTGATTCTTGTTATTTTTAATGAATGAGCCTAATGTCCGCGAAATCTAAATTATAGCTTTCCTCAAAGTGCTCTTTCGTAAGAAATGGAAAAATCTAATTACGTGTTCCGCCTGCAACAAACTGGATAGGTTTATTTCGTCGGTAGATACTTTATTGGTTCTTATTTTAAGACTTATAAAGTTTGCATCGAAAAAGATAAAGCTGTAATAAAGTGGATGTTAACCGTTGTTGTTTTTTTATATCTCAAGTGATAGCTATCATGAATCTTTATTGTTCACAGAGTAGCTGAAGGGGTACCGAACGCCCGAACATGCTTACTGCATCAGAAACTTCAACTTTTGAACTGTTGCATCAAGAGAACGGTAGAAGGCACTGGTAGCATAGCGGGTAACTCCTCGGATGATGAGTTTTACGACTGCTCCGAAGGAGAGACGGAAGATCATCTCCCGTGGGACCGACCTGTTGGTCGACTGCAAAGACTAACAGATGCCACGCTCAAAAATGGTGCCCCACTTTACGTTCCACGAACGCAGGTAAGTTATTGTCAGCAGAAACCGAAATAAGTTACAGTAATTTCCATGTCCGTTCCAGACTCATGTTGTATAGTCTAATATAGTGCAATGTCAAACAACATTTATGTTCCTTGTTAGGATCCCGCCCCGAAAACTGAGGACCAGTTAGAAGAGGACGCGGAACTGATGGTACGACTTGGTGACGACGCGCGAGCTTCGGAGCTACGCGCCAGGATGATGAGTGCCTCCCTCCTCTCCGACATGGAAGCGTTCAAGGCTGCCAACCCTGGCTGCGAGCTCTGCGACTTCGTGCGCTGGTACTCACCACGAGACTGGCTGCCCGACGATGGCGGCGCTCTCGGGGACCGGATGCTGCTCCCCGGCAACCCTTGGATGGAGGCGTGGGGTGTTGCCAAACCCGTGCCCGCCGCGAGACAAAGACGGCTCTTCGACGAAGTCAGAGAGGCGGAACGAGTGCTACATTTCCTCAGATCTCGAACCGTTTCCGCTGTAGCCGAGCTTTTGCTGCCAGCGGTGTTGAGGGCGGGCGCACTGAAAGCGCTGGAGGAAGGCGCCCAAGGCAGTAACACTTGCACGGGAGGAGTCGACACCCGGCGAACGTTAGAGCTGGCGGCGCGCGAGCTTCACGAGGCTGAAAGAGAAGCTTGCAAAGCTCTCTGCTTCAGAATAGTGCTGGGGAATAAGGGAGTTCCCGGCCAGATGCTGGACTCAGCCGGCCGTAGTCGCATAATAAATGCTACATATGGGATCATCCCTAGTGTGGCTCGTTATGAGTTCACCCTCAGAGTTCGCGACGCGGTAGCGCCCCAAGTCCTACGAGCGTATATGGCAGACGACATGACTTTAGTTGGAGCGTTCACGGAACGCATAGTCTGTTTGTAGCACGCGCAGTTATACGTAGCGCGGTCGGATCCTGCAATACCAATTTAAGTGTGCCATTAAAATAGTGCGGCGTCGCTGTTACGATTTTAACGAACTTTAATGGTGTTTCAGTGTCCGGCCGAATGTCTTCCTAGATTCAATCGAGTTAAGTGACCCTGTACATAAAGATACTATGTAGACTGCGGCGGTGACGGCCTTTAAATTGTTGAAATAGTCCTTAGGTAGAAGACTCTTAGATAGCTTATTGAATTATATCGATCGTGTTGAGATGAAATCCATGCATTATGTAGATTAGTGTGGCGACGCCTTAAATAAATGGTAAAATAACGCTAGATTAGTTACTCTAAGAGATATTGTTAATAGTTATTACATTATGAATAGTCCACAGTTACCTAAGGCGCTGCGCAAACGTGTTGCCGACACGGCACACCATCACAGGGAACTATACTTGCTGTCTCCTGTAGCATTGATCAGACTCAGTTCGCGACCGGTCGCTACTTCTGGCCACTGGCACAATTCGCACTTCAGTACTATTGCAAGGAAATTTGTTAATGTTGCTTGTGTCTTCAACTGGCGACTTAGTTTCCAGTTACCGACACCGAACACTTTTTGATAGTCAATGAGTATGTGTTAAGTGGGAGCAACTGGACACACGTATGCGCAGGGAGTGGATGATTTCATACTGGTTCTATAGAAATCAAATATTCATCGGTAGCTTGTATCTGACATAAGACACACGTTTCTGCAGCGCCTAAACAAAAGACAGTGGCCCTTTCACGATCAATAATTGGTCAACAGTGAAAAACTTTGAAATATTTGATACAGTGTGAATTATTCGTGATAGAGTCACTTGCTCTTTTTAGTGCAAATGCGTCGCTGCTCACTGCTTATGTGTTATGAACTACGTTATATGAAATGTGTGCAATTATGAAATGATCTTAATGAATTATCACAATGTTAATTAACTGTAATAGTTTCTCGGTTAACCTGTTAATTTTTATTATATTTTACCTAATGAATGACCATGATTTGTTCTTTTCGAGACGGAAGTGGATGGTTTAATCCGAAACCATGAGAGTTTAGGAAAGTCGTGAAAAGAGTCATGACCTTGGTTTATGAGAAAAAAGAACAGCATTTTTGGATTTGTAAATCTTTTACTTTGGCAGGAAATCGAACCGTTATTTTTTTTTATATGTGGTTCTTTATTTTTGCGTCACCGCTTTTGGTTGCTGGTAAGGATCAATATAAAATTTGACTTGTCTAAGTATTTTCTTATTTTGTAAGCTTAAAAAAACGTTATTGATATTTGACAATGTTTGGTAGGAAATTTATTGAAAATGATAGGAAATGGCAATTTTGCACAATTTTAGTTTGAATAAGTACTTCTACATCAATGTCAAAATTTTAAGTAATCCATCTTGAGTACTTGCAGCTAGCCAGGATTCTTTTAGCCTGTATTTTAATGGGGGTTAATCTTCGATAAAAATCTAATCGTAATAATTTATTTAACTTTACTGACTTTCTGTAAATAAAAAAGTAACTATGCAGTTTTTGTTTTCTTATAAATTGAGCGACTTTTCTCGAACTATTTTTATTCAAGATTGGGTCATCCACTTCCATCTCAAAAAGCCACCCTGTATAGCGTTACGATTTTCATATTTTATCTTTTATCTTCTACAATATAAATACACGAAAAGTACGTACAACAGTATTCATTTGTTTGTCTTTACCTCGACCTGTTTGATTTATTTTAGGAACGCTATTACAAGTTACCAACTTACAATTCGGTTTTATCAGACATCTAAATGTTTAGCTTATAGAGTCGAGTGTCAATATCCACTAGTAGGTACCTAGCTTGGTGGCTTATCTTGCTAAACTTTCAGGGATCGAGCCATCATTTGCAATGCCCGTAACTTCGAGTGAGGCAGAAATGTTCTTATTTGACACCTTGTTACGAACCGGAAGACGTAGTTTAGGCCAGCGAGGGCCGACACGGGAAGTACGTGAATGAAGTTGCCTCAAGATTCATCAAGTCATGGCGCTATAAAGACCTGTCGAGAAACTTGTGACTGATGATGATGATGCTTGTAGTTCATTACAAACCCTTGAAAGATTCATGACATAACCTCAAATGTAAATGTTCAATAAATAACCAATAGGACCGTTGTTCCCTTTCTTTTTCGTGATGTGAATGGTCAATGTGACCGTTTGATTTGCAAAGCCGCATCTAGGGCACGCTCTAAGCCTATGACATCATACTTTGTGGTCCTGTTATAGTTATTCTGCGGTTGTACATAGCTGACCACGTATTAGGGCGCCTTATCGACTCATTTGCTATGTGAACACACATTGCTATGTGCGTTTATGTAGGGGCGGTCGTCTATCGCGCTCGCCGCGTAATGTAAAGCTTATAACGGCTCTACTGTGATTGTGAAGCATGAATTCATAATAAGGTTTGTGGATGGTTGAATAATTTTGTAGATTTATGTGTCGTTTTGTGGTGACAGGTTCTGTCTGAGGGAATTTATTTTCACGGAAGTTCTGATTTGCATAAAACGGCTGTGGGTATTTTCCCGCTGTTATATTTTTAAGTTTATATTTCAAAATATTCATCTATTTGCACCAGTGATCTGATGCTCTACCTGAGTCAGTCTCTTGAGTGGTAAAGCATTTATGCTGAGCCGAGACGATTATGCTGCTGTTAACACACAGCACAGCCCTCTTTTTAAAAAATACTTTGTTCAATTGTTTTTCTCGTTAATTAAGCGAACTTTGTTATTCATTTTTCCAAAAGTATTTTTCTATGTCTGTTTTGTAGGTACTACAGTTGCATATAAAAGCTTGTCTATGTCTAGCAACGAAAGTAATTCAATAATATGAAGGAGAATAGAAAAAGAAAGCACCTAGCGATATTAATAGCAAGATACGAATGAGAACTCAATGTATTATTTTAAAAGATAAGTTTTGGCGAGGTGAAGTAGGTAAGTACGTGTATATTCTTCTTAGGTGAGTTTCGCAGTAGCTGATGGCATCACTGCTGGAGAGGCGTGGGCGGGGAGGGAGGGCGCATGCGTGGCGCGCGCCGGCTGGGAGCTTCCAGGCTCAGTGGCGCGCCGGGACGCGGTCGATTCTCCGCCGCGCCATATCCAAATACAAAACGAATCAACCGTGAACTCCGCACTAAACATCAAACCTCCTTTCTAAATAAAACAATGCCTTCTAAATTCAAATAAAAAATAAAACGTCATTCTAACCATAGAACATTTGTTTTTTTGAGATTTTCGGCCGTGGGCGCTTTGCAGGGTTTTGTATCAGGCCACCTCTGTCATGTGATAACAAAAACTTGCGCGCTAGCCGAATAAAGTTAATCGACGGATAAATAACTGACAGATAAATCACGGTCAAGTGTTCGGGTGATATACCTAACTTATGAAGAGTGTCAAATGTGTGATTAAACAAACAGTTTGGAAATCATGATTGGTTCTTCGTCTTTGTTTTTAAAGGTAAGAAATCACTTTAGTATCCAATCCAATAGTTAATAGATTACTTATTAGTAGAAAACCTGGCTTTACTAACTGAAAAAGAATCTGTTTTATAATTAATTACCTACCAAAAGTTAAAAATAATAGCAGTAGGATTAAATATTAATATTTTGGTATGGACGCTAGCTTTTAGCTCAGCACACTTTATGGAGGTAAATTAATTCTATGCACGTGTTTTTATTTAATCGGGGTAACAAACAATTACACTCCTAGCCTAATGAAATAGATTACTCGTCGTCTCAGTATACACGTACTTATTCTAAGTGATTTTATTTAAGTAAGTATATGTTAACAACACCGTTGAAATAAAAATAAACAGAAGTGCATTTACAACACTATGCAAGTATCAAGTTTTACTAACATCATCAATAAAGATATTTATGAATAAATCTGAAAATAACAAATAATTAAAGAGGTCTTTCGTATTTGATTTTCATAGACCTAGGTTTTGGTCTGACCGTAGAGGGTAGGTACCTAATCACGAGAATGCCATATAAAGGACATACCTACCTATTTGGTTTTATGGTAAACCGTAATCTTAAGCTGAAACCTACCTACCTACCTTCCTATAGGTGTATGACATTTGAATAACATTCAATTTCAATTCGCGGTTCTGGATCGACCTATCGCAATTACCCGTTATTTTTACCGCTTTTATCCCTATCATTGTAATTTCCGTTTTATTACTTTGCTTTCAACTTTGGTAAGAATATTTTTTTCCTTTTTAATAGTAGAGTCTTTGTCGGGAATATGTTTTTATCGGAGCCTAAAAGAGACCCCTGCTTGCCAATATTGACTCTTAGTCTTAACGTGCCTTATCGAGGAAATTAGACGACGAGTAATCTAATGATGTATTTTGTGGCCGGCGGAACATGTATGAAACTTATTGCAAGAATTTAATAAATGATAATTATATGCCAGGATACGGTATTGTAGATTATGTAAACCTTCGTAAGAGGATGAACTCTGACTTGGTGTAAAGGCGCATTCACACAGCATCCGTTTTTTGGATTAGTTTTTTTCGTGATGATGGTATGTTATGTATGTTATTGTAGAGTTACTTCACACACCCGACAGTAGGTATTCCGGATCCATTAAACGATTTTTAGGATATTTATATTTCCCTTCGAAATATATAAAAATTGGGCATAAAACGGCTGTAACTTTTGATTGCGTTGATTTAAATCGTGGCTCCAAGAGGTTACAAATCTGAGTATATGATGAGAATTTCAACTCGATACCTCCACGCGTTTCTGAGGAAAGAGGGTTGATAGACGGACAGTAGGACAACAAAGTGATCCTTTAAGGGTTCCTTTTTCCTTTCGAGGTACGGAATCCTATAAATTGTTTACTGGATCCGGAATACAGTCGGGTGTGAACCCGTTCCTACAACTACATACCTACATCATTACGAAAAAAACATACACACAAAACATATAAGGAACTTCCCGTTGATCTAGAATTATGAAACTTGGCAAGAAGCAAGGTCTTATAGCACAATTAAAGGAAAAAATACCGTATTTTTTAAAATGAAAACCGTAATTTAAAAAAAATGTAATTGTGACCAAATCAGATTTTTATGTAAACTATGTCTGGATTGATTTCTTTGCTTACGAGTAAGTTTGTACGGAACCCTTGATGCGCGAGTCCAACTCGCACTTGACGTTTCATGTCCAGTATGCGCTGTGTGAACGTACCCCGTACAGGTAAAATATTGATCTCAATCACAAATGAATTACATCGGAACTTAGGTACTACTCACAGATTACCCATCCATTGAGGGTAATCTGTGGTACTACTTAAACTTACCTAATTAATTTATCATCATCATCATGATGGTGAAATAATTTCCAAAAAATTGTTTGATTTCGGCGGGATTTCCCGCGTCCCACTCCCACCTTTAACAGACCGCACAATTTTTTAAGAACTTTCTAAGAGATTCAATGTCTAAGAGATTACCCAGAGTGCGAGGACTTATGCACTCAAAAACTTCTAATTTCATCTACAATCAATTTTCGGAGATCATAACTGAAAATATGTTCACATCTTCACAAAGTTTATTGATACTTACGTATGTATAGTTACTCAGACTTTCATTAAAACTGGCTTCTTGTCCATCACCATTAGGTACCCTTACCGATTTAAGTGCGTTTTTAGGGTTCCGAACCCAAAGGGTAAAACGGGACCCTATAACTAAGACTCCACTGCCCGTCCATCAGTCTGTCCTTCTGTCACCAGGCTGTATCTCATGAACCGTGATAGTTAGGTAGTTGAAATTCTCATATATGATGTATTTCTGTTGCCGCTATAACAACAAAAACTAAAAAACAGAATAAAACAAATATTTGAGGGAGGCTCCCATACAACAAACATGTTTTTTTACGGAACCCTTCGTACGCGAGTCCGACTTGCACTTGGCCGGTTTATGTTATCAGACGATTTCTATATAACCAACGAAAGGAAATTTATAACATTACCTTACGTTTTAATAAGGAATTCTCACAAAACGTAATAAGTCCCAGACACACCATTCTTTAGAACAATCGACACATTTTAATTGCATCCTCGAGCAATTTCCGCGGCCTCAATCTGTCTTGTATCGGCCTCTTGTATCGGTCTCTGGTATCGGTCTCTGCAGTGAAGCATCGCATACGATGCGAGTATGTTAAATGGAGCGATTCTCGCGTCCTCCATGTCCAGTCCACTGAATAGTCTTACTAGAGTTCCCTCTAAGGTCACGTTTAAGCCGAAACTGAGGCCGAATTTCGTTTCTTTTTGCTGTCATTGATAGTTACTTTAGTATTCTAACTCGATGCTTATACCTTTTAGTTTTATAGTTACTTATACCTTTTTTTAAATGATACATAAAAATATCTAACTCCCCTTTGTTTGTCCTCATAAGACAAACGTTTCACTTGTCACAATTAACCGCAATGAATACTAATGAACCTCATAGTTAGAACGCCAGACGGTCAGAGAAGTGCTTGAAATTTATTACTGTGCGTCATTTAATCGGTAAATTGACGACTCTGTGGTGCGGTGGGCGAAGGTCTGCCTGCGGCGCAAGAGGTTGCGGGTTCGATTCCCGTCTTGGGACAAATATTTGTACGATCTGCAGGTATTTTTTTGGCTTGGGGCTAGATAATGCTGTGTGAATTGTCCAGCATTATTTATTATTATTATTTATTAAATTCAGTGCTAGCTATCATACAAGTATTTCAGTTCGTATTGTTCTTCGACTTTAATATTTATTTCATTTTCAAATTTTAGGAAATGTAGCGGCTAGGGCAGCTATGCCACATGGAGGGAAAGTACCTTAAATATTGTAGATAGAAAAATTTACTAAAAGAAGACTTCATTTTAATTTTGAAAACAAATTAAACTGCATTTAAAGATTTCTGAATCGCCTGTCTGAAATGGGAATCGAACTCGTCAAATGTAAAAAAACACACCTAATTGAATGATACCGATCAAAAGGCTCAGTCGTAGGTAAGTATTATTTTTTTTCCAAACACGGGATGCCTTGTATATACTACACAATATATTATTATCTGTACTTACTTACTAATATTATAAAGAGGTAAAGTTTGTGAGGTTGTATAGGGGATAATTTCTAGATATACTGAACTGAAAAATTCTTTTACCAATAGAAAGCCACGTTATGTGTTATGTCAAAGGTTATGTAAATGTATTAATCTACCCGTGCGAAGCCCGGGCGGGCCGCCTATAGACCGAAAGTTTCGGCCCAGAAGACCGAATCTAAGCAGTATGGTTTTTCGGGCCCTAGTTCCGAGGCGTTCTCAGGCCATTATAAATAGCCATTGGTATGTACGTATAATCGTATATGCTATTATAGTGTCCGCGCGGTTAGACTCTGAATAGCAGACGTGGTCGCTTCGCCAATCGCCATACGAAGGTTCTTGACTTTTCTATCCCCTACAAATTATTGTCCGTTTTATGTTACCTCATATACGTGTGCGGTGAAGTGACTCTCTTTTCTGCCCTAATAAGTTTACACGACATAGAAGTAGAGTTTTCCCTTGTTTTTAAACATTGTTTAAAGCCCATTACAGACAGAGCTATAATATATATTAATATAAATCATAGCAAGATGTATTACGGTATATTTTCTGTAGTAATCGGCGAGTGACCACAGACGCACCTATAACGTATATTTTTATTACGTCACCAAAATATGTCTAAAGATATAGCACGATATATTGTGGCTATTTGCTATACCATAATAAATTAATGAATGTATGAACACTTTATTGTACAAAAAATTACATGAATAAAATAAAAATCTTGTCTAAATAAAAATATACGGTACAAAAGGTGGCCATATCCCTGAGAACGATTTCTCCCAGGCAACCTTGGGATGGACAAAAAATATAATAAAAAGTGATAGGTAGTGCACAGATAGTAAATAGCCAAACTAATTTAATACAATAATTTAAATACATATTATATATTTATACCTACTAATACGATAAGTAGGTAGGTATTTAATGTATTTATGGTATAAAACGAAACAATCATAATAAAAGCAAATTAATAACCAATTAAAATTGCAGTCACACCTAGAGTTACAGAAGAAGTGCATAATGAAATGAAATTAGATTAGACAGCTGAAGAAAGCAAATAGGTCAATTTGGATTTAAGAAATAGCTTACTTAATATTAATTTATAGCTCTGTCTTTTGTAGGCTTAAATAAAACAAAATTGCTTTAAAACCATGGAATAATATGTTTTAATCTGCGGAAAATGATTTAAGTGGCATCCGTTTGGTTGAGAGGCAGTCGAGTAGGTACTTTAAGCGTGATTGGTTGCGTAGAGCAGGATAATTATGCTCTCTACGTAAATGGAAGTAATTCCCCCGAGTCTTATGGAATTCAATCTCTTGTCCCTAAATCATAAGTTGTGACTTCCGAGTTAACGAGCTGGCAACTAAACAACAATCAAAGCTTATTGTGACAAAGGAAAGTTTTGTCTGATAGCGTAAATGAGTTTGTTAACCCCATGTAAGTTAAGTATCCAATCGTTAGGAAGATGGCTATAGTGATTATTGTAGCTTGTCCTTTATTGTCTACGTTCACTTGGTTGGTCCTTCATTGTCTATATACGTACTTTTTTGGGCTATTATGTGTCTGTTATAACAACAAACAGTGACAAAACAGTGACGTCATAAAATTTTTAGGGAATGTTTGGGAATTTTTGGGGCTTATTTTTTGTAATGTGATAAAAAAATAAGCCACAAAAATTCCCTAACTAAAATATTTTAAAACAGTTTGAACTGTTCCGCCTGAAAATTCTCAATCAAGACGTAAAAAAACCATAACTTGAATACTACGAAAAATCGGGGAACATGTATATTGGTTATTTTCAGGTAGGTACCCCCTATGAATCGTATTTTATTGCATAAAATGATCTTTGTAACAGTTGTGCCAGTTTACGAAAATGATGAGTTTACGATAGCGAGTCAAAGTAATATTTTCAACATCAAATTAAAAAAAAGAATGGTCCATCGTTTCCGGGAGATTATAAAAACATTGCGAGACCCTAAGCTTTTATAATATCACTAAAATAGCTACTTAATACGCTATTATTTGCTGAAATCGGTCTTTAACACTACTGAGGTCTGGAATTTTGACCTCAGTAGTGTTATGTGTAAGTGTTAAATTAGTTATTTGATCCAAGCAACTTATTATTGCCTATTTTCTCATTTCTTTGGCTAAATAGAAAGGAAATGGACCAACTTAAACTTCAAGTTCATTTATTCATTTGTGATACACATGTATTACAGGGATGTTTACACATAAAGTTAAAAGCACTGTGACGTGGCATTAGGCGTACAAATTTAGCACAATTCAGCAATAAAAATCAATATTAGTGAAGTTTTACGAATTGAAAATAATGCGTTTACCAATTTTAAAATGAGTATGTACTGTTGCACATTTAAAATTGATCTACTCTACATTTACGTACAATTAATCTGCGTCAAAATATTCATTCAAGCGTGTCTTACTAATTAATAAAACGTCAAGTGCGAGTTAGACTCGCGCATCAAGGGTTCCGTACATACTCCTATTCTTTAGCAAAGAAATCAATCCAGACGAATAAGGCACAATAATTTTCTGATTTGATAACGATTATGACGTAACTTATTTAGTCCCTCGAACTATTGGCGTCTCGAGACTAAATAAGTTACGTCCAACCCTAGTGTAACAATGTACTATTTTGTATGAATAAACCACAAATTTATGGTTTTCTGATTTTTTCCTTTACTTGTGCTATAAGACATTGCTTCTTGCCAAATTTCATGGTTCTAGGTCAACGGAGAGTACCCTACAGGTTTTTGGTCCATGGCGAGATTCGAAAATTATTTTTTCTGTGAATAAACTACAAATTTACGGTTTTTGGATTTTTCCCTTTACTTGTGTTATAAGACCTTGCTTCTCACCAATTTTCATGGTTCTAGATCAACGGGAAGTACCCTATAGGTTTTTGGTCTATGGCAAGATTTAAAAATATATTTTTTCTGTGATTAAACTACAAATTTACAGTTTTCAGATTTTTTCATTTACTTGTACTATAAGACCTTGCTTCTCACCAAATTTCATGGTTCTAGGTCAACGGGAAGTACCCTATAGGTTTTGTGTGCATGTGATTCCCTTGGAAAATTAAAAAAAAATAGACATAAACAGCTGTAACTTTTGATTGCAGTGACTTAGAAGTTTGATTTATATCGAGGCTTCAAGAGGT
This sequence comes from Eupithecia vulgata, assembly GCA_946478455.1. Classification (NCBI taxonomy): domain Eukaryota; kingdom Metazoa; phylum Arthropoda; class Insecta; order Lepidoptera; family Geometridae; genus Eupithecia; species Eupithecia vulgata. The sequence goes on along the minus strand of OX297862.1, from coordinate 4,513,882 downwards.
TACGAGCCTGCGTATATGATGTGAATATCAACTCGATAATGAACAACTCTACGCGTTTCTGAGAAAAGTGGGTTGACAAACGGACAGACGGACAGACGGACAACAAAGTGATCCTATAAGGGTTCCTTTTTTCCTTTTGAGGTACGGAACCCTAAAAAACAAAAAGATTAAATTTAAATATAATGATGTCATTAAATATAATTTTGGAAGCCATACACAAAAATACTATTCCTAAAGAAAGCCGTTTTCACGTTATTTGTTGTTATTGACTAAGTAAGATAAGTTGTAAACAGTCTTGTCGTCGATTGTTGGTGTTATATGTTAATAGTCCCGGGTTTCGTCGAATAAATAGAACAAGTTCATAAATATATAGTGATGTCAATGTCAGGAGTTTAAGTTTCTTGAAATATGGTCGACAGCTGTCCCTTCTTTTAATACCACAGAATTCTCGAATGTAGCTCTTTTGGGCGATAAATGAACGTAAAATTTTTAAAGTATTGCTTCAAAAAATTATACGTAAACCATGAATAATGAATCGACTTATTGAAGAAGATGTTATTGCACAAATCCAAAATCCAAACTAGCCAAGTGAACTAGTAAGAACAGTTCAGCTCAACTCGTTCCTAGTAGTTCACTTGCTCATCAGTCACGAAATGAACCGGAACCACTAAAAAGAACTATTAGGAAGGCAGAACAGAGATAGACAGCGCATAATCCACGTTAGTAAAAGAGACGGAATCGCAAACAGTTCTTTTTATTATTGTCATTAGAAATTGAACTTTATCTCGTTAACAATAAGTAATAATTCCGTAAAAGTGAACTAAAGGAATCATTAGTACTATTAGTATTTTGTTCTCTATTTCAGTAGTACTAATTAATAAATTTGTTTTTTTTTTAAGTTATGGACATGTGTTTTTTTTACGAACATTTCACAGCAAATTTGGCTAGACTAGATATAATATTAGCAACAATGGATGTGAATTTATTTAGGTTAGGTACAATAAGGTAGGTGATTTGTGGAATCAAAAATGTTGGCGAGCGAGGTAGGTACTAAAAGAACTAATAGTACTAGAAGTCCGAACTAGTACAGTATTACGAATGTACTAGTACGGAGCGATCCCTTTACTGACCGAGCAAGAACAAGCCTAACGTGAGGAAAAACAGAGTCCAGTTAACACAGCGAAAGTAGTAAGTAACAAAGATTGGAAATAACAAAGTTTTATGTATGACAAAAAATAAGTTTGAAATTTGTTTGATTGGAAGGCAATTTGGTCCTTTTCCTATGCAAATTAGCCGAATGAGAAAACAGGCAATAAGTTGCTTATATCAAATTACAAATTTTTGCAAATTTTCACCTCAGTACCTACCATTAAAGACCGATTTCAGCAAATAATAGTAGCATTTTAGTGATAGTATGATAGCGAAACCCTATTTCGCAAAGTTTATAATTCTCCCAGAAACCATCGACCATCATTTCTTTTTATTTGATGAACATTTTTAAACAAAATAACTATAAGACTACGAAAAATCGAGGAATATACATGGGGTATTCAGGTACCCCCGGGGGATCATTAATTTTTTTTGACGTCACTGTTTGGTCCAACCCGTACATATCATTAATTTTTTCATTTAAGTAAGTACCTGATAAGTTATTGTGCCGTGAGATTAAAAAAAAAGAAACCGTAAATTCATTTTAAAACTCCCTAAAACAATAGATTCAAAATACAAGATTTTAATTTGCCACCAAGTAGTACACAAAAGAATTTAGAGTTAGGTAAGCTTCAACATGAGCCCGGGTACTGCAATTTAGATCATAGATTCCAAATTACAAAATACTATTTTATCATGTTATAAATTTTGTTAAATCTAATCGAATAGTGTTTTTATATGCTCCAAGAATCTTTAATAAGTGGTAGAATTTATGTTCCTTGTCCGTCCATGTACCTATATTTCTTTTCTTGAGCTTTGATTTTATGTTCGTAGTGTGTATTTAGGTACTTATTGTATTCTATATGTGCAATGTTATTTAATTTAAGTCGGTTAAGTATCTGAGTAAATAATTAGATTAATCGCTACCTAGAAAGCCCTCTAAAATTGTAGTGCCCTTACAGAGTTCATGTTGAACTCTCACCTATTTGTAAGATCTATGTAACAACATGTCCGCAATTTAATATGTGTCGTTTTCTATGTATAATAAAAAAAATCTATCTATGTAATGTATTGTATTATGTATATCGGTTATCTAGTACCCATAACACAAGCTCTGCTTAGCTTGGGGCTAGATAATGCTGTGTGAATTATCCAGCATTATTTATTTAATTTAATTTAATAAAAACTTGAAACTGGATTGGTTCGAACATAGCTGGATCTTTTTCTGCAAGTTCTTTTTCTTTAAACATTACACTTCATCTGTATGATGAAGTGTAATGAATAAGTAAAATATAAAATAAAAAATATATAAAAATGTTATTTATATGGACCAGTTAAGTTACCTGTAGATTGTTTGCAACAGTCTGCAGTTCGCTTTATTGTTTCAATTGCAAATACTAGTTCTAATTGTTTGTGAAGAGTCAAGTTTCCTTATTTATAAATAATGTATCTGGAAGTTAATATGTAATGCAAATATCACAAAACTGATAATTGTGTAATGAATGACAACTATGTTGTGTACCTAATCCACCAAGATTTTCCCTGTGACATGTCAATATGCTTAGTTTCCTTTGATGTTGAAAATGTTGTAAACTAAAATGCGTAGGTAAACCACGGTAGTGAACGAATATTGTGCGGTTTAAGTTCAGCCACGCAAGCTCTCGAGTTTGCCGGATTAGGTTTTAAAATGTAACCTTTTATCCGGCTTAACTTTATTTTATTTTATGTAATGTTTGTGCTTCAGGTTGGTAAAAGCGAAAGGTCAAATAAATTTAACAATACCTATCTACGCCCAGGATTTAAACAGGTGGTTTAACTAATTTTAGACGGCGCGGCGAATGAAGCGGCTCAACCTAAATTGTATGTTTTTAAATTCTTAATACGGCTCTAAAATGACTGACTTTTTCAGTGTCAGCAAAATCTGTTTCCCGGCTTTTCAGATTCTGACCACAAGTGCTCCAAACTACAACGTTTCAAACACGCTCTTGACGATTATTTACGATGTAATAAAAATATCGGTTTATGTCTCGAGTCCAACCAACGCGATGTAGAGCAAGTTTATGAAAAAAATTGCCTGTTCGGAGAGATAGTTTAACCAACTGTTGTACACCACGACTAGTTGTGTGTGTGTGTGTTATGTGTGTTTGGTGCATTGCTTATCAATAACTAGTTTCTGTCTGCGGCTTCGCACGCGTTGTTTATGGTTATATATCTTCCCCATGGGAACTGATTTATGGGATAAAAAGTAGGTAGCCTACGTTTTATTCCAGGCCTAGAACCTGTATGCAATTTCAACCCGATACGTTCTGTATTTTGGCGTAACATCCATACCAGTAAACATCCATCCAAACATCCAAACTTTCGCATTTATAATATTAGTTATAATACATACACCATACTAATAGGTAGTATAAATTCGAAAGTTACTCTGTCACTTTTCATATCTCACTATCTGTTACTTTTCACGTCAAGACGGCTGAACGGATTTTAATAAAAGTTGGCATGAAGGTAAATGTTATTCTGGGGACGGACATAGGCTACTTGAAAATCGTCTGCAAAGCGACGGGAATCAACTAGTAATAATAATTTGTACATACCTAATCAAACACACTGCCCTTTGCTACTTTTTACAATTTATAAATTAGTAGATGCAATAAGATAGGAATTAGAAAGGGCTTGATTATAATATATTATAAAAACTATATCTTTGTTGTAGGTACTAATATTATAAATGCGAAAGTGTGTTTGTTTGCCCTTCCTTTTACGCCCTAACTTAGCAACCAATATAAATAAATAAATAAATAATGCTGGACAATTCACACAGCATTATCTAGCCCAAAGCTAAGCAGAGGTTGTGTTATGGGTACTATACTAGATAACTGATATACATAATATAATACAATACATAGATATGCATTTTTATTATATATAGAAAACGACCAGAACACCCTGAACAAATGTCTGTAGACCGTACACACATTTGTCCCGAGGCGGGAATCGAACCCGCAACCTTCTGCGTCGCAGGCAGACCTTCGCCCACCGCGCCACATCGGTCGTCCGATATACTTACTTGATTATTGGCATAGAGTTAGTTGAAAGGATGTAGAATAACATAGGCTACTTTTTATTTCACAAACCAATTCCCAAGGGATAGGAATAACCTCAAAACAACACATTCAAAATCGTAGGTATTTACAGAACTTAATCAAGTTATCGTCGATATCTTAATGTTTTAGTGCCAATATTATAATTTGCACGGAACATAAATAATTTGAATGTCCAGCATAAAATCGTAATGGCGTAGGTAGAATGATCTATCTGAAAAAACGTAAAAAATATAAATTCACTCCCACACCTGACCTTTATCAATGTTTTAACTGAAACTTAATTTGCCTATAGCAAAATGCTAAATAAGTAATAAAGGTTACCTAGTTTTATTATCCAAGTACCAGTCAGCGTTATATTCATTGAGTTACGTTACTATTGAATTCCGTGTTGTGTTCAGTGTGTACGGATCTGTGGTAGGGATCTATGGTACCTGTGGGCGTGTAGAGGCCACCAAACTTTAAACCTTATAGTATATAAAAACAGGTAATTTTAAGTTATTTACTTTCAGGTTTTTGCTGTTGTAGTACCTACGAAAGTCTCACATTGGGATAATTAAAAAAAATGGATCATTATTATTGTCATCTACTTTATTGGTATTCTGCAAAAGAAACATTTTTTGGGTTACTTTCAAAATTGGAAATTACTGTCTTAGCCTATAATATTGTACTTACGCTTTATCTCAGTCGATAGCGTAAAGTTGGATAATTTCGGTTTTTAAGTTTACGCAATCAAACCTATGTCAAACCTCACTATGCCTACTCTATTTGCGTATCGTAACGCACTATTTAATGTTACCTACGTAAATTAAATTACCAAGATTAGGTACCATTGAATTGACCCAAATAAGATTATTTTTGCAAGAAAATATATCTCACGCGTTTGGAACCAGATCAGGACTCAGTTTTACGACTACGGTAGACTCGCACAAGACCCTGATCAGGGTATACCATAGTCGTAATATAAAACTGACTCCTGATTTGGGTTCAAACTAGTGTAGGGGTTACATAGTAGTAGGTACGATTATATTTTGAAGGCTATCAAAGTCTTATCAGAAAGTATATTTTGTTTATTTAGATACTCTCCTAATTCTTTGCGTCAAACAGGTAAAACTTTACAGCTGAACCGTCTCTCGTTTTCATCGAACATAATGGTTGATTTTAAGTGTTTTTTGCCCTTTAGGGACACAAAAAATAAAATGTGTTATAAAAAAAGGAAATGTAATCTGTTCCATTAAATATTGATATTTTCTCTATTTGATTCTATTTTTAAATTGTAATGATGAGGACTAAAAGATTTTTTATTTTTTTTGAGTTTTATAATCACCATAGGAAAATGTGTTCAGGTAGATCTATTTAACTGAATTATTAGAAATCTTACAAGAAAAAAAACAAGACGGTCCAAGCGTTTGGGAGATAAGTGAATAGTGACGTTATTTTGCACGAACAAACAAACTCACATCGAAGAATAAGATATCACTTTTTGCCTGTTGTGAGACGACATGGACTAGTCGTGGGCAAACCGAAAAAAAAGAAGAGAAATCGAAAACCTCCCTTTTACCTCCAAACAGAATGCAGACTGTAAATGAGTAGGTATTCGTTTGTTTCGAGAAGGTCTACGAGGAGGTTTTAGATTCTATTTTTTAGTACTACTTTTCAGCCCAGTTCCCTTGCCCAATGCTCTGTTATGGGAGAACATCTCTCATTTTTATCGACTTCAGGAGGAGGTTCTATGTTCGGTTGTATGTATTTTTTCTCAGTCAATTAGAACCGATTTCAAAAATTATTTTGATACTGCATGATCTCGAATAAGTAACATAAAAAATATTTGTTGGTATTTATCCTGTCAAGCCTAAAAACAACAGAATACTTTTGAAAAATCACGACTAGCTACAACAATTTTAGTGATATCTTCACAAATTTTTAATAGTGATTTTGTTGATTCTTTCGTTGTTGAATAAAAGTTGATTTTGAGGTTGTCCCACAATAGTTTGATCCTCGAGGAACTCATAGGCGCACCGTAAAACGTATCTAAAACATCATCACATGATAATTTTCACAATCGGTAACAAATGGTTTCCATGGCAACGGGCGAAAACAAGAGGTCTTTTCATTCGTCATTTTATCCATGTTTCATTGTCCATCATTAATCAAATTATCACAAAACTAAATTAGAATCGAATTTTAACTAGATGTCGCCACTCAAAAAATAAAATCGCGCTATCGAAGTGTTTCTCCCAAAACCTTTTTCACTATGTAATCATTTGAAGTAAATATCTAATGGTAATATCTTCAATTCCTTTTGATCTGAGTCTGCAGTGATCTAGCAAATAATAAGTACAAACAATATTTGTTTCAGAGTCATCAATGTATTTGTAAGAGCGTTTATTTCATTTAAAGCAGGATCGGGTGTTCACCTTAATAAACGGTTGGCGTCCAGCCAACACTCGGTTTGGCTCGCGGTTGGGTCATTTAATGATAATTTATGGATTTTATGGCCATAGAAAAATAATTGGGAATCCCGAGGTTCAATTGCAGGGAAATGTAAACACGTTTGATAAAGTCCATGCGCTTTTTATTACGCACATAAAATGTTTTACGTTCATACAAATGTTTTTCTTCGATCAATCATTATGATAGTAGTTGTCAAAGTTGTGAATCATGCAGTGTGAAATCTGTAAAAAAAAGATTTCGGTTGTATGACCGAATTCGAATTTGTCGTTTGTTGTAGGTAGTAAGGACTTGACCCAATGCCAATACTCCGTACTTACCTACCTATGTGAATTTAACTAAATCTATGTTGTAGGTATACCTCGGATTGGAGGAGAAGACTTTTTTGACATTTTGTTCCAAGAAAAAGGTTCAAATCGTTCAAATTCACTTGCTCGGGTAGCTGGCTTTTGAATTACACTATGTGTAATTCAAAAGCAATCTCTAATCTCAGGATAAACAGTCCCTACGGTATTTATTTACACTTAAACAATCTCCATCTGGACTACTCTCGTCGAATGTTATTAATTCAGCACTAAAACTTGAGTTGTTTATATTTTACATCATCCTTCATATACAATTGTTTATATTCGGGCATTAACAGACGTGATCTTGAAATTTTTATGAATAGAATTTATATGTTTTTTACTCGATTATGAAAAGCAACAAACAACATGCCACTTCAGTTCTCTTGACGAGTTAAAAACTTATGATAGAAGAATGATAGAAAGAATATTTGTATGCATAGAGAAATTCGCTGCTGCGTAATAATAGTACTTCATTGATGGATGGCATCACCAAAATTAGGCCTAACTTTTTTAAATAAATAATTACAATAATCCTAGACAATTCACACAGCATTATCTTAAATTCTTTATTGTACACAAAATACAAAAATAAAAATGAAACAACGAAAATCTATGTACAAAGGCGAGCTTAACCCTAACAGAGTTTTCTTACAGCAAACCTAGCCCCAAGCTAAGCAGAGCTTTTGATGGGTACTAGATAATACGCATATAATATACATAATACAATACGTTACATAGAATGATATTTTTATTATATATAGAAAACGATCAGAACACCCGGTACAAATACCTGCGTATCGTACAAATATTTGTCCCAAGGCGGGTATCGAACCCTCAACCTCCTGCGTCGCAGGCGGACCTTCGCCCACCGCGTTCATAGATCGTCAAAATAATTACTTATTTAGTTAGCGCAGGTTTTTTCAAATTTATTCAAATACCCCTATATTTTAAAAATCTTGAAGCCATGACGTAGAACTGCCAAAGTTAAAAAAACCTTTAACATCAATACACACTTCAGTATGTGACGAAAGCTCTTCGAGGTTTGTCAAGTGTGAAGCAACGCCCGGTTCCAGGAGATGATCTAGATGAGTCAGCGATTTGGTTAGTACAGCGAGGGCACTTCGCAGACAATGCCGGCAGGCTCAATGGCGGTTGACTCAAGTTTGGAGGAATTAACAAGGCCTTCTCGAGCTCGAGTGCTCAGGCTTCATTAAAAGTACTCATGACCCCGAAAATGATTCGCCGTTTTCCGGTAAAGTTTGTAAGAGGGATCATGAATGAAGTGAGGAACTTATAGTAGGTACGGTATACTGAGCAGGTCGAGCAAGTGAATAAGTTTCACGGTTTAATCGTATGTCATGTAAAAGGTTTTGTTATGGTCGCGAGTGTACGCCGTGACGTGTTGCCCAAAGGACATTTGTTTGCGACTGAGTGTAATTAGCCTGAAAAACACCATAACGTAAACTGCTGACCCGCGGGAACATGTCGCGCTGTATGGTATGCAAACCGTACATACCCTTATCTTCTGAATTTTACTTAAATCGACGATCCTAGGTCTAGAATAAAACATAGCCTACTTTTTTCCCATACCTAATACGTTTCTATATAAACAATGCGTGCGAAGCCGCGGGCAGAAAATAGCATTCATTCATTTCAAAAACTGCTGACTACAAAATGAAAGTTGTGCATCTACCTGCCCTAGACCGTCTAGATATTAATAAAAGTTGAAAGAGAGACTAGAGCTCAGGTAGGTACTAATGATAACCATAATAATGAGCGAATGAATACTGAGGTAGGTAATTTCACCAGAGCCGAAGTGAATTTTCTATTCAAATTTTTATCCTGTCTGGCGTTGGACGACAATGGCGTTAATGAGGCGAAGCTCGCGCTAAATCAGCCGAAAATTACGCCAAAATGGCGTAAGGTGAGCATTGTGGCACAGGCTTTCAGTCAGACCACAGAATGGAAGTGCTGATTTACGTTACTACACGTTAAAGCGTTTTGAAAATAGTCAATAATAATAATGCTGGACAATTCACACAGCATTATCTAGCCCCAAGCTAAGCAGAGCTTGTGTTATGGGTACTAGATAACTGATATACATAATATAATACAATACATAGATAGATATTTTTTATTATACGTAGAAAACGACCAGAACACCCTGAACAAATGTCAGCAGATCGTACACACATTTGTCCCGAGGCGGGAATCGAACCCGCAACCTCCTGCGTCGCAGGCAGACTTTCGCCGACCGCACCTCAATGAGAATGGTCAATGTTGTCGTAGGAACGCTACGAGTGCTACGATGTACGTCGTAGACTTTTCGTAGGCTCTAAAATACCGTGACATATAATTGCTAGAGAGGATTGCCTTGTTCGACCTCTTGGTAAAAGTTGTGACTACGAGCAATATCGGTGTTCAGGCAAGGAATTATATGTATTTGGCCACAATATCACCGTAAATGACTGTACTCGACTCTAGAAAACAAGATATTATAATAGTCATTTAATTTTTGTATGTACGAAAAATTATCAAAAAAGGATAACAATATCTGAAAACAGCAAGATAACAGCTTGGTAGCAACTTCAAAACTTAAAATCTGAATTGTACAGGCGCAGCGAAAAAGGTGCAAACTTGATTTTGAAAACAGGCTCTCGATATCCAAATGATGAAGACGTGATTAATGAAAGCTGACGAAACTAAAAACTGTTTCAAACTGCTGCCATTTTGATCTAATGATAGGTACTCGTACCAAGCATCGTAAGGTTTGTTGGGGCTAGATGATGCTTTGTGGCTTGTCCTGCATTACTTATTTATTTTTATATATTTGCACCCGAATTTAATTTGTAACCTCTCTCATTCTAGAACCGAATAGATAAAGATAGGTACATCTCAACCGCTACAGTGATATTGTCGAGGTTAATTCACATCCATTATGATAAGCTGTTGCCTGTACGTGAGCAACGCAAGCGCCATCTCTATTAATAATTTCAAAGGTGAACATAAACCTATTTCGATAATCATATTGCAGCTCGTAAAGTAGGCCATAGAGGTGTACTCAATGTACTCATATTATTTAGAGGCTTACGTACTTTACTTTACTGATCTACATAGTGGAGTGGAACCGTGGAGCTTACCCTGGCGTAACCCAGTTATCGATAAATCAACAACGTAATTGCTTTGTTTTAACAAACTTGTCTAGAGTTCTCTCTACGTAAAATTCTTAGTACCTTATAATAGCAAGAGTATTTGCCTAGGTAGGTACCACCAAATAGACAATGTAGACCTTTTTGTATTGGTTTTTGTGACAAACAAAACACAAAAACATACCCAACTACAGACCGTTCAGCGTAAGACGTTCCCTGCCTGGGGACGGATTCTTCCCAATTTAGGGGACATCTTACAGTGAACGGTCTGTACGGTGCGGTGACTAATCAAGCTGACTCGAGTCGACTTGAAAAGTTTTACACTAGTCACGGAATTACTATTAATAAAAGTGCAATTACATTATGACATAGATACGCTTTTTATCAAAACATTGGACATTATTTTCCCATTTCAATTTAAATGCCATACAGCGGGGCAATGCAGCCAGCGTCTTGGGGACACTTCCGTCTGGTATTGATATGGATCAGTTGAGCTGCCTTAGATTGTTTACAGCAGTCTGCAGTTAGCTCAATTGATGGCTCATTGTATGGTACGACAAAGCCCTTCAGTCGACCGCAATCACCAAATTAACTAGCCTACAAAGGACTGCTTGCCTTATGGCTACGGGAGCCATGTCCACCTCCCCGGGGCTGGCACTAAACGCATTGCTGGGACTACCTCCACTTCACTTATACATACATAAGGAGGCAAAGACCAGCATGTATAGGTCCAATACCCTGGGCCGTAGGAATTGGCTCTCCCAGAAACTGAGATCTCTGCAAGACTCTACTCTGGAATCACCTATACTGAACATGACAACTGATGTCATGCTTCCACGTCACGTGTTTGATAAACACTACACAGTGGAACTGCCCTCTAGAGAAGACTGGTCGAACAGCCAGCTTCTCTGCAAGGACGGGTGCCTTAACTGGTACACGGATGGTTCCAAAATGGGACTGGAAGTAGGCTGTGGAGTGTATGGAGAGCGACCCAGGCTTAGCAGTAGCTTAAACCTAGGTAGTTACGCCTCCGTCTTCCAAGCAGAGGTATTCGCCATTCTCGAATGTGCTGACATTAATCTGCTAAAGCGCTACACCAACCAAACCATATTTATCAGCTCTGACAGCCAGGCGGCCCTCCTAGCACTGGATTCGAAGGTCATCACGTCCAGGTTAGTCGAGGACTGTTTGTATCGCCTGAACGCTCTAGGCTTGAACAACAAAGTCATCCTAAGAAGGGTACCGGGTCACGCGGGTATCAACGGCAATGAGTGTGCTGACGAACTTGCGCGATCCGGGGCAAAGGGGACTCAGTTTGGCCCCGAGCCGTTTTGTGGCATTCCCAAAAGTCTGGCTCTAAGAACCCTCTTAAATTCCTGCTACGAGGAATCAACCAAGCTTTGGAAAAACTCCTCTGGCATGGATCACTCAAAATCTCTGATAAAAGCCTTCGATAAACGGTACACTAACCAAATCCTAGCGCTAAACAGAGATAACCTTCGCATCATAACAAGAGCCCTAACTGGACACTGTCGCCTTAACAAGCACATGTTTAAATTGGGGCTATGCGACACAAAAACCTGTAGATTCTGTGAGGAGGCGGACGAAACGCCTCTCCATCTGCTAGGTGAGTGTGGAGCACTGATGCAAAAACGTAGTACTTATCTGGGGCAAGCACCTGCTCGGCCCAGACGAGCTACGAGACTTCTCCCCGAAGGAAATCCTTCAGTTCCTAGCAGCTGCAAGGGTAGGTGGCGAACTCTGAACGCCGCGGCTTTAGGGGAGAACACATAAAGTGGCGATCACAATAGGCCCATCATGGCCGCAGTGACACGAAAGCCACCAAAAGCAAATAAAAATAATAATAGCTCAATTGATTCAATTGCAAATGCTAGTTCTTATTTATTTCTATTTATGATTGTAATTTTCTTTGTTAATAAAGATTTATGTACTTATATCTCAAAATGGTACCCCAATCTTTGCCTTATTGCTTAATCAAAGGGAAAATTGTCTATAATAGAACGATACAAAAAATCGTAAAAACTCCCAAGAAATGGCGTGATCTTTAAAATGGACTCTCATCTCAGAGCGAGGGCTCTCGAGCACGGCGCGGGTGAAAAGACGTCTCGTGGCTGGCAACAAGTGCATTCAACGAGGAAAACTCCCCATAATTGGCTTGATACATATATATCACTGCATTTGAGTTAACTTGACCTATTCATACATAAGCTTAGTTTGAGTATATTGTACCATATACTTAATTATTAAACCTTAATAAGTACCTTTATAAGTAATAAGTAAACCTTACTCGTAGAGGCCCGAAAGAACGATATGACAATGAATCTATAGGGGAGAACTCTTAGGGACCTTTTAAGCTGGTACCTACCCCACAAACTTCAAATGATGGTCATAATCAAAATGATAATGTGTGCGCATCAGTCAGGTAAATTAGGAGAATAGACAGAATGTCTAATTTAACAATCAAATAACAAATTTAAATTAAAACTAGTATTTACAATAGAAACAATTAAGCTATCTGCAAACTGTTGCGAACAATCTACAGGTAGCTCAACTGATCCATATCAATACCAGTTGGAAGCGTGCCTAAGACACTGGCTGCATTGCCCCGCTGTATAGCAATGCTGATGCGCTGTGCCAGATACTCACCAGCTCTCGGGTCACGCGTCGCTTCGACCAGACGCTCAGATAATTTTTTGAAAACCCGGAGAGCCTCGGTACCCCACGAACCTAGGGTCTCGACTCCAAGGGGAGCAAATGTGTAGGCTCTGTCGAGACCTGCATATTTGCGCCTCTTGAGATCTTCGGCTAAATCTGCCGCCGCACCAGCCCTCACGGAAGTCCTAGGAAGATGGGAAGGCGCGAGTGTGTCGACACATGTAGCGTCCCACACAATAGGCCTCCCCAACTCCCATGGGACTAGAGTCATGCCGTCAGGCCTCTTACCATCGTCACGCAACAGACCATTCGGTTCGAGAATAGCTGGTACGTTAGCGGTGGTAAAGGCCCTAAGGTCTAATTTAATCATTTTGCTTTCAAACTTATGAGTATCTAGTGGTATGGTGTGTTATACACTTATTGCACTGCACACCCTAACGAAGTAAAATTATTTCATCAGTGACCATACGGCCCAATCTATAGTAATTATAAAGAGGAAAGATTTGTTTGTTTCTTTGAATTGAATAGGCCCCGAAACTACTGGACCGATTAGAAAAATTCTTTCACCATTACAATCCTACATTATCCCTGAGCAACATAGGCTATAAAATATACCCATGCGAAGCCGGAGCGGACGACTAGTATTCTTCGAACTCGAGCAGGAGTCCCATTATGTAGGTAAGCCAATGCTTGAAGCAATTAACCTGCGATCGCAGATACAACAGTCCATTACGTTGCTGTCGATAACCAGGCTTATCAAGCCTACCCTTCACAGATTATACAATCCCATACCGATAAGCTTTAGCTCTAGTTCCTTCATACGAGTATTTAGTCTCGTAGTGGCCCTGTCTGAACAAAAGAGGGGCGTATTTGTGCCATATTAGGTTTTTTAAACATATTTAGGTAGGTAGGTATCTAGTTACTAGGTATTACATCATAGTCTAACTAAAACATATAAAAGGAAAAATCGATTTATATCTCAAGAGACTCGCTAGGGAGCTGGATCAAAGGCCAGATCCAAAAGGCGGTACTTTTGGACTCTGCGCGTATCGTCAGGAAGTTCCTCTCTTTGCAGCCCTAGTCACCGGCTGTTTGAGCCTAGCTTCGCGAAGATTATATATCAAAACGGTAGATCGTTTTGATATATTTTTTAATGTAGAATAGTTTTATAATATTTTATTGTATTTCCTATACTAAAAAATGTATTTTTCAACGAGATTGCAAATAAATGGTGTATAATAGGTATTCAAAACATAGGTAAATTGCATCTACTGCGAATACTAATGTTTTTATTTATGGTCAAAAAATAATTCTGTAATAAAACTGTCACGTCGCGTCGCGTGCGGTGCTTAGTTAGGACAAGGGTTCAGATTCAGAGACATAGATTAGTTAAGTAATTTAATTTTAAAAAGAATTTCCTAAAATTACTGCTAACGAATGAATCCAATTAGTTTATTGAATAAATATTTTTGTCAACAGCGGAGTTGTTCTGTGTTGATGCGCGGGCGGTGAGCGATGCGGGCGCGGTGGGCGACGCTCGCGCTCTCGCTGGCCTGGGTCGCCTGCGCCAGCGCCGCGCCCGCCGAGCAGCGCGCGCAGCCTGCGCCCGCAGCGCCCGCCGCGCGCCCCCTCTGCGACCCGCTGCTGCTCCGGAACCCGCCGCCACTGCCACAGGTACTAACAACGTCTCATAAAAGCAAGAGTGAAATTATGTGTCTTCTGGACGTCGTCGGCCAGAGGTCAGTAAACATAAGTACATAGGTACTAAGAAAAGCCGATGATTTTGTGACACTTTACATACAAGTAGCACTTCTCTTTATAAGTATCATCTTCGTTCTCTTTTTCTTTAACTCTCATTCGACTTCTCTATCCCTGCTCTCATGCCGTGCCGTAACATATCTAACACGATATCTGTGTTTTCAGAATGCTCGTGATCACGAGGCAGCGGCAGTCCACACGGCGCGCGCGCTGGCTGAGCTAGTGGAACAGGGAGTAGCAGACGAGACGCGCGCGGGGGCGCTGGCCCGCGCCGCCGCCCGCGCGCCCCTGGACCCTCCCGCCGCCGCCGTCGCCCTCGGCGCCCCACAACTCCACCTCGGAGTATTATACGTCGCCGACCCGCCCCGACTCATCATCTTCCAACAGAACAACTCCATAACCCTCCGACAGTTCTGGAAAACGTTAGCTTCCGCGTGGAACGCGAGTACAGTCATCTGGTCCAATGCCTGGTTCTCTTGTGGCAATGATTCAGGCTGGTGGGGCGGGGTGGCCGCTGCGAGAGGGGTCGCTCATGGTCGAGCGGCCGCCGCCATATTCCGCCGTTGGCCGTCGATACCCTGCGAGGAGGCGATGCACGACTGGCTGGGCGGCCCACCACTCTGTGATACAGAAACGACGGATTGCGAGGCGGTTCCTTCTTATGGGATTTCTGATCGTAAAATAGAGGTAACTGTTCCATCCAAGAGGATACAAGTCATTGTCGAGGTCCAATCTGACTAATGAAACCCTTCAACAGTACCGCTGCAAGTGTCGTTCTGGTCACTGGAACACAGGCGGCTCTGGCTGGCTCACAGACGCTACGCTAGCAGCTGACCGAGGCCCCTTGACATGCACGCCCTGCGGAATGGGCAGCGACGCCACGGCCTGCCTCGCAGACACATTGCGAATCGGTCTACTTGCCGGGAACCTAGCTGGCATCCTCATCTGTCTAGTCATAGCTATTATCATATTCAAGAAGAGGAAATGCAAAGTAAGTAAACCTTGAACCGAGATGTGTTAGATGATTCTGATCCTGACCGATCTCAATTTGATTTGATTCCAGGCGGTCGCGATGGGGATGTGGACCGTTCTTGAAGTAGAGTTACTTGGTGCTCTGCTGATGTATGCTTCGGTAAGTTCTCTGTCAAATCTATGTCGAATGCCATAGGTGTTCTCTTCAAGTTATCTACATAAATCTTGTCTCCATACCTATTTCAGGCAGCATCACAGTACATATCGGAAGCGAAATGGCGGTGCATAGCGGGCGCCTGGCTAAGGGAACTTGGTTTTGTCGCGTGCTACGGCTCTGTAACGTTGCGGCTATGGGTTCTACTGGCAGAGTTCCGAACTAGGAAAGCACATCGGTGGACGCCGCGGGATTCTGAAGTAAAACTTTTTAAAACTATCATTATTACTATGATTTATTACTAAAGTTTGATACCTAACCCAAAAGTTAATGACGGATCCACAGTCCATCCAAAAACATAGGCCATAAAAATCATGGCCTGCTTTGTCATCGACAACCTCCAGAAGTTCAATCTGTAGCAACCAAATCCTTTCTCCCGGAAATTATAGGACTGTTTTATTGTTTTAATGCTACCCAAGTATCATTACCGTATCCGTGTCATAAAGTGAGCAAAGCTTGTGATATGGATACCAGATAGCTGACGGATGTCACAGCTGATGTGCTTCAATCTACCTTTCCAGGTGCTCCGGATAGTAGGCGCAATGGTCCTAGGCGCCACCTGCTACCTAGCAGCCTTCACAGCCACGGCGGCATGTGAGAACGACGAGGGCTGCGCGCGCGCCGCCTGGCACCACGTGACAGCGGCAGCGGAGGTGCTACTTCTGCTGGCAGGGATACGGCTCGCGCACGCTGCCAGGAACGCTAACGTGCCGTTCCAGGTGTGTGTTCTATAAGACCGTTCATTAGAATCATTCATTTGGGCTGTTTTATCTTGTATTGCGCGCAGCGTTTTGCCTTAGCGCCTTAACTCAGGACAGGACACGCACTTGAGGAGGGTTAGTTTAGACGCATGTAAACCACTTCACTGTTCTTAAACTTATTGTCACATCGTCTAACCTTTCCAGGAACGCCGCTGGCTATCAGCAGCTCTATGGATAGAAGGTCTCTCCGGCGCATGTTTCCGCGTGGTGGCGAGCGCGGAGCCGGCGGCCGCGCCGGAGCGCTGGCCCGTGACGGCGGCGGCGCGCGCGCAACTATCCGCCGGCGCCGCGCTCGCGTGCGCGCTGGCGCCGCGGCTGTGGCACGGCTACCGAGCGAGGTCGCTGGCTCAAGAGGTAATAGCACTTACAGCTGACGGAAGCTCATTGTGGATGGTCAATGGCGATAAGAACCGGATTCAGGAACGTTGGAGGTTTGACTGTAAAATAGCCAGATGATATCGCAAGTGTCTGGAATCGCTTGACGCAGGACCGTAAGAGTGGTATGAAATAAGAGGAAATTTGATACCCGCTGCGCTGTGACGCGGCGAGCGAAGGTCTGCCTGCGAGACTCAGGGGGCTGCGGGTTGCCCCCCGTTTGATCAAATGTCAAAAATAATGTTCGTTTGGTATAACAGCGTTTATTAAAATGTGCATTTGATATAATTTTATATTTATATAATGTATAATACTACTGATGATATAATATTTTTTTGTTATAACCACATGCGGATTGATGACGATGCGGCTAGTCCATGAGATTAAAATCACTTATTCGCTACCCAAGGGCCAATCCATAAAACCCGTTCCCCGTCCTCGACACATGCACCGCGCCCGCAGTGCACGCAGGGACGCGAAACGCCGGGTGCGTTCTCGATCGAACCGCACTCATCCTGATGAAGGGATCGTTTATAGATGAAACCTTGGTGTTCTTCTAACACATACAAGATTATTAATTAACCCACTTACATTAATAATGAAAGGCTTTCTTTTATTCCTTGTTTTCAGGTTTCCCGCCGAGGACCTGCCGAAGGTTTTGGTCTCGAGGGAGAAGAAGAGGCAACGTCCGAAGAGGTCAGAGCGGAACTGAAGCGGCTGTACGTACAACTAGAGATGATGCGGAGCAAGACACTGTTGAGAGACAACCCGCATATCAGCAAACGGAGGGGAGGGAGGAAAACCCCTCATCGACGGTTCTCTTTACAGGTATTATTTCATAATAAATAGGCAATAATCAATCATTCATTTGCAGGAATACATAATTTATATTAATAATAATAACAATAATAATGTTTATTTTCTCTCACAAAGGTACATACATAATCTACATAGCTATGTGACACCAAGACTAGGCAGTGAAGGCGTTAATTTTTTAATTAACTTATTTAAAATATCAGGTTAAGCACATAGGCATAAATTATTTAAATACAAAAAATAATTACAACTAATATTTACACTTACATCTATTTTCACAAAATTTAGCCGTCACCAGAAGGCAGAGTGCCCAGAATGCTGGCAGCATTGCCACGTTGAATGGCAGTGCTAATTCGTTGATCGAAATAAAAGCCAGCATTCCGATCACCTGTGGACTCTATTAGTAGTTTTGTAAGATACTTGTAAGATTTGCGACAATCTCTAAACCTACCACTAAGGCTGAGCGCAGACTTTGAGTCAAGATTATTATTGCTTTAGAAAAATTACTACTTAACAAAAGCAATAGACTGTCTTAAAACTATTGTGACTCAAGTCTGCGCTCAGCTTAAGAGGTGTTCGAATCAAACTGCTTGTTTCGACAGGACAAAATTTATATTAAAAAAAACATCGCGAGAACATTTTCATGTAATTCTAGCTTAGATAGAACAACGGTATCGAACTCCAAGCAAAAATAGGTCTTACATGATCTCCAAAAAACATTTTTTTCAATTACTTAATAAAATTTATATTAGGCAACAAAATTCATTCTTTATCTTTCATTGCACTAATAAAAACAAAATTGAAACCTTAAAACAACAGAGGTATCGCAAAGGCGAGCTTAACCCTACAAAGAGTTCTCTTCCAGCAAACCTTATTGGGAGAGAGAGGCAAATTTGTACTAATGGGTACGTTACGTATGCATAATACAGATTATAAGAAGATACCCTACATTACCGAAATAGTAAAACAAAAACATAAATTAATATTACGCTTATTATAACAAAAATAAAATTTCTTCATTTCCATAAAATACAAAAATGTTCACCAAGAAAAGGTCAAATTCTTAAATTAATAAAACTCTAACTGACACGGAAATAAAGTGACATTTTTTATTTCTGTCGCTTCGATATGTAGATATATCAAGAAGCCTTACATGATCTCAAAAAACCCAAGCCGTGAGCCTGCCTATATAGCCCCAATGTCATAAGTAGGTACCAATGTAAATTTTTATCAATTTCAATGTGTTCATTAATTAGATAGGGTTTCTAGATAGGGTTTCCAACTAGGTCATTCATGATGGTTTTTACCTCCCTATGTTCGTGTGCCTTACCTACCATCCGAATACCGTACACATCCTACTTTATTTTTATATCAGTGTTCTTTTCAATTTTGTGTTCCTTTGATGTTTTAGTTGGTCACCCATATTTTGTGTGTAGGCCTTTTTATAATTATGTATTCATTGGTAGAATGTGTGCCATGTAACCAATAATATGCCATAGAATCCATTACCTACTAAAAGTGTTATCTATGTACCTAACTATATTTATGTATCGTAATAATTTTCATTCATTAATTAATGTTTCATCTTCCATCCCACTCCAACATTAGAAAAAAGGCAGTCGTGAAAAGGTAAGGGGTAATCGCATGTGTTTGAATCGTGGTACACCCCACCCCGCATGTATTGTGGACGTCCCTAGATCCGCCCCTGGCGACCCGGGCCCTCTTAGCCCTTGCACCGACCCTGTGCCGCCACAACCCCGCAATGTTTCAGATATCGCTTTCTCTGTGGCATTATTACGAGGGACTAACAAGTGAGGTCCTGATTCCGAGAAACGAATTTGACATGCTCGGTATGATGTAGAAACATACAACAGAAAAATTTCTACCGACTGGCTTAGTTCAGAATAAATCAAAATTGTTACATGGTCGGGGCCAAGATCGATTTGGAATATTGAATTTGCACGGCTCGCAATTAATTTTTAACTGTAATTACATATACGTTGAAGCAAAACTTGTAGTAAAAAAAGGCGAATCAAAATGTCTTGAAAATAATCCTTAAACTTTTAGGTACTTAAGTCTGTTAATAAGTTGTAAACAATGAAGTAGGCACTACTTACATGATGATGATCGATCGTAAAATGTTTTTTTACTTTCAAATGGTCTAGAACTTAAGATCTGCGCACATTTATCCAATACCCAGCAAAAAAATATGCATTTAATTACGAGCTTAAACTCGTTATCTGTAGATACGTTTTACAGTGAAATAATTAAATAAAAAGTAAAAATCATTTATTGGTACAGGACATGGAACAGAAACTGTTTTGAAAAACGATGTCATCTGCAGTAGTTCATCACTGTGTCGCAGAATGACAACGCCCTCATCACAACACAAACCAGTACAGTTATCTAGGGTACCATTTCAAAAAATAACACTTAGACAAAAATCGAAGTCGCATGACTTCGATCTTTTCTTTTCTCTTTCGATCTTTCGATCCCAATAATAAAGTAATGCATCTAATTGACTACATTCATGACAGAGTATTTTATTTATTTATTTTATTTTCGGGTTAATAAACAGTACCTAACGCTTAAATAGTATAAACTTAGATAAAATTATTTCTACAAGTGAAACCGCCCCGTTATCCGCAAGTTACTGTAGAAAGAGCTGGACATTTGACAAACGGTTGTTTTAACAGACCTTTTAATGTGCACATAAGAAACATTAAGATATTCTAAAGTCAAGTATGATGTTTTTATTTTAAATAATATCAGTAGATAAGATATTGTTGATGGTTTTCTTAAACAAAGCATATATTAGAGGGAGTATTAGAAGCTGTGCAAGTAATGATATTCTAAATCGATCATTATCTTGATAGTAACTTGTGATATTGCCTGAACTCTTCGGTGCCGACAACGAACGACTGAATTGAATGTTGAAACAACTTCAAGCACTTCTACCTATCTAACTATCGCAGGCTGACTCTCTCACAATGGCGACTACTTCGAACTGTCATTCATCATCACGCAATAAGGCTTATAATCCTGGCTGTACATATTTTGCTGATTAGCTGTAAGTTGAACTGTTGATTGTGACTTTGTTGAGGTGCTTACTTTTAGTAGAATGTGAGTTATGTGGACAACGTCATCGGAACATGTCCCATTTGGAACAGATATATAATTGGACATTCAATATAGGTACACATAGACGTAGAGGATGAAAGAAAGCCCCTTTTAAACAGGACATCAGCTTAATCCTCGCGAAATATACAAATGATTTATTTAGATTTAGATACCTACCTACGTAAATTCAATCATGTTTACCACAGGCATCATTTTGAGTTTCGTTCAAATATCCTATATTAATAATAATAAAATTATCCAGCAAACAAAAACAGATCTCAAAACTAATTTTTACATTTATTTTTATTACAATCTCGGGGTTCTCAAATCTAGAGTTTCTTTGGGAAAAGCGTGCCACATCTAAGGCGTGCCACGCGAGGCAGCGGCAGTGGCATCCTGAAAATGACTGTCCTATTCAAAACAGGTGGATGCAGATAGTGACGGGCTCCATCTGATTAACTTAAATTTTTGTGTATTTTTTGTGTATTTTTTGTGTATTTTTCGTGTATATTTTTTGTAATTTTTGTGTAATTTTGTAATGTGACATTTTTATTTAATTCTTTTTATCGTTTTATCGTGTGATGTAGTTTTAAGTTTTCATGTAATAATATTTTATGGATTTTGTTTTTAATATTGTATGGATTTTTATAATCTGAAATAAATGAATAATAATAATAATAAGGCCACATTTTCACGGTGGAATGGTGTCCAAACGCTCAACGCTTTTCGATAAAAAAACAATTATGCCTTTTTAACGGTAGTGATAAG
Source organism: Eupithecia vulgata (assembly GCA_946478455.1). Classification (NCBI taxonomy): domain Eukaryota; kingdom Metazoa; phylum Arthropoda; class Insecta; order Lepidoptera; family Geometridae; genus Eupithecia; species Eupithecia vulgata. The sequence continues at coordinate 4,492,222 of OX297862.1, read as the reverse complement.
ATCTTTAGTTTTTTGAAATACTTATAAAATCACAATCAAAAGTCACAATCAACAAACTATAGAACATTCAACTCACGCACTGAACTACCCCACAGGCATTGCAAGCTCGCCGCGGAGGCAAGAAGGCCAACAACATCGAGGCCAGTGAGGCCGAGGCGGGGGCCTCACGGACTCCAGAGGACTCCGTCTGTTCCGTAGAAGGGCCTTCGCATTACACAGATGGGGATACGCAAGCGTGATGTAGGGGAAAAGACTACTCCGATGTCTACTTGTAGAGCCGACAGAAACTCGGTTCATAGACGGTTCGGAAGGTTTGGACATTTGAAGCCAAAGTTGCTTTGTTGATGAAGGTGACTAATGTTGCTGTTGGTTCAGTATTCATTCAGAAACCAAGCGATATATCTGACACAAGAGAATATGACGCGTCAAAAATGCGGGTATCGTTTTCGTAATGACACAGCGGAATGTTTCATTATCAGGTATCGTAAAGCGTTTGTTATGGCAGAAATTTGATCGTAACTACTCTAAAAAGAGAATGAAAAGGACTTAAAAAGGATGGTAATTTGAATATTTTAAATTAGGTTATGTCGTATTACAATGAAATTGTACTGTAAACGAGATGCGATGCGATGAGTGAAGTATTTTGATGGATAAAAATCTTACACGATTTAAGATTCCATAAAATTCCATTGTGGTAAAATATTAGGATAGCAAGATCTAACTATTTGGATCTATGGGTGTTGGTATTGCTCTCGGTCCTTATTATATGTACCCATTCCTTAAACCCATGTACCCCATGTTAGACTAGGCATAGGTATGAATAAATGTGATCCTATCCCGTTAGGCAAGGACTCCGATTTGTATGTAGTACGTTGTTTGTTATTGGTGTCGTTAAAGCTGATTGTTGTTAGGGCAGTGCAAGAATTAATTGTATAATTCGTTATGTAACTTTATAATTGTAAGGTAAACTTCGAAAAAAAGGCAATACCTGTGTAAAAGTACGTCATGACGCGACGACGTTTGTAAAACCTGTTTTGTAATAAATGGTTTGTTCTGTACGTTAATAGTTACCTTCTTTGTTATTATTTATTTATCAGTACCTTAGTAATATCTAGTCATGATATCATAGGATCATTCCGGAAATCCCCCACGGCCGTCTCACACGTCGGGGATTAATGGTTATTATTAAATAGTAAGATTTGAAGTCAGCTACACCATAACATATATGAAATAGTATAAAGCATCGCGCACCTATCGGCAGCGAACCCGCGACATTTCAGTAAAATGCCATTAGGAAACGCGATGATCGCCTGCAGCGCGGATAGGTGTGCGCTCAGCTTTACATTCTTGCTTATCACAAAATAATCATGGAAAACGTATTCCGTGGTTTAACATATCAAGATATAATTATGTAAATGGCAGTGAAAAAAACTACCTATCTATTTTCCGAGCACTTACATACATAGCGGTTAAAATCGCATTTTTTCCAATGACTCATCTCACCCTTTCAGTTACTGTGGTGTAGCTTTCATGTAGAATTACATAAAAGATATGACGACCGATCAGTCAAACCTTAGCACCTATTACCTAATTATTAACTAAATATAACTTTTTAGGTTGCCTTTACGGACTTTAATGATTGTTCTCTGCAATGATGAGGAACATATAGCTGCCCCCTTCTATTCTAAGCCTAAATATTGTGTCGGTATAATGTCTAGTGAAAGTGAAATCCCGTAGGTAGTATTTTCCACTCCGGAAAAGAACTTTCTATAGACTTCTATACATTACATAAACTTAAGTAATTTCTTAAGTAGCTATTAAATTTGCTATTTAAAATATGTATTCGTACTTGTCATTTCTCCTTTTTATTTAGTCTACAGAGCGTGGTATCACAACTTTCCTTTTCATTTATTTGTGTCACAGATTCAAAAAGGTTACGCATTATTTTCCTTTTATCTAGTTTTATTTAATTTTGATGCATACGGTGTCATGATGGCGACCAAAGTTATAAATCGTACCTAAACCCTTAAATACTGTTTAACTGCAGAAAGAAGCAATAAACTTAGGCCCGAAATAGATAATAGGATTTTGTATAAATGTTACCTTAAGATAATCGTGTAAATAATAGTTTTTTTAATAAATTTTACGCGGAGGTGTTTGTTTCCCCAATATTGTTGTATGTTGAGCTTTATCAATGTTTGCCGCGGGCGGTGGAACGCCAATGACGTAGCATCTAACTAGTTTATAATTATTTATTTATCAAATAAATGACAATATTCGTACTCTATTTGTTTTATTTTCAACCGCAAACATGATAAGATAAACCGATTTCTACATAGAATGTAAATTTATGGTCAATCGTTAAATTTATGTAAGTAAATAAATGACCAATGTGGTACTCAAGCATAGTTTCATACAAAAGACTTCAACGCGAACGTCAAAATGTTCCTCTTGTAGAGACTATCTGATCTCTGTTACAGTTACGCCACCGTAGTGCTGAGTCTTCTTATATGTCATGTCCACGATCTAATTTTCTATTTAGTACATTCACGACTATGAAGTTCCTTATTTGTAGACACGTGAGTGAATGAAGATTGACAGTATGCAATATTTCATAGACACATTTATTTTTGACACATATATGCGAATCTGTCGGGTCGAAAAATATCGGGACTTACCTTTCGATTTTTATTGAGCCGACAAAGTATGTACTCATCGAAGACTACACATTAACACATATTTTTATGTATAGTACTAAAGGAAGACTATTCTAATAAGTATCTATTCCATGAAAAACCTAGTATAATTATTTTTGATACTTCCACCACAGATTAGGTAATGTTACTTCGTAGATTCGATTGACAGTCATGTCAATGCTTTACCGATTTGGTTATTATTTTTATGACATCTATTTTGTTTATGAAGAATAATTGAAAAGAAAAAAAAAGAAAAACGCGTGTAATGCTGCGGAAAGCAAGTAGCAAATAAAAAAACTGTTCGGAATCTAAAAAATCGAATCGGTAAAGCATTAATTAGGACATTACTATTTGATTGTCAGTCGAACTAACAAACAAAAAATAGAAGTTCCACTAAATGTGAACGCCGCCGCGGGATAAAAGTAGCCTACATATGATTCCAGAATTAGAGCTAAAAATTTTAGCCCGATCGGGTCAATTGTTTTGGCGTGAAGAGGTAACCAACATCTATCCAAACTTTTGCATTTAAAGTAATTAAGTAGAGTGATTTGTTTGAGTGCCTTTACGAAATGACTATGCAATGTCTATGCCGTAGCGCAGTCTTTTAATTTAGATGCCTGTAGAAGCTCTACGAGATGTCTACACGCCGTAGAGCTAGTCCTTATTCAGTGCCAGTAGAAACATAGATTATGTAATGTTACTGTAAAAGCTCTACGAAATAAGTACGCTATGTCTACGCTGTAGGGCAGAGTCCTCTAATTGAAACGCTTGTAGACGCTCTACGAATTGTCTAAGCGCCGTAGCGCTCAGTCCTTGAAGTGTCTGTAGAAGCATAGACCCTGGCAACGTTCAACGGATGCACTCTAAGGCCTGAAGTGGCAGTGGGCAGCTCCACTCGGTAAACGTAGTGTAGGACGTCCTCCGGTCAGGTGAGATAACAACCTGCGAAAGACTGCAGGCAGATGCGACAAGCTGAAGATAGGGTGATATGGCGCTCGTTAGGGGAGGCCTATGATATATATCCAGCAGAGGACTAATATAAGCTGATGATGATAATGATGCGAGGCATAGATTATGGTTACAGTAGGTAGAAGATCTACGACATGTCTTTGCTAGGTTTATGCCGTAGCTCTGAGTCGATTGAGTGCCTGTAGAAGCTCTAAGGGGTGTTTACGCCATATATAGAGAAGCTCTACGAAATGACTACGTTGTTCGTAGAAGCTCTACAAAATGTCTAAGCTACGTCTATGGCATCGTAGCGTCCATAAGTGCTCGTAGAAGGTCTACGAGGTGTCTACGCCGTAGGTAGAAGCTCTACGAAAGTTCTATGCGGCCGTTTATAACGAGCGCCGCCGTCGCAATTTTTCTCAAGGAGAAGAACTACAACAAGTCTGTTGTAGCCTGTATGGCGTAGCCGTCCGTAGCACTGAGAACTCATGAGATTTAACACCCTAGAAATTTGAAATGTAAATGACAAATCTATGTATGTGTTCGGCTGGGAAAAGAAATCGTATCTGATTGTACTCATTGAGGTATCAAAACAATCGTCTTAATTCCAGGAGTGTTCTTAGCTACATGTTATAGGCATTCTAGCTGTTGACCGCGGCTTTGCACGCTTTTTTCAAGTACTCTTTGTCCGTCTTCGGAATACCATTTACCTCTCTACCAAATTTCATTAAGATCTGTTTAACCGTTTAGGCTTGGAAAGGTTACAGACACATAGAGTTACTTTCGAATTTATCATATTAGTATGGATGCAAAAAGCAAAAAAAAGAGACCGTGTGTGTTTTTTATAGTTTTATACTGATTATTTCTAACAACATAGTGCCTACTTTCGATTACAAACAATAAATAATAATAATAATGAATAAGTAATGATGGACAATTCACAATATAAATGAATTTAACTATATCTGAATGTACATAGTAGGTATGTGACAGTAACTTAATTACCTATATTATGTCAATGTGGTATGAAAGGGTGCATAGATCTCCGTTATGGAAGGGGCCTTACCAGAAGCAAAGTTATCGGTTGCTAAGCAACGGTAACTAGCGATTATTAAAGATGTTTATTACGCATTCCTGTAATATTCTTTTATTTTTTGTTGCTATTACACGGAAGAAAATGTCGCATCGCGGCGTATCGTGGCAACGGAGGGCACACGCCGGCAATGCTGCAGGGGACAAAGGAAAACAACTGCAAATGCCATGTGTCCTTGTATATCCTTTGTGTTGGGCGTGATGGGAAAGTCCTAGAATATTCTGGAGTAGAGTTTCTAGGAGGAGAGTGAACTGGATACAAAACGATGTCAGGTGAGGCTTGGAAACGTGTGTCTGTTTCGCACCAACGCATAACTTGTCGCATGTATTAGATTAATTTCCTATACGGTGTACCTATATTTTGATTAGTTTAAGTCATGCATCGTTAACGAGACCGAGACATATGTTTAAACATATGTTTGAAGAGACATATGTTTAATTTAAACATATATTAAGATATCCGGTGCATGTAGATAGAACTTAATTCAATATGAAAACTCTTAGTTAAAGCCAATACCGCTTTTATAAGGAGCATGGTTTTGACTTGTGTTTTGTCTTACCTCTTAAATATCAATATCACAATATAATAAATTTCACCATCTATCTGTCTATCTGTGAAAGACTGCTGGCAGATGCTGGATGCGGCAAGCTGAAGACAGGGCGCTCATTAGGGGAGGCCTACGTCCAGCAGTGGACTAATTCGGATCTAATAATTAATAAATACGAGTACATTGCTGCGCCCTTACAGGGTACATGTACCTACCACTAAGCTAAGTATATCTAAGCTGAAATTGTATATAATGTATGTGTATGTATACATATATATGTATATATTTTATTTATTTATTAAATAAATGAAATTAAAATGAAAATAATTAGGCTGTTGATGATGATCTATCTGTCGGTTACCTTTTCAAGTCTAAACGGCTGAACGGATCTCAAAGAAATTTGGCAGTGAGGTAAATAGTATCCCGATGACAAAGCCGCGGGAAGCATCTAGATTTAAATAAAAGTCTACCAAGGCGGCTAGCACAGGACCGAGGTGGATGGCATTAACGTCAGAAGTCCTTCTGTGTGGGTAGATTCTGGCTGCGTATGATCAAATGTCATCCAGAGTCTTCCAGAGATGACATCTAGACTAGACATCTACTTTCTACAGACCTATCTTCAGCCTAGCTAATTCAAATCATCATTTCATTCAATATAAAACAAAGTCGTGTTAGTTGCACCATTTATAACTCAAGGACGATGGGACCGATCTTCATGGTTTTTGATTTGTTGAATTTCTCTAAGTCCGGAATAGGAAAAGAAGTAATAAAAACATTAGAAAATTTACGAAATAATAACTACCCGTGCGAAGCCGGGGCGGACCACGCTTGAAACGGTGTATTTTAAGCTTATTTTAAGGTACTAGCACCTTAAAATACACCGTTTACTCAAAAAGGAAATAAGAAAAAAACCAGATGGCGTAGTTTTCATATTCATATTGTTTTCAAACAATAAAAATCGGCTTTGTTTTTGAGATAGCTAACATGTTTTTTTTCGATTTTTAACGATAAATATTATGTCGTGTATCCGCGAATTTCGTTTGATCAAGGTTCGACAGTATACCTATTTATGCCTTGCCACGTGAGCAAAACAAAAGCAAAACTTTTCTTTTGTAAAACTTCAACTAACTTAAAAGGCTTCAGAAACGGTAGGCCGTTGAGCAACAAAGTGAAAAACTTTGTTTTAAATTAATGGGAAATTTGTTTCGTTACTTTTATTTCTTTACATTCTCAACAACGTGATCGAAGTAAGAGTCCTGTAAAGAAGTTTTATTCCTTGATGTTTTGTTTTTATTTATTTTCTGGGCGAGCGAGAATTTTTTAACTCATAGGTGTTGCCAAACAATCACGTTTATGCTGTTTTCATGAACTTCGCTTGATCTGCGTTTTAGAATTAGACACTTTTGATTATACAAAGGTGTGCCTAGGCCTACTTAGTTGCCCTAGGTCACATGTGTGCTTAAGTAGGTAGACCTAGATTTGCAAGGAGGTTAATTCGTGAAGGATTGCGTGACTCTAACTACTTAAGAAAGTGTAGCGCGGAGTGTTACGGAAATAGTTTGCTTTCAAGATTACCTACTTGTTAACTCAAAAGACATTAGACTAGCTCATCCATAGCCAGCTAATAAAATCCAGGCACATACTTGTAATGATCAGAAACTTAATACAATCAAAAAATAGAATTAAATTAAAACTAGTATTTACAATGGAAACAATTGAGCTAACTGCGGACTGTTGGAAACAATCTATGGGTAGCTCAACTGATCCATATCAATACCAGTCGGAAGCATGCCCAAGTCTCTGGCTGCATTGCTCCGCTGTATGGCAATGCTGATGTACTGTGCCAGATACTCACCAGCTCTCGGGTCACACGTATAATCAGAAAACTTGCTAAAATTTCATATGCAAATTCGATAAAATCAAACCACAAAGAAAGAACGATCACAGGATTACATTTATCTTTCAACTTCTGAAGATATGAGAACATCGATTTAAGAATTTAATCTACGACAGAAATCCACAGACAAAAGAAGTTCTAGTCAAGATCTCCTCTTTCCACTTCATCTGACTTTGATCGTTACTGTAGAATGTCTGTGCGTAGCATCAATATCATATATCGATACAACGAGACGACCTCTGTGGCGTGGTGGGAAGGTCTGCCTGCAACGCAGGAGGTTTAGGGTTCGATGCCCACCTCGGGATAAATGTGTGTACGATCTGCAGATATTTGTTCAGGGTATTCTGGTCGTTTTCTATGTATAATAAAAAATATCTATCTATGTAATGTATTATACTATGTATTACAGTTATCTAGTACCCATAACACAAACTCTGCTTAGGTTAAGGCTAGATAATACTGTGTAAATTGTCCAGCATTATTTATTTATTTATTTATACATCGACATCATATATCGAAATCGTTTCGTAAGCTAGTTTAATACTTACCAAATTGCAGTACAAAACATTTCAATTGACGAAAACATAAAAGGAGTTAAATCGTCCAATAGCGTGTGCGAGCTGTTTTCCAAGCACATTCGTGCACTTCTAAAGCACCTATTGCCATCAATCGGCGATCCAATCTATGCCTTACTTAGCCTGAGTAGACCTTACCTACTAGTGGTTTAGTTTGGCTTGGAAGTTCTGCAAGTGAGTCCATTCCATAGGTGCAATGTGCTCTAGCGAGGACCATCACTCCATTAATATTTATAATCGCGATCCAAACGGTACCAACTTTTTATATTCAATTAGTTAATTATTGTGTTCCGTACTACCAAAAATGATGACTGAAAACTTTTTGTATTTTCGACATGGTGTTGTAATTCTGTAACTAGACAGTATAAGCTATGTTCCTTATCAAACAAAACGTAAGGTATTGTTGTTTTTAATACAAAACAAATAGGACGAAAACATATCATTTTCGACGTAAAGTTGCAAAATGCAATTTTGCATATTTTTGCTTACATTTCATTATAGGTGTGTATTATTAAGAAAAAAAATAACCAGGGACCTAGATAAATACTATTCGAATACGAAAAACCACATGATAAGGTGGAAATATGCTCGAATTACAAATCATCTTGGTAGTAAGTACGTTTGTATGGGCAAATCATCATCCGCAGGCCTCTTAAACATATATCATATATCATAAGTGCTACAAAATCTAAATACGTTAGCTGTCTAATCGTTTTCAAAAGTCAGATGCAATGCATGCAGTGTCTTACCCAAAATAACTTTTATGCTTTCAATAAATTATAGGATGTGAGCCGAATCCGTGTCAGATCATCAATCACGCGTTTAAAAAACTGCTTGATATTGTTTAAGTTGTAGCTTTGTTTTGGTAGACCAATTGTTGATAATCATTTTTCGGCATATTTGCATTCGTGCCTCTGCTGTAAGCTGCTGTCAAGCCTAAAGACCATCAATCATCAAATCGATTAAATATAGGTGGGTACCTAGTCCCTTTCTATCTATAACCAACGTCGAGCAGTTTTAAATAAAAACCTACGTCCCTCCGCAAATCTTTCTAACATAATGAAACACTCAATTTTGCAATCGAGTTCCTAGGTACTTATTATAATAGAAATTAAGTAGGTACCTCCTAATAATATAAATACTAATCTAATAATATAAGGGTAATCCTGCTAATAATATAAGCGCGAAATTTTGTGAGGATGTATATTTCACGCAAAAACTACTGAATGGATTTTGATGAAACTTCACAATAATATAGCTTACATTTCAGAATAACACATAGGGTACACAAAGAAATATTAAACTACGCGGGCGAAGACGCGGGCAGCAGCTAGTATCGATATATTTCTTCATGACTTTAAAGCTGGGATCAATTTAGAGTATAAGAGCGGAAAAGGGAGCCTGGGTGTTGGTTGAACCTATCAATATCTTATAACATATCCATTATTCAATAACATAGAGTTTTGTTATTACTAACAGACAGTGACGAAAGCGAAGGAGAGGCAGGCCTGGGCAACGTTAACCGTCTGGTCGTCCGGCCAGCAGGCCAGAGCGGTAAAGCCAAGCGCGGTCAACTCTGCTTCGACGCAGCTTTCGAGTGCGGCAACCTGGGCCGGATAGATCACGTGTCGGATATAGAGTACGATCTGCATGTGCGGCCGGATACCTGCCGGCCGCGGGCCAGGTTCTGGTTCAACTTCACTGTGGAAAACACTAAGCAAGATCAGGTTCGTTGATCTTCTAACACCTTATCTCCCCAATTACCTTATACCATACAAAGCGACGACCTCTGTGACGCGGTGGGCGAAGGTCGGCCTGTGGCGCAGGAGGTTGTCGGTTCGATTTCCGCCTCAGGACAAATATTTATACGATCTGGAGATGTGTGTTCAGGGTGTTCTGGTCGTTCTCTAAATAAAATAAAATATCATAGATATTTTATTGTATTATAAAATATATCAGTTATCATATCAAATACCCTTAACATTAGCTCTGCTTAGCTTGGGACTAGAAAATGCTGTGTGAATTGTCCACCATATAAAATTATGGTGGACAATTCACGTAACATTTTCTTTTATTATTTTATATTAATTATAAGACGGATATTCTTATTTATCTCTATTTTCAGAGGGTAATTTTCAACATCGTGAATCTAGGTAAAGAACTGACGCTTTTCAACGACAACATGACGCCTTTAGTTCGCTCTTCATCGAGAATGAAATGGTAAGCAAGCTTTCATCGGTTGTTACGGCTGGATAATTCAGAACTCTTCCACAATTCTCTATCCCATATAAACTTCTCAGGGTACGATTACCGAGGAGGCACATGTACTGCCACAAGTCCATACACCACCGAGGCCATAAGATCCTCAGCATCACGTTCGCGTTCGATAAAGAAGAAGAGATCTACCACTTTACTGCGGCAGCCCCTTACTCGTACACACGACTGCAGAAACATTTGGCCATGTGGGAGAAGCGCGCTCAGGCATTTGCAAAGAGGGAAACTATAGCCGAGTCTACTGTAAGCTTCCTATACTTTAAGAAGACCTACATCAATGCTTTTAAGTCTATGCTTCCTGTCTTCTGGTTTTGTTCTTTTCGACTCGTCTAAGTAAAGTTATTGATTTTAGCTTTTTGCTTTATAATTACTTTGAAATCGAAATTTTTTGGGATATTATTAAGTTATCGTGGGTAATTTTTTTTATGATTTTGATCATTATCATCCTGTTTTACATACTAAGTGTGCAATAGACCTAGTTTCGTTCTCTTCTTGCATACATAGCTACAATTATATGTAGGTACAGGTACCTAATCAATCATTCAAAGCTTCAACCATCGGAAGTCGAAAGTTTTGAAAGATTGATCTGTCCCTATTCAGCGAACCATCAGACCATATTACATTTTCAGCAAAAACGAAAAATAGATCTAATAACTATAGAGAACAAGACATCGACTGTCATAGAGGACCAAGTGCAAGTGAAGAGCAAAACGTCTGGAAGTCAAAAGAAACGCTACGTGGTCATCATGGCAAGGAGTCATGGCGGGGAACCACCTGCTTCTTTTATATGTCAAGGTAGGTAGGTACCTACTTGCAATAAAATGCCTCGTGGGTAGGTTTGACCGTTCTAAAATAACTTTGATTTCGTGTAATCGTTAACTCTATGAATAAATGTCTAAGCATTAAATCGAGTAAGTACCTAAATATTTTTGTTTCCAGGTTTTTTAGATTTCATGGTAAGCTCTTCAGAAAAAGCAGCTGCCTTACGCAACGGCATTGTCATAAAGGTATGTCAAGAACAAACGTCTATACCTACCTATCCAACCAGCAATGTATGGTGAAAAATATTCTCACTAGTTTTTGTCCGCGGCATCGTACGTGTTGTTTATATGGAAACCTAAGTTATTTATATATCCAATGGGAACTGACTTATGGAAAAAATATAGCCTATGTTTTATTCCAGGCCTACATTATGCAAAATTTCAGCCCGATCCGTTCAGGAGATTTTGATTAAAGAAGTAACAAACATCTAGCTATCTAAAAATTTAAACTTTCGCATTTTTAATATTAGTGTGAAGAGTGATGCGATGGGCGAAATGCTACTAGGTAGCTATAATAGATACTTTCTACGTAGCTGCTATCAATGGATATTATATATATAGACGAGCTAACGGACGAAATGAAGCTACTCTTTCTACATACCAATAGGTACTTTGGTCACTACAGGTAATACCAATGCTGAACCCCGACGGTGTATTCCTCGGAAATCAGAGGGCGGACCTGCTGGGGGCTGATCTAAACCGAAGCTGGGACAATGCAACCAAATTCGCGCATCCAGGTCTTATGGCAGCAACTGACGTTGTAGACAAACTTTCTGCAGAGAGCAAGGTACCTATCAGAAACTTTCTAACGTCGATTCCATCCATATCTCTACTGATATTCAAATGTAAAAGTAGCTCTATGTCTCTTATTCACGACTAGGCTAACGGCTAGGTGGCTATTCACTATGACCTATGAGAAACCGGAGTTTTTGAATCCCTCAAATAGTGGGAGCTTTTTGAACTCAAAAGTTTTGTATAATCCCGTTGGGATCATGTGAGTGGGATCATAATAGAATAAGCCGAGATTACTTGCCCAAATCCGTGGTATTTATGGTCCCTAACCATGCCGTAGGTACAAAAGATTTTAGGTAGGTAAATATAGGGTAGGTACCTATTCAAACATGGCTATCTAATGTGGTACAATAGCGGCCTTGTCGTGTCGCTAACAGCGATCTCTTCCAAGCAAACTTTGGATGGATAGGATTGGTACTTAATAAAGTTGACGGTTGCGTTATTCGTACGAATACTGAGTTTACGCAATAACAGTTTAATGACTAAGTACCTAGCGATGTGGTGCCGGCTTAGAATTTGCACCACCCCAACTCTTCCCGCGGGTATCGTAAGAGGCGACTAAGGGACATACACCGGGAGCGGGTAGCAGCGCCACCTGTAGAACAAAAAATACCACTGAACTGCGATCCCCAACCCGCTTGCCCAGCGTGGGCATTATGCGCATTTGAAAAAAGCCATTGAGGCACTTTCAGGGGGGGGGGGGCTGCCTCCAGCAGTCAATAAAGGCTGTTGAGGTGCCTAAAGTACCTAGGGTCGCGGTCATTTAAATCGATGAGGTCTACATAATATTTGGAAGTACTAGTATAATACTAACGAAGTTTTAATTTACTTTTATCTATAGATATGTAATAGAGTTTCAATTTGAAAATCTTTCAGGGTGTTCAACTGGATTTCATATTAGACATTCACGCCGATATAAGTCATGAAGGAGTCTTTGTTCGAGGAAATACTTTCGACGATGTATACAGGTAAAAATAGATACTTATCACTTTCACAACACCAAATTTAATGTTTCATGGATCCGTAGATAAATGATAACACCTTATTTATAGGAAGGTAAGGAAGTAAATTCTACTTCTTTGCTTTGGAAGTACGTACGTACGGTTGTGTTCTTCTTCTAGATTTGAGCGTCACGCAGTGCTACCAAAATTCCTCTGCAACCGCATAGAAGCGTGGCGTCCAGAAGCTTGCCTCTTCAACTCGGACCCGACAGTTGCTGGCACTGCAAGGAGGTCCCTACCCATAGGAGCTGTAGACGCGTATAGCTTAATGGCCTCGCTTGGAGGCCGGAAACTGCGCCCTAAAGGACCCTACATACATTATACGGAAGATGCTTGTATCCTTTTAATCATAGGTAGATAGATGCATAATGAATAATTTTTTCATCATCATCACCACAGCTTGACATAGGCCCACTGTTGGACACAGGCCTCCATGGAGGCCTATGTCCAGCAGTGGGCCAACATAGGCCGACGTAGGTATGGCAAATAAGAATTACAAAGTATTATTTTCTTACTTTTCATTGTTTATGTTTAAGGCGGAACCTCTAACCTCCCATACAAACGTACTTTTCAATTCATTTGGAAACTACGTCCCCGATTTGAATGTATTTTTATCTGTTTTTAACTTTTTAAGTTTCGATAATGGTTTAAGTTAAACTTTGTAATTATATACTTATCTTCATACAAAATGCAGCAAGCATTTTGTATGAAGATAAGTACCTATAAAGATTTTATCAATCAGAGAAGAAAGGATATCTACTAGTATCATCGCCATCATGATAGTACACCACCATGGTAGGTGCGAATTCGATAGGCTGGCAGCAACGCCCGGATAATGCAAAGATACTTACATCAACGTTGGACAGATATGAAAATAGGCAGGTCCATAGCTAAAGCTTTATGCGACTACTACAGACACGTTGGCGTGATCCCTCCTCGTGTCACTCGGGACAAGAAGAAGGAACAGCGAGGAAGACCACGAAGAAAACGACCAGTCACTGGTAAAGACAGGTAAAACAACGAAAAATTCAAGTATTTCACGAGAAGACCATAGAAAAATTATAGATCTAATTTAACTTTATGCTACGGTTCATAGTAATATGGACCTTAAATACACGTTTTTCTATGATTACGGCGACGACGTGTAGATGACGTAATCAAGGTATCAGCCTAGCTGACGACCGACGCGACGGTCCATGGCGATTGCTCTATGCAGGCGGCCAGTGAACCGTCGGAACTTGACACCCTTCGGCCAAAACTCTGCGTTTAGGTAGGTCGAGAAATGTTGAGTTGGAACTTTGACCATAAATAAGTTGAAGCTACAATACTATATAGTAATAGTGACTTGTTTAATATTCAGTGTAATAGAGTCCTTTTAATAGAATGCAATGTATCTGGCGTCCTGCCATAAATGAATCGTTGATTTATGAGTTCGTTGAACTGGATGAACCCGACATTTAAGGCGCCGACGTTGCAGCTGGAAGTTAGACTAAGATCTAGTTTAAAAATAAACCAGATTAAGTAGGTAGGTGCATATTTTATTGTCCTTGAAATACGTCAGATCCATGCTGCCATAAGGTATTGTATTGATGTTGTAAGGTGTCGTAGGTAACCTTCTGAAAATTTCGTCAACGTTATTCGATTGCTCCTATTGCTGAAAATTATAGGTAATACATAGTTAGACCTATGAGATGATGATGATGATGTCCTAGCCGAATATCGGCCACGACAGCCAATCTCAAGAGGTGTTAGTCCATCTATTGCTCTTAAAGTAGGTAGATATTTCTACCCAGGTACAAGCCGACATGCTCTTTAATGTCAAAGATATTTCTTTGGGATTATCAGAAACAAAAGTGTTAAATACGCTTCGCGGGAAAGGGAGTAGACAGTGTACCTATAAACTTGTCATTAGTACATCTCCTTGGTATAGACGGCTTGGCATTGTCGACGCGACTGTTTAAACTATTACTATTAGTAGAAATACTTGGATATGTATTAGGTAGGTACTCTTGGGAGAAATATTTTAGGAGCAATAGATGGACTAACCGCTCAAGAGTCTTTCTTTGAGATTGTCCGCCATACAGGGCATATTATAGTATTTTGAATATGTGAGCAAACACAGGTGCACTCTACTCCCAGTCTTTGATAATCCGATGAGACGACAGACCGATCGCGGAGACGTCAGGCGCTAGCTTGGTACATATTAAAGGAAAAACAAAGCATTGTTTTACTCGAGGCCGATTCCTGTAAGCAAATGTTTCCTTCATTAAATCAGGTCACCAAGTTCGTCGCCCGAGCGCGAGCGTCGCGTGCTACCTGCGCGTGTGGTGTCGCCACCGCTGCCCGCGGCGTCTCTCGCCATCAACGTGCTGCCACCGCGCACGGCCAAGCATCGGAGAGTGGCGCGACATCGATTACTGCCGGATATGGCTGATCATGTACTTCCTATCATCACAGGTAACTATCAGGCCGGCGGCCGCACATGCCCGATTTTTTGTCTGATGGGCGTATTCAACTATCCGACGGCGATTTTTGTATTTACAAATTTTTGTATGGAACGGACCCTTTCGGGTAGCAGATTACGCCTATCCATAGACAATTTCATCAGACGAAAAATCCGCCGGCCTGAAATACAAGACAGTGGACCCAATTGAAGTCACCGCCTTTCGCCTACGGAATAAATCTACGCGTAAAGAACAAGTACCTACCCATTAGGCGTTGAACTGAAGCGTGCGCTTTGGTAACACGCATTTTAAGAACCGTGTCATCCCTAAATTCATACAAACGTGCGGTTTTCAAATGAGCGTGAGTGTGCGTTAGGTCCAAACCGCGTGGATCAAAACGCCTAACGTGAACTCGCTCTTACTGTTTCCTTTCCAAGTAACTAATTAAAAACTAAACTTTTCCTAGACGATAATGTTGAAATAATAAAGTTTTTTTTAATATTCAAAATAATTTACAGGACTAAAAGGTTAACAATATAATATTTAAATAACGCGTCTGCCTAGGTGTAAGCTCTCGCTTCAAAAAACCTAATATACTACTAGGTATACTGTAAATACTAGCTCTAAATTTATAATTTACGATATATATGTTGCGTACGTCCCCCGTGTATTTATCATCGATGGAGAAACAAATGCTATTTAGATTTTTTCCATAGCACACAACACTGTAACTTGATACCGGGAGTCAGCTGTTACCAGCTGTTCCAACAAAAAACTAGTTCGTGGGCGCGTCTCATTCGCCGGCTGCACTATGTGGTCCAATAGCGAGCGATCTGCCTAATCAGAAATGATGTACTTCCAATCTTTATGATCTCATTAGTGATTTTTTATGACCTGTTGTAATGTCTGTCTATTACCAGGTACAGCGGTAAGGACGCCCCGACTGTCCATAGTGGACATGAGCGCTTATATACGAACACCCGCCGGATTCTACACATACCACACCGACAGCAGACCGGGCAGGCTGAGTCGACTGCAGAGACCTGCACACGCAAGATTCACCAGCGACGAATATGATACTCAAGAATCAGATTAGCACTGAATTTATCTAGCTACTAGTTTGTTATAACTCTGTGTTCTACTGTAGCTTTTATAATGTGGAAATAAAACGATTCATATTACAGAAACATTTTAATGTCCAAGCTTCATATTTACAATCACTAACATCTAATCATTCAGTCATCTTTTAGAACGTATTGAACACTATTATCACTAAATCTTCAATCATAACGGCAAAACGATAAACCGAAAACACATCGCGATTACGAGCGTCCGCACGCGGGAGCATCACAAGAAAGATACGTCGGGGCGAGACGGGGCCCTAATAAATATCTTTGGCATGGAGCTCGCCCTCGCTCCGAGGGGTCACCAGATCACTGCCAGGCGGCTGTGTGTTCATTCTCGTCGTCGGACAGGGTCAACAGCGCGGTGGCGGCGGGCGGCGGGGCGCGCGGCGCGGGCGCAGGTCGCGGCTCCACCGCGCCCTGCTGGCGCGCGCGCTTCAGCCGCAGCTGTTCCTCGTCTTGAGCTGTGCGCGGCTTGCGGAACTCGTACACGAGAGGAAAGATTCGCTCCACAGCACTCTGCACGTCGTTCACGCTGCGAGCTAAAACATTATTGAGTACATTAATAAAAAGCCCTTACTTCATACTGTTTCCTTAGGAAACTAGAGGTTCACGACTAAGCGGATGAACGAATCTGAATGATAGGTGTGAATAGGAGAAACTAGTATTATTATAAAGTAAAGTAATATATTCAGCCTAAAATCTCCGACATAGCATCGGTATATTTGGCGCAGGACTCATTTTATTACGCCATTATGTTTCGGCTGTGCAACAACTTCACCCATATTTTAGTTCCTATTATTGCTATAAAAATGTCATTAGTAGTTTTTTTTTCCAATCCAAACTCACATTTACTACTATACAATTAATTTCATTACTTGTTATCAAATAATGAATTACATCGTCATTTGAAATTGATTACACCATGAAATTTAAATGTCTGAACGTATTTTTTTTAATTTGTTTAAATTTAATTTATTTTTGTGAAAACATGGTATACACTTATACTGATATGTTAACAGTACTCGAGTGTTAATTTATTTATTATTCATTTATTAGTTAAGAATTCAGAATTATTTTAGTAAGCCTCACTATTATCACCTACAATTAAAAGACAGTTATGAACACTAAACATGTTATTTAATGTTAACATATTTACTAACATACAATTTTTTTTTAATCTTGGGGATAATAAATTTTATTTAAGAGCTTCATTTATAAAACTGTGACCCCATTGGTATCCGAGCTGTATTAGAGGCGGAAGGGACTTAAATTATAATATCCTGTAGCCACTATCACCTGCAGTACATTCAACTTCAATCCGATAACTACATCTCTAAAAATAGATGTGGTGAACAATTTTGTTCTAATGTGTAACCTCACCTGTGATTGTCACACCTCCCGTGGAGAATATCTTAAGTGTGGCTTTAGGATTATATAGCTTATATGTAACTCCTGGATGCAGTTCTGGTTCATAACTGAAATAGAAAATAAGTAGATGTTACTTATGAATTTATTTAGGTATTCACATCATTGTATCTATGGTCCAACAGATTTAGCTTGACTACCTTGAACTGGTGTGTTGTTTGAATGTTGCAGATAAACAAATGAAAACTGTTTGCAAAACAAAGCAATAGGCTATCACATACATAACATAGTTGACTGGAAATAGTAAAATTGCAGAAACAAACATGTACTGCATTAGCAGTTATGTTCAACGCAAACAAAGAAAGCTGTAAATTAAAATTCCTTTTTATCAAGACCATAGAATATACTGTAAAGTTAGGTATTATTTGGTTCTTACAAGAAATAAAATGAACCTAATGTTTTAGTAAGACTATCCTGGGGTTAATGAACTTAAATCTGAACAAAATAATATAAAGTATTTATAGCCAGTGTCAGGGTGAGGTAAATGAACTAAGTTTTATCTCATTGACTTCAATTAAGCAAATATCATAGAGATGTAGTTAAGCAAATTATGTACATAATCATGAAAACGCTAATCATTCGTACCTAATTAAATTAAGTGAAGAAGGAATTAAAATCTTTAATGGGATTTACCAAATAACAGAAACAGGGTTCAGTCAAATATGTACTATCTAATCAAAAACATTTAAGTATATGATATTACATGCCTCCACAGCTGATTGATAATTGTTGAGGCAGTACCAAAATCAAAGTTTATCTCTATAACATTAGGTCATTATAACAAAAGATAATCCTGATGAATTCATGATACATTAGGAATAGGAAATATTTGCTATCATCCTTCGTTCTGTGCTATCATGCTTCCGTTCATTCGAAAATTCAAGCCCAGGTACGTTCTGTCAATGATGTATGATAAAAGATAATATACCAAACCTATGAAAGTGAAACTGTATGTATGTTGATAACATGACAGTAGATTCTCAGAGGATCAGTCAAACTTCTAAATAGATTGTGATGAACGTTGGGTATGAACTACCTAGGCTAGATTTCATCGAGGTATGAGGAGTGACAAACGGGGCAGAAGCTAGTAGAATATACAGTAATACTCACTCTGCCTCCTTATATTTCTTGGAGAAGGATATAATTCTTATACCGAAGGGCATCCGGCACGTTCCTAATACATTGACTACGCGGAAATTCTGGAATCTGACTTGGAAGCCGAGCTTCTGCAGCGCGCGGGCGTACCGACGTGCCGCCACCTTTGCCTGGTCCTCGCTGGTCGCGCCCGTGCAGGTGATCCGCCCCGAAGACCAGATGGACGCGGTCGTGTAGGGCCGCCGCAGCTTCATCGTCACCATGCCGTTTTCACGGCGAAACTCAACGTTCACACCCTTCAACGCGATCTGTCTCAGGTTCAGGTGGCACTTTACACTAAAACTGCACACGACATTGTTTATCATGATATCTATCTCGGGGGTTTCCTCCTCGTCTTGGGGCGCGACCTCCATGGCGGCGGCGTCCGGCAGCGCGCCCTCGCCCGCGCCCGCCTCGCAGTACTCGTGGTCCGGGACCATGTGCGACGTGATCCCGTGACCGCTCTTGTTCAGCTCTTTCATCCCATTCTCCTGGATGAGCGTAGCCATGTCCGCCACGGCGCGCTGAAACATACACCTCTGCATATCAAAAACCTAAAAACATACCATACCTACACAACCTACGCAAAGAATAGATGCATAAAACAGCCTGTGATGTACAAGATGGGTGAATCAGTCTGATATTGTGTTTGGATTAAACAATCATTTCAATATCTGTACATAAATGGCACAAGTACCTATTTATCATTCATTAGTGAGACATCTCCTGTTTCATTATAATACATTCTGATTATTATCTATGACTATATTGTGTTGGTCTGGTTGATGTATCAAATATCTCTCCTTGGATTTATTTTTGGATGAAACAATGCATACCTACCTACGATGCCACAACAAGAATGTAGGTATTTCAGTATTCTAAAATCTTTTACAAAAATTGTAATCTTTTGCTTGGATACTTGAACAATCAAGCTAACTCACTATCAAAAACAAAGGAAATGAATGAATATTTTTAATCAAGCATTGATTACACACATTCGACCACAGCCCGCACACACTTGACCACATAGCTGCGGCTGTGAGCGTTATCATGAGCTTGCAGGAACTGCCAGAGGGTTTATTGAAAATTATTGATTGCACAACAAAGGCAGGCTAAACAGTAAACACTCGAGAAACAATGAAACTTGTTACACTAAGGTACACTTAACCAGGTTATGCAATCTTTGTCCAGTTAATTAAAATTTCTCTGATTTGAATTTCATTAAGTAATAATAACAGAGGTTAGGTACAGAAGATATTAGAAAGTTTTTAGCGGGGCACAAGTTCACCTCAGAGAATATGATGATTTGACACCATTTATTATATGTTTATTATGTTTGCATATCCAAGGATTATGTATTATTCATACATCTATTATGCTTCATATTAATGTCCATTAATAAGTTAAAATGTTAAAATATCATGAGTCATTTTGATAACAGCAATACACAGATGAAGCAGACACACCCTTTCATTTAAGGGTTCATTTGAATGTCAAGGAACCTGTCTAGCCAAATATTTTAGCCTAGAATCAAAGAAATGAGGATAAATAAAATCTCTAGATTTCAAATAGCCTTTAAATCTGAACAACATCTAAATTTCATCTCTATGTGTGATATGATAGATAAGATAACATACCATTGACAGGTAATAGGTACTTACAATAAATAATTCACTTTTATGGATACCTAATCTATATTTTTTACACCATGCATGATCTCACTAACAAAGAAAAAGGCTACACCAGGATCCAAAATGTCCTTGGTGTCAGGATGTTTTCTGTTTTGAAACAAGGATTGACTTAGTGAAGATTCAATGGTAGGACACAATTAGGGGATTACAGGGCACTTCCCACGGCGCGGCGAGAGAGGCGGCCGCGGCATGACAGCTGCACAGCTGACTGCCGGACGGAACCACCCCCGCGCCGCGCCCGCCTTCCCCCCGGTCCTGCGCCATGAGCCTCTTTGCACTGCACATGCACGCAATCCTGAACTATCATCCCAGTGACAATGCGCACTTCACTCAACATCCTACTTTAAATGAATGGATGTAGTTTGGAGATGTTATAATTTTACTTGATGATATATACTTAAAAATAAATCTTCAATCAAACACCTGAGATTAAAGGAGAATACTGATACCTGTCCTTTTAAAAGTTGGAAGTTATTGACCCCTTGACGATCCGCACAGGACACGTGATTTTAGGGCATAGAGATTAATTCGGAAGGTTTTTGAGTATAGTAGATGTAGGAGTTAGAATTAGGAACATCACAGAATAAAGAAGGGCACTTTCAGAAAAGTGTGAACTAAAAATAAGCTAGCAAAATAACACGAGAGTGAACTTGAACCAAAATGGGGCACACAGATTCACTCTCGTCACTTTTTTATCGAGACCAAAAGGAGTAACCTGCCATGCATCTTCCTTTCATACAAAATAGGTCAATGGAGTTAGTAGATAAAACAACAAATTACCTGATATAAACGGATATATTGTCACAATTATTTTTACACCACTGAAATAAAAAATTTCATTGCAAAATTCCTAAGTTCAGGTAAAAGTCTCGCTAAGTAATTTTAACTCGGCACTTTTTTAAAGTAATGTTTACACAAATAAAATTAGAATATTCGTAAAATTTATCCAATTTTGCGAGTCGTTATTAAATTATGCAAAAATCAAAAATTATTTGTACATCCTGTCTAGCACCGCCATGTTCCATTGAATGAATTAGAATAGAATGAAATGAACGAAGGGTCGTGTTACTCACTCATAATTTTACTTTTCACTCATGAATAATTTTTTTAAATGTAAAAATTCTTTTTTTTTCGCTTGTCTATGGTAGTTGGAGTCTCCCCCATGGCGCATGGCAGAGTTTCAAGGTTCACGCCGCCATAGATGAATATTGGTCCACGCTCCACGCACCGCACCGACTCCTATCCTCGTAAGGCCCATTCGAAAACTGATGCACTACTAATATCGTCCCATTGTTCTTTTTACAGCACAAAATAGGTATAGTACTTGAAGCCCAGAAGATAAAGTTGATTTTTAAGAATCTTAGGATGAAGGTAGTTACTTAAGATTTTTTGGGGTTTATGTATGATAGACAAAGGTGACCTACGCGGGAAAAAAAGTTAACAATATTTTGTTCTTTTAAAAGGACATTTGGCGATCCTTATAATTTTGTTGTGTCTAGAATTTGTTCTTTTTATAGTACATTGGGCAGTAAAATATACATAAATAAAACAAAATTAAAAGATAACGTTTATATTACCAAATTAAAATATGCTTTTAATCTAAAAATCACAGTGAAATCCATTAAAATCACAAACGACTTATAATCATCATCATCTTCAGCCTATTTTTAGTCCACTGCTAGACATAGGCCTCCCCTAATAAGCGCCATAGCGCCCTGTCTTCAGCTTGCCGCATCCAGCATCTGCCAGCAGTCTTTCGCAAATCATCATTACACCTGGTCGGAGGGCGTCCTACACTACGTTTGCCGAGTCGCGGTCTCCAGTCAAGAACACGTTTACCAAAGCGGTTGTCGGTTCTTCTCGAAATATGGCCAGCCATCTGCCACTTCAGCTTGCTAATTCCTTAGAGCTATGTCAATAACCTTAGTTCTCTGTGTATTCTTTGCGTTGCCAATCATATCCTTCAGAGAAACTCTGATCAGAGCTCTCTCCATAGCTCGCTGGGCGACTTTAAACTGGTGGACTACCCCTACCGTGAGGGTATACGTCTCAGATCCGTAGGTTATGACGGTAGGACGCACTGATTGAAAACTTTCGTTTTCAAGCATTGCGGTTATGGATGGCGAGAAGGCTTGACGAAGTTTGCCAAACGCGGCCCAACCTAGCTAGATCCTCCTCTTGGCCTCCTTCTCGAAATTGTTTTAACTCAACTGCAGATTCTGCCCAAGGTAAGTGTACTCGGAAACAATTTCGAGAAGGTGAATGCATGTACGACGACCGGCCCTGGATCAATGTGGCCATTGCGATGCGTCGTCGCGAGGCTGAAGCTAGGCCCGCCAGCATCCAGTTCAGCTCTTCAAGCGTTATCAGCGAATCGCAGGTGTGAGATGTAATCGCCGTTTATGTTGATGCCCTTACTTATGTTGTGAACAGGTTCGGGGATATAACATCCCCGGTCTCACTATTCTGCGAAGTTGGATAGGTTTAGACTGCTGGCCTTAAACTTGAATACTCACGGTGGCAGCATCATAAAGGCATTTCAGCACCTCGATTTAACGATAGTCTACTTGGCAACGCTGTAAAGATTCCAGAATAGCCCAGGTTTCGACAGAGTCAAAGGCCTTTTCATAGTCCACAAACGCCAGACACAGGGACTGATTATACCTTTCGGACTTCTGTATAATCTGTCTCACTGTGTGTATGTGGTCTATGATGCCATATCCTCGGCGAAACCCAACCTGTTCCGGTTGCTGGATTTCGTCGAGTCTTCTGGCGAGAAGATTCGTGACAACTCGTGAGAACAACTTATAGACATGGCTCAGGAGCTATATGAAACTGGTCTACCACGTCTGTACTTGACGTTGAGTTGGACGTACTTTGAGAATTTGTCGGTATATCAAGACGGGTCTTGACATACCGACAAATTCTCAAGGTTCTCAACGAAGGTTATGACAACGATGGTCCGTTATATTTAAAACGGACTATCGTTGTCATAATCTTCGTCGCTAGGTACAGAATCATCTAAATTTGAATGGTTCAATACATCGTTGATGCCGACGTCGTGCAAGGCTAAAACAAAAATAATTAGCTATAGCGGATTCATGTCATATTGAAATCACATAAACATACTGTCAACTTATGCAAGTGCGACCCATTGTTCTTCAAAAAGCACAGACATCTTTAATCGAATATTTAGTATGAATAACCTTGAGTTTGAGTTAAAATAAATACAAATCTATAAAATGTAGAATTTTGTCTCACTAAATCGTAAATAAATAAAACTAGATGCCAGTTGATTCTAATGATAATTATAGATTTACTCACGACGCACGCGCGAACCTCTCTGCCATGACACTTTCGACGAAAAAGAACGAATTTTCACATAGTTGTCAATGTCGAACCTCTTCTTGGACAGTAGTGACATATTATTACTAACATTTAAAAGTAAAAAAAAGCACTTTGACGCTTCATTTTAAATCGGGGCGGGAATAAAGAATATGTGATTAAAAAATCACAGTGGGTTATTAGTTCTTCGACAAGTTTTTTTCTTTGGGCTGTACTCGCTATGACATTTCGTACTTTAAAAATCACATTGGGCCTCAGAGCATTGGGCCTTAGGAGGCTATGGTCCGTGACAAGACGGTGACAAGTGTGTCAGGGGTCCGAAGTGGATCCGACCCTGAGGTCTGACCTTGGTCCGACCGAAGCAACACAATAAAATACGTTTGGTTTGTTAGAAGGTCATCATCATCATCAGCCCATGGTAGCCCACTGTTGGACGTTGGCCTCCCCATACCGCCAGCCATAGCTCCCCGTATCCAGCATCTACCAGCAGTTTTTAGCAAAATCGTGATCCCACCTGCAGGGCTATTTTCACTATGGCTCGAAATGAAACTGAGGCTCGCAATCGAAAACAAAACGCGCGAAATTCAAATGTTTTAGCGGTTTTTTAATATTTTCTGAGTTCTGCTAGGAATTAAACTACCAGAAAAGAAGTTTTCTTATAAAGTTATACATTTTCTACAAATCTAAGTTTAGACGAATTTCTATTGATAGCTACTTTGGAGCAATTATTATTAAGAGAGATTTTATTAAGTACTAAAAATCAACATAAATTACTTATGGCAGAATTATTTCATACTTTATTGTAACATGGCTTCATACAAATATGTCTACGAGTTGTGGAAAACTTCTTTTCTGGTAGTTTAATTCCTTATATATAAAACCGCTAAAATATTGCTCCTGTATAACAGGCGCTCCGCCTACCTTCAGAAGCTCTGAAGTAATGCGGTCTTCAAGGGGAGATTTCTTGGACGTTGTTTGAGAAAGCCTTATTGACGAGGAAACCTACACCACCCTGGGATGTTTCATCACCCTCGCGAAAGTAAAGAAGATGGCCCGAGTCTAGGGTTACGGTGTCGTCCCTTTCTACGGACTTCACATAACCCGAGGTTAAGTGAAGTCCGTAGAAAGAGGGACGACACCGTGCCATTTAATGTTTTCTAACTCCACTTCCAACTGTGCTAGATGGTGGTTAAGCCTCAGAGTTAGCCAGGGTCAAATTATACAATGAATTTTCTTCACCTACTCTAGCCCGGTGATTCCTAGCACCACCTGCCCCGCCGCGCCGTTACCGTGGCTGCTATGCTACCATGGCCAGAAATAGCGAGGCGGCCGAAGACTGGGACATTGTTGACTTTATTCATCATAAAGCGTAATGCCCGTAATCCCTACGCTGGGCATGCGGGTTGGGGATCGCAGTTTGATAGTTGGGTTGTTCTGCAGGGGGCGCTGCTGCCCGCCCCCCGGTGTTTGTCCCTTAGTCTCTTACGACACCCGCTGGAAGAGTTGGGGTGGTGCTACTCTAAAGCCGGCACCACACGGCTTACACACGGCTGGTAGTAGGTATTTATTTTTCAAACGTAAATCAGCTACCTATATAATATCTTCTATATCTAATTTACGTTTACAAGGCTCAGATTTAGATTTGTTTTCAGGATGACGTGCAGTAATCCATGACACTTAAAGGAGACAAAATTAGCGATAATGTGGGCCCCATCTTTTTATGTCCTAAGCTACGAGTGGCAAATCATCGAACATTGCCTCTATTCGAGATGCACGACCTGCCAACCCCTCGTGTCCGAAGAAACTACTAAAATTTGAAAATGTCTTGATTTGGGACAGGATTGTAAAATGAAACATACTTTGTTGCAAAGATTCTTCCACTATGTATGTACCATCTTTGAGCAATTAATTTACATTAAACTTGGCGATGTTCTTGGGATATAAATCTGTTAAATGTGATAATTATGATCTGTGTAAGCCGCATTGTTAACTGGGCCCTTTTTAACTACAAAACGGACTATGGAAAGGTTAAATGTTTATTTTTATTGGATTTTTGTTAGTGCTTACCCCTTTGGCTTACCGCACTATGAAAACTTTAATGTTTTCTCTGTAGGTGGAGCCACCGGCGATAGTCCGTAAGAGGTCCCAAAGATTTTCGAAGAAAACCGACTGAGACTTCGTGGGTTAGTTGGTTAGATTAGAGCACACCCGTACTAAGGGTAGGGCGCGGGTTCGAGTCCCGCCGAAGTAGAAAATTTTTGGGAACTTATTTCATTTCTTAAATGTTTAGGTATTCACCAATAGTTTAACTGAAGTTTTCCTCTGAACGTTAATGTGAAATGCATTAGTATAAAAAACTCTCTTTATCTCTTCCCAGCTAGTTATCCCATATGGCAGTGGGATCAGCTTTCCTAATTGTTTTCTTCCACCTCACTCTTACTATAGTTTATATTGATGTGTTTAAAAAGAATGGTTCGCCATTAAATAATTAAAAACAAATACAGTATAAAAATAGATATTAAGTTAAATATAAAACATTTAACATAACACCATCCCTTAACCAGGCTAAATACTGTTCATCCACATGGTACCATTGACCATCCCAAATCATTCGAAAATGAATGTGCGAACCAGGGAGGATTAATTTTTCTTACAAATTTCAAAAAATATTGCACGTGTTTTTATTCACGTAATTCGTGTTTTTTATTTTTTTAAACCACCCCTGTGAGTGGGGGGGGGATAAAAAACCATATTTACCATTTTATACCGAGTTTGTTTTGAGTGAATCGAACCAAGGAATAATAATTTCCCATAGAAACTTTGCCACCCTTTTTAACCTCCTCTGGGGTACATTTTTCAAGATTAATAACGATACCCCTAGCCAAACCAGCACCACCACCTATTTTATCTTATTATTTCGTTCAACAAAGGTTATTTCTAAATGTTCAATGGGCAATTTGATGGCAATTTGTGATATATACGCTGCTTCTTGGAGATGTCGAAGAGCATAAGATACATCATCTTCTCGTGGAGAGTTCGTTGCGTCGGGCGGGAGTTATTATGATCGGATTGCATACGGAACTAACAGTATCTACACCCGGCTCTATACTGCTATCTAATTTTCCATGTAGATGCGGCTTCCTTCCAGGCTGGTGGTAAGTTCCAAGTCCAACCTCTGTCTCTATTGAAGTTGGGCCGCCGTCCAATCTCTATCGCCTCGCGTATCTTGCGGGGAACGTAGAATTTTTCCCTACTCAAGTCACGGGCCTTATTAAAACGAACGTAATGCGATGGGCCTTCCTCAATACAGTGTTCTACCACCGCCGAGCTAATTGGTGTCCACATTCTTTACGGCGCGTATATGTTCAGAGAGCCATGTTGCTATATGTCTTCCCAATGTAGCATTTGCATTTGCAACGTTGGTGTTCTTCCAACACAAATAAGGTTTGTAGCTAACCCGTTTACATCCGTAATGAATTCATCAAACTACGAAATAGCTTTTATAATTAGTAAGTATATGTTTTTTTAAAAAAAAAACTAAAATAGGTGGGTCCCGTGGACCCACGACTAAGAAGAAGAAGAAGAAGAAGAAGAAAATATTTTTATTTGCCTTAAAAACTACACAACACAATAACTAAACTAAATTAATCCTATACTTAGTCTACATCTTTTTTGTGCGTAGCAGTTTCTAGTGCAAATATGGCCCACACTCAGCATTGTGCTGGGTAGACCAGGTGTGTCTACCCAGCGCTGGTTTTCAGTGTAGGCCAAAAAGCAGGTCACGTCACGACCGTGATCTGTAAAAGTGCGTTTTAACACAAACATATAAATTTTACTTATTTTAACATACTTTAAAACTCAACATAAAATAAAATAACAAAGGTATACATAATAATAAAACAGTAACAAGTGATAAGATAACACATAAATGCATTAAATAAAATTGAAAATTTAAATTTAAAAATAGTGCATTTCTGTGTTTGAGACATAATGGCCAATGAGATGGCTGTCGTCGCCGAAAACTACAGAAAAGGACTACTTTTCACCACTACCTACCTAAAGTTAAGGGTTAAATTATTATCGGTCGATATTATTAGGTACGAGAATAAAACATTAGTTCTATTCTGGTACCTAACTTAACTATTAACATAACAAAAATAAAAAAAATCATTTACGTAAGTTATGTTGAGTAGTTACGGAGATATGATGTTAACAAACATTTAGTTTACTCAGACATTCACATTATTATTATATTATATAGCTTAGGATTTTGAGAGCGACTGTACCTGCGCAAAATCCCCTCCGTTGATACTTGTTTTCAACTTGTTGTGAGAAGAAATTTAGTCCAGTCTTATAGTTGTACACATATCTTGGCTCAAAAAAGAGATCCCCTCCCTGGCTCTATAGGTATCGTATCGTAGGACCCTTTGAATGGGGTATGGATTTGTTCGTCCAAGGGTAATAAAACCGGCTAACTGCGAGTCGACTCGCATACGTAGGGTTCCGTTTCGTCGTCCATAAAACTATTTCACTTAAGGAACCCTAGTTATAAGTGAAAATTCCATAGATAGGGCCCCCATCATAGATTTAAATCGTTAGATAGGCCCTTACCGCAGTGAGACCGCGCCGTGTTGTTCCACGGTCGAAGTGAGTGAGGCTCACTAACCTGGAATCAGTGCACCTCCAAACACAGTGTTAGCCGGACGTGTTGTAAAGGACGTTTGCGAGCAGTTTAGTGTCACAAAATGCCATCGTGTGCCTTTCTAAAGTGCAACAACAATTCTAGAAACACAAATAAAGCCAGAGGTGTAACATTTCACTTGTAAGTATTGCGATTTGATTTAAAAACTTTTATTTTTCCTTCCGCACTGTCTAAAATAACAAATTTAAACGGCGAGTGCAAGAAAGAGAAAGTAGTGTTTGCAACTAATGTGGGAGAAAAAGAGATGACACTATTTTCTCAGTACACTTGTTGTGTGTAGATTGCACACGTTTTAGACAGACGCGTTTTCGATTTCAGGATATAAATAAGACCTTTATGTTTTCACAGAAGTCAGTGCAATACAATTTTAAACGAAATGGTAATAATAATAATTAGGTTTATTGACAAAAACACAATTTGTAACTACTTACCGGACCGTACCTTCTACACAAATTGCACAGTTTTTGGACGCCATGTTGACGCACACATTCAAACATTTTCGATTTTAGGGCATCTAAGTGCAAACTTTTTTCAGAAAAGTGTGTGCAATACAATCGCACACGAAATGGTAATAGCAACAGATAAGTACAATAACAGAAACACGATTTTTTGACTACTCATTATTGTGCGTGCGTCGGCATTTTGTTAACGCACACATTCAAAAACAAAGCCACAGTTTTTGGTGTCGGGGCCTATCTAACGATTTAAATCTATGGCCCCCATCCATAGATTTTAGATCAATGGAAAACATACCATATCTCTGTCCACGGCGAAGGAACGTAGTATACTTCTTAGTTTATGGAAGGAACAAATGACGGGAAAATGCTTAGAGCATTTATAACTGGAGATGTCATCGCAAGGCGTACCCCTCTGCCGGCCATAAGGCGCTCTTGATCATACGCGTTATACAAAACTACTTCACTCGTTACCGCGCGGCCATTAGCTGTCGTTTTGTGTCGCGAAGTAGTGCTTAGTGAACACGGTGAATTGTGCGGTATTTTGGAGTAAATGGCGATCAGAGACATCAAACTTAAGACGAATAGTAAGGCAAACGACCTTGGACCTTTCCGCGCGCCTTTATGCAGCAAAGAGTGCTTGTTTTTGGTTCAGCATACTATGTAGTGCCATAATCAACCAAATAATAGGATCCTCTGCGGTTTGTCGACGTGTAACTGGTCAGGTTTGAATCACAGATTTTGTAGGTGCAAATACGTTTTTACGTTTGATTTCATTAATTTGACTGCTTTTCGAAGCTAATGGACCTCCAAGCGGTAGGTATGAACTATGTGAATCACTATACTGAATTTGGTACTAATCGAATTTGAGACGCCGATAAAAAGCCGCTACACATACACTATAACTAACAGTATAACAACTACACTATGATTAACAGCAAATATTTGGAACCTCCAAGGGACGGGAAGGGATGTGTGTTACAGGATATATAAATTTCAGAGCTCCACAATCAATATTTTCGTCGAAGAACGGGATCGCAAACACCTAATTTTCTTGTTATTGTCTTAGTATGCGCCTTAAGGGAACACGGTATTTCCTATCACAAGTAAGTGATATTTTTGACAATTTTTTTTTGTAATATTGTATAATTTAGATTTAAATGAAATACTAGTTGCGACAGTTTCAAGCGTCTTGGTAGGAGGTGTAGGTGAGTATTGATTTCTTGGTAGAAGGCGAAGTGCGTGTTAGTGTGTAACTCAATAATGGTGTAACAACAGTCGTTGTATAATTGTGTGCTTGTTTTGTGTTTATGTCACAGCTTTTACTTGCGTGTGCTTTTGTAAGGACACTTAATTTTTCTGCATTAGTATGCATGTTATGTAAATATGTGCTGTACCGTATTACCTCGCCTCCCGCGAAAAACGGCAGAAAGATTATAGTACTAAAAGTAGCGCTTGCCAACTCCCGTTAGAAATGCTCTAAGGGAAAATGCATAGAGCAAACTTTTTTTGGAAAAATCCTTGATTCATGGAAAGGTAAAGATTATAGAACCTTTATGAAGATGGTTACAGATTGCCAATCATGCTAATGTGAACAAATGAACGAACAGAAAGAACGAACTGAACGTACGATAAATCAAATATTTCTAACTTCACGTTCGATGTGTTCGATAACCATCAGTCAAGCAAGCGGTTTTATTCTTTAGTTTACTTCTTATTTTTCCATGTTGTGCCAATACAGTGCTTTGATTATTCCTAGTGCGCAATTCCAAATCATAAGCCATCATTATACAAAGAGAATTGTTCGACCGAGTTAACAACGGTGCATACGCTTTGTTGTGAGAACCACCTTTATCTGCTGTCATTCTGAGCTGTGGTAACAGAATTTGTACAATGAGAAACATTTCGCGTGCGTAGCATAAGCATCGGATGCTGCCATCGCAATTGGAGTGAGGGGCTGGCGAGCGGTCGGTGTGTCGTGATGTTCTGGGTGTTCGTTGAGGGGGCAGAATTCGGGAGAATGTTCGGTGGTGTGTGAGCGGCCGCGAACGTCAGTGTTATGGAGAGCGCGATGGACGAGGAGCGGAGAATTCGGCTGCGGGCCGTGGAGGAGCGCCTGTGCGACCCGCGCTCCATCGGCAACGTGGACGGGCTGCTCGACACCGTGGTGGCGCTGGTCTCGGACTGCGACCACCCCGCTATCCGCCGCATGAAGAACCTGGAGGCCTACACCAGCCGCTGTGAGTATACTCCGTCTCTATAAGACACGCTACTCTGCTACCCTGTGATGATCTTATGAGGTCTGAATCACTGATCAATAACGATATCTGCCCAGAGTCACTTTCTGACCACTTTAGCTTTTGTTTAAATCATTTTAAACATCCTAAATGAAGACTATATTTTCTGAGTTACCTATAATAAATATTATGATTATGAATGGAGATAATTTAAATTCCTTTGTACTGGGAATATGTTACAGTGACCCAATTTTTACATGACATTTGAAATAATTGTGCATTATTTTTGCATTGTGTATGCAACACAACAATCTTGGCTGTTTACATGGCTTATCATCTTTGATTGTTTATCAAATCATATGTTATCTGAGTTATCTCTCACTGAAATACTTACTTCATATTTGAACTTTTGTTTGTAAAGTAGGTACCTACTTGAATCAAATGATATACCTAGTTCAATCATTACATTATTGGTAGTTTATATGAAATGATGTAACATTATCTAGCAAACTCGCTGTCTCTGTTTTCTGTTCTACTTACAACTTAAGTAATTTAAGTAACAATAAAGCAACCCAGCAAATTATTTGAAAACAATTTCTGTTAAAGTTTTTTCAATAGATTGTATTGTTTAGTATTGATTGATGTGTTTTGTTATAGATGAAGAGTTTGCCTCTGATGTTGTTAATCTGCGGATGAAGGCAGCAGACTTTGATCTTATCAAGGTAATTGGGCGTGGGGCATTCGGGGAGGTGCAACTAGTCAGACACAAATCCACAAGACATGTCTATGCCATGAAGCTGCTCAGTAAGGTGGAGATGATAAAAAGGTCAGACTCCACATTCTTTTGGGAAGAGAGACACATTATGGCTCATGCAAACTCTGAATGGATACTAAAACTTCACTTTGCTTTCCAAGACCCCAAGTACCTCTATATGGTGATGGACTACATGCCTGGTGGTGATATTGTCAGCCTTATGTCTAACTATGACATTCCTGAGAAGTGGGCCAAGTTCTATACAATGGAAATAGTCCTAGCACTAGATGTAATTCACATGATGGGTTTTGTACACAGGGATGTTAAGCCAGATAACATGTTAATAGATAAATATGGGCACTTGAAATTGGCAGACTTCGGCACCTGCATGAGAATGGGCCCTGATGGACTGGTGCGAGCCAGCAATGCTGTCGGCACTCCTGATTACATATCCCCAGAAGTCTTGCAATCACAAAACGGTGAAGGTGTTTATGGTAGGGAGTGTGATTGGTGGGCGGTTGGAATATTTCTGTATGAAATGCTAATAGGTGATCCCCCTTTTTACGCAGACAGCTTAGTAGGCACTTATGGAAAAATCATGGACCACAGAAATTCACTACAGTTTCCAGATGATATTGAAATATCAAAAGATGCCAAATCTCTCATTAGGGGATTACTAACAGACAGGACTAAGAGATTGGGAAAGAACAGTGTTGATGAGATAAAACTCCATCCATTCTTCAAAAATGACCAGTGGAGCTTTGAAAACTTGAGAGACTCCGTACCTCCTGTGGTGCCTGAGCTATCGAGCGATGACGACACCAGGAACTTTGATGATATCGAAAAATCAGATGCCCTCGATGAATCATTCCCAGTGCCAAAAGCGTTTGTAGGAAATCATTTACCATTTGTTGGTTTCACCTACAATGTCGATTATCAACTTTGTGGGCGAAAATTAAAGGCGGCTGATGTAGTAGATACGATTTCCAACAATCACATCAACAATGTCGGATCTGAGGCGATTCTCCAGTTGGAGAAGCTTCTCGAAAGAGAACGAGATGGACGACGCAAGCTAGAAGACAATCAGTCCACTCTCTGCTCTCAATTGGACGAGTTCGCGCAGAGAGACGCAAGAAACAAGAAAATGATAGCCGACGCCGACAAGGAGATAGCGCTTCTCCGACACGACCTAAAAGAGATTCACAGAAAAGCGGATATCGAATGTGAAGCTAGAAAAAAAACAGAAGCTAACCTCTTTGAAGCCAAACGTCGCCTCGAAGAGGAACAGAACAAACGATCGAAAGAGATTTCCAATCTACAAAACTACAACGATAAGTTCAATGCTCTCGAGAAGCAGCTTTCAGAGCTACGCGAGAAATTAAAGATTGAATCGGAAGCCGCCGCAAAATCCAGAAAGCAAGCTGCTGAGCTATCAGCGGCTCAAGCTGCTCAGGCGGCTGCTAATGATGGGACCTTGTCGAGCTTGCGCGCACAGCGGGAGTCCCTCGAAAGGGAGCGGTGCACCCTCACCGAGGAGCTGAGTGCGGTGAAGGCTACCAAGCAGCGGTCCGACGCTGCTGTGGCCGAGGCAACCAGCCGACTAAACGCGGCGCATGCAGAGCTAGAGCGCTCCTCGGCGCGTCTGGCGCAGATCATGTCCGACAACCGGCAGCTCACTGAACGAGTCACTACGCTGGAGAAGGAATGTGCTTCTCTGGCGCATGAACTCCGCACGGCCCAACATCTGTACCAGCAAGAGGTTCGCGCACATCAGGACACACAACGCTCCCAACTTCTCTCCAAGCAAGAAGCCAACTTGGAACTCGTCAAGGGTAAATATTAACAACTTTTATCTCCTTTGTAAGATCTTAGTCACCTTTGGAGTGAAGCTCATGCTACTTTCCTCTCATAGTTTGAGCTACTAAAAATTGTCCCCAAAATGTTCTACAAAACCTTCACTTTTTGCATGCTTCAGGAGCATTGGAAGTAATATTTAAAGGTATAGTTGTGTTTGCTATTTTTCCTTCTTTCCTGTGTAGAACTCTTCCTTTTCATGCCTACACATACCACTACTCAGTAGAATATGATCATTTCAATTCATTCTGTTGCAGACTCCCGTAATCTTCTGTTTAATTCATTACTTGCTCATTACGCCTTTACTTACACTATCAGTTCATCTCTGTTTTAATTTACCAGACGCTCTATCTTACCTTTGTATGGTACAGCTCTGCAAAACAAGCTGAATGAGGAGAAGGTAGCGAGACAGCGCTCGGAGTCGACCAGCCAAGAGAAGGAGCGTCAGATGTCGATGCTCAGCGTCGACTACAGACAGATGCAGCAACGACTGCAGAAGCTTGAGGGCGAACATCGGCAAGAGAGCGAAAAGGTATAGTTCTGCAATTTCGTATTTAGTTTTTCATCATCGACCAATGTTTCCCAAGTCGCTCAGGTTTGATTTCATACAGATGGACTAAAAGTTATCTCAGCAATTTTCAAAATCTCTCAACTTTAAGCTGCTTTAGAAGCTAATTTCAAAAGAAAACTAATGACTTAGATATAACGAGTCATTTGTTTTGTTCTAAAGTCAGAATAAGAAAAAAACATTACTTAGCCATTGCTTATTAAAAATGTGTTGCTGTTTCGTGAAAAGGTAAATTTGGGGCTAAAATATTTTGTTTTTATAGGTCATAGGTCTAGCGGCGGCATTGGAGCAGGAGAGGGCCGCTCGCGCTGCAGTCAGCGGCGAGGTGGGCGCTGCGGAGGCGGCGGCGCGCACTGCACAAGCGGAGCGAGACGCGCGCGCTCGTGACTTGCACGCTATACGCACCGCGCTGCATGAGACCTCGGAGAAGCTGGCTGCGGCTAGCGCGGAGCGGGACATGCACTATGCTAGGGTGAGTGCTTGCTTACTTATTTTGCCTGTGTAGAAGCGTATGTTCAGCAGGTATATGTGTTTTGGCTAAGGTTGCCTAGAAGATTCTAAGCGATAACACGGCCCATTGTACTTGTCTAATGTAATATTCTTTTCTGGTGTACAATTAACTGTTTTTGTAGTGTATTGTAATAGGAAGTGACTAGGTACATTATTTTTCTGTGAAATTCCAGGATTTTTCTATGTAGTTAGGAACATATTTTTCTGTCCTTTCTTCATAGTTTCTATCTTTGAGTAGTTATAGGCAGTAACAATATTGCCTTGTCACATACAATACGAAATTATAATGAAATTTCCCTAGAATTAAACATAGCAGCACAATAAAAAGGAAAAATCAGTTGACCCAAAAAGTGCAACTAAGGTTTTTAAAAGACATCGGAATCAGCGGTTTTATTCCACGTTCCTAGCTATAAATATTAGCATTTATATTTAAATCTACTGGATGTATAGAAGTACGAATTCTAGTTCAACTTCATTGTTCATGTCACTGACACATAAGCAGATATGTAAATGTGGACGAAGCACGCCTGACAAATCGATCGCGACGTCACGAGCGTGATCGGGAGACATTCCCGACTGTACACTGATGATACCATACCACCTGGCGACCTTCACCCATATCGAAAACTAGACCCTCTGTTAACGACACAACGTCTAAAACAACCACAGCAAAGTACCTACTTCACATTTTAAGAAATGTTGTGTCAAGGGTTTTTTATGTGTTGAGTAACTGGCACTATATTTGGCAATGACCGACAGTACAACCTTCGTCGGAATTTCAATGCGAAACAATCGAAAAGATGATGTTTTGTGAAAAATTACGAATGACACGTTCTCAGCGTAACATAACGGGTCGCTGGTCAACGACGTCATGACTATATTGCGAGAATCCGAGAATTAGTATTGATACTAAAAAATACCTATTTCTATAATTCCGAGTTAAAAAGATGGTGTCGGTAAGGTCGCACGCCTAGCGAGTTTACAAACAAAACTCAATAATATAACTCGCTTATCCCTATTCAAATCAAACCTTCATTTGAGTTGATTCGTAGCTTGTTGAATGGAAATTAAAACATCAAGGAATATTTTCAAATAATAAATGAATGGAATGACATCAGCCGGACCGTGAGCTGCTCAAACGAACTACTATATTGAAGAGAATAATAATAAACAAACAAATTTTACACTGGTAACTGTTATCAATATTAAATTTGTCTGTGTTTAAGGTAAATAACTTAAACCTGGATTATAGTTTACCACGCTGACGTCACAAATCCAGGCTTCCAGTAAGCGAAAGCGCAATAGCTTTTAAAAAAATATCTATTTGTTTGCATGTAATAAAATAATCTATAAAGCTTACTTCACCGCCTTATCGCGATAGAATGAAGAAGCCACAGTCAGCATATAGCTTCGTATCTTATCTGACAATGTTTTTAAACATACAGCTCACACCGTTTTTATATCAACAACTGAATTTAACAAGTTGCCGAGTGTTCTTTTGCATTAATCATAATCTCATCGCGCCGAAATAGACTCCTCCGGCATTACGACATAGTGAGTCATTGTAGTCAAACATGCACACATTCGCACACATTTACCTTAAACAAGTAAACCTGCGTGTGGAAGATATGTCCCCAAATAAATAAACGCACTACTACGTATATTAGCGGTTTTTCTGAACGACTCAGGCATGATCATAATAATATTCATTATCATTTCGAGGAACCTTTGACACGTTATACACACGCGTATGAGGTTTTCTAAATACTCATCATCATCAGCCTATACCAGTCCACTGCTGGACATAGGCCTCCCCTAATGAGCGCCATAGCGCCCTGTCTTCAGCTTGCCGCATCCAGCATCTGCCAGCAGTCTTTCGCAAATCGTCATCCCACCTGGTAGGAGGGCGTCTTACACTACGTTTTCCGAGTCGCGGTCTCCACTCAAGAACACGTTTACCCCAGCGGTTTTCGGTTCTTCTCGAAATATGGCCAGCCCACTGCCATTTCAGCTTGCTAATCCTTTGAGCTAGGTATGTCGATAACCTTGGTTCTCTGTCGGATGTATTCGTTGCGAATCCTATCCTTCAGAGAAACTCCGAGTATAGCTCTCTCCATAGCTCGCTGAGCGACTTTAAACTGGTGGACCAGCCCTACCGTGACTGTCCACGTCTCAGCTCCGTAGGTCATGACGGGTAGGACGCACTGATTGAAAATTTTCGTTTTCAAGCATTGCGGTATGGATGACGAGAAGACTCGACGTAGTTTCCCGAACGCTGCCCATCCTAGCTGGATCCTCCTCTTCTAAATACTATTCTGGCTTAATAAGCCAGTTTTCCTTCAATTTCAAGCCCTATGACGTTAAGACGCATTTACACGGGATACGTTTTTTTCCGTGATGTATGTAGCTGTAAGGGAGGCCTATGTCCAGCAGTGGACTAATATAAACTGATGATGTAGCTGTAGGTGTGAATTCACACACCTGATAGTATTTCGGATCCAGTATACAATTGTTTCCAGTAGCGAAGGATCTGTAAAAAAATAGTCCTGTATAAACGGATCCGCTGTGTGAATGCGCCCTCATTCTGAGATCTTCATCAAGTACTCATAATGAGCACTTAGGGCCCCTTCACATTAGGTCGCAAGCAGTGCAGTAGCCGCGCGACTTGTTTAGATTAGGGTGGCGCACGCGTCTTGTCGCGCTGCCGCCGTCCCCTATGACAATCACGAAAAGTCGCGCAGCAGCCGCACTGCATGCGACCTAATGTAAAGGCTGCCTTAGACGTACTCACGTCACTTAGATTGTGCGGTTTTGGTGAACCGTATTTTTAAATGGCACATAAATACAATAATGTAGACGGCAGACTCGCAGACTGCCTCACGAACTCACCGAGTATGAAAAAGCATTCTGCGCCGACCTTGATATTTATGACACAAACATTTAAGATTTATTCCGTAGATAGAATTATTTGTGTTCAAAAAGTTAATGCAGAAAGGTTTTCATTGTTATACTCGAAAGATTGGCTTTTGATTAAATAATAATTTGCGGAAATTCATCTAAATAAGAAACTGCTGAATATAATTGCAATGTGCTTAACTGAATGAAGCATATAATTAGTACATATCACATTTTAATAGTTACAGATTAGATTATATTATAGAACAAGACTAATCGTAAAACGTCTACCTAATGGGAAGGCGTCTCTTTCCTAGAATAATACACAGATGCTTTGTCAATACTTTGATAATATTCTAGGAATCTTAAGTGGACTCAATGCCTTGGATAGCAGTTCATGTATATATTATATATGCATTACAATTTAATCTTACACAGGTTAGCCATCTTGAAAGAAAGTGCAAGAAAAAGTTTCGATTTGGTAAAACTATTTATAGGAACGTTTAATAAAACGTAAAAACACAATGGCGAACGTCGATCTAAGAATTTCATATTTTACATAACACTGAGCCATCTGATATCGATTGAGTAAAAATAGATACCTTTACCAGCCGATTGTATCATTTTATAATGCGAGGAGAAGCTTTGATAAAGTAAACATTGTCACGCGAATGTGTTGCCCAACCTACATAGGCTATATTTTTACCACAAGCTTATTTTTGGAATACATTCAATTATTTTTAGTGGTTTAGGCGTGCTGAATACACCATCTACACTAAATATCAACAATCAAGTAATAATTTTACCTTAAGGCGCATAGTAACCCAAAATCAAGAAAATTAGGTGTTTTCGAACCCGTTTTCCAACGAAAATATTGAATGTAGAGCTCTGAAATTTATATATCCTGTAACACACATCCTGAAGGGTCCCTTGGCGGTCCCAAATGCTTACCGTTAATTATAGTGTAGTTGTTATAGTGTTAGTTATAGTGTATGTGTAGCGGCTTCGAACCCACTTTTTATCGGCGTCTCAAATTCGATTAGTACCAAATTCAGTATAGTGATTCATATACTTCATACCTATCTCTTGGAGGTCCATTAGATTCAAAAAGTAGTCAAAATAATAAAATCAAACATAAAAACGTATTTTCGCCTACAAAATCTGTGATACAAATCTGGCTAGTTACACTTCGCCCAACCGCAGAGGATCATATTATTTGGTTGATTATGGCACTACATGGCATGCTGAACCGAAAACAAACACTCTTTGCTGCATAAAGGCGCGCGGAAAGGTCCAAGGTCATTTGCCTCACTATTCGTCTTAAGCTAGAATTTTGTTTATGGTTCCCAGATTTCTATTTGTATATACTTACATAACTTATGACTTGATCGTGTAAAAATTTACTCAAATCAATATCCAACCTAAGTAGATTGGCTTTGTATTCAAAGTAATGAAACCAGATGCGTCGATGGAGTACCACCCAGCGTCAGATAGTCCTTGGCAATAGAGGCATAATACCATAAAACACGCCCGTAATGATCTTGACACCCATTAATAGATTGGCGTTGTATACAAAGTAATGAAACTAGATGCGTCGATGGAGTGCCACCCAGCGTCAGATAGTCCTTGGCAATAGAGGCATAATATAAAACACGCCCGTAATGATCTTGACACCCATTAATATACTGGAATGCGCTGTTTAATTTCCTGGTCATCTTCAAGTGGGTCTAATGCTGTTGTATAAAATACTACTTATGTCCAGTGTTTATGATGACTATGTTGTCTATTGATTGTGTTAATTCGAAGAAATGTTTCTCTTGCACAATCTTTGCAATGTGATCGAAGTTAAATTACCAATGCTTTGCTATTTCTTAGATAAGACAATAAGATAAAACTTTTAAATATTAATAATGAACGTTTTTTTTAAGAAACCTTTGAATCATGTAAAGGAAATATAAATAAGCAGTTATTTACCTTATTATTCAATAACAAACAAAGTAAAAACGGTATTCCGTACGCCCAACATGTAACATGTAGTTGTTTTGCATTCGAATTTTATCTCGTTCTCGTCCCACGACGTAAAATTAGGTCGTTCAGCCAGATTTGTACACAACACGTACTTCGTTAAAATTATCCCGAGTTCCGCCAATACCTGTCTATTATTATCATCAAATTTCAAGCATGATTGAATTAATTTGCCAGCCGAAAGAGAAGGCAAGATTTTCAGTCTGAGACGTTTTATGAAAAATTAATAATAGAAAATATTCAACAGTTATCATCAGATCCTACATCTATGAATGGTCGGCTAAGTGATCATTCAGCTGCTCGTAATTCAACTGTAATGTTATACCTCCATACACCGGGGGGCGGGCATAAGCGCCTCTTGCGGAATAGATCTACCACCGAACTGCGATCCCCAACCCGCATGCCCAGCGTGGGTACTATGGGCATTACCCCAATGAGATAAACAAAATCAGGGGAGGCCTGCGTCCAGCAGTGGACTATTATAGGCTGGTGAGGTGAGGTAATACCTCTAGGGAAACTACAACTGCAGTTACGAAATAACATTATTTCATCTGTGACTGCAGCCCTATTATAAACAGTATCTCCTATAAGATTATAATGATCGTCATGTTTGCGCGCAGAGCGAGGAGCTGCGGTCCCAGCTGGACAAGGAGCAGCACTACTGCCACCTGTACCGCAGCCAGGTCAACGAGGTGCGCCAGCAGGCCGAGGAGAGCGCTCGCAGCGCGCGCGACTTGGAGCAGGAGCGCGCCAGTCTACTGCACCAGCTGCAGCTGGCTATAGCGCGCGCCGACGCTGAGGCCATCGCCAGGTGAGACCTGCAGACTAGCATATCCGTGAATGTCTCAGCATCTCCATAGCTTAATATGGTCCACTATCGACAGTTCAATTGTGTCGGAACAGAACGTCGTCTCATTATAGAACCCCATCACGATACTGTATGTTTACACTCTGATATATCGCTAAAATGGAGAGGACACCTGGGGAGGCATGCATCGGCGTCAGCGAGCTGCTGGCCTTCCTAGAGACGAGACATGTCGTGGTTAGATTAGCAGCCTCCCACCCGGCACGCAAAAAGGGCCCTGTGGCCTAGTTGCGGAGACCAGTCCAGGAACAAGTAACAATATCGCTAATATAGCCTTAATATTTCAGATCCATAGCTGAGGAGACAGTGGGCGAGCTCGAGAAGGAGAAGACCATGAAAGAGCTGGAGATGCGAGACGCAGCGTCACAACACCGCGCGGAGCTTGAGGCGCGGGAGGCGGCGCTGGCGGGCTGGCGGGACCGCGACCACGAGAACAGAGCCACCATCGACTTGCAGCGGAAGGTAACCTTATATTTTATAAGTTTGTAATATTTAATAACGTCCCAAAAAGAAATCGACTTCGACGGGACTCGAACCCGCAACCCGCTGCCAATTGCGCCACGAGATCAAGTGACGTAGGAAGCGTAAAACTTTGTGACTTTGTTCGGACTCAAGCGGACTCGAGCAAAGTCAACGTACAGGGGAAACATTGAACAGTTTTATCCAAACCTACTCAATGACTAATATGAAGTTACGTTAAGTACGATTGATGAGATTTTGACGATGATATTGATTATTACATTTTGCCGTAAAAATTGCTCCGTGTGTGTTACTAACAATATTAGCAAAAAAACCTTAGTTTTTGTAATAATCCTTACTGCAAAGTTCAACCAGACAAACAATCTCCTATGAGCGCGCTGTCGCAGTGGACGCTTTGTGCGTGCTAGACGCAACATCCGTACGACTAATGAGAGACATGGACCGCCCTGTCTGTGCATAGCTTTAGGTTTAGCTACAGTGAATCAAATTTTTCGATGCAGAAACCGTTTACCGTTGTAGAAAAGCTTTTCTTTCGATATTGTCATGTAAATGATGTTATTTGCATCGGGTGTTATGACGAGCCCATCCCATATCTGTCATTCAAAATAGAACCTAACATGAGTATTATTTCCCAGGAGGTGGACGAGCTCCGCCGCAGCGGCACAGCCCTGGCCGAGCGCGTGGCGACGCTGCAGCGGCTTCAGGAGGACGTAGACCGGCTCAATAAGAAGCTCAACTCCGAGATCATGCTCAAGCAGCAAGCGGTTAACAAACTGGCGGAAATTATGAACA
Source organism: Eupithecia vulgata (assembly GCA_946478455.1). NCBI lineage: Eukaryota > Metazoa > Arthropoda > Insecta > Lepidoptera > Geometridae > Eupithecia > Eupithecia vulgata. Next base: position 4,450,275 of record OX297862.1, on the reverse strand, counting down.
GGTTTGTTACGATGCGACATATTTTTTCAACGGGCAAACCTCTTCTAAAGTTTATGACTCTATAGTGTTGGAGATAGTGTTTCACATCAGTGTTATTGATCTATTCCGCTTCGCTTCGATAGGAAAGCAATAAAGACTTGACTACTTTTGACTACTTCTTTGTACTAGCTATCTAAAAAAAAGGAGCTGCGTAGTTCGCGGGCTTAAACTTGATTTATTGTTAATATTACTTTGATTTTGCGTTCTAAGAAGTAGCTCACGTTCAAAAGGCTCAGTTTTGCGCATACCCTACACAAATCTCTTAAATATATTAAAGCTCCCGCCTACCGTACATTTAAAAATCTGTAATAGTGTTCATTTTCATCCCCACTTCTAGAAAAGACATGAACCCAACAACCACAAAGAACAAAGGCAAGATGTCGGTCCGCAAAGACAAGGACTACCGCAAGCTGCAACAAGAGCTCACGCGGGAGAAGGAGAAGTTCGACCAGCACATCTCCAAGCTGCAGCGCGACCTGCAGGATTGCCAGCAACAGCTGGTGGACGAGCAGACCACGAGGATGAGGCTCGCTATGGAGGTAAAATTATATACTAACAAGAGGACAGGGAGAAGTTCGAAGAGCACATTTCCAAATTAAACCGCAATGTACTGGCCATATCTACCGATTAATCGACAGCTGTTTGGGTAAATGTGTCCTCTAGTGGAACCACTGCGTGACTTGGTAAACGTAGATCGGACCTTTTTTGGTATGAGTATATGGTTTGGCTATGAATTTCAATGAAAACTATAGACTTTTTGGTATTATTATCATTGACAACTTCAGGTACTTGACAGTTGACCAGAATGCAAGCCAATTTAAGCTTATTTGTGATTGAAATAACAAATTAATTCGAGTGTGGAAGCAATGGCGCTCTAGGGAGTCGGCGGTTACTAGAGGTTTTTTTCTGTGGCTCTCCTAGGAGCCAGCGGGTCTCGAAAAGTTAAATGCTGGATGCAAGCTGAACACAGGTCGTTATGGCGCTTATTACTGGAGGCCTAGATCCAGCAGCGGCTCGACGTTTATAAACACAAGAAAAATATAATAATAAGTATTATTTCAGAAAAAGGTTACAAAGTAGGTAAATATAAGTATTACTTTCAAATTCTGTTAGTAGGCATGAAGCCAATATTTGGCCAAGCATACCATACGTTAGATTGCTTAGATTTAGACTAGGCTAAGCTCAAAAACGCCATTGACCTTTTCGAGCCTCTGCCTGGAGTATGGATGATATTATTGATAGTAAATGTAGGTTAGATAAATAAGATTCAGTTTTATTATCGTTTATTTCCTGGGCTTATGAAAAAGAACTCAGAATATGACATAACACCTTTTTAAACTGTTGTGTCTACACTCATCTTATAGTTTTAACATTAATGTAAAAACAATATAAGATTTTTTTTACCAATATTGTCCACAGGTGGACAGTAAAGACGTAGAAATCGAGCAGCTAAAAGAGAAACTGGCTGCACTGACAAGCGAGACTGCCTCACAGTCGTCGGCCGACGCGGAGGACGGCGAGACTGAACAAACGCTCGAGGGCTGGCTCTCCATCCCGCTCAAACAGAATATCAAACGGCATGGCTGGAAGCGGCAGTATGTGGTCGTGTCTTCTAAGAAGATTATATTCTATAACTCGGAGAGCGATAAGCAGAATACCACGGATCCTGTTATGATTCTAGATCTAAGGTAAGATCTGCACTCAAACAGTATTGTGTCATGTTATAACTTAAATTCTCTTACTTCCTTTTTTATGCATATGGATGAGAGTTACCCCTGAACACTTAACTTTCTGAATGGATTGTGATACAGCTGAGCAAAAATGAACAAGACATACAAAGCCTACTTTTTTTTATCCACCAGCAGAAGTTACTTGATTGTAACTTATTACGGTTGCTGATGGAAAAATTCCTCGAAATTAAACTCTCGCACTGTTTGCAATAAGAAAATACCGATTTGCTCAAATAGAGTTAAAATGTGGATGTTTTATGTAACTTTTTAAAGGTTTTGGAACAGTTTCCATTCTAATTTCGGAGGAGGGCGTAATTACCTTCGACACAGTAATTAAAACTTCTGCAGATAGAATCGTTTCCATTCTATGACCATGTATAAATGTTTTTGTTCCTACAAATGCCTTTTTATTATAAACTATGAATATGGGTGGAAATCTTTGTTGACTAACCGTACTTCTCATGTTACAGCAAAGTTTTCCACGTTCGATCAGTAACGCAAGGCGACGTCATCCGCGCGGACGCCAAAGATATCCCTCGAATCTTCCAACTTTTGTACGCGGGAGAGGGCGAGGCGAGGCGACCCGGAGAGACCGACCAGCCTGCTGATGGCTCTGATCATACAGGTAATGTAGCAATCCTTTAAAACTATTATAGTTACACAAATCATAGTAAATTGCCGTAAAAGTCGCGGTCTATCAATCAAATATACTACAATGCGGCTAAAGGAATCTACCGGAGAATGGACAAAAGCTTCATTTTATATAAATTCAACACCTGTACTGCAATAATAGGTATCTAAGAAGTTTCTGCGCCATTCTGGTCGATCAGTGGAACTCATGAGAGCATGAGCTGCAATGAGCTCACACACATTAAAAAAATATATGTAGGTTATTTATTTATTTATATTATTAATTATATTATTATTTATAATATTAATTATATTATTATATTTTTTTTTATAATATGAGTGTTGTGCTATTTTTTACTATGGTGTAATTTGCTTCTCTTACTCAACTCAACAACTCGTTTGATTTCAACTCTTCCCGTGTGTGTCGTAAGCTGCGACTAAGGGATATACGCCGGGGGTCGGGCAGCAGCGCCCCTTGAACAACCCCACCATCAAACTGCGATCCCCAAGCCGCATTCCCAGCGTGGGGATTATGGGCATTAACCCCCAAATGGTCTCATTATCGCCCCCCTAATGAGACGCCTATGTCCAGCTGTGGAGTAATAGGCTGGTGATGATAAACTTGTGTCTCTCGTTATAGGTGCCTTTAAATTGCGATAGACTTCTTTAGACTTGTCCCAAACTTAATACAATAATTCTAAAACAGCTGCGGTGGAACTATCTTTTATGAATTATGTTTGAATTACTTACAGGAAACACGGTAGCACACAAGGGGCATGATCTCGTGAGCATTACATACCACATCCCGACCGCGTGCGAGGTCTGCACACGTCCGCTTTGGAATATGTTTCGCCCGCCGCATGCTTACGAGTGCCGTCGTGAGTATTATATCAACCAGTTTAGTACGGAAAACTCTTCACATTATGATGATGGTGGTACTTTTCAACTGAGTTTTAGGTAAGGGGATTAGAAGCTTAAATAAGAGCTCGAAATTTGCTTTTATAGTGAATGTATCTTCATCCTTCTTCGTCTACCAGACTGCAATTCGTCGTCCAAATCTCTGCGAAATGTCTGTGCTGATCGCATAGTCACACACAACCCCTCCCGGGTTCATAGATGAACAGCATAGAAAGAGGATTATTTTTTTTACTTTTTTATTAACTACAGACAGTTTAACAAGAGCTATTCCAAAATAATTCGTGTGTCCTGACAGGGTTTGCATTGCGTATCCACTATACACCTGAGTCAAAAACCTATGTTATGAATATCTTCAAGCCGCTAATTATTAACCAAATCGCTATTCTCAGGTTGCCGAATGAAGATCCACGCGGATCACATAAACGAGGGCGAAGGCGTTGCGGCGTGCAAGCTGCACGCGGACCGAGCGCGCGAGCTGCTCATCCTGGCACCCGGCGCGCCCGAGCAGCGGCGCTGGGTCGCGCGTCTAGCGCGCCGCGTGCAGCGCTACGGGTACCGCGCCGCGCATCACACCAACCACGACCATACCAAGCTGTCTCCCAGGTACAACATACTGTGATCTATATACTAGTACCGGACCCCGGGCGCGCCCGAGCTGCGGCGCTGGGTCGCGCGTATAGCGCGCCTCGTGTAGCGCCTCGGTACGGTATGCTAGTGTTAAAAAGGGAAAGAAACTACTGGTATGGTAGGGTACAACAATAACTGTTCACAATTAAATATGGTGTTCCTTCTTAAAGCGCCTCACTCACAATCCGCCGCCGACATGGACATTGATTTTGCTAATTACACCCGACACAGGCAGGGTTTGCGGCTTGCTTCGCACGCCAATCGCTGCCATGGGACTAATCTTTAGCTCATTCAAACGTGACCGCGCGAGGTGATCAATATATTGCTAAGTGATAACTAAATGATTATTTATGAAACATGAGCGCATAAATGGTAAATTTAGTTCCAAATGCGTCGTGCAGTGCACGTTACAACGCTATTTACACCACAGTCTTTAATGTATTATGAGTTCTTCTTTAATATAATATAATTTAGGATATTGAATTTTACTAAAATAATGCCGATAGGTGCTATACTTCCAAAGAAATACCCAATCTTGCATGTTTTCGTATTGCATGTAGTAGTTACACTCCGGTTTTTGCATGTAACCCACTTCTAATCGATTTAAAATACGTTTCTTGACAAAATTCTATCAACACTATACCGATGTAATCTTCCGCCTCCATATAGATCTTTAGAAGGGTATACAGTGTAATCACGAACTGATGTTTTTCCAGAGATTCGATGCGGTCGAACCTGAAGTCTTCATACATTCACGCGTCACTGCGAAGTTCCACCCTCCCCGCCAACGCGTCGCTCCCGCGGCAGTGAGTAGCCCCTCGCTCTCAAACAACAATCAACTGTACCACCCTCATTTACCTACTGTACACTCACTCCTTCCATCAATGGTTTTAAACTAACAATTTTGAACGCTTTATTCTACGGCCTAGAATATAATTTGTTTCTACAATACATTTATATCAATTTATCTTTGTACTTTTGTTAAATAAGTACATGTGATGTCTATAGAATATTTAGCTGGTACATTAATATTTGATCTGTCGTTTGAAATTTATTATTCTGAATCTATACAATTTTTTACCTAGTGATTGTATAAATTAGCTAGTCGTTATAATGTAAATTTAAGTTTGTTTTGTCCAAGATCTTGATTTCAAATACAGCTGCTGCTGTGTTATTGTTCGAATTGTTGATAGTTTGTACTTATGAAAACAATTTTATTGATACTTAGTTTCCACATAGTCCAATGCAATTGACTAACTTTGGTTTTAGGTTTTTTACTGACGAGAAATATATTTTTATATGACTAGAGTAGTGTACTGCTGGCAGATAAACCTGGTGCTATGAGGTTTAACATCAATTGTCAACGTTATTTCATGTATAACCTTGTCAGGTGTACCGGTGGCAACCAAGTGTAAAAAAATCATGTTGCTAGGGAATTTCATTCTGTAAATATTTAGATACACACTGATATTAAACATCCATACTAATATTATAAAAGCGAATGTAATTCTGTCTCTGTCTTCGTCCCTTCACGCTTAAATGGTTGAACGGATATTAATGAAATTTGGCTGTTAGGTAGTCGGTATCCCAAGGACGGACCTAGGCTACTTTTTATCCTAGGAAAGTGCGTGCGAAGGCGCGGACAGAAGCTAGACTTGCACATAATTGGATCAACCGTTCATCTCGAAATTAACTAGAGATTTCGTAAATTTGTTTGGCTTTAAAGTTGGCTTTTGTGTGGCAAATAAAATGTGTGATTTGCGTGCCTCAGTCGTGTAGTATTTTGCAGTTATTGTTAACACGGTAAATATTTTTATACTCCATTGCTTTTTTGCTAATCGTATTTCTATGCCTTCTTTTGTTTAGTTTAGAACTAAACAAAAGAAGGCATAGAAACAAGAGTATCAAACGTTGCCTATGAATGTAGAACTCTCTAAATAAATATGACTGTTCATAACTTCGACTTAAAAACACATATTTCAATTAACGTACGCTGTTTTCAACGTGAACATTATAGAATAGATGGGAATTGTGATATTAAATGAAGCAGGAATTGATATATGTTTTGCCTAGTTATAAAGTACATAAATTACATGTTAAAGTAAATGGACTTCACTGATTGCTATAATTATTTTAAAGTAGTACCCGCGGTATGTATCTCAAGGTAACAAAGTCTTCTGTCATTTTGTAAATGGACTTACAAGACTTAATTTTAAATATTAACTAGGATATGTACTTAGTCGACATATAAATCGGCTTTGTCACTTAAAAACTATGGTATCGATATCTGCTAGCCAACAAAGAGCTTAGGTAATTTGATATTTGATAGTTCGATTGGACAGCAGTTAGGGTCATACGGTAAAAGCTATAGTTTATATGTGATAGATAAAGTACCTGGGGTCGAATTCTGCTAACCAACGCTTTACCATGACAATAGCGTCGCATAAACGTCCTTGGATGAAAGAAATACTAGATAGAGCGTGTGGTGCAATTTGCACGGAAAGGTTGGTAGATTTTTTTTGTCCCCCTCTATCTTCCATCTGTATTTCTTTCATCAAAGAAAAAATGCCAAAATGTGTCATTCTGATGCCGGGTACAGACCAAGCGAGCGAGACCGAATAAAGGATAATAAAATGAAGGAACGCAAAAGAAATAGTGTGAGTGTGGACGTCATTGCGAAAGCAAGCGAGCCCAAACGAGGGCCTTCATTCGCCTGCGGCCGTGCTCCAGTGGCTGTCGCTACATCAGGAATAATAAAACGTCAAGAGCGAGTTGGACTCGCGCATCAAGGGTTCCGTACAAACTTGTACTCGTAAGCAAAGAAATTGACCCAGACGCAGTTCACAAAAAACTGATTTAGTCATCACCAAATTTCATGATTCTAGGTCAACGGGAAGTACCCTATAGATTTTGTGTGAATCCCTTGGAAAATAAAAAAAATATGTGCATAAACGGCTGTAACTTTTGATTGCGTTGACTTAGAAGTTTGATTTATACCGCGGCTCCAAGAGGTTACGCGTTTCTAAGAAAAAGGACTTTTTTGACTTTCAGACGGACAACCAGACAGAGAATGATCCCATAAGTACGGGTACAAAACCCTAAAAATGGAACTAACGTACCGATGATCGTCGAATCTCACTAGTTTGCATTCGCTCGCTCTCGCTCGCTCTCGCTCGCTCTCGCTCGCTCGGTCTGTACGCACCATGAGACCATTGTTGAAGCGATTAGTGGAATTTGATTTAGTAGAATTCCGCCCTTTTCGTAATGTACGCTTACAATGTCAGCGCGTGCATTTCTTATGTCCACTCTTCATTCTTGTATTTCCAAACTAACGAACAGCCAGTGCCATAGTGTGTCATGTTTCTAACATTAGTACATAAACATCTTCAATTTATTGCTCAAATGATTTATCAACAAAAAAGACCTCTAAACGGGCTTCCCGAATCATCAACATTTTGTCGTTTCCCTTAAAATATTGAATGAGCTTAATTATATAGATTGTAGATCATAAGAGCTTAAGCTATACAATTCGTTCTGCCAATTAAAGACAATTTTTTGTAATGCTCTAAGCGTCAGTTTGAAAATACCAACCTTCCTGTACAAATTGTACGCATCGGTATGGACTTCATGTAACCAGTGGCCTATTTATAAGTTATGTATTTATAAATTTAGATGATCAGCGCCTATCGCTGATCTTCATACTATGTATAAGCATTTAACAAAAACTTCTAGATTTGGTTTAAGGTGGTGCAAACCTCAGCTCCCATACAATGTACTTTTCGATTTATTTGGAAACTACACCCTATGAACAGTATGAACCGAATGAAATTTTGCATACATAATCGGATAAAAAATAGTATATTATAGTATATAAAATAATGGTAATGAAAATTCATTTTTAAGTTTTTTATTTAAACCTTCGCTCTCATTTCATGATGATTTTGTTTTTTTGAAAAACTTAAACGGTGCAAACTATATAATAGATATTTCTTATCCGATGATTATGTATGCAAAATCTGATGTACGGTTTGTATGGGGGCTTGGAAGTTCGCACTCACTTAAATGAAAATCTTTAAAACTTTATGAAACCGTCGTTTGTAACGTAATGTAATGAATGACGTCATCACGCTGTTATAATAATAAAAAGATTGTGCCTAACGTTAGATTCATTCGATAACGACCTTCTATTATTTGTAAAAAAACAGTTGTACAAAAGTCTTGTGATTTTGAAGTACAAAGTTTGTGTCGGTAGAGTTCAAAATACACTGATGGATTTTTGCGTCAGCTCTTGCATGTTAGTAAATTGTTGACGGATACATGTAGTGATGGGATCGCTTGTGATAGATTTGAAGTTCCCACGCTTAAGATAAATATGAAATATTTCTTTAGATGAAATGAGAAACGGAAGTCTTCGTAGTTTTATCAGTGATCCTTGCTTACATTTGAGTGACCGAAGGTTCAAACGACCCAAGGTGTAAGTGTGTTAAGAAAAGGCAATGCGCCTTCCAATGTCTCTTTAACCTTGGTATAAATAATTTGTAATTTATTAAGCGATGACAGAACGCAATAGGTGTTGAGACAGGTCGAAATATTTATTAAAACTTAGGTCGGTGGTTGTGGTCGGTAAGCAATGGAAGGGGCGCGCGCTCGCCCCGCTGTGATACAAGTCGTGTGTACGATAACACCCGTGGTGCTAAACGGTAACAGGCCTCCGACACATTGTTACACTTAGTCCTTGTTGAATATTAATTGCTGTTTATCGATTAAACTTTGTTTACATTCCTGCAATTAAAGCTATGTTGAGTTTTGTTAATTATAGTTTTACGACCTGAACATACTTTGTGCTTGACCGGCGTCTGCGACGGTGGCGGTAGCGACGAGCCGGTAGCTGCAGTTTGTACACGTTACATTGATATTTGTGAATTGTGACGTCAGTGTACTAACTTTAAACGATATGAATAACAGCTTCGCTCGTCTCCCGCCCGTGGCAGGCTTTATGCTTTCCTAGTTGTAAGTTCAATAAATTTCTCATTCACTACGAACTGAAATAATTGCGAATTTCATAAATTTACGTACTTAAGTTTTCACGTAGTACCGGCATCGTAGTTTAACTAATTATTTTTTGAAATGCATTTTTATATTATTTTGATTAGGGCAGCTATTGCATTTTTATTTTATCTCATTCCATATTGTGTCGTAGCTATTTTTTTATATATTTCATGCGTTTGGATATGGTTATTGCCAAAGAAATTTTGAAATATCAGAATTAACAAAACATTTGTAATTTGGAAATTTCAAACTCGTATGTTATTTCTTCATGCTTATTACTAATGTTAATACCTACGTTAAAATAATTTTGTTACTGATTGTGCATAATTTTTATAAACCTGGTTTTTTTATAATAAGTGACATTTTTCGGGAGTATTTTTCGCGTTTATCGCCGATTGAAATCGCCCAGAAATACTCCCAAATTGTCCAGTGTATAACATATAAATCAATGTTAAACCATTATGTAAAGTATTTATTAATGAATTTCATCGGTCATTTTATTTATCTCGCTATAATTAGAAGTTCCTAACTAGCTAGCTTCTCAAATAATACTAGTAGCCTCTCGCTAATACCTTGTTTCACGATGAACATTATCATTATTTCGTATTATTGATATACTATTGTTGAATCTGTAGATATTGTGATCTTTCGGACGAGCACACTCTTGATTGGCAGAGCACCTAGTGCCCGGTTCCTGTAATCTACCAACGGACTTAACTTGCTGTAAGACACATTTTCTAGGGAATAAAAGTCAATTTAAGTATGCGTAGGAGAAAGGAGCCGTTTGTGATTATAGGAACCCAGCTTTAGTGTGTCCACAGTGCGTGTGCCGAAGCAATATTATGTACTGTATGTGCCTTGGGTTCGGCCCTCATATCAAGTAGGCATATTATAATATGTATCAATAGCTATTTTATTGTACATATGTCATTCAATATTCTATTGGTTTTTATAAGTAAAAAATGTATATTGTATAAAGTAATTGATTTTATCATTAATAACGCCTAGTTAATAAGGGCTAAATTTGTGAAAAAATAAACTGGTTAAAAATAATTAATTGTTTTATATTTTATTCATATAGTATAAATAACGATTGAATTATTTTGATTAACAACATGATATAACATTTACCTATTCTAAATTACTTAAAAACTAATCTACATAAAATACTGCTTAAGTTATTCTGAGTGGTTAAATCTCAGAATAACATCATTATCATATCATATAAAATGTACATAACATATTTATTAAATTGGAAAGATCAGCAGATATACAGTTAAATATGATCGATTTCATTCAAACTACCATTTAAAGCAGTGCAACAGTGCATTTATAAAATCTCCACAATGAACAACCCATAAAACGTAAGTAAATTTCTCTCTCCATTTAAACATTTTTTGTGCATTGTTTCTTATAACTGATAGCTTACATAACAACCAGTGTACGTGTGGCGTCGCCTTAAAATTTTCACCACCGCAATTTTTCTCGTGGGTGTCGAAAGAGGCGACTAAGGGACATACACGGGGGCGGGCAGCAGTGCCTCTTGCAGAATAGATCTACCACCGAACTGCGATCCCCAACCCGCATGCCCAGCGTGGGGATTATGGGCACCCCCATGAGATAAAAGCAGGCGATTATCAGGGGGAGGGCTGCTTCCAGCAGTAAACCATTATACGATGTTGCGGAACAATAATACTTTTTCAGCCTTCTTCTGAAGAGGCCAACAAACTTTCAGACCTTAGAAGAGGCCCACAGATTTCTTGAGTTCCTTCTGCTTCCAGGCTGGTAAGGTGCGGAAATCATTGTAGGACACTCCGAATGTCGACACGAAGTCATCGTGGGTGAGGTAAAGCTGAAATTAAACGTTCTTTAAAGGAAAGGTCCAAGGTGCCTTGACGACTTGTGTAGCGCGGTGGGCAAAGGTCCGCCTGCTACACAAGAAATTGTAGTGTCGATTCTCGCCTCGGGACAAATATTTGTACGATCTGCAGATATTTGTTCCAGATGATCTGGGTTTTTCCATTTTTTTATAATTAAATCTAGATAACTTTTTTTTCTGATCAAACATGTAGGTAGATAACTGGTGACCCATAAAGACATACCTACACATCTAGTACGCAAGCTCTGTTAAGCTTAACGGGTAAAAAAAAAAAATGATGCTGTGTGTATTGTCCAGCATTATTTATTATACTTATTTTGTCGATCTCGAATCGCTTTCGTGGTATTAGAGCCCCCCAAAGTCTGCGTTTAGGAAGAGTAGAAGAAACATAGTACCTACTCATTTCTTTGAACTGTTAATGTACAAATACACGAATGCTTCTTTCTACTATGTTAGTAAATTTTGCGGGGAACATGCATTTTATTTAACAGTTTATACGAGCGAGGCTGCGGGTGTGATGCTTGTCTTAAAAACTCAAAAATATGCATCATCATCATCAGCCTATATTAGTCCACTGCTGGACACAAGCCTTCCCTAAAATATGCATCATCATCATCAGCCTCTATTAGTCCACTGCTGAACATAGGCCTCCCTAATGCGCGCCATAGCGCCCTGTCTTCAGCTTGCCGCATCCAGCATCTGCCATAAAATATGCATGGTAGGTAAAAATTCAACGTATACCGATTTTAAATATTACCAAAACATAGTCTAATTAAAAAGTTCAATAACACGTGATAACGTATCGAATAGTGTTATGCCTTACCTCCTTGATCAAAGGGTCCACATCAGGTGGGAGATGCTCCTTAGGCCCCCTAAGCACAGCAAGGGGATATTTCTCGTACTGGTCGAAGCGGTTCGCAGTGTTGCCAGTTTGTAGCGCGCTATTGCCCTTTTGCACTATCGCTTTGCCCTCCAGCGCGCTGATGATGGCGGTGAACGATTTGTGACCCTGTTATTAAGATACAAATGATGTCGGTTACTGTGAAACTTTTCATGCAATTTTTTACCTTTTTAGATTCATTTAAATAAACATCTATGTATAGGACAACCCTGTAAAGATGTTTAGTCTACACATCTTACTCAATTTAACTTAAACTTAGGTAACTGATATACTAAAAAAACTTAGGGTAAAATACATATTTGAAATAGGTAAAAAGTTAAAATAAAAGGAAGAACAGCTTTTTATAACATTATGTGGAATTTTATGATAATGTATTGACCAACAAAATAACCATCAATTGATAGAAACAAATTAGAACTATGCTATATATTACAATCGCAACAATTGAGCTAACTGCAGACTGTTGCAAACAGTCTACGTATAGCGCAACTGATGATTTATTATTGGCTCTCCCCTACACTCGTTTGGCCCAAATCGAGTAAACCATAATCAGGGTTTATTCGAGCCAACCACAGTCGAAAACAGAGCCCTTATCAGGCTCCAGACGAGCTAAAAACAAGAGCAACTCAATGGAGTCAAGTTACGTTTTATTTTTCAGTTACCTTCATCTAAACATCCATTTGACGGCATTCAATTCTGTAAAGACGTTGTGTTAATTACCTTCCACATGTTATGTTTCCAGTGTGGGAAGAAGCCGGTGAAGTGCGGCGGCTCCCGACCCTGGCCAATGGAGATGATGGCCGTCTCCGGGTCGCGCGCGGCCGGGTCTGAAACCGACAATGGTTAGTTGTAGCTCATATAAATTTTATATGAAAGGGAAGCTTATTTGTGGTTTGGGGTTTCCGTCTTGATAAGGGAGGAGGTTGAGGAGTTTACTAGCTGCCTCCAGGTCACCTTTAGCTTTTCTGAGTGCAGTCGTCACTGGCTGACCCGTGTTCTCCATCATTGCCAGCAGCTAGTAGAAGAATTTAAGAGAGGACCTCTGTTGACGACGATACCCCGAGCCAAACTAGCGCCGCCACCTTATTTATCTTATTATTTCGTTGAACAACACAACAAGAGATACAATGTTGCACTTTGTATCCATTAAACTCAATTATCGCATCTTTGCCTAAACTATACAAAATAAAACTATTATAAAGGCATTAAAAAGCTTAAACTAGGTATCACAAACTGCCAAAATATTTATTTTGGCGAATCTGTTACGCTGCCTTAAACAAGGTCAGTACCTAAGTCTTAATGTTTGGGAGAAAAATGCAAATATGTTTCAAAATTGAGATATTTTAAATATTTTTTTCATCAAATATATGCAACTTATTAAAAAATTATCTTGGCGCTTTTGTACAGAATGAAATGTTATATTAGGTGTAGGAGTCTAAGAATCCTAGATTTCATATTTGAACAGCAGTAGGATCTCAAAGATATAAAAATGTTGATTTTTTCTAAAGAACAGCTTCTTCTTAAGTTAGTATATCATAATCTAAGTAGAAGCAGGTTACCTTGTGCGAGGTATGCCAGTGCCACAGCGCGCGGGTCGTCCTTGGCGCGGGGGGCGGCGCGCGCTCCGAGCCACGCGAACACGGCCCCATGCGCGTCCAGGATACCGAACATCTCTGGGCACAGCGAGTACTGAGAGAACGATACTATCTCCTCGACTGGAATATACAAATATACGTTGTGTAAGGGGCTTAACTTATAGACTTAAACTCTGATTTGGAATCCAAGTTATATGTTAACAAACATTCATGAATAAAAATTAACATTAACAGAAAACAACACGGTAACAGCAACGTTATCACTAAAAACTTAAACTTCAATAACGCGTATAATCTCATATGTGCAACGAAAAATGTTTAAATTTGAATTCGAAAACGAACATGTATTGTTTTGAGCCTCTGTGCTTAGCTCCGATGATAGGTACCAATGTCTTTAATTATTTCCCATCAATAGGTCCATAATTTCTTGCCTTTGGTAACACCTTTATACATAAAAAATATCCTGGTTTTTGAATCGAAGTATAAATTCAATCATCACATTAACTGATATAAGTGGAAACTATTAGAGAAACTGTAGATACATTACATACCAACTCTTGATGTTTAGAGATCCGTAAAAGACTTGAAAATTGCTGTCTAAATTTACACAAAAAAAGCTTCAACGAATATTTTTCTGGTTTAAATTCTACCCAGGTATTTGAATTATCTAAATTGTTGTTTTGGTTTCCTAAAGTAGGTATACACTTACAAGAATACTGTCCTGGCGGTCCTAGTGCAGCATAGAACAAGCGTGGTGGTAAGGGACGTTCCACCTCCTTGACGGGAGACGCGACCAACAGCTGGCGACGCTCGCCCAGTGCTGCCCAGAAGTCTGGCTTCTCATTGCCTAAACATAAAACCGTATAGTTAATGTTATAGCAAATATTTTGTGTTACTGAAGCTGAACGCGGCTGGAAGTATTTCATGTTCATATTTCATGTTCCCAGCTCAAAATCGTACCAAGACAAAAAAATCTAATAGAACAAGCTGTTGATGGTGGACCGGGAACCTCAATCTCAACAGCCTATAATGGTCCACTGCTGGAAGTAGCCCTCCCCCTGATTTTTTTTATCAAATAGGGGGTAATGCCCGTAATCCCCACGCTAGGCTTGCGGCTTGGAGATCGCAGCTTGGTGATAGATCTATTCTGCAAGAGGCGCTGCTGCCCGCCCCCCAGTAGATGTCCCTAAGTCGCCTCTACGACACCCACGGAAAGAGTTAGGGTAGAGCAAATTCTAAGCCGGCACGAAACGGCTGGACCGTGAAGGCAATTGTCCTAGAGAACGCAGCCCACCTAGATGGTTAGATTGTGTTGGACCAGATTCGCTCTAACCTAGACAACAATTCCCCGACGCTCTTTACGCCAAGAAAATAATAGATGCAGCTTATTCAATATTGTCCGTGACAAAATGATCATGCAAGGAAATCACGAATCTCGAGATAAGAATACACCACAGGCATACCAACACTACGCGAGTCGGAAGACAGCGGTGCTATACTTTTACCTTGCATGACCAGTGTATGCTCCGCCGCTGCCATGTTCTTCGCAACCTCTCGTTCGTCCCCGGCGGCACTAGCAGCGCACCACACCCACACGCGCGCCCCCTCTCGTACGATATAGCACGAACCCCCCGGCCCCCCCGAGTGTTCTGACCCCCCCGCCCTAACCTCCACCCCGCGAGCCTCCCGCGCGTACTGGCCTGACACGCGGATAAGTGCGCGAGAGGGGGGGATGACGCGACGACCGCTGGCTGAAAAGGATTAAATATTTACTGCGAAAGTTTGAATTTATGGATGTTTCTTTTTGTTATCTCTTCACGCCAAAACTACTGAACGGATCGGACTGAAATTAGTATATAATTCAGGTACATACGGCTTTTAGGCATTTTTATCACATAAATCAGTTCTCAAAGAATTGAAATCACCGGGCAGAAACGAGTATTTTCAAAACTCATAATTGAGGGCTGTATCCCACACGTTAAAGACAAGTTGTGATTGACCATTCATACTAATATTAATAATTCAAAAGTAACTCTATCTGCAGTCAGTCTGACTTTTACACGCCTTCAAGAGCTTTAAGAGCTCAACGGATTTTAATGAAAATTGACAGGGAGGTAGGTATACAGCGACGGACATTTAGGTTACTTTATATGCCGGTGAAGTGTGAGCGAAGCCGCGGGTATCATCATAAATCTAATAGCTAAATACTCTTTCTGTCTGAATGGATCTTAGTGAAATTGGAAGGAAGGTAAACGTTATCCTGAGGACGGCGATACCTAGGCTACTCAAAAAACGCGTGTGAAGCCGTGGACAGCAGCTGGTATCTTAGGAAAAAGTATTAAGAAAGTCAAGTAAAATTATCACTGCTTTTAAAAGAAGACAGACAGACTCAGGTGACAGTCCCTTGGAAACTTACGATCGAAATCAGCGGCTCTTCCAATGTAGGTTATCATCCTGCCTTTGAAGATCTGAAGCAAATGCGCTGGCTCTTTCCCTTGATACACCCATGCCTGAAACAGTTCATATATCAGCACTTTTGTCTTTATTCCATCACAAATAAGATTTACAATCGAAGGTTTATAAGGACTTACCTGAACGGGTAGACGTCCTAACTTTGTGTAAAGGTCTTTGGCTTCTTTAGCGCCCAAATTCCTCAGATCATTTGGCGAAGAGCCACCCTGTGAACCAACGTTCAATCACAAATCGAAGAGCAAATATAGTAAGAATTATAGTGTTTCATTACGGATGTAATATCATGTGCTCGGAGAGATGCGAAACGCGTTTAGAACCGCACTCACCCTGAAGAAGTTGAGGGATGAAACGTTCTTCCAACACAAAAGGTTCGTAGTTAACCCGCTTACATCCGTAATGAAGTAGTGGTGTGGTTAAAAAACCCTGCTTTTTAGACTAAAATAAAAATAATATTGAGGATTGTGTCTAAATGGGCGGATTATATCGCGAATGCTGCCATGTTGGGAGTGGAACTTGGAGGCCTACGCTTTACCACCAGCGGGTAAAGCCAGGTGTTTCAGGCTTTATAAATCTCAAACTAGATCAATAACACCCGAATACTCGGGCAATAGGTATCATATTTGGACAGGTCTCACTCAAGTCATGATATCACCTCTTGATATATGCTCGAACTAGATTTACGTGAGAGCTTGTTTGTTTGGTGGTAAGACTAACCATCCAATAGTAAAGCACAGTCTGGTCTCCAGTGGGTGCGTGGTAGGTGTACAGGATAATGTAGCAGTCTGCGTCGTAGAAGGCGGCGGCTTGCGGGCGCTCCACCTCGACTAACGGCGCTCCCGTCTCTGACTCGGGCCGGACGCGCCACACGCGTAGGGCGCCTGAACCGTCGTCTGGGAGCTGGGCCTGAGAAAGGTAAAGTTGCTAGGCTAGTTCTATGTTGGGTTAATGGGATTACTGCGATCTGCACTGACACCTAGCATGGGAGCGAAACTGAGCTGTAATAGTGTTTTCCATTTTCAAAAAGAATAAGAAATAACTCAAAATGATGAAATGTTCTGACCGGTATCACTTGGTTGGTTGTTGGTTGATTTTACATTACTCGCAATAGACGGATAGGTTTTGTTCGTAGGTACTCTATAGGCATCATAAGATGCATCCTTAATCACATACGCGCCAATCCAATATTGAACAACTTCTACTAGTTAGAAGAAAGTAGGAGTCTAGGCAACTAAAAGAAGAAATACTCAGTGGAATGATGGGGGTATGTGTGTGATGTTACCTCAGCAGCGAGCCAAGTATTAGTAGCCAAGCTGACAGCATCCAGCTTCGTAGTAGCGGACCTGGCCGCCCGCAGCCTGACGTCACGCCGTGCGTCACACCAGCGCCAGCCGTGGAATAACGCTGCGAACTCCAACGGCTCGTGGCCCGCCTCTGTGACTGCGACGGGGCCCGTGTGGCGCTTGGCGCGGGCGAGGCCGCGGGCGGCCGCTAGTGCGCCGCGGGCAGCTGGTGCGGTGACGTTCTCGCCGACCCAGGCCCAAACACCGCGGCTGCCGCTTTCTACTATGTAGACACCCTGTGGGAAACATCAACAGATGTAATCAGAACTGACAGACTGCTGTATATGGATTTGAAAACAGAGTCTGTACCACCAGAGTACCACAACCTCAGGCCAAAAACTCGCTGTGAGAAATAGCCGCCAGATGTTACACACTTACATCATCAGCCAAGTCTTCTCTGAACAGCGGAGCTCTCTTCACCTCCTCAAGTCTAGCCGCGGGCCGCTGTGATGGGATGGTTATAGTCGCGACGCGTGGTGGTTGTGTTGCTCTGAAATAATTTTATAAGTTCCCATTTTGTTTTCATAGCAGCTGTAAGGGCGCTTAGGTGTGGTGAAATATTTCCCTATAAAGTAGGTTTTTCATCCAAATTTAAACAATTCTTACATGGTATGAATTAGGGTGATGGAAAGCAGTCATGCACTTGTCTCGGGCCTGTACAGATAGCTCTGCTGATATTTAAAATTTTACCTGTAAAGTCTCGCAAGACGCGGAGGATCAGGCGTGGCTGCAACAGGCCTTACCGACCGAGCTCTCAGCTCCAGCAACGCATTGAGTAACGCTCTGTCATTGGCTGGAAGCGTCTGTTCATAGCCGTCGTGAGCTATGGCTATGCGGCGGGCGGTCATGCCTTTGTCCGCTCCTCGGGCCATGCGGTAAGCGAACTGGAAGGAGCAAATGAAATACGAATAGAAAAACTAAACTAATTGACGAAGTGCAAGCCAATCGTTACGGATCCGATTCAACGCTAGTTGCTAGCGAAATAAAGCTCAGAACCCAGATGCTTAGAAAAGTCTTGTGTAGTAAAGCCACAATCCACTTTAGATTGCTGAGCCAGCAGAATTAGTTAAAGTAATTAAACTAGAGAACAGTTTAAGAATGTAATTCTATGTATACTATAGAGCGCGCATAGGTCCCGATTATTTTTCGAAAATCTGTCAGAAATTTGCCATTTGAGACGTGCTCATTTTGAGTATTCGGGTAGGTATAAAAAACTCATCTCGGTGAGATCAGAAGATCGTGCAATTATATTATCGAATATACATCGGTTACCTTTGCTCCAAAAATTTTCTCGACCAGGTTAGCCGCTCTGCCCAGCCATAGCACCAGCAGTGAAGGCGTGTCCAGTACAAACACTCCGTCGGCTGCCAGCTGCGACCACGACACCGGTTCCAGCTGTATTAGCACCGGTATGCGGCCACGGACGCGGTACAGTCGAGCGCCGCCGTTCAGGTGTGTCCCGGAACGAAGAATCCTGGTGAGAGATGATTAAATATTTAAGTAGTGAGTAGATTTTGTTAGGATAAGGGAAGATGTTTTTTGTGAGATATATTCCTAAATATTTTTTATTAAAACCAGCACTATACAGCGCGGACTATCCGAGTTTGCCTCTCCGAGACCTCTCGCCGCCATAACTTAAAAGGCCTTCAATTAGAAGCACATAGGTAGGTACTACTCGTATTACATAGAAGGAGAACAGCTCTTGTGAGACTACCGACATACCTTATCCCATCTCTAAAGTAAGACAGCAGTCTCGGAGTCTCCTTAGTGGCAGTCTCGCGGTGGATCACGACCGGCGCCCCCAAGTAGGACGCCAGCTGGGCGCCTCGTCGCAGCGCCAATGCAGCTAGGTTGCCGCTTTTCTCGCCTACCCACGCGTGGATGTGCCGCTCTGAGCATTCTCCGTTCTCTTTTATTTCACGGCGCTGCACAAAATATACAATTAAGTACGGAGGGGGCTTGTAGGGAGTTTCTTTGTTCTCTAAGATGTTGAAAACATTATCATAGATGCATACTTCATTTTATAATTAAGTTTTAAATCTATATAGTACCTACATAAGTTTTTTAAGCTTTAATTTAAGCTTAGATGCCTGTGTTGACGTTTGTTAGAGTTTAAGGTTCTCCGCATGAATTTTCTGGACCATCCACAAAAAAAAAATCCAGGCCCTGTTTTAATCAAAGGGTTAAGAGTTACTCACGATGACATCGGGCCCTGCAGGCTGTCCTGGCAGTGATGACGAGTACACGAGATATGCTTCGCCATCGTAAAACGTGCCGAAGTGCGTTCGGGGCAGCAGTTCCGTGCTGGACTCCTGCAAATACAATGTCTACAATGTAAAGGGTGTTGCCATCTTACACTCGAAGAATTTTTCGTCTAAAGGAGCCTCTAAACTCCTATACCTTTTGACAATGAAATTATGCACTCATAATCGGATATGAAATAGCTATGTTTGTATCCTTTTAGTTTTTCAAAATACATAATCATCCGAAAATTAATGTTTATCCACTTTCAAGCGATTTTATGAATTTTGCTCTACTTCTCTTTCGCTTAGAGGTATACAGGGCTCTATGGCGCTCATTGGGGGAGGCCTATGTCCAGCAGTGGACTAATACAGGCTAAGCTCAGTTTAGCTTGGAGCTAGATAATGCTGTGTGAATTGTCCAGCATTATTTATTTATAATGATGATGATTTGATAATGTGTTTTGAACAACTAAAACGATATAAAGATAGCTATTTCTTATCCTATTAGGTAGGTATGCAAAATTTAATTAAAATCGGGGACGTATTTTCCAAATGAATCGGAAAGCGAGGAAGTGCTTCCCAATATAGGTATGTTCTGCGTACCTAGGGTATTTGTTTTGGTTTAGAAGTTAGAACTGATTTATTGTCGATTTTTTAAATTTCTTTATCCACGAAACTGCATTCGACCACATTCTATGCAAATTTAACCACCAGAATAACGATTCATTTCACTCTCGTTTCTGTAAGGATAAAATACTCTTTTTGTATTAAGGAAGAACCTAAAGAAAAACAGAAAAAGGTTTTCAGAAAAACTAGCCTAGATCAGCCAGACGAACACAAAAACTATTCCAACAGGCTTTAACAATGATTCCAAGACTTTAATTGACCTACTGATTACAATACAGTTAATCAAGTCGAGGACAATGATCTCCGATTCTTGAAATAAATAGAAATCAGTATCGCCGTCGCCATTAATCTCTACACGGACGGCCTCCCCGCCTGCGCGAGCGCAGCGAATCTACCGTTACGGAGATTCAATAAGCTGTGCCGAAATAAATTAGATAGGTAGTACCTACTCAGTTTAATTTTGCGAGATGAGTTTGAGTATTCAACCGTGAAAAGTAGTTTACTAGATTTTAGATAGAGAATTACTAGATCTAAGTACGTTTGTTTGAGAGTCAGACTTCAAAATACAAAAGGTCCCATGTTCGGAAAAATCGACGAAATACTAAAAAATTAATACATTTTTAGGGTTTCAAAGATCGGTTTTGAAACCCTTATGGTCTCGCTCTGTCCGACCCCGCTCTTTCTTGAATATCTCAGTAACTACTGCAGCTATTAACTAGAAATTTGAAATAATGATACATTTCGTGCGCCATTACTGATTTCAAGAAAAAAATATATAAATAAATGAAAAATGTAAATGAATAATTTCAGTACAAATTTTGATGTTGAAATTTCAAGAGACCTAGGAAGGCAAATGGGGCATCAAATGAAAGGTATCGTTTTGTACATTTTGAAACACTTTTTGAAATTTCTATAAGTTTCATACTTTTTGAAATATTTCAAAAAAAGTCGAAAAATTGACCATTCCCCCCCCCCCCAATTTTACTGGAAAATATAGAAAAGTCTGTAAAAATGACCATTTTTGAAAAAAAAAAAACATATTGGGAATGGTCGAAAAGGGGGATATTTTTTATCGAAAGGGGGCTATCTACCTATTGGTTTATCAAATGAAAGGCATTGTTTTGTACATTTTGAAACAGTTTTCGAAATTGCTGTGGGTTTCGTACTTTTCAAAATCGAAAAAAGACGGAAAATTGATTGTCCAAATAATTGGCAAAAGTTTGAAACCCTCGGCGCGCGAGTTCACTCGCACTTGGCGGATCTTGTTTAGTATTTCGTCGATTTCTCCGTCATTTATTAATATTGGTTGATTTTGATGATTCTTTTGCAGTGTGTGATCCCGAAGTGGTTTCATAAAAAGATTCCGAGGGATTAGTATTTTTATATTTTTTAAAAACTTCAAAAATAAGAGGTTCGAAGTGGGTCTGTTTTCTCTAAAAAACTATTTATTCTTCTGGATTGCCATAGGCGCGACTGGCTGGGTGGGTTTAAAATGTTATCATTTATGCACATGGGAATAACCGACGTTATTCGCTCACTATGTGTTTCGGTTTGATCTTATAAAATAAGTAAATAGGTACTAAGGCACTGCAAAGTTCATGTTTTATCCATAAACTTGAACAGTGATGTGGTCGTGTTAACCTTTTTGTGCAATTTCTCTATATAGGCCATAGAAATGTAAAATAGTCGACATGCGCAGTTAATGTTCTATGAAGCGATGAATATTCCAAGCGTTCCTATTACCGTTTCAAGGCTGCATGAAAAACTGACTAGCCGGCGGAGAACGGTTGAGATAAGAACTCCTCGCACGCTGAGGAATCACGATTACACAGGCATGCTGAGCAATGTAGATGCAATTCTGAATAACAGGGCTGTACGATGAATATACATACAGAAAGTATTATGCATTGAACACTCCTTTATATTACTAAGTACAAGGTTATTTATTAAATCGCGTGGGACTGATTTGTGGGATAAAAAGCAGCCTGCCTATGTTTTATTCCAGGCCTAGAACCTCATGTATACAGTTCAGCCCGATTCGTTCAGTAGGTACTTTTAGCGTGAAGGGGTAACAAACATCCATTCAAACTTTCGTATATATAATTTTAGTGTGATAGGGTAATGTGGTTAATTCAATAGTTTGAATCAAAGTTCAGCTTAATTTGTCGTTGTAATTCAGCGCTATAAGTACATTTTAAATTATCGGATGTAAGGGTGCGTCTACATTAAGCAACATGTTACAAAACACGTCCTCTGTATCGCGAAGGTACGTACCTACATCGGTATCTATAATACATAGTTACTCGTGTAGGTCTCTGGAGTTGTAGAGTTTCGAAGACATGTTTCTATTCTCAAATGTCAAAAATTGATGGGCCATGTTGGTAGACAAAAGAAAACTTTATATTCTACACCTAAATGTTGTTTTTATGTCATTATTAATCTATTCTACCCTAGACAAGAAACCCTGTGCTAGGCCCGCTGAGAGCACGGTCAAACGAATAGAAAAGTCTATTGAATAGAAAAAATAATATGTTACATAATCTGGACAAACAACAGAAATCGAAATATTTTATTTATGTGGGACGCAACCTGCATCTTAACAATTTTTTTGACAATAGACAAATTCGCGATTGCTCGTGGTCATTCAGACGTTATGTAAACAGACGATGGCGAAATCGTGATCTTATATGTAAATTGAATCATGTGAACTATTTCGTGCAAGTCCAAAGTAATAATAAAATAATAATAATCATTTATTTCAGACCATAGAAAAGTTACAGATCTTATTTAACTTATTCTACAGTCCATAGTAATATATACCTTAAAACTAACATACATAAAACATTAAAAACTTAACTAATGACACGTTTTTCTGTGATAACTGCGACGACTACGTGTAAATGACGCAATCAGAGACTAACTTTGACAAAGTAAACTTCTACAAAATTCCTCCCACGAAGATCTCGCGTGTGTTTCATCATGCCAGGTTACGCTGCAGATCGAGATGATGATGGAGCAGCAACCCTGGATTATAGCATTTAATCACGGCATCGTTTTTGCTATTACACTTTCGACAGTTAATCTCTGGCATTAGTTAAATAACGAGCTCTATAATTTTACGGCGTTTTGTGATTATTAATCGAGAATGAAAAGTATTGTTCATGATTTTGCGGATAATGTCTGCTTCGGTTGGTGTCTATTTAAAAACATCGGCTTATTTTACGTGCATTCCCACTTTCGCCTTTAAATTTAATACCCATCATAAAATCATCATTATAATGGTCGCTAGAAATAATAAACGATAGCCTTTCTTGTCTCAAGCGACTGACGACGCGACAATGGAAATTACAGTCGAAAACGTAATTTATATTCGTAGAAATTTCTAGACTTTACATAAACAATAAACGAATAACTCTTATGTAAGGTTAATTAATAACGATGCATAGCTTTTGTACTCAGACAATCTTCACGGTACATGAGTAGATCCATAGTTAGTTACGCTTTGGAGTGCTTTATGCGTTTCCGGTGATGTGAATGTGACTCACTGTTTTTGTAAATCGCCTTGGATTTATAATCTTTTATTTAGATTTTTGAATCAGACGCCCAATTTTATACAGCCATGATGTAACATAAACGCAGTAGACGAAGTTGTAACCGTGTAGTGTAATATTATTGTAGTACCTACTGAGAGTTAGTAATCTTCAAGTCAAAAGACTTCAACGCGTTCTGCTACGAAATTGTCTACGAAGTAAAGAATAACTGTCTGTTATCTCAAATCAAATTTGTTTATGTAAAACGGTAATTCCTAGTTGAAAACACGTAGATTTACTACCTGCTTTCAGCTATTTACTGTGAAAGTAACGAATTGACCACGATCTCACCGATCGTTTGATTGGTAGAAACTTATTAACCACTTTAGATATCCACCATGCATGATGATGTTATCTTGTTTCGCTTGTTGAGTGTAGATACGTCGTATTGCTTGCTTTGTTTTTGCACGTACCTACTATGCTACCTACCATAGGTAATTCCCCACTTTTTGAAGTAACATAACCTAATCTGTGCCACTTAGGGCACAAATTAGGTGATATAATGCTATATATATATAATATATATAGATAATGCTGTGTGAATTGTCCGGCATTATTTCTTATTTTTTTTATATAACTTTGTTTTTTTTAACCTTATTCCAGACGATATACTGCCTGAACTAGTTCCTTGCTGGAAGACAATACTGTATCGAGATATTGGCCGAGTTCTGGGCTGAAAGATTTCATCCCTCATTCTAATATTTAGATACTAGCAGCGCCTCGCGGTTTCACCCTCGTAATTCCCGTTCCCGTGGGAATTCCGGGATAAAATATAGCCTATCTGTTATTCCAGACTATAATCTATCTCTGTGCCAAATTTAATCCAGATCCGTTCAGAAGTTTTTACGTGAAAGAGTAACAAACATCCATCCATCCATACTTACAAACTTTCGCGTTTATAATACTATTAGTAGGATAGGATTCTAAGAACGGTAGGTATGTTCTATTTAGCGATGATCGAAGTGTTATGTTAGTATCATTTTCAATTCATCAGTGATTATTGTTGATGATTTTTAGATGTGCATATTGCATAAAAAGTGCATATTTATGTACCTCTAGATGCTAAGTAGCATTGATAGTTTCTCAGTAGATGGCCATCGAGCGTATACGAATGCAAGCAATCATGCACTCATCTGTCCGTGCGGCTACCAGCCGCACTGCACTTTCTCTTGTCAATAATAATACCTATGAATAGGATATTATATGAATAAGTAAATTAGAATAACGCTTGTGTAGATCAAGACGTGATATGAACATAAAATTGCATAAACAAAAAATCATTGCCTTTGGCAGAAAGGTGTTCCAAAATACAACATTTTGTTGTAATGGATTGAGGATGGTTTCGTGTTGTTGCCAGTTCTTTTTGAGGTTCTCTATAATTATATTAACAAAAATCAAAACCGTCTTCGAATTTTTCTATATTTATACTGGTTTTTAATAACAGGATAATTAAAAATTACCGCGAAATGATACGAGAAAACTAGTACAGAGGCCACGGTAGTCTACTCGATTATTATGGCACTGAATATTATTAATAACTACATTAGTTTCAAGTTCTTCATTTGTTTTTAAATTTTAGGGGACAAATAATACATATATAAATACCTACTCTGAAATTAAATAATCATGGGACCACATCGGGATCACAAGATATCAAATTACCAACATTGAGAACCATTATTTTGAAAATACCGAAACCCCCAAGTGTTTGTAAATTGACTTTTCTAATTTTAGTGACAGAGTTAGGTTTTACAAAACTAAGAAAGTCGAAGCGTTTGTATTTGAATGCGTAAGTCACATTCATACATTCATGCCAACCGTAGGATGGCGGGGCAATGCAAACTTTGTTAAGACAAGCCGTAATATTTATGTTTTTTGGTTAACCTCAACGAGTATTTTTATTTTTTATTAATTTGATGAAAATATGTCGTGGGGTTCAATCAAACAGATTTACATCGGGTACTTCGTACATAAGGTACCGCAAAAAATAAAAATATTTAAAAGACATAAGATATGATCCAAAACAGCTACATGTGCTAGTACGTTAGGCAAAGACATTACTTGAAGTTAGCGTAGTAGACTCCCCTTCAATAGAACAAAATATTAGAAGATGTAACTCAGGATACAGAATAGCCACTATTTCCATTACTTCGGTAACCAAATTCGTACAGCATTATTGTACTCAAGTTAACACCAAAAACATAGGGTTGTGGGACTGGAGCCCCCCAAACCTATGTACGAAACCATCCCGTGCGTGGGGTGGTTTCATGTTTTTCATTTTTTGGAAAAACTAGCATAGCTTCACTGTATTAGTTTTGTATTATATATTCTATTTATATATTCAAAGAAATTAATGACAGTTCCCTGTCAATATATTTATGAAACTTGTTGTACACTCATAAAAATATCAAAAGCTTTCCTTAAAATAGCGACATACATAAGATAAATACTAGAAATAAACATAAACTTGCTGTGCGCACAACTAGGCTTCACAAAATTAATGTATCTTTTAAAGGGCAATGTATACACTTCTACAACAAAATTCCTAGTGAGCTGCAAAATCTATCAATAAATAAATTTAAACAAATTGTAAAAACCTTTCTGTGCAAAAATGCTTATTACAAAATATCAGATTATCTAGAAGATAAAAAAGCTTGGGACGGGCTTTGCTCCAACTCGAAAAATAACAACTAACAGGCTAAAGGTTTCTTCGTTGCTTCTTTACTTTAGACTACATACAGAAGCGACCGAAATCAAAAATATCACTTTATTTTCGTGTCAATGTTTTATTTTAAGAATTTGACCTTTTCTAAGTGTACATTTTTGTATTTATGGAAATAAAGACTATTTGATTTGATTGATTTGATTTGAAATTAACCTTAAATTTCACTAATTTTGTAGCCAGATATATAGGTAATAAAGTGACATTGAAACGGTATTGAAATAGCTATTTATGTCACTTGAAAAAAAACTGTATGAATGCCACCTACTCTCCCCTAAGTGTTTAATTATGTCGGTTTGCATTATTTGGTTCCTAAACCCACAGTCAGTCCGATCCGAGACAATGAGATTGAAAACGTGTTACGAGAGCAATCTCATGAAACGTTTTTCACAAGCTGGTTATTTGCATCCGCCGCGGATTTTATTGTTATTGTGCGGTCCGAACGAGAGCGAGCGGTGTGAAATAACAACGGCTGCCTTTCACACGTCCAACTCACAAGCAGAATGAATTGTAGCACAACACAATGCACCAGACAAAATTAGGTACACTTCAAAACAAAAGTCATGTGGTGGTTTGTCTTAAAACTGTTGTGACTCAAGTCTGCGCTCAGCCTAACAAATCAATAACAATAATAAAAATTGCCTTTATTCAACAATCCTAGTTACAATATTAATGAAACTTAACTAGGTTTAGTTAGTTAATATGTAACGTACTATTTACCTTATATCTATTCTCTGTCTGTCTTAAAACTATTGTGACTCAAGTCTGCGCTTGGGCTTAGCCAACAAAACTATCCCTAGTCAAGGTTTAAGTCAAGGTCAAGGGTCAAGGCAACCAGTGATCCAAGGTAGGTAGTGCAAGCTTGTTGAGTGTTGTGTGAATGTAGACTAGATCCTTGTAGGATCTAGTCTAGATTCAATAAAATCAAAATATGAAAAATAACTTTTGAAATCAACCTCTGTGAAAAAACTATTAGGAAAAGATAAGGTTGGGATTTTTGCGAATAAGGAATTCGCTTGCAGTATTAAATATATCAATTCTATTTTGGAAAGTTATCGCCACTAGCATCTAGCTAGGCACCTATAAAATCTAGTTCCGTCTTAACTAGCTTACCCGTGGATATTGTATTGATGTGTAAAACAGAAGACAATCATAAAACCTGATGAGGCAAAAATCAGCCAATATACCTACGTCCACGGCTAAACATGCTCCCGAAAACAAAAGGTTTCGGCATAATCACCATCACCACTCTTGGCTGATGTATTTGGAGATCGCAGTAAAGGTCGGCCTCTGTGGCGCGGTGGACGAAGGTCTGCTTGCGACGCAGGAAGTTGCGGGTTCGATTCCTGCCTCGGGGCAAATGTTTATACGATGCGCAGATATTTGTTCAGGGTGCTCTGGTCGTTTTGTATATATAATAAAAAATATCTATCTATGTAATGTATTGTATTAGGTATGTATATCATGCAGCTATCTAATACCCATAACACAAGCTCTGCTTAGCTTGTGGCTAAATAATGCTGTGTTAATTGTCCAGCATTATTTATTTATTAAGATGTTACCAACTGCGTAAACAAAAGCTATTGACTGGTCCAGACACTATCAAAAATTTCTTTCGGAAACTGTTCTTCTATCGGGATCCTAATGATGATAATGCGAGTAGGAGGTCGTTAATCAAGTCGTATGAATTTCCCTATGACAAAAACATAAGTTTTACAGTCAATCATGCTTTCACAAAATAATAATCTTGAATGACCAATCTTCTCGACTGTTGGGAATAATAACTGATGTACCATTCAATTTATTTACTTATTTACCAAGTATACTAACATAAGGATTTCTGGTGAGACCCAAACTAAGCACTAGGCTATCTTGGGTGTCAAGAGAACCTAAGTAACTCTTCTCGTGGCGTGGGTGTCGTAAGAGGCGATTATAGGACATACACCGTGGGGCGGGCAACAGCGCCTTTTGCAGAATAGATCTACCACCGAACTGCGATTCCCAACCCGCATGCCCAGCGTGGGGATTATGGGCATCACTCCTCAACTCCTCATGAGATATAAAAATCAGGGGGAGGCCTGCGTCTGCGTGTATTGAGGTTGAGTTACCTAAGCATGTAATTTTGCCGTCGTCTGCTTCAAGTCGGTTAATTCATTGCTAGGCATAGCGTGATAGGTCAATGAATTGTCCGAGTAGATAAAGAGAAAATCGTGCTGCACTTACTTAGAACACATTTATGTTGTTTGCGGAATACTTTATCGAATGAATCGTGTGAATGAATAAAATAGATAACAGTGATACTTGTCTGATTTTTAATCGACGAAAAAAAGAGGAAGATTCCATGTTCAGCTGTTTTTGGGTTCCGAATTTAAAGTTTATCTTTATCTTTAAAGGGTAAAACGAGACCCCACTACTAAGACTCCGCTTTCCGTCCGTCTGTCTGTCTGTCACAGGACTGTATCTCATGAACCGTGATAGAGGCAGTCGAAATTTTCACAGATAATTATAAATACTGTTGCCGCTATGACAACATATATTAAAAAACAATAAACTGAATATTTAGGGGGATCCCATACAACAAACGTGATTTTTTTGCTGTTTTTATAGATAATGGTACGGAACCCTTCGTGCACGAGTCCGACTCGCACTTGGCCAGTTTTTTAATGTTTGTTCGTAGAATTCTTCGTCAATTATTATAATGCATAAAAGTAGGCATCACATGATTTATAAGTAAGTACCTACCTAAGTAAAGTACTTTTAACGTAGGAAGGTCGTTAACCTAGGTAATGTGTTGTGTTGACTTGAAACAGGGGTTTAAGCGAACTCGTTTGAAACCATGCTCAAGTGCTTTGTCCCTAAGTACCGTTCCAATGACTTGCCATAGAAAGGACGTAACACTTTACGCAGTTGAACATAAGTACCAATTATATTGCACTTAGTTTCCAAGGGTCATCGTCGTAATCCCAGTGTCTTTAATACGAAATCAACAGTTTCAGACGGTACCCCGAGCCAAAGTAGCGCCGCGATCTATAATAATTGAGTTTGGTGGCCACAAAGTGCAACATCGTGTCTCCTCCAAAAACTATACAAAATAAAACTATGATAGAGGCATTAAAAAAAGCTTATAATAGGTAGGTATCACAAACTGCCCTTTGAAATTTTTTTAATTACCTTTGTTCAATGAAATACTAAGATAAAATAGGTGGCGGCGCTAGTTCGGCTAGAGGTATCTATGTATGTCAGTGTTTTTTGGGTTTCAAACATCGGTTTTGAAACCCTTATGGTCTCGCTCTGTCCGTCCCCGCTCTTTCTTGAATATCTCAGTAACTACTGCAGCTATTAACTTGAAATTTGAAATAATGATACATTTCGTGCGCCATTACTGATTTTAAGAAAAAAATATATAAATAAATGAAAAATGAAAATGAATATTTTCAGTACAAATTTTGATGTTGAAATTTCAAAAGAGACCTAGGAAGGCAAATGGGGTATCAAATGAAAGGTATCGTTTTGTACATTTCAAAACACTTTTTGAAATTTCTGTAAATTTGATACTTTTTGAAATATTTCAAAAAAAGTCGAAAAATTGACGATACCCCCCCCCCTATCTCCGAAGATTGCACACCGATCCACGTACAATGTATTAGACGTTTGTAGATATTGATCTATATTTTACAGGAAAAATATAGAGAAGTCTGTAATAATAATAGTTTTTGAAAAATGGTCAAAAAGGGGGAGAATTTTTTTTCAAAAGGGGGGGTACCTACCTATGTGGGGTATCAAATGAAAGGTATCGTTTTGACCATTTCAAAACACTTTTTGAAATTTATGTAAGTTTCATACTTTTTGAAATATTTCAAAAAAAGACGAAAAATTGACCATTCCCCCCCCCCTAGCTCCGAAGATTGCAGACCGATCCATGTATAATGTACTAGGCGTTTGTAGACATCGATCTATATTTTACAGGAAAAATATAGAGAAGTCGGTCATAATAATAGTTTTTGAAAAATGGTCAAAAAGGAGGGGATTTTTTTTTCAAAAGTAAGGGTACCTTCCCAAGTGGGATATCAAATGAAAGGTATCGTTTTGACCATTTCAAAACATTTTTTGAAATTTCTGTAAGTTTCATACTTTTTGAAATATTTCAAAAAAAGACGAAAAATTGACCATTCCCCCCCCCTAGCTCCGAAGATTGCAGACCGATCCATGTACAATGTATTAGGCGTTTGTAGACATCGATTTATATTTTACAGGAAAAATATAGAGAAGTCTGTAATAATAATAGTTTTTGAAAAATGGTCAAAAAGGGGGGGAAATTTTTTTCAAAAGGAGGGGTACCTGCCTATGTGGGGTATCAAATGAAAGGTATCGTTTTGACCATTTCAAAACACTTTTTGAAATTTCTGTAAGTTTCATACTTTTTGAAATATTTCAAAAATAGTCGAAAAATTTACCTTTCCCCCCCCCCTATCTCCGAAGATTGCAGACCGATCCACGTACAATGTATTAAGCGTTTGTAGATATCGATCTATATTTTACAGGAAAAATATAGAGAAGTCTGTAATAATAATAGTTTTTGAAAAATTGTCAAAAAGGGGGGGAATTTTTTTTCAAAAGGGGGGGTACCTACCTATGTGGGGTATCAAATGAAAGGTATCGTTTTGACCATTTCAAAACACTTTTTGAAATTTCTGTAAGTTTCATACTTTTTGAAATATTTCAAAAAAAGACGAAAAATTGACCATTCCCCCCCCCCTAGCTCCGAAGATTGCAGACCGATCCATGTATAATGTACTAGGCGTTTGTACACATCAATCTATATTTTACAGGAAAAATATAGAGAAGTCTGTAATAATAATAGTTTTTGAAAAATGGTCAAAAAGGGGGGGAATTTTTTTTCAAAAGGAGGGGTACCTGCCTATGTGGGGTATCAAACAAAAGGTATCGTTTTGACCATTTCAAAACACTTTTTAAAATTTCTGTAAGTTTCATACTTTTTGAAATATTTCAAAAAAAGTCGAAAAATTTACCTTTCCCCCCCCCCTATCTCCGAAGATTGCAGACCGATCCACGTACAATGTATTAGGCGTTTGTAGATATCGATCTATATTTTACAGGAAAAATATAGAGAAGTCTGTAATAATAATAGTTTTTGAAAAATGGTCAAAAAGGGGGGGAATTTTTTTTCAAAAGGAGGGGTACCTGCCTATGTGGGGTATCAAACAAAAGGTATCGTTTTGACCATTTCAAAACACTTTTTGAAATTTCTGTAAGTTTCATACTTTTTGAAATATTTCAAAAATAGTCGAAAAATTTACCTTTCCCCCCCCCCTATCTCCGAAGATTGCAGACCGATCCACGTACAATGTATTAGGCGTTTATAGATATCAATTTATATTTTACAGGAAAAATATAGAGAAGTCTGTAATAATAATAGTTTTTGAAAAATGGTCAAAAAAGGGGATTTTTTTTCAAAAAGGGGTACCTACCCATGTGGGGTATCAAATGAAAGGTATCGTTTTGACCATTTCAAAACACTTTTTGAAATTTCTGTAAGTTTCATACTTTTTGAAATATTTCAAAAAAAGTCGAAAAATTTACCTTTCCCCCCCCCCTATCTCCGAAGATTGCAGACCGATCCACGTACAATGTATTAGGCGTTTGTAGATATCGATCTATATTTTACAGGAAAAATATAGAGAAGTCTGTAATAATAATAGTTTTTGAAAAATGGTCAAAAAGGGGGGGAATTTTTTTTCAAAAGGAGGGGTACCTGCCTATGTGGGGTATCAAACAAAAGGTATCGTTTTGACCATTTCAAAACACTTTTTGAAATTTCTGTAAGTTTCATACTTTTTGAAATATTTCAAAAATAGTCGAAAAATTTACCTTTCCCCCCCCCCCTATCTCCGAAGATTGCAGACCGATCCACGTACAATGTATTAAGCGTTTGTAGATATCGATCTATATTTTACAGGAAAAATATAGAGAAGTCTGTAATAATAATAGTTTTTGAAAAATTGTCAAAAAGGGGGGGAATTTTTTTTCAAAAGGGGGGGGTACCTACCTATGTGGGGTATCAAATGAAAGGTATCGTTTTGACCATTTCAAAACACTTTTTGAAATTTCTGTAAGTTTCATACTTTTTAAAATATTTCAGAAAATTGATTGTCCAAATAATTGGCAAATGTTTGAAACCCTCGGCGCGCGAGTTACACTCGCACTTGGCGAATCTTGTTTTGGTCACTCACCGCTACTCTCCAGACAAGAAATGTGGTGTGATCCTTCGGCACTGTACGGAATGCAGGGTCCACGGATCGGCCGTTTCCTCCATCATCCTCCTAAAAAGAGAAAACTTCGTTACTCTCACGATATAAGCAAAGATTCTTCTAGATTTTTCTGTCATATCGCTGCTTTTGATGAACCGGAATTGGGGTTATTTAGGGCATAAACCTTAAGCTTTCAAAAGTCTAGACTAGTAAATTCCCGTAGGTACCTATTAGGTAAGTAACTAAGGCATAAATAAATCGAGGTCCACCAAGGCCAGGTCGGGTCAGCAGGCAAGCTGTCTTTGGCATCGGGTGTCATGCTTATCAACGTCAAAGGGTCGTAATGCGAGTCTTGTGGGTGCGGTCCAAGGCTGAAGGCAGCGCCATACAAATGGGCGATTCACGGATTCTAGGTCATCGTCACAATAGATCTCAGGGTGCGGTCTCTTTATAATCTGGCTATAGCTGAAAACTAGGCTGGCACTGGTCAGGTTATAAAATGGAAAATCGATTCTTACCTCCATTTTAAAGAGGCCACTAAGTTTTTTTGTATAAATTAATACTTTACATATAAATAATATGAATAAGTACATCATGAGTAACAAAATAGATAATATCTACTGAGTTAAAATAGTTTTAGCTAGTCTACGTAGTTTAGAATCCGAGATGTGACATGGGTAGGTGTTAGATAGAGGATGTACTTAGTTACGAGTATGTTCATAATTAATTTTATTGATTGGTATTGATATAGATCAGTTGAGCTACCTCCAGATTGTTTGCAAGAATCAGCAGTTTCAATTGTATATACTAGTTCTACTCTGTTTTTCAAATTTAAATTTAGTTTTTTAGATATACTAAATTTATTACAACGAACAGCCCATTGAAGAGTTCAAATTCAAACGTAACTAATTAATAAATGCAGCACGCATGAACATAACACCACATCACTTTACACTTCCTGGCGCAAACACCCATTAAACAATTACAAGTCGGTAGTTGACCGTAAACATCGCACACTCATGACACTTTCAATTTCTTTCACTGAACAATAATATCACGAAACATTACTTGCTCGGCTCCGATCTCGAGGATGTGCATCTTCGTGTGTTCAGGGGCTGACTGCTAGCATCAAAGATTATAAAACTACTATCTAGCATCACGGCACCAGAGTCCAGTCGCTCCTACCCCACCGGTCGAGAATGTAAACACACTACCGACGCGACTACAACCTCCGTTCACCAATCTCACACTAAACCACCACCCATAGTTACTAACGGCCGGCCGCCGTCGCTGACTCCATCGAACAATGCAGAAAAAAGAAAATTGTTTCACGCTTCTTGCACTCACATTATTTTATAAAACGGAGAAGAATAAATTATTTCTTGCGAAAGTCGGGGCGGGACTTGCGTGGACCACTATCACAGTTTTATCGCAGCATTTGATTCATAGCATTTTTCTATCAATTACTCAAGGAAAAAATATTGACGTATTTACTACTCATCATTATCCACACACTACTCGCTGTTCATGTTTTGTGATCATTTTAATATTTAGCTATATTAATAATAATAATGCAGGATAATTCACACAGCATTATCTAGCCCCAAGCTAAGCAGAGCTTGTGTTATGGGTACTAGAAAGATAACTGATATACATAATTTAATATAATACAAATAACATTTTTAATTATACCATAGATAAATTAAATACATAGAAAACGACTAGAACACCCTGAACTGTAGATCGTACACATTTGTCACGAGGCGGGGATCGAACCCGCAACCTCTTGCGTCGCAGGCAGACATTCCACTGCCACAGAGGTCGTCTAGCTACGTAGTACTTTACTTAGGTACCTTAAAACGCATATATAATGATCACCTGGAGCGAACAGGCAGTTTTCTCGCGACTGAAGATTAACCTATTGGTACCTATTACCGTTGTCAGGAATCGAACCCCGACCTTGAGGTCGGAGTGAAAGAAGATAACGCTCGCACTCAGTCAACATGGCTCGATTAAAATAGATAACAGCAAGTACCTTTTTAACAAATTCAATATTTTATTGCCTATTAACAAAAATATTACTTGGTGATTTTTAAATATTAAAGCACTGTCGGGTACGGCAACAGATCATATTATAAAATACCCAGATAAAATTATGCACGGAATTTACCTGATATTCGTCCATAACGAAGCTCTACCTATTAACTCACTTTCTTTTTGCAATGAGCGTGCGGTATGCAATCAGAATCGTCTGCGATGCTGTGATGTGAGAGTGGGACCAAGGAGGTTTGGATCTGAGTTGACCATAGACATAGAATTTTTTCACTAATATGGAGTTGACCGACTGCTTACAGTCGACAAGTATGCTACACTGATGGCGGGCATGGCATATGATTTGCTACATTCTGCCACAGGAAGCGCGCTTCGACGGGCTCTTTGTCTCGATGTTTTTATTTTTCACTTTCATTCATCATTTGGATACGGTACTGCATAATATCACATAAATTGAAAATGGCACTGAACAGGATGAAACTTTCAAGGAGTTATGATAACATTGATAACTCAAGCTGTAGGTACGTACTTAGTAGGTAGGTAGGTAAATGTGGGTAGGTACATACCTACATGTGGGTAGACTAGATGGTGATGTGTGGAATGTCAAGCTTTATTTGATTCGAAGCACAGATTTTATACTGGCACTGGCAGATGCGCCATTCGATGTTTATTTACACCAAAAAGGAATACTCTTCGACGACCTCTGTGGTGCGGCAGCTGGCACCAGCGACGCAGGCAGCGTGTTTGATTCCCGCCTCGGGACAAATGTTTGTACGATCTGCAGATATAAGTTCAGGCCAGGGTGTTTTCTGTTTGATTATAATTATCCATATAAGTAAGTTACTTGTAGGTTACCTGGACTGGTCTCCGCAACTAGGTCACAGGTGGGCCCTTTTGCGTGTGAGTAGGTATAAGTAGCTATAATATAGGTACCTAGGTATGCCTACAGCTTTTCTAGGAAATACCCATAACACAAACTGCTGCTTAGCTTGGGGCTAGACGTTGTTATGTATGTGAATTGTCCAGCATTATTTATATATTATTATTTATTTCAGGTCTGATCCAACAGGTAGGTATATCGCCCACCAAAGAGGCACTCTCAAAGCGAACAAACCTCTGTTGCTGCACAGGTTCAAACACTACAGACATTGCAATTTTCGCTGCACAATGCAATTAGCCCAGTTAATATTTACCGTTAATCGAAGATATTGTGGCGGTATCTGTAACGAGTTGCAGAGTAGTGCGGCTATCGCAAATTGATTTGTTATGCCGCGAGTGGGTGGATTGTGGTACCGCACGGACATGACCCATATTCTTCTTCAACAATAGATTATTGTCATTGTTCTGTAGTAGGCACCTAGGTACCTACTCATAATTTTTTCGACAATATTCACTTGTAAGGTGAATCGATTAACTCATTTTTCTGTGAAGTCAGTTACATAGTTTTCTGAAGGTTAACCTACAAGGAATATCGATTTACAAGGAATTCGATTAAAATAATATTATTGTACCTACGTATCTATTTCTCTGTAGAGTCCGGGTTAAAGCTGCAGATAGTTGCTAGATCAACTGCTCGAATAAACAACAAAACAAATTTTTTAAATTAGTTTTTATAACTAATACGACTGGTCTTGAAGAAATCTTAACATTTTGCTTTATTTTTATCAGACAATATGTTAGAATTATTTCCCAATAGTAGTCAAGTAGCCTTAGAACATTAATTTAAAAAAGCGGGAACCCATTTGAGCGGGTTAAAGCTATCGTTCATAATATAATAACAAGAACAACTAAATTAAATAAAATCTTGATTAAAGTGGCTTTTGATGGTTAAAAATCCACTTTATGGAATCATGTTTTATGGAATCCACTTGGTTCCACCTACTCCCCCTAACCCTATTCTATGGCACATGTTCTGCAGAGCACGCAGGGTTTTCACTTTTCACTAGGTAGCCTTTTTTCATTTTTCAGTTTGCTTATCACATTCAACTATTGCCCCCACCTGAAGCCCCTTGCAAACCGCACACACTCGTCAGAAAAAAACTTCAACCTCCTTGGTACGGAACAGAACAATCCTACCCTCTTTAGATCGAATCTATGAGCTCAATGGCTTATAATTTGACAACTAACCTGAAGGCGGGAAACCGCAGACGTGACCTGTCAAAGTAAAATTACGGTTTTGGCGATTGAAAAAAATTGTTTACGTAAATAAATATTGGATGAATTATATTCCTTGATAAATATGTATAATACCGATGATAATTCCGACAAGGAGAGTGAATACGAGGAAAGAAGTCCGGAAGACAGTCCAAATATAAGGAAAAAATCTCTGTCAACTGTTGGTTTTAGAAATAGCCCAGAGAATCTAGCAGCGAAACCTCTTTCACTTAGAGCGACCAAATCATTTACTGGTGCGGTGGAAGAACTATGTAACTTTCAAAGAATCAATTTATGCAACAGGATGAATGTAATGTCATCGCCGAAAACAGCTCCGCAATGTCCATGCGGCTGTCTCCTACGGCCGGCGACTACGGGCCCGTTCAGGACCAGGGAACAAAACACTCTGGCGCTTTACGTAGTGTCGCCGGAAGCGCTCAACCATCACGGCAACTTCTTTGAGCCGAGTCAAATCGCGATGTTTTGGAAGAAAGATTGCAGAATGTTTCTGTGGAAAGGCAAAGCCAAACAAAAGAATGTAATCCATGCTGACTCTTATAAAAAATGATTTTCTGTTAATAATTTATGTTTATGTATTAAAAAACGGATTTAAAACAATTCTAGTTTTAATTGCAGGTAGATATATAGATATCAGGATAAATTACATTTCCTACATTTTCTGTAATACAATAAGCAAGGTAGGTATACTCCAAAATAAATTCACTGCAATGTCTGCACTGAGTCCAATGATTGCTTCTCCACACCAGGCAAACTGTTTTCCATTGCCTCTCCACATGAGAACCTGACATAGTCAAGGACTTCTACTTTGTTTTGTTCCAGAACTTCTTCAACAGTAAATGATGGCTCAAGTAGGTACTCTTGGTAGATAAGGCAAGTTTCATCATCAGAGTTTGTGGCTGGTTCATCACTATCTTTACGGCCTATCTTTCTTGGGGCACAGCCTACAATGTGCTGGCAGAGTTGCCTGCCCACATCTTCAATGTCATTGGGCTGTTTGTAAGCAAGTAGTGCTCCATATTTCCCGGAAGAATAGTCAGTTGTTGTGGCAGGTGCTGGATGAGTGTAGCCTGTGATTTTGACATCCTTATCATTGGCCTTCCAGCATTCTGCTCTTCTGAGGATTGCATTTTCACCAACAGATCCAATGAACAATGCCAGAACTTCAGAGAGCTTCTTCCCTTCAACATTCAGGTTACCCAGTTGTTCACTGTCTAACTCCATCTGAAACAAATAAATGAGTTGATTAACTAATACCAATACAAACCAACGTTGGTTTAATTATTATTATCTCATTTATTTCAGATCAATCACAATGGTGCAGTATTATATAAACTATGTATACCTTTATAAATAAATATATTCTATTCTATTCCAACTTCAGTTAAGCTGCGTACAAATTAAGCGCGGCAGCCGCGTGAGTCAATGTTCGACCGAAGTTGACATAGATTTTCAGCGCGAGCCAATATCTACATTATGATTTAGTAGAGCATCTGATAAAAGCCAATAAGTCGATTATCGGGGGAGGACTGCGTCCACCAGTGGACCATTATAGGCTGTTGAAGTGAGGAGGAGGTGAGAGCATCCGATAGGCTGCCCGCTGAGACCATCTATCAGGTCGTTCACATACATCTTAAAGACTTACACTGAGGGTATCTTCACCCCACCGGTGAAGATACCCTCAGCGGGGTTAAGTAGCATTGATGTGATTTTGTTTCCTGAGTCTATGATATCTGAAATCGCTTAGCGTCAGCGATCATATCTCTTACAATACTGAAGCATTTACTTTTAGATTAAGAATATATGATAAAGTTCAGGATTGTTGAAACCTATTTTATTACTACGGGAATTTACAAAAAAACCATTGGCTAGTTTGTGGTACCTAACGTAAGTTTCGTCTGTAATAGATAATAGGTGGTGGCGCTCGGGTACTGCCTTAATCAAATGATAAAAAGAAAGTATTTACATTCAAGTATTATCTTAATTTGACTTGGATGGATGACCGTATACTGTATACAGCTTTTTACATTTTAGATTTAAAAAAAAATGAATCCTTTTGCGAAATAGTTATGTGCGGAACCCTCGTATGTATAGTAAAAAAAAATAGTTTTTTATCAGCGCGTCCTACCTGTCATGACCTATACGGAGCTTATTGAGACTTAGACACTCACGACAGGGCTTGGCCACGAGCTATGGAAAGAGCTATGCTCGGAGTTCCTCTGAAGGATAGGATTTGTAACGAATACTTACATCCGACAGAGAACCAAAGTTATTGACATAGCTCTAAGAATTAGCAAGCTGAAGTGGCAGTGGGCCGGCCATATCTCGCGAAGAACTAACAACCGTTAGGATAAACGTGTTCTTGGGTGGAGATCATGTCTCGGTAAACGTAGTGTAGGATTTCTTCCGATCAGGTGGTATGACGACCCATGAGACTGCAGGAAGATGCTGGATGCGTCATGCTGAAGACATAGTGCTAATGGTGCTCATTACTCGCCTATGACTAGTAGTGGTCTAACATAGGCTGATGATGATGTATTGTTATAACTAACTCAGTCACCTAGTAAGTACCCAACATGTGACAAAATAATAAATGAACTATTGAATCCGCAAAACAGAAGTTGTCAAAAAGCGTAATTCGTAAGGCGTGTCCAGCTGTCATCGCGAAAAAAGTAACATGACCTCGCGTCCGTCCATGGAGGCGGCTAGCCCCCGACTGACGTTAGTGGAAACGATTTTGAGTTATATACAAAGAGATATTTGAACAATAGGGTTGAATTTAGCGTGGCAAAATATTAACTATAAGGTTCCAATTACTTCGCAAAACGCCTTACAAAAATAAGTTTTTTGGGGATTTATTATTATTGTATTGAATTCTACAAAAATTACGAATGTTTATTACATGGTATAATAATATACTCCGCCAGGTATGCCATTCCGAGATACGCATGTGTGCGTGTTTAAGTAGTTATTGTATTCTCTTTAGTGTGGGTGCCACCAGCGACGGATACGGTGGTTCTCAAACTTTTTAGTTTGGGGGAAAAATAGTTCTAGGCTGATTTTATTATACATGATTTATTTAAACTTTACGTGTAAATTTAAAGTTACCACGGTTTTGAGGTTCAAAAGCCTGCGTGCCGCTGTGCCACTTATGTGCATGCTTGATCATTGATTACCATAAGGCACAGGTCTTGCTCGTTCTGTTACTCAATATCATAAAATAATATAATAATATGTATGTAATTAGTAATTTAATTACATATACATACCTACCTACTTAAAGCTAGTTACTTAATCGTTTAGGCTACTAATGTGATACCTAGGCTCCTACTCACCTATTCAAACTAATATACCTAGGTACCTACATCCTAAATAAACAGCTTTATTAAGAAAGAAAATTACAATCAAATAATAGAATTAAATTAAAAATAGGTAGTATTTACAAGAGAAACAATTGAGCTAACTGCAGACTGTTGCAAACAATCTATGGGATAAATAATATAAATGTGAAAGTGTGGTTGTTTGATTATCCTTCTTTCAAGCCTTAACTAAGCAAGCTATCGACTTGATTTTTGGCATAGAGTTAATTGAAAGAATAGAGTAACATAAGCTTTTTATCCCATAAATCAGTTCTGTTACAGTTTTATATAAATACCTGTGCTTCAAAGTAACTCACACACATATAATAATACTGGAAATCATTATTTATTATTATAGACAATATGTAACGATTCACTTATTTATTTGTAACATTTAATGTTTAAAAACACTTAATCTGATTGGCTGTTAGTTTTACGAAAATACCTTTTTCAAAGTAATGTCTCTATCTTTGTAATTATATAAGAAATTATTATTGATTATTTTAGACCGTTAATTTGTTATCGCATTAATGTATGTTCATAGTTTATTTAACGTTTAAAAATACTTAATATTCTGATTTAACTTGACTTCCGGTTAACGCTCATTGGTCGGGGTTTCGTCGACCAATCAGAGGCCTGGGTTTTCGACCAATGAGCGTTGGCGGGAAGCAACAGCAGCGAAACTTGACTTCGTAAGCGTGGTAAAAATTGTCAGCCATTCGGCGCTCGAAAATTAAAGTGAAAACATCTCTCAAATTGTAAAGTTATTCCAATATACAAAGTCCTACAGTGCAACTGCGTTTTATATTGAGAATCCTGCCGTTCTTCTGGGTAAGGCCCTTCTCTCACGAAGCTATTCAAATGCTACGCGACTGAGATGCAAACCATGATCGCCTACTGGTATGCTACTCGTTACCGCACACGGTGCTACGCAAATGACACTATTTTTAATCATTTGAAGAACAACATTCGTACGACGAAGTCTAGTAGGTAGTATAGTAATCAGACCACAAACAAGATTGACATTATCCATAACAACAGCTATGTGATGGCCATTAAAATATACAATAAAATTCCTGACACCTTGAAAGAAATGACATTACTAACTAGATTTAGAATCACCTTGACCAAATGGCTGATAGAAAAATGATTTTATAGTATAAATGAATTCTTTGAATATAAACTGTAATTATCTTTATTTATTAATTGCGCATGCTTATGTTTGACATGTTATTATTATTATTTTACTTATAACTTTTTTTATTTGCATTTCATAGACATTTTTAATTCTAACTTAAATTATAAAACAATATGTATTCATACGCCTGTAAAGGCAGGTTTCGGTAGTAGTTACTATAAGAATAATTTTAAGATCTATGTATAAACCTGAAATTTAATGAATAAATGAAATCTAAAATCTGAATCTGAAATCTAGTGACTCTAGCGACAATGTTCTTCTGTATAAATAAACAGGATTTTTTTTCCTATCTATTGAGATACGCCTTTTTTGTTACATCTTTTCTTACGTCCTCTGGCAGCTTATAATTATACAAACATGGATAATTTTCTACCTCCTGGACAAAATTAGTATTAAAAGATTGTTCCGCCGCCATTTTGTAATGCAACGCGTATACGACTCGGGTAGCGTGCGACCAGCAAGACGGTAGCGTGCGACTGATATCAAACGCGTCGTCGTTGACGCGTCTCGTCGTGTGCGAAACTAGCTGAATATGTATGGCGGCTACTCACAAGCGACGCGTAGGATACGCGCACGAAACAATCTCTTGAGTCGCTTCGTGAGAGAAGGGCCTAAATGGTGAAAAGTCTTCACAGCTCAGAAGTGGGATACGAAAAGCTACGTCCGTCCGCAAAGAAAGTGTAAGTACCTAAGTACCTAAATTTTATGCCATCGAATTTGTGTTTTTTTTTTTACTTTACTGTTTTCCTTGTGCCCTTTGTGCTAGCCCTGGCAAGAGAAACCGATCGGGGCACTCCCCGTTTTTCTCTTTCCTGGTGTTTTTCGTGTTACTCAGAATACTTGGCCAGGGCACTCCCTTGCAGTATTTTGGAGATCACGGTAGCACATGGAAAACTAGTGAGCATGGATGAAATAAAATTGATCGGGGTACCCCCCGTATTTTTTTCATCTATTAATTTTTATCTATTGTACTGGTACAGTCTCTTATACGTGGCAAGGTCACTCCTGTTAGCAATAATAATAAAATCAAAGATTACATCTTAAGTAAGCCTATGGTTCATTAGTTAATAATATTGTACCTATTTATAATTTCGATTAAAATAAGAGATAATTATAATAAAGAAACAAATTAAAAATGTATAACTTCCCGAGCAACTTCCTGTGATGGAAATGTGCATTTAGCCAATGATTTGCCATGACGTCAGTAAGTAGTAGTGCGGGCGAGGTACGACCGGCGGCGGCGCATGGCGGGAAGTTGCTCGAAACGAGTTGGCATTGTGCGTTCGAACACGAACTTGTGAATACCTACGTATAAAATAGCTCAGAATAAATTGTGAAACTCGAAAGGCTTTTGCATTCTCACCCCCTTTCTTATACTCCCTTAGTATTTTTAGGCTTATGGTTTACTGGTTAAAATCTCAAGGCATCTGACGACGAGATTGACCATGTTTGGTTTTATCTGGGTTTTTTTTTCCTTCGACCCGCATTTCCAGCACGAATCTATATCAAGTTTTCTA
Source organism: Eupithecia vulgata (assembly GCA_946478455.1). NCBI lineage: Eukaryota > Metazoa > Arthropoda > Insecta > Lepidoptera > Geometridae > Eupithecia > Eupithecia vulgata. The sequence goes on along the minus strand of OX297862.1, from coordinate 4,407,346 downwards.
TTTTACACTACTACTTATTATATACCAGGCACTCGTTTGTTAACTGTTATGACGACCTATGAGATAGGAAAAGTACGGACCATGTTGTAGATCATTTTATGGGCAGGCCATATTACAAGCAATGGCCAACAAGTTCCTGTTATGTTACATAAAAAAAGTTCTATCTGTCCCACCGTTGCAAATAGGGGGACACATTGACCATTTTAGAAAAAAAAACATTGAGAATGGTCGAAAAAGGGGAAAAAGGGTATATTTTTATCGAAAGGGGCTATCTACCTATTGGTTTATTAAATGAAAGGCATTGTTTTGTACATTTTAAAACAGTTTTCGAAATTGCTGTAGGTTTCGTACTTTTCAAAATATTGCCATTCGAAAAAAGACTGAAAATTGATTGTCCAAATAATTGGCAAATGTTTGAAACCCTCGGCGCGCGAGTTACACTCGCACTTGACGGATCTTGTTTTTATTATATTATGTACAAAATACCCAAAACACCCGTTCAAATATTTGTAGATCGTTCAAATATTTGTCGCAGGGTGGGAATCGAAACCGCAACCTCCTGCGTCACAGGCTGACCTTCGCTCGCCGCGCCACAGAGGTCGCAAAAAAAAAAGGAAATTGTTAGTTTAGGAACTTTTATGTTATTCATGAAACATATTAGTTTAGTGTGGTGTTGTTGAGCTATTTCCCAATAAGGTTAATATGGATTACTTCTAGTAAGTTTAGTTCATGTTATAATTTACCTTCGTGACAGGTCCTTTAGATTGTAAGCTTGTGTGAGCCAGCTTGAAGCAAGCTAATGCTGCATCTTCAATCATTTTATGGAACTTCTCATTTTTGGCCACAAAGTCAGTTTCGCAGTTAAGTTCAACCAGGGCTCCATGGTTTTTGTCAAACTTGACAGCCACAAGGCCTTGGCAGGCATTCCGCCCTGCCAGCTTGGTTGCCTTTGCCCAGCCCATTGCTTGTGCCTGGTCATTAAGCCATGATTCGGCCTGAAATAGAAAATATGAGAGCTTTTACATAAACCAATAAAATAAATCTTATCCAATAAAAGGAGTTTTCGTTTAAGTTTGAAAAAACCACAATATAGCAAATAAGAAACTCACCTTATCTGCATCATTATTATTCATTTCTAGGGCTTTTTTGCAGTTTGAAATAGTATAGCCCGTTTTCTTTCTCAGTTTTGCCAGCAGGGAGGATTCAGCGGCCCTACAGATGGGTCCAGTGTGGAGTCGCCTGACCAACTGGAATATCATCTGAAATGATTAAGTATTGTTTGCGCACCTAAAGAGTATATACATAAGCAGCCTAACTACACACTCACACAAAGCCGAAGTAGGTAGTTTATCTGGATGTAAACAGAGTAAACAATGGCAGAGACAGACGGTGAGATATAAAACAATTTTAGGATTAATCCTCTAACAAAACTCACATCCAAGTGCTTATTTAGCCATGGTTTTAAATGAGTATTGCCATGACATCACCCGAGTGGGACAGAGTGATCACTGTTGTATCAAGGCCAAACAACTATGTACTATCATGATTTAGTAGCTAGGTATGTACAGCACTGCATGTCAGACTGTAGGCAACATGTTAAGCTCTTTCTTTACCTTTGAATATGATTTTGCTCTCAGCTTCATTTATAAAATAACCCAAACTTCCCAAAATATAACCTATAAAATATGCAGTTTTTAGTCCTGTGAAATACCGGGCGGGAAATACCTCATCATGAGAGTGATAGAATAGGTAGGTAGTTTCTGTCATCAAAGGCTGTATTCTAATCAAACAAGCAGGTTTTAGCCTAAACAAATGACTGTCGATTTCGTTGTCATGGAGAAATCAATGGATTATACAGTTTTGTGCATTTTGTGTAGGACAAAAAACTTTCAGTTAATTTAGTAATAATGATAAAACACTTTGTTTCGAGTATTTTTCAGTAATAAGTGCTATAGATACAAGAAGTTTTATTGTAAGGAAGATAAAATTATCTGTGTTTACTTACTGTAGGAAGATACACAAGGTAAGAAAGATGGGACCTTATGGGACCTACTACGACTCGTAACGCCTTAACTTAGCACTAAAGCACAGGTTTATGTAAGCAAATACAATGTATTTTTATTATTTTGTACGTTCTGGTAATCGAGAAACCTGGAAAACGAGAGAAAGCGTAAATAAAATTCAGTCAGAAATGTCAGAATCAGCTGTTTTCATATTGACAGTTTCTTTTATTTTGTTAGTCATTCATTTGGTCACATCATGCCAATGTCAATGACAAGCTGATATTGGGGTACAAGGGAGACTCCAAGATCTTGTCTCCCAAGCCAACCTAACCTGCACGTGGTGTACCCTGCTAGATAACGAACTAGGCTCTGGTGAAAATATCAACATTCTTCATAACTTGATAACTCTTTACTATTATTTTCCATTACTTGACACTGGCAGAAAAGAGTCCAACCAGACTCATATTCCCATTAACAAAGAATCATCATCATCATCAAGCTGATATTTTAGAGCGGGAAAGAATTGAATAGAAAATTGAAAGTTTTCTTCATTTCACAGGCAAGAACCGTATTCAATCATGCAAAATAGTAAGAAGCCCAGTCGAAAAAAAGGCTTGCCAAGTCCTTCGACTTCGGATGTAAAACTGCCAAAAATACCAAAGGCTAGCATGCCAGAAGATTTCAAAATCCGTACTCAACCTTTGTTTTCACTGCCAGAAGAAGTTTTAAAATTACCACCACCAACTTCAAAGGCTGCAAAAATTCAAGCTGCTAAAGCAGCTGCAGGCAGTACATCTAGAAGGCGGTCCAGCGGTAAGTAAAGTACCTACCTAAGTAGGTAGTACCACTACTTATTGAAGAAATTTAGAAGTTTCGTTCTAACCTTTTAGAAAGGAAGAAAATACCACCTTGTGTTTGATTGATTTTTATTTTACACACTAATTGGTTGGTACAAATTTTTAATATTTTACAAATAAAAACTATAGGTAACTAATCTCTACAGAAATAGGTAACAAAAAGCAAGGTTGTACATTTTTCTAGTTTCTTAAGACAGTGGATTCGACAACATACTGTTACGTTTCAATACCTACCTACCATCATTATAATCTGCATATAATTTAGACACTCCAAAAATAGGAAGTCGTTTGATTGCTTTTTGAATAGGTACATTCCAAGACATGATGAACATCTAAGGATTATTGTTATAGTGCTCACCGGCACTCTGGGCATCTCTAAGAAATGAAATAAGTTCCCAAAAATTTGTTTTTGTCCCGCCGTCGAAGTCGAAAATTTTTGGGAACTTATTTCATTTCTTATGATGAACATCATAAATTTTACCTTAAATGTCATAATTTGGTGATGTGACTTTCTTCATTATGTATCTAAAGATGTTGAATGGAATGGAAAATAGGTACTTACCTAGGTACCTACAATTTATTTGTGCTAAGTACAAACAAACATTCCCAAATAGCCACACGCACAATTGGTACCTGGGATGTACGTATACTAAGTGGGTAGGGTACCTAAGTACATTAAGGCGGTGGTATGCGTCAAACTAGCGCCGCCACCTATTTTATTTTATTACTAAGTTCAACAAAGGAAATTACAAAAATCAAACATACAGTTTGTGATACCTAATACGAGCTTTTTTTAACGCCTCTGTAATAGTTTTCTTCTATTAGGTTCAGGCAGAATATCTAATTTGGATATACCTACTGGCTAAACCTAAGAGAATAAAACTATTAGATAGGACTTAAAAAGCTTAATAGGTATCACAAACTGTACGATGGATTTTTGAAAGTTCCTTTGTTCAACGTAGTAATACAATAAAATAGGTGGCGGCGCTAGTATCTAAAGTAGGTAGGTACCTAACAACAACCACTGGTTACTATTCATCACCAGGTCAGATTATGTCTCCTATACCTAGTTATGCATGCGTCACCAGAACGAGAAGTGAGTGTGTTGTTTCTTGAAAATGGCGTGTATGTCTAGATATCTATACCTATCTATACTTTAACATTTAAATCTTTGCCTAAACTTACATCTTAGGTCTTAGATGAATGTAAAAGAGGGAAGATACTGTACGTTCTTTCAGCGATAACTCAACGAATAGAATGTGTCACAACCAATCGCTAAGACACGCTCTTTCCAATCTTATGAAATATACAAATCTAATCATAATCATAATCATTTATTGCTTGAAATACATGTAAATATAGTACACAGTCGTTAGTATGTCATCTCATGAACCAATGTATTTCTACCAGCGCGGTGTGCAATGTCTGGTTTACAAAATGTCACTTATAATAAAATGTGTAGTTAAATTAAAGATAAAATAAAAAAATAATTATAAGCGTCAAAAAAATACAAATACTAAAAACTAATGATTAATTTACAAATTATGAAGAGTCAAAAATATACTTAAACAAATCAATACATTATCGTTACATAAACTACCTACTATAGTAGGTAGTTTATGTAACGATAATGTGATAATGTGTGGATAGTTACTAATATGTATACATAAATACATATGTATACATATGTATTTATGTATACATATTAGTAACTAAAAAAAAGTTTTGTCTTTCATGAAGTCATCTACTTTATAATAACATTTACTTGCCAAAGTGGTCTTTAACTTTTGTTGAAACAGTGAACACGATAGTTCCCTTAGTGATTTAGGTAGTTTATTATAAATGGAAGGCGCAATGCAGAATATACTTTTGCGCATCAAAGCAGTCTTTGAAATCGGGACACAGATTTTGTTTTGATCTCTTCGATTTCGAGGAACGGCATCGGAAAGCTGACAATATAAGCTGGGGTTGTTTTTTACAAACATAGCTGTTTCGTAGATATACAGCGAAGGTACAGTTAAAATCTTATGTTGCTTAAAGTAAGGTTGGCAGGAGTCTGTCACTTTGAGACGAAACATGGCTCGTATACAGCGTTTCTGATATTTAAATATTTTGTCAACGTCGGTCGAATTACCCCAAAATATAATTCCATAACGTATGTTTGATTCAATCAACCCGTGATAGGTAATAAGCAGTGTCTCTATATTGACCATATGGGACAATTTGTATAAGATAAATACTATACTATTAATTTTTTTGCATAAATGTTCAATATGATTTTTCCAATTTAGTTTTTTGTCAATAAAAAGTCCTAAAAATTTGGTACAGTCAATTTCTTCGATTTTTATATTATTGTATTGAATGTCAAGGCACAGTGTTTGCAGCAGTATCGCGTTGTCTAAAGTGTATAAGTTTGGTTTTATTAATATTTATTTTTAAATTATTATTATTTAGCCATGTTATATATAATTGATATTAATGTTGCATTTATGTCACTTTCGTATGTCTCAATATTATTGCATGAAATTGTTACAGTGCTGTCGTCTGCAAATAGTGTCATTGGTTGTATTGTAGCCTTCGGCAGATCATTAATATATATTAAAAAAAGTAAAGGTCCCAGCACGCTACCTTGAGGGACACCGTATTTTACAATACGTTCGTAATGTACAGCAAATTTGGAAAGACGTACCTATATAGATCGAAATGCGTCCGAGACAACAATAATATGCTACCCATGCACTGCGACTCGCAACAAACCTTGTATTGCTTTCTCTTTTTATTTTATTTTACGAATTTTAGGAAAACTTACATCTATGCTTTCCATATGATAACATGCATGTTAAGCTACTGAGGGCTAATTACAAGTTTCCACTTATAACTTTTACGCACAAATGTATCGCATCTTTATAAACCTGTCTGCAAATGGCGAAATAATCGTAGCAAGCACGCAAAACGCGATTGCCGTCGACGACGGCGGCGCGGGCCAGTCTGACAATGACTGAGGTGGGTGAACCTAATTGGACCTAATTTGAACCTCCCACTTTCGAGAACCTAGTAGGTACCTACTCTACCTTTTTTACTCTCATCTAAAACTTACATATTACTTAATGTAGATAGGTATGTAGGTAGGTACCTGTACCTACCTGTACCTACTTAGTTTCTTTGAACAGGTTTGGATAACTTCAATGTTATCCTTGTAGGTAGGTACAAATATCCCGTTATAAATAACTTCTATGTTAATGACTACTGCTTTCAGTGGATATCTGTCAATAGCCCTTCAACTAACACAGAACAACGTGCTAATAATTCCCTAAAAAAAACTGATAGTTTCAAAAGTTAAAATCTCGGAGTCTTCAAATGCAGAATGACAGAGTTTCTTCTAGGATAGAGCCACATCTTTACTTGGTACTTAAGTCAGATAGTGGCCAAATACTTAAACATTACTAATAAACTAAAATCTCTTTTCAGTAATGAAAAGCTTCACCGCGATGCGGAAGGCTCGCGAGGAGTTCCGCACCAAGCTAATGAACCTGATCTGTCAATCCGCCCCCGGGGACCAGGGGGACAGCATCCCTTCCGGCGAGGAGCAGAACATGCTGCGCTATTATTACTACTTGCGCTACGGAATTGATACTATACATGTGGCGCCGCTAGATAACAAGATTATACTTCGGTGAGACATGCTTTGAATTTTTACGACAATGCCTCGGAACAAATGTGTGTACGATCTGCAGACATTTGTTCGGGGTGGTCTGGTCGTTTTCTATGTATGATAAAAAAATATCTATCTCTGTATTGTGTTATATTATGTATATCGGTTACCTAGTACCCATAACACAAGCTCTGCTTAGCTTGGGGCTAGGTAATCCTGTGTGAATTGTCTAGCATTACTATTATTATAATAGCCCAGACTAGTGCGGGACGGAGGTGAATGGCACATGAATGGCATGTGAATGGCCTCTGTTATTTGAAAGGGTTTAAGATGATGACGACAACACCGATTTCTTTACAACCCTATCTACCCTATATCTTATTATCTACATCTACACTAATAATATTATAAAGAGGAAGAATTATATTTTTATAAGTACCTAACGAATAAACTTAAAAACTACTATACCGAGTTGAAAAATTATAAATAAATTGATTGTTAGTACAGCAAAGATGCACGCACCAATGCCTTTGACATGATCGAAAATGTATGCCAGCCTAAATACCTACCCGCCCTTAAAACTCATTTTATAATCTCCTTCATCTTTTAGATTGTAGATCGTGGTACTACTTAGACATAATTGGATCTTAACTTACAAATTAATCCAATCTTAATCTCCTAAAAAACGTTAAAAGCGATCTGCTTTAGATTAGCCTCGTCGTCAGGAGTGCCGTTATTACTTGAACGTACCTACGTCATGATAAACTGTGATTCTGGCCATCTGCCAGCATCGGAAACAAAATGCCAGAAGGTACTCCGGCACCTACTGGACTGCGAAAATAAAGTCTTTTTCAAGACTTTCCAGTCGTAGTTTCGCTTAGCCAATTTTAGAAAATGGCGAGCATTGCCCGGTTATCGTTTTACATGTTATGTTTTGCTTCAAGGTAAAAAAAAAAACAATCATGACCGTTCTGCTCCCATTAAAAAGAGGCTTTTTGTTTGTAACAAATACTTTTTAAAACAATGAATTCAAAGGAGTTACTCCGCTCCTCGAGAATGTAACTTTAACATCCACGCTAAATATGTAATTTTCAATCTTCTGGTCCACCAACAACTTAAATTCTACTTCCTATAGGGCTAGGCGAAGCTGTGTGGAAATCCCCAGACATTATTATTAAAGCTTTTTAAATTTTTCCAGGGTTCATAATCTAATTTCTCCAAAACTGAAGAAATGGAAGGAAATACTGTTCCAGGCAACAGATGAGATGCGCGAAGATTTTATGATGAGCATGAAGAAAGCTATCGTTGACTTTGTGCTGAAAGATCCGAACACGGTATGCTATACATATTTATGTTACTAAGTTATCTCTCGTAGAGGCTTGCTACGGCGTAGCGGGTGCTACGAGATTCTTTTACCTTACTTTTACCTCTGTGGCGCGGTGGGCGAAAGTCCGCCTGCGACGCAGCAGGTTGCGGGTTCAATTCCCGCCTTGAGTCAAATGTTTGTGCGATCTGCAGGTGTTTATTCCGGGTGTTCTGCATTTGTGTGTCATGTTCCAGCACTAATTTTTTTTTTCTTATTTCTATCAAGATAATAGCGGTGTATTTTTATATTGTGGTATTTGTTAGATTTTTTGTTTTTTAAGCAGGTTAAAGATCCTCTAGTTCAGAGCCATATATTTTTTTATAGTTTAGTATGTGTCGTTATCGGGATGAGTCTGATCACCCCAATGGTGCTATGGCGCTCATAAGGAGAGGCCTATGTCCAGCAGGGGACTAATATAAGCTAATGATGATGAATAAAGTGTTTTTATATGTATTTATCTACGAAATAATTCTAATATAAGAGGAGTTCTCTGTCAACAAGCTAATTAGTGATTGGTTTCGGTGTAAAACCCATTCACTGTAATTGGTCGTGTTACATGCCTATCTACTCCATAAGCACTCAACGATTCGATATTGATGTACCCATGCCTCTATTGATATCGGATGCTCCGTACATAAGTATATCCATCCCGCTCGGTTCAAACAATACCTACTAACTAGATGTCGAGGCAGGGGGTCGGCAATGAACCTACCTGAGTAATAAAATTATGCCCGTAGCATGGCAACTCAGTAATATTCGATGGAAAATGGAACTTTATCAGAGTATACCTATAGCCACCTACGTGGGTATCGGCTTACGTTTGATGTATGGGGGGAACGTGGGGAATTTAATCCCCTATCGCCGAAAGGGTTTCAATGATTCAATATTTCAGTGAAGAGTATTTTAGGTATTTATATTGTTACGTCGACATCATATTGGATTTTAACCCTCGCCCCTTACTGTCCTGTTGTATGTCGTGTCTAAGTGATTAGCGGAGGATTATTTTTTTGTATGCTTATGTTTATATTATCTATACTACTATGGGTACTATATTATGCATGTATTACACATATAAACCTTCCTCTTGAATCACTCTATCTATTAAAAACAACCGCATCAAAATCCGTTGCGTAGTTTTAAAGATTTAAGCATACATATTGGATATAAGGACAGAGAAAGCGACTTTGTTTTATACCTTGTAGTGATGTGGCATCTTAGCATAAGAAAATACGTAATTGTTGTTCGCTTGCTCCTACAGGAAGAGTCATTAGAAGAAGAAGAAACCCCTCTGAAAAAAGAACTGTCTAAGAAAGACGACGCGTGGCGCGCTAGATACGCATTCGCAGTGAAATATCTGACGAAGAATCTGCACACCGTCAACCCTTGCATCGCTCAGGTGCTGCAGATTTGGTTCAAGCAGTTCAAGTGAGTTTTACTTCTGACTTTGACTTCTTTGTTATTGGCAATATGTGTCTGACAGCCAGTTTTTCATCCGCTTGTTATTATTTGACAACAGTTTTAACTTTTTGTTACTCTAGTCTCTGGAGGAACCAAGTTTGGGTTAGCTGTGATTATTGCATGTATGTGAAGGAACCAAGACTTTCGTAAAATACAAACTCGAGCTTTACGTAGACTACACTCCTATAAAAGCAATAGTAGCAATAGCATTTAAAGCAAATCTTAATTAAGTTTGTTTTACGAACCATGTCTTGGTTACTCCACACACAAGCAAACACTAGAGGTTACCAAAAAGTTTAAACTATTGTCAAAATTTACTATAAAAATATGATGAGACCGCTTACATCCGCAATATATTGTCAAATTTTAAAACAAGCGGATGAAAAACCGGCTGTGAGTGTTTCGTATGGGCTGTGCGCATTATCTTACGAATACTTCCATCGTTTTTGAGTCCTTCCTATAGAATAAATAATAAATATGCTCCTTGTAGCTGTAGCTACCCTACCGGATCGAGAGGAACTACTTTTGGTAGAATGACAACGATCCAATTAAGCCCCAATTTAATTATAAGTTCCCAATAATTATCGACTTCGGCGGGACTCGAACCCGCGCCCCACCCTTAGTACGGGTATGCTCTAACCAACTAAGCCACGAAGTCTCTGTCGGCTTACCTCGTACGTAGCGCCGGTGCCGGAACTGATTTCATTTCTTAGAGATGCCCAGAGTGCGGGTAAGCACTAACAAAAATCCTTAAACATCCGTCTATCTAAACTTTCGCATTTATAATATAAGTGTGATCATTGTCTTACGGACAGACCTTTTGGATACAATAAGAACTTACTGTGACACATAAACAAATGAAAAATATATTAATAACTGCTTTATAATTGCCAACCTTTTATATTGTCGGCATTTCTATTCCCCCTATCCCATCCGGCTCCCCAGGCTTTTGTTAAAGCTCACAGCGTTATTAATTTTGAACCAAATGCGAAATAAAATTACAAAGTATTACCTATTCTGCGAAATAATTACGCACGGGCTTCCCGGAATCAGTCCTTTGACCATCCGAGCTTCAATTCCGAGTATAGATAGCTCCGATCGATTGAGCTCACCCGGGATTCACGCTTCGATCCAGATCATGTTAAACTCTATTTTCATCATTTCTCGGTTAAAATTTGCGTGCCTGCGCTAAAAGGCAAGAGTAGTGATGTTTTGTTTTATTGGTCAGTTTATGTAAATACCATCGATGGAAATTCTAGCCAGAGCTTTTTGTAAAACTTAAAAAACAGAGAAAGAAAACAAGTTTTTTTACTGAATCGGAAAGTATTTTACAATGAGAAACTTTACCCCGAGCTTTGTTAAGTTAGAAAAGAAAAAAAGTTGTTTTAAAAGAAAAATTTACCTGGTTTCTCTCTGATAGGTATTTTTAATTTTATTTATCACAACCGTTTACAATATCTCGTAATATAATGTGATATTTTATATCTGAAATACAAACATTAAGGTTTTTCATTGCTTTGCTCTCGTATACCATAACCATGATAGGCATTCCCTAAAATATAGCTAAAACAATAGCAAAGCTGTTTGGAGGCAGAAACGCGTTTTATAATACCCACAACAACAGCTCTGCTTATTTTGAGACCAGATGATATCTGGTGTTAAAGAAAATATCCAATTTAAAAGCTCCCCATAAAAAGTTCTAGAATCTGGCCATTAAAATATTTTATTTTTATTTTATTTTATTTGGGAAACAAACAGTACTTATCAACTAAATTAAAACTACTCAAATAACACTTAAACCAGCAAAGTTTCCACCATTAAATGGAACATAAATAGAAAAAAAAACAGACAGTTCAGACACCAATAATGTAACGACAAATGCAACTAAAACCTATCATATATTACCTAACATAAATTAATTACATTGATCAAACAAACACATTAAACTCACAATCATTATATATGAGAAGCAAACAAATTACATATCAACATAAATGAGAAACAAATAAGGAACAACATCAACGGTTGGCAATGCTTAACAAAACATCTTTACGGAATTTATACAAATTAGTATTGAAAATATCAATGTCAAGGTCACAAATGGCATCATTAAATATGTAGCATAAAAAAAATTGGTACCTACTTCACAAGTACTGAAACCCCACAATATTGTCATCAGTGACCTGCGGCTCATCAGTATGAAAGATATGATGACGACCAACGAAGCGTACGAGCTGCAAGACTTCTCGTTTATCTGCAAGCGGCACATTGAGGCGGCTGGGAACGTGTTGTCGCATCAGTGGATACCGACCATCCAGGCTTTCTTTTTGCAGGTTCGTAAGAACTTGTTCGTTCAGCAGCAATCCATGGCTTTTACACAGACGTAAAATAGTTTTCGTTTGACTGCGTTTAGGTACGTAGCAAGTCTACGTAAAGCCTACGAGAGGTAAGAAAGCGTAAGAAAGCGCTCTCCGTAGTATTGACGCTTTACCTAGCGTCTTTAAGTTAGCTAATTTTGTATTTCTATACTAATATTATAAAGCGGAAAGATTTGTTTCTTTCTTGAATTGAATAGGCTCCGAAATTACTGGATGGGTTTGAAAAATTCTTTCTCCATTAAAATCCTAAATTATCCCTGATGAACATGGCTATAGAATATATCCGTGCGATGCCGGGGCGGGCCACTTGTCTTCTATAAAACAGTACTTTGTTAGGTTATTTTTTTCTCTTACGTCGGTATCAAAACTCAAACAGCTTTATTTCCTATAGACTATATTGTATATACTTTATACTAGACTATGGAGACGTCTCAAAACAGATTACATAAGTAAAACTAGGAAATAAAATGGTCACTGGTTTTTTGTCCATTTTAAACAAGCGAACTGAGGGAGGCCTATACCAAGCAGTGGGTAAAATCCGGCTGTGGATGATGATGATGAAACAAGCGAGCAAGAAACTTTTACTTACCTTGTTAGAATGTTAGTTTTCGAGTTGGAGCAAAACTCGTCCCAAGCTTTTTTATCCTCTAGATAATCTGATATTTTAGTAAGGCTTACTAGTTTAGTTTAATTTTATAAGTAAAGGTCGTTATAATCATCAAGCCCGTATACACTACTGCTGAACATAGGCCTCCCTTTATCTTGGGACTTTTAAGAAAAGGTAATTTATTGTACTACTAATTAGGTAAATAACAAAAGTGGAAAAGTCATAACGCAGCCGACTCTACCCAATGTATACTCACACTCAAGACAAGCGCACTTAAGACAAGCTAGCAAGCTAGCAAGCTTGTCTTAAGTGCGCTTGTCTTGATTTTTAATTAAAAGCTGCAACGTTGAGTCAAATTCATAAAACCAACACTAATAATATCCCTTTGCTTCCACATGTCAATTACGACATTGGTTAGACCGCATCAATTTCCGACTGTCTAGCTAGACTAATTGACTGAACCCTTTGAATGCGAGGGTCCTGGGGCGTTTCGCAATCCGCCATGTCTATATTTGTTTGTGTGTATTGTAAGCCACTTGCAAATATTAATTCATACGTAGTGGAAATTGTGTGTAACAGGTATCTATTGAAATAAATTTTGAAATAATTTTTGAATTGTTTTTCCGATTTTTTGATACTGATGAGATTTAACTAGCATTTTCATTACAAACGCTATCACTTACGTATGTTTGTTTGTTTAAATTGAATAGGGTTCGAAAGTAGTGGACTGTTTTGAAAAATTATTTCACCATTAGAATCCTACATTATCCTTGATGAACATAGGCTGAATGAATAAACCCGTGCGAACCAAAAACTCTTTATTTCCATTATTACAATAAATGCACACATAGAAAACGTCAAATTCTAAAAATTAAACTCTGACGCGGAAATAAAGTGCTATTTTTAGATTTCTGTTGCGCTTCGGTATGTAGACTAAAGTAAAGAAGCGACGAAGAAACCTTCAGCCTGGTATTTGATATTTTTCAAATTGGAGCATAACCCGTCCTAAGCTTTTTTATCCTCCAGATAATTAGATATGCGGGTTAAATTGTCTAAGATTTAGCCCCACTTGCACAACAGTATTTAAAAGTCTAATTTTGATTAACTTTGACGTATTTGTATGGTTTGACAACTCACTAATCAAAATTAAGCAAGTTAAATATCGTTGTGCAAGCGGTTCTTAAAGTAGTACTTTTTGAATCGGAAGTTTTTAAAAATTTGAATCAAAAGCTGTTTAAAGTTCAATTGAATTGATGAATGATTTTTATTCTACTCTCGAGTTAATGATGGTAATTATAATGAAATGAGACAAGCGCCTGGTAGGACAATGAGCTCTCATGAGCTGATGTGAACGCGCGCGTTGATATTGCGACAATGAAGTAAAAATCGCTAACGCCATAGAATAGTGCGGTTTCAACGTACACTTAACTTGTTTTCAGAGTAAATTCAAACCTACATTGCTATCTATCTACTAATTGTTTTTACTAACAGGGAAACAAGAAGAAGCAGATACCTGAACCAAAGCAAGTGTCTAAAATGAAACATTTCTACAATTGTTTGGCTTGCATCATGACATACAATCTTCAGACGCTCTGCCTGAAATCTATGAAGGAATTCAATGATTATATTATGGATGTTGGGGTAAGTGACGTTCTGATGATAAGAAATAAAGCGACCTGTACGAATCACAAATTATGTCAGTCACTAATAATAATACTAAGTATTATTTAAAATCAATTCAATTTAAACGAATATAATTAAATAGAATAATAATAGTAAATACATTAATTGAATGAAACGTAATAAAATAAGATTGAAAGTATGTGGAAATGTTTATTCCTATTGACTTGTAAATGTATAATTTTACCAATAAAATCTTGCATCTTGTATCTTGATGGGATCTTGTAGGTATTATTTTACATGAAGATGTTGTTGATAATGTAATGATCAATGGATTTTATTTCACAACTCTACAAGATAATAGATAAAAAATACTTATATTGCACACTTAAAACTTAGAAAACAATTTACACATAAAACAATTATATCACAAGTGACAATTGGCGGTCTAATAACATTAATAGTTTCGGTTAATGATGATGATGATTATGATAATGATATGAGACACGCGCCCGGTTTGAGATGAGAGGCTAAAATAAACTGATGTGATCATCATTTATTTATTTATTTACTGCGTTCACGTCTATTACAAGATGTTACACTTTTATGGTAGAATCTACCTACATGAATCCTGTTAGGGTGTTGCAACGTTCTGAGTGAGAGTTCATCCTTGCCGAATCCCTTTTTTTTCGTTTCAACTACATACCGACAGTGGAAAAGCAAAATGGCTAAAGCGCCACTTTGGTCGAAATAGACTTATATATATCACTAAACTCGTTTTTTTTTTCTGCGTCGATCTGTCTATGTTTCGTGTCGATTTGAGCATTTTTTTGGCGCTTTAGCAGACCAAAATTTTGTACCTTTGTCATTGATCCATGGACTAAAGCGACGTTTTTTTGGTGTTTTTGATGTTGATGTCGTTTAAGTTATTGATGCGTACGGTTTATTCATGTTTGACAATGATTTAGCATTTTTGTATAATTGCATTTTATGTCATAATGTCTTATCAGCAGTTTTACCTTACCTGCATTATTGGTTATGTGTCGCTTTAGCAAAACTCCGTTACGGTTTTATTTAACTCTTTGGTATTTTAGCGAAAGTTAATGTAAGTAGATTTCCATGGAACGATGGATTAGCGTTGCTTGGCATTACAATTATTTTACTTCGATTGAATATTAGTAAAAAAATATGTGAATATAAAAGAACTTATCAACTTCAGTTATTTTACTCTTACGCAACTTGTAATATTTGTGTTTCTTAGAAAAAATACTGGTTACTATCGTGCTTTATTACAGCAGAAAATTGGCAGTCTATAATCTGACATTTTACGAATCGGGAACCAGAGAAGGATTTTGTTATACGTGGACTGAGGTACAGGGCAAGCGTGATGGAAACGAAGTATGCACTATACTTGCAAAGTATATTGAAATAGTGGACGCACGTGAAACCATCAAGCACTTACTTTTGTATTGTGATTCATGTCCTGAGCAAAACAAAAATCGGATCGTATTCATCATCATCATCATCATCAGCCTATACCAGTCCACTGCTGGACATAGGCCTCCCCTAATGAGCGCCATAGCGCCCTGTCCTCAGCTTGCCGCATCCAGCATCTGCCAGCAGTCTTTCGCAAATCGTCATCCCACCTGGTCGGAGGGCGTCCTACACTACGTTTTCCGAGTCGCGGTCTCCACTCAAGAACACGTTTACCCCAGCGGTTGTCGGTTCTTCTTGAAATATGGCCAGCCCACTGCCACTTCAGCTTGCTAATCCTATGAGCTATGTCGATAACCTTGGTTCTCTGTCGGATGTATTCGTTGCGAATCCTATCCTTCAAAGAAACTCCGAGCATAGCTCTCTCCATAGCTCGCTGGGCGATTTTAAACTGGTGGACCAGCCCTACCGTGAGTGACCACGTCTCAGCTCCGTAGGTCATGACGAGTAGGACGCACTGATTGAAAACTTTCGTTTTCAAGCATTGCGGTATGGATGACGAGAAGACTTGACGTAGTTTGCCAAACGCAGCCCAACCTAGCTGGATCCTCCTTTTGGCCTCCTTCTCGAAATTGTTTTTACCCAACTGCAGAATCTGCCCAAGGTAAGTGTATTCGGAAACAATTTCGAGAAGATGGTCATGTACGACGACCGTTCCCGGATCAATGTGGCCATTGATCATGACCTTGGTTTTATCCAAGTTCATGCCAAGACCGATGCGTCGTGAGGCTGAAGCTAGGCCGTCCAGCATCAGGTTTAGCTCCTCCAACGACTCCGCCATCAAGACTATGTCATCAGCGAATCGCAGGTGTGAGATGTAATCGCCGTTTATGTTGATGCCCTTACCTTTCCAGTCCAGCGTCTTAAACACATCTTCCAACGCGCTTGTGAACAGTTTCGGTGATATAACATCCCCCTGTCTCACTCCTCTGCGCAGTTGGATAGGTTTAGACTGCTGGCCCTGTACTTGGACACTCATGGTTGCGGCATCATAAAGACATCTCAACACCTCGATATAACGATAGTCTACTTGGCAACGCTGTAAGGATTCCAGAACAGCCCAGGTTTCGACAGAGTGAAAAGAGAGAGAAAAAAAGAGAGTCAAAGGCCTTTTCATAGTCCACAAAGGCCAGACACAGGGGCTGATTATACTCTTCGGACTTCTGTATAATCTGCCTCACTGTGTGTATGTGGTCTATGGTGCCATATCCTCCGCGAAACCCGGCCTGTTCTGGTGGCTGGAACTCGTCGAGTCTCCTGGCGAGACGACCATCGTAGACGACCGATCGTATTAGCATGCCTCAGCAAATGTCAACAAAAATGCAAAAATATTACGGTAATACAAATAAATTATCTTTTGCCTGGACATACTTATATGCCCGTTGATTCTATGCATTCGATTATCGAAAGAAGTGTAACCAACTCTATTATTTGGGCACCATCTCAATGGCCAACAGTTTTTGAATTGGCAAGAAAAATCCTAAGCCATACAAAGTTGAAGTTTTGAACTACGCAGATTTTGAAGGGTGGGATAATATTGCAGGAAAGTATTTTAAGGGTAACATGGTTGGAAAAATAAGTAAAGTAAGAGTCGCAACTTTCAAAAAATCGTCTCCTAAAAAGGTTCATGTTAAATATACAATGGCCACCGACACTTCTAACGAAGAAGTTATAGAGATATTAGGAGACAGCACGAAAATGCCAAAAAATATATACAAAGCATCATTGCCTATAAGACTATTCCTGAGCACTTCCATAAGGAATATTTAGAGCTGCGGAGGGCTAGTAATGTCCAAGATGTATTAGCAGAAAGTGATGTTGAGGACGAATGATTGATTAAAAAGAAAAAAGGCTTTAATCAAAACAAGAAAGGCTTTACTAAATGTAGCTAATTAGAATACTAAAAGCATGTATGCTGATTATTGTAATCACCTTAATAATTTACGTTCCTTTAATTTTATTTAGATTACCTACCTAGCTATAAAAAAAACTTAACACTGTTTTCTTATATAGTACCTACAGTACCTACCTTGTTGTTTATCATAAAAAATACATTAATATGCAGAATAATTTACGTACCAATACTTATTTAAAAACCAACAGTGTTGTTTTTTAATAAAAATTAAACTATTTGTCTAATATAGATAATACGATTTTATTCATTGTTTTATTTACGTAACACTAGGCCAAGCGCAGTGATTGTTGTCAAGGGTAAATTGAGAAAATTTACAATTTCAATAATTTACGCAATGCACAATGACGATGTCATTTTCTTATATTCCATTCTAGACAACAATCGTTGCGATTGGTCGACAGGCTTCAAATTCCATGAAGTTTCACAAAATATTCTCAGTTATTGCTTTTTTCCAACACTTGATCAACAAATTACAGCTTTAGCTTGTCTGTAAGTATATTATATTAGTAAATTAGGGCTAAGGAATCATGGTAATAACACAATAATCTACTTTTAGCTCACGAAAACTATAGATTAGCCATATTGCACTAGTTTAAATGTACACACATTTAGCAGTTACGCTTCATCTAACTTAACATGTATCAATTTATTCGTTCTTCAGCAGTTTTTGTATTCGATTCAGTTAAAGTAAAAAACTTATTAGTAATTCAGTTTTTATATTCTGTCATTTTATTATGCACTTAAGTAAATATTGCTTTTTTTATCTAAGGCATTTCTATTTGTTAGTTTATTTATTTTAATTTAAAAGGCGAGTAATATGGATATAAGCAATTTTTGCTTACTGCACATTTTCTAGAAATGAATTATTTTCGCTAAAATGACAATTATCTCGTGAACTAGAGGCTCTTTGAACATTATTTATCACGCATATGAAAGAGAAAAAAATATGATATTCTACATATGGTGTTAATTAAAACAAAATCAATCAACAAATTTTATATTATTTTTTTTCGTAAAAAAAAAAACTTTAAAAATCTCTCCTGTAAAGTTCACATATTGGCGCTTTAGCCATATTGCTTTTCCACTGTCGATACGTATCTCAGTCAGCTGGCAACTCTTGTCTAGTTACATCCACTATAATATATTTCTAACCCCAGACTAGAATTAATACCTGATAGCTCTGAAACTTGGCATGTGATCTTGGGGTAAGTGACGTTGTGATGTTGTTTTATATAATTTTACATAGGTGTCCCATTTTCTTAGTCTTCCTACACATCTGAGTGAGCTGGCAACCCTTGCCTACATCCACTATTTATTTCTGAAACTTGCTCCAATTTAACGGCAGATCTCATGTTAATAGATCGTTTATAAATATTCAATCGTCTGACAAATGAGGTACCGGGTTCAAATCCTAGGTCGGGTCAAAGTTTTTATAGGGACTTTTCTTGCAAGAAAAAAATCACAGTAACAGCCCCGAGTCAGGATTTTGGTGGCGTTACACCCCCGTGCCTTGCTCCTGCGCCTGACCTCCCCTGGTCGTGGCAGTCTCCAATCTGTAGGCCGAAATTTGGCATCATCATTCAATCGTCTTTAGAGCTTTGAATTTTATGTAAAGTTACCTTAACAATGAATACCTATAGCTGTCACTTTACCGATTAGTGTTCTTTGTGTACGAATAAATCCTTGATAGAGCTCCGACTAGATGTCGATCGATCGAGCTCCATCTCAGGCAGGACCAGGTTATTTGGCCCTTGTGTTGATGACCAAATAACATTGAACCTTAAACACATCCCGCACATAGCTTGAATTTGCACGCTGACGTTCCCAGGTATCGGCTTTGTTGACGTATAAAAAAATTTTACTGTGATAAATTTTTATTTCAGTGTACAAACCAAGGTTTCGTCACCAATTTGGTATTTGGAGTGGATGGGATAGTGTTCGAGCCGACTTTCAAACAGTTCAAGGATCAGATATCTTTCCTGTACGAATTCCTCATAGACGCTTGCAGGGCTTGTCCTCGGCTGGAAACTCTGCTGTACCAGGACTATTCGGGAATCGAAAGGGCTACTCTAGCGGTAAGTCTATTAATAAAGGTCAATGTTTATTGTTTAAGAACTCAGCCCCCCTAGCACGGGGTTTGTTATCTAGGGTAGAATAGAGAAAAATTACGTCACTTCGTCATCGAATGCGTAAATTGTTTGAAATGCATCCCTTCAACTTCAATAATGTACGCAATGTATAGCGATGCGATGTTATTACTGTCTATTCTACCCTAGACAACAATCGCCATGCTACTATATATATAAGTAGTCAGCGAAAGATAGATGTTAGGCTAATGCCACGCAAAAAGAGCTTTGTTTATGCCCGTTTTATATAAAAAAAACGGTTCGTTTTATTTATATTTTACGAACAGTAAAATATGATACCAACGCTCCGTACCTGGTTTTTATAGAAATGGCACTCTGTGGTGTTTCTATAACCATTTTCAAACGTCAGTTTTTAACACCGTAAATAGTAGGAGCGATGTTATAACGTCAGACGGCTGAGTACAGCAACATCGGCGCATTTGCTTAGGTACGTACGTAGAAAACTGACGTCATGATCGCAGTGCAGTATGGCGTCTAGCCTTATCGTCAAATTACGCGCGAAACTTGAAAATGGAAATTTTACATGGCTCTTTAGGCACATAGATTGAATAAAACTTTTGTTTGTGGTTCATAGTACTATAGAAACAAATTAACTATGAAAATTTATTTATTTTGTTAATTACTTACACTTTTCGAAAATGAGTGTAATAATAATAACCCTATTAAATAGGGTATTACACTCATTTTCGAAAAGTGTTAATTTGTTTCTATAGTTAATAACCCTATTAAATAGGGTATGACGTTTGAAAATGGTTATAGAAACACTATAGTTCTATAGTACTAAAATAGAGACAGAAATAGATAAAAGAGAAGAGCATATAATACGGCCTACGGCATATAATATTATATGCTCTTCTCTTTTATCTATTTCTGTCTCTATTTTTGTGTATGTGACTCTCTTCCTACTGTTTTATACAGAAGGAAGGAGAGTCACATACACAAAAATAGATGATAAGTTCCTACCTATCATATTTTATACATAGTTAAGAATGTTCATCTTTGTATTTTGCTGTACCTAATAGCTTTTTATGCTTCCTTTTATATCAATCTGGATTAAACCATGAACTGAATAAGTTGATGTTTCTAGCCAATCATCGACGAAGAATTAGTGGCAGAATACAAGCGGCGAGTCGCTGATTTGATCGCTGAACAAAAGATAGGTCCAGAGGAGAGAGTTCGAGATTTTGATAATTACGTGTGCTTGTTGAATGGTGAAGTAAGTTCACATGATTCTTTCGATGTTTTCTACTAACTTTTCCCACTGACAAATCACCATCACCAGCCTGTATTAGTCCAGTGCTGGACATAGGCAAATAGGAGAGGAATTAACTTCACACAAAAATGCTACTGCTCCACCAATGTGTTAACGCTTTAATTAACACGCTAAATTAGGCTTTACGCAGATGTGGACAACATAGTATCTTGTTAATTTATTATCAGCGTTACTTATGGCGTTAGATGCTAAGCGAAAGCTTAGGCGGCGTTAGATGTGAAATAGGTCAATTTGGGTTACATTTAAACATTTTTTCTCCGTCATCTTTATCGATAAAGCTTTGAAAAAAATAGGTACTTAATAATGTATGGGATACAAAGCAGATCTCCTTTGTTTCGAAAATGATAAAAAAGTATTTAAAATACCAGAAATAATTGTGCAAAGTACCATTTGTTTTCTTAGTTTTTTCAATTTTTCTCCTAAACTATCAATCACACGATTTTTTTATTTTCATCACCATATTAAATAAAAGAATACCCAGGGCATTTTCGGCTTAGTTTTGCAAACAAATGTCTTAATTGATTTTTGCTGATTATATCTCGTCTTCTTATTTGTATACCCCGGACCCGCCAACAAGTATCATGATGTTGTGATGTCTGTGTGGCCGCTACTTCGTCAAGTCTTGTGCTGTAAATGTGCAAATATAAGAATTCATTTGGTACGAATAAAAAAACAACCCTATTTTAAAGGTACACCTATGTATTTATTATACATGCTGCCTCAGTTGGTACATAAACGACGATATAGGTTTCATTTCTCAGTATTATTGAGTATTTGAAACAGCGCCATGTATCCGACTCCCCTCCGCAACCTTAACAGCCTTTTTTATCTCATGGGGCTAATGCCCATAATCCCCACGCTGGGCATTCGGGTTGTGGATCGCAGTTCGGTGGTAGATCTATTCCGCAAGAGGCACTGCTGAACCCCCCCCCCCCCCCGGTGTATGTCCCTAAGTCGCCTCTTACGACACCCACGGGAAGAGTTGGGGTGGTGCAAACACAGATTCTAAGCCGGCACTGCACGGCTCATACACCTGTATCCGACTACTATTATTTTCTTTATCTTTTGTATATTTATATTTATTAAGAGGTTATCACCTAGTTCAGGCACACGCATTGTTTTAATTCCATTAGAATAAGAATATGTACTTTTTTGTTACCTATCCATTTGGTCCTATGATAATTGAGATATTTTTAATTTGTTTTATTTTATTCACCATCATTACATTACACTGAAAGTACTACAAGGCAAGTCATGTTTATTTATTTATTATTTATTTGTAAATTTTCGGAAAACTTACAGCTAGAAAAATCACAAATTAAGAAGACTATTTTTAGTAACCACATGAGAATACATGTACCTACTTAAGCTGAAGGCTATTTACAGAGTTTCCACTACTAGAATGTTCATGTTATCAATTTGAGCACAACTCTTAATCATATTCATGAAAGTTATTTAAACAGGTTCAGGTCATCAGAATTGTTTAAAAAAAAAATATTGTAGCCAGTAAATGTCTTACGGTTTTCGATTATTAAACTTTTTCGAAATTTCTTCTTCTTTATCTTAAACCCAAACCATTAGCGAATCCGGGCATGCACGCAAAAGAAAGCACTCTTTTATAAGAAGATGTGGGGCGTGTACGAGTATAATAGCTAGAGGTAGTCGCTTTGAGCACTTATTGTAAGAAATTACAAAGCATTAAGCGAGATTTAACCTTACTTTTAATAAAATTACTCTTGCCCATCTTATCAGGGATATTCTTGACATGGAAAGTTGGATATACCAAGTGTACGATTTTGGAATCTCATTGAAAGGACATGTTTTTAATTAATCTGTCAATCGGTGACCATAGCTTTTTTTAAACAAATGTAGGTCAAACAATTGGGTAATTTTTTTTCTTTGATTGACATGTTGTAAAAAAAAACTGTTCCTTTAGCACACAAATGGCAGTTAGCATTTGATAGCACAGTTATCCAAAAAAGCTATAGAAAAAGCAGATTGAGAAAATTGCTTGATTTGTAACCTTGGCAGCGAAAAGAATCGACAAGGGTAAAAAAAGATGATCGAAAAAATCCAAAATCGAAAACCGTGAGACGTACTGGATACAATTTTATATTTTCTGAACAATGCTGATGCCCCGGTACCCGTAGGTAAAGGCTTGACCACTCTTTATGTCATACCCTGTATACATATTTACATAATATAGTATAAAACAGTTCATTTTATTTCCTAAAATTAAAATATATTGTTAGTTTTTTTGTTTTCTTCATACTTTATTCTTGTTTTCAGTCACTGGAAGAAGTACAAGCTTTTATAAACGCTGATCCCGAAATGACTTTTGAAGAATACTGCGAGGAGTCCATAAAATTCGCAGAGCTGACTAGGGAGATCTCGAGTAATTTGGAGGGCACGATTGTTATAGGCATGTTCAGAATGCAGAGGGCGGACCTCATACAGTCTTTGAGGGCCGCTTCCACGAAGCTGGCTAGTCTGCTGCTGAGGAAGATGACCGAGGATTACCAGAATATGATTAAGGGGTTAGTATTTTCTGTGTTCTGATTGAGCGCCAATAACACACTTGATGAACTTTAGGATTTCTTTTATTTTTGAGTAGCATAAGTTTACAAATGATCCGCAAAATGTTTGTATCTTCTCTTAAATGAATTTAAAATTTATTGAACCAGTCCAAAAAATTTTGCTATTACGAGAACCAAGCTTTTATGACTGCGCAAAAATCCCAATCAATCTTCTCTTTTATGAATAAAAAAAAAACGATTGAAATACCTGGGAGTCTACCGATCATCATATAAGTAAGCCCCAGGCCCCACGTTATTTGATCGTGTATGAGTAGAACATCCTGTATATCGCAGACTGTTATTATTACCTCGTCATACACTTAAACTCGAGTGGAGGGAGAAGTTAAACTTACACTTTCAATGCCCACGCACGACACATATCCCTCTGCACCAGCGCGTGGCGGCGGCGGCGCGCCCCTACGGGTCGCACCACCGAGGCTGGGCAGTAAATGCGTTAAGGCGGCGGTAGATGTAAAATGTCAAATTTGTTTTTTAATACAATTTTTTTCCCGTCATCTTTATAGATAATGCTCTGAAAAAGTATAGTTAATAATGTATGGGATACACGGCAGATTATCTTCGATTCGAAAATGAAAAAAAAAAAACTTCAATACCAGAAATAATAGTGCAAATTACCATCTGTTTTCTTAGTTTTTACAATTTTTCTCCGAATCACAATTTTTTTTATTTTCATCACTATATTAAATAGTAGAATACACAGGGCACCTTTAGGTAATTTTTGCATTAGGTAATTAAAAAATGTCTTATTTAATAGATAATCAGAATCTTTATTTTTGAGCTTACGCCGCTCTCTGTTCCGCTCCTTTAAACGCGAAATCCTATGCTTATCCTATTCACAAAATGGCGTCATAATATCTCTTCTCCTTAATAATGAAACTTTTCAACCTGTAGAATCTACGATGAGTACAATCTCATAGCAACAACTCTACTAACTCCACCGCCGGACACAGCCGCGCTCATGGAGCTGATAGATTACAACAAGAAAGTTGAAGATATTCTGTTAACGGAGATGGAAGATAAGCTGAGGAATGTGATGAGATACATCATGTTTCTCGCTGATTATACCAACTTCACGCCTTTGGAGATGAAGGCTAATAACCAGTCTTTTCATTGGTGAGTTTGATTATGTACGACGTGTAACATTTTCTGGTCATAGTCAGATTTGTGGAGGACTGCCTTTGCGATTAGACAGATTTGATTAAAAAGTCGCATATTCACCACGCACGAGCATCCGTCTGAAGGAAAGGTCTGAAGTGTAAATTAGGGTTTTGACCAAAAGAACAAAGAGCTGAAGATAGAATAGGATCGTTTTTTTTTTCTTTTTTTAATCTCTACAAACAGAGATAGAACAACAAAATAATGTTCTGTCTCTGTTTATACAAAAATAATTTGATGGTGTGGTATGTACTTTTAATGTACTTTTCTAAAATGATGTTTGAACAAATGGTATTTTTGTATTATATCGATGTTATGTTGATTTTGATAGAATATACCTTGACGCATGACTTCAAAATGACAGTTCAAAAGTTTTATTTGGCATATTTAGCAAATGGCTTACAATGGTCGCAAAACTAATTTAAGGGTAATAATTTATTAATATTTTCTAAATAAATACAGTGTGTATAGCACTATGTGGCCATTAATAGGTTCCCATAAATAATTTGCTTGCCAAATTACTTGTAGAACGAAGTAAATTATGAAAAACCTTAGCAAATATGGTTAATGTTTACGGTTAAGCACCACAGGCTGCCTTTCCACCCAAGATGAGCTATGTTGCTATGTATGCTGTGTATTCTCTTTGTATTTTGAAATGTGACTCGTTACATGGACTGTGCATGTTAACTTTGTACCTAAGTACCTACCATGTCTGAAATAAATGTAATTTTATTTAAGTTTTCAGCCGACCAATAGGATCGCTTCTTTGTCGCGTCATTTTTGTCAGCTATGAAAATGAAGCGATAATAGAGCTATCCTATTGGTCGGCTGAAAACATTGTAAATAAAGCACATCTCTGGTGAAAAAGCAGCCAGATGGAGTGATCGGTATGCTGTACTAACTCTTCATTTGCAGGTATGCTCGAATGGCAGGAATTTTAGCAGAATCTAAAGTAATTTGTGATCAAAAGAAGGTTGAATACCAGGAACTACTGAAGGTAAATAAATTGTCATCATCATATTACCTTTATCAACCCACTGCTGGGTACGCTTAATTATTTAAGAACGTTACATAAACTATAAAATATTTTATTTTATCTAATGTTTGTGACTTATTTTATTTAATATTGTGAATCTAGGTCCGCATTGCCAGATTTCTTGAGGACTTGGACACCTACGAATTGCAAGCTAACGAGCTTCAATATTGGGGAGAAATTAATGAGTTACCAAAATACGTTATGCGAGCACACCATTTGGATGCCAAGTAAGAAACTTCAGTCATTTATTCAAAAGTGTTCAATAGAGTACGTTACTTTAATTTACGATATTTGTAAATAAATAATAAACTTTCGTTTATTATTTCTTTATCTCGAAGATTGCAGACACTTAACCCGGCGAGCATATGTTATACCCAAAGTGTCACAAAAGTATCGATATTTCTTGAAATATCAAAGTTGCAACACTGGCGGTGAGTAGCTGGAGTGAGGGAAGTGCGGGAGGGGATGGTAGCGTGATCTAAGTGCAGCATGAGGAGCTGGGCGAGATTAAATTGATATCATTACAAAAATGGAAATCAATACAAAATTGTAATGATCTTCAATACGTTCCTGATTTAATTGAAAGTCATAGAAGAGTTAATTATTTTCTTTATTCAGAAAGAAAATAACAATCAAATAACAAATTTAAATTAAAACTAGTATTTACAATAGAAACAATTAAGCTAAAGCAAACTGTTGCAAACAATCTACAGGTAGCTCAACTGATCCATATCAATACCAGTTGGAAGCGTGCCTAAGACACTGTTTTCTTTTAATCAAAGATTGTTTATAATTGTTTTATATTTTTAAAGTAAAGAGAACGTTATTTTGTTTGTTTTGTGAATTTTTCAAAAGTTCACATTCATTCTTCTAATTTCGTTGATTTTTCATTGTATAAATAATAGTTTTATAATTATCTGATGAAAATTCACTTGTTTCTTAACCTTCATTATAAATAATTTATTCCAACAACCCCAAGCTATTGAAAGTAAAATAGTTTTGAACAAAACTCTAAAAAAGCGTACACTGTAGTCTGGGTAGGGCATACCCTGCCACATACACAATGTAACATTTTTGACCACATGTTCGCCGGGTTAAGGCTACGACAGAGGGAGAGGATCTTCGAAAATGCCGTAGAGGCTCTACGATAATGCTGTCGAGGCGTATTCGTCTTATATGCCAAAATAAGACGATGTGATTCCTCGTATTTGGATAAACGACAATGTGGTTTGTCCCTTTTTTGGCATTTACGACTAATGCGCGAACACGAAAAGCGATGTGAAGTTCCAGTATTGTAATTTTTAGGTGTACTGGATATTTTCTTTATTATATAAAAATGACTGTCTGTGTACTTGATTGTATTATGTATATCAATTATCTAGTACCCATAACCAGCACTGCTTAGCTTGGGACTAGATATTGCTGGGTGAATTGTCCTGCATTATTTATTTATTAACTTCTAATGCAATTCGATTGATGTGGAAAATCTACCAAGTTAAAAAAATCTGTTTAGACTATCGCAAGCACTAACAAAGATAGATCAGTTCAACGAAGAAGAATCCTCGTTCGGTTACGAAACATCACAGTATCCGAAGAGAAAAGTTATTTACGATCGCCTCGTGCCGTTCAAAAAGCTATTCGATGCCGGCCACGACTTCTTGGAAAAACATCACAATTGGATGACATCTAAGGTAAATAAACTAATTTAAACAATGTAAACAAAATATGATGTTCTCTTAGCTGAACTACGGACATCTCGGCAGTCTCAATGTAACGGAAACAAGCGATGTTTGTAGGACATATTATAGAGCACAAGTGTCTGTGCAAACACAGGTGCACTTAGTTTTCCCTCACTCATAATCCTATGGGGCGGACGAACACGATTACACGACCGATGAGAGGTCAGATTTAAAGTGCTTTCCGAGGCATGGGGGTGTAAAACCGCCAGCATCCTGACTCCGGATTCTTCTCTGATTATTTCTTGTTGGAAAAATCTCAATAAGAATTTAATGTACATTAAATTTTACCATAAAGACTGACGTGAAGGAAGATAACATTCCAAGCGAGGTATCTAAGACCTACGAACTCCGGTCTTATTGGTAAGGTTGCAAGGCCTCTAGATATTTTACTTGTCGTTGGAGATGAAGAACCAAACTGACATTGAGCAGGTAAGAGACCAAGCTTTAGAGAGTATGGAGAAAAGCGCTTCTTCCGACAAGGTCAAAAAAATCAAAGCTAAAATAAGACCATTCTCCGTTGGTGGTTTTGTTTTACTACAAAATGAGAAACTTAACCAAACTAAGCTTGTTCCGAAATTTAGAGGTCCTTTTAAAGTAACAGATGTACTAGAGTGTAATCATTATGACCTTAAAGCCTTAAATTCCTGGACTTCACTTTTCTGCCGACCTGCGAAGAGAGCACTGGTCCCATCTTACCTCTCTCTGTCTTGCACTAGCCGCGTTTCACAATTAGCAAGACTACGTAGTGAAGTGATTGTGATTCACCAATAAACACCTGGAAAATAAGATTGCGTTACTTTATTTGGACTTCGAGGCATGTCTGACGCTCCGGACGGCAGGCCTCCAGACCTCTCTCCGTCATATATATTCTTTATTTAATAAAATGTTATTGTAGAATAAACAATTTTTCTTCAGGATGTAGTTCCTGAAGAAAAATTGTTAATTATGATTACATGAATAGTATAGTACACCCCTGCTTTTCATAAATTTTCAAATTTCTCTCCATCTAAAGGTTGCCTGAAAGAAATCGCTTCTAAGCGATAAGGCCACCCATTGTATTTTTATGTTTATTGTCAAAGTCTGTTTCTTGTATTTTTTTTTGAGGGTTATAATAAGAGTTTTGTATTGTATTATTGGGATTTTTTTAAATTTTTCAGGTAGGAAGCTTTGACCCCGAGGAAGTAGAAGGCGACGTGAGCTATTACTATAAGATTGTATATAAGTTGGAGAAATCCTTCGCTGAAGTTCCTGAAACTTATAAGCTTGCTTGTTCTGTAAGGTATGTCTTTTTCCGTCCTCCTTATTGACTTTTAAACATCGGTTATCTTATTGAACTCTGCACACCAAACCCACCGCTACAGCCAGGTGGGTTGGTGCGACATTTCGATCTACCTACTTCCAGAATGGGGATGACGTCATTCTGAATCCCACTATTTAAGTACTCGTAGTATATCGAGGGCATGATTCCATAGGGGCGTATCCATATTTAGCTACTTTTCAAGAGCAACAAAAATCTGTCTAACTTTCTCAAAGATAACAGATCGAAATGCAATATACGGTATAATTATCTTACTCTGTCTGTACTAAAAATTATGATAAATTAAATAATATCCCAAAAAATCGATTTTGGCAGACTCGCGCCCTACCCTAGGTTCAAGTCTCGCCAGAAACAATTTTTTGGGATATTATTTACCCATAGTGTGAGGGCTTACGATATAATAAGAAAAACCTTAATTATAATGAGGACAATAAATTATTCGTAACTAATTTATTTCTTGTACTTGTTGTTTATCCGCCATTCTGGCTCGACGATTAGAGGAATAGCGAATAGCTCGCACGCGAATATTATACCTAAGCTTATCTACGATTTTAGGGAGAAAATGGACGACTTCAAGACCCACCTGCCGATAATCCAAACGCTCGGCAATCCGGGCATGAAAGAGCGCCACTGGGAAAAGATCTCAGAAATAGTCGGCTTTCCAATCGTGGTTGACGATGAGTTATCCCTAGAAAAGGTTATAGATTTCCATCTAGACGATTACATTGAGAAGTTCGAAAGCATTTCTGAAGCGGCCACTAAGGAAAATAACTTGGAGAAGGCGTTGGATAAGATGATGAACGAGTGGGCCACGCTTGTCTTCGAAATTCTACCTTACAAGTAATTATTATATCATCATTATGTAATGAAATAAGTTCCCAAAAACTTTCGACTTCGGGATTTTGGTGACTTATTTCATTTCTTAGAGATATCCCAGAGTGCGGGTAAGCACTACAACAAAAAAACCTTATAACATCATTGTTGTAATTGATAATCTGAGTTTACGCCAGTACAATAAAAGTTTTAAGTTTATTCAACGGGTATCTATCGGATACAAAAATACACGATACATAAATACCCGATATATAATCTTTAATATTTTGAACAAATCAGGAGAGATAAGAAAGTTTTACAATAAATCTACTTAGAAGAGTTTATTTGTAACAGTTTGGTACACTTCACTTACCAATTTATACTGAAACATAGATGCAAAGTAGCGTAATTCATACGTGTCTATAAAATGAGTCATGCGCATCAATTTCTTGATCGCTACCTACTTGTAATTCTAACATAAATATTTTTCAGAGATACTGGAACCTATATCCTATCTGGCGTTGATGAAATTCAACTGCTTTTGGATGATCATATTGTCAAAACGCAGACAATGAAGAACTCGCCGTACATCATGCCATTTGAAGATGTTATTTAGTAAGTTTTAACTAAAAGGAACATTATTTTATCGATATATTCATAACTCTACAAATACGATTTAAACAAAGAAACTATTGTAGGTACAGAGTAAAAATTGAGTGAGTTAAAGGTGGACGTGGCTGATATAGTTCTGGTGCCAAATTGCAAAACGGATCTCTTATTATTTAGTTATTATGACATAGGACGATTTTTCTCATCTTGTCCTCAATAAAACTACAAAAGAATCATTTAAATCGGTCCATATATTGTATATATATATGTAATAATCGACGGACATTATTAAGTAGGCACATAAGAAAATACATACAGCCGAATGTGGATTCGTTCGTTCTACGTTCTCTTATACGATTTCGATTTAGAGCCGGCAACCAACATGTCCAATTTTTGTTTTTATTTAATTGTTTAATTATGTTTTAACTGTGCTTCTCTCAGAAGATCTTTTTTTATTAACATTTTGAATAGTGCTGTCACTGCATAGGAGCTTACACTTGCCACCTTAGAGATAAATAGTAGATTGTTTTACTAGGGACCAAAACACCCCTTTATAGAAGAGATTGTTTATACTCCCGAACGTAGCGAGGGAGGATGACATGACCGAGTTATAATGGGTGGTTTTGGTCCACGTGGAACATTCTACTTTCACTTCGATTACGAGAAAATAAAACAAATTATTAAACAATAACCATAAATATTATTGAAAATTATGTGTGCAGTAGGAGCAATTTTGTCAAAGAAGTTTAATTATTATCGGTTACCTTCAATTCCATTTGCAATCAAGAAAATTCTAGAAATTTCGCGCCAATACCTTCTTTTCTATATAACGCGCATGTCTAAGTCAGAAGTCAAATTGTACCGTTAAATGGGTGATTCTATAATTTATGGAACACCAAAAAGTCTAGTCTTTATGCAAGATGCCGAATGTCTTGTACTGGCTGATGATTACAAACAAAAATTAAAAAGAATAATTACTGTACGGCTCTAGACCTTAAAAACACATTTTACGCCCGCTAAGCTATGTTAAATTGACACACTTTTTGAGCAAGAGAAGTTAAAAATATACATATAAAGGTGGGTAGGTGGGTGTTACGGGACGTAATGTACTACCATTCAAAGCGAGCATTATATAATGACGCAGCGCCGCGTGTGAAATCCGTCTAGTTGTGAACACCTTCTCTCCCCGTACTGACTTGACTAACGCTCGCTGTGTAACACGTTACATTACGCCGCGTAACGCCAGCCAGTACCCACCTTTAGATATTGTTTGAAATTCCGAGCAGTTTATATGAAAGTGGTTTTTCAGTGACTGGGAAGGCAAGCTAATCCTCCTACAAGAGATCTTAGACGAATGGTTGAAGGTGCAAGCCACTTGGATGTATCTCGAGCCTATTTTCTCCTCTCCCGATATCCAGCAACAAATCCCAGAGGAGGGCAGACGGTTCAGTGCTGTTGATAAGGTAATGACCATTAGGTTTTCTGGCCTGTCTTACTGGGCCTGGAAAAAGCCATTTTTGCATTAGTGCATTCTGCAAGAGGCGCTGCTGCCCTCCTTCCCCCTAAAGTCCCTTTGTCGCCTCTTACGACACCGGATGTCGGGCGTCTAAGGGACATTCATTCTTCGACTTTCACACATTGATTGCACTCCATAAAGCTAAGATCACGTTTTCATCACCTTTTCGTAATCCTCAGATGTGGAAAGAAATAATGAAAGCAGCTTTTACGGAGCCGCGAGTCCTCGACGTGATCATGATAGAGAAGATGTTGGACCGACTGAAGAAATCCAACAATCTGCTCGAAATGGTACAGCGCGGTCTCAATGCGTACTTGGAGAAGAAACGACTCTACTTCCCGAGATTCTTCTTCTTGTCTAACGATGAACTGCTCGAGATTCTTTCGGAGACTAAAGATCCTACGCGGTAAGTGGATATTCACCCAGCTCTTCCCGTGGGGGTAGTAGGAGGCGACGAAGGGACATACAACGGTGGGCGATCAGCAGCGCCTCTTGCAGAATATATCTACCACCGAACTGCGATCCCCAACCCGTATGCCCAGCGTGGGGATTATGAACTTTATCCCCCATGAGATAAGAGGCCTGCTTCCAGCAGTGCACAATTATAGGCTGTTGAGGGAAGTTGTTTATTATACGGTGTTATGCTGGTGTATCCTTTGTGTGGTAAGTTGGATATTACAGTAAGGCAGATTTTATGTGGTAAGTTGAAAGTTAAGCTCTGCGAACTATAATCCAACACCGCTACCGCACAACACGGTAATGTGTATTTAAATATGAGCTTAAAATAGTTTTCTTCAGATACATTTTACAGTGACAAAATGGTTTCCGACAAGCTTCAAATGAGTTTCCCGCGAGCTTTTCTGTCATCTGATGCCGTTAATGCGAAATGTATCGAAATGTTGCGAATTAAAGCACATGTTAGCTTGCACATTTTTGTGCTGTGCGCTAGCGGTAAGTGGTAATCTGCGACAAGCTATAATCATCATGCAAAATCTATCAGTAAATAAATTCAAACAAATTGTCAAAACTTTTCTGTGCAAAAAGGCTTACTACAAAATATCAGATTACCTATATCTAGAAGATAAAAAAGCTTGGGCAGATTTTGCTCCAACTCGAAAAATAACAACTAACAGGCTAAAGGTTTCTTCGTCGCTTCTTTACTTTAGTCTACATACCGAAGCGACAGAAATCAAAAATATCATTTTATTTCTGTGTCAATGTTTTATTTTAACAATTTGATGTTTTCAGTGTACATTTTTGTATTTATGAAAATAAAGCATTTTCGATTTATTAGAAATGGTACTTATGGCATTAATTATGGCAGCTTGTATGGCAATGCTGATTTTAGTTTGCCAGATACTCACCAGCTCTCGGGTCACGCGTCGCTTTGACCAGATGCTCAGATAATATTTTGTTTTTTTTTGTAATCGATTTATTGATTGACATAAACTTTTTCAGTGTACAACCTCACTTGAAGAAGTGCTTCGAAGGCATGGCTAAGCTAACGTTTACCGATGAAATGGTGGTCACGCACATGAGGTCGTCTGAAGGAGAGGTGGTCAAACTGCTTATGACGATCAACACTGTCGCTGCTAGAGGACAGGTAAACAGATCTGGGACGGACAAGTTTTTTTTTGGCTTATGGTCCCATTCCACTCATCCAATATCTTTGTCCAAGATTCGTTAGTAATTTGCGTAGTTTATTTCAGAAACAACGCCCGCGAAGCCGTGGGCAGAAACTAGTATCCAATTCTTTGATCAAATATCGGTGTCACTAGTAAAGTCAAGTTCTTTGATCAAATGCACGTTGGACAAAGAAATTGGATGAGTGGAATGGGTACCATACCTACTTAAGGGGCATCTTCCAAGGCCGTTTTGTGAAATGGATAGGCATAGGATTTCGCTTTCATAGGAGCGGGGCAGAGACGCGTGTGCAAAAATCAAGAACAAAAATCAAGATTTCTTCTAATTGAAAGAGTAAAGGTTCAAGTAATCAAATATTTATTTTGGTGAAACTGTAACCCTGCTTTTGCTTAATTTTACAAAAATCAAGTCTAAGTCGTATTGTTTGGGAGAAGGCAAATATGTATCAAAATTGAGATATTTCAGTCATTTTTTTTTTATCAAACTTATTTATTTTTTTCATCAAAAGAACTATCTAAGCGCTTTTGTACAGAATGAAATGGAATATTAGGCGTAGGAGTTTATGAATCCTAGATTTCATATTTGAACAGCAGTAGGATCTCAAAGATCATGAAAATGTTGATTTTTTCGAAAGACCAGCCTTAAAGGCGATTATGCTGATGAAGCAGTTTTTAAAGATAATAAGAGGAAAAGGAGGAGGTAATTAATAGGAGTGATTTGGCACTTCCAGTGGGAGAGCATTCCGTAGACGGGTAGCTTATACAGTCAACTGTTTGTCGTTGTTTGAAAATATGTGGTGTTGCTAGTACTATTGATTACATAATATGTAATCAATAGGATTATTTATTAATTAGGACATTTGTTTTCAAAAATAGGCCAGAGGTGGCCTGGGTATTTTTCTATTCAATATAGTGATGAAAATAAAAAATCTTGTGATTGATAGTTTAGGAGAAAAATTGGAAAAACTAAGAAAACAGGTGGTACTTTGCATAATTATTTCTGGTATTTAAAATAGTTTTCTTTTTCATATTCAAAAAGAAGGGGATCCTCCTTGTATCCCATATTTATTATATATATTTTTCAAAGCTTTGTCGACAAAGATGACGGAGAAAATTTGTTTTAATGTAACCTAAACTAGCCCATTCCACATCCATCGCCCCCTAAATGTCTGTCTGTGTCTACCAATCCGAAGGGTGGTATTAAATTATGGTTTAAATTATCAACAGTAACATATATGTGGTGTTCAGGTGGAGAAATGGCTGCTGGAACTGGAGAAGTCCATGAAAGCTTCGGTCCACAAGGAGTTGTCCAGCTCATTCTATGATTACCTTGTAATCCCTCGGGAACAATGGGTGTTGGTGTGGCCTGGACAAGGAGTAAGAGCGTTTAAAATTTATATATCTTTTACATTTATAATATACGAAGACCTCTGTGGCGTGTTGGTAGAAGAAAGTCCGCCTGCGACGCAGGAGGTTGTGGTTTCGATTTCCGCCTTGGAACAAATGTTTGTACGAACTGCAGATATTTGTTCCGGGTGTTCTGGTCTTTTTCTATGGTTAATAAAAAAACTATGTAGGTATTGTATTTTATTATGTATATATCAGTTACCTTGTACCCATAACACAAGCTCTGGCTTGGGCTAGATAATGCTGTGTGAATGGTCCAGCATTATTTATTTATTATTTATGATACGTTTATAAAACTAATCGCTTCACTATGACCATGGCATAGTCACAAAATGACACGTTTTGGCATTGTGCCTTAGATGAAAGAAACTTCAGGTAGATGGCGCGCGTTAAACGTTTCAAAGTTGAAACGAGGACGATTCTGCGACGCTAGGTACTATTTTCATTCATTATACGGTTGTAAGCGGGTTAACTATGAACCATATTTGTGTTGGGTTAAAGGATGAAACATTGGTGTTCTTCCAACACAAATAAGGTTCGTAGTTAATCCGCTTACATCGTTATCACTAGCTTACATCATCGTAATGAATTCGTCAAACTACGATAGTTTTTAAACTAATTTCATATTGACTTTTCCTGCTATTATGAAAACTATTGCTCCGCTGATAGACATCTCTCATGGATAGACCAATATAAGTAATAGATTATGTACCTACATTGTACTACATAATGTTTAACTTATTCGTCTGTAGGTGCAATGTATTGCCATGACGTATTGGACGTCAGAAGTAACGGATGCCATCCATATCAATCTGAAAGCCATGCGCGCCTACTGGGATAAATGCAACTTCCAAATATCGAAGATTGTCGATCTTGTCCGAGGAGATTTGAGCTTACAGAACAGAATTACACTTGGTAAGTTTTTTTTTCGAATAAACGTTTTCTCTCATTATATTACTATGTAATAGAGGAAACCGAAGAGTTTATGTACAATCGCTTAAAATGCGTAAAAATAAGAAAACGCGTGAGTTTTCCTAGTGAGAACTCCTAGTGAGTTGTAAAATCTATCAGTAAATAAATTCAAACAAATTGTCAAAACTTTTCTGTGCAAAAAGGCTTACTACAAAATTTCAGATTATCTAGAAGATAATAAAGCTTGGGAAAGATTTTGCTCCAACTCGAAAAATAACAACTAAGAGGCTAAAGGTTTCTTCGTCGTTTCTTTACTTAAGTCTTACCCAAGCGACAGGTTTACATTTTTGTATTTATGGAAATAAAGCATTTTTGATTTGATTTCATTTGCGTAATGCTTCGCCCTGCGCTTTCTCACTCGTTTTTCCTGGCAAAAATATACCTATTCTATTCCAGGTCTAGAAATATATTTATGGTTATTTTATGACCATCAATAATGATTCAAAATTTTGCTCCGTTCAACACACATTCTAATTTAATTTTAACGACGTCTTATTTTATTAACCTAGGAGCGTTGGTGGTGCTCGATGTCCACGCTAGAGATGTCCTAATGTTGCTGATCGAATGTGGGGTGCAGCAAGACAACGATTTCAACTGGTTGTCACAGATCAGATACTATTTCGAGGTACTAATCAAAGAGTTTTATCTGAAGATTTTTCTAACTGAAAACCTTTGAGGGTCTAACCTCACAGGAGAGATATTCTAGACAAAGAGTTAAACATTAAAACAAGGAAAAAATCGTGACTATAAAAAGCAGCCATTGATATGTCCTTAATATCCATTCAGCACTGTCATAGTATTAAAAAAGTAACAGATTGACTTTCGTATTTAAAATAATTTGATATATGGGTCGGTCCTCTAATAGATAGATTCTCCATATCACACATAAACACAAGTCTTTGCCTAGTCGAAGACCGCACAAGTAATCTATAAAAACTGCCACCCTGACGGAAGACGATAACTACACGATTAACTCATGTTGACACCGATTTTTTTTTTATTCAAGCAAGTTTGTTTTGTGTGTAATTTTAATTAATATTTCTAAGAGATTATCTTTGAAATGAACTAGATTATTTAATTTAAATCAGCAACAAGACGACCTGACCTGGCAGATAGCGACGCGCATGATAAACTCTCAGCTCATGTACGGGTACGAGTATCTCGGGAACGCGGGCCGCCTCGTCGTCACGCCGCTCACCGATCGCTGCTTCAGGACTCTGTTCGGAGCGCTGCATCTGAACCTGGGTGAGTGTGGTTCAATGGAGTGAGAGACCTGACCTGGCAGATAGCGACGCTCATGATAAACTCTCAGCTCATGTACGGGTTCGAGTATCTCGGGAACGCGGGCCGCCTCGTCGTCACGCCGCTCACCGACCGTTGCTTCAAGACTCACAAGGTACGAGTATCTCGGGAACGCGGGTCGCCTCGTCGTCACGCCGCTTACCGACCGTTGCTTCAAGACTCACAAGGTACGAGTATCTCGGGAACGCGGGCCGCCTCGTCGTCACGCCGCTCACCGACCGTTGTTGCTTCAAGACTCACAAGGTACGAGTATCTCGGGAACGCGGGCCGCCTCGTCGTCACGCCGCTCACCGACCGTTGCTTCAAGACTCACAAGGTACGAGTATCTCGGGAACGCGGGCCGCCTCGTCGTCACGCCGCTCACCGACCGTTGCTTCAAGACTCACAAGGTACGAGTATCTCGGGAACGCGGGCCGCCTCGTCGTCACGCCGCTCACCGACCGTTGCTTCAAGACTCACAAGGTACGAGTATCTCGGGAACGCGGGCCGCCTCGTCGTCACGCCGCTCACCGACCGTTGTTGCTTCAAGACTCACAAGGTACGAGTATCTCGGGAACGCGGGCCGCCTCGTCGTCACGCCGCTCACCGACCGTTGCTTCAAGACTCACAAGGTACGAGTATCTCGGGAACGCGGGCCGCCTCGTCGTCACGCCGCTCACCGACCGTTGCTTCAAGACTCACAAGGTACGAGTATCTCGGGAACGCGGGCCGCCTCGTCGTCACGCCGCTCACCGACCGTTGCTTCAAGACTCACAAGGTACGAGTATCTCGGGAACGCGGGCCGCCTCGTTGTCACTCACCAACCGCTGCATCTGAACCCTCAGTGAGAGACCCTATCAAGCACTCATATACGTGTAAAGAAGAAAGTTTATTTCCATCGCAGGTGGTGCTCCGGAAGGTCCCGCCGGTACGGGTAAAACGGAGACCACAAAGGACTTGGCGAAGGCAGTGGCCAAGCAGTGCGTCGTGTTCAACTGTTCCGACGGCTTGGACTATCTCGCTCTTGGAAAGTTCTTCAAGGTATCAAGACAGTATTAAATCATTACCTTTCTTCATAAACCACGCATATGCCACCTTTCCCCTAGTGCCTTTTTGAACCTTATATGTAGTTCATAGTGCTTGATTTTTGGTAGAACGGCCGGCCTGCTCTGTACAGAGCAATAATTTTTAGAGCTATATCTGTAACTTTGGTATTCTACTAGATAGAAGTCCAGTCCAGTCTTGATTTATTTGAAAACAGAGACACTGAATCCAACAGAACAGAACATAACTCTCGATTACAATTAGCACCATGTTATAAAACTTAAGCTCAAGATCGAATAAATTCCAGGGCCTGGCATCCTGCGGCGCGTGGTCTTGCTTTGACGAGTTCAATCGGATTGACCTCGAGGTGCTCTCCGTGGTGGCGCAGCAGATCCTCTCCATCCAACGAGGCATCAACTCTGGCTCCCCAGAACTCTTGTTCGAAGGGACCTTGCTACAGTTGGACCCATCTTGTGCTGTGTTCATTACGATGAATCCTGGTTACGCGGGTCGGTCGGAATTGCCTGATAACTTGAAGGTAAGTTGGTGGCTCCGGTCGAAACTTTCTAGCTGAGACAGCATTTCATTCCGAAGCCCGGTTTCTTTATTTTGTAATGTATTATAATAATTCTGTGTTGTTCATAGCATGTTGTAGCCTAATAAGCTACCGTTTGGCCGCGTTAAGGTACTGAGCGGTGTTTTGCTGCTTGCAGCCAGGCAGAAGCGATTATCGCGATTATCTTGAATAGCTCCTTTGAATCGCTAATAACATACTGTCACAAGATATTTTTAAAACTGAGTAATCTCTACAGGCTCTCTTCCGCTCGGTGGCTATGATGGTACCGGACTATGTGCTAATATCCGAGATCGAGTTGTATGCGTTCGGCTACCTGAACGCCAAGCCTCTCGCCGTCAAGATCGTGGCCACTTACAGACTGTGCTCAGAACAACTGTCTTCGCAGTGTCACTACGATTATGGTTCGTATTACTACGAATTTCCATTAATCTTTTATTACTGTACATCGTCATCAGCCTATATTAGTCCAGTGCTGGACATAGGCCTCCCCAAATGAGCGCCAAAACGCCCTGTTCAGCTTGCCGCATCCAGCATCTGCCAGCAGTCTTTCGCAAATCGTCATCCCACCTGATCGGAGGGCGTTCTATACTACATTTGCCGATACGACGTTTGTTGATATTACAGTACACTACCGGTGTTATGTGTCCAACAAATCAGAATTAATTGGATGGATCGCTTTGGGGTCGTCCATTCATCATTTGCTGTTTCTTCAGCAACTTTTTAATCACGCTATTCTGATTGGCATAGCTAAGTAATAAAATATAAATATTATCATGCAACTGACAGAGAACCAAAGGAATCGACATAGCTCTAAGAATTAGCAAGCTTAAGTGACAGTGGGCCGGCCATATCTCGCGAAGGACCGACAACTGCTGGGGTAAACGTGTTCTTCAATAGAGACTACGACTTGGTAAACGTAATATAGGAGCAGCCAGGTGGGATGTCTTCAACTTGCCGCATCCAGCATCTGCCTGCAGTCTCTCGCAGGTCATAACCGAATAGTTGTAAAAGCCATATGGCTATTAATTTTGTGAAGTCTGTGCGAAGTTCTTATATATGTTCTTATTATTATGAAATGTTGAATTTTATCATCTACAAATGGCTTAAAAGACTCGTCAAGAATTAGTGACCCAAAGAGTCGGAAGCGAACAATTATCTACAATTGAAATGTTAACTAGTACAACAAGTATCCGAAATAAACAGCTCTCAGATTGAAAAATAAATATGCTATAAACCATTTTTTTTGAAAGTCTGATATTTTTCATATCATCAAAAATTGTGACTTGCGTCACCTCCACCCAGAGTTCCGTCATCCAAATACCAATTGGCTGCAATGGAGAAAGAAATATATTTTAAACATTAAAAAAAATATTTGTTACTCATAATCAAGTGCCAGCCATTCTTCGGTAATTATAATAAACTTTGCAGGTATGCGAGCCGTAAAGTCCGTGTTGCGCGCGGCAGGAGCTCTAAAACTGCGCTACCCTGATGAAGTAGAGGATGTGATTCTACTGCGCTCCATCAAAGACGTCAATCTGCCCAAGTTCTTGGAGCATGACGTGCCTTTGTTTATGGTGAGTATTACGGGTCTTACCACTTCTATCGACGCAAAAACACGTTCACGCAAATCCTACGCCTTTATCATTTGTATCGCTATTTTTTTACTTGATAAAAACTTTTTTTCTCGATATTATAACCTTGACTTCTTAAAGACTAGAGATAATCAGTTTCTATTAGTGAAACCTTTTAGACAAACGCCACATCGCCAAAAATCTAAATTAATAATTTTGAATTTCTATGTACAAAAAATTAAACTTAAAAAAGTTCAGTCTTTCAATAAAACACTGACCCGGAAATAATGTAAAATTCTTGATTTCTGTCGCTTTGGCTTTACTTATTATTGCATAACAAGATTGTGGTCAAACGGAGGTCTATCCATGAATAAAATATGGTTGACTCTTGTTACTTAAAGCCGTTCGTCATCATCATCAGTCTATACCAGTCCACAGCTGGACATAGGCCTCCCCTAATGAGCGCCATAGCGCCCTGTCTTGAAGACGTTCATTTAGCTTGTAAAAGACTAAGTTCACTGCTCCAATGTCCAGGCCTACTTTGAAACACGAAATTTTTGAAAGTTGCGGACGACGACGGATCGCACAAAAACGAACAACCGTACCACTAATTTGCTGCGGACGTCTTTCGTTTCTGATCTTTCGAGCTCTCCTTTTCTTTTTATTCCTCCTCAACGGCATAGATAGAACCGCATAGACCTACGGTGGGTCTCCTCGTTCCCCTCTCTGGCTCCCCTATCCCCTAAGGAGAATTTCTATAATCACCACGCGTGGTAGGCGGATTCCTCATCGCAGTGGAGGAGTTAAAACACAAGGAAGCTGCCTACCTTCCTGGTAGGATTCCTTAATCAGCTCTTACGATAGCCACGGTGGCTTCTAGTACATCTCGGACGACCGATGTGTTGAGGTTGCGGTTAAGGCCCATACCCCACCCAAAGTGGCGCCGCCACCTAATTTATCTTATTATTCCGTTTAATAAAAGAGTTTTCAAAAATCCATCTTCCAGTTTGTGATACCTATAATAAGCTTATTTTTTAATGCCTCTGAAATAGTCTTATTCTATTTAGTTTAGGAAGAGATACGAAAATAGATTTTGGTGGCCACCAAGGGCAACTTCGTATCTCTGCCTAAACTAAATAGAATAAAACTATTTCAAAGGCGTTAAAAAAAGCTTATGATAGGTATCACAAACTAGAATATGGATTTTTGAAAATTCCTTTGTTAAACAGAATAATAACATAAAGTAGGTGGTGGCGCTAGTTTAGGTGGTGTATGCGCCTTAAGGCGGGGTTCGACCCCGCCTTACGATACATTTTTGTACTATCTACAAAAGTTTGCTCTGGGTATTTTGAGTATTTTCTATATTATTATTATTATATATTTTTCTATACCTAGTCGAAAAAATCTATGGGCGTTGGAGGAGAACTACCTTAAATTCTTTAGTTAGCTCATTTGACTGGAAGAAAATATTCTTTAATTTTTAAAAAGAAACAAAATTACATTAAAAGATCTTCTAAAAATTGCTGATCTCACCTGGGAATCGAACCAACTAATAATTAAAAAATAAACCCTCGCTATTTTATTATGCGAATTAGTGGAATTATGGTTAAGGATAAAAATTGTCTTATAAAAATTTATTCTGAGAAATAAAAAAAAAGTAAAAATTAATAATTTTTTTCTAATTTTCCCTACAATTTTCTACAAAATTTTCACCATTCGCGACAAAAAAATTCTAGATGGTTGTTGTCTGTCTCGATATCTCTCACTGTACAGCAGAGCTAAATTGCAATTCTTGTTGTTTGAAAAGTAAGCTTCTAATATAAATAAAATTGTTCTTGAAACGCCATTATTACGTAATTACGGATTAAAGGTTTTAAGGTACTTCGGCTCCAGGGCCCATAGATATTTTCCACCCTGTACAGTAAAAAAATATCTATCTATGTAATCATTGAATTAAGTACATCAGTTATAATATGAAATTAAAGTAATTTTATTTATCCTAAATCTCCTACACAAAAACAAATATATCTTAGAATATATAAAATATATATCTTATAAAATAATATCCTTTCGACATTATTTGGTTTTGCTGCTTATTTTGTGCGCAGCAGGGTTTAGGACAAATATGGCCTACACTCAGCATTGTGCTGGATAGACACTGACGTGTCTACCCAGCGCTGGTTTTCAGTACATGCCAGAGTCATCTAGTCCACATAGCAGAAGCTCTGCTCAGCTTGGGGCCGATGCTGTGTGGATTGTCCAGTTATGTAGGTATTTATTTCCCGCTCTTCTCAGGGTATAATTGGCGACTTATTCCCTGGCCTTCCGCTGCCTCTGGCCGGACTGCCCCACCTGGTGGATGGCCTGATCGAATGCTGCGTGCCTTTGAATCTGCAGGCAAATGATTTCTTCGTTGAGAAGGTATATTATATTTATTTATATAATGAAGGTATATTATGTATATTTGTACAATACTAAAGATATGAAAAAAAAATATATT
Source organism: Eupithecia vulgata (assembly GCA_946478455.1). Lineage (NCBI taxonomy): Eukaryota > Metazoa > Arthropoda > Insecta > Lepidoptera > Geometridae > Eupithecia > Eupithecia vulgata. Next base: position 4,364,798 of record OX297862.1, on the reverse strand, counting down.
ATGTATATTTGTACAATACTAAAGATACGAAAAAAAAAACGATTTCGGCAGAATTTGCTCAGTGCAAGTAACTCACTATATAGCAAAAAGCTAAGACAAGCTCTTGGAGGCTTATTTTAATTCTCTGTAATACGAAATAACGTGTTTTGTTTCGTTATTTTTGTGCATATTGGGCTTTAGTCGTTTCGATGACGTGGAACACAAGAGATTAGCAATAAACTAATAAAATTAATGTAAACCTAATTACCTGCGTCACTATTATAGTAACTGCTGGAAAGAAGCTGTCTGGCTGAATTTACGCTCCTACAGTATTCTGACCTAGATCTGATCTAGGTCCAAATTAGAGTGCTTATAAAACTTACTAAATTGATCGCTTGTTCACCATAAAAATGAATTTTGTATGTAGTTTGACACAATGGGTATAATAGAGGGACTAAATCGGTTGTTTTTGTCTAATGACAGGTTCTTCAGTTGTACGAGATGATTTTGGTGCGACACGGTCTCATGCTGGTCGGATTCCCCTTCTCTGGGAAGACGAAATGTTATCATGCGCTTGCGGGTGCGCTCAAAATAGTACACTTAAATGTAAGTCTTATTTTCTATTGTCTGAAACAAAGATTATTTTAAAATTATCTTTATTTGGAACAAAGTACAAGGGAAATAAACAAGTGGTGTGAAAACGATAATGCACGCAGTAGTTATAAAAACTGTGTCGACTGTATTTATTTATTAACTAGCTTCTGCCCGCGGCTTTGTACGCTGTTTTTGAGTAGCTAGCCTATGTCAGTTCCAGGGATACCGTCTACCTCCCTGCCAAATTTCAAATCAGTTCAGTTGTTTAGGCCTGAAAAGGTAACAGACTGACAGATGACAGACAGAATGATTTTCGAATTTATAATATTAGTTTGGATTCCTACACAACGGCTTTTTAAGTTATCCGACCATGTTGTTGACCATATTGTAATAAATTTTGTTAAAAATTCAGTAATTGAATTTATTCTTATTGAGAATAAAAAACACTCTTAAACAAAAAACAAAGTATATGATACACACATATTGAAACATTACATACTCCTGTAATTGTATCAACTTCTGTTCTTATTTCATTAAATTTATTTGGCTATGGATAATGTCGTAGGAATTGATCCTTTCTGAATTTTCTAATATTTCAGCCATTATCTTAACACTTTCATGACTGAAAACACAGAGAGCGATCTGCAAGTACGTGTACCGACGCTAGCAGTGATCGTGTTATACTAGACTAGCACTTTTATGACTGAAAACACAGAGTGTGATGTTTAAAGATTGTCTGCATGACGTCTGCATGCAACTTTTTCTTCCAGCGGTCTTTAACCTACGCTAGATTGGGTCGGCGCAACATTGTATTATCGGCCTGCACTCGTCCGGTTCGGACCGCGGGAAATCGCACGCGCCATTCCAACCCGCGCTCCGAAACGTACGTGTAGATACGCGGGGCTGACAGTTCGATCCTAAGGCAAAACTTTTAAAATTATAACGCTCCACGCACCAGTCCAAACTGCAGTCGAAACTCTAGAAAATCAATTTACTCGTACAGTTCGGATCGTTTGTCAATATATGAAAGATTTACCGGCGTTCCAAACCGTGGACACATTTTCAATAGTAATTAGCACGACAGTTAGATCCGCAGTCAAAACCACCAGATCCATCCGCGGTTTGGAACGCAGGCCAGATGCGTAGGCCGAAACTTTACGTGTGCAGGCCGCTATTTAGTTCTACCCTCCTCTACCTCAACAAATCGTGGCGCTTAATATCCCAGTTTATTTAACTAACAGTGTTGCCAACTAAAAAAAAAATAAGAGCAATTTCGATGAATCAGGGTACGATGGTGGAAAACCCAGCAGAATGGACAGTAATCAACCCGAAGTCGATCACGATGGGACAACTGTACGGACAGTTCGACGCCGTTTCCCACGAGTGGTCCGATGGCATTCTCGCTGTCAGCTACAGAGCTTTTGCTGTCTCCCCTAACGATAACAGGTCAGTGGGTGGTTTTGCACTTTAGTTTGGTTTGACGATTTTTTTTTATTGTCTTTATTTAGGACCATAAACAATTCCACAATACAGACTTATTATTCATATAATGTGCTTAAGTGATGATAAATGTAGGTAGAACCAATAGCATTATCCACATATTACTACAAGTTTTACTTACTACATAGTTGTCTGTTGTTTAAAAGTAGCTATAGTAGGCTTTTTTATGTTTTATTTTAGTGGTAAATAATATTAAAATTTTTACATTTCTACTATGAAAAAGATATATAAAGGCAAGGTTTTGAAATTGAATTTTATGAAACTACTTAATAGTTTCAGGACTTTTTTCTTAGAATTAGGTTCAGATAGTAGGAACAGGTCAATCAATGAAATTTTAAATCATAACGCTCTGCCTATGCGCGCGAAACGTCTCTGTTTGCTATTGGCTGACGGCTAGCTAAGACATTTTTTTCTGTATATTTTTGACACCTCTGTAATCAGATCACTAATCCGCTTCCGTTCAACGGAACGGATCGTTCATCCGTTTAGGATTTTGTACACCGCTATCTCTCTAATTACAACTACAAACAAAAATGGATTGCCTCGTCGTCGAGACGATATTATCAAATCACCAAACTTAGGATGTAACGTCCGCCATGTAAGTTTTTGATTGGATTTTGTACAGCGTCTCTATCTCTAACAACTAGATGTCCCAAACAAAAACGTATCGTCTAGTAACGTACGCCATGTTAGTTTATGATACGGTTACAGAAAATGGCTGATATTCGACGGTCCAGTCGACGCGATCTGGATCGAGAATCTGAACACGGTGCTGGATGATAACAAGAAGCTGTGTCTTATGAGCGGAGAGATCATCCAGCTGGCTCCTACCACCAATCTCATTTTCGAGCCTATGGACCTGGAGGCTGCTTCGCCGGCCACGGTATGCATCATTTCGATTAAATTTTCTGATATTAAAAATACTGTTTGGTTGTAGTTAATTAAAAAACAATAAGACGGAAAATAAGAAAATGTCAACATTGGTACATTTATGCCATGCTTATAATGGTACAGAGTATTTCAATCTGTAAGGATTATGCGAAGTGGGGTTGGGATTACCAATGTGCATTAAATAGACACAATGTGATGTTCCCCGGTTTTTCGGATTTTATTTCAATTTTAATTTTAATAACCGAATTCGAAAAAAAACAAGAAGTTCTAGGTAAATTTTTGTACGTATATTTTTATGTATGTTGGTCGAGATCTCCGTCATTTGGGAATAGACATGCGCGCCGACCTCCGAGGTCGGCGCGGCGGCGCCGCGCCGGCGTGGCTGGATTTTTTCCTATCTCATATCTAAGTACCGTAAAACAGGGTGAATAGAGACTCCAGGGTGAACAGAAACGAACGAAATACTGGAGCAAGACATCACCTGGCTAGTAGCAGTGAAAGTATCCTTAGTCCGTGACTTTTCACCTGTATAAATCGATCAGACCTGTACAAAAGGATGTTTTGCTCTAGTATTTCATCCATTCTGTCATTCAGACCTGGGTTTAATAGTACATTATGATACAAGTGCGGTAAGTTGAAAATTACAGCCGGCTCATCATAAGAAAGCAGAGGCTGTAATTATCAAAGCGCACGTGTGTCATACGAAGTTTTATAACATATTTGCGAGGAAATAAATAAAACTCGGACTTTCGAATAAATTTTGATACTTTTGTAAGTATCTATCGGTAGATTTTTCGGCCAAGAGGCTTGGTGTAGCCTTTTTCGCTGCCTCTGAGAGTTCTGGCGCAAAAACAGCCAGTATTATTAATAAAGTAAATTAATATTTTTGAGTTTTGTTACAGATAAATGGTTGTAATTTATGGTCAATAAATTAATTAAATTAAAGAATTAAATGTTTATTTATTATATTTCTAAAGTTAATTTTATTCTTAAAATGTTGAGCACTTTTCTGACATAAAAACTCTTAGCTTAGATAGATTTAAAAAAGTACCGTTCGTTTTAGACGGAGCATCTTGATAAACCGTGCGTTTTACATGAGACCCTTTACGAGCAAATGTGTTATAAATAAAACATTACTGTAAACACTGAAATAAAAGTTAATTGCAGAAAACAGATCACTAATATTAGACATTTTCTTTGCATAAATTATAATAAGTATATGCAGTTGTCGTGAATAAAAACAATTTTATGTTGGGTTGGGTTCAAGCGTGGACTCTTCGCATTGAGGACCAGTCCTGCTACCGAAAAAATCCGCTCGCTTGGCGTGCTAGTAGCAGGAGTAGCCAGCACAACCCAAGCAAGGAGGCTAGCATTGGAAATCCTGCTTTTTGTCCCTACAGACTCTGTATCCACCCTAAGACGACCCCCTGATTTGTAGTAATTACATACAAGGCAGGTCATCTTACGGTGAACGTAGTAGTCGGCGCGCCGACTCGAATACACGGCGGCGGCGGCGCGGGAAAACGGCGGCGCGGCGCGGCGGCGCCGGCGCGGCGCGCATGTCTATTTGGGAACCTATTTAGATGTTTTTTTTGCAATTGTATATTGCAAAAAATAATATTATATTGGGCCTATAAAAATGATTTCCCTAGGAATAACTATGGATCCCACAAAACTTAAAAAAAACAATTTAAAACTAAGGGTTTGCTAGTCGGTTTTTGGTTTTTTCAAAACAATCAAATTATTTTAAACTCCTTTCTGTTCGCTGACTGAAAATTAATGTTTGTATATGATTTTTATGATATGATTGATATTTATTACACGTCTGTGTATACCGCAAAAAAATAGTTTTTTAGTAATTTTTTAACACAGCCATAAGCTTTGTTTACTGGCTAGATGATGCTGGGCGAAAAACTAATTAATAATATATAACTAAATTAATTAGGTAAATAATATCTATAAAAAAAACCAGGTATCTCGCTGTGGTATGATCTACATGGAACCCAAAGGTCTCGGTTGGAAGTGCCTCATAGAATCCTGGCTGAACACGCTCCCGCCTTCATTGCATAATGTGAACAAGGCCCTCATCAGAACGCTCCTCAATAGGTTCCTGTCGCCGCTGCTCTGGCTCGTTGAGTATTCCGGACAGACTAAGGTAAATTTTATAAATTTTAAAACGACTTACATAATATCAAAATTAATAATTTCAAAAACTTTAGATTTCGACAGGACTGGAACCAGCGCCCATCCTCAGTACGGGTGTGCTCTAGCCAAATATGCCACGAAATTTTTGTGGGTTTCGTCGAAAATCTTTGGGACCTCTTACGGCTCTAGCGCCATTAGCGCCAGCTACAGGGGAAACATTGCAGTTATCCAGAAACCGACTAAGGATTTTGTGGCTTATATGGTTAGAGTCTGTGTGAGTCTTGATAACTAATTGAGAGCGAAATATCATTTCAATTAACTCAAGTCGACTCTCATTTAACTGTTTTTAGGGTTTCAAAGATCGGTTTTGAAACCCTTATGGTCTCGCTCTGTCCGTCCCCGCTCTTTCTTGAATATCTCAGTAACTACTGCAGCTATTAACTTGAAATTTGAAATAATGATACATTTCGTGCGCCATTACTGATTTTAAGAAAAAAATATATAAATAAATGAAAAATGAAAATGAATATTTTCAGTACAAATTTTGATGTTAAAATTTCAAAAGAGACCTAGGAAGGCAAATGGGGTATCAAATGAAAGGTATCGTTTTGTACATTTCAAAACACTTTTTGAAATTTCTGTAAGTTTCATACTTTTTGAAATATTTCAAAAAAAGACGAAAAATTGACCATTCCCCCCCCCCTAGCTCCGAAGATTGCAGACCGATCCATGTACAATGTACTAGGCGTTTGTAGACATCGATCTATATTTTACAGGAAAAATATAGAGAAGTCGGTAATAATAATAATTTTTGAAAAATGGTCAAAAAGGAGGGGATTTTTTTTTCAAAAGTAGGGGTACCTACCCAAGTGGGATATCAAATGAAAGGTATCGTTTTGACCATTTCAAAACACTTTTTGAAATTTCTGTAAGTTTCATACTTTTTGAAATATTTCAAAAAAAGACGAAAAATTGACCATTCCCCCCCCCTAGCTCCGAAGATTGCAGACCGATCCATGTACAATGTATTAGGCGTTTGTAGACATCGATCTATATTTTACAGGAAAAATATAGAGAAGTCTGTAATAATAATAATTTTTGAAAAATGGTCAAAAAGGGGGGGAATTTTTTTTCAAAAGGAGGGGCACCTGCCTATGTGGGGTATCAAATGAAAGGTATCGTTTTGACCATTTCAAAACACTTTTTGAAATTTCTGTGAGTTCCATACTTTTTGAAATATTTCAAAAATAGTCGAAAAATTGACCTTTCCCCCCCCCCTATCTCCGAAGATTGCTGAGCGATCCACGTACAATGTATTAGGCGTTTGTAGATATCGATCTATATTTTACAGGAAAAATATAGAGAAGTCTGTAATAATAATAGTTTTTGATAAATGGTCAAAAAGGGGGGGAATTTTTTTTCAAAAGGGGGGGTACCTACCTATGTGGGGTATCAAATGAAAGGTATCGTTTTAACCATTTCAAAACACTTTTTGAAATTTCTGTGAGTTTCATACTTTTTGAAATATTTCAAAAAAAGACGAAAAATTGACCATTCCCCCCCCCCTAGCTCCGAAGATTGCAGACCGATCCATGTACAATGTATTAGGCGTTTGTAGATATCAATCTATATTTTACAGGAAAAATATAGAGAAGTCTGTAATAATAATAGTTTTTGAAAAATGGACAAAAAGGGGGGGAACTTTTTTTCAAAAGGAGGGGTACCTGCCTATGTGGGGTATCAAATGAAAGGTATCGTTTTGACCATTTCAAAACACTTTTTGAAATTTCTGTAAGTTTCATACTTTTTGAAATATTTCAAAAATAGTCGAAAAATTTACCTTTCCCCCCCCCCTATCTCCGAAGATTGCAGACCGATCCACGTACAATGTACTAGGCGTTTGTAGATATCGATCTATATTTTACAGGAAAAATATAGAGAAGTCTGTAATAATAATAGTTTTTGAAAAATGGTCAAAAAAGGGGATTTTTTTTTCAAAAAGGGGTACTTAACCATGTGGGGTATCAAATGAAAGGTATCGTTTTGACCATTTCAAAACACTTTTTAAAATTTCTGTAAGTTTCATACTTTTTAAAATATTTCAGAAATATTAATATCAGAATATGGCAAATGTTTGAAACCCTCGGCGCGCGAGTTACACTCGCACTTGGCGAATCTTGTTTTTGTGTGTCGTCGAAGTTTGTGTTTTGCTTTTTAGTGACTAACTTGCTGTTACAATGTAATATTGTTTTCTGTTATTGGTATCAATTATCATCTTTAAAATGTCTGTGTTGATATCAAATATCTTAGATTCTAGAACTGAGTACTTACTTATTGACGATGTAAAATCTCCCAAAACGAAAAGACGAAAATAGGGTAGATTATAAAAAAAGGGAGTGTTTGGCCAAGTACAGAACCATGAAAGATGAACAGATATTTTTTTTATTAATTATTTGTCAAATTATACGTCACAATTTATAGGTCATTATCATAGTTAAGTAATCTAGTGGGAGAAGAGTCGTGAAAGTGAGAGAACGAGTCGTGAAAGTGAGAGAAGAGTCGTGAAAGGGGTTATAATGTCGACTCAACCCTCATGGTTTTTTGGATTTAGCCATTCACTCCCATCTCTAATAGGGTGGCTATTTGAGATGGGAGTTAAAATCAGGGGGAATCCTACGTCCAGCAGTGGATCTTTATCCCATTTGAGATGGGAGAGAATGATAAAATTTCTTTTATAGATACCTACTTTTGTGACTTTGATGACCTTCATCTCATCTCAACAGCCTATAATGGTCCACTGCTGTACGCAGGCCGCCCCCTGACTTTTTATCTCTTGGGGGGTAATGCCCATACATTGATGACCTTACATATGCACTTTCTTTATTTTTCGTAGCTAGATTTCACACTAAAGGGATAGACGTTGACATGAAAATAATAAGCATCATGCTCGAACCTACGTATATATCAAGTGCTTGACATTATGCCTCCATAAGCGCCATAGTTCCCTGAAAATGCGTTATATTTTTTATTTTTAAAATAATTTTCAGCAAATGTACATAACGTCACGAAGCAATTTGATAGTCGGCCTCATGACTATATTCGATACGTTTATGGACGACTTTAAAGATGAGAAATTTATGGAAGCGATAACGGATCTCGACATTCGAGCGCAGCTTGAGGTAAGGTATTTGTATTTATTTATTACAAGTAAAACCCAGCAGCACATACATACAAATTAATAAAAGAAACAAAGCAGAAGGTTATTAATAGGATTTCACGGTTAAAAATAATAATGGTTACATAATGAGTATGAACAAGCTAAGTAAAGTGAAACCTATTAAAAACTACAAACAACGGTTTTGAAACAAAGCAGAAAAGTAGAATCATCATCATCATCAGCCATATTTGTCCACTGCTAGACATAGGCCTCGGGAATGAGCGCCATAGAACCCTGTCTTCAGCTTGCAGCATCCAGCATCTGCCAGCAGTCTTTCGCAAATCGTCATCCCACCTGGTCGGAGGGCGTCCTACACTACGTTTTGCCGAGTCGAAGGTAGAATAAATAAGAGATACTAATAATCAAACTTCATCACCATGGTGGTGAAATAAAATGAAATTTATTGTAGAAACTGTGTGCAAAATAATCTTAAAAGCTAGGTTGTTCCAGGGCTTATCCAATAATTACGGACGTAAAATATTTAACTTAAATCTAGGTAATATAATTATTTCAAAATTCGTTAATGTCATAAAAACATTTTTCTAATAAGCCTCTTACGAAGTTTTGTCTTAAATTTACTCGTAGGCAGTTCTCTTATGTCTGTAGGAATTTTGTTGTACACTTTTACAGTCATTATCATCAGAAGATTATATAACGTAACAAAAAATAATATAAAACCAATCAGTCATGCGCACTGAACTCATGACAAGATTGCATCGTCCTCACCGGAGGGCGAGAAAAAGTCAGAGCTCAGCCGTCGTCGCCGCAAGGAGTTGACATTGGAGCATAAGAGAACTAAATCGATTTTCTTAGATACTAGTTTATTAAATAGATTACCAATTCACCATAAAAAGGAGTCCTGGCTATAATTTATAAGAGTTGTTTACAAGCATTGTAAATTGAAAATGGCTGGAGTGTAAATTAGCACACGAACCAAGTCGCAGCACATATATGTATTTATTTGACGACCTCTGTGGCGCGGTGGGCGAAGGTCTTGCCTGCGACGCAGGAGGTTGCGGGTTCGATTCCCGCCTCGGGACAAATGTGTGTACGATCTGCAGGCATTTATTCAGGGTGTTCTGGTCGTTTTCTATGTATAATGAAAAATATCTATCTATGTATTGTATTATGTATAACAGTTATCTAGTACTCATAACACAAGCTATGCTTACCTTGGGGCTAGATAATGCTGTGTGAATTGTCCAGCATTATTTATTTATTATTATTTTTACCTACAAATATAATGTGACACTCAATGAAACTCATGATAAAAAGTTTATTTATCTGTTGATGTTTGCAGGGGGTGTTTTTCTTTTCTTGCATTTGGTCGATCGGGGCGACGCTTGAAGCTGACAGTAGACCCAAGTTTGACCTTCTGTTCCGTGGTCTTCTGGATAAGGAATTCCCGGCAAAGGTGAATGTTTATAGTCTAAGCCAGTACAGTAGTTAAAAAAATTAATGATAACTGACAACACTTAAGACTAGGTACACTATTGAATAGTAGTTGGTAGTTTTTTGAGTGAAAAAAATATTGTACTATTTAGTCCGTCATCAGAAGATCAAGATCAGAAGAAGATTGCACATGTATTTTTCCTGCCGCACTTTGATAAAAAGTTTCGAACGGCGTGACATCACGCGTAATTTTAAGAGGGCGCAATGCGCGCCATTTTTGAAAATGAAAGGCTTAAGATTTTGCTTTCATGGGAGCGTACGTTTTATTAACGATGTAAAGGAAAAAATCTAAAAACTTTAAAATTTTTGCTTATTTACAAAAAAACTCCAACACATAAGAAGAAACTGGTTCAAGGAACTAAATAGTTAGAAATAAGTGTAATAACCTACAAATATAAAAAAAATACATTTCTCTCTCGACCAAATTATGTGCTTATGCATCGTGATTTTTTCTCTGTCGTGTTATCACTCAGGAACCAAAGAAAAAATTTAGATTTTTTTTGTTAACTAGTTTTTTACTTTAAAGATTCCTTGAGTTCTGAGATCTAGGCCTAATATTCCAACCATTAATTAATTATTAGATATATAAGAGGAGAACTCAGTGCCTAGACAAACCTAACATAGGCTTTAAGGTACTTCTAACCAGATAATGTAACGAATTTTTTATGAATAAATTATACTACTACTACTACTACTACTACTACTACCAATCCCGTTAGGTTCGCCTCGCTATGTCTGATATCATTTTTAATTTAATTAGGAAAAGAAAAAATACGTATCCAATATCTTCTGATGATGTAACCGACGGACTAATTCGATTTTTTAGGAAACTAACCTATTGGGTGCCCCTGTAATAAAAGAACAGTTGTACTATTATAATTAAATACAATACCTCAAGGTGAAGTAGGTCCCAAAACTCAGGTTTTGCCTAGACGGAAAATCAGTTTTAAGGCAAGAAAACACAATTTTTTTAAATCTTTTTTGATGAGCATCGAAAGTTTAGGATTTTTATTAGTAAGTTATGGGAGCCGAAACACAATTGACTCAACTTGACTCGATAGAAAAAAATCGCAAAGTTTCCTCTAAATTTTGCATTTTTACTACGGAAAACCAGTTTCATTTGCTAGTTACTTAACATATTTGCATGAAATATCGTCTAAAAAATACTTAACTAAACACTTTAGAAGATTATGGTTTTAGTTTTTTGCGAAAGAGTATTATTTTAGAGCAATAACAAATTTATAAATAAAGAGCAGGGAAATTGCGCGCGGGCCGGCTCTTGCGTCCCTTTCTCGCTTTCACTGCGCGGTGCTCGCTCGTCCTTGTCTCGAAAATACGAACGTACTTCGCCTTAAACAAAACTTACCAACGAATACCTGATACATTTTGCAGTATGCAGGTTTCATTAACACGCTTTCTTGTCTTGCCTTTACTGATGTTCTTTTCTGTGTGCCAAACAAATTTTAATAAATTCAAATTTATCCTCATCATCATTTCAATAAAATTAATTGTTTTCCTTTATCTACAGACGATAGAAATTTTGAATTATCATCGAGAAATTAAGAAGCCTGAAAAGAATTACATCTTCACAATACCTAAGGATGGACTTGTTTATGACTACCGTTATATTAAGGAGGTGAGTACGTACAGTTTACTAAGAAAATTATAACGTTGTCACTATACATATCGATAACCTATTTATCTGATAATTTCTATGCAGCCAAAGTATGGTTCCAATGTTTTTTTCTTATTTTTTGCGACTCAATTGACTACCACAGTCATGATAGAAATGGTTTCCATATCTTTCGTAATCTAATAATATATAATGTGTAATTATTTCGTGTATTTCTATTTGCTATCCCTGTTTTTGTGTTTATACGTTAGAAGTATGTAATCAACCTTTTCCTATTATCACTGAGACAGTTTTATTATCAGCACAGCACACATACGTCCCCCAAGGACCCCAACTATTAGGGCTTTGTCAAAAGTATAGTGACTTACTTATGGTTTATTTTTCACTTCTTCCACTAGTGGACAAAATCAATAACACCTTTATTTCTTATTTGATAATAATTGCTATATAAAACCCTGTTTATAGTATTAAGTTTGACTTATCTAAGTGCTTATTTTGTAAGCTTAAAGAAATAAACGTTATTGAATTATGAATTGAAATCCATGCTTTCCAGGGTAAAGGAAAGTGGAAACCCTGGCAAGACGACGTAGTAGCGGCTCCTCCGATAAGCAGAGATACCGCACCGAACCAGATATTGGTGACCACGCTCGACAGCGTCCGCTACCTAGCGCTGTTTAAACTGTTGGTCACCCACCACAAGGCTGTCATGATGGTCGGACCCACGGGAACGGGCAAATCTTCTTATATTATTGTGAGGACCCTGCCTAATTCAATGTACCTACTTATCTGTTAGTAGTGTATTTATCTAGTTTGAGGATACCTTTGATACCTTTGATGGGTTTTGCTCCAACTCGAAAAACAACAACTATCTGGCTAAACGTTTCTTCGTCGCTTCTTTACTTTAGTCCGTGTACCGTAGCCACAGAAATAAAAATGCCACTTTTTTCCAAGTTTAATTTTGAGAATTTCTCAAATTCTAAGTGTACATTGAAAGTTATTAAAGAAGTAAAGATTTTTTGATTCTTTGGAACGAATAAATACACGTGGCGAGGCGACTAGCACATGGTCCGGTGGATGGTGGATGGTACTGGACCGATTTCAATAATTGTGTCACCATTAAAATGCTACATTATCACCGAGTAACTTAACCTATAATTATTACTAGAAAAAAAATATCTACATCGTAGGCGCTGCGAAAACTATTGATGAAAAGACAAAAAATGTTTAAAAAAATTAAAGAAAATATCAATATCTCATCAGAAAAGCGTATTAAAAAGCGAAACGGAAAACTCAATGTAATTTCATTTCTCACGCGTTTAGCGGGAGAGAAAAGTGTGTGGAAATCCATTTCCAAAGGGTAATTTTTTTAATTTTTGAAATGCTATGGTTATTTTCATAATTAGACAAACGACAAAAAGTTTTTACTCTGAATCCGCCATATTTTTTTATTTCTTCCATACTATTCAGAACAATAATTGAATTCTGAAAAGAAACATGTAAAAATCACCTAGGTGTACAAGGTATTTATTACTCTACGTTACGCACAATGAGCCCACTTCTGGCTGTAGTATAGGCCTCATCCATTTCATTTGATGTCAGTATGTAAGCGGGTTAACTGTAGATGATTGTGGGCCGACTGGATTGATTTATGAATCATCTCCGACTCTGTGGCGCGGTGGGCGAAGGTCTACCTGCGACGCAGGAGGTTGCGGGTTCGATTCCCGCCTCGGGACAAATGTGTGTACGATCTGCAGACATTTGTTCAGGGTGTTCTGGTCGTTTTCTATGTATAATAAAAAATCTATCTATGTATTGTGCTATATTATGTAGGTATATCAGTTATCTAGTACCCATAACACAAGCTCTGCTTAACTTGGGGCTAAATTATGCTGTGTGAGTTGTCCAGCATTATTTATTTATTATAATTATTATTTATATTTATCTCCTTTGTAAAGGTAGAGGACAAAAAATAATTTGAGGACTCTAATGAGGCAACTATTGTTTTTCTTCCTATCATGATATTATATATAAATTGAACTGTCAATGATGAGGAGCGAGGAGGAGAACACTACTTGCTGAGATACAGTGTTCAAACTAGTTCAGCATGTAGGGCAACCTGGGCAACCCAAATCAAACCACTGTCAGTCCATAGCACGCACTTGAAAATTATTTTACCAAATATATATTCTAAATTATATAACTACTATATTCCTATTTTATTGTAAGTTCGCATTTTTTTTTCAAATATCAAGTAAGTCGTCAAATACATATTAAGTTCTAAACTCTGTTAAAGTATCAAAATTTTAAGTACTAAGCTAAGACTTCTTTTTAGTTTTCATATTACATTACATTATTATAAGTAGTCTTGAAAGAAAATAACAATCAAATAACAAATTTAAATTAAAACTAGTATTTACAATAGAAACATATATAAAATATAACAATAGTAGTCTTACATTTCTGTAACAAAGTTTGTTTCGTGTGTCTAATAAATAAAACTCTTGCAGGACTACTTGGTGAAGAGGGTGAATACGAAAATTTACAAAGCCCTGATTATGGCTTTTTCGGCTCAGACTAACTGTAACCAAACTCAAGATATTATCATGGGGAAACTCGATAAGAGACGTAAAGGTATGATTTAACACTAACCTGCTGCCCGCGGCTTCGCAGGCTTTTTCCTGGACAAAATGTATATCCCTTGCCAGAATACAATGTGTAAAAAAGTTAAGAACATAATATAAGAATATAGACCGAGATAAACAGAGAGATAGAGAAATATATAAAAATACAGACGAGTAACGAAATTATAATATTCGAGCACTGTTTATTTCTAAATATGTTTAATAACATTGCTTTTTGCGTTAATCGCACTTGGCAAATTTACCACGAAAATTAAATAATGCCAAAAAAAATTTATTTCGGCAGGATTCGAACCAGCGCCCCATGGCCGCCGCGTGGCCGCGTCGCGCCGCTCGCGTGGGGCGCGGGATCGAATCCTGCCTGACATTATTAAACTTTCGTAGGTTTAATGACCTTGAGTTTACTTAATTATGTCGATATATATTATATTTGTGGTTTTTAGGTGTGTTTGGTCCGCCAATCGGTTGCTATGCTGTTATCTTCGTTGATGACGTCAGCATGCCTCAATCAGAAACTTATGGCGCCCAACCTCCTATCGAGGTGCTTCGGCAGGGAATTGACTTGGGGTTGTGGTATGATAGGAAACTCAATATTCCTATGCATCTTATTGATGTACAGGTAAGACTTTAATTTGTCTGCCCCTATTTGAAAACAAAAAAAAGTATAATTAGAAATATAAAATATAAATAGTTAAGTAAGTGTAGGAGGGTGTGTAGCTATGTAAAGCTTTTTAAATAAAGTTAATGAAAATGCTTTAGAAGGTACACAATTTTTATAGAATTGTCGGGAAAGCTCCGCAGTGAAGTAATTATCAGAATTTTTAAATATCATAATTGTTATTTAGAAATCCGTCTTGTTACAAATACCTACATAAGTGTTATGAAGACTTTTCATCGTGGAACTAAATTAAAGACGAAATTTAATTACATGAAATTGATTCTGTGTGTCGGATATGTAAAAGGAAAGTTTCTCAATTTTTTAAACCTACATCTTATTTTGGCTATGTCATTCATTTTGATTTGTATTTTAGTTCATGTGTGCGATGGGAAAGCCTACTCCAGGAGCCAAGATGATTACTCCCAGGTTCTCAAGACATTTCACCTTCTTTTGCATTGATGAATTTGACGATAACACTCTATGCGTAATTTTTGAGCGAATCATGTTATGGCATCTTGATACCAGGTGAGATTCATAAAAATCTGTGAAATACATAATATAAATACTAGCTTCAGGTACAGATGAAATAATGTTCCTTCGATATAGCTGCACACCTTTTCTGGGATGAAAAGTATTCTAAGGTCCGTATTATGAAAGCTTGCTCAGTCATCGATCTATGACTGAGCAAGCTTTCTTAAGTGGACGCATTGCGCGCCATTTTGTGAAAAGGATAGGTAGGTTTTTGCGTTCATAGGAGCGGGACAGGGGATGCGTTTTTGGAACGCCACAAGTGCAAAAATGGAGTTTTTACTTATTTACAAGAAAATTACACAACTTATGAAAAAACTATCTGAAGGAACCAAGTAATTAGTAAAGGCCTACAAATCAAAACATAAGTCATTTCAGTAGACCGCAGGGTTCCTAAGATCTCGACCAATTTATGTGCAATACTGTACAATTTCATGTTTATTTTTCTGTCGTAATTTTTTTTCTTATTCGTGTTTTCACTTTAATGGAACCAGATAAAGAATTTAGAGTTTTATGTAATTCGAGTTTTTAACCCGGGAATCCCGTGAGTACTGAGATCTAGACCTAATTTGACAAGCAAACGGGCTAGGTTCGCCTCTTAATACGGGTCTAAGTACTTTCTTACTTAGCCCGGCTGGAATAGCATTGATACATGTAGGTACATGTATCAATGTTATTACTACGGTACGCATCGAGCGCGACGACAGCAGATGTCGTGCATTTGTTTTTATTTGCACAAATTAGAGCGAGACAAAACAATCGATAAATTTCGTGAAAATTTGAGCATGATCCATTCAGTTTTATAGTTGTTGACGTTACAAACATACCTACATCTATTTTATTAATTATTATTTCAGCATTTTTTTTTATTTATTAAGAAAGAAAATTACAATCTTATAATACAATTAAAACTAACATTTACAATTGAAACAATTGAGCTATCTGCAGATTGTTGCAAACAATCTACAGGTAGCTCAACTGATCCATAACAATACCAGTCGGTAGCGTGCCCAAGACGCTGGCTGCATTGCCCTGCTGTATGGCAATGCTGATGCGCTGTGCCAGATACTGCTCTCGGGTCACGCGTCTCTTCATATATCTTCACTACCTTTTCATTTATAAATTATACTAGTAGAATATAATGATATCGTCGAATGTAGAAAGCCATGATTCATTTTAATATGATGTCTTATTTTCAGAGGATTTTCGAAAGATTTTGATCCATGCATAGAGCAAATAGTGGCCGGCACATTAGAAGTGTACAAGCAATGTAGACTGAACCTGCTGCCTACACCTTCTAAATCTCACTATACTTTCAATCTACGAGATTTCTCAAGAGTCATATTGGTAATTTATACCTACCCACTTTTCTAAGCTTGTTCTCATTTCCATTCGCATTATTTAGTATTTATTTTTACTTTAATGGATACCGTAACACCCATACAAATCTAAATAATAAGGCACTATTATTTAGATTTCTATGGTAACACCAGGACAAGTTCACAAGTATGATAGATATGAATGTATGCAAGGTAAGGCGGAGATTCAACCAATAATCGATATTGAATCAATTTAACATTATAAGTGCACCCTACATACTAGGTATGTACTTATTGTGCTTCACGAAAATAAACTTAAACGTTCTTCACAAGGGCGTACTGATGTCTGTACCAGAAGTAACACCCGACCTCCAATCGATGAAACGTCTCTGGGTGCACGAGTGCCTGAGAGTGTTCGCAGACAGACTGGTCGAGGATGCGGATCGCACTTGGCTGGTCAATTGTCTCAGGCAAGCTACGGAGACTTACATGGACGATAACTTTGATGCTATGCTGGGGAGGCTGCTTGATGGACCGAAAGATAAGGAGGTTGGTGATTTTTTCGACGACCTCTGGGCGCGGTGGGCGAAGGTCTGCGTGCGACGCAGGAGGTTGCGGGTTCGATTCCCGCCTCGGAACAAATGTTTGTACGATCTGCAGACATTTGTTCAGGGTGTTCTGGTCGTTATCTAGGTAAAATAAAAAAAAAACATTTTTTTGTAATGTATTATGTAGGTAATATCAGTTTTTGTAAAATCATTAAGTTTCTTTCGAGCACACACTACTTAAAGAAAAGTATAAAAACAAAAATGACATGGAACTTAAAAATCTAATTGTATTGCTAGGGTCCGGGCAAGTGCCCAGTGCCTAGGCCAACTTCACCAATCCACTGCCGCCATCCAAGCTGCTAGAATTTACCATAATGGTTCAACAATGATATTTTATAAAAATTGTATTCGATTCATTCTATGTTCGTGAATTTGTTTCTATAGATTACAGATCGTCACCTCAGGAACTTAATCTACTGTGATTTCGCAAATCCCAAAGTTGATACTCGGTTTTACATGGAAACGACTAATATGGACCATCTTAATGCAACTGTTGACGCTTTCCTCATTGAATTCAATAATATGTCCAAAAAGCCAATGAACCTAGTGCTATTCAGGTATTATCTGTTCGTCATTATTTACAATTTGTTATTTTTACCATCGTATTCTAGCGAGATCCTGAAATCCAATCGCCTGCGCCAATCAGTTTATAATATACTATGCTTTCTATTCATAGTAGATTAATTGTTCTTTGTTTCAACGTTTTGAAATAGGCTTTTAATATTTTTAGCACAGGAAGGTGCAACTCATTATTCTACTTTTGCGCTTTTTACTGTTCCAAAGTATTTTAGCTAGCGTTCGATGCTTTTTATATCAAACAATATTTCGCAATTACAATGCTTTATGAACATATTTTTTCAGATTTGCAATTGAACACGTTTCCCGTATTTGCCGCGTGCTAACGCAACCTCGTTCTCACGCCTTATTAGTTGGACTGGGAGGTTCTGGAAGACAATCTCTCACTCGTCTAGCTGCGCATATCAACGAATATGATCTATTCCAGGTATAATATCTATCATAATCAACAAACATATAGCAATGCTGATGCGCTGTGCCAGATACTCATAAGCTCTCGGGTGAGTATCTGGCACAACGCATCAGCATTGCTATACAGCGCGGGACAATGCAGCCAGTGTCTTGGGCACGCTTCCGACTGGAACCGATTCATATGGATCAGTTGAGCTACCTGTAGATTGTTTGCAACAGACTGCAGTTCTATTGTAAATACTAGTTTTAATTTAATTCTATTATTTGCCTGTAATTTTCTTTCTTAATAAATATGTTCTAAACAAACATAATTTTATTGGTGTATACCAATAAAATTATCTTATCTACCGACCAGAACCAAATTATATAGGGAGTATTTTAGGGAGTATTAATAGGCTTTATAAGATTTTTTTTTATGTATTGTTTAAATTTACGAACAGGTAGCTCAGTTGCTTGACAGGGTTACTTTCCAATTTAAAATATTAGTATTGATAGTAGAATTTAAAGAACTAAATGTAACTTTAGTCTTTGAACTGGTTTGGATAAACTTTAAAATGTTTCCTCTGTAGGTGAAGCTACCGTCCTTACAGTCCGTAACAGGTACCAAAGATTTTCGTCGGAACCGTCTAACTTCTTCTTGACTTAGTGACTTAGTTGGTTAGAGCACACCCGTACTGAGGTTGGTGCACGGGTTCGAGTCGCGCCAAAGTCGAAAATTTTTGGAAACTTATTTCATTTCTTATGAAGTTTGTTATGACTATTATAGGTACATTTTTTGTCTTAGGTTGAGATGAGCAGAACTTACGGCAAGAACGAATGGCATGAAGACTTGAAAACTTTACTAAAAAAGTCGAGCACACCGGATTTGCTCATGGTCTTTCTCTTTATTGAGTCTCAGGTAAAAAAAAAACGATCATAACGTTCCTAGGTGTTAAACGATACAGACGAATATCTACTTATTCCGATTATTTATTTAGATCAAAGAAGAAGGATTTCTTGAGGATGTTAACAATATGCTGAACTCGGGAGAAGTGCCAAACATCTTTGGTGCCGATGAGAAAGCAGAGTTGTGTGAGAAGATGAGAGTTGTAAGTGTGCTTATTTTATATTACACCTACTCAGCTACTACCAAACATAACCTAGAAAGTTCATCATTGCAAGCGTCTAAAAGCGGGACGGAAAAATATGGAATTTCAATTCTCACCCGTTTAGCACGAGAGAAAGGTGAATGGAAATCCATTTCTAACGTGCTATTTATATACTTATTTCATAAAAAGTCAAAAAGTTTTTACTCCGAATCCGCCGTATGATTTTGCCTCTTCCGTACTATTCGGAACACTAATTGAAAAAAGAATCATCTGAAAATCGTACCCGCGTATTTCTATTGACTGCGACTCGGGGCCCCAAATGACACACTCGACAGGTTTCTTAGGTGTATAATGTGCTAGATCATCAAAAAGCTAGGTATGTAAGTAATGTGTAAAATAAATGAAAAACTAGTAACTTTTTTCCAAGTTCGCCGATCTGTTTGCTCTTTATTTTTAAGTGTATGTAAGTGTATGTATATTATTCTGTAAGTCAAGTGTGAATAAATTAAAAAAAAAAAAAAAAAAGTGTTACTTCCACTAAACAATGTTTTCTAAAAACAATGTGTTCCATTAAACAAATTTACTTTCTCTATATTTTTAACTTTATAAGGGTACATCAAGGTGCGAATTGCATAGAAAAGAAGAAGCTACAGGAAAAGACTAATGGAGGCCTTTACCCAGCAGTAGGCGACATAAAGTGCTGCTATGATAATGATGATGATGAAGTTTATCCTATAAATCCCGTTCCTAGATTGATCGTCAACGCGACAAATCACTGCAAACCGATGGTAGTCCAACCGCGCTATACGCGTACTTCGTGTCAATCGTCCGTGACCAACTTCACATCGTGCTAGCCATGTCTCCAGCTGGTACCGCCCTTAGGACTAGGATACGGAAGTTCCCTTCTCTGGTCAACTGCTGCACTATCGACTGGTTTCAGGTTAACTCTTTCATATTCTTCATTGCATCTATACTATCCAAAAAGGCAATACTGCCTACCGCATTAAGCGCTTACTTCGTGTCAGCTCGTCATCAACTTCACAACATGCTATGCTGTATTGTGATGTCTTACCCTAATTCTGAGGGCAGTACCCATTGTACTGCCCTCATTATGAAGAATGAAAGAATATTATTGCTCTGTAATGTCATGTGTAGGTAATCACGGGAAGAAGAGAGGAGAAATCCGTTTAACAGGGGATCTATTAAATATTAGGGCAAAATTTTAAAATAATTTGCGTAAGTACCTACAGCTAAATTATCTGAACAGGAATGGCCACCGGACGCGCTGCTTGCCGTAGCGACTCGTTTCCTTTACGACGTAGAACTAACCGAGCTAGAGCGAGACACGGCCATCAAACTCTGCCAAATTTTCCACACGGACACACAAGCCTTGACCAAACAGTTTCTTTTGAGAATGAAGAGATTTAACTACGTAACGCCTACAGCGTATCTCGAACTGATCAATATGTTTAAGACGTTGCTAAATAAGAAGCGATTGTGAGTATTTTTATAAAAGGTCTCGGAAAACTGATTGGCTGCGCCAAATAGCTTGTGGCGCAGCCGGGAGGGTTCATTGATATTATTATTATTAGAAGAAAAAAACGTTTTATGGTTACATGATTGTGACTTTTCCACGTAGGTACTACGTACGTATTGGACTACTTTATTAATATTTTATTTTTCAATCTTTCCTATTAGATTTATCATGGTGCTTTTTATTTTTATTTTAGTAGTTTAGTGTAACTACTATTATTTTATACTTTTATAATATTTTTGTTTATAGTAAGTTATAGGCCTAACTAACATAACACAATATCTTCTCTTTGTCCCGGAAAAATGCGTGCGAAGCCGTGGACAGAAATTCGAACCTATCCATCGTACCTAGTGTCCACATCAGCCAGCCGTAGGTGGTCTAGTTACATCGTAGACCGACTTGGCTCACCTCACGAGCCAGTCTTTAATACTGCACTTTTTTTTCTATCCCAAGGGAACTATTAAATGGCGAGAAACGATACCTTACCGGTCTAGATCAGCTTGCTATAGCTTCAAAATCAGTGGCAGCATTACAAGAAGCGCTTGAAGTGCTGCAACCGAAACTTGCAGCGGGCGCAGCGGCCGTGGCCGAGACGACCGCTAAAGTGGAAAAGGAGGCAGAAGGGGTTGCTCTTATTGAGGCTGCAGTGTTGGTTGACCAAGCTGCTGCTGAAGTTCAGGTAAACATGATAGAAAATTATAGAAGAAAATTATATTGAAAGAAATGAAGTCGTTAGGAGAAAATCTTGAATGATGGCGTGAGTTAATAAACAGCAGTTGATAGTAACATGCCTGGCGTTGCGTTGGTAGATTATGATGGTGGAGGTGCGAAGGTATTTTACGTTTTACTGAATCTGACTAGCATGATCTTCTGGTAGGGATTTTGTTTTGGGGTTTGGGAATAACTAACACTATTCCAGCATGTTAGTCATACACTATACAATATCCATCCCCATATCTTGCACCGAGACGTTGGCTGGTCGACAGCTATTTTCGCATTGATTCAGCTTTGCTTCAACGGATTATCTACCTTATGTATAATATTAGGATATTATTATGTAGGTTGTAAAGAGCAATGTTGTGTTCCGGTTTACTAAAATTATAGGCACTTGGGTCTAGAGGGATAAAGTTTTGCATCTGATCGTCATCGAGCATCATGCTCATGAGAGCAGGACAGTGAATTGCAAGGCACATTCCTAGCGTGCTTAACATGAGATTTTCAAACTCATTAGGGGCCGCTCTGGATCCTAACAGACATTTTAGTGAATTACTCCTAAATAACACATCTTCCGATGTTTTTCATCCTTTTTAATCACAGGCGGCAGAAGCCCAAGGTATCAAAGACGAGTGCGACGCTGACTTGGCAGAAGCTATGCCCATTCTCAACGCTGCTTTGGCTGCACTTGATACGCTCACTCAGAACGATATCACCTTCATAAAAACCATGAAGAGTCCTCCCAGGGGTATCAAGCTGGTGATGGAAGCTATTTGCATCTTAAAGGTGAGTAAAAAACAGACTGTATGATGATTATGCTAAGACAGTATAATCGTCTATGACAGCGATTTGTCTAAGATAAAGAATAGGAAGAAAAAATTATATCGATTGCATAAAATTGTAGTTACTCGGGCATGTATGTAAAAACCTTAATTGTGTGTACTTTGAACCCCAACAGATGTGTAGGCACAATTAAGTTGATGTAAATAGCTTTTGTACCATGAAAATAGACATTTTATTCAGAAGCAAACACTGAAAAATTTGTATATTTTTAGTGACTTATTTAACTACTTACCTACGGCGACGTTTATTGTATTTGTATCAAATTGGGTGCTTGTTATCGTTTTCTTAAATAAGCCTAACGAGAAACGCGCTACGACTTGAAAGCGCTGTTTCTTTGTAGAAAAGGTAGATCGCATTTCCATTGTTAGAAATAATGATGCTTGTGTATTTGTTTGTTTTCCTATGCCTGCCTTGGTAGCATGACGATCCGGTGAGTACCTACTTCATGATGTCTTTATAACTGGCATTACAAAATTTTGTATGCTTTTATGCTGAATATTCCTCGTAAATATTTATATACGATGCATCCCTTAGGCTCGTATTATAAAAGCTTACTAAGTCCTCTAAGTTCAAGCAACGCTTATGCCTTAGAAGCGTTGTTTAAGCATCGATCGATGTCCGAGGCGGTTTTATTTATTTTTAGCTCTAAGGCCTCAGATAGATGCAAATTGAATTACTATTGCAGTTTTAGCAGTGAGTTACGTAAAATGTTTCATAGGTTAAGCATATTTTGATGCAACTATCATGATTGCAACATTTTTTTTTGTAAAAAATAAAATATTTGGGAACTTATTTAATTTCTAAGAGATGCCCAGAGTGCGGGTAAGCACTATAACAAAAATCCTTAGAATTTAGCAACGGCAACACCTCTCGTCAAACGAACTAAATGTGACTTTAGTCTTTGAACATTGAAAACTTTAATGTTTTCTATGTAGGTAGAGCCACCGGCGCTACAGTCCGTAAGAGGTCCCAAAGATTTTCGACGAAAACCGACAGAGACTTCGTGGCTTAGTTGGTTAGAGCACACCCGTACGTGGGGCGCGGGTTCGAGTCCCGCCGAAGTCGAAAATTTTTGGGAACTTATTTCATTTCTTAATTTTTTTCTATTTGTAAAGGTCTGCTTAACTGTCTCTTACTAAAAATTGGTAAGCTTAGAGGGAAGATAGGACAAGGCAATAAAGCAAGTCTTCGGCCACCGCTTCCAAAGGCACACCGTTGACAGGCAAACCTCATTGACAACAGCTAAGCGTGGGCGCGCTAATGCTCAAAATATGTAAATCAAAAATAATCTTAATCGACTTATACTTACCGCGCAAAAAAGTGGATAGTTTTTGTTTCCTGAGTGAGCAGCTAAGTAGCCGCAAGCGAGCAATCTATTAAGAATACCTACTGTTATTTGGTAGGTAAGGTAACAGTGATCTAGTGAGCCGCTAGTGCATTATGCATGAAGCCGTTGAATAGAAAACGCACGTTTTAAGGCGCATACAGCACCTAAACTAGCGCCACCACCTACTTTATGTTATTATTATGTTTAACAAAGGAATTTTCAAAAATCCTTCTTCCAGTTTGTGATGCCTATCATAAGCTTTTTTTTAATGCCTTTGTAATAGTTTTATTCTATTTAGTTTAGGAAGAGATACGAAGTTGCACTTGGTGGCCACCAAAATCTATTTTCGTATCTCTTCCTAAACTAAATAGAATAAAACTATTACAGAGGCATTAAAAAAAAGCTTATGATAGGTATCACAAACTGGAAGAAGGATTTTTGAAAATTCCTTTGTTAAACATAATTATAAGACAAATAAGGTGGTGGCGCCACTTTCGGTAGGGTATGGGCCTTAAGTAACTCAATGCTAAACCTGTGATATAAATTTTTTAGGTATGCGTAAAGCCCATAGACCCTACATAGGTTGAATTAACACTATCACATCATTCACATGTTATATATTATATATTATATTCTTCCGCGTACGAACCCTGCAATTTATGGATGAAAGGTAATTGTTTCCTGAAAACGTCTTTTTAAAAATCCAATGGTGTTTGAGGGCTGTTACGGTTACGTCATTCATAATCTTGATGTAAAAACCATAAATCATCTTCATCTCATCGTAAGTATAACACTACTGATTTCGTATATCTAGGAGGTGAAACCTGACAAACTCCCGAACCCATCAGGGGTAGGCACTATAGAAGACTTCTGGGGCCCGTCTAAGAAAATATTGAATGACATCAAATTCTTGGAGTCCTTACAAAACTACGATAAGGATAATATTCCGCCACCCGTGATGAAGAAACTCATGGCCACCGTGATGCAAGACGACGGCTTTGTTCCGGAGAAGATCAAGACTGTGTCGGTCGCTGCTGAAGGTAACTATTATTGGAACTTATTTTTGCTTCACATTATTATACCGTTTACTATCCTTTGTTATTTATTATCATCCAAAGCAAAAACAATTTTATACGGTCACTAAGAATTCGTTCACACAAAAAGTCCGTATTAAAAGTATTGTTTTTAACGGATCCGTCGCTACTGGAGGTGACCATGCCACGCCCCGAGCATCAGATTTATTTATTTATTTAATTAACACGGTTATTATAACCAATTACATTAATTAATTACACAAGCAAAGTTACACACATACAAAACAACAGATGAAACAGATATAATTATAATATATATTTATTTTGTCGGATTTATATTTTTTTATTGGATCCGGAATACTGTCTTGAGTGAAATTGATCTCGCTCATACAAACATTATATCCGCCATCGCCGAATAAAAACGTACTTACACGATAAAATTAATAATAAATAAATAACACTTCTTACAGCATGCACGCTTATTTTGTGACCGTTTCTATACCTTACTAAATTAAATATCACACTGGTAAATGACATTTCACTAGGGGAGGCCTATGTCCAGCAGTGGACTGGTATAGGCTGATGATGTATGTATGTATGATGTAAATGACATTTCTACGCGCGTTTTGTGTATATAATCCACTGTTATAGTTCGTAGTTCGTTTATTAATAACAATTGTGTTACAGGTCATAAGTACTAACAGTAATTCAAATAAAATGATTACATAATGTAATTATAAATAATTAAATCAATAAATATATGGAAAAGACAATATCAACCTAAAACTTAATATTTAGGTACATTTCTAATGAGCATGTTATGCATGAGCATTTTTACATGTAACAGGTATGTGTAAATGGGTGATTGCGATGACAAAGTACGACAAGGTGGCCAAAGTGGTGGCGCCCAAGAAACAGAAGTTAGCCGCAGCGCAGGCTGTCTACGACAAGGCCATGGAAGCGCTGGCTATCAAGCAAGCTCAACTCAGGGAGGTGAGAAATTTGTCATCCCACCCTTTTTCCCACGCCAGAGAGGAACACTATTAACATATAATATATATAATTGGGCATTAAGAAATTAAAGTAAATGTTAATCTTAAGATAATTTCTTACCATAATCACGGCACCACCTTTCCCTTTATTCTTGACCAGTTTAAGACACCTTACTATCTGTACCATACCGCTTCATATAATGACTACCACTTTGACTGTGTTATCTTTACTGCCATCACATGCTACTATGATCTCGTATGTATATTTAGGATTTACTTTGATTCTTTCTTCTAAATAATCTAGTGCTTCATCAAGCATTGGTGGCACTGAAACAAAACATGATAAACCTTGAATGAATGAATGAATTCTTTATTAAAGACAGCGTGTCTGGTTAGACAATGTACGAGTTAACAAATTAAGAAGATTGTATGATATTTTCACCAGAGCCTAGTTTGTTATCCAGCAGGGTACACCATGTGCAGGTTAGGTTGGCTTGGGAGACGAGATGTGTGAGAAAAAATGAGAATTTGCGGTTCGTCTTGCAAAAAGGATTTCATAATTTTCTTTCCGTTCGGTTTGCACGTAAATCAAGAGAAAGGATTTGTAAAACATACAATGGAGTCTGGTATATGATGATGTTCAAAAATATCACATGTATCATATGATACATGATACATGGTTTCGGCAGAATATCAGCGCCTATCTACTTCAGAGTAGTAAGGCAATCATGCTGAGTCGAGACCTTTTTGCTGCTGTAACACAGCAGTCAGTCTTTTTATCACTTTTTTTTTCAAATTATATTCTTATGTGTGTTTTGTACTGCAGCAGCAAATAAATAAATGTCTATGTCTATGTCTATACATGTGATGTTTTTGAACATCTCGATCTTCGCAATGATAAAAATTTATGCAGATTTTCTTGTCAATATAGGTCCAAGAAAAATTGGGCAAGCTAGAAGCTGCGCTCGCTGAGCAAAACCGTCAACAAAAGTTACTTGACGATGAAGTACTAGACTGCAGTAACAAGTTGAAGAGAGCTGAGATGCTCATTTCTGGACTCGGCGGAGAGAAGACTCGGTGGACGGCTATCGCCAAGGATTTGAGGGCGACTTATAACTCGCTCACAGGTTTGTCACGAAAAAGATTATTTTCAACCAGAGTAGCTAAGCGGTGACAAGTGCCGAAACTGACTAATAGAACCACTTGGTTTCACAGCTGAGCGATGTGATAGACTAACTTACCCCCTCGCGATTTCATAAGCGTGGACCTTAGGGGAAAAATCTTATCTAATTCAGCTGAAACCTTAATGTAATCGGAAATTCCTGAAATCTGTTTTCAATAAAGAACTCCGTTTCACGGGTTGTTTTGTAAAATCCTGATACCCATTTTTGTACACGTAATTATTGAATTTGTTTATTTTTTACAATTATTTTGATGCAAATCGTTTCTTACGTTACAAACTTGTTGTATCAATATTTAAGTACAAATACGTGTGAAAGGGTGTAAACTTGAAACCATTAGCATTTTACATTTAAAAGTTACCGACATTTGAATACAGAGCCAAACTTTAATTAAAATTCTTTTAATTTGAAATTTTAATAAACTCGTTCGAAATCGTAATATCCTGAAAATAGGGTAACCATTTTCAGGAACATTTTGAACAATATTTGGGGTTGTCTAAAAAAAACGCTTCTTACTTATTAAATCAATATTTGACGCCTTTTGCCCCATAGCTAGGGTAGCGTCTCTGGTGAAATTGCACCTTTACCTTTCCCAGCACTGAGCCATTTAAATAGATAGGTATGTACGTACATATATAACTTTTGTATAGCTTTGATCAGTATTGTTCTTTTTTTCAGGGGACATTCTGATAGCTTCTGGTATAATAGCTTACCTTGGACCATTCACTGCCACATTTAGACATGATCAGGTCTGTATACGTGTGTCTCTCGTCGTCGGTAATTAGAATTTACACAACTTTAACTCTTTCCGTGGGTGTCGTAAGAGGCGACTAAGGGACATGCACGGGGAGCGGGCAGCAGCGCCTCTTGCAGAATAGATCTACCACCGAACTGTGGTCCCCAACCCGCATGCTAGGAGATTATGGGAATTACCCCCTATGACATAAAAATGATGGGTAGGCCTGCGTCCAGCAGTGGACCATTATGGGCTGATGAGGATGATGGTGAGGTCTGTATATGTATATGACGCCTCCGCCCGGAAAGGTTAATAACAAGCTTGTATCCATTTACTCCATTTGGTTTAGTACCAACTTGATGAAACCTTTTTAACTGACTTCGACATGCTCATGAAGGTGTATTTAATAACTTTTTGGAATATATACTTTTTTATTATTTATTTATACTTTGGTTCCTTGAACCTTAAAACACGATGGAGAAAAAAAAAGTCCACATACATAGTTAGGTCGAAATTTCAGGAACCCTGTGGTCTATCAAAATGACAAATCGAATGAAATGTGTTTATTTGTAGATTTGTTATATTACTTGGGAAGTATTTGGTTCCTTGAACCAGTTTCTTCATAAGTTGTGTAATTTTCTAGTAAATAAGCAATAACTTGAATATTGCGCTTCCGACGTTCCAAAAACGTATACTCTGTCCCGTTCCTATAAACGTGAAATCCTATGCCTGTACTTTTCGAAAATGTCACGCATTGCGCTTGAACCTATTAACGTAAATGAGTATTTTTAACAACATGCATATAAGCGAGTCCTTATTAATAAATAAAAAGTTGAGAAGTGTCAAGGGACATTCGGATGGAACGAAGTTCCTTTCTATAAGAGAGAGAGAGAGAGAGACAGACAGAGAAACATGCGCACGCCGCACGGCTTACAATAGCTTACTATAGCAAAAAGTGTCGTTACAACTTTTCGTGAGAATTTTTTTCCGTCCAGCCCTCTTTCACAACGCGCGATAAGGAACTTAGTTCCAAAAACATGATTCTTATAGGTATTAGTATTTTATTTTTATGACGCAATGGGGATTAATGAACTATTTAGTTCACTAATCCCTATTACGAGTTTGCATCGGCGTCAACGTCAATAATAAACAAAAAGTTTACTTATCCCCGTTGATGGGTATTGTCAACGGGGATTAGTGGAATAAGCCTAACAAACATCCTTCCATCCAACCTTAACGTTCCAATTTACTGATTACATTTTCCTGATTACAGGTAAAGTCGTGGGCGCAAGCGTGTCACGACTGCGGCATTGTGTGTACTCTGAACTTCAGCTTGATCGTATCTCTGGGGGAGCCTGTGACGATTCAGCAGTGGAACATCGACGGACTACCCTCAGATGACTTCAGTGTGGAGAGCGCTATTATTATCATGTTAGATCATTGAAATTATTTATTTTATGTATTATTATGTATTTTTATACTACTTAATATCGTTCCAGTCAGAATATCCACCTGGTATAGTATGGTACTTCTAGGCTGGTCCGTTTTACGTGGTTGTCTTGCGAGTATAAGGGTGTATTCGCACTCCATCCGTTTTTTCCGTGATGGTGTATGTAGTTTTAAGAGCGAGTTCACACACACGACAGTATACCGGATCCGGTAAACGATTGTTTCCAGTAGCGAAGGATCCGTAAAAAACGGTACTGTAAAAACGGATCCGAAGCCTATGTTAGTCCACTGCTGGACATAGGCCTACGTTAATAAGTTCCATAGCGGTCTGTCTTTAGCTTGACTCATCCAGCATCTGCCTTCAGTCTTTCGCAGTTCGTCAACTCAACTGGCCGGAGGGCGTCCTACACTGCGTTTACCGAGTCGTGGTCTCAAAAGATGTCTTGTTTCTCAGGACGGCACGCCGTTGGCCACTTATGATTGACCCTCAAGGGCAAGCGAACAGATGGATCAAAAACTTGGAGAAGCCGAATAACATTTGCATAGCGCGTTTAACTCAAGCAGACCTGGGTAGAGTTCTGGAGAATGCTGTGCAATTTGGACAACCTGTGAGTTTTAAGAGTTTTGAAACGATCATGGTTATTATCTCTAAAATGATCAATTTTAGCAAGACTTCAAATCATGGTAAATATTCCATTAATTTTCGTTTAAGGTAAGTAAATTAGGTTTTAATGTTAGCAAATGAATATGCGTTGTTAATTATAATAATTGCAACGATTCGTTACTTCGTTCAACCATCTTAAATTCACGCAAAAACGAGGTTTATCGCGATATCACGTACGCCGGTAGGAGTTTTTTATTCTGTTTTCATTCCGACAAAACAATTTCTTCCGTATCCAACTCTGTTAAAACAGCTTCGAACAAAGGTTAACTTTGAATCACCTGATGAAAAAGTTCTTTGAAAAGCTTAATTTCGAAATAAGGAAAGAGAAATACAAAAAGTCTGTAATAAAAGCAAGCCGACATAAACTTCCAAAGCTTTGTTTCATTGTTCAACAATTCACAAAAACACCTCACGCCGCCTGCCGCAAGTTGACAAAAAGTAACGTATCAGACGGTCAGAAAATACACTGCAAAGTGTAAAAATATGTACTTTAATATTGTGAAAGAAGATAATGGTGTTAAGGCGAGGATTCCCCGATTTCGGAATTTTTAACTGTCTGTACCTCAATAACTATAAGGCTTATAGTTTTGAAATTCATACATATAACAGTTGAGGATATTTTCTAGTGCATCACTAGACAAAAACACGATTGGTGGATTGATTCACCCGATAGAAAAAAATTACAAAGTTACCTCTAAATCAAACTTTGAATGATCAGTGTGAATAGAAAAATGAATAAAATGACATAAAATGTATACCAAAACATTGCAAACGTTATTACGCAGTGCATCACTAGAAAATATTTTAATATGCCATACAAATATTTTTCAAAACACCTAAATACCTACAAAATCGTGCTCGGCTGCCTGCGCATCGTCTTGCTCAGTAGTACTCGCCGAGCTATAGCATCGGCCGCTCGGGAATCCTCGCCTTAAACGAAGGTGTTAACGCAATGCTGTAACAGCTCTTATGTACCAAAAGCAACTCAAACCCCATGACTTTAGCGATCCAACACAATAAGGGGAACTCCGTCAGATCTAAATATCTTCCAAACGACTATATAATTATTTAACTTTGAAATTTATATGTACATGGTACAGTTCAGGACTTATTCTATCGATCGAATGTTTTGAAAATATGATTCCATAAAATTTTCTCTATAGAAAAAAATCGCAAAGTGAGCTCAAAATTTTTACTAAAACCTTAATTTTTCAATACATAAAGAAGTTAAGATCTTTAGTTTAAGCATGATAATAGAACTTAGTTTAAAGAACATTTTATTTGTTTCGGTTTTTTTTTTAAATAAAGTCCTAATTTTTGGGCTTACATTTATATGCCCTGTCTCGCTCCTATGAACGCTTTTTGAAAGTTCCTTTGTTCAACGTAGTAATAAAATAAAATAGGTGATGGCGCTAGTTTTACGCATACCACCGCCTTAAAGGTTGCCAAAATAATCACTAGATTACATACTATATTTGAGTTATGTTTAAATGTAGTATATGTTCTGGCACAAGCTTGTTTACTGTTTCGTTTGTCATTATTACAGTAGTACTGTGTATAAAGCTAAAGTTTTTTTGGTTCAGGTTTTGTTGGAGAATGTTTTGGAGGAGTTGGACCCGATGTTAGAGCCGCTGCTTCAACAGCAGACGTTCAAGCAAGGCGGTGCTCTCTGCATCAAGATCGGAGACACCATTGTTGAGTATAGCAAGGACTTCAAGTGAGTTTCCTTTTATGAATCAAGGGTCGCGTTCTAGAACAGATTATAATAGTTCAACGGGAGTGCAATCGTCCCAGTCTTTGTTTATTGTGTGTTTATTGTCTTTCTTTTGTGTTTAAGTTAACAGAAATTAGTCATGATTTTGAAATTCTGAAAATACAACTGATTTCGTCGCTTATTCGCCTATTTTTTTAAAAAAAATTATTTTTTTAAATTTGTCGCTTACTCGTTTGGAACCAGATCCATATCCTAGACTTTACGACTAATAAGTCAATAATCAGGGTCTACCATAGTCGTAAAACCCCTGATTGAGTCGGTTAACGCGCGAATACTCAAACGCATCTCAACTCATCAACTCTGCTGAGTCCTTCTTATCTGATGACGTCTTTCAATAAAATTGTATACTACCTATCAATATTGAGATGTGATTACGTAAGCACGTCTAGTTTTATAGGGCAACAATTATGTGCCATGTTTTCGATTACATTTTCCATTAAGTATTTATTTTTAGGGTTCCGTACCTCAAAGGAAAAACTGAGACGTCGTTTGAGTGCTGTCAAAATTTTAGTTCCGTTTGTGAACACAAAATTTGCCGTAAGTCGTCGTTATACGACGAATTTGGTACGATTTGAGCAGATCTCAAATCGAGCGTGCTTATTTTTTTTATAATTGATATTTGTATACGGTTTTCAAATTTAAGAACGTTTCAGACAACTAACCCCCAAATAGGTACTCAAACGAATCTTAGATTAAAGCACGTCTCAAGTGTCGAATTTTTGACAGATTTTCATTGAAAACTGTCATAAAATCGCAACTTGAGACGTTCTTATATGACAATTGCGTTTGAGTATTCGGGCGTGAGTCTCAAATATTTAAGATTGATTTGAGTATTCGGGCGACAATTTACCAATACTAGTTATATATTGATTGTGTGACGTATTTCTATAACTTTACTAACACAACCTCCAGGCTCTACATCAGCACGAAGTTAGCAAATCCCCACTACCTCCCTGAAGTCGGAGTTCGTGTAACTCTAGTCAACTTCATGTTAGCCAAAGACGGTCTAGAAGCTCAGCTCTTAGCGAGGGTCGTGGCCAGGGAGCGACCGGACTTGCAACAAGCCAAGTCAGATCTGACAACTCAAGGGGCGGAACACAAGAGATTGCTGCAGGACATTGAAAGGCAGATCCTTAATGTGCTGTCTACTTCAGAGCATTTGTTAGAGGATGAGGAGGCTGTACAGGTATGGATACAGATACCAGTGTCAAGTTGCCAGAAATAAGGCTTTTTGGCAGAGAATATAACATAATATATACTAATCTAATATTATAAATGCGAAAGTGTGTTTGTTTTTTGTTTCTTTGTCCTTCCTTCACGCCCTAACTATAAGCAAGCAATCGAATTGTATTTTGGCTTAGAGTTAGTTGAAAAGCTAGAGAGATACATGGGCTTTTATCCCATGAACCAGTTCCCATGGGATAGAAATAACCTTAAACAACGCGTGCGAAGCCAGGGTCAGCAGCTAGTACATAATAACGGAGAAATGTTCGAGTATCCCTAGTGTGCCGTGCAAACTAAAAGTAGCAATGTGCCATAAGACGTCGTTAGACGGCCACTGAGTTTATTTATTTACAGAACATAAAGCATGTAAAAATGACGTTATATTTATTCTTCTAGATCTTAAACTCAGCCAAAGACACGTCAAACGAGATCAAGGAGAAACAAGAAGTGGCAATGGTCACTGAGAAGGCCATCGACCACGCACGTAACGACTACGTGCCCATCGCTGTGCATTCTACCAACTTGTTCTTCCTTACTGGTAAATACACGTACATTCAAGGTACTCTGATTTTAGGATTTCTAGATCTTCTTTTTTGAATATCACAGTAACTACTATTAACATTCTATACTAACAACTATTAACTTGAAATTTGAAATAATAATAAATTTCGTGCGCTATTACTGATTAAAAGGAAAAAAAATCAAATGATAATTTTCAGTTGAGACAAATTGCGATGTCCAAATTTTAAGAGACCTATGGAGGGAAATCGGTCATAAAATTAAAGGTATTTTTGTATGTTTGGACGTTTCAAAACAGTTTTTTTTAATTTCTGTAGGTTTTATAATTTTTGAAATATTTTGAAAGAGTAGAAAAGTTGACCACTACTCCCATATCTCTTAAGTTTGCAGAGCGATCCATCTGAAAGGTACCTAATATTTTTCGGTATTAATTACTTTAGGTACTGATCAGAAACATTGCTACGACGAGACCAGTCTCGTCACGGTTTAGTAGCGCTCGGCGAAAATGGAGGGGGGTTCTGCGCAGGAGTACATTCACGCTAAACAACATAAATTGAGTTCTACGCATTCAAACTCAGCGCTATTATTGGCGGCGATAGATGTGAAATGGGAAAATTTGGGTGACATTAAAATAATTTTTTTCGTTATCTTTATCGATAACGCTTTGAAAAAAATATCTAATAATCGTAAGGGATATAAGGCAGAACCCCTTTGTTTCGAAAAAAATAATAAAAACTATTTTAAATACAAATAGTTGTGCAAAGTACCATCTGTTTTCTTAGTTTTTTCAATTTTTCTCCTGTTTTTTTTTATTTTCATCACCATATTAAATGGAAGAATACCCAAGGCACCTTTGGCAAATTTTTCCAAACAAATGTCTTAATAAAAAGATAGTCAGCAAAAACTTGATTTTTGAGCTTACGCCGCTCCGATCTGTCCCGCTCTTTTAAACCCAAAATCCTATGCCTATCCTGTTCACAAAATGCCTTCATATATTATCGCCCCCTTAAACCGTGACGCGACCTGTACATATTTGTATAATTGGAAAATTTCCGTGCGCGAGTTTCATTCGCACTTGATTCTTGCTTCTTGTGTAAAAGAGGTCTAGTTTGTAAGTTTGGAGCCAAAAAGCAAGAAGTTGCTGTATAAATTAAAGCATTTCGTGAAGCAGCATTAAAGTGAATCTTTTTAACGATTCACTATAATGAAATGATTAATTTTTTTTCGATTGAAATATGGCGGCGTATATCTTGATCATATATCTTGATCAATTTAACACTTTTCCACTGTTAACATACTAGATTTGGCGCGCGGCTTCCGATGTATAAAAACAGCCAATGCGTCATTCCGGGCTCAGATCTACTAACTCTGGAAATTTCAGCCTGATAATGTTGGTAGTTTTGGAGTGTAACATATGCATCATGCATCTAATCTTTCGCATTTAAAATATGTTTAAGTGTGGTAAGGATTTTTGTTACAGTGCTTACCCGCACTCTGGGCATCTCTAAGTAATGAAATAAGTCTATAATGTTTGGGAACTTATTTCATTTCTTTAAGTGTGGTAGTATGATAATTTGACCAATAAAATGAAGTGTTCTCGTAATATCTCTTTATTATTTTTATTTTCTCCAGCATCCCTGGCCCACATAGACCCTATGTACCAGTACTCCCTCGGATGGTTCGAAGGCCTATTCACGTCTTCTATAGACAACACTGAGAAAGTAGATGAAATCCCCGAACGACTGAAGATTCTTAGAGCTTACTTCACTTATTCGCTGTACGCCAATATATGCAGGAGTCTTTTTGAAAAGGTAACTATCTATCTTTGAGTGGCTTGTGACTAGCATTATTCTAATTGCTAGAAATTAAATCAGAGCATTGTTTAGCTCCAAAATAAGCGATTGAAAACATTGATATTACCTTAAAACTAAAATTAACATTTATAAATACAATGAATGCATAAAAACCTTTTAACGTTTGTGGTTGTATTTTTAAATGTTAATGAATATACCACGAATGCAAAGAAACCCTTTTATACATTCGTGGCTACGTGGTTGTATTTTTAAATGTTAATGAATATAGCCACGAATGCATAGAAACCCTTTTAAATATTTGTGGTTGTATTTTTTAATGTTCAAATGTTTTCTTCTCCCTTCAATTTTGATACAAGATGATTCAATCGATTCGCTGATACATAGTGCAGATATCAAAGATTTAATTTTCTACAAAAAAAAAATTAAGACGGAAGTTCGGTAGATTCATATTGGTGGCGTCTTTATAATTTTTTTCGTAGCCGGATTTCAGTCCTTTAACAATTTTTTTGTTAATTATTTGTTACTCGCATCACTCGTATATAACAGCTACGGCCCTGTCAGTAATGACGTGTTTTGCGTTAAATTTTAGGACAAAATGGTGTTTTCCTTACTACTAACGGTGACAATAATGGTGGCAGAGGGTAGACTGAATCAAAGCCACGTCCTGTTTCTGTTCGGCGGCGGACAGGCGCGCCACGTAGTGCCCAACCCGGTACATTTCCTGAGCCCGCAGAACTGGGCCGAATTCAATGCGTAAGTACAAGTCGATAAAAGTCAATATATTTATGAAAACTTGTTTTACACTCATAAAAATATCAAAAGCTTCCTTAAAAATAGCGATATAATATAAGTAATAAGCATAAACTTGCTGTGCCCACAACTAGGCTTCACAAAATTAATGTATCTTTTAAAGGGCAATGTATACGCTTCTACAACAAAACTCCTAGTGAGTTGCAA
Source organism: Eupithecia vulgata (assembly GCA_946478455.1). Classification (NCBI taxonomy): domain Eukaryota; kingdom Metazoa; phylum Arthropoda; class Insecta; order Lepidoptera; family Geometridae; genus Eupithecia; species Eupithecia vulgata. The sequence goes on along the minus strand of OX297862.1, from coordinate 4,328,798 downwards.
AATCTAGCAGTAAATAAATTCAAACACGCAGAAGAAGCAGAAGGTTGCGGGTTCGATTCCCGCCTCGGGACAAATGTGTGTACGATCTACAGACATTTGTTCAGGGTGTTCTGGTCGTTTTCTATATATAATAAAAAATATCTATCTATGTATTGTATTATATTATGTATATCAGTTATCTAGTACCCATAACACAAGCTCTGCTTAGCTTGGGGCTAGGTAATGCTGTGTATTGTCCAGCATTATTTATTACAAATTGTAAAAACCTTTCTGTGCAAAAAATATAAAAGCTTGGGACGGGTTTTGCTCTAACTCGAAAAATAAGAACTAACAGGCTAAAGGTTTCTTCGTCGCTTCTTTACTTGAGTCTAGGTACATACCGAAGCGGCCGAAATAAAAAAATATCACTTTATTTCCGTGTCAATGTTTTATTTTAAGAATGTGACCTTTTCTAAGTGTACATTTTTGTATTTATGGAAATAAAGACTTTTTAATTTGATTTGATTTGTACGTGTAGAATTCGAACCCGCGCCCAGTACGGGTGTGCTCTAACCAACTATACCTTCGTGGCATAGTTGGTTAGAGCAGACCCTACTCGGTTCAACCGAAAATGTTTGGGACCTCTTACGACTATAGCGCCGTTAGCGCCATCTACAGGGGAAACGTTGAAAGTTTTCCAAACCTGCTCAATGACGGACAAATTTTCCACGAAAATTAAAAAGCAATGCGACACCTTTTGTCAATCATACTAAACGTATCTTTATTCAAAAAGCTAAGCCAAGTCCTTTTTCTGTTCGGCGGTGGGCAGGCGTGCCACGTACTGCCCAACCCGGTGCAGTTCCTGAGTTCCCTTCCTGCCCGCAGAACTGGATCGAGTTCCATGCGTAGGAACGGTCAAAAATATGTTGGTGTGTTTTTAAATAAAAACGAAAAATCGAGCAATGTTACATTTTTATAAGTGTTAAGACACTGCGTTTTCACTATGGTAGATTTTTTTCCAGTCAATAATTTTGTTTGACAGGTTAAATGAAATAAAGGGTTTCCAAGGTATCCTAGATCACTTCACGAAAAACATACCGGTCTGGGAGGAGTATTGCGACACGCCAGAACCACATAATCAACCGTTGCCGCCTCCTTATGACAAACTGGACTTTTTCTCGGTAATATTGTGACTCCTTGCATCTACCCTGCCAGAAAATCGTCAGTTGGCACTTCCGTTTTCCGGGCAATCTATATATTATTCACCACATAATTTGCAGAACCCATAAACGTAAAGGTTCTCGAGTGGCGACAGCGATGCAATGCAAAACGGAGTGTGGGAAGACCTCGATAGGCCGAAATCGTGGCGGTCGAAGGGAGTCGATGGATGGAGGCGGGTCCGGACCGCTATTCGTGGCATCGTTTGGGGGAGGCCTTTATCCAGCTGTGGACGTATACGGGCTGATGATGACGACAGTTGATGTCCAGAAATTCATGTCCAGTGCTGGCGTTGGATTATGACGTGATACAACGATGATAATATTCACTTCCTGAAATCTTCATAGTCATCGTCGCATATCAGTAGGGAAAGTGATAGTAAAACGGAAAGAATGCGATGTGAATTTTAGCGGAACTCTCTTTCTTCCCGTTTGAATTGTCTCGAGAATTGTTAATAAATGATCGATTAATAGGAGGATTTGAATAAAATAACTGCTTTATAAAATAACTGCCTGAGTAAGAAGCTTAAGTAGTTAAGCTAAATATGTATGTCTGATTAAACAAATAAAGTTATTTTCTTGTTATTCTTAAGAATGTGCTGTCCAGTCGATTTCTAGAAAATTCTCAAATTTTACAGAAAATGATGGTAATGCGATGTCTGCGCTTGGATATGATGGTTCCAGCAGTTCAGCAGTACGTAGAAGGTAATATCACTTCATCAGATACTATTTCGTCAAAAATCCTATTTAACTCTTTACATAAAGACATTCCAAAAAAAACGATGGTCGATGATTCTATGTGAATTTTTCTGTGTTCAGCATTATTTATTTATTCTGGAAGAAACCTAAAAAAGATATCTACACAGTCCCATTTCATCATCACTTTTATCCACATTCAGTACAAAAGGTCACACCTTTACATTTGGCTATGTAACGCCAAAATAACACTGTAATTTACATAGAGAAGGGACTTCCGGTTATACTCTCATGGATTTTGCTTGCATAATAGACATTATACATGTATAGAGAGTAATATAAAAAAAAAAATTGAGGCAGAAATTCAGGTAAACTCTGTAAAACTACTTGTCGATTTTACAAAGTTACCGGCGCGTGTCTGGCGGCAACAATCGCGATTCTCAGTCACACAGTCTGGCAAAGATATGTCAAAAGGTCTAACAATCCGGGGGCACGTTCCTTCACACGAGTTATTCAAATCAATTCAATTTCATTTATAGTTAAGGTGTCGCTCCTTGTGCTACAATGTTTGTGTGAATTAAAACATTTTAAAGATTCTACGTTTTCAATGCTCTAGCACAATTGGGTCGTCAATTCGTGGAGCCGCCTCTTTTTGACCTGGCATCATCGTACGGAGACTCGCACTGCTGCATCCCGCTGCTATTTGTGCTGACTCCCGGCTCCGACCCCATGGGCACCCTGCTCAAGTTTGCTGATGATCAGGTGACAGTGTACCGTGTTACATCAGTTAGTGGTGACGTCAGCTAGTAGACCATTCTCTTAGACCGGTGACTTCGTATCGGAGAATCGCACTACTGTATCTTGCTCCTCTTCTTGCCAGCTTGTTCTTTTTACGTGTATCTTTATCTTCTTATTCTCCCTCTCGATTAAAGGTGCTCTCGCACTGAGCGGAACTGCACTACAATGGAACTGCGCGACACGGCGCGGCCAGTTATTCTTTGTATGAAATCCTATGAGACTGATCGCACTACGCGTCAGCGGAGCTGCGCGGCCTTTTTGGTGATTTGTTCTAATTTGACGCGGCCACGCAGTTCCGCTGTCGCGTAGCGAGGGGACCTTAAATTTGCTATAATTACGATCAGCAGCACTCAGAACGCGATTTATTAATCTTTAATTAATGACATCCTTTAGAAAACTAAAATGCATGGTAAATTTATGTGACATTATAAGTAGGTGTAATCTATGGGGAATTTCACCTAACATTTCAGGGCTTCGGATCGTCCCGTCTGTTCTCTCTATCGCTGGGGCAAGGACAAGGCCCCATCGCAGTCAAGCTGATCGACGAAGGAGTTCGCAGCGGCACGTGGGTGGTGCTGCAGAACTGCCATCTGGCTAAGAGCTGGATGCCCATGCTGGAAAAGGTGGGTTTTTGCTTGAGAAGGTGGGTTTGGGAAGGTTTTCACGGAAGATCTTGCTTAATTCATCACATCAGTATTAACGCAAAAATTTGGCGATAGCTAGCCACATCCAACATCTGCCAGCAGTCTTTCGCAGTTCGAAATCACACTAAGGCCTGTATTATGAAAGGTTGCTCTCAATTTTTTTTTGGTCTAATTCTTAAGCTTGGAGTTGCACAGCGGGCTATGGAAAGAATCATGCCCGGGTTTTACTTTTTTTTGATAGAATCCGGGATACAGAAATCTGTAGAAGAACTAAAGTCACCGAACATAGCTTTCAGAATTAGTAAGCTGAAATAGTGGCAATGGGCAGGTCATATAGCTCGCAAAACTGATAATCAATGAGGAGTAGGTCCGCGACGGTTCTCGAGTGGCGGCCGCGACGCAACGCGAAACGGAGTGCTGGACCATCAACTCGATGGACCGACGACATCGGAGCGGTCGCAGGGAGTCGATGGATGGAGGCGGCTCAGGACCGCTCTTTGTGGCGTCATATGGGGGAGGCCTATGTCCAGCAGTAGACATGCCGCCTGCTATGATGATGATGAATGATATGTTAATCATTTAATAACTTTATACAAGGTTCATTGAGATTCATGGTTGACCTTGCATTACAGTGAGTATGGCTGAGCCCTGCGGACTATCCACCCTCTATCTCAAAAACGGTTCAACGTATGAAAAAAATTCTAGGCCAAAGCTGTAGCAAATTTTATGTTCTACAATTTTGTAATTTATGATGATGTTAACATCATTGGATCTATAGGAACCGAGATAATCGCGAAAAATCGTTTTTGTGACCTTATGACCTTGAATAACTTACGGCGCAGACACGAGATTTTATGACACTTTTTAGACAACTTTAAGACACCAAAATGAAGGCGTACACGAGTTTACAGCTTATTATCCCAATTCCGAGGTGATACCTATAATACGACTGCACTTCTATAGTGCAGTCGTCGTGCATGCACATAACAAATATTTAAAAAATTGTAGTAAAGTATTTAGGAACCAAGGTATTTGCAATAAGGAACCAGTTAGTTTTTTACTACAATAAATCTTAACTCTTCATGTTTTCCCAAAACGTGTAAACAATCAAAATATATCAAAAAAAATATAAAACTATCATTGTATGGATTGGTTCCTTGTTGCAGAACTGGGTCTAGTTATTGTATCCTGGAATAAACTGTAGACTAGTTATCAGTATGAAAGAAGAAAAAATTACACAAACCATTAAATAAATAAATAAATAAAATTTTGTATTTTTGTGTAGATTTGCGAAGGGCTGACGCCGGACAACACCCACCCAGACTTTAGACTCTGGCTGACGTCGTATCCAGCGGATCATTTCCCTGTCTACGTGCTGCAAAACGGCGTCAAAATGACTAATGAACCGCCACAAGGTAATACATTACACAACACGAAAACTTTTGCAACTTTATTGTACGATAATAAATTAAATATGTAAGAAAACTTGAATGCAGAAATTGAACGGATAAAACTCGTTGACGTGAATACGGATTACTTAGCTGTAGAGATTTGCTGTATACCCAAACATATAAATCATCTAAAGATCGACCATCAAATAAAACTTTTTAAACTTTCGCCATTTGTTGACATAATATTATAGATTATGTAACGGGTATTTATTGCGTATCTTTTGTTTTCCCCAACGTTTCTATCGCGTTTCAGCGATTGTGATCACGGGGCGACTGGATGTACTCGGGAGTTAAAGCCGAGAATTGACGCCAGTTTCCACGACTACCTTCAATTCGCCTTCAGAATTAGGAATGTGTGTGAATGAGGAATGAAGACAAATTGAGGGTTTTGGTAAAAACTGTCGTCAATTCTCGGCTGTTACTCCGAGTAGTAACGCGATCAAGTGTCTCAAACGCTTGTTGAGTAGCATTTATTTTTATTAGGTATTTCATGAAACTTAGTTTATATGTTTATGTTAACAAAACGCCGTCATTCTTATTTTTTTCGACTGTTGTTATTAATCTGATTTAGTTTTTTTCTGTGGAAACTTATAATTAGCCGTCACTTACACAACATTTTTGTTAATTATTTACCTACCTGTTAGTTTTCCTAAAATTGTAAAATAAAATAATAAAAACGTCGATGAAAAGAAAAAGTATCAGGTTTCAAAACCAAAAATTAAAATCAAAAGCACGAAATTGTAAAGGTTCATAATAAAACATTTCTATTTGAAATCCAGGTCTCCGCGCCAACATCGCACGCTCCTACCAAAGCGACCCTATCAACGACCCAGAGTGGTTCGAAGGCAACAAGCAAATGGCTCACTTCAAGAAGCTCCTATTCGCGCTGTGTTTCTTTCATGCCGTGGTTCAAGAGAGGAGGCAGTTCGGGCCTCTAGGGTGGAACATCAGATATGAGTTCAACGAGACTGATCTCAAGATCAGCGTGACGCAGCTTTATATGTTCCTGAATGAATATGACGTGAGTTGAAAATAATATGCTAGAAACTTTCAACTTAGTTTTTCTACGAATTAATACGGAATATATTATCTAATGTCCCAGCGTGGGGATTATGGGCATTACCCCAATGTGATAAAAAAATCAGGAGAGGCCTGCATCCGGCAGTGGACCATTATAGGCTGTTGAGGAGAAATACGGCGATAAAGCAATTTGGACTTACCTACCGGTTTTTTTTTACTCATATTAAATCTTTTAGATTAGGGTAAAATGACGACATCTATCAACTAAACTGATCTTAGATCAGTGTAGAGATCTTTCGTAGGTACATTTTGCTTCAATTTTACGGAATAAATTTACCCACCGCGCGCGAGATTTCCATTAGTATGTGATTTGTTAACGTAAAGCCTTAACGCAATTTAACGCAATGCTTATAATAACTTTAAAAGTAAGGCATAAACCCAGCACAAACACAGATTTTGCAAAATGCTATCATACTACAGAGAACACTCAAAAACAGCAAAACTAATTTCCAACTTCCTTTAAAACGCGTGGAAACATGTATGCCACGTTATTAAAACTTTTACTATTTGACATTGCAACCCGCATCTAACTCCGACCGCAATACGTAATGCTACGAAGCGTAGCAATTTGCGTAGCAGCTTACAAACTGACGAGCGTTCTGAATTCCTCATCGGAATTTTAGGATTATGTTTAATGAGTGTATATATGTATAGATTTTTTATATTTCTTTGTCGCTTTAGTACTGCACTGTAATGGCAATGTAAATATGTGTACTATAAAATATATAAATAAATAACGCGCGTAATTCTATACATTTGAATAGAGCGGTACGCAAATACTAAAATCAGATTATGGATATTCAGTTGACATTGACAAAAGTAGTGCGATTAGCATTAATTCCTCTGATCAATATGAAACTTAAGTTTCTTTTAAGATAATTATGTGTAAGGCAAGGTTCCGGTATTCAGATTATGAATTCAGTCCCTGAATTTAGAAAGACATGAAACCGGAACCCTCAAAACAGAAACTGAAGCCTGAAACCTGAAATCTGAAATCTGAAATCAAATTAAAAAAAATGTATATAATCTGATGTAAAAAAAAATATATAAATAAATAAAACATAAATAAGAACATTTTCAGTCAAAATTATGATATTAAAATTTCAAAGGGACCTAGTGAGCTATCAAATGAAAGCTCAATTTGTTTGTTCCCTGTGTTAGCACGTTTAATATCTTAAAAAGAAAGAGTACTAGAAAAATGCAACGCTTTTATTAAATGGATCAATTGAGCTACCTGTAGATTGTTTGCTGTTTCAGTTTCGATTGTAAATAGGTACTAGTTTTATCAGTTTATTGTAATTTTTTGCTTGCATTGCTTTTCGATTCTGCTCAATCTCCTATATTTTTAAGCTATTATAGATGTGAACAATAAGCCTCTAGGTATCTTGTAATACGTCCTTACCGCGCCAAATTGACGCTCGCCATGCTCGTAACTCTCCCTAAAACAATGAGAACCAGGATTATCTTCTCAATATGCCGTGTTCCGGTGCAATAGAACCCAATTGAGAGCTGCGGTAACCACGTTGCCTGCACGCTGCCGTGACATGTAGGGTAAAGTCAAGCTCTACGCCCCAGGAGGGATACGTGCCCCAATGATAATACACTGAACTCTATGAAAAAAGTACGGACTTAGGCGGGACTGGTCAGTTAGTTATTGTGTATAATTTTTTTAACTTCGTCTTTGATTTGGTATAAAATACTCACTTATATTCTTAATGTTATATATTTTTTTCATTTTCAAATCAGAATTTTCCATTCCATTCCATTAAGACACCCTGTAGTTACAAGTTCACACACCCGACAGTATTCCGGATCCAGTAAACAGATCCATTGTGGGAATGAACCCTTAAGTGAGATGGTTAACAAGCGCCTCACCATTTTCAATAAAAAAAACATTAATAATAGCAACTTCTAAAAATAAGTTTTTATTTACTTATATTATATAGCGGAAGTTAACGTAAATATTTAGCTTAAATTGTAATTTTCTGAAGTTATTACAGTGGGCACGTATCACCACTGTGGCAACTACCCCTACCTTACCCTAGTTGGTTGGGAGAGCCGATGAGAATTCAATTACAGTTTTACACCGTCAGATTGTTTCTATGCATATTGCGCACTTTCTGCAATTAAAAGTTAAGTTGGCATCGTGTTACTTTGTTCGCTTTGTTTATACCGGGTGGTTCTCATATTTTGTTTGTAGCAGATAAATTACGGCTATTGCTATATTTATCTTCATTTCCTAATAACTATTGGATTTCCAGAATACCTGCCGTACCTACTGAGTTCTTTGTGTGTCCTGTACGGAAGAGAGAGAGATTTAACCTAGACTTTCTTTTTTTAAATTTTACTCTTACTGTCGAGACTTACGGTCGAATACTCAAACGCAAGTTATATTTAAGTAAGTCTTAGGTGGCGATTTTTGAAATGCGTTACTTAAGACGTGCATTTAAATAAAATACAAATAAATAAATAGGTAATAAATATTTCCCAAAAAAATTAAGTCGAATATTTTTGAGAACTTATTTAATTTCTTAGAGAGTGCGGGTAAGCACTATAACAAAAATCCTTAAATAAATAATGGTTGGTCAATTCACACAGCATTATCTATTTGAGTTGTGATTGTCCGTAACTAAATAAAACCACCAAAATCAGTATCATCATAACCCATTGAATTAATAGTATTTCACCTATTTTTGTATTGTAGGACGTACAATTCGTGGCACTACGCTACCTAACCGGCGAGTGTAACTACGGAGGTCGAGTCACTGACGATTGGGATCGGCGCTGTCTCAACACTATCCTCTACAAATTCTACAACCCACGGACCATCTATGAAGACAAGTATCCTTTGGATCCTTCAGGTAAGTCGTATTCTAAACTCTCTTAAAACTTCTTCAATCAATCTTGCTTATTATTCATATTAGACGACATCTGTGGCGCGGTGGGTAAAGGTCTGCCTGCGACGCAGGAGGTTGCGGGTTCGATTCCCGCCTCGGGACAAATGTTTGTACGATCTGCAGACATTTGTTCAGGGTGTTCTGGTCGTTTTCTATGTATGATAAAAAATATCTGTCTATGTATTGTATTATATATATCAGTTATCTAGTACCCATAACGCAAGCTCTGCTTAGCTTGGGGCTAGCATTATTTATATATATAAATTTTTTTTATTTATTTACTGTGGTATTTTTCGTATACAGGTTCAAGTTTTTATTTCTAAGTAACAACAAAATTTATCAATGCCGTTCTTCAACTTAATTTGTTTTCGTTTACTGTTTTTTCTTCATCTGTTGTCGTTCTTGTTACGGAGATTAATGTTCAAGTATTTCATCTCGCACTCTGCCGGGTTAAAAATTAGTAATTTGTCCTATGTCCGTCCTCGGGATACCATATACCTCCCTGCCAAATTTCATTATGATCTGTTCAGTCGTTTAGGCATGAAAATTTAACAGACAGACAGACAGACCGAGTTATTTTCGAATTTATAATAATTATAATTATGGATGTCCTTTACTAAAACCACTTCACCATAATCGAAGTTGATATACTCCTGAGCGTAGCGAGGGAAAACCACCCATTATAACTCGGTCTTGTGGATGACAAGAGTTAATAATGGGTGGTTTTGTCCCGCGTGAAAAACGACACTTTCACCTCAAGTGTGAGAAAATCAGAAGAACAATCAAAACTTACTTTCAGTAAATACCTATTCCACACCGATTTCACTTCTCTACTTCACGAATTTGTCGTTAGTCTTAAAATAATATATTTCTTGTGATTTCAACCGCAATAGATAGAATCACAGCACATAGAAGGACGAGCGAACACCGCGCGGTGAAGGCGAGAAAGGGAGGCAAGAACCAGCCCGCGCGCAATTTCACTGCTTTTTATTTATAAATTTGATATTGCTCTAAAATAATACTCCTTCGCAAAAAAATAAACTATGTTGTTGTTTAGTTAAGTATTTTTTAGACGACATTTCATTAAAATATGTTAAATAAATAGGAAACTGGTTTTCCGTAGTAAAAATTAAAATTTAGAGGAAACTTTGCGTCAAGTTGAGTCAATCGTGTTTCGACTTCTATAACGCACTAACTTAAATCCTAAACTTTCGAGGATCATCAAAAAAGATTAAATAGTGTTATCTTGCCTTAAAATTGATTTTTCGTACAGACAAAACCTGGGTTTTGGGTCCTACTTCATCTTAACCTAGACCTCAAAACTATTTTTACGCTAAGCTCCGCTATTACACACGATTTGAGCAAGAGAAGTGAAAAATTACATTCAGATTTTTGTTACATTCAAAGAGAAATTTAACTTTGACTAGCAAACTTACTGCAGTAGCTCGCAGCGATGTTTGCTTCACATCCAGTTCTTGTGTTACTTAATTAGTAAACAAAGCCCGTACAATGTAGAACCACGTAGGATGTAGTGAGAGGAGTGCTCATTACTGCAGTAATTTAACCTTTGTGTTGTCTGATTTAATTCTCTGCCTGGAAACTTGCCATCAGTTTGACTATTGTGTTTCTAAATGGCGATGGATAACAAAATATCCATCTAGAACTTTAAAAACGAAAAACCAGTTCTCAGTATTCCATGGGAATAAAGCTAACTGATTCAGACGGAATAGAATAGAATAAAATATTTATATAAAACGTGTAGGTACATATTTTTTAGCGAATACTGCACTATTATTGAACCAACGTTGTTAACAAAGCCGCGTTGTAGCGAAAGGAGTAAAAAGAGAAAAGCTAAGCCTTTAACCTCGTAAAAATACTAATAACTAGCTTTTAGAGTTCGCCCCAGCTTTGCACGGGTTTATTCTATAGCCTATGTTACGCAGTCATCATATACATAGCTTTCTACGGCAAAAGAATTTTCGATATAATATTTATAATATTAGAGTATTATGTACTCTAATAAAGAGGAAAGATTTGTTTTTTGTATGTAACGAATAAATGAAAAATAAAAAAAATAAAAACTACTGGACTGATTTCAAAAATTCTTGAGATGAATAAAAAATAAACCCACCTTTCATAAAGCTTGATGAGATAGCAAAAGATAATATTTTAAAGCTTCTTCGTAAGCTTTTGCGTTACCAATTTTCACTAAACAGAGGCTCAACATCAAAACTTTCGACCAAATGTGACCAAAGTTGTTCCACTTGTTCGGAAAACAATTTTCCATCAGCAATGCATTTCCATAGCCATTCCAAATATGTAATTCGCAGTCTCTAGCAATTACTCTATTGTGGAATGTAGGCAGGATAGCAAGGAAAATGTAACATGCTTTCAGACTTGATTATGTCGCATCGTTGTTTCATTTCAATTAAATAAGTCTATTTCAGCATGTTGTTTAATTAAAATTTAGATATTACTTAACATAAAAAAGTGGCACATAATAATTTGCTTCTCAGCTTTGGTGGAATTTGGCCCTTATACAGGATGATTGGGTGCACAGTTTCAACGTGAAACTACAATAGATCATTTGAGAACTAGAGAACCATTTGAGACATGGTTGCCTATCCTCGAACAAATAATCATAAAAGAATTAGTTTTGTTGGTTTTTGAATGACTCACTCGTTTTACAGGGGTCTACCACGTACCAACACTAAAGGAGCATTCAGACTTCATAAATTTCTCCCGATCTCTGCCCGTCGCCACTCCACCAGGCGTATTCGGCTTCCATCCCAACGCTGACATTACCAAGCACTTCCGGGAGGCAGAAGAACTACTCGACACTGCAATACTTACTCAGGTACTCATATATTTAACTGTGCTTAGTAAAGGGGCCGAGGGTATGGATGATTGGGCTGTCAAAAGGCGTATGAGGGATTGGACGTAGACCTGTCAGCCGGCTTAGGTACGAATTGACGAGTTAGAAGCCGATCTCATTGCTTCTAGCTAATGAAAGATAGCTCAGAAGATGTTGCCTGGAGAAGTCTTGTGTTGGGCGCTATGATCCACCTTGAGGCGCTAAGTAAGTATACCAAGCACTCTCGAAAGAGAGGCGGATGAGTTACTTAATACCGCTATTCTTACTCATTTACTTGTATATATTTAGCTGCATGCCGTATAGGGCACTACAACAGTGGATCGCCTTTTGCCTGTTGAGCAATCTCCAGGAGCGATCTGTCAAAAACTCAACATCTGTGGAGCGGTCTTCTGGAGATCGATTTAGGTTGTGACGTATTTTTGAACTGTTGTATAGCAACCTTTACTGCTCTAACTTCTACAAAGTGTAAGGCAAAAACCAAGGATAACGTCCATGCTATCTCTAAAACTCTCCAACGAAGGACATGGAATCAAATAGATTAATTTGAAGTTAGACTATAGTGTTACAATAACTGAATAGTAGAGTAGATCATTACATAAACAATAAGATTAATTGTAAATAAATAAGGATAGAAATTGAATGGAAAAACATTTTTAAAATTCGTAAACCCATAGCAAGTACTAATATTGTGTAGTAGTGTATATCTTGATGTACGTTTATATATAGCTCCATTATTTAGAACAAAATGAGTTGTCATTGTATTGTATTAACATGTAAATAATATCTTTTGTTTCATCCACATTCGCCATTTGGATCGTAACAGGACCGCCTGGTAAGTAATCATTTGATTTCAATATACTAGTTGTAATAATTTTATGTTATCACATATTCTATCTTTATTTATTATTTTCATGCTGACAGGATCTTGTAAAATTGGTAAGAAAATTACGTTTTACTGATAATATACATGTAAAACTTTTTTATTCTATGTACCTAACATTTTTTTCGTATCACGCTTAAGTCAAACTCCTGCTTAATTTTGCAATACGAAATAACAACCCAAATAATAATCATAATAATCGCAAATAATAATCGGTGGTTTTGGCCCGAGTGCTACACTCTAGATTTACACTTTAATTGCGAGAAAAAAAAACTCGCCTTTATTAAAATAATACGCACGTTTTTCACTTTTCTACTTCACAAATGTGTCGTAAGTCTTTAAACATTATGCATTACCGTCATTTTGACCGCAACAGATTCATTATTAATTATGTCTTTGCCATTCTGTTCCATTTGCTCATTATTATCGCTTGATGATATTCTCAATTAATTTCAAGCCACGTTAACCTTCATTCAATTTATATTTAACAAAAAAAACTACGAAATTTTATGCTATTACCAACTTTTTTATGTCTTTGTTACGCACAAGGCAAAGTTTACATTCTGCCGTGGACCAGGGCGCTTTCAGTTAAATTTGTTAAATAAATTCATATGTATTTTCTTTGCGTGGAGCATCAAAAAATCTTCATGTAAGAGACGAAAGTCAATACTTTCGTCTCTTACATGAAGATTCTTTGATTTTTTGATTTATTTTTCTATTTTTTTTAATATCATTAGCCCATCCAACGATGGGCTAATGATATTAAAAAAAATAGAAAAATAAATCATAACTAGGGATAACATTCGCATTTTAGTCACGCTATGCTATCATGGCGAACTTTTTGTGCATGAAGAAGTGAACAATATAACAAAAAGGTTATGTGTCTATCATCCACATACCTATATAGTTTTCGATCTCCTTCAAAACTTCTTCAACAGTGGTAAGTTTACGGTAAGTGAGCTTACTGTGGCTTTAACTTTTGACAAAAAAGAACAATGAAAGCGAAACTCAAATAAAAGCACAATTCGAGCAATACTGTGCGATTATCTGGCATTATTATTTATTTACTTGCTTTACAATGCTTAGTAATCAATCCTTCTTACATAACATTCCTGCTTATGTTTTTCTGTACTGATTGTGTTGTAATCCAAACAAACGTTTATGTATCTTTTCAACAAAGCCTAATTTCCTAGGACACAATGGCCTCTGGCACCGGCGACGCCACCCCTGAAGAACAAGCCATGGCAATAGCCGAAGACGTTCTAGCACGCCTTCCGGACAAGATCCTCTCCGGCCCGTCGCATGAGGGCGAAATCAAGCCTCAGGACATGACGCCTATGTCCATAGTCGTGATACAGGAGGCTGCGAGATACGAGAAACTAGTCCATGTCGTTAGGAGCAGCGCAAGGGCGGTCATTGGTGCTGTTCAAGGTAACTAGTGCCTGTCTTGTGGGAGAGGTCAAGCCTCAGGACATGACGACCATGTCCATAGTCGTGATACAGGAGGCTGCGAGATACGAGAAACTAGTCCATGTGGTTAGGAGCAGCGCAAGGGCGGTCATTGGTGCTGTTCAAGGTAACTAGTGCCTGTCTTGTGGGAGAGGTCAAGCCTCAGGACATGACGACCATGTCCATAGTCGTGATACAGGAGGCTGCGAGTTACGAGAAACTAGTCCATGTTGTTAGGAGCAGCTCAAGGGCGGTCATTGGTGCTGTTCAAGGTAACTAGATGACGTGTAATTATTTCTAGATCATTACTTTAACAGTAATATTAAAATAGGTTGCGGCGGCGCTTGTTTGAGTCGAGGTTTAAGTAAGGAGGAGGAGGCGTTAAGTTATCTAGTACCCATACTTTTGACCCTTACTCATCGAAAACTATCATTCTAACAAGGTAAAGGTTTCTTGTTCGCTTCTTTACTTTACCTTAAAAAGATTGAAGTGGACAACAAAATCAAAGTGATCACTTTATTTCCTAGTTTTACTTATGTAATCTGACTTTTTGTGACGTGTCCAAGAGTCCTGTAAGGTCTAAAGGAAATAAAGCACTTTGCATTTTGAATTTTTGCTCAGCTTGGCGCTAGATTATGCTGTGTGAATTGTCTACCCTTACTTATTTTCCCCATGTCTTTGGCCAGGTGTTTCAGTCCTCAATGATATAACAGAAGAAGTGCTGACCAGCATGGTACGCGGCCGAATTCCAGCGCTGTGGGCCGGAAAGAGTTACCCCTCGCTGAAACCGATGGCGGCGTATTTCAATGATTTGCTCGCGAGACTGGAGTTCTTGCAGGTATATTTAATATTTTATTTTTTAAAAATTCGTATGTATTTGATGAATTCATTGTTGAACGTAAACGGGCTGACTTGGAACCGAAACCTCACTTATCCAAACCCCTCGTAAAGGTGGTTCGACACGGGTTGGCGCGAGATTTAAATTTTTATGCTTTCCACAAACTAGCAAATAATATAAAAGTAAATTGCTCAAAAAATAAATAAAAAATCAAAAACCATTTTTAGTAATATAATCTATAATATAAAAATGAATCGCAAAATGTGTTGGTAAGCGCATAACTCAACAACGCCTGGACCAATTTGGCCAAATCTTTTTTTAAAATGTTCGTTGAAGTTCAAGGATGGTTTTTACGGCGAGAAAAATTAGAATTATTGCTGGAAAAACCCTAAAAATAGCCCTTCTTTTTCCCATACAAATGATTTGTAACTAAAACGTAGTCAATTTGAGCTTTATTGCTAAAATAACTACCCGTGCGAAGCCGGGGCGGACCGCTAGTTAATGATAAAATCAACTTCAATTGACTGGTATTTTCGGAGCATTTGGGAAAATAAGAGGTTTTGTACTATCAACATTTTCCAAAATGCTCCGAAAAAAGCAACTGAATCAAAGTTGGTTTTATCATTTACTTGTGCAAACGAAAAAGTATTTAAAACCACAAAAAAATAAATTCTCGCGCCAACCCGTGCAAACCTTCATAATTGAAACGTTGGTGTAACGCAAACTAGGTTCGTAGTTTACATATAAAATGTATTTTCAATATGCTTATAAATATAGATATATAAATCATAAAGTGATTAAGCCTCTAGCCGAATTTCCACATCGGTCTCTAGAGTCAAAATGTTAATCAAGTTCCCAAGCTACGTCTAATCCAAGACATTGGGTATGCTTTTAGCGGTCTGTATATTTATAATGAATCATTGTATCCAAACGAAACTGTTTTTGGAGCCTAAACTGAAACAGAACTTTGTGTTTACGTATGTCTGTACCAGACCTTCAATTCAATGGACCGAGTCCATCGTAGCGGTCGCAGGGAGTCGATGGATGGAAGCCGGCTCAGGAATGCTCTTTGTGGTGTCGCGTCGTATGGCCTTAATACAAAAATAAATAATAATTAGTAAAAAGGATGTAGATTGTAGAGTAATAAAATTTTGACGATTATTTATTCCCTTGTAGCACTGGCACACCAACGGTCCACCACTAGTGTTTTGGCTCTCTGGTTTCTACTTCCCGCAAGCTTTCCTCACAGCGGTGCAGCAAGGGTACGCGAGGAAGTACAGGATACCTATCGACCAGCTCGCTTATCACTACGAGGTAACTATATAACATCATCGCTGCCGAATCGTTGGTACAGCTCGTTTGTGAAACAGCTAGGCAGTCTACAAAACGGCCCCATTCAGTCAAATTTCTAGGTACCCTCATTGTGACGGTGTGGTTTCATTACTTAGTACGCTAAGCACTGGTATTGTTGTCTATACTCCGATAATGAAAGATATTTCATGTCAAAGACATTTAGAAATGAAAACAGATAACAAAAATAGAAAACAACAAGGTAACAGCGAAAGTTAACTCTAAAAACTAAAACATAAACTTCAACGAAACATATTCTCACTTGTGCATCGAAAAATGTAATTTGAATTCGAAAACGATCGTGAGGTCCATTAAATTAATAAAAACTTTCAAAACCACAAAAAAAGTTTGCTTCTGTCTTTTGTATTCGATGACGATGTGAAGTAACTTTTCTATATTCTACCCTAGACAACAACCCATGTGTACACTTAATACTTGTTTCTAGAGTTATATATATTTTAGGGTTTAGAGATCGGTTTCGAAACCCTTATCTAATGGTCTCGGTCTGTCCGTCCCCGCTCTTTCTTGAATCAGTAACGGCTAATCAACGAAAAATTTAAAATAATAATACATAATAATCGTGCGCCAATACTGATGTCCAGCAGTGGACTGGTATAGGCTGATGATGATGATTATGATGAATACTGATTTAAAGAAAAAACAATAATTATATAAAACTAACTAAGCTTAATCTGTATCTATATGTCTGTATCTGGCACAGCGCATCAGCATTGCTATACAGCGGGGCAATGCAGCCAGTGTCTTAGGCACGCTTCCAACTGGTATTGATATGGATCAGTTGAGCTACCTGTAGATTGTTTGCAATAGTTTGCAGATAGCTTAATTGTTTCTATTGTAAATACTAGTTTTAATTTAAATTTGTTATTTGATTGTTATAATAAAAATAGATGAAAATAAAAAAATTCAAGTTGTCCTGACAATAATTTTGTGACAGTAATATTGTACAATAATGTGGCGTTTGTAAAAAAGTATATACATATATATTTTATGGAAAAATATTTCTCTACATTTTTCCTTAAAATATAGATCTATATCAGACTGACCGACTGACGGACTGACAGATTGATGGATTGATGGACTGACGGACTGACGGACTGACAGACTGAGACTGACGGACTAACGGACTGATGGACTGACAGACTGACCGAATTCAAAGCTAGAAACAGGCGGATGCCAAAATAAAAAGTTTTATCTCGAAGCCCACCAAAATGTTACTGACCACTTGCATTTTTTATGAAAACTTGTCAGTATGTGCTTTGTTTCATGCCTCAGTATTAAAAACAAGTTTTTTTAATATGGGTGGTACGCGCGAATTTTCTTTTTCATTGCATTCTGTACAGTTTGACTAAAATAGTACATTTCTCACCTAGGGCAGGAAAATAAGAAATGTCTCAGATCACATGTAATTGTTGACCGAGGCGAAGCCCGAGGTCGACAAACATATGATCTGAGGTTTTCTTGTTTCCTGCCCGTGGTGAGAATACTATTTTCCTCCTCGACGGAGGCGGAAAGCGGCATTTACTAATTTTAGCGCCGCGTGAGGAAAATTGACGCTTTCCGCCCGGAAAATGTTTTTTATTTTCCTCACAGGTGAAGTATAAAGCACTGTGTATAACTCGGAAGAAAATGCGATTCCCAACTCGTGTGTATTGAGGCCCTCAGCTGCGCTTCGGTCCTCAAACTACACCCTCCTCGTCGGGAATCGGTTATTTTCATCCCTCGATAAACAATGTACTATTGCATATCTAAACCGTATTATGCGTTGGTGCAGTTTTTGTTTTGAGTGAATTGAATACCTTACTGTACAATTTTTAGTATCAAAGGAAATTATTTTTTTTATTAATGTTTATATTAATAAAATTTAATTTCCTTTGATACTAAAAATTGTACAATTAGAACTAGCACTTCCAATTGAGCTATCTGCAGACTGTTGATACTGATCCATATCAATATCAGTTAGAAGTGTGCCCAAGACGCTGGCTGCATTGCCCCGCTGTTTGGCAACGCAGATATTGTTTCTGTTTCCTTGTGCTTTTGTTAATTTTAGGATTTAAAAATAAAATATTTTATTAATAAAAATAATATTTTACACGTCAATTGTTCAGTTTCATAAATTACACTACAATACTACGAATAAATTTATTTATTCGTAGCTACAATATAATTAATGAATTAATAATATTTATGATTCATCTTGTGAAACATTACAATGTATTGGTTTTTCAAATAAGTAGCTAATTAGTTGGTGGGGAGGGCTATTATACAGTTCGGGCAAATTATTTGATAAGTCTCTAACCTCTTTTCTTTGTAGGTGCAAAAAACGTTTGAATTGTTCGAAAGTCCACCAGAGGGCGTGTTTGTGAAGGGTTTGTTCATGGAAGGCGCGCGCTGGAACATCGAGAACGAATATGTCGACGAATCTCACGCCAAGATACTGTACGATGACTTTCCACCGGTGAGTGAACTAACTGTACAGTACAGACACTGGTGTTATTGATGTTTTTTTAGTTAGAACTAGGTTCTGCCGGCAGTTTCGACTGCGGTTTTCCGGGATAAAAAGTAACCTATGTCCAACAACGGGATACTAACATATACCTCCCTGACAAAATTGCATTGAGATCCTTTCAGCCGTTAAGGAGTGAAAAAATAACAGACAGAGTTATTTTCGAATTTATAATTTAGTATGGATACAGTATAATATCATAACACGACCGATGTGCCGCGGTGTGCGAAGGTCTGCCTGCGTTGCAGGTTCGATTCCCGCCTCGAGACAAATGTGTACGATCTGCAGACATTTGTTCAGGGTGTAGCTTTGTAGTTTTCGAGTGAATGATCCGATTTACAATTAATTATTTTATTTGAAAGGTGTTTATTATGAGTGTTTTTAACTGGGTGCCACAAAACAAGTCTAGTAAGCCGAAAGGGCTTTTCTTCCAAGGCATTTTTTTAATATAGTGTTTTTTTATTAAATCTAAATTATTTTTGAATATTTTTATTTATAAATGTAAGAGTAATTATAAAAGAACAAGAAAAGGAAAAAAACATCATCATGGCGATGACAAATATTTTGTCGGTTAATTTCGCAATGACGTTGGCACCCTATAGTGTAGATATAAATATCAACTTCAGCCTATATTAGTCCACTGCTGGACATAGGCCTCCCCTAATGAGCGCCATAGCGATGTAAATATAAATGTTTGCAAACTCAAAACTCGAGAACGACTGAACCAATTTAGCGAAATTATCCTTGAAGACCGAGGAAGGTTCTTAAGAACAGATAAATTTAAAAGTACGCCGTAAAAACTACCCAAATAAAATTCGACGCGGGTAACGCCGCGAGGCGCAGCTAGAGTTGAATAAAAATCGGTGCAACTGCTCAAATTTTATGATTTACATACGTTGTAAAAGTACCTACTATTTTTATTATCATGTTTTTTGGAATTGAGTCATTACATGATCGAGAAAGTTTTTAGCTAGTGTTCGATGAAAATAAGTGCAATAGATCGTAATAATTGTTCATCACTTAATGGCCCGTATCATGAAAACTTGCTCAGTCATCGATTTAAGTTTGAGTATAGCTTTTATAACTCTTATACGTCACTCAAGAATAGATCTGTAACTGTGCAAGCTTTCATAATATATTTCATAATATATGTAGATTAATGCATTCACTGCGCAACCTCCGAGCCGCTCCGCCGCCCCCTGGAGGTCCCGCGGCAGGACACGTGCGCCGTAAGCCATGAAAGTGTTAAAGTGAAGTGGTTTTCGAATGGTTGTAAAATTTCCTATTTTTCCTTAGGTATGGCTGATACCTCTCAAGCGGGAAGATGTCCCAACAGACGTGTTCTACAACTGTCCATTGTACAAGACGGGCGACAGACGCGGAGTGCTGTCTACCACCGGACACTCTACCAACTACATCCTCTTCATGAGACTCAACACCAAGTTGGACCCTGATCATTGGATCATGAGAGGAGTGGCTTTGCTCACGCAGCTGCCATTCTAGATTGTTCTAGAAGTTTCGAGTGAAACTTGGTGCTATTTCAAAATTTAGTCACCGTGATTGTTTGTTTTTTTTTTGTCCTTTTTTTTTGCTTGTCGATTGTAGGACATGAAATGCATTTTAGGTTTGCGCCATTACCAAGCTTTGAAGAATGAGTTTAAATTTATACAGGTTGCTATAGACCCCGAAGGGATCAACTCAGCACATTATTTCGTAGCACCCTGTATGTACCCATAGCAACTTCTCTAAGCGACGGTTAAGTACTACAAGAAGGACCGTCTCTGAGTATTGTCCACCACCGGAAATTCTACCACTAGGTACAATAAGGCCCGTATTAAGCTTGCTCAGTTTTCAATCTGTGCTTGAGTAACGATCTTGTATGGAAAATGCGTTACTCAAGCATATATCGACTGCGCAAAATTTCATAATACGGGCCGATCATTTATCTCTAGATGATGCTGAAAACTAAGACGGGTCCTGATCATTGCATTATGAGGGGCTGCCTTCTCTATGCAGATTCCGTTTTAGAACAATTTATTTGATATTTGCTGGGATGTGAAGACAAAGTCGCGATAATTTGATATATGCTAGGATGTCAAGACAAAGTCGCGATAATTTGATATTTGCTGGGATGTCAAGACAAAGTCGCGATAATTTGATATTTGCTGGGATGTCAAGACAAAGTCGCGATAATTTGATATTTGCTGGGATGTCAAGACAAAGTCGCGATAATTTGATATATGCTGGGATGTCAACACAAAGTCGCGATAATTTCGTTTTATTTTGTAGCCCGTAAACTTTTTGAAAAAGGTTCAGTTCCTTGTGATAACTTCTCCCCAACGTTACATTAATGAGTCTGAATATAGATCATGGGTTGGGTGACCTAGTTTACGAATGATCCACTTGACACTTGGCGTTATTTCATAATTAAGTCGCGGTGCACTTTTTATTTTGTACTTCTTTTATTTCGCGGATCCGTTTATACGTCCGATAATGGTTTTCGTCTTTTTGACTGTCCATAAACTTGAGGTGCTTAAGTCTACTTCCTTAGTTTTATTTATTATTTTTTAAGTTACAAACTCTTGTCCTTAATGTAAGAAAAGGAAATGGGAGGTTGTTTGATTGCTGATTGGTTAAATGGTGACCTCAACTCAATTTGAAAGGGCTTTTACGACACTATTTGCCAGATCAAGTGATTAGGTAAGAGTTTCTTTAAAGTTTTGTTTGGGTGCCCATTAAGTCTAGTCATCTTGTGATGTTAAAGATGTTACCTATGTGGTTTATTATTTATTCATTATGTGCAACTATTTAATATTTCAATTGATATAAAATAAAATGTTACATAAAATATTAACTATCTTTTATTTTGAGCGTCTTAATAATTATGTACATTTTTAAAAAAGTGAAAATGCCGGGCAAAGTTAATTAAAAGAGGTCTAGAACTTCCAGCACGCTCGGGTGACATTTCTCTTTGAAATCACTCGAAGTCCTAAAGAATTTTGCAAAGGAGAAATAAAGTTAGAGCTCTCGCAAAGGGGCTTCCCTTTACGAGTTTCAACTTTGTAAGTTGAATAGACGTACTCGAGATGAGGAGCTAATTAAATACCTTAGTAAATTATCACTTTTCATCCAAATGGTTTTGTCTAGTTAACAAACATTTCAGTTTGCAACTATGTACAGTAGAACTACTCGGGAAGGTCTGGTTTAATTCGAACGTCTTTGAACCACATTGAGACGTTACATCATGCCTCAGTTGGCAATGTTCTCGTAAATTGTGTGATGAGATACAAGTTTTCTCTGGGGAAAGGGGTCAATGTCATCGGCACCATGGAATGATTATGTGGACCGTCGTCGGCGTGGGGATCTGATCAATAGGCATGGGAAAAGATGAGGGGTGCGAACTTTCCTCAAAACCAATATGAGAGAAACGTGTCGCTATAATTCAAAGATCATATTTTTATGGAGAGATTATTTTAATGAGAAAGGAGCTTTATTTATATCAATAAAAAAATTATAATGAGACTGAGTTACAAAAGAGATATCTCGTGCAGTCGTAAAAATGTTTAACCAAATTCTATTGTAAGTTTCGTATATTGTAAAAGCTTTTTGTCAAAGCCTTTACACGTTCAAAGCTTTCATTTTAGATATTAAATAAGCGAGTAGCGGGTAGAGTAGGCGGTTTGGTCGGGAGGCACTCGGTCTGGCGTGGCGTCGCCCGGCAACCCGGGATATTGATCCGCGCAGGCCGGCCCGCGCAGCATCCCTCGCCCGGGCAGGGAGGGGGAGTCATCCCTCACGCCCTTGATTCTGCCGCTCGACCGCGCCACCCCACAACCCCCCCGCAAATACTTATTACATTCGCACTACATACACCACTCTACGTAATCCGATGGAAAAAAACTCTGCTCGTGATTATAACTGAGTTGAGCGTAGCACGTTTCTGTGCTTTCAACCGGTCTAGGATTTTACATTTGCGAGCGGTAAACTAGGCACCTCCATTTTCTGGTATTATTTTTATTTGTTTGCGAGCATTTAGTTTTACTTCCATAGGAAAAGGAAGTATAATTGCTAAAATGCTCGTTCATACGAGTTCCAAAACGATCATGTTCGCAAGAACGACTACCTCCCAAGTTTAACTAGAGAACTCTACCCACTGTCTTAATCTTTATATTATATAAAACAACCAAGTCTTAATCGTATAATACAACAAAGTCGTGTTAGTTAGGTACACCATTTGACGACCGATGTGGCGCGGTGGACGAAGGTCTGCCTGCGACGCAGAAGGTTGCGGGTTCGATTCCCGCCTCGGGACAAATGTGTGTACGATCTGCAGACATTTGTTCAGGGTGTTCTGGTCGTTTTCTATGTATTATAAAAATATCTATCTATTTATTGTACTATATTATGTATATCGGTTATCTAGTACCCATAACACAAGCTCTGCTTAACTTGGGGCTAGATAATGCTGTGTGAATTGTCCAGCATTTTTTTTTTAATTATTTTTATTTATAATTCAAGAAAGATGGGAGCTATTTTCATGGTTTTTGATTTGTTGGATTTCTCATAGTCCGGAATAAGATAAGAAGTATTAAAAACCTTGGAGAATCGAAGAAAATATAACTACCTGTGCGAAGCCGGAGCGGACTGCTAGTGGAAGATAAAAAAATTGTCAGTGATTATATCGGTAGGAATTTCTGTATCCAAGTACTAATTGGCGCAGATGAAAGCGCCCATCGCCTCGCTTGCAGAAATGTGTGTCAGCCTGATCCCAGTCGAGCGGATGCCATTTAATATATCAAGATCGAGGGTACAGCGTGCCGCGCGTGACTTGCCTCCGACATGCACCGTGCAAGTTCATCTGTAGGGTGTGTTAATATAAGTACGAATATTTGGTACCTACCTACGGTTTACGTAAGCAAGGGAATGCTTGTAAGTTTTGGGTTAGGTAGGTAAATAAAGTTCTCTCCGAGAACTAGCATGAAAGATTCGGCGACAGCTGCTCGTAACTTCAATTAGTAATATTATTTTGTACCTACCGTATTACCAAAAAAGATGACTAAAATTTCTGTATTCTCCACATAGTGTTGTTATTCTGTACTTAGTACATTATAAGCTATGTTACTTAGTATATTGTAGTTTTTTATACGAAACAAATAGGACGAATACATGATTCCTTTATAAATATTTAAAATTCTATTTGTTTATTTTACAATAAAGTTTAAGCTCCAGTACGCCAGTCATCCCGTGACCACGGCAGTGTGTAAACCTGTCGAAACGTCGGGAAAAATAGGTAAATAAACGCGATAAATACCCGTTAAATAGTATTTATAACAATAAAGTTTGTTTGTTTAATGCTGAATAAAAAACACCCGAATACAGCAAATAGCATGTTATGGTGAAAGTATGCTTAAATTACAAATAATTTTGATGGTACGTTTGTATGGTCAATTTGCTCAATCTCAGCTTACCTACATTAGTCAAATGTGTGTTTTAAACATGTACAAAAGTGATATGATTACTGAGAGAAAGTAGAAACTTAAAATAGTCAAGTTTCATCGTTTTATCAAGAAATCACTGTTGTAGTTGCCTGGCCTAGCCAAAATAATTCAGTAATATTTATTCACAGAAGAAATGGTACAAAACACATTTGTGGAATAATACAGTAGAGCTGCATATCTCGCCAGAGTATCGTGAATGTTTTAGACGTCTAACTTATTTAACTATAGTTATAGAACATTAAAACAATTGAATTATCAGATCTATATTATAAATATCAATAATTGTCTCTTGAACCTTGTTGAGCTCACTAGGTCAAAACCATAGACATAGAATTTTTTCACTACGTTCAAGTCAAAACCTTGAAATTAAAGTTATCTTCCATAGAATAAAAACTGCTTAGTAAATAAATGAAATAACTTTTTGTGGTATAACTAGACTCTTGAATTCTTTTACATTGTTTGGCAACTAGTTATTAATCTCTAGCCATTCTCTAGTCCAGGGAAGCAAAACTGGTCACGTCTTAAAGTATAAAAGTAACATAGTTTTAATTTTAGTGCATGATTTATTCCCGGGGCTCAGCATCCCTCCCACTCCCGCCACCCGCGGCCCCCCGCCCCCATCTTACATTGTAGGCACCGACAGTAAACGCTCTCGCAGCTGACTATTTTCCATGTTGGCGTTGCCATGACGAGAGACGAGATTTAATATTAATTTCACACAAAATATATGTACTGTAGGTACCCTACGAAATATCTAACTCTATAAAATTACGTAATTTTTGGGTCAGGATTTATCATTAACCATTTAATAGGTAGGTACCTATCTAGTCAAAGTTTGGAACGTTTTTCGAAGCAAAAAATATTTTGATAAAAGAAAATGCTGACGTAAATGGTTATTGTTCGTATTTAGGTTTTAAAACCACTTTATAGCTCGGACTAAAACTATCGATTTCAAAATAATGTAGATTTTTTATAAGCATCAATCAATAGACTTGATGTTAAATAATCTTTTTTGACACCGCATCATTCCATTGCCTTTGTCGCGTGAGTAATTAATGTGTCAACAGCACGCCAAACACGCCGATACGCCGCGTTTTGTTACAAAGCGCTTTGTCAGGACTCTCTTTTTAATTCACTCCACGGTAGGTATTTAAACATGAAACGAATAAATTGAAATTTCGTTCACACTTGCCAAGTACCAGTGACGTACATTATATTTATCTCAGTGGGAGTAACTTCGTTTTTAAATGCTTAAAATGTTTAATTTTGCTAAGCGAAGGGAAATTGCTTGTAAACATTTGGGATATTTAGGAGCTTTATCCCTGGGTAATAAGGGCACTCCCACGCCTCCGGCCGGTTCTATGGCCACTTGCACGTGCCGCGCGGTCGAGTGCCTGCTTTTTCGTTAGTTGTTTAGTACCGATCTAACAGCGCTCAGCTTCCCTTTGTACTCGACTTCTAATTAAATGATAAACACTCCCTTTCGTGCGAATCTGTTCGTTTTATTCAGCAAACTTCTTTGATCCTTGTCAAAAAGACAAAAATTAGCAAGATTTGGCTAGGTAGTTAATGCAGTTGGTCCAGCTGATCCAAATAAGATCGCCAGTCGAGAAGGGATCCATATTTAAACAGGCCATTTGGGACCGTTACTAGTCTGTCGGCAGCGACCGCCAGCTCTGCTGAATAGAATTCAAAACCAATAATTGCTTATTGAGATTGGAAACGTTTCGGTAGATTCCAATTTAATGTTTGTGGTGAATAAAATAACTTCTCTCATTTCTCTTTGTTAGTTTGTCGACTAGTACAAATAACAATTTCATCGCATCGGTTAGTTTGTTTCAATGATGCTTTTTATTGGTAAAATAACAGTTGTTGCGGCGTGTTGTAATTAAAATGTTCGTCGAGCCTGAAAATCAGGCATAATGTGGTTTCAGTCTGTGTTTGTCGGGCTCATGTCGAATTTAATTACAGTTGTATTTACTCTACCCATTTGATTTAACATTAAACGCCTACAGAATGTAATTACATTTTACTTCAATTAATGTTTGTGTTGGTACCTAGTTGCTTAATCATTCCTAAAAGCATTAATATTTTAGTATAATTTTATGAGGTAAGCAGTGCTTGCCTAATATAATTATATTTTACAGTACTTATTAAGTAGGTACTAGTACACGAGAATTAAAAGTTCAAGTCAAAGATTACAATTTCTTCAAACTAGCACGGAGGTAACTCCATATCCTCCATCATCTTTGGTAGCAACTCCCCACAAACTTCCCAGTTCGCATTCACGTCAGCAATCAGCGGTAGGTACCTAGTAGTAGGTACAACTTCTTTGCGAGTTGGCAACTCATTAGACACCAGCTGGGAACTTATAAAAGATGCTAGTTTGCTTCTGCCGTTTCTAATTAGTGCAGCTTCGTGTAATACAGGATGTTCCTTAAAATAAACTCGTGACAGGTGAAACTCGATCAAAAAAGATCAACGAATATGTTTGGAAAAGTCGCCTGAACCCTCTTCCTCACTAAATGGCAGCCATTTAAAATTTCGTTCTTCCCAAGTGGTTATGCTCGTATTTAATTCGTCAACTCACACTCAATAACTTTATTTCTTAATGTTAAAAAATAAGCACTTAGACAAGACAAAGTTCATTTTATAAACAGCTTTATATAGTAATTATTATCAAATAAGAAATAAGGTGTTATTGATTTTATTCACTTATTTTCGTCCAAGTGTAAATTTATAATCATTGACATCAAAATTTCACATGGCTGCCATTCAGTGAGGAAAAGATTCTAGTCACTTTTTCCAACATATTCCTAATTAGTTTTTTGATCTAGTTTTAACCTCTTTCGTTGTGCAGATATTTGAGGGACACCCTGTAGAAAATGAATGAACTCGCCTTTCTTAAAATTAGCTTGGACTTTCCTCGCTGACCGAGTAAAAAAGATTTGATATACGACATCGTTTCAATTAAAGTTTTATGATTCCGCCAGCTGCGTCGTCGGCGGGTAGGATTATCCTGCAAATTTGCATAACTTATTCACTTTTTATGTTTGACACTTTCATAGCTCAAGATGCAGAAGCCGTTTTTCGGGTCCGTGTAGCGGCGGCGGCGCGCCCCTGCGGTTCGCACGGGCTGGGCGTTGAATGCGTTGCTAGACTAGGTTGATAGAGGTATAGTTAATAGAGAAAAAAAAAAACAGTTGAAGAATTATTTAACTCAAAAATAATTCAGCACATTTTCGACGTAGCTAAATAGCGTAGCATCATCATATTTGAAACAGAAGAGTTTACCAATACAATAATTCTGCTGGTGAAAAGCACTGTAAACATTTGCAATTAGGTATTTTAATCTCTACTAAAACAACAATGCGCAAAAAGTTAGTGCAGGTATTTTACTTTAGGTACTTTTAATCATCTACATGCAGCTCATACTAGTTCACTGCTGGACATATGCTTCTCCTGATAAGCGTCTACCTATTTGGTCTCAAAAGAAAATGCTACCACAATTTTTTTAAAAAAAAACCTCTATCGTGTTGAATTGCAGCTCAGATATTTAATGGAATATAAATAAATAATGCTGGACAATTTACACATCATCATCATCTAGCCCCGAAGTAAGCAGAGCTTGTGTTATGTGTACTAAATAACTGATATTCCTAAAAGGTAGGTTTGTTAGATAATTTTATATACCTTTTATTTTAATGTTTGTGTGGTACAATACAAAGTTATACATATATCTAAGTAATAAAAATTTACGAGCAATTTGTCGATGAAATGATACAATATCCTCCACTTTTCTCTTATTATCATCATTAAACCTACTACGGGTTTAAATAATGTTATAAAATTTATGACAAAAATCATATAGTTATACAATTTTTTATTAAATTGAAATTTTAGTTGAGTGATACAATGTGAAAACGTATTTCTACAGTGGTTCTCACCCCGTCACGGGCTGCAGATTAACTAACGTGTCCGTCAATAAGAGATTAATTAAATAACATCCCTCGGTACAGAACATCGTCATTGTTCGACACCCCCTTGGGAGAGCTCGTGTGTGACACGAGGTGCTCTAACAATGACCACCTCACCGGTTTTAGGTGACGCAACTATACTCCTTGAGACTTTGATCTCTCTCTTTCTCCCGTTCATCATTCGGAGCGTAGAGCACGAAATTAAAATGGAACTGAAAAATCGAGGAAATATGCCCTATGGTTAGTTTAAAAATAATAGGAACATAAGTTACAGCAGTAAAAATATCCAAAATGAAATGGCCGCTTTCTTCTTTTAACTGGACCCGTGAAAATCTAATGACAGCATCAAAGCTTGCAATCAGTTCTGAGAAACAGAGCATAAATGCTACACGACATGTCCTTTAACTGTATAGTTATAGTGTAAGAGCTACCAGGTAATATAACACGTTCATCATCAGATGTGTGAATCATTGTTTAATTGAGATGCGGGGGAAAGCCGCGGGTTTCGGGGGAGGCATCGATCGTCTCGCGTTACCATGACGACGCCGCCCGCCTCCCGTCCGATTCATTTGTAATCATTTGTTTCGCGGCCGTCGAATGATGGCGCGAAACGAATGCTGAGAATTTGATGAATTGCTATTGGACGTGCAGGTATCAGCTTTCGCTCTAAATAACATTTATCACTATTTAATATAATGTTGTAGGTAACAAATTATAAGTTCTCTATATATGCTGACTACTCAGATGGCAACATGTCGAGTGTCCATTTTCCGCCGTCTAGCGTGTATATAAAAATACACCACTTAGTAGGTCCAGATCTTAATTAAAAAAGCAGCGATGTATAAAATTAAAAAATCTACGGGTAATGTGGAATCTTCGGTGTAAACAAAAAATTAAAAGTTAAGGTACACGGAAAATTTCAGAGCAGGTTAAAAAAACTTATTCTCGTAATGAACAGAGCTTTAACATACGATAGCTTAGCTACACGACTGAATAAAATATCCAACATCCTTTTAAAACAACAAAAATTGGAGCTTTTCAAAAGGCTCTCCAATTATAGCGTCGATATCGAACAAAAGAGCTACGGAGTATAAAACATGGTACAAATTGGAGCGAGCGAACGGCGCAAAAAGGAAAGCGCCGACAACCGATGCTCGAGCAAGTGTTGGGTTTTCTCAAATAATTTTAATAGATGTCCGTCTCCCTAGGGGAGGCCGGGGCCGCGAAATGAGATTTCCTTTGAGCGCACCGCTGACCGCGACACCCTCCCTGTGAATCGTATCCCTCATATATCATGCAAGTCGGACAACTGCCCGATCTGACCAAGCGTGTCTTGTATACTTATCGTGCATTTATATTTGACCACTGACTGGAATATGAACATATTCGGAATAGACACAAAACAAAAACGTGGAACGTTCTCTTATAAAAACTCCTCTTATGGCGATTTTATCTTTTAGGTAACCTCGTACTACGCGACAGCGGAACTGCACGGTTGCGTCAAATCAGAACAAATCCCCAAAAAAACCGCGCAGTTCTACTGACGCGTAGTAGTCTCATAGGGTTTCATACAAAGAATAACTGGCCGCGCCGTGTCGCGCAGTTCCATTGTAGTGCAAATTCCACTCAGTGCAAAAACACCTTTATACTATTCGAGCCTATTTAAAACGGAAAAGAGAAGTACTGACAGAGTTTTTGCAGCAGTTCGCTGGAAATTCGGATGTAATGGAAAATTAGGTGACTTCTAGATTTAAATTAGCAAATTAGCTACTATTCACATCCTAATTTAAATAAATAAATAGAATTTTATTCATTAATTAGGTTAATATAATACCTTAATTTTTTTTGATAAAAACATTCCGAATGTTGTACTTATCTACACATACACATGATTGTTTCTACATACGTCTATCAAATAAGAATAGGTGGTTACCGCCTCCGAACTGGAGAAGCTCGTTCGCAAACTTTTTTATACAAAACATTCTCCTTTTTCCCTGTAATATTTCTCCAGTAACAAGCATATAACCTGGAAGAATAAAGGCGACGTCAAACCTCTTCGCTTTAGCTGAAAGCCCTCCCGGCGAGGGTTCTTGTGTTGTGTTCATGCAAACTAACAATCACGGTGCTAGCCGTATGCTGAAATAAGTTTAGGGATCGGTTTTGAGAAGGTCACAATGTTTTTTACGTGTTTTATCCACACAATGATTGTTGAACAACGGTAACGAGATACTCAAATTTTTAACGAGATAGGCAGTAACTACCTACTTTGATACGTCTTCTCGTTGAAGTGTATGTAAGTTTTATCCAGTATTCTGTAACCACAACTTTCAGTAATGACTATTCTATTTATCCTAGCTTTTTCTGTAACAGATTAAACAAAGGTCCATAACGACACGTAATGAAAAAAATAATTTCATTAAGGAGGGCTGACAAACTATTGTTAATATCGTCCCCAGGCGCTATTTATCGGGAGCTGACGCAATCCCCTCTGATCCCCCCTCATCAGGAGAACCATTAGAGCCTGTATCGAGGACCTCACTCAATCACGCCAGAAGGCCGTCAACTTTTGTGTCCAGTGAGCCGCCGCCGCCAGCTTTTCAATATTATTATGTATTTCCATATGTACCTTCGTTGACTGATTTTGTATAAAAGGAATTGGAATTAATTTAGGGGTATTTTTTGTAGGCTTTCAGCAATGTTGTGTATGCGAAATAAAGTGTAACTATGAAGCACACGATCGATCAAGACGTAGAGATTGAGTATTCTTTACAAATTATATCACCGCTTGGCCTAAACCGGTCGAGAAGAAGTGGGTACCGTAATACCTTTTGCAACTAAAAGAATGCTTCGTCCAAGATTTTACTAAAACGTACCTGATATATGAATTTGTATTTACAACCAGATTCTAGATATAGGTAATAGTTGATAGGAGAGCTTGTCACCAAAAATCAAGCTAAAATATTAACATGGACGCATACACCGGGCAAATGTGACATATTTTTTTGGGTAAGCTGTTTTTTGTTCTACTTATAGCAGTACCACTCGTAATGTGAATTTTAAGAGCTATCACAAACTTCCAACAAGAGATGAAACTAGAAGCCGGATTCCAAATTTCACGCTGACGTACCCTCTGGATGGAAGTTGTAGGCGAGTTGGAAACTTGCTCGTTGGTCCTAAGGCTTAACGGGGAGTTACACAACCTAAAACCCTCCCAGGCAAGTACAAAGCACGTTTTATATTACGTTACGAGTTACGTGGCACCTGACACCACGTACGTACACTACAAAAGAACTTCGGAGAGCTGTGCTCAACGGTCGGATCAAACCGTGGCGTGGCTCTACCTGTGTTGGTAGTTATACTAATATTGTTATCTGTGGCAAGTAACTTTTGAAGTACTTTGGTAACGTAATTGTGTGCTTGCTTCAAGAAAATAAATATTGTGTATTAAGGCTATTATTTATATATATTCTGGTCGGTACATAAATTCAAAATAATTTTGTATGGATTAAACTGGACTGTAACCTGTTTATTAAATCTACGCCAAGTAGGTATATAAACGTTAGGTAGTATTTGGGAAATAAACAGGCTACAAAATTTCCCCAGTGCCAGTTACGCACTTTAGTCAAAAACCTAAGGCTATACAATCTTTATTACCAAACAAAATTACAATGAAATAGTATAATTAAATAAAAGCTAGTCCATACTTATAATTGAAACAATTAAATTCCGGCATAAAACATAGCCGATGTCACTCCCTGAAAAGTAAGCTTTTTAATGGTGTAAGAAATTTTGAAGTCGGTCGCTTTTAAGTTTATTCGATACATACAAAAATACAAATCTTTCCTCTTTATAATATTAGTGTAGATTTTTTTATTCATTCATTCGTACTTCCTATGGTATTTATCTAGGTTTGCAAGCAATGTACATTCAACCCGCGAAGCAACTACCTACCTTAGCTATATATTTTTTATTTGACAGCATCTGCGAAATAATTCGGGGAAACGCTAGGTGAATCCATGCGAGTTCTCTGTCTGCATCCTGTGATTTTGCATGAATGCGTCTATAGCACTATTAGAACCCGCTGATGGAGTAAAGCTGGTGCCACACTTGTACCTAAGAAGGTTAAAATACACAACTCTACATACGTTAGAGCACTATTAATTTAGCTCAAGTCAAAAAAGAGAGAGATCAAAAGAGTACCTAGAGCTGTGTCAGGTCTCTTACTGACATGCCAGTCAACCTTTATTTAACCTACTTCCATTTGCCTGTTTAAGAACTTTCTCAGTGTGGTCAGCAGAATCTTGTTATTTTTTAAAAAAACGACCTCATTTTCCATGGCTCTTCAGTCTTTATCAGAACCAATAGTATTATCGTTCTCGATGTCAAAATCAGCCGGGATGATAATGATATAATATGAAACCAGCGATCATCATTATCATCAAATGTCTCTGCTGAATGTAGCGGAGGTATCTATGACGACCAATTACGGAAAATAGCTCCAAGTTTTACCCATTTTTAACAACCCCAAGTGTGACCCAAACCTGTCCTGCATACTTCCTCCGTATAAGCCACTATTCCCCGGAAGCCTGCCTCTGACTCGATCAATGTTGCACACGCCGCTCCGCAAACAGCTTCTACGTGTATTTTCTGCTTCAGGAAATGGGGAACGGGCTTATTTATTTGGAAGCTGGATGTAGTCAATCGAATGGCTGTTCCTGTTGAAGTAGGTCGTGGAAAGACATGTGCTGATCGGATGAAAGCTGATGGAAGAGATTATTGTTGCAAACCATCATCATTATGGGCTGGCTATATCTGCGAAAATTTGTTCCTCAACAACTTTTTGCAAAAAATCTGATGCCACCTACGGCATCAATTTTTTTGCGAGTCAGCTGAGCACTTTGATGCATGACTTTTCACGCATATTTTCATAGTCATAGTCATAGTTCTTTATTAATAACATTTCAAGTTACAGGTCAGGTATTAAGCATCATATACATAAATATTACAATAGTAACGTTACTATTACACTGCATAGGTTAGTTTGTACAACTCTATAAATTAATACATAAGTACATAATACATTAATTAATGTTGTCTAAAATAAACGAATTGAATTGAATAATAGTTAATAAAACCATAGTCAATAAAAATAGCATCATTATTATAAATTATTTCATATCTATTGTTACATAATCGTAAATTAACATTTAATATCCGTGAATTCACGGAAGTCATAAAAAGATTTTTTTATAAGCCATTGTTTTATCTTGTACTTGAAGGATTGTGTTGACGGCGCTTCTACAATATTTTAGCCGGCAGGCGGTTGTACACCGTGGGCCCCATCACATGAATCAGCTTCGACATTTTTGTAGGCTTACGGGGTAGCGCTCGCAGTTTCCCAGCATTCCGCGTTTCATATCGATGCCCGTTCATGACAGTGTCTTAGGTATTCTTACTAGATAACTGAGTCAAGAAGTAAGTCCTATTTTAATCTATATTTCAAAATAATAATAACAAAAAACAACTTCGTATACCCTGCTAGATATCGAACTAAGCTCTGGTGAAAATCAATGTTTATGAATACACATTAACTGTGAAAATATCAAACAATCTTCATAATTTGAAAACTCAGATATTTACAATGATTTTCCATTACTTGACACAGCCAGAAAAGTGTCCGACCACTCATATTGCCTTTAACAAAGAATAATCATCATCATCGATTTGAATAAGATGATCGTTTGGTAGTTCGGTCGTTTGAGCAAGAAACTCAGCTTTATTAAACGAAAAATCTCAAAACACTGATATTTTCGAGAGCCCCTCCACAACCCTCGAAATGAACCTTATTCAAATTTTTATTAAATCCAATCTCTGACGCAGTAGGTACTTTTGGTAGCCGTAGGTAATTATTTTACTGTACATGTAAATATTTGCGGAACAAGCAAGCCACCCGCGGGGCTAAAATGAAACGGGTTTCAAACGTACTCCGGTCTAGCTTTGGAGTAGGAGATTTTTACTTACATTACTTATTTATATTTTATTTTGCATACAGAATTTAACTTACCATAACCCTCAGGTGTTTACAGACCACTAAATATTTATCGTACATGCCTCTATTATAAAATAACAGCTATATAATTTTTGAGGTTTCTGAATAATGGCTAGAAAACCACCATCACTGTCATCATCATTCGCAACCCGACTTCATCTACTGCTGGGTATAGGCCTCCAAACACTTGTGCCACGGTTCTGCGCCAATCTCATCCAGGTTCCACTCGTGACTAAACTATCCACCTAAAAGCTATATTTTTAGGTGAGCTTAATTTATAAAATACCAGCTGCCACCCGTGGCTAAGCACGCGTCTCTCTCAAATAAAACTGGTCAAAAATATGCCAGATCCGGAACCTTAAACGTACAATTTTTTGTTCTAATCAGTAGTTTTGTTTTTAACACACATTTGCACAAAAAATTTTGCCTTTAAAAAGAGAGAGAAACCTTCAATTCTTATTTTAAAAAGTGAGGTTTTTTTCCATCATTTTAAAGCGTATTCTTCTCTATAAAAAACCTCATAAATATTCAAACAATGTCCTAAAACCACCGTAGCTTCCTTGCCCTCAAGCATTTACCCAGAGCCCGCCACGCTGTGCTTTGATCCGGCTCCAATACCCGCCGATAATTGCTTTATCCGGATTTAGTTAAGCTTTGAATATGAAATCTCGTTGCAATGTGTTTTTACAAAAGTAATAGTTATTTGCCTTCACTCTAGCCGTAGACTGTAGCCTACTGACTGTAGCGCATTTATTATGCTAATCTTATTTAAATTTGCCATATCAAATGTTTTGACGACTAATTATCAGGGGGCACGGTAGTGGAGTTGCCATGTCGAGTAGACGGCCGTCACCGGGAATTCTTTTCTCGATACCTATTTATCTAAATAAATTAAGCCCTTATGCAAGTGATTGATTCTGTAAGCAAGATTTATGGGATTAAAAGTAGCCAGTGTTTTATCACAGGCTTCCTAAATTTAACAAAAAGTTACTACCTTCCATCCATCCATCCAAACTTTAGCATTTCTTAAAATTAATATTAGTGTGAAGTGTAATTATTAATAAACGAAAATGCTTAACAGTCGACACAGCATTGTATAGCCCCAAGCTAAGCAGAGCTTGTGTTATGTGTACTAAATTACTGATAAACATAATACAATACCTTACATACATAGATAATTTTATAATGCACTAGCTGCTGCCAGCGGATTTGCTTAAAAATAACGTGGCTTTCTATTGGTAAAAATATTTTCAAAATCAGTTCACTAGATCCAAAGATTACCCCGCAATGACCCCCTACAACCTCACAAACTTTACCTCTTTATAATAATAGATATAAAATACCCAGAACACCAGGAAGAAATATTTGTCGATCATACAAACATTTTTCCCAGGGCGGGAATCGAACAATCCTCAATGCAACCTCCTGCATCGTAGAAGGACCTTCGCCCGTCATGCCACAAAGGTCGTCATCGTGATTTGCTCTAAAGCAGAAGTACAGTGAAAGAAAAATATAGTAAGTAGTTACAGTAATTGTGCGCAATCAAACTCTTGTCTTGATTGCTTTATGATTGATTGGCGGAAACGAGAAATAGTGGTAAACAGAGGAAAAGCAAGTAATATTATGAGGGTTATCCATCCGTTAGGTACTCATTAAGGATAACAAAGCTCAAAATAATTTACTTCTATTTGATTAGAGCCAACCTACGCTTTGTTTGGTACCTACAGTACGGTCTCACAATAGTATTTATTAAAAGCCCTGTGTTTGTGAAATCAATGTATAAAAAACAATCTGTCTGAATTCCTTTGTGCCAATTTTTTTCCATTTTGTTTTACCGAAAAATTTAGAAATTCGTTACAAAGCTTTTAATCTATAACAAAAATTCTATGCTGTCACTCATCCTTCAACACAATGTAAAACCATATACCTCCAAAAAGGATTAAAAGTAAGCCAAAGCGGAATTTAAATTCAGTTTGTAGTCCACGAGGGCGGCCACACGGCTACGCCGCTACGAGAGCTCTACGAGAGAGCTACGAGTGTGCTACGGAGTGCTACGAGCTACGGACCACATGCTACGCTATTCGGTTTTTAAAACGTTTTTCTCGTTTTTGTGATTTCAAATAGTATGACACCTATGACGGTACGTATGATGGTAGTTTATGCCCGCGGCTTCGCACGCATTATTTCTAATGAAACGTTTAAAAAGTTATTAATATCCTGTGGGAAGTGATTTATGGGATAAAAAGTAGCCTATGTTTTATTCCAGGCTTTCAGCCACCGGGATTACTACAAGAAGCAAACATCTTTCCTTTCAAACATTAGCATTTATATTAATAGTGTGATTGTATTAATTTATTTCGTTGTGACGGTACTAAGTACGAGTTTCGAAAGGCTATGAAGGTTCAACCAAAACGTTGTAAAAACCTAATAAAAAAATTGGTTTCTAGTAACAGTTTTTGAGTAAGTATTTCAATAAAAATCTTTTAACAAAATAAGCAGTTGAGAGGTGTTTCAATGATTTGAGTATGTATTCGGGGATGGGTACCTACACAAACAGACTGTCAGCATTATTATCATACGTCTCATCAAGGTATTCTACGATCGTCACACTCGCCTCGGTTCAAAGTAGTCCGAATACGGATAATCAAACTTAAGGCGCATACCCCAGCCAAAGTGGCGCCGCCGCCACCTAATTTATCTTATTATTCCGTTCAAACATGGACAAAGGAAATTTCATCATCATCATGATGATAATGGTGATATATTTAGTTTAGGCAGAGATACCAAAATAGATTTTGGTGGCCACCAAGGGCAACTTCGAACACTAGTTTTTGTAGTTCTAGTATGCGCCTTAAGGCGCATACAGCACCTAAACTAGCGCCACCACCTACTTTATGTTATTATTCTGTTTAACAAAGGAATTTTCAAAAATCCTTCTTCCAGTTTGTGATACCTATCATAAGCTTTTTTTTAATGCCTCTGTAATAGTTTTATTCTATTTAGTTTAGGAAGAGATACGAAAATAGATTTTGGTGGCCACCAAGTGCAACTTCGTATCTCTTCCTAAATTAAATAGAATAAAACTATTACAAAGGCATTAAAAAAAAGCTTATGATAGGTATCACAAACTGGAAGATGGATTTTTGAAAATTCCTTTGTTAAACGGAATAATAACATAAATTAGGTGGCGGCGCCACTTTGGGTCCGGTATGGGCCTTAACGCTAAAATCGTTCCGGTTTTGGCCAATTTTAAGATTTTTAATAAAAAGTAGCTAAAGTACTGTCATACACACACTTCTTGTGCAAGGTTCGCGGTTTCACCCGCGTAGTTCCCGTTTCCGTGTGAATTTCAGGATAAAACATAGCCTATGCTAATCCAGATTATAATCTATATCTGTGCCAAATTTCATCCAGATCCGTTCAGCCGTTCAGGTGTGATTGAGCAACAAACATACATCTAAACTTTCGCAATTATAATATTAGTGAGAAATATAGAATACCTCCTCATAAAATATAACTCTGACCAAAAATGCCGTCTACGTACGGCGCAGACGACGCCTGTCGATAATATTCCTAATAATCGGATTATATCCCTCATTTCAGACCATTCATTCAAAACGGCTTTATCAGCGGACAGGGGATTAGTTTTCGCGGGAGTTTGGAGAGATAATTCGAAGGACCTGTATGACCTTTTTAAGGCGGCTTATTGCAGACTAAGTATATAAATAAATGATGTTGTTAATGTGCAGTGTTTTACCACTCGGTTAGCATCAGTAGAAAGGAAACAAACGACGGCAAGAGAGAGTAGTATAAAAAAACCTTTGTTTGGAGTTTTTTGAATAGAGCCATAGCCTTACTTAGATCATAGATGCTTAGGTCACCGGAATATATTTAGCAAATACCTATAATTTTCAAGTTAATTAACACTAACTGAATTAGAACTTCCTCTTTGTTTCGAAAACTACAGCTGTTACGTTATGTGGACTAAAAATGTTATTATGGCAAAAATAACAAAACTATATATTACACATTATCTACAACATAACAGGACATTTATAACTCAATCGTAATAACCTAGATTTAAACAGAGCTCTGTACCTGTAAGTAGGTTCCTCATTATTGGGTTCCGGCGGTCGCCATGGCAACGAGCTCTCCCGGGCCGGGAAGCTACCTGCTACGCACACCTGTGAGACGACCCACTACACTCTATGCACACAGAGATCTGCATCTCACTGCATGCCATGAATTCATAACGAGCCTTATTGCAGCGCTCGAAGGTCTCGTATCGAATCGACTCCATCGTATCAGCAGCGAAGCCTTTCAATTCGGTTTGCAATATATAGAGCGGCGGCTAGGCTGCGAGCTGTAGCCGGGCGGCGGCGCGCCGCGGAGTGCTTGACCGAGCCTCCTCTGGACCCCGGGAGACCGGAGCTCCCCTGTCCTCAGATACCTTGTGCTCTAAATTCAGTTTCAACCCCTTCTCCTAGATTTCGAAACGTTTTGAAGTGGAAATCCGATTGAAACGGGTTCGTCGCGCCCGCGTTGTAAACGTTACCACTAGATTTTCTTGTGCACGTTGTGGAAATTTCCTTTATCCGGTCGAGTTGCCGCGAATGTAGCTATCTGGAAATGTTAAGACGATCGTTTCTCCAAACATTGGCGTGGTGCCAGCGCTCACCTAACCCCGGCGGGGTTCAAATGAAGAACCTACCGATAGCGATTTATTCGACTTTCTTTTTCGTACTTTTTTTTTCATAGCTTAACGTAGAGTCAGTACAATAAAGCTCTTAAAACATAGTACAATTTAGAAAACCATGCTCAATAATAATTTCAAGCGGTAAACAATTAAATAAATATTTTGACAAATACGGATATGGACTCAAGATCGCCAGAAATGGAGAAGAAGCCCAAATCCAAGACTGGAACACGATAAGGCCACAATGATCTTGAGTATTAGTGGAATGCTGTAAGATGCAGCGGCGGGGTAGTGGTAGGTAGAGAAGAAGGTTGCAGCAGAAAAGGTTAGTATACCAATGATGGACTCAAGTGACCGGGCACAGCTGCTAAAGTGTTTTTTAACTTGGGGCTACATAATGAATAGAATAATATATAAAATTATTTGTTAAAAGACTTCACATAGGTACTAAACTTAGACTAAAATACATAATAAACTTAGATTAAAATACAAAGTGAAAGTCCAGTAACAAAATGGCTCTGCCTCAGCATATCTTAACTAGCAAGCTAGCAACCATCGCTGGTCTTCCGTAAGAGCCACATGTTGGCCTTACGGACTAACTACTCAAACAGACAAATATGAAAAAATATATAAAAATCTGTCAATATAAGAATAAAATAAATGAAAGAAATGTGGGACGTGCTCTTATTTGAATAAAGTGCAGTAGTAATGATTATTTTAACTTATTTTAGAAATTAAGGAGACGAAAGTTTTATAATTATTTAATGTTTAAACAGATGCAATTTATTATGTAATTAGTATTAATATTTAAAACAGATGCAATTTATGAAATATTTCTAAAGAACACTTGTGTCGTGTCAGAGATTTTCCTGTTCCTGCTGATGGTTAATTATTTATTAAATATTAATTATTTATTAAAAAAATATTTAATTTTTATTACATCTAAAACTATGTAAACTTTTGCAGTGAACTTCGTAGTGCTTTGCTAATGCTGTGTGAATTGTCTATTTATTATTATTATTTATATATTTATGTTTTTCCGGGATTTTACCATTTCTACTGATCATACGGAAATCCCTACTGATCCAGATCAGTTTTTAAATTACATGATTTTTTAGTCCTTTTGATGACAGGTACAGGTAAAAACTACATCTAGAGCCTAGCTGGATACTTTCCGGACCTCATTTACCTCATTGACGCATTCACGGCGCGGCCTCACTATATAGGATGGTGTTTTCATGAGGTTTCAATCTTACAGGATTATTTATTAGACTGAATTCAGTAAACCTATAGCGAAAGATGATAGCATTGGTGCTTTATGTTAGATTTTCATCCGATACAAAAGGAAAAAGAAACCCTTTTAGGATCACCGCGTTGTCCATTCGTTACCTTTTCTGAGGTAGATAGGCATTGAGTTCAATTCCATGCCTACGTGACCATTGAAACCGTTTGAAATTGGTTAAAAAAGTCGTCAATATAATCGAATAATACTGTCGTTGAGATTTTGAGTAGATTGTCCAGCATTATTAACCTTATGTATGTAACCTTATGTAACTTGTTTATAGAGACTGTCGTCATACTGTGTACATATGGTACCCATACTATACTATTTTTTTCTACAATCCCTTGGTTGCGGTGCTATTCTTCA
This sequence comes from Eupithecia vulgata, assembly GCA_946478455.1. Taxonomy (NCBI): domain Eukaryota; kingdom Metazoa; phylum Arthropoda; class Insecta; order Lepidoptera; family Geometridae; genus Eupithecia; species Eupithecia vulgata. Next base: position 4,288,252 of record OX297862.1, on the reverse strand, counting down.
ACTGGTTCATTTTCAAGCAAAATCTTTACAGAAATTAGAGTGAACATTAATGTCTGTTCGCAATAATTTATATTTTTCTCAACTACGTCCACTTAACCGCTTCTCTGTGGCATTTAGTGATTATTATTATAAGATTTGTTTTCTGAAGATTAGTAAAAGTATCGTTGGTACGATGACGTCTAAGATCAGCTGGAGTCACATGAATGTAAATTGCACAAGACCGCAGGACATGGCAAATTATGACGGAGGGTACCCAAAGGGTAAAAAATGGCTAAGAAGAAGTACCTAAAAGTATCTGCAGAATAAGAGATAAAATATATAATAAAACTTAAAATGCCATGATTTCTCTAAAGTTCTGTTTCGACTTAAATGTCTTTTCTTTACATCCTCACACGAATTGGTTATGAAAAGAAGCACCATCCATTTCTAATTTTCTGTGCCAAATATGCAAATTCTGTGCAAAGTATGAAAAGGTAATTCAATAGGGCTATCATCGGCCCTAAATCTCCCAGGCTGCTCTTAATGTGTCTTTTACGGTTCGCAGCATCACCTAAGAGCAATTCAAGCTTAGAATTAGTGGCAATTCTGTAATAATAACGACCTTCGAACATGTTTATGGCTTCCTAAAACCAAACTTGCTTACCCTTCGCCTATTTTATGAGTTCACGTTCACGAATAACAAAGTTGTACGATAGAGAAATAAATATGACTTGGTAGAACAAAGCTCACGTGGTATGCTACGACTTTCTTATGAGGAATGGCGATTCCCATAGAAAGTTGCACTCACATTTAAGGCGCATACCCCACCCAAACTAGCGCAGCTACCTGCTTTATCTTATTATTCCGTTTTACAAAGGAAATTAATTTCAAAAATCCATCGCACAGTTTGTGATAACTCTTATATGCTTTTTTTTAATGCCTATGTAATAGTTTTATTCTATTTAGTTTAGGCAGAGATACGAAAATAGATTTTGGTGGCCACTTTACAATTTTATTTTTGTTTGTTGCACTCGAGAGCGATGGTTTGAATTCAGAGCGAAGCGAAGATTCTAGAGTAGAATCCCAAGCGTAGTGAGGGATTCAAAGTACGTCACTCGAGTTTAAATAATTTTGGTGCCGCGTGGCACACTCTGTTTTTCATCTCCCACTAAGAGAATAACAAATGAAACATGCTTTTAGTAGTGGCGAATATTTGTATTCTAGGCTTTCACTGCTAAAACTAATTTTTTGTTCAATTTATGGTGAAAAACATTAAAATTGTTTCTAATACTTTGATTGATAAAAAAAACAAATAAGAAGTTCCCCTGTATTTTTTTATTCGTTTATGATCCCATTCCATTCATCCATTATCTTTGTCCAAATTCTTTCTCCAATAACTGATCAAATTTCTTGGATGGATACCCATTCCATTCCACTCATCTTGAAGTCAATCATCATTGAAGTAAGCCGAGAAGGTAGATCTAATGCCATCAAGCAATCCACGATGCTTGATGATGCTTGAACAGGAACTCTGTCGACAAGACTCAAATTCAATGAGAGGAGTTCCTTCATCAAGCAATCCAATTACGGTGTTCATAGAATTAAACGATAATGTCTCTGGCAAGTCTCTCAGGAGGCGTAACTAGTCGACCGCCCTCGCTCCTCGCCTTATGACACCAATTCTACTGAAGACAAGGATGTTAGTGAGCGTTATGGAGTCGCTCCTACGCTTAGTCCGGTGCAAAGCGGTCGAGCTGCAATTAAATTTTACTGTATAGGTATTATGAGTGTTTCCTCCTCATAATTACGTCTTTGTTAGACTCGCTCTCCCCTGACCGGTCCACATTGTTAGACTGAATATTCATAACGCGTTCTAGCAACAAAATTCAAATTTTACGCTAGATACGGAGAGCCCGGGGGCCAATAAGAATAACGGCTATATGTAGAGTGGACTTAATGAAGAGCACTCAAAGACGAGTCCGGCCCGGCTGCGGGCCGGAGATGCACCGAGCTCGGAGCGGCCCTTAATTGAATATCCCGGGGCTGAGAGGGGGGCCTAATCAGGGCTCAGCTGAGCGGTGCGGTGCAGGCGCGGGGCGGGGTAGCGGCGGCGGAGCCACGCGGGCTGGCCGCGCCCCCTGCGCGCGCCGCCCGCCCGGGCCTCATTCAAGTAGCGAGCGCGCTTGCTGCCAGCCGCCACCCTCAGGTATGTCCATTTTGCTTTTGGTGTTTGCACGTAACGTTCGTCTGCCGTGCGCGGTCGCGAGTGTCAGTCGTGCTGTGGCTGTGAGTGTTCCGTGCTGCCGGGACCCGCCGCCGGACGCGCCAGGTACGTCGCATGACACGCACCACCACGCTAGCCTCTGCAACTACACTATATGTTCTCACTGCAAATGCACCCCAGAATTCTCACTTTCGTCATTTATGACAGGACTTTGTTCCGGTTATCGTTCTCGTGGTAGGAACTTAGATGATTTCATGTCTCTGACATATCAATCAAACTTTAGGAAATCAGGTTTCCGGTCTCCAGTTTGAATATTTTCGAAAATTACTTCGTACCTACGGAAAATGTTCATTCAACCAAAACACGAACTTCCGGTCTCCAGTTTGAATATTTTCGAAAATTACTTCGTACCTACGGAAAATGTTCATTCAACCAAAACACGAACTTGCTTATGTGTCGCATGATATAAATGTACGCTTTATATGTTGTCGTATTAATAGTATTGATGTTAAACTCACATTGTTTCATGGGATGAAATGAAGTTGACCGTTTGTTGTCTTGACTTACAGCGGATAATGTAATTCTACATGATCTATAGGTACCTTCGTAAAAACAGCTATTCGATTAAAGCATATTCAATTAATTCCTGACAAGGTTTATAAGGTACAAAATGTAATTTTTATTGTTATTGGTTTACAATTAATGAATATAAAAAATGTTAAAATTGATAACTAAGATATTAGTTTAAAAAAGCTTTTTGGATTTCAAAAGTTGGACAAAGTTACAACCATTATGTAACCATTAAAAATAAACGTGACTAAGCGTTAACGGGACGAATTACCTAAGCAAATACCAAATAGAGGAAAATAGTACAGATTGATCTCTCCTGGCGACAATAAAATAAATGGAATAAATCAGGAACAAAACGCTACGCAATATAAATTGCAAGCGAGCTTTAGATGAAGCTTACGCCACCAATCGATAGCGTTTACGAGCTTCGGGAGAGGAGATCGGGTAAATGCGAAAAGCTTACGTCATTGCACGCCTAATTTTAAAACTATCGGAAGTTAATGGAGTGATAAGGCAGATATTTATTATATTACATATAACAGGCGATTCATGTATCATTTTACAAAATAGATGATTTGAAAATCCCGTATTTATGCATCGATTGTATTTGTTGGCAGAGATCAGATTTTTTTTAACAACAAAATCTTGATTAATTAAGAATCAAATACTAGAATTAAATTAAAACTAGTATTTACAATTGAAACAATTGAGCTAACTGCAGACTATTGTAAATAACTAACAGAAGTTAAATTCAAAATATTGTATCTTCACCTTATAGAACAACGCAAATAAGAACCAATCCGAGGTGCAATATAGAATAACGTTTTTCATTGTGGTAGAGTAAAACCGTATCTCAACAAAAACAAGAATTTACTTACATTTAACGTGAAAAGTTATATCGTTGCAATTCGCGAGAACCCAACATAAAGCTTTAAAGTAGAAAGAAAATGACGCCACCTTCATATCTATTCCCATGACAATTACGCATCTCCGCGACGCGACGGGTCGATTTTGCGCGTTTGAGAGCAAGCCCGAGGGGTAGTTGGCGACTTTCACCGTGACGCCACTTCACCTTGTGCTGGCATGGTGCCATCTCCCCCGCCCTCCTCCAGCCTCACTGGGTATCTCACTTTTGAATGCATTAAGTTTGGACGGGAGAGGTTTTTAGTAACTATAATACTTCTTTGGGAAAGGGTAGAGGTGTAGAGGGTGTGAAGGGCTTAGTTGGACGAAATTACGAAATGTTTGCGTAATTTTATAGCAGACAGGTTAAAATGACAAAGTAGGGTTTTCTTGGATTCAAATATAAGTATTTCTCAACATATGTATGTCCCTCAAAATCGCAAAAATAACGGAAACTGATCATTTTAGAGAACATACATCTGTCGTTACCGTATAGGCTTTCCAAGTTATCTACGTAAGTGCCGCAAAATAGATATAAACCATCCTTCGTGGATTTAAATACCATTCATATGAAATTGATAAATGCCATAATGTCATACTAACTTATGTTTAGAGACGACATATTAAAAAAAACAGTGACAAAATGGGGTACATATCATAAAAAAAGCTAAAGCGTTGTGATTTCGTAGCGTGTTCGTAGCAGCGCCTACGAAACTCGTAGCCGCGTCTTAGTTCCAATACTCATTATGTAGTATAAAAAATACCTATGATTAAAGGGCAGGTTTTGTTAACAATTTTTATATAACAATTCATGACTTATCTAACCTATGGATATATCAACTTTTTTTAACTTTATTTCGTCATAATTTTCCGATAGTTATGTATTTCGCTTTTTTATTCACGTTTAAATTAAATTCAACAACAACACCTACCACCTACCGATAGAACCTTCCGATAAAACAAAGTATTCATTATTTCTTTTAAGACAAAACTTTTTGGATAACTTCACAAGTCTTGAAGCCGAAGTAGGTATAGCTCTATTCATACCAATCAAAAAGTTTATCAAATTAAAATAAAGTATTTCTCTATGCTTTTGTAAAGTGGTTCAAAATCAAAGTAGGTTCTTTGATGTATTCGTTTTCTACTCTAGTAGCCTCCGGTCAGAATAGATAGTCACACGCAATCAGACTAATAATACATGACCTTCTCTCTGGATACATTAGCACCAGATTGTGTTCAATAATTAACTTTTTTACGTTGACGACACCCTGTCATTGAACTATTAATTCTAGTGAAGGTTCAAACAAAGGGGTTGAATATAGTTGGACTTTTAATCTTAATGAGTATACACAGGATTTAAAATAACTAGGTGAAACCAAAATCTTTCTTTGTACTGAGAGCCGCTTGTAAAGTTTGAAGTCAGTTCCTATCAATTAAGATATATTTAAAAACATTCTTACACATTTAAGTAACGTAAATAAACTAATTGTGTATGCAAGCGGGTTAACTAGGAATCTAGTTTGTGTTGGAAAAAATCATAGTTCACCCGCTATATTCATTCGTAGTTAACTCTGTTATATTCATAACTAGCGATCCGCCCCGGTCTCACTGGTTCTGCATATATTATACATATAAACCTTCGTCTTGAATTACTCTGTTTATTACAAAAACTGCATCAATATCCGTTGCGTAGTTTTAAAGATCTAAGCGTACATAGGGACAGATAGACAGCGGGAAGCGACTTTGTTTAATACTATGTACTGATGAATTCGTCAAAATACGTTCGTTTTTATAGTATAACAAATAATTTACAATAGAAAACGAAACCAATTAATGTAATTTCAAAGACTATCCTCACTTGATGGAGCCCTATTGTAGAACCTAGGATGAAACAGTGGAAATATTCGTGTAGACTTTAATTAATTTTATTATCATTTTCAAGTTTTATAAATATAGATCAAAATAAGTAAATATACAACAATAGATTCTCTAAGACCAACTTCGTAACACTGAACTGGTAACACTGAAGTTGTAAAATCGTTTCTATTTTGAATTAGAACCCTCTCCAGATACTTTACAATGCAAATTGGCGATAAATATATCGATTGATAAATCTATGTCAGCAGTTTGATATCTTCAATCAACAGCGGATTACACGATAGTAGTATTGATCGTAGATAAAAACCTTAGGAAACGTGTTTATGGCTTTTGTAGTATGAATAACAAAAAGGGACTGTTCCGGTATTTATCAAAGTCAGAACCATCGATTTCCATAAATGTGCAAAATCGAAAACAGATGACCTTACTAAATTTTTGTCATGTAATTAAAAACATATGTACATTTCGTAATCATAAACATACATACGGTTTTTGCTTTGTAGTGTGTAGCTCTCACTGGGACAATTTTCTACGTACATACATACTTCTTCACTTTTTTAACATTTCTACAGGAAAGTAGGACATACCTACCGATTTCAAATATAAACAATAATTTTATACATATATATATTATTTGTCCCCCTAAGGGGACAGATCAGGGTGACAAATGGGAATAAACCCATTGTTGTGCATAAGATAAGTTGTAATTTTTAAATTTAATGCATTAGTATTTCGATAAAACTAATACTTCAACCACAAAAAAACCATATTTCGTATTTCTGTCCAAGTAATTTGAAATTCACCCAGTAGTAGAGAGCACCGGGCCACCCTCGGCCATGTTGCGTGACGTCACATGCGCACGCGCCACGACATGTGTGCGCTATCAATTTGATCCGCGACCGCGCAGCTGCGTTCAACGACCCCCGTCTATTCAACTATCAAAAAAACTGAATCAAAAATCCCTCGAATTTACTCGTATGATTAATCCAACCCGCTTTGTCTAGGCTTAATATCCTTTGAATCTTACATGTTATTTGCACGAACCGAACCGATCTGCATATGTAATAGTGCACATTATAATGCATCCATTGTAGACGGAACCGGAGCGTGGCTGTCCAGAGTTCTGATGCGTGTAATCCCTTATACCGGTTTTTAATGTAAATTAATATTACAAAATATTTGTTTCATTAAAAAAACTAGTTTGGCCCTCATAAAGTCGTACCCCCGGTAATATCTAGTTATTAATTGAATTTGCCAATTAAGCTTAAACCAACCCTTTTCAAGTGTACGTAGGCCAATATTATACAAATCTACATTCCTACATGTAGTCACCAAGTTTTTTACTTTTCTTTGGGTCTCTGCAATGTCGGAACGCATAGTATTCAGTCTTTATGCTTAACCCATAAACAAACACCCAGGCAATAATTTTATTTAAATTACGATAAAAATCAGTCTTTATTATAAACTGTGCTGTAATTATCGGATATCTCCGAAATCATCAAAACATGCGTCAATACCCTGCCATGATACTCTTATAGATGCTTAACTTTAATGTTTATTATTAAACACTACAGTTAAAGTTATTAAAGTGCGTTAGGGATTTATTATTTTAGTTATTAGGAACCGATAACGGTTCCTAATAACCCTAACGCAACGTTAGTGACAAACTGCATCGTCAAACAATCGAGCAAGCACAAGCAGGAACAATGGCTGTCGAAACAATCGATGAGAAGTCGATTCGACATCATCGCGACAGCTGGCGAGCCCCATCTCCCACGGTAACCATACCCACGGTCGGTCACCCCTGCTTTTAGCTATTGTCAAAATCACGAATAGAGAAATTTCGGTTAGGATAGCCGGGATAGCCAGTTTTATGGAACGGGTTGAAAGTCTGAATTGAAATGTCAAAAAATTGGGCCATGTTGACGTACTGACCGGTAGTTTTGACTAAAAATGACCTATTTTGAATGAGGTGTGTGAAGAGTTTTTTTTTGCAGGAGATCTCAGAAATTATCATAAAAACTGCTATAACAATGAGAACCAGTCTTATTATTCAACTGAATAAGGATCTTATTGAAATATTTCCGCGTGAAAGCCAGTTATGTTAGAAGCTGGCATCCTGTAAAACCATCGAAGCTATAAAACCATAAAAAATTCATCGAGAAAATCTCCCAGAGCTCCACAAATTCTTTAGTCTTTTTTATATAACGGTTATCAAGACACGAGTTGACCATAACATTCACGTGATCTATTACATTATTTAGAATAACCATACGCCAAAGAAGTTCAACGTCCTACCGGCGCCGCCACGCGTCAACCCCTATTATTATTTTTATTACCATCCAAAAAGTTTGAATAAGTGTGCTAAGGTCGTCTACTATTTTACTGAAGGGTTCTTTTCAATTCGTTTTTTTAAAATGGATTTTATTTATTGGGTGCCAATTCGAAGGGATCTACAATGCAACGACGCGACGTATTGTTTACGCTTGCTCAAATTTAAAGTACTCTCACTGTCATTTACCAAAGTGGTTGTTCTTTTAAAGAATCCGATTTCAATAAATTTTGCTCGAAATTTCGGCTAAATACAGCAATGATGGTACGATAAACCTTGAATGGAGTGCCTCATTCTAAATAAGCTGTTCATTCAAGTTCATTGAGGCTCGAGGTGCGATCATTGATCTAGGAGTAGGTACTACTCAGTGACTGAGTAGTTCGTGACGTCAGCGGAAGTGTTGTGCAAGGGCTTCCCTCTAGCCACCCCTCTGAATTTATGGTGACAATGACACGTATAGGTGTGCTATCAATTATTCAATACTTAAAGATGTAGTATAATGGTAGTGATTCTATTGGCACAAAACCTACACTAAACTAGCGTAAAAATGTTGCTGTCCCCTTTTGTTCGACCAAAAAAAAAGAGACGGCAACAATTTTAGGCTAGTTTAGTTTAGGTTTTGTCCGAACAGAATCACTACCAATTACCGTACTATGTTAGACTCTAGCCCTCAAAGTATGCGCTTTCTTTGTTTAATTTAAGTGACACCAAAGGTGGTCGACTTCTCTATATTTTTACTGTAAAATATAGATCGATATCTACAAACGCCTAATACATTGTAGATGGATCGGTCTGCAATCTTCGGAGATAGGGTGGGGGGAATGGTCAATTTTTCGACTTTTTTTGAAATATTATAACATTGAATGTAACATAAAATTATAGTACTTCTAGCTTGGTTTAAGAGAAATATTCGTTAACATAAGCTTTGCTACACAGGCTACAAGAAAACCGCTACACAGCGGTGTTATTTTAAAATTGCTACGAATGAAACTTTCTTCCTGGAAATACATAATATTATATCAAATGACCGTGTCTGAACAAATGTTTTCGTTTCATAAAGACTAGGAAGCCGTTAGGTGGTCGGTGGAATTCCCCACTAAGCTTATAAAGTGGTCACCAAGGCAACTCCGCATAAACTTTTCTTTTCAATACTATGCAGTGGATTATTTATTTCTTATCAAACAAAATGATGAAAGCTTTTATGTTGAAAGAAAATCAGTTGATGTTATGTTATTCAATGCTGAAAATCTTCATTCTTCGGGGTAATTCTTTTAATTTTTTTCCCGATACTTTCAGTACACCGTACAAAATTAAGTTTTTGTTTTGTCAAAATCATAATAATATCAATTAACATTGAGCAATCCATTACTTACTGAAACAAATATCTAAAAACTCAAGTTAAGGGCACAGGAATACGAAGTAGTCAAAGTTCTTCTTAATAATCGTAGAATTGATAATGCTGGATTTGGGGATAATGCTGTGTGAATTGTCCAGCATTATTTATTTTTTTAATACTCAAAATTGTCGTTGCTTGTTCTGTGACCTGTTATTGCGTTACACAATGAATGTTTTCGGGGTAGAATCAGGGCCAAGCTACTAAATGACCGGCAGGTGGGTCGCCCACACACTCCGGCGGGGTAATTTCGCTTGGGGTAACTTTACGGCAATGTTTACATGCCTTCACCATGGAGAATGCAAGTGATTAGCTACCGTGGTGCCGATCAATCAACAGCTTTTACCAAGCGGTTTTGATTGTTACATGTTAGTACAAGTCATCTATTTGACTTAATTTTTGGTGTAAAAGTGTACCCGTACAGTTTTTTTCTTGTCGAAGTACAATAGTTAGGTAATATCTGTGTTTGCGAACACTTGTGTTCTATACACTATACGTTTGGCCACCGAGACCGAAATTTGGCTAGAAGGACATAATTATCAAAAGAGAATCAATCTCTTAAATTAATTTACAATAAGAATTTATAATCGTTCCGTACCTTTAATTAAGTACGGTACTTAATAAAAGGTGCGGAACGCTTATAAATTCTTGATTATTTATTAGGCGAAAATTACTTCATTCGAAAAATTATAATAATCTTAGTTACAATTACAACTTACTTTAACATTTGGCAATTATAACAAAATTTCCTTGTGAAAAGTGTGTAAGTGACTAGAGCAAGCAAAGATAAAAACTTACTACGCCATCGAGTGAGTAATTGGATAAACTGTCCTGAAAAATCTCTGAAAGTTCAAGGTGGTGTAATTTGAAGTGAACGGATTTATATCGCGGGTCACGGCGCGTACGCGATGGCACCGGCGGATTCTAATTCTGGATCATTGATTGCTACACTGGGTGAGTTGACCTCAAATTGAATAAGGCTTTACTACAATGAATTCAGGGATAGAGCTCAAGATATGTAATACCAAAAGAAAAACACACTACACTGGTTGTGACGAATGATGACATAGGTGTTATGGGTGTTACCCATTGATGACGGGACATTTGAAAATAAAAACCAGTTAGGTATATCTTTTTAATCTCAAATTACATTAGACACAAGTAATTAATAATTACCGTATCAATTTATAAGAGCCTACGTTCCGTAAATTTATACATTTGTTTTTGGCAAAATGTGCGGGCCCTAATAAATATATATAATATATGTCTTCTGCATGGCAAACCTGATGGCCGAACGAAGACCCCTGGAAGACCGAAATTCAGATGGCTCAATGAAATCCAACAAAGCCTTAATAAATCAGGATAAATAAACAGTCAGAAAATAACCAAGGATAGAATCGAGTAGAGTAATTAGCTCGATCAGCCCAACCGCGGCTTTAGCGTCAAGATGGTGATGAAAGCATCAGAATACAAAATCTTTCCCTTTTTTACTTTTCTGTCGGGTCTTGAACAGATTTCACGTTACATTGGTCAGACTTATAAACTCGACCTTTTGAGAATGAGCCCACGAAGCCTCGGGCCTTCCATCAATGGAAGTGACAACGTAAACACGCCCGAAATAGAAACCTTAAATATTCATTCCATTGATCGATTTACTTAGAAATACTATCATCACACTAATCACACCACACTATTATGATATGATGCTTGAATTAATGAATGGAATGGATGAAATAAGTTCTCAAAAATTTTCGACTTCGGCGGGACTCGAACCCGCGTCCCACCCCAGAGATGCCCAGAGTGGCAGTAAGCACTGTAACAAAAATCCTTAGAATGGAATGGATGTTTGTTACTTCTCTTATCTTATCTTACTTCTTTACGCCAAAGTTGCAAAAATGCAGCGTACTGAAATTTTGCATCGGTACCTGGAATAACACGTAGGCCAATTTTTATTCCGAGAAGATAGAAAAAACTTTTAAACTTTTTCATAAAAACATCACGTGCGAAGCTACCGGCAAAAACTAGTCGTTTATAGAGAAAGTTTGTTAGCTTTAGTTATCATTATCAGTTTTCCTCGCGTGATCAAATGTTTCTCAAATAACCGTTTTTGACAGTTTTAATCAATGAGGTTAGATATTTATTACAAAGGTCAAAGTTAGAAAATAAGCGGTTTAAAAATAAAGAAGTCATAAATCCTAATATGACGTTTAATTGAAATTCGAATAAAACTAACAAGAAAATATAATAAATTGAACAAAATCATCATAAAATTACAAAAATCCGCCTAAGAATGATAAAATTAGTTACTAATCCGTTCCGTTTAATCCCTGCAGGAGCAAATAATTCAATCACTCAAAAACACCGTTCGACTAAAAAAGACGAATCGAAGCCATGAATGATCAATTCGTAGAGGCATTAGTAATTACTAATTAGTAGTTGTCATTCGACTTTGATGATAAGTATATTACTAATATTTAAGTTGAACGAGTAAATTAGTAGTTGTGTTGTATATCATTCGACTAATCAGATTATTTGCAGTCGCGCATCACTATATTATATTAAAAGAACAAATGAATGGTCAGTTTATTTTCTCATCGGAAGTTCTGTCACTAGCCAGACCCCAATTACTTAGCCCTGTTTATTTTGGAACAAAAGTATCGCAAATTTTGTAGATAGATCACACATAATGAAAAAACTGAGAGACCTGTTTAAAACTGATTTGGGGTAGGTAGGTATTCGGGATTAAGATTGTTTTGGTATCTGCGCTTTTTATTGAGCTTATATGTTAACATTCTACTTACCTATTCGGTAGGTACGTTTTTGTGTTGTTTTAGTTAAAAAAAACCCATCCAAAATAAAAAATAAAAATATTTAAATTCGTTGCATAATAAATAACTAACACTTTTTAGCAAAACAACAGCAGTCGAAGTCGGTGGAATTCGATATGACTTGTTTTGTTCGGCCAGCAAGTAACTTGTGTGGCTATATTTACTACGAAGTGAACGACCCTAGTAGATTTTATCAGAGCGATCGATAATGTGATTCACAACTGATTAACCTTACTCTGGTCACTTTGGTGTTATTTAACACTTGTTAGCTAACTTAATTTCCTGGTACTATATTACTCGCATTGTTGATTTTAACATAATTTTGAAGTAAGTACCTAGTGACTTAACGCCATACCAAACTAACATTATTTCATACTTTGCTTTGGACAGTTAGAAAATCTATGTTTCGGGAGGACCTTTAAACAAACAGGCATTCATTTTCATGAAAAACCACGAAATAAAGTTTTTCATTTTTTTATACGGAACACTGCACTAATATGACTTAACGTAAAAAGGAGTGTTATTAAACGACATAACTAGCGTGGCCGGGACCCTCGCGACAGCTGCATCCCCGACCATTGTCCCGGACAACAATGCAGCCCGGGGCTTCAGCTATGAGAGTGCAGCGCTTAGGCGAGCTGCACGCGTCTAATAGGAAACTGTACATTTGATAAGTAAGGGATTTAGGTAAAATATTTTAGATACATCAACCGATATGAAAAAAAATAAGGGAAACATATTTGGTTTTGATCGATTGCAAGAAGTGCGTTTTAGCTTTGAAGGATTCTTTTAAACGTGTGAATTTTTTAAATTGTTATTTTACTAGAAACTAAGGAAAACTGAAGCGACAATAGTACGATTTCTGACCAAATTTCCGTATATGTAAGGGGTACCTAGGTTCAAAAAAACATTCAAATAACACAAAGTAATTTAAAATTTGATTATTTATAAGATATAACTTTATATCGTACTTAATAGGTTTTATTTGTCTCTCCTGACGTCAAAGTGTTTTAAAAATCTACCTAATCTAATAATAACCAAATAAAACAATTACAACAATAAAATCTAACCCGTCACTAGAAAGCAATGCTGCAATGCTGCCAGCATTCTGGGCACTCGCCCAGAATGCTGGCAGCATTGCAGCATTCTCATCACCAGTGGACTTCATGAGTCCAGAGGGTTTCTAATATCTTCGTATATTGCTTGTGACCCAGGACCCAAGTACATAGGACTTCCACCCCAAACGGTTCAAATAGGTATATATTAGCATTCTTATTGTATTTATATTAAATAAATGAATGTTTCTATCTAAGAATAGGTCTAATAACTTTGCATCAATATCATTGCTGGACGCTAAGGGATTCTGATATTTAAATTATAGTAGCTAACAACTGTAATTGCTAAGCTAGAAGCAAAAGGGTACGCTGCTCAGCTCTAAAATAAGATTACCTTCTATGGTGGTACTCGTGCGTTAGGTCAAGGGTAGGCTCGCCGATACATGTAGGTCAATTAATATAAACATTGTTAGGAGAAGCTAATTTTTATATTGAAAAATTGAATGTAAAGCGAATAAAATCATCTGCACGCTTGCAAAGATCTCTACCATGCTCTACTATATATTATATTGGTCTGACGCCTTAGTTATATCGGAGAGCAAACATCCAGCGAAATTACAATTATATTGTAAGGGGTATAACTTTAACCATAATATATTCCTGCTGGTTATTTCAGCCGTATTCGTGGGTGGTTTCACTCATACTATTTTCGTTCATCGGTTCATTTTCATTTATTTTTTGTTTGCAATCAAAATATAGGCAAGCGACGTAAGTAGTTAGAGTGATACTTTCACAAATAGATACTTAACTAACCAATTTTCAATCTAATTTATCTGTACCGTATTGACCGCTGTACTTTGAATACTTTGTAGAACTTTATATCTTCAACGTACCTACTACGCCACGTAACAAGTTTACATTAAAGGTCGAAAATAAAATTTGCGTTCCATCTTTTATTATTTAAAACTGTTTCGTTAGTTATCTGTTACATAGAAAATTGTTCCCAAAAGTTATACGTAGTACTTATTTCTACAAACATCAAGACGAAAAAAAGACGAAGACCTGAAGAAAGAAGAGAAGAGAACTAAAACGTCTTACTCCTCGTGTTCATCCCGTTGCCTTTATGTTACAAAACACCCATAAGGCACGCGGTGAATGCCAAGAGCGGACTAAATCTACAGAACTCCACCGAGGGTCATGGAAGAAAGAAGAAGAAGAACGGAAGTAAAAATTGTAGAGTATTTCAATGTTTCAGCTTTTTTCTTTACAAACGTAGATAATACTAGCGCCCGCAACCTCGCATGTGTTTTCCCGGGATAAAATAGCCTACCTGGTATTACTAGCCTAGTTGGTTGGTACAGGTCTAGAACTATTATCTTTGTATCATTTAAGCCTAATCCGTTCAGTGTAACAAACATCCATGCAACGCAACATTCAAACTTACACATGTATAATATTAGTAGGTATTAGTGTAATTTACATCACAATGAAAAATGGGGTGTTATAAGTTTGACGTCAGTTAGGTTAGGTTAGCCTATGTCCAGCAGTGGACTGATATAGGCTGATGATGATGATAATGAGGTTAGGTTAGGACTGAGGTTACGAACCTTACTTTTTTTGGAAGAACACCAACGTTTTATCCCTTTACGAGGGACTTCTTTAGGCTGAGTGCGTTCTTTGTTGTTTGGTTTTCTTCCAACACAAATAAGGTTCGTAGTTTACCCGCTTGCATCCATAATGAATTAGTTACGTGTCTGTAACGTTGTAGCTTCCAAAAAGATAAACAGACTATAATTTAGTGTTTTTCTGTTAAAAATATTTTTTTGTGTGATTGTTGAAAGTCTGTGTAGATATTATTGTTAAGGTTTAATGTATACAATTTCGAATTATAGTAAACTTGGTTTATGTTATTTTAATTCAGCGAGTTAAAAATCGTTTTTCGTGTTATGATGATTGTAGATTCAGAAGTTTGTTGGATTTCTATATGAAGCATTAACTAATTAGAAGATGTAAATAAGTTATTTATTAATGTAGAAGAAGTTTATAACGTTTTGTTTTAGATTATCTTGTCAATGCTTTTACATTCATTAGCCACGTTCGGAACGTGCATTATCTTCGCAATATTTTTAACTGGAAAGCAAAATCTTGTATTTCTTCTCAAGGTTAAGGCAGATCATACAAGCGGATTATGATAGTATACGTTTTTTCTTTCAAAGTAAAACCGACTCGTCCTATTGTATATATATATAATTGTGATGTAGTAGGTATTAAATGTACTTAATTTTACTCAAACATACAAACATAGTAATTTTCCAACAAAGCCGACGTTTTCGGTTTACTCGAAAAGGCGCTAGCAATTTCCATTACTGTGAAATTTGGTTTCAAATTCTAATTATTGAATTATTATTTTATTAATTTAATATTCTAATTGTTTGATTAAATAAAATGCTAACCAAGTAAATAAATAATTGTGATATTTTTTATGTATGTGGAAACCCTAGGTCCTTGGGGTCCTGGGGCACACGTTATCTATAAAGATCTTACAAAACTACTAATAGAGTCCACAGGTGATCGGAATGCTGGTTTTTATTTCGGTCAACGAATTAGCATTGCCATTCAACGTGGCAATGCTGCCAGCATTCTGGGCACTCTGCCTTCTGGTGACGGCTTAGATTTTTAAAAAATAGATGTAAGTGTAAATATTAGTTGTAATTATTTTTTGCTGTTAAATAAATAAATTATTGTGATATCAAAGCATAAAATATGAATACATACATAAGGCTATCTCACAGGAAATCTATTGATTGGTCTTATCTAGCCATATCTAATCGATCAAACCATTCAGTTGTATGTTTATCATTCAGAACATAATATAAACACAAGGAAAACATTGGAAATTATGTCAGACGCCAAAAATTAAGAACAAAGAAACATTACAAACTTCTTAATAACGAATTCTTAAAATTAAGTACCAATGAATTTAAAGAATAACGTCACGTTTTAGTGTAGTAGGTAGTTAAAGATGTTAATGTAAATAATTAATATATACTCTACTACTTCAAATACAGGGACAAAATTTCTTTCGATAGTGAGTATTAAGGGCTTATATTAACTCAAATCAACTCCGTCAGATTTATATATCTTACAAACTACTCAATATTTAACTTAGAAGTTTATATATGGCTAAGTTCAAGATTTACTCTATCAATTATATGTTTCGAACATACGATTCCTTAGAATTTTCTCTATAGAAAAAAAGCAAAGTTAGCTCAAAATTTTAGTAAAACCTTAATTTCTCAATAAATACAAAAGTTAAGATCTTGAGAATAAGCATGGTAATAGAACTAAGTATAAAAAACATTTTATATGTTGCGGTTTTTTTTTAAATAATGTCTTAATAGATAGATAATAAGCTAAAACTTGATTTTTGGGCTTGCGTTGCTATGCCCTGTCCCCCTCCTATGAACGCTAAATCCTATGTCTATATCTTTTCACACAAAATTAAGGTTGTATAGACCCTTAAGTAGTTCCCGAAAACATACTTGTTCAAAAGTAGAGATTTTTCCACAACAAAGACTTCAAGGCGCCATGCAAACAGAGCAACTTTAGTTGAAGCACCTGTCAATTATTTAATATTTTTCGCACTTTTTATGGAAACAGCGAGTTGTCAATAGCCGCAATAGTTGCTCTGTCTACATAGCACGATAGAATTTAAATTAGTTTAGAAAAGACCTGTTAATAAAATGTTTGTAGTAAGTAGCAATGTGTTTGCGTCTATACAGTCTCTTGTGCACAGCCCGGATTTTATTTAGGGCATACCAAGCTGTGTGACGCCTTTACATCTGTGACGCACACTGTACCGGGGGACTTTGCCCCGTATACAGTTTGCCTCATTCACGTTATTAAGTGCTGGATGACATCTATGAGGTACCTAATCATTTATTGCCGAGCTTAGAATTTAAAAGATGCAAATTGTGGTAAAAATGCCGAAAACAAATATTTTCTAAAATGCACACGCTTGGAGATAGAGAGGAGCTCAAATCGACAAGTAGGACTTTAAATTTGCGTGTTTAAAAATGCACAATAAGAAAGTTAATTATAGGTTAAGTACCTACTGCGAAATTGTTTATTTATTTTGCAGTTGATTATAAAAATAGTAGGTACCTAAAGATCGACATTACATTTTACAACACATTGGTGATTATTATGTAAGGTACCTATCTAAGTGTAAAGATTCAGTCATTCAGCAAAAAGATTTAAGACTATGTGTAATATTTATGATTTTTTAACAAGGTTGGTTTCAGTAAAATTTGGACGTGGTTTTATAGGAGGTAACAAAATTGAAACAAAATTGACTTTTCTACATCAATAAAAAAAAAATATTGGATTTTTAATAAGGTCGTTTATATTATAATAATTTTTCCAATAGGCAAAATAATTATATAACAGATTATAACAGACTTAACATGACAGATCACTTATGCTTTTATTTTTATCAGGCTTTTGGTTTACTTAGTAAAACTAGTTCAAAACAATTTTTCCTAACACAAAAGACACTAAAGATCCATCCCATATTCAGTTTCGTATATGTAATTTCCGCGTTATAGTAGTGATAGCCTAAAGAAAAACGTTGAAAGAACTCTACCTACAGACATTATACTCTTAGCAAGTGTTTAAGACTCTAGTACTGAAGTTCAGATGACTCATTTAGTCTGCACAAATGTCCAGTTTTATCCCTGAGGGAATTTCGCTTTTGTCGGCTTTTGGCGACGATTCAACTTTCACCAGAAGTGTGCTAACTGCTCACAAAAAAACTAAATTATGTAGATTGGTGCAAAAAATTGTTTTGTACCAACTTCTGTGTTATATTTCCATGAAATAAATTCATCCAGTAATTATGAAATAGTTTATTAAAAACAGATTACTTTACTTAGTAGGTATTCTCAAACTATAATTACAAAACACGACGCAGAGACCACCTTCTATCCTTCAATTCTGAGATCAAAAAGTAAAAAGATACGCTTTATGGGTCGTTTCACTACATTCTAAGTTTGTAAACATATAGATGTCAGTTAATAAAATAGTGTTTGACCCATCGTAGTGAAAAAATCTTAAGTCTATGGTTTGACCTACATTTTCATCCATCTCGATGTCATTTTGTAATCCTTTCTATCTTTATAAAATTACTTCAACATACAGAAGTTAGCCTGCATAGATGATACTTAAAAGTAAAAATCAAAAATATTGTTAGATCAATTAAATATAATCAAAACACAAATATACCTACCTTTTGCGATATGAGAGCAGCATTTTTTTTATTTAAATCCTAATTTATTATTGTTCTCAAAGCATGAGATAAAGGTGCTCCTACATTTTGTGAAAGGTGCGCGCTTCTTAGTGCAAGCTTTAAGCGTCAACTCGACACAAATATCCTAAAACTTTTGCATGACTGTTCAGTTGTTATTTTATGTTGTAAACAGTTATCAACAGTTATTTTCTGAACGAACTATTTTTATGTAAACCATTAGATCACCATCATGATATACGGAGGTATTGAACCCATTTTTTAAAAGTGTCTCATTTAGATCTTTAAGTGCTAATAAATAAAAATTTGAAAATAATAAAAAGTATTCAATCGAAAAGTGCCATCGCGTAATTTGACGAACACGCTGGATGCAGTAATAATGCTCTGTCGTCGTGATGTCAGATGACCCGAATACCCAAACAAATTGCGCTGATGTTGCTGATGACTGTTAATACTTATTGGTTTACCTTAGTTATTACGTACCTAAAAAAATTGCTCCTAAGATTTCATGGTACAGGCAAGAAGATTTTCATTGTTTTATGCTTACCCATTAGTAATGAGTACCCTTACTTACTCTAATGTTTTGTGCTGAGTTGTTTTGAAAAGAGGTCACTTACCAATAGGTACAGCACAGAGATGATACGGGGAAAATACGATGAACAATATGTTTAACCTCGATTTATTTTGTGTAACTACATATAATATTTTCATATGAAATGAAGTAGAACGTATGGGGTCCTGGGGCACACGCTATATACAAATATCTTACAAAACTCCTAATAGAGCCCACAGTCATCGGAATGATGGCTGTTATTTCGGTCAACGAATTAGCATTGCCATTCAACGTGGCAATGCTGCCAGCATTCTGGGCACTCTACTTTCTGGTTACGGCTTAGATTTTTAGAAAATAGGTAATGTAATTGTAAATATTAGTTGTAATTATTTTATTCTGTTTTTTTCCTTAATTATAAAGTAACCTATATGAACGTAATATTTGCAGGTCGTAACATTGAGTTAAATGTAAAATTATCTCAGTCGGTCGTAAGTCATTTTTGAAGGTTACTTGCATTCGAACCACATAGTTATATTTATTTACATTTATGTAGTCTGACCCAAACCAAATGAATCACACAACCAAATTACGAATGCCGAAAAAGTTGGTGAAGGTAGATTCATGATTACGAGGCCAAGGGGCATTGAGGAAGTTTACCTCTAGGATAGGATTATTTTACATTCAGGAAAACTACTCCATTCGAATTTTTGTTTCTATTCTTAGATTCAGATTCATATATTGGTATAAAAAACATACATGTCAATAATTTCAAATATAGCATAACTTTTTTAAAGAATAAAAAAGGAATAAATAAGGTTACAGGGTTACTACACAGTGATCATAACATACATATATTGAAGTACCAGTTAAATACATTCTTTCTAATCAAATAACAATTTTAAATTAAAACTAGTATTTACAATAGAAACAATTAAGCTATCTGCAAACTGTTGCAAACAATCTACAGGTAGCTCAACTGATCCATATCAATACCAGTTGGAAGCGTGCCTAAGACACTGGCTGCATTGCCCCGCTGTATAGCAATGCTGATGCGTTGTGCCAGATACTCACCAGCTCTCGGGTCACGCGTCGCTTCGACCAGACGCTCAGATAATTTTTTGAAAACCCGGAGAGCCTCGGTACCCCACGGACCTAGGGTCTCGACTCCAAGGGGAGCAAATGTGTAGGCTCTGTCGAGACCTGCATATTTGCGCCTCTTGAGATCTTCGGCTAAATCTGCCGCCGCACCAGCCCTCACGGAAGTCCTAGGAAGATGGGAAGGCGCGAGTGTGTCGACACATGTAGCGTCCCACACAATAGGCCTCCCCAACTCCCATGGGACTAGAGTCATGCCGTCGGACCTCTGACCATCGTCACGCAACAGACCATTCGGTTCGAGAATAGCTGGTACGTTAGCGGTGGTAAAGGCCCGCCGGATGATGTCGTTCAGGCTGGCATGACGAGATATCCGACCGGCAGTCCTAGTACACGATAATCCGTGATGACCGAGCTGTTCGACAGCAGTACCGCACTGGCATTGATGAGGCGCGCAACACCTTGCACCCAACCGAATTCTTATAGTATTTTAAATAATATTCTTTTGATATAGGGTTAAATTAATATTAATTTGGCCCTTTTAGGCTGGTGTGAACTACCCTAAACTATAACTAAAAGATATGTGGACGTGTAGCCGCTTTAACGGTTAAGTTTGACATTTAATACATGAAAACCTATGTCAAGAACGATTATACAGTACAAACATTCGTCCCTCACCGGAATCGAACCCGCTATCTTCGTCTCTAACATCTCAAAAATCCTTCAGTCCATATTTACGATAGTCAGTCACTACTTTAACTTTTGTTTTTAGACTTTTTTGTCAATGCTACTTAGACATGCGCGCCGCGCCGGCGCCGCCGCGCCGCGCCGCCGTTTTCCCGCGCCGCCGCCGCCGTGTCTTCGAGTCGGCGCGCCGACTACTACGTTCACCGTAAGATGACCTGCCTTGTATGTAATTACTACAAATCAGGGGTCGTCTTAGGGTGGATACAGAGTCTGTAGGGACAAAAAGCAGCATTTCCAATGCTAGCCTCCTTGCTTGGGTGTGCTGGCTACTCCTGCTACTAGCACGCCAAGCGAGCGGATTTTTTCGGTAGCAGGACTGGTCTTCAATGCGAAGAGACCACGCTTGAACCCAACCCGCGTGAATAAAATTGTTGTTATTCACGACAACTGCATATAATTTATGCAAAGACAATGTCTAATATTAGTGATCTGTTTTCTGTAATTAACTTTCATTTCAGTGTTTACAGTAATGTTTTATTTATAACACATTTGCTCGTAAAGGGTCTCTTATTTCACCAATTTCAATACCGTAATGTATTTCATTACGTACTTGTGCGGTAATGTAATGTAAAACGCACGGTTTATCAAGATGCTCCGTCTAAAAGGTTTATGTCAGAAAAGTGGCCAACATTTTAAGAATAAAATTAACTTTAGGAGATAAAATATAATAAATAAACATTTAATTCTTAAATTTAATTAATTTATTGACCATAAATTTCAACCAATCTGTAACAAAACTCAAAAATATTAATTTACTTTATTAATACATTTATTATATTTTTGTACTTTATTTATTTTATTCCTATACTTTATTAATAATACTGGCTGTTTTTGTGCCTTTGCCTTAAAAAAAAGCGCTGATACGCGCGCATCGCTAATTTGTGAACAAGTAAAATGATTCCGCGCCCTTTTTATTTTCGTTGTATTTATATAGTTTTTATTTGAAGATGTCGTCAAGTAATGATGAATTTATTAATTTAACACCGCCAGAACTCTCAGAGACAGCGAAAAAGGCTACTCTAAGCCTCTTGGCCGAAAAATCGACCGATGGATACTTACAAGAGTATCAAAATTTATTCGAAAGTCCGAGTTTTATTTATTTCCTCGCAAATATGTTATAAAACTTCGTATGACATACGTGCGCTTTGATAATTACAGCCTCTGCTTTCTTGTGATGAGCCGGCTGTAATTTTCAACTTACCGCACTTGTATCATAATGTACTACCCAGGTCTGAATGAGAGAATGGATGCAATACTAGAGCAAAACATCCTTTTGCACAGGTCTGATCGATTTACACAGGTGAAAAGTCACGGACTAAGGATACTTTCACTGCTACTAGCCAGGTGATGTCTTCTCCAGTATTTCGTTCGTTTATATTCACCCTAGAGTTCTATTCACCCTATTTTACGGTACTTAGTTCTTCTTCTTGCATCGTTACCCCATTACTGGGGGTCGTGACCCATCACGGAAGCAGCTTCTTCTTGACGATATCGCGCCATCTGCTCCGGCTTTCAGCGACATGTATCGCTTCTGACATTTTGATGTCGAGTGTGGTGCGGATTTGGTCAGACCAGCGCGTTGGGCTCCTTCCTCTCGGTCTTTTTCCCTCTACTTTCCCCGTGACGATGAGTTTTTGAAGGTTGTCTCCGGGCTTGCGGGCTATGTGACCAAAGAACTCAAGAATCCTGCGGAGGCATATCGTTGATAGGCGTTGCTTCCACTCCAGCTTGAGCTCCTTTAGTACCGAAAGATTGGTTCTATGCGCGGTCCATGGAATACGTAGCATTTTCCGCCAGCACCACATCTCGAAGGCGTCTACGCGTTGGCGGTTTTTGGCTTTCAAGGTCCACGTCTCTGCTCCGTACAAGAATATGGAGAAGACCAAAGTGTTGACTAAGGTGGTTTTTGTCTTATTGCTTATGTTCCTGTCTTTCCATATCTTATCGAGCCGGGACATAGCATTTTTAGCCATCCCAATACGTCTGCGTATTTCGGATTCACAAGAGCCATTGTTGCTAATACTATGTAGAACCCAGGTATATGACGGTACTTAGTTAAGAGGTAGGAAAAAATCCAGCCACGCCGGCGCGGCGCCGCCGCGCCGACCTCGGAGGTCGGCGCGCCGCCGCCGGCAAATTTGAGGTCGGCGCGCATGTCTAATGCTACTGCCCGATTAAATACAGGGTGGCTTTTAGAAATGGGAGTGGATGACGAATGCGAAATCATGAGATAGAGAAAAGTCGTGAAAGGTGTCTTGAACTCAATTTGTGAGAAAACAGAAACTGCATTTTTAGATTTTTTATCTTTTACTTTTGGAAGAAATCGAGCCTATTGGTTGTCCATAAACATAATGACAACCTGTATTTTTGCACAAACGGATTCGGTAGGTTATCCCCTACCGAACCTTCGTAAAGAAATGTATTATTGAAAATGAAAGGAAATGGCTATTTTTTACAATTTAAATTCAAACCTAGCTTCATGTGACATTTTTAAATAATCTTTTCGAACAACTGGTGTGCTTACCGCTGCCCTGTATTTTACTGAGGCTCATCCTTAGTTTACAATATATTTATTTATTATTTATATTTGTTTATTGGAAACGGATATCGAAAAATTCAATGAAAAATTCGTAATAAGACATTTGAAAAATTAGTATGCAGTTTTTATTTTGTTGTAAATTGAGCTCATGGCTTCCTTCACGACTTTTCTCTAACTCTCATAGTTTCGGATTTGGTCATCCACTCCCATCTGAAAAAGACCCTGTAGTGTATAGCCATCCAGCCATACTATAATATTATAAATTCAAAAGTAACTTAGACTGTCTGTTACCCTTTTATGCCTAAAAGACTGAATAGATCTCAATAAAATTTGGCAGGGAGATAGATGGATACGACTTTTTATTCGAGAAAAACACGCACGAAGCCGCGGGCAGAACCTAGTATCTTAATAGAACCTCAACCTCAAGCCGTTAATGGACGCAGGCCCCCTGTTTTTTTTTATCTTATAAGGGATAATGCCCATAATACCCATGCAGGGCATGCGGGTTGGGGATCGCAGTTCGGTGGTAGATCTATTCTGCAAGAGGCGCTGCCCACCTCCCGTTGTATGTCCCGTAGAGTAGTCGCCTCTTACGAGACCCTCGGGAAGAGTTGGGGTGGTGCAAATTCTAAACCACACGAACACATGACTTATATAAATAACGGTTGCGTAGGTGGCATAGTGGTAATTCGGAAAAAAGAGGGTTCCTATAGGTTCTGCACCGACGTCATCGCAAAAAAAAAACAACATAGCTATCGTCACGAATACGTCTGTACACCGTCATAATGTAAGTAATAATGAATAAGTGATTATCCCCATTTTAAATGCTTACTAAACTAAACCACTTTAAATGGTAAAAGTAAATTTGTATTGGAAAACATTCAAAATGATGATGATTTTTGTTTACAAAGATAATAGAGCTGCAACGTAATCTTGGCATTTTCCCGCATTATCAGTTGAAGGTATTTTATGAGAGTAGTTTTATTGTCACTTACATATTAGTAAAATATTGTGTTGGTAAGTTTTTAGCAGAGAGATTAAAAAACATTTGTAGCATCATCCGTAAGCCAATGCCGACCTTAAAACAAAAGGCGGATGACCTTAGGCTTAACCTCGTCGATAAGATTGTACCCAGTATATTATCAGCATGTTTACAAACGGTCGACGATGCATCTCATCACATCACTCATAAATAAACTACTCAATCAATTTTGAGTGCAATGACTCAGAACACTCGCTACGTCAACATGACGACAAAACTGCGACAGTGCAAATGACACGCTATCATTTTAATCTGCAATTATTGGCAGAAGAGTATTTACGCATAATATCGGTAGGTAAAACCCAGGTTATCTCAATGCTGACGAGCGGCAGACAAAGGATCTAGATAATTAGTTGAGGACAAAAATAGTCATCGGTGACGGGCCCTGGGCCAGGTGACGTCACGCGCCAGAGCTGTCGGCGGGGCAAGACGGGCCCCGCGCCAGTGCCGCGCGCGCCGTCACCCGGGCCGCACGTACATACCTACCGCCTGCACCACCAGCCAGCCACCGCCGCGCTCGCAGCTGCCCACTGCCCTCCATCCACGCCGCCTCCTGTCCGTGCCCACACGACACCTACTTCTCCAGTAAGTACCTCATCTATTCTATACTAACCTAGCTATTTCTACATATCTAATGATGTGACGAAAGCTATTGTGTCTAATTGCAACGATGCACCGCGATAACATCCGATGCAGATTTCACTTCTACTCTACCTACGACGCACGGGCGTTCGTCTACTGGCTACCTTCAGTTGATACGCTTTTTGCACACACTTTTGAGTGAAATTGTTTATTGTTCTAATTAATAAGATTGACGTTGTATCAGACTGAGAGAAGCGAAACAACCTTGGCGCATCGTGCATTGCAGCGGGGACCTTGCAAGTCACGCGTCAGAGTAACCTCGACTCACGCCGTACTCGTGCAGATACTGCGTTTATATCTTTCGAAGCTATCAACCGGCGAGTTGTCATTGTTCCTAAACCATCGCTGGTTTATACAGACTACGGGCGAAACAGAACAGGTCAGACCGAGCAATGGTTTTGCGGACTTGAGAGTTAGTCGTATGGTATGATTTCTCTTGGTACGGAGGCCTGTTGATAGACGCGTTATGGAATTAACACAAACAGCTGACCGCTGACGACGACGAACTTCTTTTTTTTTGACTGATAAAAAATATGACACGGTCATTCAAGGACGGCGAGCCGAGATGACTTCCCGTTTTGAGGTCGCGAAATCGATTAGGTTGCTTACAACGTGTTGTTGTAATAACGAAGTAGCGATTGTTGGGCTTCATTTACGCACGTCTGTACCTAGTACCTACATACCCAGCTGAGTTTCGAAATAGGCCGTGCAGACTATGCACGCACGGCGAGGGGCCCCGTTTCCAGAGTTATCATTAGGTACGTTGGAAAAACACGGTACCTATTTGTTTTATCGCGGTTGTGTGCGCTATCAGTAGAATGCCAGCCACGATTGCACTGCGTCGCACGTTTGGGCTCCCTTCAATGAAAAACTCGCTTTGACTCGAGTATTTGCTCGTTTCACACTTATTTAGCCGATGTGTTTTTGTTTGAGTTACATCTGTGTAGGTACGTTCTTGTACTATGGTAAATACGACCTTAAATACGACCTTAGCAAGGTAGAGAAGGCAACCTTATTCGGAAACCTTGCTTGATACTCTACGTAGAGATAAATATTCCGACATACAACAGGTAGTAGGTGTTTATCGAGTACCTTAAAATAACTTACCTTTTCCGGAAGGTAATGACGGAAGGTAGGCACTTATTTACAGTAAAGTAAAAAAAATATATTTTTGTCATAATAACACAAATTATAAAGAAAACATAGAAAAATACAATTAAGTGACAAAAAAGTAGGTAGATTATTTACATGATCCTACCCAAAAATAGTTATATTCTATCTTTTGCTTAATGTCGTTTTATGCTCTACATTTCGTTTTAAATTATAATTTAATTTCAAGACTACTATCAATAAGTACTGGTTAATACCCCAAAATAAAACCACAATATTAAATATTAATAGTGCCTGATTACTTATCTTTATTTAAATTTAACTCGTGCCACATAAATTGCTTACAATTGTTCCATAAATTAATTTTGCCATTGTTTTTGTATTTTCTAGAGCCTCTTGAGTTATTTTTCACCTCGAGTTGGCATTGATCGTGGTAGAACCGGTAAGGCTGTGGTTACCCTTCGCCGAACACACTGCCAGCCACCAGAGTATTCAAATTAAACCCAACAATTACAAAACAACAAATTAATATTTATTATTCAAGCCCTCAAACATAATAGAGAGCTCCTTAAATAATATCTTTAGAAGAAAATACACAGGTACCTTATCTCCTATCTCTTTAAAATAATCAAGGTTTCCCGAAGACCTAAATAAAAATTCCGAGAAATCATTTGCTTTTTGTAACTTTCCAGAAATGGTGCGAAAATACGAGAGATTAAGTGGCCGCCAGTCATGGAGCGAAGAGGACATGGCGAAGGCCGTGGCCGCCGTCGTGTCAGGTAAGATGGGCTACAAGCTGGCCGCCAGGACCTTCCACATCCCGCGCTCCACCCTACAGCGGCGCGCCAGCAAGGTCCGCTACCAGCTGCCCGACGACGCCAAGCCGCTCATGGGCCAGTACCGCCGCGTCTTCACCGTCGACCAGGAAAAAGACCTTGTAGGATACATCAAAAGCATGGAAAAATACTTCATGGGCGTCTCGAGGCGTGACATCCGCGAACTCGCATTCCAATACGCTGAAGATAACCAGCTAAACCATCCGTTCGACGTCAACAGCAGAATGGCAGGCGAAGACTGGGTCAGGAACTTCCTCAAGAGAAATCCTGAGCTCCTCGATAAATCAGACAACGAAATGGGCCTAGAGCCCGTGAATTTCGACCAATTTTATCACTTCATGTGCCAGTTCTCATGATATTTCGTCACGCAGTTTTAGTTCAAAATAGTCGTAAGTAAAAAGGTCAAATTCGTGGGGCTCCCGTGAGCGCCTCATGATTTATGTATGTATGTCCGAGCCGTGCGCAAGCGCAAATCTCATTTGCGTATAACTTTAAATTCTGAGTATATCCAGAACTTAAAATATTAATAATGGGCCTTATTTCATCAGTCTGAACTGAACACTACGCACATTATTAATTCATTATAAATCCTATTATTGTGGGCCAAAATAATTTGTAAAATAATTGTGCACTCTAAAATCAGTCTAAAAAGTTTAGGTTCGTTATTGTTGTATGGTTTTTAATGGTAAAGGATAAAATAAGGGCTGTGATAGAGCATGGTGTAGTTTTTGAACATATCTTACAGCAATATGAATGTAGGTAACCTAGGTTTAAGGATTTCAGGTTATTATTTTCTTCAGATGAGTCCTATATAAATAATTTTAACTTGCTCTGTTCGTTCTTCTTTCGGTTCAACATTCTTCTAATACTCTGTCTTATTTAGCTATAAACCGCTAAATTTAATTGACTATTAATTTAATTTAATTTATTTTCCTTTTAAAATTGTTTTACTTTAGTGCGAGTGCATAGTAATTAATTATATTCAATTTCAATTTACTTGTTAAACAATTGTTTAAGGTGTCTTAGTAAAAAAACTATATAACTACATATTCAGCATAAATAAGCACTGTGAGTGCATCGCATTATCTTAATTTATTTTACATATTAATACATTATATTCAGGTTCTGCCCAGAACTGACACATGAGTAACTGTTGTTGATGTAAAGAATATGATTCTGTAAACCAAAAATAGGTTTTACTTAACAACCGTCATGTAAAGCGCTAGCATATATAAGATTAAATTAGACCCATAGGCTATCTTAATATGTTTCTGTAAAAGCTAAAAGTACATAATAATGTAGGTAAGTATATAGGTATATACTGAAACTGACATGGTTAAAGTCGATTTGTGCCAAAAGCATTAGTCATTAATTAATAAACAAGTCTGTTAAAACCAGAAGATTAAGTTTGTTTTCAGAATAGGTCTTCCGGTTAATTGACTAGGTAAAAGAGAGCTATCTAATCATTGTGTAGTTGTAAACAGAACAGAAGAATAAACTAGATTGGTTCTATGTATCTATCTAGTACTTCTAGCTTTTACGGTAACATTTGTAAGTAAATTTTGTGATAATTATTGTGGTATTGTGGTGTGGTGATTGGTGATATTAGTGGGAAGAAAAATGGTATACACGGTTACCAGTACCTACTTAGTTAATTGGTTGAATCAAAAGTTTGTATTTTTCTACGCCCGTAGATACTTAAAGCCGAAAATCGGATTTGCGAAATCGTTACCTGATTGAAGTTTGATCTCTTATTTATAATTGAAAATAACGTTATTTATTAGAAACTCAAAATATACCTTGTGTTGGTTTTAAAGAAATTTTAGCAAAACAATTTAGTATAATGCCCATGCCAAACTATGTTATTATTAACTGAGATTTAATTTGATTAGCGTTACTAAGTGTGTACTTATTTTATTAAAGTAATATAATATGGTTATGAGATGTGTTTTATTTTATCTTGTCTGTAAATAGCATAAAGAAACGTACGGAAAATTCGCCTAACAAACACAATATAGGATACAAATTCCGGTGCTACAAATTTTCTTACGACAGGGAAAACGTTGGAATGGAGTCCAACACCGAACTGGGTCTATATTCAAAGCACGCTTATTCCTTTTGCAATTGGCAACGCTGAGACGCGGTTCAACTTTGAAAGTAACATTTCAGAGAGAACACTTTGAGGCAGCATTTTCTCGCCTTATTTTATTATTTGGTTTGTAGTTTCAAAGGCAATTTGCGGAGGCGAAGGCGGCGGGAAAGAGCAAAACAACCTTCTAAAGGTTTTGAGAAGGCTTCTTCAAGATTCAAAGATTTATTTGCGTCAAACGTCGTTGGTCTGGGTGTTTTCTATGTATAATAAAAAATATCTATCTATGTAATGTATAATATTACGTATATCAGTTATCTAGTACCCATAACACAAGCTCTGCTTACCTTGGGGCTAGATAATGCTGTGTGAATTGTCCAGCATTATTTATTATTTATTTATTTATTTAAACATATCATGGTCGTACAAATATAAGTTATGGGCTCATGTCTCGCTATGAACTAGCATGCAATAATATACTTTCACTTTAAAATTAAGCAATTATAATTTATTATTAAAAAAAACATTTAAGCCATAAAAATTCCTATCATTCAACAATATAAACAATATGATTTTTAATTAACAGTTGTTGATTAATTTAAGTTCCTTTGGTATCATATTATATATTTTTATACGCATTGACAAGCTTTAACCTGGCAGAATTTGGAGTTTTAAGAATAAGAATAAGAATCTTTATTGTTAACTGTGTAACATAGTTGGTCTTATGAACTATTATACGTTCTTCAACAGTTTGTCCTTTCGGACATACAATAATTATTATAATATAGGTACTTAAAAATTAAAGTAATTGCACTTTTTAATCACATAACAATAGGAATCCTGTTTATTAATAATATTACCTATTATAATTATTATCTAAATTTTGGAGGGGTTATGTCAAAGTATTCTTTAATGTTATAATGGGTTTTTGATATTAGATATTTTTTTAATTTTATTTTGAACGTATTATCTTCTATTTCTTTTATTTCTAATGGTAGATTATTATAAATTTTAATGGCAGAAATATATGGACTTTTGTAGAACATTGCATTGTTAACTTGAGGCATACATATATTATATTTATAGTTTTTACGTAGGTTATTATGTCGACTAGATTGGTTCTGAAAGAATATTGTTTTGTTATTATTTACAAATAAGCACATTTCCATAATGTAAATTCCAGTTAAAGTTAAAATATTGTTGTCTTTAAAAATGTTACGAAGAGATTCTGTACTTTGCATGTTAAAAATAGCTCGCAAACACTTTTTTTGTATGATAAAAGTAGACTCTATATCTACAGAGTTCCCCCAGAAAATAATTCCGTAGCAAAGGTGAGGAAATACATGGCCATAATATGCATTTATTGCGATTTGTTTCGAGCAGTTATTTGATAGTGTTGAAAGAGCATAACAATATTTTGATATTTTAGAGTTTACTTTTTGAATGTGACATTTCCAAGTTAATAAGTTGTCTATGTTAACGCCAAGAAATTTAGTTTCATTTATCTCTTTTATATTTATACCATTATATGAAATGTTTAAGCTTATGTCTGGTGTTTTATGGTTTTTAAAACGTAGGTAGTTTGTTTTATCTAAATTTACTTTAAGGTTTACTGATTCTAGCCATTCTATTATACTTATTAAAGTGAAGTTTACATCTGATTCTAGTTGGTCTATAGTTTTATTTTCTTGTGGTATATAAATGGTAGCATCGTCTGCATACATAACACAGAGATGATTAGTTGTATTTGGTAAGTCGTTTACATAGATTAAAAATAGTAGTGGACTAAGAATACTCCCTTGTGGAACTCCGACATTTAGGTGTTGAAAATCTGATTCTATTCTTTCTATAGTTTTTTTATCTTTATTAAATGTGTTAACAATAACTGACTGGCTTCTGCTTTGCAAATATGATTTCAAAAGTTCTAGTGCTTTGCCTCTTATACCAATATTTTCTAGTTTATTCAAAAGAATATTATGTACTACACAGTCAAACGCGCGTTACATGTCAAGATACAGGGCAATACCATGTTTCTTTTTATTCAACTCTTCTCCTACTTGTTTTAAAGTTTTAAAAACTGCAAGTGATGTGTTTTTTCCTTTTAGAAAACCAAACTGATTGTCATTTATGATATTATAAGCATTTAAGAAGGATACGATTCTAGAATGTAAAGCTTTTTCAATTATCTTGGAAAAACAAGACAACATTGCTATTGGTCTGTAATTTTTCATGTCATTTTTTTCACCTTTCTTGTGTATTGGAATGATTTGAGCTTTTTTTAGATCTTCTGGAAAAGAACCGGTTTCTATGCATAGGTTAATAATATACAGGGTGGCCCATTCAAATCGGTCAGTATGGGAAAGTCTGAAACTGTAAGACATACGAAGATTTGTTCTTAGGAACCATGTCACCGATTTCGATAAAAAGAAAAACTGCATTCATATAATTAAAAAAAAAGTGTACCCAACTGGGGAATCGAACCCGGTTGTTTTGAAAAAATAAACTTACACTATTTCTATTCAGATATCGTTTGTGTAGGTCTTAAGCAGTAAATATCTCTAAGAAACATAATGTCTAAAATGAATAAAATGCATTTTTTTCACATACTTTAATTTATCATAGTAGGTGTTCAAAGTGACCACCGTTACAATATTCAGCAAGTTCAGGCATGTAAAATTGTCTCTATGGTTGTTTGTACCTCTCTACTTGTTACATACACCGTGTTATGTATCATGTGGCATTGGCATTGCATTAAACGTTTAAGGAAGTTTTGTTATCTACTGTAATATTATTATCTATTATTGCAACTGCTTACTTCTATTAATCAAACACTAACAATCAATTGAAAAGCCCACTTAAAGTAAGTATGTAGATGTTGTAGATACAGAGACGTGTTAAACCTCATTTGAAAATGGAACGTGTCGGTGTGACTGGCCGAATAGCGATACAAAAAAAAAAAGAAAAAAAAACTTGAGTGTCAAATGTTTAGGCGGGAACTGAAAATTAAAATCAATGCTTCGGTATTTTTGTGTCGTTCGCTGTGTGGTTGGGAAAATGCGTTTTACAAATTCATTCATTCATTAAAGATGAAGTGTACAAAAATAGCTATAACACCGTTGAAGAACTAAAAGTAGCCATAGAGTCAACTTTAACGCAGATTCACCACATGAAGATACAAAATGCAATAGTAAGATCGTTACCTAGACGTGTTGAATATTGTATTGAAAAAGACGGTGGTCACTTTGAACACATACTATGATAAATTAAAGTATGTGAAAAAAATGCATTTTATTCATTTTAGACATTATGTTTCTTAGAGATATTTACTGCTTAAGACCTACACAAACGATATCTGAATAGAAATAGTGTAAGTTTATTTTTTCAAAACAACCGGGTTCGATTCCCCAGTTGGGTACACTTTTTTTTTAATTGTATGAATGCAGTTTTTCTTTTTATCGAAATCGGTGACATGGTTCCTAAGAACAAATCTTCGTATGTCTTACAGTTTCAGACTTTCCCATACTGACCGATTTGAATGGGCCACCCTGTATACTAATGGGTCAGCTAAAAAGTGGATGCTACTCTTTACCACTTGAATGGGGATATTATCTATTCCAGCACTTTTCTTATTTTTTAAGTCTTTTATAATTTTGACTATTTCATTATAATCTACAGGTGTAAGAAAAATGCTATTAGAGTTTTTTAGTGATGGGTATCTATGTTTACTAGAAGATTGAACATCTGTTTTGTTAAGATTAATAAAGTAATCATTAAAAGATTTAGCAATTTTAGAAGAGTCTCTTATTTCAGTTTTATCAATTTTTAAATTATCTATCATGTTATGTATGTTATTATGTTCACTTGTATATTGTTTTATTATTCCCCAAGTTGCTTTACATTTATTTGTACTATTGTTTATGAATTTTATATTAGAAATTGTTTTTGATGTTTTAATAACTTTTTTCATGATTTTACAGTATGTTTTATATATTTTTACCACCTCATTACTATTTTTCTTTTTAGTTTCTAAATAAAGTGTACGTTTTCTTTTACTAGCTATAGATATACCTTTAGATTTCCAATTATTTTTCTTTCTATAAGTTATTTTATATTTTTCTAAGGGAAAACAGAGATTAAATATCATCTTTACAAGATCAATAAATATCTTAAAGGCAGCGTTAGCATTTGTTTGACAATATACCTCATAGAAACTCAATTGTTTTATGTATTTTATAAAAATGTCTATATATTTATTTATATTTCTTTTTTCTACATACCAGAATTTTTCTTTGAAACTTAAACTAGTCTTTATGCCTAGTATTTGGCATGTATGGTCAGAGATACCTAAATCTAATACCTGTATTGTATAGCGTTTGATATTTGTTATTATGTTATCTATACAAGTTTTTGAGTGAGAGGTTATTCTTGTGGGTTTATGAACTGTGGGAAGCAAATTGAACATATGTAAAGTATTTGTAAAGATTTCACTGTCCTTATTTTTTAAAAGCAAGTTTATATTAAAGTCACCTGTTAGAATTATTTTCTTCTTATTATTTCTTGTTCTGACGGTTAATTTATGTAGAAGGTATTCAAGGGTTTTTATAAAAAGTTTAATATCACTATTTGGTGTTCTGTAACAACATATTATGGTATAGCCTATTTCAGGTAGTGATATGCCACAACATTCAAAATGTTTTTCGATTGACATATCCGAAATCCAATCAATTTTTTTGAAGTTAATTAACTTTTTAACATAGATACTTACACCTCCACGAGATTTGCTCTTTCTTGAAAAATTTGATGCATTTTGATAACCATCTAATTTAAGGATTTGACTTGCATCTTGTTTTAAAAAAGTTTCTGAAAAACAACAAATATCTATATCGTATTCATTAGTAAAAAGTTCTATTTGATCTAACTTGGATCTGATCCCTTCGCAGTTCAAATGTAATATATTGAGATTATTGGTTCCTATTGTTTCACATGAAAAGGAGATGTTTGATGAACATCATCGGAGGGCCCTGTATTTTTAGGGAACTCTTTTATTTTCTTTTGAAAATAATAGGGGATAATCCCCGGTTTAGGTTTCTGTGTATATTGGTGATTATCAGTCTTTTCTGAGATACTGGGCTGAGCTCTGCTCATCATTTTGGAAATATTTCTACATATAAAACAGTCATCATAGTCATGTTTGTTTATAAAGTTGTTTATAATTATATGTAATTCTATGCAATTTTGGTGCTGAGTGTGCTTGGTACATGTTTCTGTGTAGTGTGGGAAGAAAGTAGCATGTTTCTACAGTTTTTGTTAAGTTCCTTATAGCACTGTTCAGTTTCTTGGCATTGAGATTGGCATTGTAATTTATTTCTGGAATTATAATTTTAGGTTTTGAAAATATTTGCAATGTGGAGGATAGTTCCATGAAGAGCTTCGTGGGATTCTTGTCGTTGGCACCTGTAGATAAAACTACCCAGTCCTTTTCAGTCAAGTTCAGGGACTTGAGGTTAGTGTTGTGCAGTATGACATCTGTCGGAGCATCTGGATAGCAGTATGTGGTTACATCATAGTCCTTGGTGTTCTTTCCATTGTATCTTTCAGTTATTAATTTTATGCTCAGGTCCTTACATGATTGATCACCTATCACAACAATCTTGGGTTTGTTTTCTTTAGGTTTTTCTTCATATGTTTTTTTTATATTTTTTTCTGGGTTCTGCGATGCAAGAGGCTTCTTGGGTGTGGCAGTTTCTTTCAGAATCAATCTATTTGGGTCTCTACACAGTCTAGGGTTTTTGTCGCATGCTTTATGGAATAAATGTCCGTAATTTCTAACAAAATTTGCTATTTCATAAATATAGAGCGATGATAAAGGTAATTAACCAAACCAACCAATCTAAGCGCTTCTAATGAACTACGTTCATAAGAATTTTGTCGTCCATGTAAAAAAAATCCTACAAAAATTTAGTTGTATAAGAATAAAGACACTGAAACGGAAACAACTCTGTTTACGTCTCTTAACAATTACACTTACATCTGATGATTGAGGCTCATCCATCAATCAAATTAAAAATACTTTATTTCCTTAAATACAATCACTGCACTTAGAAGAAGAATAGAGTGATTTTTTTTTTTAATTTCTGTCGGTATGTAGACAAAAGCAAGGAAGCGAGGAAGAAACCTAAAGGTTTCTTCAAGGGTTGACGACCTCTGTGGCGCGGTGGGCGAAGGTCCACCTGCGACGCAAGAGGTTGCGGGTTCGATTCCCGCTCTGGGACAAATATTTGTACGATCTGCAGGTATTCCGGAAAATATCTATGTAATGTATTGTATTAAGTATGTATATCAGTTATCTATTACCCATAACACAAGCTCTGCTTAGCTTGGGGCTAGATAATGCTGTGTGAATTGTCCAGCATTATTTATTATTATTATTTATAATTATCCTGTGATCTTTCCACTTCACTATATCTATTCTAAATCAAGGTGCATGTGAGAAGAAGCTAAAAGAATCGTCTGCCAATTTTCTTTTGCTTTTCCTTCACCGGGAACTTAAAATGTTTATAAAAATTGTGCAAGTTCAGTTTTCTGCCAGTCAGTGTCCCAACGTCTTAACGAGAATCTTCAATTAATTACGTGACGGGAAAATAAATTAAAAGTAAAGTAAGTAAGCCTCCGCCGACCCCCTAATCCTATCAAGGATTACGAGATATTCTTGAGACTTAAGTCTTCGTAGAGTACCAACCTAGTTATTATGAATTTTTAATGGATATAAACGAAGACATTTTTGTGCTGTGTGATAGCGTTATTGGATTATGTGTGCCTTTACTCATAAGAGTAATATTTTACTAACTGTATTTGCTTCTTTTTTTTATAGAAAAAGAAGCAAATACACCTAGTCAAAAATATACCTAAAACTCATATCATAATATGAGTGCAACAAGTGTATAACAAGCGCTTCGTGCTTGACTACTAAAGTCAGCGGCAATACTAAACTCTATTACAGCCTTCGTATGCGAATCCCACTAACAATTTTACATTCAAGTCAATTTGAAATGCATAGAAAATGTTTCGAACCCGTAGAGACCTCGATTTTGGTGCCAAAGCCGATTCGATACCAGTATTTTGCACGACGTCGATATGCGAGCAGGTTTGGGCCCGCCCCAAGTTTCAGCGATAGAAAAGTTTTGGCACACGATAACCGACCAAGTCCTGGCTTTTATAGCACGTCTTTTGGGAGTTGTAACTTACGATGGATTTCAGCGGAACCCATATCACATACGATGTATGTGTACGTCGGTGATCATATCCTCGAATTGATCACTTCATGATGTGGCTGACTATATTATCATGAAATGTGACTATATCGTTTAAAAGTCAACGTGACATATATAGATATCCATACTAATATTATAAATTCGAATGTAACTCTGTCTGTCTGTCTGTTACCTTTTCACATCTAAACGGCTGAACGGATTTCAATGAAATTTGGCAGGGAGGTAAATGGTATCCCAGGGCCGTCCCTGGGTCCGTACATAGGCTACTTAAAAAGCGCGTGCAAAGCCGTGGCCAGCAGCTAGTATAGATAAACAATGTGTTATGGTAGGTACTAGATAACTGATATACATAATACAATATATTACATAGATCAATATTTCTTATTAACAGAGAAAACGACTAGAACACCCGGAACAAATACCTGCAGATCGTACAAACATTTATCCCGGTAATCGAACCCGCATAACCTCTTGCGTCGCAGGCGGACCTTCGCCCACCGCGCCACAGAGGTCTTCTCATATGCAGGTTCACATGCTTTGTAGGTTATGTAGCTATAGCTGCAATGAAGACATGAGACTTCAAAAAATTTAAGGGTACTACATAATAATATTACCTGCAGGAGATAATTCATAAATTATTACCTACCTGCATGACACGTACCGCACATTATAGACGTACTTAAGCTCCAGAGGACACTTCCATATAAAAACTAGAAAATGTATTTAGCAAAGATTATGCTTTCGCCAAAACAGAGCGATCTAAAGTTTTATGAACAAAATCTTACATACATAAATCTTGAAAAGTAAGACGGCAATATAAAAGTTCCGGTTTAAGAAAGTAGATCCGCAAAAACCGCGCGCGCTATAGGTGTGGTTATAGGTAAGTAGGAAATGATACCGTATAAAAGAAATACTGGGAGCAAAAGCTTTAAGGAGTCTGAAAGAAAGTCTTGAGCAGAAGCCGTGCGTTGTTTGCTTAGAAACGGCGAGGCAATCCAATTATATCGGGGACTGGCTCTCAAAGGAGCTGAAAGCATCGCTTCCCCTACAGGCTAACAAGAAGTGGGTGTAAGTAGGGGAACAAAAAACTGTCTCATAATAACGTTTTTCTAAGCCGTCGTAAGTATCAAGTAAGTATATTGATAAACCCTCGAGTAGATAGGTACACGTTTATTTCATGTTAAAAATTGTGTTCATTCAAGATAGGAAATTGTAAATGAAGCTTTACGAAGCTTTTTGGGTTCGTAGGGTCCCTCGAAAAATGTCTATCAAAATTTTGAGATATTACAGTTTCGTTGATGTATTTCGTTAGGTTAGGCTAGACACCAGGATACCAGGAACCATTAAGGCACCTTGAATTTAGTCTTGAAACAGAAAAAAACCGTTCAGCTACGTAGGCAAAGTTCTGGAAGAGTAGCTACCGAAGCTCGAACCGTATTCCCGAATCCCGTCTGAAATTATTTCACTTTTATTTACGTTCCACTTAACTTCGCGACTTCGCTGTGAACTGAAAGCTGAAAGCCCGACTTCGCCGTCAAAAGCAAGTAATGAAATTGCAAATAGTCAGCGGAGGCGACGCGAGAAACATTTACGTTTGTTTTATTTGTTAAAAGCGTTGGGTGAAGGAGATTCTAAAGCGGTATTTTCTTTCAATGCAATGTGTTTCACGTTACTTTCTACCCGCAACTTAACTACAAACTTAGAATGGATTTACCTGAATGA
Organism: Eupithecia vulgata; assembly: GCA_946478455.1. Lineage (NCBI taxonomy): Eukaryota > Metazoa > Arthropoda > Insecta > Lepidoptera > Geometridae > Eupithecia > Eupithecia vulgata. The sequence goes on along the minus strand of OX297862.1, from coordinate 4,250,139 downwards.
AAAAAAAACTACAATAGGTAGGCCTACTCTCTTCAAACTGATAATTGATCCTATATCTCTTCAAACAAGCATCCTTATTAAGAAAGAAATTTACAATCAAATAATAGAATTAAAATAATACTAGTATTTACAATAGAAACAATTGAGCTATCTTCAAACTGGTAATTGATTACAAAACTCAAATCAACCCATGAAATGTTTATTTATACATACTAAAACTACGCAACAATCTTCCCGCAAGGATTTTATGAAAGCATACATAAGTATTTAAAGAGGATTTATCTTTATAGGTAGTACCTACAATGTATGTAGGTGCTGATGGAAAATTCAGATCTTTGGTTCGCTCAAGCTCAAGAATGGCCGACCCAAACAGAAACCATTTGAAAACTTAACCAACAGCTGCTGGAAGCAATTCAATGAGTTTGTAGGTGGAGTATTGGCAAGAGTGAACAACTGAATTGGCTGATAAAATTGCATGGTCTCATCTTATCCACAAAGTTCACATTTGGCGGCTGTCCAGGAAACTTTAAAAAACAATTTAATTCAACACGGCCCCAAACGATTTGCATTTTGGGATGGCTTTTGTAAAAATAACACAACGCTCGTAAGCCAAAATATTCTTTAAATGTTGAAAGATTATGAACACTCCAATTCTCGTTTGAAATGACTGAGCTTGAGCAAATCCTACGTATAAATAAAAAAATATGGTTCTGTTAGTAATGAATGCTGGTTTTTATTTCGGTCAACGAATTAGCATTGCCATTCAACGTGGCAATGCTGCCAGCATTCTGGGCACTCTGCCTTCTGGTGACGGCTTAGATTTTTAGTAAATAGATGTGTAAATATTAGTTGTAATTATTTTTTGCTGTTAAATAAATAAAATAGGTATGTAAAAAAAAAAAAAAAAGTTCTGTTAGTTGGTTTCTGAACTTCTCATGGAACATTAGGTACCATTCTTTAAAGCAAACTCATAACATTTTAAAGGTAAGTTGGTTGCAACTATTATTATTATTTCTGTTTTTTTCTTTTTATAATGTACGTCCTACCCCCGAATACTCAAACGCATCTCAGTTTTAAGCACGTTTCAAGTGACGATTTTTTGACACATTTTCATTAAATTATGTCAAAAAACCGCGACTTAAGACGAGCTTAAATCTAAGTTGCGTTCAAGTATCCGGGGGTTAAAGTCCTGAAAATTAAGTTTTTTTTTTTTTATAGTGCGTTACTAAATATTCTACAAAAAAAATCCAAACATTTTCGATTTCGGCAGGATTCTAACCTGCGCCCCATCCAGGAAATTGGTTATCCATTCCTGATAAGATGTCGCAGTAAGAAAACCAGCGGGAATACGCCAGGTTAGTAGAATATGTTTTATGGAAAAGCTCCGATGAAAATATTTGTAATTCGCACAGAAGAGCGGGCCGGCTACGCTCGAGTGGCGCACATTCTTGCAATACATCGCCGTGAATGTAGCCTCGCCTCCCTTGTGAATGTTGAAGGCGTACATTTTCAAGGAATGCGTCAATTTATTTGAGCTTTGTGTCTTCTGCTGGAAAAAACGGAGCAGCGGAGAAGTAGAGCCTTTTCGACTTCACAATATTCTGAGCAACTTACTATTCTTTTAAAAAATATATAAATTATTTACATTTATATAAACTACTAATAGAGTCCACAGGTGATCGGAATGCTGGTTTTTATTTCGGTCAACGAATTAGCATTGCCATTCAACGTGGCAATGCTGCCAGCATTCTGGGCACTCTGCCTTCTGGTGACGGCTTAGATTTTTAGAAAATAGATGTAAGTGTAAATATTAGTTGTAATTATTTTTTGCTGTTAAATAAATAAATGTATCCAATAAATTATTTACATATAGGTTTACTGAACCCAGTTAAGGCGCATACAGCACCTAAACTAGCGCCACCACCTACTTTATGTTATTATTCTGTTTAACAAAAGAATTTTCAAAAATCCTTCTTCCAGTTTGTGATACCTATCATAAGCTTTTTTTTAATGCCTCTGTAATAGTTTTATTCTATTTAGTTTAGGCAGAGATACGAAGTTGCCCTTGGTGGCCACCAAAATCTATTTTCGTATCTCTTCCTTTAAAACGCCCTTCTTCTTTTTTCGTGGCTTTTGGTAAGTTACTACCTACTTAATAGCTGCACTGTCGATGTCGTCGGCATCGTCGCGCCGCTGACAATGTCAGCCAGCTGCACAGACAACCTAAAAGTGCTCTAATGCCTTCAGATAGCTGGTGCGAGTGGTGCAGAGTAGTGCAGACAGGGCCGACAACCACTTAGGAACTTCAGTCGCAGCTTATGAAATAAAACGTCATTTCCGAACTTGGTAGAGCTACGAGGATTTCTGTGATGTGATGCTTTATTTACCCGCGTTTATTTTTCAATCTGTTTTTTGACTATTTTATGTAATTGGCGGACAGTTATTGGTTATTACGTTTAAAAAGGCTAAACCGATTTTGATAAAATGAAGTATCAAAAATACTCGGCTAATCTCGTCTAAGGTTCTTAGTTAAACCTAACTCTGGTCTTAGTAAAAACTAATTTTTAAGAAGTGCAAAATATTTGCAATAGTTAAGCTATATGTAGACTGTTCGCAACAATCTGCAGTTAGGTCAATTGCTTCAATTGTAAACCAGTTCTTTGTAAAAAAAAACCCTTGTAATTCAATTAATTTTTTCACAACCACATAAATGTGCTTTTTTAGTAATCCTTTATATGTAGGTACTTAGGTACTTTTTATATAGGAACCTACATTACGTACGTACCTACGTCCTAGATAGGTAAGTACAAACTTATAAAATCAAAAAAAAACTTTTGTGACTTTATGCAAGGGACCATAAAACTAACAAAAGAAAATTCTTCAGAAAGGGCCCGTAGTAACGATGAAATGATGTTAAGAAACTTACGAGACACAAAGAGGCTTTTCAGGTACGAGAATTTCAAGCTTGAACCGACCGTTACGAAAAAGTGTAAGTTTTTTGTTAACAAAGTGAAGAAAAATGTTAGAAAAAAATGAATAGAATTTAGAACAAAGTTATGGCAAATATTATGCTGAGAACAAAACAAACAAATAAAATAACTGCCAATGAGAAGGAAGGTGAAATAGGTAGTGCCACCCGTCAAAGCAAACATTCGCACAAAACGAAAAATATTTTGAATTCGAATTCTATCATTCGATATTTAAATCCGAGAGCGATGCCACAATATCGTTACGTTTACGCGAACCAGAAGGCTCACTCAAAACAAACAGCAAAATACTCATTCTATCTTTGTCTCACCCGCGATTCTAACTGAGGTTTCAGACCGAAATTCGATGTAGCGAACGCGACAAAGCGAGATGAATTTGATGAGAGTGAACCTACTACACAGCGTGAACTATTTCGTGGGCGAGTTACTACGAGCGAGGGCGGGGAGCGTTGGGCGGAGGGGGGTAATTAGGCGGGAGGCTGTATCGATCGCCGTCGCCTAGCAACGAGAGAGATGGCTGGCTCGGAAAGGCTCTGAGCAAGTTTTTTGTTCGACTTCGTAGAGCGCGGCTTCTAGGTGAGACCGTTTTGATGTAATCTCCTTGGAGATGATTCAATTCTTTGCGCCGCTCCTATCCAAGTATAGGAGGCTTATGGCAAAGAGATTTTAAATGAGGATTAGATAGGTGGGTATTTTCTGGGACATAACAAGCAGAATTCTTTAAAAGCTTTAAAATTCGATTAATTTCAGACTTACTTTGAATAAGGCTGAACACCTGAGAAGAAAGCCTCTTTTGTTTAACAAAGTAAAGTAAAATTTACTCTTAACAAATACAAGCAAAGATGCATTACATACTAGATTCTGCCAGCGACCTCTCTCGCGATTTTCAACGATAAAAAGTAGCCTGTGTCCGTTCCTGGGATACCATCTACCTCCCTAAGAAATTTCATTGAGATTCGTACAGCCATTTAGACGTGAAAAGATAACAGACCGACGGACAGAGCTACTTTCGAATTTAGAATATTAAAGTATGGACGGATGGATATACAGGGTGTCTTTTAGCCCATCTCTAAAAGACACCCTGTAGGACACGCACACTGTACACACTGACACACTGTACGACACCCGGTGGATGGCCAAAGCCGAAACTATAAGACTTATGAGGGAGTCATGCGCTCAATTTATGACAAAATATAAAGCGCATACTGTTTTTCAATTTTTCTTTTTAGGATTTTTTTTGAAGTTTCCAAAATTAGTAAGGAATAGGTACTAAAATACAGGTTAACTATTATAAATAAATATTTATAATGTTAGTATGGATACAATTATCATATTAACTTAAAATTAAAACTATTTTCATTATTGCAATAGGTATAACTTTTAAATCTTTCATGGTTATTAACATTAAAGTCATTTAAAACGTTATTAAGTTATTAACCCTATTAGTTTATATTATTATTCCCCTATTTAGTTTATATCCCGTTAATAGGTATATTGATATATTTAATTTTTATTAATAAGAATAATCTTGATCTAAGTTTAAAGTAATATGGTCTAAAAGTAGTAGGTAAAAGTACCTATGAAGTATCTTTATAACCAATCATTAATTTCGCCAAACAATACCTAGTAAATACAATACCTTCACCAAAAAGTTTACTTTTAAGATAAAATTTAAACTAATTAAAATGTACACTAATATACGCCCCGGCTTCGCACGGGTATATTCTTTTGCCTATGTTCATCAGTGGTAATGTCATCATCATCATCATCAGCCTATACCAGTCCACTGCTGGACATAGGCCTCCCCTAATGAGCGCCATAGCGCCCTGTCCTCAGCTTGCCGCATCCAGCATCTGCCAGCAGTCTTTCGCAAATCGTCAAGTGGTAATGTAGGATTCTAATAATAATAATAATCATTTATTTCAGGCAACACAAGACAAGTACTTACAAAGTAACTTAACTAGGGTCCATATAAATAAATAAAATAATAAATAATGCCATATCTAGAACCATAACTAAGCAAAGCTTGTGTTATGGGTACTAACTAGATAACTGATATACATAATATAATACAATATATAGAAAGATATTTTTTATTACACATAGAAAACGACCAGAACACCCTGAACAAATGCCTGCAGATCGTACAACAAACACGTACACGTACGTAAACCTTCGCCCACCGCGCCACAGAGGTCATCAAGGTCGTAATATAACGTAGAGACAATAAATAAATAATAATAGAATAAATAATATAAAAACAAAGAATCGTGTCACTGGCACTAGGTCGATGACGTGCGGGCGGTGTCGCGTATCAGCCTTCACAGAACTTCGTGAACACGACACCCTTCGGCCAAAACCCGCTATCCATAAAAGTTGAGAGACGATCCTTCGGCACTCTCATCTTAGATGACTAATAGTGAAAGAATTTTTCAAATCGGTCCAGTACTTTCGGAGCCTATTCAATTCAAACAACACATCCTAACACACCTTTCCTCTTTATAATGTTAGTTTAGACAAATAGTCATCGTATATAAATTTCAGGAGTATAATGCCGTGACGTCGAAGTCAACGAAATACCTAAATCAGCAAATGGTATCATCCATCACCGTCAGCTTGAAACAGATGCTTGTCCGTTGAGACACATTACTCTTCCCGCCCACTACCATTAGCATTCACAATAAGTTCTGAAAACTGAAATTTTATAATGCAACACCTGTTTTTGCAGTTATATTCTCATTAACATAGGCATTGTAAAGCAGGTATCAAAAATTTTCATCCTATCTATTCGAAAAGGACGACTTGATTCGGCTTTAAGTGTACCCAAAGGTGGTGTTTTCTCTAAGAAACTTTTAACGGGCAGTAATGAGTTTTTAATCCTCTTTATAAATGCGCGGCGATTATCTTTGCCGCACACTTTTTTGAATTTGGAACATCTTAGTGTTCAGCGCCAATAAATCGAACGCAAATATTGTTTGAATAAAGACTGGCTAGTACGACGCGACGGCCCATAGTCGCACCACCGGCTGAATAAAAAGAAAGAAATCAAATAAAAAACGCGCATTCGAACTACAGCTTGACAAAAAAACAATTTTTATTTTATTTTTGATCTGTAACTTTAAAACTGGGTTATTGAGGTGTTATTGATTAGTCTAGGTCTTATTAAACTTATTCTAAGGTAAGTAATAATATAATGCCTAGGTAAGCTATTGCCAAGGTATATTCCTCGCATCTACATTACAGGTCTAGAAATAAGAGGGAGGAGTTGAACTTAAGAGTGGTTAATAATAATAAAAACCTTTATTTAAAACTTTTAACCTATTAGTCAAACTTTTTAGAACACCTAGTGGTTTGTTTGCCTCTTGCGAAAGGCCTTCCCCCAACCTAAAGACTGGTTTACTAGGTCTAAAATATCTTATCAGGTGTTCATGAAATCTCCTAAAATAGAAGTTAATTTATTTATTAAATATAACTAAAAAATTGTAAGAAAAGAATTCCATCATGACTTGCTATGCCATGCTTCGGAAAAACGGAAAATACTTTTTCTGTTATTTCTTTATTAAAATACCTCAGACAATTCCATCCAAATAAGAAAATACTGGACATCCTTAACATCTCAAAGGAATTCACAATAAGAATGTTCTCTTGACTTGTTCTCTGCAGTGCTGGAAAATACAAGCTGTAACTTAGCGTTATATTTTCTAAATATATAACTCCAGCTTCTGCAGCTGATCAAACTTAGCTTTACCTACTAGCTTACGTGCATGGTTAGTAAGGTAAGCACTTTATGGGACCTATTCGGGATCATTCTCTACAATAGCGATAAATTTTCATAATCGGTCCATAATTGACGAAAAAATCGAATAATTAAAGATTCAAAGATTCATATAGGTTATCTCCGAAACAGACAGCGTATTTTGTAAAAAAAACTATGTAGTTATGTGAATTAATATCATAGGATGTATTCACCGCCACTAGCGCCAACTTAGCAACGAATTGAACCTGTAAATTAACGCAAATGTTAAAAGTAAATTTGTAAGTTAATTTATACTTGTAATTTGGAACCCGGGTTCCATAAAACGAGTACCAGCACCAGAGTTCCGAATACATACTATTAAATTTTTTCAATAAAGCAAATTGTTTCCTAATATCGATGGTATTATTTTGTTGATTTGTTCTTATATAAAAGTTATTAAGTTTTTAAGGACTTATATAAAACCCACTTTCCGAGACGATTCGTCAAATAGTTTTGTTAAAATACTCAAAAAACAAAGTAGGTTTCCAAATTACCACCCCTTCCTCTATCGTTTTCACCAATAAATAGACTTAGATATAAACGCAGATGTAAATAAATAATAATAAATAATGCTGGACAATTCACACAGCATTATCTAGCCCCAAGCTAAGCAGAGCTTGTGTTATGGGTACTAGATAACTGATATACATAATATAACACAATACATAGATAGATATTTTTTATTATACATGGAAAACGACCAGAACACACTGAACAAATGTCTGCAGATCGTACACACATTTGTCCCGAGGCGGGAATCGAACCCACAACCTTCTGCGTCGCAGGCAGACTTTCGCCCACCGCGCCACATCGGTCGTCGAGATGTGTTTTATACTTGTGAAATACTTATTGGTTTCACAGTTTGACAAATTTTGTATGCAACTAGTTGTAAACATGTTTGTGAGCACGAGGTGTAAGAAAACTAGCAAGTAGGTAGCTAGAACTGCGATGGCCGACTTTTCCCGTTTGCTCCGCCACTAAATGTAATAATGTTGAATCCTACCCCCCCCCCCTTCTTTCCACCCCTTGAAAAATTGCACTGAAATGCTCTCTACATTTCTTTGACACATCTGACGCCCAAAGGCGTCGTCGGGAGAGACAAGATCGAGATCGGATGCTCGATAAAATGGAAAGATGAGCATTTCCTTTGGTATAAATAGTACCTAATTAAGTTGAGTGACTTTTATCTTTCTTCTAGAGATACTTATCACCAAAACATACTTAATTATAAATTTTTCTACTACACTATTATATTACCAACTTGTTTCTGTCCGCGGCTTCGCACGCGTTGTTTACATGGAAACGTTATTTCTATCCCATGGGAACTACTACATGCGATAAAAAGCAGGCTGCGTTGGAATCCAGGCTTATAGCTACATCTATGCAAAATTTAAACCCGATCCGTTCAGTAGTTTAGAAGTAACAAACATCCATCCATCCATCTAAACTTTCGCATTTATAATATTATTAGTGTAATAGTGGGTGGACCAAATACCCCATAAAAAAATGCCTTCCTTTTTTTCTACCCTTTTTTTAAAAGTCTCCTAGAAACATTGGACTATTCAATTTTTATTTTTTGTTTGATGTTGAACATTCATATTTGTCTCTACTATTCATCGGAATCATATTACAAACGACAAATACACAAAAATTTTACAGAATAAAATTATAAAACAGTTTTAACCGTTTCGCCCGAAAATTCTCAAACACACTTTAAAAAATCATAACTACGAAAAAATCGGGGAACATGCATGGGGTATTTCCAGGTACTCCTGGGGGTGAGGCATTATATTTTTTTATGACGTCACAGTTTGGTCTACCCTGTATATAATATGATAAATTAAATAATAATAATAATGAATTTATTTTCAGATAACATAGATCCATATGTTAATAGAGATAGGTTGCAAAACCAAAATATGGTATATACTATAATATACACTGACCATATTTTGGCTTTGTTTATGTCATCCATCGATAACGTCACAAAGCTATCGTTTACTAATTAGGTCAAGGTGCGGTTATTGACCTTATCAGCGTTGCGACCTTGGGGTTGAAACTGTACGTTTTTTTTATATAAATCTTTAACTAGCTGTAAAAAACTAAAATCTAAGGCCCATATGAAATATATACCTTAATCGGACATACATAAAATAATCTTATTGATGAAAATGATTCTTTGTTAATGGCAATATGAGACTGGTTGGACTCTTTTCTGCCAGTGTCAAGTAATGGAAAATAATAGTAAAATATGAGTTATCAAATTATGAAGAACGTTGATATTTTCACCAGAGCCTAGTTCGTTATCTAGCAGGGTACCACGTGCAGGTTAGGTTGGCTTGGGAGACATGATCTTGGAGTCACGTTATTTACTAGCACGTAGTGTCGGTGACGTGTGACACTCACTATGTGCTGCGACCGGTATTCGTCCGCGAAAACGCCGGAACAGCACATTCTTAGGTCGAATTCTTCCTTAGTGAAGTTTGAAAAATTCTCTTGTGGAATACGCACCACAAACGATTTAAGGCGCATACCCCAACCAAACTAGCGCCGCCACCTACTTTATGTTATTATTCTGTTTAACAAAGGAATTTTCAAAAATCCATCTCCCAGTTTGTGATAAGTACCTATCATAAGCTTTTTTTAATGCCTATGTAATAATTCAATTCTATTTCGTTTAGGCAGAGATAGGAAGTTGCCCTTGTTCCACATAGTATTTCAAAAGTTCTTAGTTCTGTAGATTAGATTAGAACTGGAAATTTACTTATTCATTTTTTGTATGGAAAAAAAAACATTGAATTAGAAAAAGTCATGTAACAAAAGTTGGTAGTCTTGATTTACCCAAGTCGTCTTTAAGAGGTTATTGAATAAATACCTATAACCCTGTATATTATGTTAACATATTATTATATTAATTAATAATATATTACAAGCATGGTAAATTACCCGCCCGCATAAGTCTCTGTAAAGCTGGCAGGATGCGCAATGTGTCATGTGGGCTGAAATATCATGCGCCGTAAAACACGCCTGCGGGTTTCCTGAAAATGCGCTCAATTTTGTGACTAAATAATGTTGGTACCAACCGATACGTAACGTGCATCATGTTTTAGTGTAATTGAAACTTTCACGTTTCAGTTTACTTTATAGCAAAAAAAATAGTGTAGGTCATAGACATAGAATTTTTTCACTACGTTCAATAGACTAACAAAGCGTGGGAGCGAGAGGTATTTAGTTAATACACACTGCCACGAGAGAAAAAGAGATAGCGACACAAGATGTCGATATGTCATTGTTTTAGCTGAGTAAGAGGCCTTAAGAGCCCACGCTAATCCAAGTCGAGAAGAATTTTGTGCTTTTAATTAATAATCTTACGATTAAAACATAAAATCATTATTCTGCCACAATGGTGTCTTGTTCAGCGAGTGAATGTGACATTAGAAACGTAATAACTCGCTTATAAACACGTTTTACAGGTAATTTATGACTGTTTTTACTGAAATCTTCATAATCATTATTTCGTCATTTGCTGTATGAAAATGAGGCAAAAGAGCTATTGAAAGCTTAGATAATAGGTTTCTCTTAAGACTTATCATCAAATTACATTGCTAAATGAAGAATTTTAGGAAATTTTGAGTAAAAATTAAAATTGTTTGTTTACGATAGGGATTGACAAAGTGATGATGTCATTGTATCGATAGTCGATAATACGTGTCGGCCGGTAGGTTCGACGTGATTGGCTAGGATTATCATTACATTACAGGCTTAGATTTGTAAAGTACAATAAAACACTACTTTCCATTCCTGTAAAATAAAAAGAACGTAATGTAATGTACAGGGTGGTTATTATAACATAATATACAGGACTACTAGCAATTCAGCACAATACTGTATTTAAGTGCTTATTGGAGAGGTACTAAGCTATGAATTGAGCGCCATATAATGTTCCACGATAATTTACGGTTTTGAAGTTAATAAATTTATTTCGAAAAATTTACATTAAAAATACATAGTGTTATTTTCTTTATAACTATTTATATTTTATTATCTTGTCACTTAGAAATAATATCAGAGTATTGTTGTAATTAAACAAATTAAATCTACTCGCACCCTTTTAAAAAATCAAAACTAAGAATATATTTTTTTTTTCAGATTATTTTAAAAACATCTCTGTTTTAATATTTTTGCTTTTCTTTTAACCCCCGTCTTTGTTTCAGTGGGTCCGCTCTCTTAAAAAGCTTTCGTTCGAAATATAAAAAAATCTGATAAGGGGTTATAGAAAACTCGAGTTCACAACGTTATCATGGAAGCTCAAAACACTGAAACCACCTTAAAACTAGTTAACACAAGACATCAAAATTTTAAACAAGCCTAAACAGAAGAAGAACATGAGATTATCTCTTCATTTAAGATTTTTATACAATTTTTATTGAATTAGTTAGCCAATAGTATTTTTTTTGTTTTAGTAGCCATTATTTTTGGATATAAATTCTTCTTAGTCACAATGTGTGAATGTGATTAAGGAAGCATATAGTTAAATTTGTTAGCGGAAGTCAAATACTGATAAAGTTTTATTTTAATTTTGTGATGATGAGACGTACTTTTGACTTTTATTAAGTGCTTTACATTGCCTACTTATAATAAATGCATTGGACTTTCACACAACAACTTTGGATACGTTTTATTTTACAAACATGGTAATAAACAGACACACAGAAATATCCATTTTATATGTATATAAACATACATTATTTCATATTAACTGAACCAAGTAATTTCATTTATAAATAATAGATTACCTAGCTTTAGCTATGTTGCTATTTGTTTACCTATTTGAAAAGTATTTGATTTTTTATATTATAAAACACTTTTTATATCACTTTGTTAAACTAACTCATTATGTCCTGTGACTTCGCCCGTAAGACTATCGATAATATTATGTTAGAGTCAAGGCAGCACTATTTCACGCACACATTTACATTTCATTTTTTGTAACACCTTTAATCTGTCACTGTTGGTCTTGTACATTCTAAGACATTCTAAGCCTATGGTGTAGGTAGGTACAATAGCAGCGCCCCGCGGTTTCACCCGCGAAGTTTCCGTTCCCGTAGGAATTTAGGGATAAAATATAGCTTATGTGCTATTCCAGACTACAATCTATCTCTGTGCCAAATTTCATCCAGAACCGTTTAGGCATGATTGAGCAACAAACATCCATCTATCCATCCATCCATCTAAACTTTTGCATTTATAATATTAGTGTGATTATACTTAAACAAGCATGGACGCTGGGATTAAGGCGATTTCTTTATGGTGATCTGATTAAATGCGAGGCTTGCAGGCACCCTTTACAAAGCCAACCGTATAATCCCAACCTTTTATCAAACAAAGCAAAACCAATCGCAGACCTCTTAATTAGTACTCAAACCTGCTTCCGTCAATGTCCACCCGTTGAACTGGAAATGCCTATCACAAAGGTAGAATTAATTAACAAGTCCAATATCGAATTGGTTCGATGTACGTACCTATACAGTAGCGGGTTGCGGGCAGCGGGCTGCGGGGCGGGGCAGGTCCACTCTCCACGTAATTACGACACGTAAACGCTGTCATATGCATCCACCATGTTCCTATTAAGGTGGCAAAGCGACGACCGGCAAACATCCAGCCAGCGCGCCCGGGCCGCGATCAGGTGCCAACGAGCTGATGCCAGACCTACAGCTTCAGTATCACGCCATTTACGACCTTATTGAGTAATAATTTAGATGTATAGTGGTTGACGGGGTTGCCGAGCCCCGGGCGAGGTATGTTTGTGTGCAATTGCAAACACCATCCTCCGCCAACCCAGGACCCGTTGCCCATGGTTACATCTGCGCGCCGGGCGGTGGGAGGCAATACACGTTATACACAGTTAATATTTGACGAGGGATGTACTCCGAATATTTATATAGCATGGACAGTTTCCGAGAATCCCGGGGAGATGCAGGAAAATCGATTGAGCTGGATGTAATAATACGCCGATGCAAGCTTATACGGGCTTTATTTCTGAGATTTCGCAGCAAAGGTGGTTCTTGCTAGACTTGCTAAAACACACCGGTTTCACATAATCCGATCTGTATGTTGTTATGTTTATTTATTTATTTAGGTGCCCTCATTGCTAGTTCAATAAGGGCTGGATTAGTGGGGATTTGGCAAGGTACCTACTTAAGTTTAGTTTTAGTCGTCCAATTATCTGAATTGGTAAGGTAGCGGTTCATTCGAGAATAAAGCCCCAACGAACTTTTTTATTGTTAGTGATCCTCGAAATTATTTGTATGGCTACCCAAGCCCAAGCTAAGCCTATATGTCCCTGTTCGAAGTTGTTCCAACTCATATTATAGAAATACAGGGGACATCGAAAATATATGTTCACCAGACTTTTTGAAACACGATAAACAGAATACCGACTCTTTTTTCATAAACCTTCTACTTTTGCTCGTACTAAATCCTTTTTGGAAGGTTTTGTTACTACAAACAAAATAGGTTTATAATTACCAGTCAGAAGGTTTAGAAAAAAAAGTTTTAATAATCATTTTAACGCTTTCTTTCTAGCCAGGTTCATTTGAATTTGCTCAACCAAGCAGAAAATAAGCAGCTTCAAATCTGAAATGTTTGCATTTGCGAAGCTATCAAGAGTAGGAAATTATTCATGATCGCTGAAAGTGCTGTCTGCTTGCCTGGGCACATTACCGGAATAATTAGGTTGGAAATCAGTTGAATGTTAGCATTTGAGAATAAAGTAAGCGGGATGTAGAATTTAGAAGTTTGGAAAAGTACACACATGCAGTAATAATTAATTTCAGGATTGTTTTCATACACATTTCAAGTTGGGGCTGAAGTATTTTCGTAATAAATCGCAAGAAGGCAAAAATCGAAGTTATTTAGTTAATTCTGATCCCAAAATTTGTATATTATTTTGTACTTTATTTGTTGATTGGTTCTTTCATTCCTAATATTCTAATATAAAACATTTTTATAAATGTTTAAAGGAGGTAGATACAATCGGGATTTTTTTTCCGGCTGTCCCTAGTAGTAACAATCGGGATTTTCTTCCCGATCCCGGGGTAGGGACAATCGGGAATAGACGAAAAAATCTAGTCAGGTAAAATGATCAAAAATGGGCCCTTGTTACCTACATCTACATGCAAAATATCTTTATAAGAAACATAAGCATACAATAGAAGGTTGACAGATGATGGCGTAAGCCTTCGCCGGTGCCTACAGCGACAGCGCACGCCATTACCTCCAGCCAAATGAGCCTTGTGCGGTCGAGATAAAAATAGGATTGCCACCTGGATACTGAATTCTTTCTCATTGCGGTTTAAAAGAAGCGTCTCATATTATTTAAATTCTTAATTCTTTATTGTACTAATAATACATTATTTTAAACCTTATAACTAAAGAGGTATCGCAAAGGCGAGCTTAACCCTACAAAGAGTTCTCTTCCAGCAAACCTTAATGAGAGAGGGAGACAAGTTTGTAGTAGTGGGTAAGTGTGCAAAAGATACTAGTGAAAACAAAACCTACATTATTCCATAAACAAATACATAAAATAATATAAAAAATTTGTATAAAGTACTATAAATCCGAATAAAATACCTAATGAATATATAACAATTCTATATTTATAATAAATACATAAAATACTTACCTACATCGAAGTCATGAAGATAGGTAATGCTCTTTGACTTTACGCTTGAAGATGAAGAGTGAGCGGCTAGCACGAATATGATGTGGGAGAGAGTTCCATAACCTGACCGAGTCGACAGTGAAGTGATTTAAACGCGATTATTCAAGAAATTAAGGTTAATACAGAGATGTAGCGTTGTATTGAGCATAATCGTAATTTAAGAGCATACCTATGCATATAACTAGCAATAAGTTTGAGTACCTAATAGTCACATGGCATATTATTATGATGGGATGTGAGCACAAGTTAAAATTATTATAATTATTTAATCAAAAGCAGGGGATGATATATTTATAATGTATGTATGATTTCCCTCTTGTTTTCTTTAAGTTATATGTACATAAATTACGCTGTTCATGCATTAAACTGCCTATTAGCAATGCTTTTGTCAAAAAACAAACGAGCAGCTATAAAAAAATATCTAAAACAAAACACCGCAACAAACGAATCCTATACAAAAGCGCCCAAGTCCGCTCACAGCGGGGCAGCCCTATCCCCCTTGTCCCAGGAAGAATCGGAGCTATAAACTTGATTGAATATTTCTTGCACGCATTACTTACAAGGCTGCCATTTTCCTGAACCCTGGAGCCGGCCGTAGTGGGCGTATACCTCGCTTCATATTTCACTGTGGAAATACGTAAACGGTAAATCGTTTTAGGATTGAGTTGTTTCAAGAGGTACTCGTACAGAGGTTGCGTAATTTGTTATTCGAGGCAGCGGGGGGCACTTGTAACAATGTTACAATTTATAATTAGGTTATAAATTCATTTGGGAGGCAGAAAGCTAAGTCAAAATCATTGTTATTGTACAGAACTTTTGTTTTGACAGAAGATGGTCTGAGGTTATTTTGCACAATTATGCATGTTACGAGGTTCTGTACTACCAAAATAAGACTTGATCATCATCACAGCAGCCCTTATGTTAGGTAGGTAGGGTAGACCGAGGCGAATCGGATCACAGGGCGAATCGGATCAAAATAAGAAATAAATTAAAATTAAAAATACCGCGCTACACTGAACGCAGACACAGCGACACGTGACTGCTTCCCCTCTCCCTGCGTCGGTTGCTATTCGTTTTACTTCGATACTGCTCTTACTCTTACTTCAGTGCCGGCTACACTTGCAAGCCATTCAGACGTCACACTACGGCCGTTTTTGCGCCAATTGTAAGGTACGTTATAAAGATAACTCGTATTTTTGGTAAAAAAAATAGTGGAATTGCGAATGTTTTTGTGTAAGTTATTCAGTATGGATCTAATTTTGATAAACCTTATGTGTTTTTTGTAAATTATAAACGGTATTCTAAATAAAGTAATTCTTGTGAATCCATTGATATGGGGCGAATCGGATCAGGTCATTCGGGGCGAATCGGATCAGTCTTTAAATTACTTTATACTCATTTAAAATCAATGTTTCATTGTTATAGAAGGTTCGGACACATAAGAAAAAAACTGACAAAGGTCAGTGGTCTCAAGAAAATATGAAAAAGGCTGCAGAAAAAGTCCTGACTAAAAAAACTAACTGTACGTCAGGCAGCCGAGATCTATAATGTTCCTTATACGAGCTTACAAAGAAAAACGACTATATCCAGGGGTGTTATCAAGCGTCGCGGTGGTACAAAGTGAAGAGTATCTCCTTATGAAAGACGTAAAGAAAAAACAAAACATTGAGAAGCAAAAATCTGCAGTTAAACATTATAAAGAAGAATAAAGCTACACCTGGAATTAAAGTTAAGAGTTTGGTTGGGTCAAGAAACTGGCATTGCATGTTTTGCTCGGAAAAGTTTGTTCACCCGACAACAGAGCACTGGATCCAGTGCAGTGCCTGCGAAGAATGGTGTCACGAAAACTGTGCTGACAGAAATGGTGCGAAAGGACCGTACACTTATGAATTATTTGCCGATAAGTGATTGATGTGATAACTGATATTATCAATAAGATTTAATATAGTTTTTAGAATGATTATAAAAATATTTCTGTGAGAATTTTATATATTAATGACCAATTAATGTTCGATTCGATTCGCCCCAAATTTCGGGGCGAATCGGATATTTCCCATGGTTACGTTTTTAATTTATAAAAATTACAACGTTAGTTTTAAACAATGTTTAACATGTTAAATGATAATAAGAAAAGATACTGATTAAAGCCAAATTAATAAATGCGGTGATTCTTTGCAAAAAATAGTTGTTTTTTTACTTCAAAGTCAAACTGATCCGATTCGCCTCGGTCTACCCTACTTACTACTGGGTATAAAAGGTGTCCTTATGTTTTTGCCATTTAGACAGAATCATAATCATTTTTGTACTTGTCTGTACGACTGTCAGCCTATGAAATAAAATTTTAATGTATTCTGTACCCTACAGTCCTTCAGCTAGATTTTTCAGCTATGCCGTAACAACGTAGGACCTGCTGCGGCATGTTGCGAAATTGTGCAAATAACACATAGGTAAGCATTTTCATAAATGTTTAGTGCGCAAAGTAAACGAAAAACGTTCTATTTTATTTAAGACTAGCAGCCGCGTAGTTTCCTTGGGAATTCCGAGATAAGACATAATTAATAAATAAAAGTGGGCTAAATGGAAAAATGGGCTTTCTAATGGTTAAAGAATTTTTGAAATCAGTCCTGTACTTTTTAAGTTTATTCGTTACTTACAAATCTTTCCCTTATATAATATTAGCGTATAAAAGTATAAGCAACTGAAGCAACAATGTCGTTCCAAATCAATTCGAGCAAACTAATATTTCAAAAGTATTAAAACACAAAGCGCACCTGCCTTACTTTGTACTATTGTTTCAGATAATGCTCTGGCTGAGTGCCAAACTTTGCACAAATGATCGCAATCTGCTCAGCGGAACGAAACAACAAATAAAACCCATAAATATTACAAAGAAAACGATCACAACCACACCTATTCAGCTTTTCGGCTGAAAGCGGCGCTAGTATCGATATTATAAAAATCAGTGACCAAATATTGAAGCAACGGTTTTAGTTCCAATTTTTCCCACCTGAACAGATAAGTTGGTGGCAAAAGAAAAGGGTTGTGACGTAATGAGGGAAACCTACCCGCGTTATCTTAGCCGAGGGGTCGCTACATCCTCAGGGATTATGCCAGGCTTGTGGTGTCATGACAAACGAATCTCCTTAAACTTCTTAGCTAGTTCACGGTGATTCGGGATAAGAGGTCTTAAAACTTTGCTGGAGTAGGTGCGAGCTAAACCTATCTACCTACCTAGAACCTTGTGAATGTGACGCAGATATTAAACAAAGAACTTGAGATATCATAAATTTGTGCATAATTTTGTGATCTTTGTAAATTAGTGTAAGTTTAGTCTACATAATACAAAAATCATTCTAAACTAGATGTATTAGGAAACCGAGACTTTGATAAATAGAAGGACCCAAGGATTTTTGTTATAGTGCTTACCCGCACTCTGGGCATCTCTAAGAAATGAAATAAGTTCCCAAAAATTTTCGACTTCGGCGGGACTCGAACCCGCGTCCCACCCTTAGTATATAAGCCCTTCTATATATAATAAAAAATATATATCTATGTAATGTATAATATTACGTATATCAGTTATCTAGTACCCATAACACAAGCTCTGCTTACCTTGGGGCTAGATAATGCTGTGTGAATTGTCCAGCATTATTTATTTATTATTTATTAGTACGGGTGTGCTCTAACCAACTAAGCCACGAAGTCTCTGTCGGTTTTCGTCGAAAATCTTTTATTTTCTTTTTCTTAGAAGGACCCACTTACTTCTACCACAGAATTATCGCCTGTGTTTATAGCTCATTTCATCCAACAAATTCGGGTTCCTTATGAAGTCTCATCATCAAAATAAGACATAATGTGTTATTATGATGTTCATCGTGTAATAATGGAATGTGCACGAAACGCAAACGCTTCGTAAAGTGTCTCAATTAGATTCTTTAGTGCTTATGAACTACAAAAAAAATACTAAACTTTTATTCAACAGATAGGTGCCCTAAAAATGCATTTAAAGTTTATATTTTCAAGTTGCGCAAGAAACTTGACGAGAAAGCTGTACTCAGTGGACGCCATTTTGATTCATGGTCATGACGTCAGCTGGCTATGTAGCACCAGGATAAAAGCTTCTTGGTAGTACCTGAACAAATGCGCTGATGTCAGTTTAGTTTACCTACATAGCCGTACGACATAATAACATTGCGCCTGCTATGTATAAATACAGATAAAAACACTGAAAACTGAATTAAATTTTAAAATTTATTTTGTTACTTTATGAACTAAAACTAACATTTTCCAACTGCTTTTTGCCTAAGCTATCAATATATACTTAATATATACTTTTAGATTTTTTCTCTTATATAGTAAAATACCCGATTTTATCTTTACCTATTGTACCTTAGGTTACCTTGGGTTACCTTAGTTGCTTCTACATTGTTGGTTGATCTACGTTGGCAAATAATAAATGAAATATGATGTTGGAAAATAAAAAACAATATACCTACTATTGCATTTTCCAACATCATACCTACATATAAAATGTATGATGTTGGAAAATGCAATAGTATATTGTTCCAATCCAGTATCTGAGGAAACCAAATTTACAACCTTACTTTAAATTATTTCAGTGAAGATAGTTTTTATTTGTAAAATATTGTAAATACATAATGTAACCAACTAGGCGATGTGGTCGCTCAGCGACAAAGCTTTAGTGTGGTGTAAAATCAAATGAAAATTATATTAAAGTTACCCTACACCTACCTGGGTAATGGTACGTACAGGGCGTCCCACGGATAAGCCACATGGAGGGAAAGTACCTTGAATATTGTAGATGGAACATTTTACTGAAAGAAGACATTATTTGAATTTAAAAAACAATTTAAACTGCATTCATAGATATTTAAATAGTTACATGGTTGAACCGGGAATCGAACCCGTTACATGAGAAAAATTATCAGCCTGTAGCTTTATCATACCGATCGAAAGGCTTCATCATAAGGATTATTTTTTGATAAATAACATAGTGTCACAAATAAAAGGAAGACCATGAATTTTAACATTTTTAATACAACATTAATTAACTTATCATATTATGCTATAAAATGAGTCCCTTCCTGTTGAATACAAAGTCGCACTCTTTTGATTATTTCGCTCCCTGTGGATTTTTTGATCTTGTTGTGTATATTTAGAATAATACGCCCTCCATGTGGCATATCCGTGGGACGCCCTGTATAGTACTGTAAAAAGCGTTTCGAAATCAAAGAATTTTAAATCAGAAAGTTGGGACATGTTAAAGTCAGCGCAAGGTTTCAACTGTCAAATTAACAACTGGCGGGATACGAACTAACTAAATTGTAAATGCAGTGGAGTGGCGAGGGGACGGACGGAGTCATCGCCAAACAAAATTAGACTTTCATTAAAATTAGTCTAGAGATTCCTGTGCTGTGGCAGGCATATACATATAATTGAGAAAACAGGACAGGACATCTCAAAGATTGCAGTTTATTTATAAGCAAAGTTGAACGAAGCCTATGCCATCATACATATCCTTGAAAATAATTGAGAACACAGGACGAGAGATACAGGAAAAGCTTGGGTTAAGTTTTCACGTCGACTCAAAGATACATTTTGACATTTTATAAGCAAAGTTGAACGAAGTCTATGTCATCAAAGTAACTTTGTTATCTCGTGTTGAACTACCAGTATCTTCGTCTAATTGGTTAACAGTTTTGTATGCTGAAAAGAATCATTTACTTGCATAAATAAATAATGCTGGACAACTCACACAGCATTATCTAACCCAAAGCTAAGCAGAGCTTGTGTTATGGGTACTAGATGACTGATATACATAACATAATACAAAATATAGATGGATATTTTACTATACATAGAAAACGACCAGAACATCCTGAACAAGAGTCTGCAGATCGTACAAACATTGGTCCCGAGGCGGGCATCGAACCCGCAACCTCCTGCCTCGCAGGCAGACCTTCGCCCACCGCGCCTCAGAGGTCGTCGAACATACTTACAAGATACACATTCAAGCTCAACTCAAAAGTATTTCTTTTTACAATGAGCCGTTTTGTAACTGTAAAATAAGCAAAAAATTTAACCTAAATTTTCGCGTCAATAAGTTTCCGACAAAAGTAACAGAGGTCAGACGTGCGAAGGCCGCGTCCATCATTGCTATCTCGCACACACCCCAGGGCTGGGTATCAGTCAGTATGCCGAGCTATTAAGAAACTTTTGAGCTTTGTATTGTGTGGACCAGGGTTCGATTCGCAAGAGGTAGATCTGGATCGCTTTGTAGAGCAAGGAATTCGAAGGCACAAAAGCTTGCAGCGAACCTATGCGCAGGACCGGGAAAATTAATGTACCAAAAATTCAGCGTGTTTTAAAAAACCGACTCCATGTTCCTGCATACTGATAAATACAATCCACTGACGCCACAACATATAGATAAGTTATCGAAGAGACTCAGTTCTGCAGCGTATGCTGTCAAAAAAATCCGTCATCTTGCAGACGTGGATACATCCAGACTTGTTTATTTCAGCTCCTTTGTATTTCTTTATTAATCAAAAACTATACTACTCTTATTTATAAGATACTATAAACCATAGGTTTGTCTAGTGTCTCCAGTTACACCGTGTTGCTACACATTTGACATGAAGTTTTCTATAAATATAACTATTATCATGAACAAACTAAATCTAAGTAAGTACCTACATAATATTGTTAGCAGCTGAAACAAATAGTAGGTACAGTCAGCGTCAAATTGAAATAAGCGTGAAGAGTAGTCAAAATAATCTGAAAAACAAAAAAGCAATTTGATATACGCAGTTTGAATGTTCATATTGTTGTAAGCACCCAAGGTGTTCAAAACATCTTACTACTCATTGTTTCATATTTATATGAGCAGTCAGAGTGATCAAAGTTATCTTAGCAAACAAAACTCTCAAAGTTATCTGTGCGACTCGGAAAACGTAGTGTAGGACGCCCTCCGACCAGGTGGGATGACGATTTGCGAAAGACTGCTGGCAGATGCTGGATGCGGCAAGCTGAGGACAGGGCGCTATGGCGCTCATTAGGGGAGGCCTATGTCCAGCAGTGGACTGGTATAGGCTGATGATGATGATGATACTGCTGTGGGGGAACGCTGCAGATATTAACACCGTATTTGTGCTGAAGAGGGCTGTTCGTGCAATCTATAATATGGGTCCCAGAGAATCCCTGCGTGATAAATTCAAAGTAACAAACATAATAACAGTTCCCTGTCAATATATTTATAAAAACTTGTTGTACACACATAAAAATATCAAAAGCTTCCCGAAAAATAGCGATATACATAATATAAATACCTACTAGAAAGAAACATAAACATGCTGTGCGTGCCCACAACCAGGCAAAAATATGCATAATGCGATTTTTATATCGTTTGTGATAGTTTTCGTCCTATTTGTTTTGTATTAAAAACTTCAATATTTTACATTTAGCTTACATGTCTAGTTGCAGAATAACAATACAAAATCGAAAATACAAATAGATTTAGATTTTAAAGCTCTGCTTAGCTTGGGGCTAGATAATGCTGTGTGAATTGTCCAGCATTATTATTATTTTTTATTTGTAAGATGACGATGTCACGATGACGTTCAGCCATCATTTTTGGTATTACGTAACACAATAATTTACGAAGTGAAGTTGCAAGCAGCTGTCGCGGAATCAGTCGGTAAAAAGACGGCGACATCTTTATATATCTTTATTAGATTCTGCCAGCGGCTTTGCACGTGATCTTGGAAATCTCGTTTTAAACGTCCATTCCTGTGGAAACGTTTATACAAAGGTTATTTCAAGCCCATTGGAACTGATTTATGGGATAAAAGTAAATATGTAGTAGCGTATAATTCCAGGTATAGACCTACATCTATGCAAAATTTAAACCCATTCCGTTGATTACTTTTGGCGTGAAGAAGTAACAAACATCCATCCATGCAAACTTTCGTATTATAATATTAGTTTGATAGTGTCATTGAGATTGAGACAATAGCATGCAATTTTCGGCTAGGCAAAAGGTTGGGCCGTGAGTACGGCCGGCATGTTTGTCAGGTAGGACTGACAATATTATCAGTCATTAGGTCATTCATTATCATTACACTAAAACACAAGGTTGCACACAATGTGGCACATATGTGACACATTTATGCAACCCTATTTCCTTCTAAGCATAAAGGTACTTTCTATCCCACTGCCACACAATTAAAGATGGCCTACCTACCCAACCTTGCTCTAGCCATAAATCAGCAATAAGATTCATGGCTCCTTATTGCGTCAAACAGCCGCCGTCGCTTACGACCCTCGCGGTCGCAGATGAAAGCTTATATTCCGAGAATTACGAAAAATTCGGTCTGTGTCTGACGTAAGAATACCTTCCTTATAGGTCCTAGTTATTGTACAGTATTTAGCAGTTGGCTTAATGTTAGTTAGGTAGATGTACTCGTAGGGTAGGAACATTGAATTTATGTTCTTATCTTTTTATCAAGTGCTATTTGTCACTTAGCTTGCCTGGAAAAGAAACAGATTCGAGGGAGACACATATTTATTTTAAATAACCCAAAAATGTTATGTATAAGTAGAGTCTTTATTAAACAAGTTTTACCATCACGCAATGCTATCCGAATAATAAGGAATACGTATTGTGGATTTTATTCAAAATAACTGTCCATGTTTTCTCATATGTTTTCCAAATTCGTTATTAGTCCAATAAGTTAGGTAAATCTGCTTGCTTATGGGAGCCCGGCGAGGAAATCATCAGCTACAAGCAAGCAAGCGAATTCCAAGCTTTCAACCAGGCGAAGGAAAGTGCTAAAGCGAAGTAGGGCATCCCAGGAGCCGCCGACTGCCGGTTCCGGCCATCCGCTCAGCCATCCGCTCAGCGAGTTCAAACCCCTGTTTACAGTGTTTACATTCCCGTTCAAACACTCTTTCCCGGTCGAGATTATTCCAGGAAAGTAAATAACATTTAAATCGTACCTAGCAAGCTTATGAATTTAAAGCAGATGCAGATACTTATGGCCGCGCGAGATAAATTCTTATTAATATTCCTGTCCTGAGGCGCAATTTCAGTTCTTTGTCTCAGCGTGGCGCGCGGGCAATAAAGAGGTAGACGGCTGGATATGTGCAGCATTATATATATGTAGAGTTTTATACAGGCTGTGTGGCTCTGGCTTTATTTTGCTCTACGTTCCTTTGCGAGCTTTTATTGCTCGTAGCTAAGACTAACAAGGTTTTTAATTATTTCTCTTTAATACCACTTTGAGGCGTTGTGCACGGCCTTTGTATACGCGTCGTGACTTTGCATCGTATGAAACTGCTAAGGTTTCATTTGCATCGAAGCTGGGTAGCCTGCGAACCAATCCTAGCGTAAAATGGGAAGCTGAAGCTTTATTGCACATGGAGCTTTATTGCTTGGATGTCGATATCAGAGGCCTACAGTGTTACTTGTTACTTGTACCTACCTATTACAACACTGTAGGCTTCTGATATCAACAACAGCATTTGGTTAGGTTGTAGTTAGATGGTACCTACTGTAGGTACCTACCCCAACAGTATTATAACTAAACTGGTCTCTGTGATAGGTATAAATTTCTATATCATACTTAATAGTGCAATCCGCAATGCTCCTCGTGTGAAGAGCAATGCGGAATATATGTATAATATTCTCAAGTAGAATTTTCTATTATCCTGAAAAGAAACAGTTGTGCCCCGAATTTTACTTAGATCTATGTATGAGCCCGTCCGATATTATTTTACCTCCTTTAGACTTAATTTACCATGGTCCCTAAATATCCCGTCCAGACCGGAAACTTACATACGACCCACACTAGGTGTAGGTAGGTATAATAAAACCTGGCAGAAAATGAGCACAACACGATTTGCTTTACGTAGGTCGTCTGTCATCTTGATTTTACCCTCTCATCTCTCGCAAACACCTACCTAAGCAATTTTTGAAAGTATAATGGGCCATTTCTATGGAAAATCGATGTCAATTTCCATACAAAAGCGCCTGAAAATAATGTCTGTGTGCCAGGAGAGCAGACGTAAACGCACTCGGTGTGGCGACACGCGGTCTGGCAAGATGGCCGCCGCCGCGCCGCCCCCGTTATTTGCAGCCCTCTTCCTCCACTTTCCATCAACTTTTACTCACGTACGAATAATAATTTATTTTTACAGCTTGCTTTCTTTTCTGGGATGAAATGCCGTATTAAGTACTGAAAAGAGTGCTTAATAGTAAACGTTCTAAATAGGTGACTCTTTTTTTTTGCTAAGCGTTTTTTGTTTCATCTTTGAACAAAACCTAGGTAAGCTCATCTAAAATTGAAGGTGACTCTACCGAAACATAAAACCATTAATAAGCCTCTTACCCTATCCGTCTCAGTCAACATCGGTGTACTATGCGCTGGGATGAGGGGGAGAAGGGAGGTGGGGTGGCCGGGAGCGTCGCCATGGCAACGCCCGCGCCCCCTCGGACCCGAATTTTATCGATTCGGATACAGACAGCAGCCGAGCTCTCTCGCCCACACTAACGTGTTTGCAGAATTCAGAAGTTTATAAGGGTGCTTTGACGATCGGAAACACGTAGGTACCTACATATTTAAATATCTAATGGCTCCTATTTTGTAACCTACTCATGTGGTAAGGTGGACAGGTAAGATCCAGTGGATCTATTGGATCTAAAGCTATTCAGTAGATCATTATACGTAAAATATAGGATAGACATAAATAAAATATATTAGCACAAATCAGATGGTAGGTAACTTTATTATTTGTTCTTTTTTTTTGTTGGGGCAATTTGATGTGAGATCGCTATGACGCTCATTCGGGGAAACCTATGCTCAGCAGTGGACTAATATAGGCTGATGATGATGAAGAGGTATTTTAAAGGGTTTTTCTTATACCTAGTTACCTACCTTCTCTGTTACCTACCAGCTCTGTTTGATAAACAAATAATCAACTAGCCTGATGTAAGGTATAAAAAAGTCAAAAGTCAAAGTCAATAACTTTATTTCTTTAAGCTTACTAACTAAGCACTTAGACACGTCAAATATAATACTATATATTCGATACAATATCTATAGTTTTGATTTACTCCAGGTTATATGCGTTTTGTATTACTTTACCTACACGTCTCGCCTCGACCGGAAAATCTCTAAGGATGTGGATGTGAGTAGGTTTGTGTAGGTAACTATAATGCTAGAGAGGTGGAGTCAATCTATTTCAAGCAGGGTTAGGTTTCCTATTGGATGGGCAGATGAGTACAACAATAGGTAGCAATTAAGACAGGAAACCCTGACTCAATGGTTTTGAACGGGGTTTCTTCATAGGTATGTCGGAGTATCAAGAGCTCCATTCATAGGTATACTTTGGTAAAGCTACCTTTGGTTTAGTATTAGCATTTCTAGAAACACAAACAAAATGAGCAAACCTACGGAGTACTTTTTATTTGGATATTCTATTTGTTACCGCGGGACGCCACGGCATGGGTCGATTAGTCGATAAAATCAAAAACCAAGATAGAGGTAAAATCTAATACTCATCTCTCAAAATATATCAAGTTAGAAGAATAGTTTAAAAATCAAGTTCTAGAGATCGTAAAAAATCATATTCTATTAAGTATTAAGAATAAAAGACAACACTTACCTACCTTTTTATGCAGCCTAGTCCGTTCCAGGGATATGATTAACTTCCCACTTCCCAACCAAATTTCATTGAGATCCGTTCAGCCGTTTATACGTGACAAGGTAACAAACAGACAGACAGAGTTACTTATCCGCGGCTTCGCAAGTGCTTTTCAAGTAGCCTATGTCCTTCTCCGGGATATCATTTACCTCCCTGCCAAATTTCAATAAGATCCGTTTAGCCGTTTTGTTATGAAATGGTAACAGACAGACGGACAGACAGACAGATGGACTGAGTTACCTACTTTCAAATTTATAATATTAGTAGGTATAGATCAAAGATCCTAGGTATAGATAGTAAGAATAATAAACTTACGCATCACATACGCCAAAAACTGCTTAGTAAGTACATACATACAAAAAGCTCATTTATTCCATCTCAGTTCCTGTTTACCCGTGGAATACACAGTACCAGCAATAAAACACATCCTCACATGCAAAATACGGAGAGTTCAATAATCCCGTCCCCTCGAACAATGCCAGAAATGGGAGCAGTAGTTACCCCGATACGTAAACACGACATCGGGAGCGATTTTTGAGCAGGGATAAAGTGTGCAAGGGTCGAGATATGAAGCAATATTAAGAGCAGGCTAAGAGGTGAAATAACACACAAAGCTAAAAAAGTAAATCGCCCGTGTACGGTGCATTGAGTGCTAGGATTACACGTTTTGCTCGGTGCATGGTGGTTCGACGCGGGTTGACGCGAGATTACATTTTTTTGTGGTTTTGTGTTTTCGGCGTTCCACAAGCAATAAAACTAGCGGAAGAGTAATTTACCCACCGCAAATCGTACACCATTTCTATGAACTTATAAAATCAACTTCGATTCACTGGTATTTTTTGAGCAGTTGGGAAAATAAGAGATTTTGGGGTAAAAATCAACATTTTCCCGAATGCTCCCAAAATATTCATATTTCTTGTTTATTCGTCAACTGAATCGTTGGCTAAAATTTTCAGCTAGTTTTACTTTTTGTAAAATTAAGAAAAAAATAAAAAACCATAAGAAAAATTCATACACGCGCCAAACCGTGTCGCCACTAATCATTTACAGATCGTACCAGTTCCAATTTCTTTACATTTGAGTTATTTATGTTAATTGTGATGTTTTGTGGAGCTTTGGAGAATTTAATGGAGATGATGATGACTTGGTAAGTACTTGCCGAACGCGAAATGTGTGAAACTTCTGGAACCTACGGTTTACACAATGTCTAGTAATTTATGTATGGTGTAAGTCTTTACTAAACAAATACAAAACTGGACTCATACCAAAACTCATTTCTTTATTTATTTCCATGAGCCCTTACAGAAATCTCGAGAGTTTTGTTACGAAAGCTATCATACTCGTAGTCTCGTAGCGGTGCTACGGCGTAGGCAGTCTACGGGGCGTAGGAGAAGCGTAGCCAGGGCATTTTTTTTGAGCTCTTCCTAAATACATATTTTTAGTGACATGTATGAACTTTCAGTGTATGTGCAACGCATAGCGTTAACGTAACGCTACTTCAAGTTTCTTTGTCACCCCTCTAAGAGCGCACCCCTATATTCGTCCCCTATCAATTGTTACTAGTTGCGCATATTTTTTATCCCGCAAAAGTTCCCTGCTTTAGGAACGGTCACGGTTCTGTTATTTTTATGGGATAATAATAATTTCCATGATGTTCTCTTTATCTTTCTCATTTCAGAAGGGATGTTTGTTATTAAATCTAAAAAGATTATGATAAAAAGCGGCTTGGGTATCACTCGTTTTTATTTAGCTAGGTTGAGTGGATCACGGTCAATAGGGAAATTAATTCGGTTAATAGCACCAAGAAACGAAAATTAAGGATCCCGAAGAAAACACCAAAACAGCCAAAAAAAACGTTCTGTTCTATACCTACGCTTTTCAAGTGCCGTGAAGGTAGTTTACAAAAGAGGTAGTAAGTATAGCAGGGTCCGATTAACACAGTATCCTTGAGGATGTCTCTCGCAAAAAGGGGCATAGAGGACAAAGGGGGCGAAACATTTCTCACAGAGAGGGTGGGAACCCCCCGTCTCCAACCAGGGTGTTCATAATTTATGCTCTCGAGCGGACCACGAAAAATAAATGAGACTTGCGGGCAAGTAACAAGAGGAAATGGAAAAGCAACTCGTACGAGTGTTTATGCGAGTTAATGTATCTAGTACCTACATATAACCTGGATGCAGGAGGCAAATATTGAATGTACCTACGACCTACGGCATAGAAAATGATATACCTTATAGATACGATATAGCACTCGTGATATAAAAATAAAATAAATTAAATTATGCTGGACAATTCACACAGCAACTAGCCCCAAGCTAAGCAAAGCTTGTGTTATGGGTACTAAAGTAGGTACTAAATAACTGATTATACGTAATATATTACAATACATAGATAGATATTTTTTTATACATAGAAAACGACCAGAACACCCTAAACAACTATCTGCAGATCGTACAAACATTTGTCCCGAGGCGGGAATCGAGCCGGCAATTTCCTGCGTCGCAGGCAGATCTTCGCCCCTTCTCATTCACAGTATATGTATACTTCTCTTTCTGAAACCAGCCATTTTAAAGAAGAAAGCAATGAAAATATCTAACATATCATAAAAATTATACATTCTAAAACTTTTTTAATGGAAAGACTGAGGATGTGTCTCGCATCTGCACCGAGTAAGTAGATATTTAAAAGAATCTGGCAGTTTTTTTAACTCAGAAATATTTGACGTTTTTTTTAAATAGGTACCTACTGAATAGTCTTTGGTTTGACCACCATCTTACGTGATGGATTCCTAGGGTATTGTGGAAATTAATAGAATTTTAGAAAACGGATATTAATTATTTCAAAACTTCATCACCATTATTGAAGAAATTTAAACTTCTTACATTATGTTTAATCAACCAACGAAAAAACGGAGAAGGTTCTCAGTCAATGCGTAATTTTTATGTTAGACCACGCATAACATTTTACAGAACAGTCCGATTTTCATAATTCTTTCACTATTGTATAGAGAATGATCCTGAGGTGGTCTTACATAAATTTTATTTCCCTGGGATCTATATTTATCCCGTAAAACTTAAAAAACCACCCTAGCTACCACCTAATGTGACAGTTTTAAGTTTAAGTTGGTTTATAGTTTTAAAAACAGGCATTTATTTAAGTTGTCTTACTTGCCAGTTTAGATATTAGATACGAGTATCTAATCAAAGCTTATAAATCCGAGACCTTGAAGAATGGGGTTGAAAATGACGTCGTCCCTCATGCTGTGCCCCTCAGATCAAATTAGAACTAAGCAGGGCCCGTACTTGTAAAAACGAAACAAAAGTTTCTGATTCGTCTTCGTGCAAACAAACTCTTACGTCTCTTGCATAAGATTAACGTTTGTACGAAAACGAATAAGAAATTTCGATTTTCCTTTTCCGAGTAGGCCCCTGACAGCATAAGAAACGACGTCATTCTTGATCACATTGTTTAAATAGATACACAGGTAGGAGGTATCATCATCAACCTATCTTAGTCCACAGCTGGACATGGGCCTCCCTAATGAGCGCCATAGCGCCCTGTCTTCAACTTGACGCATTCAGTATCTGCCTGCAATCTTTCGCAGGTCGTCATTTCACCTGGCTGGAGGGCGTCCTTCACTACGTTTACAGAGTCGTGGTCTCCACTCAAGAACTCGTTTACCCCAACAACGGTTGTTGGGTTTTCGCGAGATATAGCCGGCAAACTGCCACTTCACCTTTCTGATAGAGCTATATCGATAACTTTGGTTCGCTTTCGGTAGGAGGCAGGTACCTATAACATCAGTATTATTTTTTATGGCTTATGAAATGAATTTAAAAAGATAGTACCTAACCATATAAAACAAACGTGGAAGGAACGAACTACATAATAATGTGCATACCCGGAAGGATAATACTCGAAGTGTGGTTACATACAGGGCGAGTTTTTTTTTCAGAACTACTGAGGGGAAGTCTGAAATCGCGAGAGTTATCAAAAAGTCATGTTAGGAGTTACGTGCTCGATTTTGAAAATAATTAGTTGTGCATGAAAAAAGATGAAGAACGTAGTTTTCGTGGAAGTGTTTTTGAAAAAAAAAAGTTTTTATTGATTCTATAGTCGATAATAAATGAAACATACGACGACGACTATGTGTACAACGACTATGTGCCTAAAGTTGTTGAAACACCTTCAAAATTTAACATTTATAAATTTTCTTATTCATATTCGATAACTGTCACGGTTTCAGACTTTCCCCTCAGTGGCCCTGAAAAAAAAACAACCTGTATACGACAATGCCCCCCCGCCCACTCCCCCCGGGCCATGCAGTGAGTGATATTAAATAAATCGCAATTATGAGTTCGCATCCCATCACTAGACTGTGAAACGAGTCATTGTCTTTCGCCCGCCTGTTTCCAACTGTTTTATTTATTGTCCAATCGTGTTCGCTTTTGTCTACAACGTGTTGTTCGCTTGGATTATTTTCACGCTGATTTAAACATTGTTCTCGAATTTGCGAATCTGTAAAAAGTTTTTGATAAATGCACGTCGCATGCACGCACGTGCCACCTCCTAACTATTCATAATTTGAAATACTGGAACCCTATAGGTACCTATCATAGGCTTTAATGCTTTTGGTATGGTTTTATTTTGTATAGTTTAGTCAATAGATGCGAAGTTGCTCTTGGCCACCAATATCTTGTTTTCGGACCTTAAATAAGATTCGCCTTAATACATAATCCTTGACTTAATTTAACAGCGCTTACAATGCAGCCGTTTCTTACTATGTCCCTTTCTTTTCTATTGAAATATAACGGACTGCTATAATTTTGGAGTAGTTTTTGGCTACTTTTCCACCAGAGAGATGCTTAGTCGCTGTTTCCAGCTAACCAATATTGCTTTATTTTCTCATTTTCATAGCTGACACAAATGACGTCATAATGGAGCAATCCTATTGGTCGGCAGGAAACAGCACATCTCTGGTGGAATCATAGACGTAGAATTTTTTCACTATGGGTGGAATAGTAGAATAAGGTTAACGTTATTGCTCTGAGGGGTAGACACTTTTCACAAAATTGAACTTTAAGATAAGTTATCGTCAAATTTTGTGAAAAAAGTGATGATGTTGTCAGATATATTTAGCTTTAAAGCACTTAATTGCTCTGAAATTGTCGCTGTCCTTCATATTTTGATCGAAAAGACAGAGAGGGCTGGATTGTTTTGTAGGTACCTATTTTAAGATGCACACTACTGAGAATAATAACGAGACACCACACAGACGATTTGTCTTACAGCAGCTTTGAATATGAAGCATAAATTTATTATAATTTTACCATAAGGTTGCTCGTCTCGAGCTTTTTTGTGGTTTAACTGTGGTCTACAAAGAAGAAACGGAAAAGTAATTTGCCACATACTGTGAATTATTTTGTATGAACTTATCTTAAACCCAACTTCGGAGCACATTTTTATTATTTTCTAAAATACTTTAAAAATGAACCAATGAAACGAAGTTCTTATCTGCGGCAAATTACTTTTCTGCTTGAATCTTGCGCCAACCCATAGTGCGTTACTCGCACTGGGCAAATTTCCCAAGAAAATTTAATAATGTCCCAAAAATTTTCGATTTCGGCAGGAATTTTTGGGACATTATTAAATTTTCGTCGGATTAAAGTTATTGGCACGGGTGTGGATGGTAAAAGAGTTGTGTAAGGATGACTCTGAGTGCATTAAAGAGAAGGTTCAAAATCTATTTTGTCATCAAGAACCAAAATACAAGCTGATCAATATATTAATGCGGTAGACCAGGATATTATAGCTTAGACCGGGAGGAGATCCTGGTACCACATTTTATTCAGTTCAGCGTTAATCAATTTGAGCGTAAAAAATTAACAAATTTACGCACAAACATGTACTACATACAAACTTTGAGCTTATTTATAAGTATGAACAAAGTATCTTAGGGTTACAGACAGAGATAAGCTTGGGTTTGCTATCATGATTTAGAAATAAAAAAGAATATATTACTTACATAAACTGTATTAGAAAAATATCATCAATATCCTAATTTTACAAATAATTATTTCTATGTACTTAAACCTTAACATTTTAGGCACAATTGATTATAACTTTGGATCCCTTGATTTCAACTAAAACTAATTAAGGTGAAAAGAATCCAAATTAGAACAAATAAATGCAACATGATCAATTAACATAGGACCAAAGAAAAATCATAATTTAATGCATTTTATCAAGTTTCATGAAAGCAATAAGCTGCTCAACAGCAACATACAAGAAATCAATAAGAAAAAAGCAACCGTCAGAAATTTTAGTTTTACATTAAAGTAATACAGAAAGTACAAATACTTAATAAAAAAAACCTTATACTGTGTGACTTGTATTATTATATTATATAATATTTTTATTATATTATACGATCCAGCCACTTCAATCAGTCAGCTAAAGGTGGGTTTAAGGCGTATACTAAGGCAAAAACAAGAAAATTAGGTGTTTTCGAACCCGTTTTCTGACGAAAATATTGATTGGAGCTCTGAAATTTATATATCCTGAAAGGTCCCTTGGAGATCCCAAATGCTTGCTGTTAATTATAGCGTAAGGTAGTGTGTGTGTAGCTGCTTTGAACCCACTTTTTATCGGCGTCTCAAATTCTATTAGTACCAAATTCAGTATAGTGATTCACATAGTTCATACATACTTTTTAGAGGCCCATGTCTGTGATACAAACCTGAGCAGCTACACGTCACCGACCGCAGAGGATCGTATTATTTGGTTGATGAGAACACTACCTGGCATGCTGAATCGAAAACAAGCACTCTTTGCTGCATAAAGGCGCGCGGAAAGGTCCAAGGTCATTTGCCTTACTATTCGCCTTAAACTGACAAGGAGCGGAATCTACCAATGAGAAACGGAATGTTTATTTTAACCATTGTGATTGGTCGATTCTTCTCCGCTATGTATTATTGAGAACGAACGCTATATAGCCCTATACATAAATAACAATTTACCGAAGCTCAGAAACAGCTCTCCGCATCAGCTTGCTGAGCTTAGGAAACTCCTGATCAATGACCGTTCTGAAGCAGACCATGTTATCAGCTCCTTGCATATCTAGAGTTATCAACCTTGTGTATAACGCGTAGGCGACGTGGTTCCTTAGGCTGAGCTTAGCGTCTACATCAGGGATAATACTGCTGAGTTTGTGGACTAGTTGGGGGTGGAGTCTTTGGAAGATGATTCCGCTGGTGCGTTCGCTCAGCGCCGCCTCGCTGTACAGACAGTTGATCATGTCTGTCAAATAGGCGTTGCAGATTTGGATGTGCTCTTCTTTGTCTTTCTCAGTTGATACGATCTTCTGGTAGCTGAAACAGACATACAATTCACACACGTGATAAAACAGTCATACATAATTCTAATAACGAAGTGTTCTCTAATAACTGTGTTCATTAACCAAAAACGCTTATTCCCAGTTTTCCTGTGCTTTAGTTCTGTTCAAAATAACTAAGACAACTTTTGTCTCAAATGTTCTGTGGACAAGACTTACATATTCAAACTAGTATTACAATTTGATACAAACTAAGTTTTAGTAGTAGTTTTCAATCAGTGCGCCCTACCCATCATGACCTAGGGAGCTGAGACGTGGACACTTACGGTAGGGCTGGTCCACCAGTTTAAAGTCGCCCAGCGAGCTATGGAGAGAGCTATACTCGAAGTTTCTCTGAAGGATAGGATTCGCAACGATAACATCCGACAGAGAACCAAGGTTATCGACATAGCTCAAAGGATTAGCAAGCTGAAGTGGCAGTGCGCTGGCCATATCTCGAGAAGAACCGACAACCGCTGGGGTAAACGTGTTCTTGAGTGGAGACCGCGACTCGGCAAACGTAGTGTTGGACGCCCTCCGACCAGGTGGGATAACGATTTGCGAAAGACTGCTGGCAGATGCTGGATGCGGCAAGCTGAAGACAGGGCGCTATGGCGCTCATTAGGGGAGGCCTATGTCCAGCAGTGGACTAGTATAGGCTGATGATGATGATGAACTGCAGACTGTTGCAAATAATCTACTCTAGTTCAGATATCTTAACTGATCCATAACAATACCAGTCGGAAGCGTCATCAGTCTAAGCGGTACAGAGATGTGCAGTACTTACAATATCATGAGTCCAGCGACGGTGTCTATCAGCCCGGCAGCCACGTTGAGGAGAGGCAGTGCTAGCGTCAAAGGTCGCGGCAGCGCGCCGATAGGAGCGCGGTGCTTTAGTTCCGACAGCGCGCGCCTTTCGGCGGACCATAGAGCTGTGTAGAGGACGCGCAGCTCATCTGTTACAAATATTGAAAGATTAGTCGATCTTGTTTTGGCGTCTATCACTAGATCACTAGAGTTTTATTACTTTATTTATATTTATAAACGAGAAAAGCTGACTGACACATACAGATATATCTGGAACTACGAGAGCTACGTGGCTGTAATTTTGCATAGAGGTTCCTTTTAGGATGTAGGCACCCAGCTAAGAATGGATTTTTTTTTATTTAGTTTTCGATGGTAGTTAAAATGGGGTCAAAGGTAATTTTATAATAATTTCATACATTGTTTTCTGAAATTCTAAAGCTGTTTTCCTTATAAGACAAGAGTAATATAAGACTCTCTTTGTCATAGACAAGCCACAGCCATTTACGAGTATTTGTACTTCACTTTTAAATTTTGTATACAAGGTCCTTGAATGATACACAAAACTTTTTCTAATCGCATAGACAACTCGTAGAGTCGCCTAACAGATTGAGCAAAAAATGTGATTAATTGTTTTCGGGAAATTTCCAAAAAGTTCGACGCCACTTTGTTTGCATAAGTTTTCAGTTTATGTTTTAGCCAAAATCTAACTTTTTCAACAAAGTAGAAGTTTTTTGAAACAGTTAATGTTAAGTTTCGACCATTTTTAAGTATTCGTTGAAGTGTCGGTATAAATTATTGTTATGTTTAAGCTATAACACAATGTTTATAAGATTTCGTAAAAGTATTTATGTTTGCATGACGCGAATTTATTTTCTTATGTTTTTTGAATTCTCATAACAAAATCTTCTGAAATTTAGTTTCTTTCATGACATATAAACAGCGAATGAGCCAATTTTGGAAACCAGCATTCCAAGGTAGAAATGGGATTCACAATTTCACATGTTTTGGCAAATTAACTTCTATCGTAAGGAACTAACTAAATCGTTAAGGATTGGGTCTAAAAACTTTGGGGGTGATAGTTTGCATGGAAACTTACATCAGTTAGGTATTTCTAAAGCGTTCAGACGCATAGTACCAGAAACGCAAATTACCTTATACGCGGATGGCCAGAAATGGATTTCGCAAATTACCAGATACGCAAATTACCAGATACGCATACGACCAGGTTTTGTTTCGCAAATTACCAGATACGCATACGACCAGATTTTGTTTCGCAAATTACCATATACGCATAATGCCCAGATTTTGTTTCGCAAATTACCAGATACCTATTACCAGACCTGGGAATATAGGGGGCAAGCGCTTGACAGATACTAGAAGTTGACTAAATTTTTTTATCGACATTTATGGATATCGATATATTTGTTTTCGATTATTTCATCCAATTTTTTCCAGGTTGAATCGTTCCTTGCCAAAACTGATAAGATTGCTAACAAAAAACAATACACATTTATTTATATTTATAAGAAAGTTCCTGACAGTAAGTGTTACACCTCCGACGGATAGACGTATCTGTCAGTTAAATGTAATGCTGTCTCCTTATTTGACCATATGACAGAAAAGGATCTCGTTAATTTTAACTGGCGGTTAGTGTTTATTCGGACACTATGAGACAGACTCTAATACTAAAGAAATTCTTTAAAACAAATTAGACAAGACAAGTCTATCTATATACAAACTCTCTACTAGCCTTTCTAATTTGCAAAAAAAAAATATTTTCTTGGTGCCAAAAATATCGATATGCATAAATGTCGATAAAAACTTTCGTCAACCTCTAACATTTGTCAGGCGTTTGCCCCCTATATTCCTAGGTTTGCCTATTACGCAGGTCTTAAATACCGGTCTTAAATACCTTTTATACTATAAAAAGTAAGCAGTAAAAGGGTAAAACACTTGTGGTGGCTAGTTGTTAAGAATTTGCTGGCATTTTTCTAGAATGTCCTATTTCGGTACGTAATATTCAAAATTTTATAGTTATTAAGATGCTAGTGCTAGACGAAATAAAAACAACATGTGATGTTAAGTATTACTACTTTATAGTCTATAAAAATTACAATCATAAAATATTTTTCGATATTCCACTTAAATTATGTATGCACACTCTGCTTGCGTAAATCTAAAAGAAAATATAAATGTGGCAGTTTTTTTTAACTAAGCTTTTTACTTCTTCTTCTTCCCACTACTCAAGAGCTTTAAAATTATTAGTTTTCTAAGAAATGAATGGAATGAGCTGGAACGGAATTCAGGTAATTTACGTATAAAATTCTGGTCCTTCACGTATAAGGTAATTTGCGTATCAGGTATTTTGCGTAATTTTAGCATCCTGGCCATTTGCGTGATGGAATTCAGGTAATTTACGTAGAAGGTAAATTACGTAAAAAATTATAGTCCTGGTAATTTGCGTTTCTGGTACTATGCGTCTGAACGTTCTAAAGTCCACGCGAATGAAAACGTAGTCGGGTCAGGTATAAATTATTACAAAACGCTGTATAGCATCAAAGAGTTTTCAGAAAATGATTATAGTCAGTTTAATGTCAAATCCTTTTTTTTTTTTTTTTTTTTTTTATAGTGGGGGAATCCTCTTGGATACCGTTATTTTGTAAGGGGCAAAATAACGGTTATGCCGGACTCCTACCGGCTAAACCCACCACTGTGTTTCCGGCTCTGCACCTGTTTGCCGGGCCTACGGGTACACTTGCGAATTCTTCCGCGGGTTAATGTCAAATCCTAACCTAACCTAAACATATAGATTTACAAGAATACAATACAATACAAAAATGCTTTATTGTACACCAGAAAAGAACATTACATGAGACAAGTACAATGGGCGGCCATATCGCTTAGAAGCGATCCCTTCCAGGCAACCTTTCGAAGAATCTTAGATACTTATAAGGTTTTTGTATTATAGTGCGTAAAGCCCTCGCGCTCTGGGTAATCTCTAAGAAATTAAATAAGTCCCAAAAAATTTCTCTTTCGGCAGGATTCGAACCTGCGCCCCACCCTTATTACGGGTGTGCTTTAACTAACCAAGCCACGAAATCTTAGTCGGTTTCGTCGAAAATCTTTGGGCCTCTTACGGCCCTAGCGCCACGCCGTTAGCACACAGCCGTACTGAGGGTGGGGCGTAGGTTCGAATCCTGCCGAAATCGATAATTTTTGGGACTTTTTTGATACCTTAGATTTAAGCATTAACTTTATACCTTGACTACTGCGACTCTACAGCAAAATTGCAACTATTTATCGTGTTTGACGAGTTATAGCCTAATCATTTAATTAAAGTTACATTATTTTTTAAATTGTCTATATGTATGACGTATGACAATAAATAATCAAAAGTTGATGGCGGTAGTCGATGAGGACACGAAGCGATGCCGGCATCGCCTCACATCATTTTTCTCTATGCATTGTTTATAATGGCGCTAATAGTACCCGCCTACAAATTTAAAACAGGTAAAATAGTATTTATCAAGTGACTTACCAGGGTTGACCTGCAGCTCGGTATTACAGAGATCGCTGATCCTTGCCGCGACGAGTGGCAGAATCAGTTGATAGTTGCTATGTGCGGGCGCCATGTCTTGGAAATGATAACGCGTCTTTGTACTCGCGTATACCTGCATAATACAAAACATAATCCACTGATGTCTATAACAAAAGTACTCTGGATTTAACAATATCGATGACAGAATGAGGCCATTTGATTTTTGCCATTTTGGCGCTTAGCGTGGGCGGCATGAGTGTCCATCGAACTCGTATTAGGGATGTGACAAGCTTCGATAAATTATACGAAACATCACAACAAATTATTTTTTTTATACCAGAAGAGACGCTCGACAGGGGGCGCTTAGAAACGGTACAACAAACAACTGTCATTTCGTATTGAATATATTTAAGTCCAGCGTAATTTTATAATAGGGGTCAGTGCATAGCCCTATTCTACATACCTACTTTTTACTGGTATGAAGACTTCGAAAATGTGTAAATTTATTATTTGTTGGTTATAACAATATTTATGAAGTGCTTGATTCTAAATAAGAATATATTTATTTAATTACGTGTAGACATTAAATAACTGTTAAACTTATTTTTATTAATGGTTCTTAGAAAAACTGCAGAACTACAGATACATTTGTATCATCAGAACAAATGTTTATTTGTCCCGCGGCGGGAATCGAACCCGTTGCGAGTTGCAGGCGAACCATCATCGGCCGCTGCGCAACATAATGTAGGTCGTCAGTGATTTGACGACGGTGACCAGCAACAAAAGGAGTGTTGTGTGTGTTTTACTAAATAAATTATAATAAACCTCTGTTAGGGTTAAGCTCGCCTTTGAACATAGATTTTCGTTGTTAATTTTTATTTTTGTATTTTGTGTACAATAAAGAATTTAAGAATTTAAGAAACCAACGCAGTATTTTCTACGTGACAATCACAAACGCCATCTGTTGATTTTTATGTTAACTAACTTCATACCCACTCTTAATCAACTTTGTAATGGTGTATTATGTAGTGCCGCGAACAGTAAATGTGTAAAAATAGCTGAACCGTCGACAGATGGCGTGTTAAAGACGCGCATGTCGATCTATCTTGGTACATTTTAAAAACATAATTACCTACTCTAAGACTGGAATTCACCGTTGAAACTAAACGCGTTCAATTGAGCTTAAACGCGTTACCGCTCAAAACGGAGTATCGGTGATAGATTTGACATTTCACCAGCATGAACAAAATGTGTTTAAAGAACTGTCAATATTGTTGCATACTGATTTGTGTTACCTGGAAATGCACATTGCTAACACTTTCATGGCCCACGACGAATATTGGAACTAAGTTCCTTGTCGCGCGTTGTGAAAGGGGGCTCCAGCCCAGATTTTTTTCCGTCCACGGAAAAAAATCTCACGAAAAGTTGTAACGACACTTTTTGATATAGTAAGCTATTGTAAGCCGTGCGGCGTGCGCATGTTTCTCTGTCTGTCCTCTCTCTCTTATAGAAAGGAACTTCGTTCCATCCGGGTGTCCCTTGACACCTCTCAACTTTTTTCTATCTCGAGCACCGTGTGGCGGCCGCGGCGGAATAGGAATAGGCGCGCCTATGTGGGTCGCACTGCATAGACTGGGCAGTGAATGCGTTAAATACGCAGATAGTTTAGATGGTAGCTAGGTGGCGTAGAGTTCAAAATCCGAATCTGTCATACTCACTCAAACTCAATAACTTTATTTCAAAGTCTTACTACATCAAGGCGCTTGCATAATATTTCTTCTTTGTAAATTTATTGATGTAAATAAGATAAAATTGTAAACAACTGCTTTATTTATTTACGAAGACTCATTATTACTTATTTTATTATAGGTTTATTTTTTATTTATTTTTTCCTCTTATTTTAAGAATAGATAATTTTGTTTATTGGTAAAATCTCAATGGTGTATTTTTTCATGTTTACCGGTCATATTATTATATTAAACCCGCCTCCATTCCATGACTATGAAATTTCCTTGAACTAGACACTGGCAGAAAAGTGACGAACCAGACACATATTGCCAAAAATAAAGAAGTCAAGTCAAGACTCCAGTGAGGCAGAAGTCTGAAGTATGTTTTCGGAATGCGGACGAGCTATAAGGCCTCTGTTAATGTTTTTATTTTAGTGGTTTTGTTTTACATTTGTTTTATAAATTTAACAAAAAAAAATACTAAATAATTTATTTACTATAATGATAACAAAGACCTAATGTTACATTATGAGATACTTAATTAATAAAAGTTGCAGATAATTAAGTGAGTAATCAGTGGGTACATAATGTCTTTGTTTCCGAAAAATATCTTGAATTTCAGAACCAAGTAAAGCTATCGAATTCTACATACGACCGAAGCAACCCGCCAACCTAGCTGCATAAGTCTTTTAGATTGAATAGATTATTTTAGCCAATTCCTTACCAAGTTAGTATACATAGCAGTGAGACTTCTTAGGATTGCACACTGCTCCATAGGCTGCGCGCGCCTGTAGAAGCGCGAGAGACAGTCCACGATGCACTTGATGTGTTCCGGATACAGGATGCTGACGTATTCCACTAGATCTAGAATCTGGAAGATTAATAAGATATAAAAATAAATAAAATGCATATATTTCAAGCAATAGGTCACCTACTTATATGTAGATGGATACACAAAAACATATTAACTAATTGGATTGCTGGGCAGTTGGCGCTCATAGCAGTGGCTGTACATGAAGTCCTCCCTAGCGGCTATATTTTTTGTTAGAATTGTGTGATATGACTAATGGAAATAAATTTAGCAGTTCTCATGCCATAACCATCATGAATAACTCGCAGTCAAGGACAAAAAATTTCCTTTCACTCCACTCCCTCTGGCAGAAGCTAGATTTTTTTGACCCGAAGTGTGTTTTGGCGTCTGTTAAGAGACGTCGCCATTTTGAGCTGTCCAGAAGTTAGCATAGTAAGAAATACCTCAGAGACATAGTCCATCTCGTTCCACAGAGGCAGGTACTGTGCCAAGAACCTGCTGAGCACGGGCAACCCCTGCAGCGCCGTGCGTTGCAGCAGCGCGAGGCGGCGCAAGAAGTCCTGCTTCTCAGCGTAGCTGTAGGGCGAGACTCCGAGGAAACCTGGGTAAAGGAAGACAAATAACCGATTAACTAAAAGTTGGAATGTCATCGGTCGCGAGGAAATTCACACTAAAATTGCTCTTGGTTTTTTTTTCGTTTTCCTGCGCACTACAAGTAACTTTAAATATCTAGCTTGTCATTATTGTAAGCGATTAGTCATGAACCCGTGCTAAAACGATTTAATGATTCTAGCTCAAAGGTAAGCGCCGCCGGCAACCTGGAAAAAATACTTGCAGGTCAAACAAAAATTTGTACGAGCTGTGGCCTCTCTAGAAATACAAGCTCAATAGAAAAATAAAATTAATATAGACCGTATACTATACCCATCGGATAAGGTATAAATTGGCTGCTTCGATGAATAGTTTACAATAGCGTTTCACCGAATCTTGTTTACGATCGAGACCGTGTCCGACTTAACTGAACTTATCTATTATGGTTCATGAGATAATATCCTATACACGCACGACCAAACGAAAGACAAACGGACGGACAGCGATGGCTTAAAAATAAAATCCCGTTGGACCCTTTGGGTATGGAACCTTAGAAACACTCACAGTTTTGCAGCAAATGATGCACGTCATGTGACATGAAGGCTTGGGTGGAATAAGGCATCACGGCAAGCAATGCCAGTCCGGTCTCGTTGCAGAGTAGCGATCTAAGTTGCGCCGGACGTCCGATTAGATGGTAGCGACTGTATTGGACCAGGGACACTGGGCTGAAATAAAATAATACTGGACATTAGTGGTGGCACTTTTTCCATTGTCAAGATAGCTCTTGACAATAGTTGATAATTGTGTTCCGTCTTTATAATGATTTATAGGTCTATCCGCTGGGTAGTGAGATGTTCGAGGAGTGAATTCGTACTACTTATCGTCACTTACCCCCAAATACTCAAACACATCTCAAAGTTGAGCACGTCTCAAGTTGCGGTTTTTTGACAGTTTTTAATGAAAATCTGTTTAAAATTCGTCACTTGAGACGTGCTTAAAAGAGTTGCGTTTGAGTATTCGGGTGTTAGATGTAAAAGTTGACTTTCCCAAGTGTACCAATGTATCTTTATGGAATAAATGAATAAAATACAATACAAAATGTAACGAACCTATTTATTTAATAATTTAGAACACTGCGTGTTTTTTTAAATTTATCAGTTTTATTTTAAAATTTGTATGCCAACATTAACATTGCAGAACATACTGAACTTGTATCTAGATTATGACCTTTTTGTATGCAAAATGCACATTTATGTGCAAGGTAATAAGAAACATGTTTCTTACAAATAAATATGAGTATGACTGCAAAATATGATAAAATTCCACTTTGCTAAACTTACTCAGAGAAGTCCAGAAATTTCTTTGAAGGCGTTGTTACATTTCTTTCATCAATGTGCTGTAACTTAGGCACCAGCGGCACTGCTTTTTTATTTTTGCTGTAATCCTGTCAAACATAAAATGTAATTAATATGACTTTAAATTAAAGATGTGCGATTTAAGTTTATATAAAACATATGCTTTATAAGATACCTATGTACTTACAGAATTTTGAGGGTTTGCCCATAATATATGCTGTGTTTTTTTGCTCAGTCTGTTGCGGTTTTCCTGTAACAAAGTTGCAGTAACGATTTCATAAATTTGTTAAATCAAAGTTACCTGAGTAAAAGTAATTGTAGTAAGGTCTAATATAATTCATAGGTAAGTTTTTACAGTAGTTGGTAGGAAGTACTTTGTGTTAGAATTGCT
Organism: Eupithecia vulgata; assembly: GCA_946478455.1. NCBI lineage: Eukaryota > Metazoa > Arthropoda > Insecta > Lepidoptera > Geometridae > Eupithecia > Eupithecia vulgata. Next base: position 4,207,317 of record OX297862.1, on the reverse strand, counting down.
TAGATCAAATTACCTGATTACTCTTGAACCTAGCAAGCAGTGGAACATTCAGCTTGGTGAATGCTGCATGAATGGAAATAGCTGGCACATCTTCAGGGACACATTCTGGCTTGTAAGACTTGAACAAGCCAAGGAGGACTTGTAGTTGACGAAACATGTTCTGGAATATTTGAGATAAGATTTTATAATCAGATCATATATTTACCTATTTTGCTGGACGTTTCAAAAGTATTAATAATTATAAGTTCAGATCGCGTAAGTTTACAAATATTTGTCAATCTATCCATCTTAAGTTTAGACGATTTAAATGAACATAATAAAAAAACATAACATAAATATATATTGATATATAAATAAAAAAGCGAAACATTCGCTTTTATATCATGTGAGTTGCAAAATCTATCAATAAATAAATTCAAACAAATTGTAAAAACCTTTCTGTGCAAAAGGGCTTACTACAAAATATCAGATTATCTAGAAGATAAAAAAGCTTGGGACGGGTTTTGCTCCAACTCGAAAAATAACAACTAACAGGCTAAAGGTTTCTTCATCGCTTCTTTACTTTAGTCTACATACCGAAGTGACCGAAATCAAAAATATCACTTTATTTCCGTGTCAATGTTTTATTTTAAGAATTTGACCTTTTCTAAGTGTACATTTTTGTATTTATGGAAATAAAGACTTTTTGATTTTGATTTTGATTTTTGATTTTGATTTTTGTCAGTGTGATTTAAAGTTACCTTTTTGGCCTCTCTAATCTTTGCATAGGTCTGAAGTTCAGTAACCCTTCTTCTAGTCACATCAGCAGGTTTTGTTAAAATGTATACCAGCTTCAAAGCATGGGCAGTCTGGAAGAAATATGACATGGACATCAAAATTTATCAATAATAAATACAGTATATGCCGCGGTGGGCGAAGGTCCGCCTGTGACGCACAATGTTGCGGGTTCGATTCCCAACTCGAGACAAATATTTATACGTTCTGCAGATATTTGTTACGGGTGTTCTAGTAGTTTTCTATGTTTAATAAAAAATATCTATCTGTGTATTGTATAATGTAGGTATATCAGTTATCTAGTACCCATGACACAAGCTCTGCTTAACTTGGGACTAGATAATGCTGTGTTTATTGTATACAGGATAATTTATTTATTTAATTACAGTATTATGAATTGAGTAATAGTAGGTACGCACCAATCCATCAAATGTCAACAAAGTGAAGAATACTTCGTAGCCAGCATCTAAGGCTACCATGTCAATTGATTCACACTCCATAGCAGCTGAAAATAATATACACATACATAAATTATTTATTTATTTATTAAACAAAATCCACAGCATTATGCAAGAACAAACTTATAATACGAGATTCTGCCCGCGTCTTCGTAAGCGTTTTTTCTATGGAAACGTTTTAGCTTGTTTCTATCTCATAAGAACTGATTTCACAGTGGTGCGGCGTAAGAACATCGACCCCTTCAACTCAGCCCATGGATCTCGTAGGGTGACCCTTAGTTGACACTAAGGGAACCTACCAGAAAAGGGCAGCAGGTTCTTTCGGAGCATTTTCAATACCTAAACTGCCATCACCAATCTGCCTGCCAAGTGTTGTGATTAAGGCAAACCCTCACTCATTATGTTTTCTTTGACCACAAACTTTTGTTGCCGCTATCACTCTAAAGTCCACATATAAGATACTTGTAAAATATTGATTCATTAGTTACTGTGATATCCTATGGTACTGGTATGACTTAGTCATTGTTAAGACTCAAGTGCCTATTTAAATTATAATAATACATATTATATAAATATACATACCAGTGAGCCAGTCAAGAAAATATGCAACTCTTGAGTGATTTGCCTGGTTGTTCATATTCGCAAGTAGCCAACGGAGAGCGTACTTTATGGTCCTGGCCTCCACGATATCTGGTGGCACCAAACATGAGCCTAGACTCACCCACTTGCTGATAGCTGCAATTTAGTGACTATTTTTAGAAAATTAGCCGTATGCTTGATCCTCCACTTCAGTAACATAGAAAACCACATACGTATTGATAAATTCAGCCAAACTTGGAACAGAGTGTGAAAATCCTCATACACCAATCCATGGGCATCAACAGCGAACGCCAACTCATCGATCTTACTCTGAAACAAGTCCTTATCGAATCCTTTTTTCAACGATTTTATAAAGCGAATAATCTCGTTGACATCCGCCATCACATCAGATTGTTTTCTGTGGTTTTCTGATAAATTTTAGATTTTTGAATACAACGTAAACAAAAACACCGCAATTCCGACCATCAACTTCTCGTTATTTTTCAAATTTGACACACAATTTGACATTTCAACTAGGCTTTGACTCTGGTAAAATAGCTTTGAAACTCTATGGTTCGAACTTTGAGCATGGGTTCGACACTCATATGAGTGATTTTTTCCGTCCACGGTATGTCTTTGATTCAATGTGTCATGCATGTGTCATCAATTCATCATGCGGACGAACGCTATCTCCTTTGGTCGAACTGTGAACGCAACAATACGAATGTTGAATGGTTGAAAAAAAAAAAAAAACCACTGTCGCCGCCGCCGCGCCGCCGGAGTTCTTACGTGAAAAGACCTTTCTAAGAAAAGCGTAATATCGATCTACGTCAAATCTACGTTAACAAGGTTAAAATTCACAATAAAAAGGAAAATTCGATTTGATGATTCGATTAGATGGGCGCGCTACCATGCGCAAAATAATAATTATATCGATACAATATGGTAGGATGGACTCAGACACAGAAATCAAAAAATATCACTTTATTTCCGTGTCAGTGTTTTATTTTAAGAATTTGACTTTTTCTAAGTGTACATTTTTTGTATATAGGGAAATAAAGAATTTTTGACTTTTGACTTGACTCGCATATTATGGATAAAAATACGCATACTATTGTGAAATTGAGTAGGTACATGGTAGGTTTTTATTTTCAAAATGTAATAAGTTTCTTATCGTAATAAGCTTCCTAATAAAATAAGCACTAAGCTTCTTCAAAGCTTCTTGTGAGTTTGGTTTTCAACCGCATCAAATTAATTATTTAGTTCCTTTGAAAACAATGAAAAACTTGTTTTTAAACTAACACAGTTTTGAACTTTTAGTATCAATAAAGTTTTTATAACTTAGGTAGGTACTAAAAATTATGTTTGGTCGGACTAACCAACTAGAACTATACCCACTAAACCAATGTATATCAATATTCCTAGGTTATCATACATTTTAAAAAATCTGTATAGAGTTTATAGGTACTCCGTTATATCCCTACCTCGGTAAAATCCAGAAAATGTATTCATATAAAAGAAAACCCTAGTCATCAACACCAACTGTTTTAAATCGAAAAAAATTGGGAATTAATTGCCAACTGATGTGGCGCGCCGGACGAAGGTCCGCGACCAGGGAGGTTGCAGGTTCGATTCCCTAAAAATGTTTGTACGATCTGCAGATTTTTGTTCAGGGTATTCTGGTCGTTTTCCATGAATAATAAAAAAATCTGTATATTATGTATTATTTGTTTAAGTATTATGTAATATCAGTTAACTAGTACCCACAACACTAGCTCTGCTTAGCTTGGGGCTAGGTAATACTGTGTGAATTGAATGAAAAAATAATAATTAATAATACTGGACAGTATCATTTATTTGTTTATTTAACTATCGGTGAATGGTATTTTTTGCATAGAGATTTTTTGGCTAGAGTTGACAAGCAAGTAAAGTTTCTAAGGGATATATTTTGTGCCAAGCATTCTTCGAAAAGTATTTATAAAGGAAGCTTACTCCCTAAACATACTTCACAATGCTCTCCCACAGGCTATCTATCTAAAGATTTGACTGATACAGTGAGATACCAACGCTTGGTTGTCTATGGTTTTTGACGTATAACGGCCTTAGAAAAGAACTGCTCCCGAATTTTTGGGTATTTTACTCCAATTAAATTATTGTGATCGAAGTAAACGAAGATAACGAAGACTAGCGCCCCAAATTAGTAGTTATCTGTAAACACTGGGCGATGGACGAAGGACACAGCTATACGTATGCACAGTCCATTGTATTTAAATATTGCCATTGAGGTCATCGCCACCCCCCCGTTGCGTCGCGTCGCCGCGTCACGTGGTAACTGGTGTTTGTCAGCGAGACGGGCGCGCGACGAGACGCGTCGTCGCGCGCCTGTCTCGCTGACAAACACCAGTTACCACGTAGGTTTTTAGTAGCGGCCCGCTACTCAACGACGACGCGGCGACGGACGGCACGCTACTAGCGGGCTGTCCGTCGCCGCTTCGTCATCGGTGGGAGATGCGAGAATCGGCGGGGCGGAACACATCAAAGAGCTTGTCGCTATATTTGGGATGGCAATATAGCGACAAGCTCTTTGATATTATGGTACAATAATAGTTATTCCCGCTCGTCTGCACGTTTCGTCCCCAATGGAGTCAATGTTTTTTTTTTGTCAAAAATTAAAATATATGGTGAATTAACGAAAAACATTATATTTACTATCCAGGGACTAACTGTCGGCGGCCGCGATCCGGTGCAGTGACGTCACACGCTGCCGTGTACATTGATTTTAGGCAGCTTAATTACTTATTATCTTTGTAAGAAATGGCCGATCTGGTCAAAAAGATATATCATTCTTATGTCATAAAGAATAACGTAAATTTATAGCAAATTCAATAAAACTAGCATCCAGTTTTATTAAATTTGCTATACATAACTTTACTGATTCTCATTGTCCCAAGCAGTGGTAGTTGTTATTGGAAAATTGGTAATGTTTTATACGAAGCAGGCAACACTGCTGCGACTCCTAGAAATGTCAAAATGAACGAATCGTCGTTTGAAGTAAACAGTATGGATATTTGCCAATAAAAGTTTTTTTGGAAAATATGGAGAAAACTTTTATCTTTTATCACTTCTAAGTGCTTTAAACAAAGCAATAAAAATGTGGCCTTTGCTCCTAAACCTAACTCGCGACGAATGTCTCCTTACGCTTCGTAGACTCGGTATAAATTTAGTCTTTGATATGGCTTGCATTTTTCCCTCCTATGATTTTCTTCGTGCTAAATCCCTAGGTTGGAGCTAATTTGCTGCTTATAAGTTATGAATATGTCATGGAATAATCCTTTTATTCATTTGTTTGTAGAACTTGAAGCCTACTCGAATATGATCAATGTGTTTAGAGCACAAGGGGCATTGGAAGACAACAGAAAAAAGCTACTTGAAGAACTGCGCGATGTGTTACACATACCCCAAGATCGGCACAGCGCTGAGGCACGCCGCGTGTCTAATGACCAATTATTGGCTACAATAGCTGAGCAGTAAGTGGGAATCTGTATTTTAAATAATATACATGTATGACTGAGCTTGTTGATTTATTTATAAACTATGTTACACAAAGTCAAAGATGGCTGTGTGGTAGTCTAAAATCAACTTAGTATTATAACTACATTTGAAACTACAAATAGATGTTTGATTCTTTGTAAGAGATTTATTCTCAATATGTCAAATGTTTTTTTTGTATTTATAAAATCAAGATGTAGAAAAGCTACCTACTTCTGAAATAAATCTGTATGATAATTGACAAGGCAAATATTTTGATTTTTAATAGATGGAGAAGGTACAAAAAGGCAAATAAACGAATGAGAAAAACTTATTTGAATTAGTTTTTGGTTTGACAATCTAAATCAAAACTGTCATTGACAGTTTACAACTATTGAATGAACACAAGCTTCTTAGGAATTGAGAGGCCCGTAGCGGGCCAGGAAAACTTACCCTCCAAGTATTGGCTCCAGGTCTGAAAAACCTCAAAGTGCATCTGCAATCCTTGAAGGATAAAAGCTATTTATAGTAAGAATACCTAAGAGGCTATTTAAAAGTCGCTTTGCACCTAAGCTACACTTTAATATTCATATTGTAATAAATTATTCCGACATAATAATTTAGATTTTCGCATCTAAATAATTATGTTGGAATAATTCATTGCTGGCCTTGTCGCATTGTTGGGTCATGAGAAGCAGAATTTGCCCAGCATTGGGACTGCCATGGGTAGAAATAAAAAATACCTATATTTTTGTTTGTAATCTAAAAAAAATTTAAATCACAATAATAAAGTCTGGGACTAAAAATCATGCCAAAACTACGGAATGGATGAGGCTGAAATTAGTCATGCAAGATCTAATAAATCTTAGCCTACTTTTAATATCATACATCAAAGCGTATGAAGCCGCAAGCAGCAGCTAGTTTGATCATATTGGATCAAAGATGAACCCCACTTCCGCATCCCGTATCCACAAAATGTTTACTTTCCCTTACATTTTACCCTCCAATAATATTTCTTCTTTGTAAATTTATTGATGTAAATAAGATAAAATTGTGAATATCTGCTATATTTATTTACGTAGTAAAGCCTTATTATTACTGATTAATTATTATTGACTGTTTTTTTCCTCTTTTCTTTAAGAAAAGACATTTTTGTTCAATGGTAAAATCTCATTGGTGTATTTCATGTTTTGCCAGTCAACCGGTTTAACCCCGCCTTCGTTCCATGCATGACTATGAAATTTCCTTGAACTGGACACTGACAGAAAAGTGACAAACCAGACACATATTGCCAAAAACAAAGAATTCAAGTCAAGTGAACCCCACTTCCACATACATTTTTATTTTTTGTTTTATCAGTCATCCATGCGGCTTAGAATTTGCACTACCTCAACCAACTCTTCTTGTGGGTATTGTAAGAGACATACACCGGAGGGCGGGTAGCAGCACATCTTGTGTTCTAGATCTATCACCTAACTGCGATCCCTATCCCGCGCCCAGTGTTTGGATAATGGGCTTTATTGGCTTACAAATATATTGGTAATAACACCCCACAAACAAAAGCCAATAAGGCGATTATAAATGATGTGATGAAAATGGTCCACTGCTGACCATTATAGGCTGATGCACGACTATTAAGTTCCCTTATAATTGACAGGTTACTAAATGACAGAATTAAGTATTTCTTAAATACAGATAGTGTAGATAGACAGAGATGCAAATCTGTCGACCCAAAAAATATGGCGACTTATGAAAGTTATTCGATTTTCAACGAGCCGACATAGTATGTTTGTACTCTTATGTTCGTATGTGTAGTATACATGCGAAGAATATTATTCTGGATATTTTAAAAGTTTACCGCTGTAACTCAATGTGTCGTACTTTTAATCACAGAAAAACTCTTGTAATGTAGAAGCAAGTAACAAATGAAACAATAAAAATAATGCGTACTATTTTTTTCTATTGAATATTCTGAATTCCTTTAGACACCGGGCTAAAGTCTGTAAAATAAATAATACAAAATATAGAGCAACAATAAAAAAAATATTGTCTTTCAAAATCTAATCGGTAAAGTATTAGACTGTCCGACTATATTAGACTGTGGCTATCATTTAGGGCTGCCATCCGTCCGGGTTTCCCCGGATTTGTCCTAGTTTAGAAGGCGTCCGGGGAGCGTCCGGGCGGGGTTTTATTTGTAGTCCGGGTTTTACACTTTTCAAATAATCAACGGTCGCGCGCGACTCGAAACGCGCGGCGCGTGGCGCTTTGGTTACAATTTTTTCGAACACTGAATACTCATTTATATTCAGAATTATTAAAAATTGCACACTATTTTTTTTGTATTCCTGCACACAATGCCAATGTCGAAAGAATATTCTCTCTAATCACTAATCACACAGCAATGGACAAAAGAAAGAAATTCATTTAAAACAGAAACAGTCTCAGCAGTGATAAAAATAAAATATAATTTTAAAGATTATAATTGTGTTGATTTTTATAAATTTCTGGTAAGCTAGGAAGAAACTTTAAAAGCTATTGGCAAGGCTGATAAATACGAAAAACCTGAGAAATAAAACAGACTTTAAAAATGTAGGACTTGTAATAGTTTTTTAGAACTGTTTTAGTTTTGTTATAAGTACAATTTTCTTTGTTTTATTTAACTAAGTAAAAAATGTGGTAGTACCTACTGAAAAGTTTAAAAAGATTTTTTCGTTAAGTTAAAGAGTAATTTTTTTGTTATGTTTACAGACATTAAACATGTAAGACTGATAATAGTTCCTTTTAAAGCTTTTTAAGAACATTTTGTTTTGTTAAAAGAGGAGAGATATTTTTTTTTTATACAAGAGTCTAATTTTCTTTTATTTAAAGAAACGAGAAATGTAAGTTCCTTAAAACTTTAAGAATATTTTGTTTTGTTTCCTTTTTAGACGTAATTTAGTTCAAAATTGATTAAAAATAATAAATAAATATTTAAAAACATTAAAACTATATTTTTTCCACTTGGAAACTTAGAAAAAATAAAATCTCTTGAAACGTCCGGGTAGTAAGATCCAAAATCCGGGGTTTTCACGTTTCTTGTCCTGGGTGACAGACTTTCGAGGTGGCAGCCCTACTATCATTTGAACGAAAAATAAAAAAGTTTCACGGAATTTACTATAAAAACTATCGTAGTTTGACGAATTCATTAACGATGTAAGCGGGTTAACTACGAACCTTAGTGTTGGAAGAACACCAATGTTTCATCCCTTAACGAGGGACTTCTTCAGGGTGAGTGCGGTTCTAGACGCGCGCGTTCCGCATCCCAACGTTGGCGTTCTTCCAATACAAATAGGGTTCATAGTTAACCCGCTTACATCCGTAATGAATTTCACGGAATAACTATATTTTTATAAATGCCTGTTCATAACTAGGTTATCAGGTCCCAACACCGGCCTAGGATGGGTATGCGAGGGTCGCCGGCAAGTGCCTCTCCTACCACGAGGCATCCCCCAGACCATGTACACAGAAGCCGCAGATGAATCGGCTGAGGTTGCTGCAGAGAGTAATATCGAGCTCCAAAAGAGACTGGCAGCGGAGAAACTAAGTGCTTCCCAGATAAATGAAGAAGAGATGCAAGATGTTGAAGGATATAATCAGGAAGCATTGAGCTCTAACGAAGCAGATGATATGTACCCTGTTGCAATGGAAGATATGACTGCTAAGGTAAGATTTCAGCTTCTATCATATTTTAAACTTGTTTATTTAAATAAAATTGTTTCTTTTGTAATGCAAAAAGTGGTTTACGATTTGCGGCAAATTACATTTTTGCTGGTTTTATTGCTTGTGGAGCGAAAATATTACAAACCACAAAAATATTTGAATTTCGCGCCAACCCGTGACGGTTTGCCCCTCAATTTCATTAGAATTGTATCGAATATAACCTTACAGGACTCTTGGACACGTCACAAAAAAATTGTATCGCAGTCGGCCTCTTGTTCATGGCAAGGTTTTTGAAGTGTACTGTGTAAACATACTTTATTAACAAAGAAAATCAAGTAATAGATTTAAACTAACACAAGTATTTACAATCGAAAAAAATGTAAATACGCCTTTAAACTAAATAAGCAGATGCAGCTATGTCTTTTTAAATGTATATTATTTTGTGTATTACAGCTATGGGAGACGGAACTGATCTCCCGCAAACGAAAACCTGAAGGTGGAGGAGCAGGGGACAATCCTCCTCCAATCAAGAACATGAGAAATATACCAACTAACACTAATCAGAAGCACCTCAATCTATCACAGCTATATTCTAAGTTCTCTCAGCCTGCTACAAGTAAGTCGATGTTGGCTTATAAAAAGCTAATGCCGGGAAAAAACTTTTTTTTTTACCCCCTGTGCTCGTAAATCGAACTTTATACATCATGTAATTTAACCGACTTATAGCCTTGTTGAAAAAGGTAAAGATTTTAAAATGCAAACGAAACCGCTTAGAGCGAGTATGTTTGAATTTTTTTTCTTTACAAATATTTTGAGGTTCAAATTCAAACTTGGGAGTTTGAATTCAAAATATTTGGGGAATAATGAACTTCACCCCGTAGAGTAAAATAAGATTAAATTAGAACCTTGAAATATGTGTTTTTTTTTGTCAAGGCTCAATGACCGAACTTCAGAAGGCAAAAAAATAAAACCTGTCAAGTGCGAGTTGGATTCGCACTTGGCCGGGGTTCAATATGACGCCTGTCATGTAAGACACTGCTTTATCCCCTTAGTAAATAATCTACAATAATTATAGCATGTACTATCATCCATCATCACACTACATATTTTTATTTTGTGCTATATTATTTCCACCTATTTTATGTAATTAAAACATATTTTTTTTCTCCCTAGGTAAACCAGCAGGCCAATCAAAACACTCATATAATCAAGTAAGCAAAGTTTCCACTAGTAAATCAAATGCGCACAGAGCGGCTACGCCTCGCAAACCCCGAGCACCGAAAGCTCCCAAACTAACAAAAGCTCAGAAAAAAGCACAGGCAAAGGCACAAGAGGCCCTTGCATCGCCCAACAAGTTTAACTCGTCGTTACCTCTAGAATATGCAGGTCCTCCAAACACTTTCCAAGCTAGCTACGCGCAGGCCGTGTTGGGCGGGAAAACAAAACCAGACTTTTTGGAGGAAATGAAAATTAAGAACATCACAGATACTCCCACTATGCAGCTCCATGCGCAGCCCGCGCAGCCGCTCGACCACGAGCTCTCCCAGACCTCCCATCCAGATGAACATTTATCGCAAAACCCACAAAGAACGCCTCTCAAACAACCAATATCCAGCAAGAAACCCCCTCATCTCATAGTCAAACATCGAGGTGAAACTGTCACGGAAACAACACAAAGCGACATGAAGATTGTACAAAGACCCTCAGACATCAAACTATTATCAAATCAACAGATGTTAGTCACACCCTCAGCTCAAAAAACCCCTCTTAATACTCCCGGAAAACTTGTAACCACTAAAGTCATAGGATCAATCCCAAAAAGCCGCGGAGTCAACACGCCCATGACGGAGAAGATGATAGTGGTGTCGAAACCAGCCTCAGAACACAAAAACCCACCAAGCGCTAAAGTTATCGTCACGTCGTCAGCCAACACGCATACACCTACCCGAGAACGCACCTTCAGTACAAACAACCCCGTTCATAGAATATCGGAAAATCTCACACCAAAAGGTTTACCCGCCACAGACCTAAAAGTTTCCACGAAAGCTTTAGTCCTAAATCCCAAATCCACACAAAAAATGGTTGTTGTTCCTGCGTCGAAAGCGCGAACGAAACCCGAAGGACAAATGCCACTGATACATTTTAAGGGCATCTCGACAGCGATGAAACTATTGCCTGTCGGCTCGCAGCCTCAAGTGACTCAAATAGGGAAGTCGGCTGCAATCCAGGTGATATCGAAACCGCTCACGCAAACAAAAGTTATGGGAATGGAGAACATGCCCATCAAGACAGCTAATCTCGCCGACATCGTGCCCGTAAAAGGAATGACGCCTTCCACACCTAAAATCACGAACCCAATTGTGCGACCTTCCAGCGCGAAAGGCAACGTGATCGTCGTACAAAAGGGTACTCCTATAGGGAAAGCCTTGGCGTTCGCCAAAAACGGAAACGACATGTCGAAAATAATTATGGGCAAGAACGTAACCCACCTATTGCAAGCGTCGAAGACTGAACACACCGACGCGTCCAAATCGGCCGGGAATGTTATCGTGTTGGAACTGAACAACGAACAGAGCGGCCGGCCGACAACCATGTCCGAGATACTAGACAGTCGCACCAGTGCGGGCGGGCGGGCCGCGGTGGACAAGAAACTAACGCCCATCACTCCCGACACACCCGTGCTCTTCGATGCACAGATGGCGGAGGAGACCTGCAACGCCAGCAGCCTCGACTCCAACGCAGAGAGTATAGGAGGCATGGCGGTAGACCCAGGTCTCACGATCATGAAAGACGAATCTAAGTCCAACTACAGCAAGGACTCGGATAACGCGAAAGACTCGTCGAGCGTCACCGACTGGGAGATGGAGCTCGACACCGTGGTCGAGAGGAAGGACAAGGACGACGACGACGACAAACTGAACTCGCTGCACCTCGACCTCGGCATGTCCAGCGACAGCGAGACGGAGTACATGACAGGTCGCAAGACAAAGAGCAAACACTCCCAGGGGCGGCAGCGGGCGACTACCAGCGGTAAGACTGCGGCATAGATGTAGCTTTTCGTTCTGGCTTTTTATTTTTATTTTTTTACTAAAATTGACAATCGATTTTAGGGGAAAGTGGCGAGGTATACAGCAGCTCGAGCGCGATGTCGGTCGCGACGAGGACGCTGCTGAGCCAGCTGCAGGACGACGGCTCGTCCAGCAACGACTCGTCGTTCGCGCTGCGAGCTAAGATCTCGCGGACGCACGAGCCTCGGCTCGACCGGATCGAGTGCGACGAGCTAACGAAAGCGAAGGAGAAGCTGTCTGAGAAGGTGCGGGAGGCGCGTTCGCAGCAGAAGCGGATAGACGTGTACAGCACGGCCATCACTCCCTCGGATATCAACCTGGAGTCGTTCGCGTACCTGGAGGACGGCATGCTAGCAGCCGAGGACGTGTTCGCAGCTGAGGAGAGCAAGCGTCGCGCCGACACGCTGGACCTCCAGCTCAGCCGGCTGCTCGGAGACGACTCCGCAAACTCCAATGACTCGCAGCCAGTAAGTGAACATATGTCTTTAAGTAAATAGTGAGCAATGACACTCCTAGATTAAGATGTGATTGTGGTTAAGGTATCGAAAACGATGAACTTGTACGATTGGGGCGCATGAGACTTGTTTAATAAAATTATACATTCGTGTTGAAGGTTTTGTATACAATTTGCGTATCGATTTTCTAAATTGAAAGAGGCTAGTGCTTTGAAATTGAACATTGGGGACATTTCTTGTAAAATTGCTATGAAAGGATGGAATACCTGCGTGTATTAATGTAGTAAGTACTTTTAAGCTATTTTTGTTGGCTTTGGATATAAGTACAGATTCTTAATTATTTACTTTTAGTAAAATTTACTCATGTTATATCTTTAAATGTTTTTATTCATAGAAAAGACAGAACATAAGTAACAATTCAGTGCTTTATTATTTCAGCTATGTTTAAACATAGGCCCAGTTTGATCTATATATTTTAAATTATATTTTAGCTTAGTACTGAAAAAAGCAATCATAAATCATAGTATTTTGAACAACATAACAATATAAATATTAATATAATAGCAGGTCGATAGATAATAGTTATTATACTAGATAAATTACCCCAAGCCTTTGACAATTGGTGGGACAAACTAAAAGAAATGCAAGATCTTGCCTAATAATTATTGTAGCAAGCAACTAATACTGTCTTGTGGTCAATATGTTAGCAAAATGTATTATTTCCCACTACCATTTGTTTGAAGAGTTTTTTGTTGTTCTATTTATTTCTAGTTTTCTGTTTAAACGCACAAATGTATCATTATTTTAAAGAATATAATTATAATTATTAAGTGATCTTATTAAAATATTAATTTATACATTTACACATTGAACTAGTTTTATGACACGCCTTTACTTAAATGTTGTATTAGAATAATCAGGAATTGATTATTTTAAATTTCTGGACATCCTTAAATGTCATAGTCAAATAATATACTTAATTATGTCCATATTAGCACGGCCACAGGCCTGATGACTCTGTTTTACCTAGAACAGATAAGAACAGAATTGAAACCGGGTTCATCGTCACACACCGGACGCTGGGTTTTCTTATTCAGCTGTAATCTAGCGCTTGCCGAGAGACTTACTAGTATACCTTTATGTTAGTACGTAAAAAATCGAATAAAAATCGCCGCCGCTGCTGTGTGGGGCGATATACCAGAAAGTTCTGATCTGTCGGCCGGTTGCTTGCTGACCGGGCGTTCTTGCCGATTTCGCGCGGTAGTTGTGTGACGCGTGGTATATTTTGTATTGTCTGTCTTCTGTTCTGATTTGTCCTAGGTAGAACAAAAATAGAATCGGCAGATCTGTGGCCGCGCTTAAGTTTGATAGGTACAGGGTGTTCCAAGTTCCAAGCATCGTCGATCAGCGAAGAGGGGCTAGTGGGGGTAATCAAACGGTAGTTTTTTTTTAAAGTAGTACCTGAGTTTGTTTTTTTGGATCAAATAATTAATTGGAGGGCGAAATTTTCAGGTTCAATTTTATAGTTTGGGTTTAAAGTTTATTCTATCAGTATTTTGAGAATCCATACTTGAAAATCGTTGAGAACAAACTATTTTATGGGTACCTACTTTTACTGGGTATAAAAAAAAACTCGACAACTCACTCGACAAATTTTGTATATTAACCTAGCAGAGAAAGAGAAGTGTTCGTAAGAAAAATAGTTTTGTAAGTTACCCAACTTAGTAAAAATTTCTCGTACTTTCTCGATAAAAGTTTCGATAAAGATTTTTCAGGCCGACTTTTTTTTTTACGTGACGAATTTTTCAAAATATTGGCGGATCAAAAGAATATTTTATAACTTTTATAGGCTGCCCTTGTAATAGATAGAAGTTGGAAATCTGGAATTAGATTTATCTACTACTTAATTATACTAAAATACTATATTACATAAGAAAATGTTTTCTTTAAAATATTCAAAATCAGCTCTAGCTTCTAAAAATAATCGTAGATTATACTTATGGGTTAAATCGATGCGGGTTGCTGACCCCACCGCCCCTTTTTGTCTGATTCAATGCATGGAACATCCTATATAATAACAAGTTTCTGGAGATGTTCCCATTTCTCGAGTAGGTACATAAGTTACTTCTCGTAACGGTTACACGAGATACATCTGTATCCACGTTTTGATGAGATAGATTTATTTTTAGTTAAAATAAGTATATTGAATGGGCTCGACAGTGAATAACAAAAAGTGCCTAAGTATTTAAGCAATCCGCAGGAATCAGCAGCAATAATAGATCTTAGATAGTTGAAGTCTTTGTGAATGGTACGTACTACATGTTTCTTTCATGGCTAGAATGATATACATTCTAAACAAATAGTGCCATGCGAGAAGAGTTCATTGTAACAAATTGTACATATTATTTTAATAAAATATCAATGATACTAGTTTAACGTAAACTGTATGAAGAGCGCTTTGTGAGCGTTTGTACTTCGTTAATTAGTTTAGTGAATTGTTACTAGATGTAAGAAGATGCAGGTGAATTTGTTCAAGATTGTTACCGCAATGCAATACATTTGTGGAAGATGTGTTCCCATTATTTATAAGTATCCTGAGAGGACTCAACTTTTGTACATTGTATTAATAAACGTTGTTTACATTTTTAAGCAATGTTAACAATTGACCTGCATCCATTTATTTTGCAAAGTAGAGTTAAGATGTTCTTTTCGTTTGTCAGCTGTACATAAATAGTTCGCGTATTGATAGTTCAATAGTTGAATCACCACAAACATGTTAATACAATTTTCAGTGTTTTTGGCATCAAGTTTATTTTATCTACTTATTTTAACAAATAAAAATTTAAATCACATGGGTTTTTTAAATTTACTTTTAAAATAGGTACCTACTGTATTTTTTAAAACATGTCAAAGTCTCTTGTGTTCCAAAATGAAGTATTAAAGTAGGTAAATTAAAAAAAATTGCTGCTGGAAGAGTTTGGTGGCGGCGCTAATGTAGTAACTTTTCTTTACTTTGCACCTGAAAAAGATACATTTTAATCTAAATTTACTAAATTCTCCAAATTACTTAATTTAGCATGACGTGCAATGCATCATTTATGGTTCGTTCTTGGCTTCCAACTTCGATTCAATGGTAGATATGAACATTGGAAATAATGGACAACTCAACATGGCGAAATAGTTAGGCCATGATAAAAAAGCCATCCGTTCGGATCGAACCCGCGCTGATCGACCGGAAATGCTACCCAAAACACCTATAAATAAATTTTACCACGGAACAGAACAAACATAACCCAGTTGTAACGGATGTCCCTTTTTCGAAGAATTTTTTGACTTTTTATAAGATTGAAAAAAAAAATCCTCGTGGAAATGATAGAAAATGGTGTTTGATATACTTATGCTAGTAAAATGTACTGCTATGATATAACATCTTTCAGGCAGGTACAGATTATAAAAACTCTTTTTATGTAGCTAGGTATCTACTAACTAGTATGCGCGCTGCTAGGTATCTAGGAATAAAATGTAATTTTGTATATAAAATTCCCATTACATCCAAACCTATTGTTCTCGAAAAAGAAAACTTTCATACATTAGTCCCCAGCATTTTAATAATAATTTTAAAAATATTTTCGTTTGTACTTAGGTTCCCACTCACTTCACATCCATGCATAAGTTAAGTAGAGTCCGCACGATAATCTTTATAAATGTTAATAAATTTACTATCAGAATAGTAAATTTACTATCAGAATAGTAAATTTAGGCTTGTGATTATGACGTAAGGTAAAGTTCGAAAACTAAATATACCTACCTAATTAAAAACATAGCGCAATAAAACAAGAGATTTGTCATAGAGACGGAATTTATTTTATCATACAAAACAATGAAAGGACAAAATAGTTAGAATCTCAGATAACCGACATTACTAATTTTAAACGTAAAAAATTAAACGCAAAACTAAGCCAGCCTTATATAAAATAATATTAAAGTACAAGAAAATCAATCTTATTAATTTAAAATCAATATAAGTACCTACTTAAAACTAATAGATTATTTATTATCACAGTTTCAATCAGCCTTATAGTAAATAATTTGATGTAATTGTACTATCAGGTAAGGGTTCGGGTAATGTGCCAATAAAACACGTATTTGTTCAGTGACACACGTCCACTCGATAAGCCGCACTTTGTGCGAATGCGAATGCATACCCCGTGCGGCGCTCCTGGTATGCACCCTTAGTATTAGTACCTACCTAATGTGTGTACACGCCGTACACATTAAATATAAGTCAGAATGCTACAGTTAGGCAAACCCGTAATTTTCGGCATCTACCAAGAAGAAGCACTTGCCTACCTACTATTTCCTATCATACAAAATAACACGAGATTATGATAACTCGTTCATATAAAGTTCACCTCAACGCCGGCCGCCAGGTAGTAATGCAACGCAAAAACTTTTCTAGGGAATGAGACCCCATGCATTAGTCAATTTCGTTATAGAATATTTGTAATTAAACCGCCTATACTTAAGCTAAAATTAACTTTGTTCTGCCGCGACTCTTTTTAACTACGCAATTTACATAGTCAATTTGAGATCCTTCAATACATTTTGGATAGTAGACACAACACAAAGGCGTGAAAAAAATTATTGAAAGATACCTAAGTACCTACCTAATGGTTCATCCATCACACTTGCATGTGGAGGCTAACCAGGGGCGGATCCAGGATTTCATTTTGGGGGGGGGCCATTTTGACAAAGTTCAGATATAGGGTTAAAAATCAGATGTAAACAAAAAATAAAGACTTATTTAACTTTTTTTGATTAAATTGTATGTATGCATACGTTGCGCATAACAGACTCGACTCAAACGGAATGAACATGTCGTATTATCGATTCAAGTAGCGCGGTAGGTAGGTACGTACGTATACGTCGCGTCGCCGAATAGAAATTCATTCTCTAATCTAAGGGTATAAAATAATGATTTATTTAGTTTAAAAATGAATTCGGCAATTTTCGGCTTAACCTTTTGATTCAATTTCAAGTTAAACCCATAAAATTTGATACCTTGTACCTAGGTATTTTAAGTATTTAGCTTTTCGGTTAGTTAATAATAGAGAAGTGCTTCAGTACTTTTGTAAATTTATCCCTATTATACCTACCAGTAGCGGTGTAGCGTGGGCTGGTATGCGGGCGATTTAATACCAAGCACCCCACCCCAAAAAACGGAAACATAAATACAGAACAATATGGAGAAAATGGTTGACAATCACAACCATCAACTACTAACAGGAAATATAAGAAACGGCGAGCGGAGCGAGCCGCGATTTTTTTTAACTTTTTCGGACTTTTCGGATTTTTGTTGAAAACTAAGTAAAGAAATTAACAAATATGAATATAAATATTGGCCAACGGAGCGAGCTGCAGTAGGTAATTTTGAAGTTTGGTGAGGTTCGCAAAAATACATGCAGGTATTCTAAGAAGACGGCGAAGGGAGCCGCTACATTCTCGCGACTTTTTTTGGCGATAAACAACAAACCAATGGATTGATAGCAACGGCGAGCGTAGCGAGCCGCCGAAATTTTTGTTTAGGGTGGTCACAAACAAGTTAAGAAGAGTATGATAAACTTGGACCATAATTAAATCGAAAAATTAAGTCGAAAGTATGGAACGTTTGGGTCTTTTGGGGGGGGGCATGGCCCCCGTGCCCCCCCCCCCCTGTATCCGCCAATGAGGCTAACAGCATGTTACATTTATAGGCACTTAGAGCTCTGCGGATGATGATTTGCCCATACAAACGTAGGTACTCACTCACAAATCAATTTGGTAGTAGATATGTAGGTACCTAGGGTTTCGAGCAAATTTCCACCATATCATGTTGTTTTTTTTGTATTCGAATAGTATTTATCTAGGTCCCTGGTTGTATTTTTCTTAACATTACACAACTATATATAAAATGCACCTATAATAAGCAAAAATATGCAAAATACGATTTTGCACATTTTTACGTCGAGGATGACATGTTTTAGTCATATTTGTTTTAACAAAACGTTTTCTTTGATAAGGAAAATAGCTTACGTTGTCTAGTTACCGAATAACAACACCATGTCGAAAATATACAAAGTTTTCAGTCATTACTTTTGGTATTACGGAACATAATACATAATTTACGTACCTATTGAAGTTGCCAGCAGCTGTCGCCGGACCCTTAATAGTATATTTTTTCTAGGTTACTTTTTTGGGAGCTCTTGTCCGTGTCCTTTTTTACATATCTGTAAGAATAAAGAAATGTTTCCTATCAGTAAAACGCTTCAATATTTCTGGTACTTTCCTTCACGTCGCATGGCCGAGGGAAACACTGTATCCATATAATTTAATTTTCAGGCTTCCCCTCGAGTTTGCTCGAACAGTCTGGACCCGGCTAATCATTTACAAAACACAAACTCACCCTTCTATTGGTTTCATCTGGGGATTTTTTAGTTTTCTTATTAAATACTGAACACAACCAGTCTCTTTGCTTTCCAAAGTGAAGTTAGGTACAAAGTTAAAAACTTAGGAGTAAAAAAAATTAATTTCGTCGCTGGAAGTGGTTGGTGGCTGCGTTAATGCAGTGGCTTTTCTTGAATTTGCACCTGAAAAAGAAATTTTTTAATCTAAATATTAAATTTCTTTAAAAAAGATTAGGTAGTTAGGTTATTGCTACTGACGACGCGACGTGTAAAGCCAAATTTCTGGCGGTGACCCTGGGGCCCTATTCTGCTAAACTACTGTCACAGATAAGTAGCATATCAAAAAGTGGCATTATTTTGGAATTCTACCTAAGGGCGATTAACACAGCACCCTTTTTATATGATCCGTTTATAGGGTTCCAAAATCGGTTTCGAAACCCGTGTGTCAGCACGCTTTGTCAGCCCTTCTTCTTTCTTGAATGTAACTACCGCAGCTATTAACTTGAAACTCTAAATATCAATAGGTACATTTTGTGCGCCATTATTGATTAAAAGAAAAATTATAATAAAAAACTTTGATCCAACTCTTCCTTGCATTATGCCAGCTTGGCTTACAGGTTCATTGTGCTTGCTTTTTGTAATGAACACAGTAAATTGAGAGGAAGAGTTTATACACTAGCGAGTATTCAATGATAACTTTGAAATTGCATAAGTATTAGTCTATTTCATCAGTCCACTGCTGGACATTTGTGAACAAATTTTAGGAAAATTGTATTTTATTGTAAAGTATTGTAATAATAATAACATCTGTAGTAGGTACCTAAATGCACAATGCCTATTCTTATAGGTAACATTTATAAATAGTGTAAAACCTATGTGATAGTTACTCGGCTGACTCGTTAATAACACTCTCTTACAAACCTCTGTGGTTTAAATATGTGTTATTATTATAAGATTTTTTTGTAACATATATTTAAGTAGATAATTAATAAAAAAAAAAAAAAAAAAAAAAAAAAACATAGGCCTCCCCTAATGAGCGCCATAGCGCCCTGTATTCAGCTTGCCGCATCCAGCCTCTGCCAGCAGTCTTTCGCAAATCGTCATCCGAGGGCGCCCTAAACTACGTTTGCTGAATCGTTCGTTACGTTAGTCTATTTATAATATTTAAATTAAATAAAAGAGGACTTTTAGTATTTTCACCTGGATACCGCAAGGTATAACTGTACCAATTTACAAAACTATACGAATTATTTCCCCTGATTTTATTAATTTTCTTGAAATGTACCTACGACGACCTCTGTGGCGCGGTGGGCGATGGTCTGCCTGCGACGCAGGAGGTTGCGGGTTCGATTCCCGCCTCGGGACAAATGTGTGTACGATCTGCAGACATTTATTCAGGGCGTTCTGGTCGTTTTCTATACCTATATAATAAAAAAATATCTATCTATGTATTGCATTATATTATGTATATCAGTTATCTAGTACCCATAACACAAGCTCTGCTTAGCTTGGGGCTAGATAATGCTGTGTGAATTGTCCAGAGTTATTTATTTATTATAGGTATATAATTGTAGGAGCGAGTTCGGATTTTCGGCGACAACATTGTCATAGTAAAGCAATTGGTTTAAGAATTTGACTCCTGGTCAGTCGCTAGCCCAGCATGCACTATCTATACCCACAAACACAATGCTCCACCCATGGCTGCGACCAGACTGGGCTGGCTGGCACCGCGCGAGGCAGCTGGATGACGGAACGCCGACCTATACAGGTACTACACGGTAATAAATAAAAAGGTAATTAGAGATTTTATTCTTATGATTGGACTCTACCGATTGGCGCCATAAAATCAAAATCAAAAAATCAAAATCAAATCAATCATTTTTTGTTTTTTAGTGGGTTCGATTACCGAATAAAGCAATATATTTAAAAAAAATCTGTGAATGCAGTTTTTTACGTACCTATCTGTAAGAATAACGGAATGTTTCCTATAAGTAAACGCTTCAATATTTCTGGTACTATAATAAGAAATATAATTCGAAAATAATGGATAAGTTTGTTCTTTATAGTTATATTAGTAAATAATAGAATAGCATCAGAAAAAAGCTGTAAAATTCCTAAAAATCCAACTTTATTAGGACCTTTACGAATCTGAATATCCCTCCACGTATAATTTAATTTCCAGGCTGCCTCTCGGGTTAGCTCGACCAGTCTGACCCCGGCGATAAGCCATTCACAAAACACAAACTCACCCTTCATTTAGTTTCATCTGCATGTGTCCATTTTTATGCACCTCTGATCAAAGACCTCCCCATTACCTTTTTCGTCCGGTGCTACAATTTCCTGCTGGCTGCTAAGTTTCTAATATTTTTGTCTTGATATTATTATTTTGGTATTTAAAACAATAAGATTAAAAATGTATCAGGCGCTCAACTCGAATACCTTCCTTGCAAACTGCCAAGCGACATGAGTCATCATCATCCGCAATCTGACTTCACCCACAGCTGGGTATAGGCCTCCAAACTCTTGTGACACTCCACATGGTCCTGCGCGAATCTCATCTAGGTTTGCCCTGCGACGTTAGCGATATCATCTCCCCATCTCACCGCTGGACATATGTGACCATAACTTTTCAATAATCAATAAATAGGACTAAGCATGTAAATAAAATCTTTCGGACCTCTTACGGACTGTAGCGCCGGTGTACAGTCCAGTAAGACGTCCCAAAGATTTTCGATGAAAACCGACAGAGACTTCGTGGCTTAGTTGGTTAGAGCACACCCGTACTAAGGGTGGGGCGCGGGTTCGAGTCCCGCCGAAGTCGAAAATTTTTGGGAACTCATTTCTTAGAGATGCCCAGAGTGCGAGTAAGCACTATAACAAAAATCCTAAGTATGTAAATACCTATTGTTGTAAGGTTACTATAAATAGTCCCAATATTATTAAACAATAGGGCATCACGGGGATTTTTGTCTAGGGGTAGAATAGAGAAAGATTACGTCACCTTGGCATAGCATGTGTGTTATTTAAAGCGCATTCCTTAAAGTAAAAAATTTACGCTAAGTACGGTGATGCGATGTCATTATTGTCTATTCTACCCTAGAGAACAATCCCCGTGCTTGGCCTCCTAGTGTAAGGGCGAAGCTAATGTTACAAGTATTTACATACACAGGTATGTATATTATATATATCATACCTACTTCATATCTTCATAATTAGTTAGCCTACTATCTAATGGAAGTGAACGTTTCTTTGTACAGAAACATGAAATAAAAACAAATTTTACAACAAAGGATATTTTATATCATATAAACTAAAATATACATGATTACTTGTACATTGATTCTCCGTACATAAATGTAAATAATGTGTACAATAATACAAATAAATACAACACTTACACAGCTAAATACCTATGGAAATCGATAATTAAATACTGTGCTCTTTCGGTACTTATTTCACTGGTCATCAAGGAAATCGACCCACCCTCGTTTAAAAAAAACAGCGTTACGTTTCAAAAATAGATTTGAAATCGAAAGCCTGTTTGAAACAATGGTTTGTTCCAAGGGTGTTTCTGTTGGTTCATAGTAACTTTAATGTCATGGCACACACAATTGATCACCGTTGAGCCTGGCAGCTGGGGCTTATACGGTTCTAGAACCATACATGTTTATTGTTAAAACAATACTAACACCGGAGTATAGCAAAAAAAATTAAACAAGGTTTTTTGAAAGCTTTCATCAATGAATGACTCTCGTCCGTTTCCGAACTAGAATCGGAACTTTTTCGTACGCGTGTGCAGTTATGCGTTGTCACAGTTTGCGTTTTTGTTTTAGTAAATTTCCTTGTTTTTTTCTGTTCTTGTTATAAATATCTCAAATTTCTGTTTTATAAATATCTTGGATTTCAGAACAAAGTTTATGTTCACATCAATCAGCACGATCACTGATCGGCGGTGCGACCCGCAGGGGCGCGCCGCCGTCGCGCGAGTGATCCGCATATCGCACTCTGTGTTTTCAGCCATGAAAGTGTTAACCAGCTCATATTTATGTTGGTGCTTAATAATAGGGTCGATTATTTCTTGATGTCCAGTTAATGGCGTGTTTTGAAGTAACTGTGAGGTTGAATGTGTAAAGGTGGGTAATGATCGGCGGCGTTATGGGGCGTAATGTTAAGGAAGACCGGGGACAAAAGTAACGATTTGTACTTCATACCTGATTTCTTGTTAGCAAAAATATTTATGGTAAAATAAAAAGTCGTATTAAACTTTCGTTTCTTGTCGATAAATAAACATTATAAATTTTAAATAATTTTATATTTTATTTTAATTTTATATAATACATCATGGTTTCTGCTAATTATAAAGCAGAAAAAACACCATGTGGTCAAGGCGAAATTACAAGGCGTGTGGGTCGAAAGTAACACCCACCCGATGGTACTGTCCAATGTAATAAATACAATGAAAAACACAAGATTAAATGGTATATAAAAAAATATTTCAAAGCTTAAGTACAAAAATGTTTTGCTTAATGATAATTATAGTCAATATTTTCTTGAAAAACGAAAAATACAAAATATGACTTAAAAAAACGTAAATTAATACAAAAAATATGATTCATTGTGATTATTCGACTTTTGTGCTAGAGAATGGTACTTTTTTTTCTACCATGAAATGTCTCAAAAACATTCGATTTGGGCAGGATTCGAACCTTTTCCTGAAAACAGAAAGTGATACACGAAGACAACTAATACCATACTAAAGACAATCTTAACGTTTATCAGCTGCTAATTAACATTATTAACAACATTTTAATTCTCCGTAAAAACTAAATGAACGAACAACAAAAAACTTACTTTCGGAGTCAAAAATCACTATTCGTCCACTAACTTAACCTTACAGCTAATCGACGGCGCAGAAACTGAACTCAAGCTGACAACCACGCGTGTCGTTATGACCATTAGACAAGGCCACTGAGCGTTTGTTACATTCGACCCTACGTTACTATGTCCCCGGCTTCCTCTACGCCACGTAACCGGTCAGTACCCGGCTTAAAGTGTATAATAGATATGTCGTGTCTATCCTTGTCTATCTTTAGTGACCTTATGGATGGCTTCGGCAACGTATTGCACGTTGTTAGAAGACACGCCGGCCACGGAGATACGCCCGTCCTTGGTCAGATACACGTGGTAATCCTTTGTCAGGCGCTCCACCTGTAACATACATTGTGAAGTTATACTACGACGCCATTTTGTTCAAAGGATAGGCATAGGATTTAGCGTTCAAAAGAGCTGAAGAGGGCAGAGCAACGAAAGCTCAAAAATCAAGCTTTTTCCTTATTATGTATTAATAAGGAAATTATATGGAAAATAAACATTGAATTTTTTTAATTTAGTTCAATTACCATACTTCTCCTCAAGATATCAAATCATATCAAGATCCTTAACTTCTGTATTTATTGAGAAATTAAGGTTTTAGTAAAAGTTTAGAGGTATCTGAGATTTTTTCTATCGAGAAATTTTTATGGATTCGTGTTTTTGAAACATATGATGATATGAACGATAGAGTAAGTCCTGAACTTTACCATTATATACATTTCAAAGTTAAATATTCAATAGTTTGAAAGATATAGACATCCGGCGGAATTGAATTAAGGTAGTGGCCCATAATGAAATAATATGCTTTGCTTCCTCGTTACAACGATCTAGAAATTAATAGTTACTTAATTATTTATTATAATTTTACCTAAAATTATTTTAGGGTGTTTGTGATACATTCAATATCTGTTGATTTGTTTTGGAACTAGTTTTTAATTTTTAAGTAATTATAATTAGACACTCGCTTGTGGTGCAATAAGTAACATATCTCGTATTGAGGGCAAATGTGCGGGTTGAAGACCCGTTAAAATAGAAAAAAAAATTATATAGCCAATGACACTATCCATGTTTCTAAGTACCTCATCAGGTTTGAGTCCCGTGTAACAGAACATTCCGATCTGGTCGGTGATGTGCTTCCAAGAATTGTTGTTGCCTTGCTTCTCGATCCCCTCGCGCAGCTGTTTGCGCATACCGATGATGCGATCGGCCATCTTCTTGACATCTTTCAGCCTGGGGAAATAAAGTGTGTATAAGACATAGCATAAACATCCAGCACCGCTTTTGCACGGCACAAAAAGTATTCATGTATGCAGCATGAGCTTTTTTTAAGCTTCTTTAAGAGGCAGGTATATTGTAGCCATTTTGTGAATAGGATAGGCATAGGATTTCGCGTTTAAAGGAGAGGGATAGAGCAGAGCGGCGTAAGCTCAAAAATCAGTTATTTGCTGATTATCTTTTAAACATTGTTTTGCAAAAATACTTTACAATTTTTCTCCTAAACTATCAATCACTGATAATTTAGGAGCAAAATTGTAAAAAATAAGAATACAGATGGTACTTTGCACAATTATTTCTGATATTTAAGATAGTTTTTTTTTAATTTTGCCGAAGTGGATCTGCCTTGTATACCATAGATTATTGTGTATTTTTTTGAAAGTATTTTCGTTATAGATATATAGGAAATCATTAAAGTTTATCCAAATCTCGGGTTCGAGTCACGCCGAAATCGACATTTTTTGGCAACTTATTTCATTTCTTAGATATACCCGGAGTGCAGGTAAGTATAAAAATCTTTAGTTTGTAGTACGCGGCTTAGATAGAACTAAAAAACTGTCTGCGATTATTGTTGTCTAGGTAAACTTACCAAAAATTTTAAAAAAAACTTACCATTGTGCCTTCAGCGCTGGTGTGGAAAGGATGTCAGTGACGAGGCGCGAGCCGTACAGCGGCGGGTTGGAGTACATGGTGCGGATTAAAATCTTGAGCTGCGACATTATTTTCGCAGCGGATTCCGCGTCGCCACCGAGTATATGCAGGGCGCCAGTGCGCTCTCCGTACATCCCTAGAAATTAATCGCTTATGTAAATTGTCGCTGTCAGTGTAATGAGCGGTTTTCGATTTGCATTAAAAAGAAAAATAGTTCCAGATATCTCAATAGGTGGCAGGGAGTCAACTGGAAATAAGGTACCTATGTCAATGTAAAATGAAAGGAAAACTTTGAATTTTCCAATTCGGTCCATTTTAACCTTTTATTTGACATTGACATACCCTAATTTCCAGTTGACGCCCCCTGCCACCTATCCAAGACATTTGGAACAATTTATTTTCATTTTAAAAATGCAAACCGAAAACCTCTCATTAGTATAGAAGTAGTACTTAGACAATTTAACCCGCTGTCAAAAGTAGTAGTTATAAAAGTAGTTATTAGTAACGAACTTGACGGTATTTAATATATTAATATTAAGTAAGTTTATCATAATTAGAAAGGCATGATACCTGGCCAGTCTTCCATTGCTACACCCTAAATGGGTACATGCTGTGAACATTTTATTAACACTCACATGATCACTAAGACCTGATGACTGTATGAATGCTATAAATAAAAATACTGAATAAATAAAATAAATTTGCAATAGAACGTCCGAAATTCCGCGTCTGATGTCTAGTAGAATATTCTAACAGGCAGACTGTTCTGTGCTGGGCAGGTAACCTCACCTCACCTCAACAGCCTATAATGGTCCACTGCTGAACGCAGGCCTCAGAATTTAAACTTTAGTTCTGGACTAGAGGCAGACAAAAATGTTGAGGGCGAGGAGAGCTAGCGGGGTGGCAGGTAATGAGGGGCAACGCTACTGCCCCTCTTTGCCTGGCGCCCTGGGCCTTGCCCCGTGGCCTAGTCTTGCCTTCTATGATAAAGTGGAGCTCCCCTGTTGCAGATTGCTTAGATTTTTTCTGTTTTTCTGTGCCATCCATAGAGTATAAATATGTTATTTATTACACCATCGAAATTTAGTGCGACATTCTGAATTCAAATTAATTTTTTCAACAAGTTGAATAATGGTGGTTTCGTGGCTTATTTGGTTAGAGCACACCCGTACTGAGGGTGGGGCGCGGGTTCGCATCCGGCCGAAATCGTAATTTTTTGGGGCATTACTAAATTTTCTATATTGTTGCTTGAACTATGTTGTTGTTATTATTAATTATACATCACAGTTTAATTAATAGATAAGAAATAAAAATGTGTTTGTTGAACTGTTATCTGAATGGCGGGCGGCAATAACAAAACATTTGACGTAAGAGCTTCAGTAATGATAAGATAGCGGGGTCAAATAGAAATAAATGAAGGATCTAGTACGGTTGAAAAGATCCGAGACAAAATGCAAGAATGCGGATTTAGGGCGAGACGTATGTAACTTATTTTGACAGAAAGATCTTTGATCAATTATAACCCGGGTAATTGAACAAAGCTTGAAAACGAAAGTTTTCAATCAGTGCTTCCTACCCGTCATGACCTACGGAGCTGTGACGTGGACACTCACGGTAGGGCTGGTCCACCAGTTTAAAGTCGCCCAGCGAGCTATGGAGAGAGCTATGCTCGGAGTTTCTCTGAAGGATAGGATTCGCAACAATACATCCGACAGAGAACTAAGGTTATCGACATAGCTCAGAGGATTAGCAAGATGAAGTGGCGGTGGGCTGCGCATATTTCGAGAAGAACCGACAACCGCTGGGGTCGGTTCTTCTCGAATAAGTCGCGGTCTCTACTCTGCAAACGTAGTGTAGGACGCCCTCCGACCAGGTGGGATGACGATTTGCGAAAGACTGCTGGCAGATGCTGGATGCGGCAAGCTGAAGACAGGGCGCTATGGCGCTCATTAAGGGAAATATAAATAAATAATGCTGGACAATTCACACACACCATAATCTAGTCCCAAGCTTAGCAGCCCCCCCGAGGGGTTCCCGCCTTGCCGGGGCGGGGGGGCTTAGTAATCGCGGACTGGTCACCCGCGGTGAAGCTAAGAGGAACCCATGGGGCCGTGCCAACGCAGAGGGCGAAATGGCCGGCCCCGGGATGGACCGCTCCTCTGGGTTTTGCGCTCTAAGCCCAGTTGGAGTGGTAGTAGGTTGCGGTGCTGTATGGGCGGTGCCGTGACTGAGGCGGGCGGCTGTGCTGTATGGGCGGCATGGCCGCAGGGAGATGGAGGCCGCGGCGGGAGAGGAGTGCCGGTATTGCGGTGCGCCGCTTTCCCTGCCTTCCGCGGCCTTGGCGGGGTCGCCACCGTTTGATGGCGGACGCGGTGGGGTCGCAGGGGAAGAGGAGTGTCGGTGTTACGAGGGCCGCTCTCCCTATCCTCTGCGACCGTGTGGCAGGCGACGGGGCCACTTGACTGACCCGTCGCATGGGGACCTGGGGCGTTTGGACACGGGGTCGTTCGGCGCCCTTTTGGCGGGTAAGGTCCCCGAGGTGGTCGCGGCACGTCACGTGTTTCTGGCGTGTTGCGAAGGGGGGTGCTTCACACCCCCCATTGAGGGGGGGCCCGATATCGGGCAGCCGTGGTGGGTTCGTGGATGAGGTAATAAAACGTTCCCATGTTCCCACCACAAGCGGCAGAGACGGAAACACCCTGAGGGTTTTAGTGGGTTGGAGTCCCACATAATCGTACTGTCTCCCCGTGGCAGTGCGATATGCGTGCGCATTTCCCTCAGGATAATAAAAAAAAAAAAAAAAAATGGGTACTAGATAACTGATATACATAATACAATACATAGATAGATATTTTTTATTATACTTATAAAACGACCAGAACACCCGGAACGTACAAATATTTGTCAAAAGGCGAGAATCGAACCCGCAACCCTTGCGTCGCAGGCGGACCTTCGCCCACCGCGCCGCAGAGGTCGTCATGGATGTTAAGAGCCAACGATGGTGATGATGAATACTGCGCATGGGTTTAACATACCCATATTTTTAGCGAAGCTCTGGGCCAGCATTATCTGATGTCCATCCTTCACGAACTGACGGACAGCGAAAGCGTCGTTGTCGACGCTGCCTGTAGCAAATCCTTGGTACGCCATATCGAAGAATGGGAAGAGTTTCTTCTGCTTGATTACCTGGAAATAATAATTATTCTAATTATAAAATTCATATAATACTACAACTGTAACTAGAGGCTACATTTATGTATTTTATTTTGTGTAATCTTTGCTTTTTTTATACTATTGAACCTTTTTTTCTGATTTGTACACATACGGATCTATCTACAACCATTTCACAATTTATTTATTTATTTACAAGATTTTGGGAAAACTTACAGCTAGGTTTGATAAATCAAATTAAAATATAGAACATGCCTAGATAGACCAGTGCATGTTTTTTGAAGGCTAATATATAATTTATATAATTTATTATTTCTCTTAAAATACCTTTAGATTTGCTGTAAGAAAACTCTATTAGGGTTAAGCTCACCTTTGTACATAGCCATTACTTGTAAATTTTTATATAAGATGTTATGGATTATCTTGTGTATACAATGAAGAATTTAAGATTCTTGTTGAAATGTGAACAAGGTGTTTGAATGTAAAAAAAAATATTGTATAGCTTGGCAAAAATGAGTAGAAAGTAATAGGGGCGCCACTGTGCTGTTCGTATGGTAACCCGCTCCGACCGGTATAGCGTACCTTTTTAGACTTGATACTTAGCTGTTTAATTCTGTTACATATTTATGTTCACACAAAGTGTATTCATCATCAGCATCAGCCTATACCAGTCCACTGCTGGACATAGGCCTCTCCTAATGAGCGCCAAAGTGTATTAAAAATCGGTAAGTACTAAATATTTAAAATAAATAAAACCAGCCAAATGCGAGTCGGACTCGCGCACGAAGGGTTGCGTATCTATAAAAACGGCAAAAAATCGTGTCAACTAGCGCGCTCTCGAGATTTTCATTCGAGCGAGTTGACGAATAAGGGGTGTTTTTCACATTTGTGTCGTCGGTTCGATTCCCAGGCAAAGCAAGTAATTTTTAGAAAATCTTTGAATGCAGTATTAGTGGTTTTCCGAGTAGGCCACCAGATTTGAGCTATTCTCACGTAACTATTTATGACAGACTAGTTGAAAACGTTCTCTGTTTATTTCTCTTATATGGGAACTGATTTATAGAATAAAAATAATATTGCTTATTCCAAGCCTAGAACTACCATTTTTTTTGCAAAATTATAACGGTCCTTTCTATAATTTTGGCGGTAAGAGGTAACAAACTTGACATTTACATTAAAATATGTGTTTTTCATTTCACACTGCCTAAAATAGCTAGGTACCTACTTGAGAATTTGAGAAGCGCTAATACCTGGATGACGATTTGCGAAACACTGCTGGCAGATGCTGGATGCGGCAAGCTGAAGACAGGGCGCTATGGCGCTCATTAGGGGAGGCCTATGTCCAGCAGTGGACTGGTATAGGATGATGATGATGAATACCTGATTTGCGTTCCGTTTATGTTCTTAAATTGGCATTTTAAGATCACCCTTTTTTGTCCACCCCAGAACAAACAATTCTAAGTTTTATTTAACAGTTAACATGTAATTTGTCTCTGGCATTGTATCTTCCTAATGAATGGACCGACTTTGATTTAGTTCATGTTTGTTTCTAGTCATCGAGTGAGTAAGTTAAGCAAGAGTAGCTAAGCTAGGTTTTAGGTAGCTTTAAAGTATTTCTGCTTCCATAAATAGGCTTAGGTAAGCTTCACGCAACATACCTACCTATATTGTGTGACCTATCTATACAACATTATGTGAATCACTGCGATCGCATGGTATTCACAGGCAGGTAAATAATTCTTTTATATTTTTCCTCAATTTAATAGTCATTTAGTAGTCACGGCACGAGAGACAAGAGAGTCAAATCGGGAAACAGTGCAGTCTGACTCGAGCTCTATATCAGTACAGTACGTACCACAAATAAACGAAGTACCTACTTACTAATCCAATGTGTACAAATCCACCCATTACAATGTTAAAGAAGAATAACTCAATAACCACAGCCGAAATATATACAACGACGCCTTCAAAAACCTCGAAAAGAAAAGCAAAGAAATTAGTATTGAATGAAATGTTAACGTTTGTGCAAAACAAACTCCAAACTATGGATTCCGAAGCACTAGTCAGGGTGTGCTCCTCAATGTTCACATGGGGCGACATAGATGAAGCCGAGAAGATTCTACGCAAGCTTTCAACAGATGCAAGTGTCAAGTGTAAGGAGGATTTTGACCTGTACGACATCATTGAAATAGTCAAAGCGTTCGACCATGAGAATGGACCGATATTCGTCGTTCGGGATTTGGATAAGCTACCAAAAGCTGTAGGAACTAGCGTGCTCCTGAAAGAGAATTATAATCTTAAAAAAGAGAATAAAATGCTGAAAGAGAGCTCAGCCTCTATGGATCAGTTTTTATCGCAAGTGAGAGAATCAACGAGTAGACAGGTCAGTAAATAAATATATCGTTTAGACGTTTTCACAAGTATAATCTGGCTTCATAGTTTTAAACAAGACGGTCCAACCTTTTTTTCTGCTTATGCTTATGTAGCTAAGTATTTACCTACCTGTTTTAACCGGCCGGGGGTCGTGGCATTAGAATAACACCTTCAATTCAGTTCATGGATGTCTTAAGAGCTGATTAAGGGAACCTACATACCATAGGAAGGCCAATCCTCAAAAGAGAAACAAAAATAAAGACATGTATTGTCTTAAAACCAATGACCGCAGGGTGCAGGAGCAGAAGAGCATGCCGTGGAATAGCAGTATTTTCAAATACCGGTTCGATTGACCTTGACGTGGTACCGGTATATCTTTGATATCGATATTAAATATACCAATATTTATATCGGTATTAAACGGTATAATTGCCGGTATTACGCACGTAAAATACTGGTATCAACCATTTAATTTTGTAAAGCGAGAGAGAAAACTGATTAGAAGTTTTCGCGTTTGCTGTTAATACGCGTAAGCACGCGCGTCTAAAATCCACCGAAAATATGCAACGTCGTCGCGAGATCACTTTGAATACCGGTATTTTATAGAAAGGTACATCAAAATTATATCGAAAAGAAAATGTCGTTTTACCGCTATTGTACCTACCGATAATTATTGGTACCTGTACCAAGCTTTGCCCACAAGGGCCAGAAAGCAGTCTAGTATCAAGACGAAGGGCATTTGCTTCCTTCAGAGTATTTTATTAAAATCATCAATCCGCCTGCGATGCGTGCTGATTTTGACAAAACCCCCTACATGATGCTATTTGAGGCGTCAGAATGGGGAAGGCCTATGTCCAGCAGAGGACGTGTATGGGCTGATATGACAATGATGATTACCTATTATATTAATGCTTGGACAATTCACACAGCATTATCCACGCCAAGCTAAGCAAAGCTTGTGTCATGGGTACTAGATAACTGATATACATAATACTATTGTGTTTTGTATATCATTTATCTAGTACCTACATCATCAGAGGACAGAGATACATTATCTCATGGAAGAGATCGCTCATAGCGATAAGGCCGCCTATGTACTTTGTCTTCTTGTAGCATTTATTTTTGTACTGTTTTCTGTGTGTGTGTTTGTACAATAAAGTATTATCTATTTACATTACATAGATGAAAACGACCAGAACACCCGGAACAAATACCTGCAGATCGCACTGATATTTGTCCCAAGGCGGAAATCAAACTAGCAACCTTCTGCGTCGCAGGCGGACGTTCGCCCACCGCGCCACAGAGGTCGTCTGCTTATTATAATAGTTTTGATTTTCATTACAGACAATTTACATCGCAAAACACGACTACGACGCAGACGATAAGGATGAGGTAAATAATAAATTATTTATAAATTAGAGCTACATGTTATTAATAGATCAGGGAGGTAAACCTGTACGTTATCCATCATAAATCAGGGACGGACGTAGTTTCTAAATGAATCGAAAAGTACGTTTTTATGGGAGCTTAGAGGTTCCCTCCTACCTTAAGAGATAAACATATTAAATACGTTTCTTTAGAAATGTTTAAAAGTTATTTTTAACCAATGGTAACCCATTTAAACGATATTTGTAACTTCTTCACGCCAAAGGATCGAGCTGTTTTTTTATAGATGTAGTTCTAGGCCCGGAATAAAATATAGGCTTACGTTTCCATGGAAACAACGGGTACGAAGCCGCGGGATGAACTAAGAATATAATATCAACGTGATGGACTTCAAAATTTTGTTTTTGCGACAAGACTATGCGATGCTTATAAAAGTATTTTTTTTTAATTCTGCTATCCCAATGCGTAGTGAAAAGTCATAGATAGATTGCGGCAAAGCCAAGAAATAGTATAATTGCCTTCCGGGTAAAAAAGTTGGAGAAAAGAAAGCTAAAGGTACGCGATAAATACCCGATAAATAATCTTTAATTTGCCTTCCAGGTATCAATACGAGGTGGCGACATCATCTCTACTATGGAAGAAGAAGTGGGCGGTTGGATGCATGGTAAAGTCTTGCGCACAGGCGAAGCTGGCATGTTACCAGTCAATTATGTAGTCGAATTTAGAAAGGTGGACAGTCATTACTACGAAAATGTACATTAATATACCTAGAAGTCATTTATAACAGGATATGTACCATGATTTGATTTTTGAGTTTTCTAATATCCCGTTAGTAAATGACTTCTATGGTAACCACGATAGTTTGAAACTTGTACAATAAAAGTTGGTTGATTTCAATGTACTACGAAAATCAATGCTTTTGCTTTTGGAGCAGTGTTTTGTATGTATTTTTCTTAATTCTTTATTGCACAAAAAACATTAAACTAAAAATTTATGGCAATCACCCTAATAAAATTGTTCCCTCATCGTCAACAGCCTATAATGGTACACTGCTGGACGCAGGTCTCCCTGGCGAAATTTTTTAGCCGAATATACTTAAAAACAGTTTATAATTAAGGAATTCGAAGTCGCTTTTTAGTTTATTTAAAAACTATCAAATAATGTTTTGTTATTAGTAAATTGTCCAGCATTATTTATTTACTTATTTATTATAATTTTATTATCAAAGTGATCGATTTCAACTTATTGTACCTCTATATGCGATGCGTGACGCAAGAGCTGCATTGCCTCGATGCCTCGCTGGCCGCATTGCCCCGATACGGTGAGTACCGTATCGGGGCAATGCGGCCAGCGTCTTGGGCACGCTTCCGACTGGTATTGATTTGGATCAGTTGAGCTACCTGTAGATTGTTTGCAACAGTCTGCACTCAGCTCAATTGTTTCAATTGTAAAGACTTGTTTTAATTTAATTCTATTATTTATTTATTTTTTCTTTATGGCAACAGCTGCTCGCAACTTCAATTCGTAAATTAATAATGTTCCGTAATACCAAAAATTATGACTGAGAACTTTTAGTATTTTCGTATTTTCGACAGTGTTGTTATTCTATACCTAAACAATGTAAGCTATGTTCCTTATCAAACAAAACGTAAGATATTGTTATTTTTAATACAAAACAAATATGACGAAAACATGTCATTTACGACGTAAAGATGAAGACTTATGACGAAATGTAAGCAAAACTATGCAAAATGCGATTTTGCATATTTTTGCTTACATTTCGTTATAGGTGTGTAATATTAAGGAAAATAAACAACCAGGGACCTAGATAAATACTATTCGAATACAAAAAACAACATGATATGGTGTAAATATGCTCGAATTACAAATCATTTTGGTAGTACGTTTGTATGAGCAAATCATCATCTGCAGGCCCCTTAATAAAGTTACTTATTGTATTATATTTTAAAAGTATGAGACAAACCAGTTGTAAGTATACTATCTCGTGTTTTTTTAACCTCTATGTTTAGGTTAGGTATTAGAAAATAGAAAAATATTTAAATCGTTTTGTTTTTATTTCAATATCACCCACCGTGTAAAGATTATAATAATAATATGGAATCTGGACAATTCACACGGCATAGGTATTTCTAGCCGCATGCTAAGCAGACCTTGTATTATGGATACTAGATAACTGATATATACATAACTAGCAGCGCCTCGCGGTTTCACTCGCGTGGTTCATGTTCCCGTGTTCATTCCGGGATAAAACATAGCGTGATGTGAATGAGAGCGAAAGTTACAAAATCGCTTGAAAATGGATAAAAAATTTCGCTCTCACTTAATGATGACAATGTATTTTGAAAAACTGAAAAGATATAAACATAGCTATTTTTTTTTCGATTATGTATGCAAAATTTCATTAAAATCGGGGACGTAGTTTCCAAATGAATCGAAAAGTACGTTTGTATGGGAGCTTAGAGGTTCCGTCCCACCTTGAAAGCGAATATTTATCATGAGGTCCTACTCAGCTAAACTAATCGCTCCACTATGACTATGAGTAATAAATGATAATAATGATTGGTCATCCAGCATAATTTATTTATTTAATGGAACTATACTGTTATTTTACATGAGATGAAAGAAACTTCAGGCGGAGGGATGCGCGTCGCGCGTTTCTGTCAGTCTCATAAGGCGGAACTCCGACGCACACTAACGCCGCAACCTATTTTATTTTATGATTACGTTAGTATACAAAGGATTTTTTTTTCTAAAATCATTGGTCAGTTTTTGATACCTATCATAAGCTTTTTAATTGCTCTGTAACAGCTTAATTGTTTTTTAACATAGACATGTGCAAAGTTGCTCTTGGAGGCCACCAATTTATTTCTTCGCATCTCTGCCTATACTATCTACCTACACTAATATGTATTATAAAAAAAAAAGATTTGTTTTTTTGAATTGAATAGGCTCCGAAACAACTTGACCGATTTGAAAAAAAAAATCCCCTTTAGAATCCTACATTACCCCTGAAAATGAAATGAAATAATAATACATGAAAAATATACCCGTGCGAAGCCGGGGCGGACGGCTAGTTAGTACAAAATAAACCTACTACAGATGTATTAATAAATGCTTATGATAGTTATCACAAACTGTCCAATGTTAATTATTACTACTATTTGACGGATATATCAATTTTATTTTTCTCGACGTTTCGACAGCTTTACACTGTCGTGGTCACGGGATGAAAATTGCCCACGGTTTTTTTGAAATTATTTTGATTAACTTTATAATAAAATAGGTGGCGGCACTGACGGCGATAGTGTGACTTGGGGTGCCGCCTTAATGCTAATAACACCACCGTACGCACCTTTAAAGGATTATGTTCATCTAAGCCAATTATTCCATGTGTCGATCATGTGACGATATCATTGCCATAGTTAAGCGATTAGACAGCAGAATTGGGCCCGTTTCGCGCGTCCAAAACTGTAGTAAAAGTATCCAGTTAATAATAGCTATTTGTCTCGGAATTAATAGCAGTTTGTGAAGGTAGATAATGCGCACTAAGATTCCGTTCGTACGTACTAATTAATGTTTATGTACTAGTAAATAGCCTTGCCTTACTGATAAGGTTATCTTTAATAGTCTAGACTACACAAAGGTTCAATTGCATTGTTGCAAGCGTTTGCTTGCTAATTGAATGATCGATTTTCATCGCCATATGCCATATTGCATGCAAGGGCGCTTTTACACACCACCCTTTTCACACGTTTCCGTTTTTAGGGTGTCAAGATCGGTTGCGAAACCTTTATGGTCTCGCTCTGTACGTCTTCCTTCTCTCTTGAATGGCTTTATGACAACATTGTTCGACCTGTCAAATCGGTTTAGTTTCGGCGACATATATCTGAATAGGGTATTACACCCATTTTTGAAGTTTCTCATTTGAGAAACTCTATCTATATCTATATGATCTATTTAGATTGTGTAAACCACAGAATAAAATACATTTTTTATCATAATCGATAGTGCCATAAAAATGCATATTAAAATTTTCAGCCTAAGCAAATACGCTGATGTTACTGATGACTGTTGATACTTTTTCACATTTATCTTAACATTGCGCCTACTATTTTATGGTGTCCAAAAACTATAAAAAACTGAAAACTTAGAATTGAATTTAAAATTTATTTTGTTATTTTATGAAATAAAATGAATTTTTTCCGAATGCTTTTTGCGTAAGCTATCTCAATAATATATTTTTAGAGTTTTTAGAATAAAATACCCTTTAAAGACATCATGTATGAGAATGAACACACTGGCGATTTCCGAGCGACTTCAAAACGAAGCAACTGAATAGCAGCGAATTCGACGCGCGCACACAACTCTTTGAAATCGTTTGCAAATCGCGCTCGCCACGCACTCGACTCGCTTTAAATCGCTCGCAAATCGACGGTGACATAAAGCTTTTAGTCAATTCACCTGTCCTTTTCTTATCGTTCGAAATAAAAAAAGCACTTTAAGTGCTATCAAATAAGTTTACTTGTTCTGCCATCTGAATTAACCCAGTAGCCGTTAGCATTTGCAGGTTTAGTGTAATAGGAAAGTAGGAACTTACGTCAGATAGTTGTTTCCACTCTTCAGGCTTCGGATCTACGCCCGTGGGGTTGTGTGCGCAGGCGTGCAGCAGTATGATGCCCCCTTCCGGGATTTGCTGCATAAAAGAACCACAAGTTAAAAAAAATGGTTGACTAGAAAATACCATGTGAATTTTTACTGCATTTTCTAGGTCTAAAGCCCACAACCGACGACGGATCTATAATACATATTAATATAAATCATAGCAAGGTATATTACGGTATATTTTCTATAGTAATCGGCGAGTGACCACAAACGCAGCTATAACGTATATTTTTATTACGTAACCAAAATTATGTCGACAGATATAGCACGATATATTTTGGTATAGTAAGACATGCATGACGGCCGCAGAGCTAATGAGTGCAAAAATATATATTATATTCATTTAGCGAATAGGTATTTTTCTGTTTTCTAAATATAGCATCAGACAAAAACACAACGGCAAGTATTTAAGAGATCAAATATGTGTCTCGCGGCTGGAATCGAACCCGCTGCCTTCTTTAAATCAGGTAGAGTAGCCACTTGGCCACAGAGGTCGCCAAAATATCATAATTAGTGAACAACTGTTACATTTACAGATGGGTGTGATAACTGGTGTGACGAAACAATATATTTTGCAGCTCTATAATGATATTTTTGCCAAAATTAAAATATATATTTATTTCTTTAGGTTTACAAAATAAGCACTTAGACATGTCAAATTTTATAGGTACTATAAACAGCTTTATAAATAGCAATTATTGTCAAATGATTATAATAAGTAATAATAATAACAATAATTTATGTCCATAGTCAACACAATAAAATTCTTTTGACTATGGATATTATGCATATGAATCTACTATAGCTTCTACCCGTGGCTTCGCACACGCTTTTCCGGGATAAAAAGTAACCTATATCCGTTCCCCGGGATACCATCTAGGTACCGCCCTACCAAATTTCATTGAGATCTGTCACACAGGATATTCAATATCTAGCTAGTTGATGGTGTTGTGGCCGTTTGGAGTGGAAACCCTAGGGTTCTCGAGTCGTGGTGCATACGCAATATACAAAGATCTAACAATACTCCTAATAGAATCTACAGGTGACCGGAATGCTGGCTTTTATTTCGGTCAACAAATTAGCATTGCCATTCAACGTGGCAATGCTGCCAGTATTCGGCACTCTGGTGACGACGTTAGGAAATAGATTTAAGTGTAAATACTGACTTCTATAGGCAGAGCACATAATCCGCTCAAAAGATGGACGATGGACTCACAAGACCTGTATCTGGAAAGGTCCGTATGGAAAGAGAAAAAGGAAGACCGCAAGAAAGATGGCAAGACGAGATTATAGAAATAGCGGGAAAAGAATGGACAAAGAAAGCAGAAGCCAGAAAAGGATGGTTAAAGGAGGCCAATACCCGCAGAGGGGTCCTTAGCAAAAACTAAAATAAAAGGAAACTAATTTATTTTATACTGACTTCCAGTTGAAGTTATTTTGAACCATTTGACTTCAAGTCTTTATTGGCTTGAGATAAAAGGGTGTTCAACAAACAATCGTCAATACGCTGGTTATCTCACCAGCCACCACGCTATACGGGAGTGACTACTGTCTTATCAGATTAACTTGTTTTTCTAGCTTGATAATTTATTTTAAATATTATACAATATAGGAACAGATAGGCACGTTGACCCCGTGGCATGGATTACATGCGGTATAAGGACTCTTATGACTATGGAGGTACAGTTCAAATTCGTCTACCTGTGCGTACGAAGGTCAATGTCAGGGATTTACCAGTTCTACTCTAAAGTATTCTTTTTATATTTTTGGCTTTCATGAGTTTGTTCACCATTTAAAAATGCATGCATTTTTCTAAATTCGTGCTTTTTCTATTCTATTACATGCTTATAATGTTTATTTTCGTCATATCTTGGTAGCTTAATTTCAACCACTTCTTTCCAACTTATGACTTTGAAATTATGCATGCTTGTTAAAAATACGTTAAAATGATAAATGACCTGACCCTCAGCCAGGACTGTGTCCTAATGATAGGTCAGCATGTCATTCTGTTAAGTCAAAACTATGAAAATATTTCTAATACGAACTATTGAAATAAAACACAAAAATATCATGTTTTAAAAGTTTTTTCGATAAAAAAAGCTAAACAAAGTATTTTGAATATTAGCGGTACCAATTTCCTCGCAGATGAGAGACTACGAAATTCAATAGGTATTCAAATTTTTTTCTTCTGCCCGCGACTTCTCAAGCGTTTTTTCAGTATCATTCTATAATTATAAATGGGAAAGTTTGAATGTTTGTTAACTCTTCACGCCTAAACTATTAAACAGGTCGGGCTGAATTTTGCATACATTTATAAGTTTTAGGTCAAAAATAAAGCATAGGCTACTTTTATCCCATAAATCAGTTCCCATGAGAAAGAAATAACATTAAAACGTCTATGTTTTACTCCAGGCCTAGAACTGTATGCAAATTTCAGCCTGATCCGTTCGATAGTTTTGGCGTAAAGAGGTACCTAACAATCATCCATCCATCCAAACTTTCGCATTTATTATATTAGTTTCTCATTTTGGCACTCATAATTTACGATTGATTGGCTACATCAGTCACCCTAGGACAAAACGCAATGTTTGTTGATTGCTTTAAATTACGTTGATACGAGAACTAAATTGCTGCATGAAAGTCGCGTGAGGGGTAAACTAATTTTAGATGCAGAGAACGGCGATCAAGGTTAGCCTAGCAAGAAGATTCATCTTTGTAAGATACACAAACTTTTTAAATTTCGTAAAGTGGGAAGGAAACGAATAGCGCTCTTCGCCTATCTTCAATATCCTAAGGTCAAGGCCATTTTTTGGCTCAATTCGGGCATAAATCTCGAAGCACTTAAATAAGGTATACAATACATATTTGCACGAGACTTCAAAAAAGCTGATTCTTATTATTTGTTTTCTCTATTGATATAGAATTTTATCTGCATACGGTTAAATAAATAAATAAATAGCTATTGGTACTGCACAATTTATAGATAATACTCACGGAGATGTCCTCAAGAGCACCGCTCAGATCAAAACCATTGGTCTTGCTATCATAGTATCTGTACTTCATGTGCGGGATTTTCACGGTGTTGCATAATTGTGGGTGGTTTCCCCAAGTGGGGCTGGGCAGCCATACCCCATTGACTTTGTCATAGAACTTGGCAATAAATTCCATTCCCAAGCGGAGAGCGCCCGTTCCAGATAGGGTCTAGAATTTCAAATATCACAGTGCTTTATTTTCGTCAGATTATGATTAATAAAGGACTTTTGGATACGTCACAAAATTCATAATTATACAGGATGTTCGGGAGAACGAGTGCCATATGGCAACTGGGGGTAGATGGAACCGTGCAAAAAAAAAAAGAAAAGCAGCCAAGTTATTGCACTTGGTTCCACCTACCCCTAGTTACGTACCTTATGGCAAACCGTTTGCAGAATACCCTGTAGTAAAATACCTAGAAAATAAAGAGATAGAAAAGCACACACATGAACAAATTATACTAAAACAAGACCCATCATTGCAACACAATATTCATCGGATAATCTGTTGTATTATTATGAGCCTGTATGACTTCACTACAGGACAAAGGGTATTCTCATTCCACACCATGCGTTCCAGTTCTATCATGGAACAAACCTTCACAAATGCAACCAGCTCATCCTACCATCTCAAGGTCTACAGGGTCTTCGCCAGAACTAATTCATTAGTTTATGATTAAAGATGTATTCATACCTGAACTGAGCAGGTAGATTTGTTCTGGAGAACCTCAGCATCATCTCCAAAAGCCAGGTTGGCAACAAGTTGGCAATAGGTGGCTTCACCACTAATAGGTGCATATTCATGATTCAGGGATTTTGAATGAATGCTTTCTTCCGCCTGAGGTAAAAATAAAAAAGGCATAAAGTAATATTGTAAATAAAATAAAGTCGTCATCCATCAAGCTCATCAAACAGGAAAATACACTCTTTTATAAGGTTTTTTTTTCAGATACTGCAATTCATATTGTCTATTAAGTTGTAGGTGTTAGTCCTATCCAACTGCTGCTCTATGAAAAGTAAATGAGAACATTTTTTTTCCACACTACAAAAGGCTTTGTCGCTGAGCGACAAAGCCTTTTTAATGAGAATTATAATTTTTAATAAGAACATTGAAAAGTACAAACCATTCTCACTGAAGGCAGGACCCAAGGTTTGCCCTGATCATCTCTGTAAGCCCCCACACCCAGGTTGACTTTATTGGAGTTTGTGTCCTTTTTGTAGGCCTCGGAGATTCCAAGGATCACATCAGGGGGTCCCATAGGCACATTGCCCCAAAAGTGGCTTTGAAATATAATAAATAATGCTGAATAACAGACTTATTTCATACTGATTTAGGAGTAAATCTCTGGAAATATTGGTGCGATTCTGATAATTCCTATCCTTCTTCCTTATAGAACGAGCAGCATCCCGAGTGGCTGTTTAATCCAGCTGCCCTACCATACGAGCGGAACTATTGGCAAAAGCTAAAAGAAGATACTTATTGTGTGTACCAAGGTATTCACACAGATTATTTTTTAATTCATAAGTGGACTACAAGGTACCAGCAATTTAGATAGCTCTATACAGGCTCTATAAATGTACTCTATGTTCTTTACGCACGAAGCTTAAAAAATAATATAAGCAGAAGCAATTTTTTTTTATTCTGAAACTTTATTTTGTTTGAGTCATCGAACATGACCGACCAGCTCTCCGCTAGATTCCTAATTTTAGTCTTGGCAATTTTTCTTTACAAATTGCACACTGGGACATAAAACATGT
Source organism: Eupithecia vulgata (assembly GCA_946478455.1). Classification (NCBI taxonomy): domain Eukaryota; kingdom Metazoa; phylum Arthropoda; class Insecta; order Lepidoptera; family Geometridae; genus Eupithecia; species Eupithecia vulgata. The sequence goes on along the minus strand of OX297862.1, from coordinate 4,165,112 downwards.
GGCAGCCAATAAATGCACTTTTCCATCTCATGTTACGTAAATTTCCAGCTAAAGCCGGTGCACTTACCTTGCCCTGTACGCATAACAGCTCATAAGAGAATCCACATGGGTGTTTCTTAGCACTTGGCTGCTCAATTTCTTCATTGCTTGGGCCATATTATACTATAATAAGTACCTGTATATTATACACCAAATACAGACGTTTTAATTTAATATCCAACTCTGAGACTTAAATTTAGATCAAAAAAAATCTGTAAGCCCGGCAACCGTGCGGCAACCTCACAAATTCACAAGGCAACCAAAGAGAATATAAATAAATACAACCTTCAACTCTTCAAGTCACTAGTCTATGATTGACTCAAAGAGTATAATAATATATAGGGAATAGTGGATTGACTTGACTGTTGTGTTGGTCGATTGACTGGACTGACTCAATCAAAGATAATTTAACGCTACGTGTAAGCTATATACGTGTGGATGTGGACTGACTCGCATGGACTGAGCAAACGGAGCATACTTACTTAAATGTGTGCGTGAAATAGTGTTGCCTTGACTCTAGCAAAATATTATCGATAGTCTTACAGTAAGACTCTTACTGGCGATATCATAGACACTAATGAGTTAGTTTAACGAAAACGAAGTGATTTAAAAAAAAAACTTAAAATAAAAAAAAACTTTTCAGATTGAGATTAATTTTCAGAGTTATTACGTTTGTAATGTCACATTCACTCACTGAACAAGACACCATCGTGGCAGAATAAAATTTTTATGTTTTATAGTAAGATTATTAAATAAATGCACTAAATTCTTCTCGACTTGGCCGGGACGCTATGGCCTGTTACTCGCTTAAACAATGACCTATCGACAACATATTGATGACCTCTGTGGCGCGGTGGGCGAAGATCTGCCTGATTCCCGCCTCGGGACAAATGTGTACGATCTGCAGACATTTGTTCAGGGTGTTCTGGTCGTTTTCTATGTATAATAAAAAATATCTATCAATGTATTGTATTATATAATGTATTTCAGTTATCTAGTACCTTACCTATAACACAAGCTCTGCTTAGCTTGGGACTATATAATGCTGTGTGAATTGTCCAACATTATTATTATTATTATTATTATTATCTTGTTTCACTATCTCTTTTTCTCTCGCGGCTATGTGTATTAACTAAATACATCATACGTTAGTATCTCTACCTAGTCTGTGAATACATCTCGCTCCCACGCCACGCTTTGTTTGTCTTTTGAACGTAGTGAAAAAATTCTATGTCTATGGCTTTAAGAATCATAGAACGTGATTATTGTGCTGTATTATTTATCTCATCGCTTTCCCTCGTAAGTTTCTCTTGGTTTCTCTCTCTTTTTTCACTTTTTCCACTGGTTTCTCTCACGTTTCTATAATCAGTGTTAGATTCAGATGTTCATGATAGATTCATGTGTCAGTGTTCCTGAATTTCAAATGTCTATTAATCGGACAGACCGAAGCGGCTGTCATTGTCATGTCACTCAAAAAAATTATCATCAAATTTCATCAATGACGTTTTTCTTTTTGCGAAGTAAAAGGCTGTTGTATTTATCGTTATTTTCTGTTCAATACGTGAAAAAATAATTATGGCTGCTGAAATTAAACCCGCACCTCGAACGCCAAACGATAGATTTTCTACAGTTATGAAACCTGGTCTCCTCAATAAATTAGAGGGCTGCACCGACGATGTAAACGCCGCTGTAGTTATCCCTGGCGAGGACGGTGTAATTAGCGTTTGTGATGATAAGTATGAGATCTGATTCTTAACCTACCATTAGACAAAACGATCTAAACATTACCTTGCTAAGTCATATAATCTTGATTCATAGTACCCTCAAAGATATAAAGATTGTATCAGTAAACAATCTTTGCTTTGTTTCGTCAACAATCAAACCGATGACCAATTATAAATCTGCTTCTTTGTACTGTCACTGATAACATTATACAAGAATATCTTTTGATACCTTACTTTTAGGACAGTGCGTGTTTGGCTGAAGCGAGACTCAGGACAATACTGGCCCAGTATTTGCCAGTACATGCCGTCTGGCTGCACTTCCTTGTTCTACACCCCTGAAACTAGGCAGTTGTTTATAGGACAGGAAAATGGCACAGTATCCGAATTCACACTTGCACCCGACTGTAATAGAATCAACCCTGTAAGTATTCAAATATTTTTTATACTCGATAGACTTTTGTTTGCCCATAATCGCACCATCAGGCAGAAAGAGTTGTGTAGGTATCATGAATGGCTAGAAGACACCTATATTTACTTTTGTTTTGAAGAGACTAGATAATAAGCCCTTTTTACAATAGGTTTGTGTGCCCTGGGCTTATCTTTTCAGATTGTAATAGAGAATATTCCTCAGCCCAGTGTGCAAAGGCCTGTTGCAATAAAAAAAAAAACAAATTGTAATAAGTGCTTTGTATGAAAGTCTTTGTAAAAGAAAATATGAAATAGTTTCGATTTCTATCTTTTGCTGCTCTCTTTCAATAGGAACCTATTAACAGTAGCTACTACTCAGTTAATTGTAGTTTTAATAAATGAGTTTGTCAAAATAAAAAAAATCTATCAAATCTTGACCTTGACCTTGGTACGAACTGCTCAAAACGCAAGGTCTTAACTGATATGTGAAGAAACCTTGTAGAATGTAGGTTTTTATCACCGTCCTTCCTTAACATGTCATGAATGAGGTGATAATTATTCATGACTAAGAGAAGGAGTAAACCTTATTATTGAGCATGTAACTAAAGTGAGTCAAACAACTGAGATAATATTCAAAAACAAGAAAAGAGTATCCCACACATACAGTACTATTAATACAACCAGTTTTGGTTTACCATAACATCAATTTGAACCTGGCCAAAATGCAGGGTGTTCCAGTCATACATGATCAAACAAAGTAGGGAAGGCATTAAACATCAATTTGATCCCATAATTTCAGCTATATTCTCTTAAAATAACAATAATTGTGGAACATAAATGAGGGGTGATTGAGTGCAGATTGGAATCCCCAAACACACCATTTCATTTGATTGTGTATTAGCAACTCAGCAGGCTTTGTATAGTAAGAGCAGTTAATTATGTAGATTGAATTTAGGAGGAACACTTTTGCCGTATTTTATTTCCTGTCTATTGGCTTACATGGCGCACGCCAGTACCTAGAGCTCCCAGTTGGTATGATTATATTATATTGATATCAATATAATCGAGAGAGATATATGAAGAAAGCTATGCTCGGAGTTTCTCTAAACAATAGGATTCGTAACGAATACATCTGACAATAAATCCTTGGTTCTCCAAGGTTATTGACATTGCTCAAAGGATTAGCAAGCTGAACTGGCAGTAGGCTGACCATATCTCGAGAAGAACCGACAACCGCTGGGGTAAACGTGTTGTTCGAGTGGAGACCGCGACTCGGCAAACGTAGTGTAGGACACCCTTCTACCAAAAGGGATGACATTTTGCGAAAGACTGCTGAAAGATACTGGATGTGGCAAGCTGAAAACAGGGCGCTATGGCGCTCATTAGGGGAGGCCTATGTCCAGCTGTGGACTAATATAGGCTGATGATGATGATGAATAAAATCAATATTTGTGATGACAACACTACATTTATTTATACCTATACTACCCCAAATCACTGTCAGATCTTCCAAATTAGTCAATAATTAACTTTACAGTTTATTTATTGGTAAAGTTCAGGACTTACTCTATCGATCATAATATGTTTTGAAAACTACTATACCCACAAAAAAAATTCGATAAAAAAATCGCAAAGTTACCTCAAAATTTTTACTAAAACCTTAATTTGTCAATAAATACATAAGTTAAGATTTTGAGAATAAGTATGGTAATAGAACTAAGTTAATTTTAAAATAAAACTTAAATTGACTTTATTTGACAGGCACGGGAGTACCTAGCGCACACGGCCAGAGTCACAGCTGTAGCATTTTCTCTAGCATGTGAATGGGTGCTCTCAGTCAGTCGAGACAAGTTGTTTTCATACCACTGCAGCGAGACGGGCCGTAGGATCGGCGGGTATTCCTTCGAGGCATGGTGCACGGCCTTGCAGTATCCTTTTGAAAATTTTATGATACATATCCTGAGATTTTATTGTAAATTTATGCTTTCTACTAATATTATAAGGGCGAAAGTTTGTGCCGTAGTGAAGATGTTAGACCGAAAACAGCGCGAAACCACTGAATGGATTGGGCTGAAATTTTGCACATGTAAACATGTGGTCCTAGGAACGTCTTATAGGTAATCGAAAATCGAAAAAAAAAACAGTGTTAGATCAAAATGCCCTGTTAACGTATTCACTACACAGTCTCGGCGATGCGACCCACATGGGCACGTCTCGTCGACGCGCGGTCCGCTACACGGACCTGCAAATCGACTTCTGCGTCGGGCCATAAAAGTGTTAATTGTATAATTAGCACATTATCATTCTTATACCTATAATATTCATCTAGTAATGTTAATCTTCTCTTCTGCTGCATTTTAAGTGATCATCAATATATTAAACTGTGATTTACCAATAAACAAAAGTATAAAATGTACAAAGGAATTTTCTGATGACATTATCTTGCATCCTGATATCATACAAGCCACATAACATAACAGCAAGATTAACACTGATAACCTTGACGGATCATTGCAAATGGCATTAGAAAAAAGATGTTGTTAATCAGTGATTACTTGATTAGTCATGCTCTCATGAATTTATGGAAACCATTAAAAATGAGTAGTACCTATGCCAAAACTCATAATATTAAAAAAATTGTGTGAACACCATGAAACCTCCATATTTTTTATTTAGGTATTGTGAGTTGGTCTGACCTTCGTAAAGTAGGTTAATAGTTGATAAACATGTTAAATTTGAATTTTGTTTACCAGAATTGCATCGGTACTTTGAGTCCTATATCCAGCAGTGGGTTAAGTCTGTAAAACTTGCTGATTGATCCAAAGATCCTATCTTCCTAGACCCGATCTTAAACCTGCCTCACAAACACAATACCTACCGAAATTATAATTCAAACATCACCGAATACCCGATTAAATTCCTCTAAGCCGCACACATGCAACTATTCACACACCCTCATATGCATTGAAATAACTTTCAAATGTTATAATTATTAGATAATTTTGTAAAACCTTGATTTTTCGGCTTACGCCGCTGTGCTCTGCCCCGCTCCTATGAATGCGAAATCCTATGCCTATCCTTTTCACAAAATGGCGCCTTTAATCGCCTCCTTAACATGTATCCAAAACGTTTTAGTTGATTTTTTTCTGTTAGGATAGCCTGCTGTGTATACATACATATATTATTATGACCAAAAGTCGATGGTTTCCTGAGCATGTATCAGATTCGACTCTCAATCCAAATATGCGTTTGTGGGCGACTACAGCGGGCAGATAACAATGCTGAAATTAGATAATAATGGAGCAACTCTAGTCACCACGCTTAAGGGGCATACTGGGTATGTATTCAGTAATTTGACACGTCATTTTAATCGCCGCCGTCTTTATAATTTTAGCAGTGGTATAAGGAGCTAGGAGATAGCGGGTTCGAATTCCGTAATTTTATGACTGTTAAATACATAATGTGTAAACAAATTTTGTTATAGTATTTTGGCTTTGCTACAATATTTAAAACGAATTTAAAATCTTGAAAAATTTACGTTTTTTGAGGTACCTACTCACTAATTTTTTTTTTTGAAATACTAATTTTTAGTAGCCGTAGCAGTAGCTATCTACCTCCTTCCTTTACCGCTAAATTTAAAGATTAATCCATTCATCCGCTTAGGCGTACAAAAAGTAACAAAAAGGTACGTACAGCTTCTCTGTGAAGCTTTTCTTTATCCTTAATGATGCTGGATCTAAAACTATTTGAGCATGTCTTTTTACGGAATGAATGAAGTGTAGGAGTGATCTTTTGTTTCAGTTCTGTTCGAGTTCTAAACTGGGCAGCAATTCCTCAGCTGTTATTCAGCGGTTCGTTTGACCAAACTATCATTGTTTGGGACATTGGAGGTCAGAAGGGAACTGCTTACGAACTTCAAGGACACAGGTTAGTCATATTATGCTGTCATTATTACGTAATCGCTGATGTTTGGTTCAATACCTTACCGTGCCCATTTACCTACAGTAAAGGTAGAATAAAAGTGCCATATATGTTAATACGTACCACCGACGTTTCTCAAAGAACGTTCTTTGTACTGAGTTGATGGATAGCACCTGAAGCTTAGTTCACCCTCCAGCTGCTCGCCAGTCGAAAACGTTGATTATTAGTAAGACGTTGATGTTTCTTTAGAATTTTCGTCACTCTTGGTTCAATATCAAATATCAATAACGTTTATTTCTTTAAGCTTACAAAATAAGCACTTAGACAAGTCAAATTCATGATTCATTTTTGAAAGCAAATTATTATAGAACATTTTAAATAAATATGGTGGTTCATTTTTGGCTCTTTTAATCTACCTGTTTCAAAAGATGGTTCTAGGTAGTTTAGGTACGTATCTACTTGTTTCTCTCTTTGTCTGAGAGATCTTTCCGGACAAGTATTGAGAACCTTCGAAATTGAACGCTACCACAGATAAAATAAAGAACACAGTTTTTACTTCGTGCAAGAGTTTTTAGAGCTTTGGACTATTCCAAGAATATCTTTGGTTAAATATATGTATATATTCTTACAAAAAAAGTATGTTTTGTTATTTTTTAATTTGTTTTATAAATTTTAAACATACTCTTATTCTCTTATTTTGTAAGCTTAAAGAAATAAACGTTATTGATATTTGACTTTTGACATTGACCTCCTTTTTGGAGACTTATCCGACGGCAGATCAGATAGAAAATATAAATAAGTATATATACAATTAAAGGTTTTTCAATGGCCACAGGCTATTAAATAATTTAGTGGTCACTAGAGGATGATATTTTTTCGTATTCACAGTAACAAAGTAACCGGTCTGTGGTACGTCGGCGGCTGCGAGCGACTGATCTCAGCAGGAGAAGACGGTGCGCTAGGCGTTTGGGAGATGGGAGTGAAAAGGCGCGAAACTCCCGCGTGGAAGGAAAGCGACATCTGTCAGATCTGTAGAGCACCTTTCATATGGAACGTACGCGCTATGATGGAGATGAAACAGCTAGGTATGTATTTGTACCAATTTTTGTACCCTTTATTATGTAACAAACATGTTTGATTAAAAGAATAAGCAAGCTGAAGTGGCAGTGGGCCGGTCATATCCCGAGAAGAACCGACAACCGCTGGGGTAAACGTGTTTTTGAGTGAAAACTGCGACTCGGGAAACGCAGTGTAGGACGCTCTCCGACCAGGTGGGATGATGATTTGCGAAAGACTGCTGACAGATGCTGGATGCGGCAAGCTGAAGACAGGGCGCTATGACGCTCATTAGGGGAGGCCTATGTCCAGCATTGTACTAATATAGGCTGACGATGATGATGATGAAACATGTTTGAACTATTTGGGCACTAGAACACTGCACTTTTCTGGGCCCAAGCTTATATGTTTATCCACAATAAACTATCCTAGTATCATATTTCATCCAAATCTCTTTAGCTGTATGAGCGTGAAGGAGTAACCAACACACACAACCACACACACACACACGCTCATTGATGTATACATACAAACTTTCGCCTACACTTTCATGACTGAAAACACAGAGTGCGATCTGCACCTCCCTGTCCCGACGGCGCGCCCCTGCGGGTCGCACCGCCGACGCTAGCAGTGATCGTGTTTAAAATGATTAGTGTGATTTCATATTCTCTGCTTTCACCTATAACTATGACTATCGACTATCTGTTCTTAGAACAGATAGTCATAGCTATAGGTGATATAGAATCTATCAAACATTCGTCTGTAGGTCTGCGTCAACACCACTGCCGCTGGTGCGGCGCGGCCGTGTGCGCGGCATGCTCTCCGCACCGCACGCCGCTACCTGTCATGGGGTTCGAGTTCCCGCAGCGAGTGTGTTCAACCTGCTACGAACAGCTGAGACATGAACCGTGCGTACAACTTTATTTATTTATTATTAGCTGCTGTCTGCGACTACGCATGCGTTGTTTAAGGTTATTTCTATCCCATGGGAACTGATTTTTGGGATAAAAAGTATGTCTATGTTACTCTTAAACCTTTCAACTAACTCTATGCCAAAAATCAAGTCGATTGGTTGCTTAGTTAGGGCGTGAAGGAAGGACAAACAAACAAACAAACGCACTTTCGAATTTATAATATTACTAGCTTTCCGCTCGCGGCTTCGCTCACGTAGAAGATACGATTTATATTGCTCTTCAATCTAATCCCACTAATCAGAAGCCAAGGTACGAATTTCAAACTTTAAAAAGCAACTTTAAAGCCGTTTACCTAAGTTTCATGAATTATTTGTAATATCCTGAAACACGTGTTCATTAGTTCTTTAGAATGTGTAGTGACACAGATTATTGAATAGTACTCGTGCCAAACGCGGATTGCTATTCTGCATTTTCACTAGCTAAAGCGAGACTAACCAGTCACTTCATAAAGCTCCCTCAGAACACACATATCCTAATTAAGAGGATTATAGACTATCGGCAAATGTAAATTAATGTACTCGTGTCCTGTGTAAAGATTATACCCAGTTAAAATACTAAACTCTTTTAATCACAACCAACCCACAAAAGGGGTTTTTAATGCATTTTTAGGGCACTTACCGAATAAAACTGTTGTATTTTTTAGGTGGTTCTTAAACACTATAGAATCTAATTGAAACATTTGTCAGAAATGTTTGTAATACACTTAGTTTAGAAGAATAATGCCTTTGTTTGTATGTAGACTGCCCATTTAAGGCGGTGGTATGCGTCAAACTAGCGCCGCCGGCACCAATTTTATTTTGTTACTACGTTGATAAAATTAAATTTCAAAAATAATACGTACAGTGTGTCTTTCATAAGTTATTTGTTCGTTTCTTTTTTTTGTTAATTTTGTTTTGTTAATTCCAGAAGTGTTACTTGTGTTTACTTTTAATTTTTTTATTGTTACTTAGTCAACCGACATAAAAATTCGTTAAAAGGTTGTAAAATCTGAATAAAAAAAAAACGTACAGTTTGTGTGTGTGTGTATTATAAGCTTCTTTTAACTCCTCTGTAATAGTTTTATTCTTTTAGGTTTGGGCAGAATATCTAAGTTGCCCTTGGTGGCCACCAATATCTATTTTCGATATACTGGCTAAACTAAATAAAATAAAACTATTAGAGAATAAATAATAAAAAAAACCTTAAAAAAGCTTATAATATGTATCACAAACTGACCTGATTTTAGAAAGTTTCTTTGTTTAACGTAGTAATAAAATGAAATGGGTGGTGGCGCCACTTTCACGCATACCACCTTAACACGATCACTGCTAGCGTCGGCGGTGCGACCCGCAGAGGCGTGCCGCCGTCGCAACACGGACCCGCAGATCGCACTCTGTTTTTTCAGCCATGAAAGTGTTTAACTATCAAATTTAATACTGTTACTGTTTTTATATCCGTAGCCGGGAATCCCTAGCGTCATTCCACGACATGAAGCACGCTGTGTCGTCGCTGTTCGTCGACGAGGCGACGGGGCGCATGTGCACCGCAGGACGGGATCGCGTTATCAAGGTAAACTAACATTTTGTATTAAACTTTAATTTAATTTTAATTCAATAATTAAAGTCATCGTTAGGCCCTTTTCACATGCGCACGGGCAGGGCACGTGCATCGCCATGCCTGCCGTTATGGTGTGTGTACTCATTTTTCCGCACTGAGACTCGGATTGGTCCATTGTGCGTGGTTGTTTTGCTAGCTTAGCCAGCCCGCCGTGCCTGCCGTGTAATATAAATTAATATTTCATAGTATGCTAAAAGGCTTACTATAAAATATCTGATCTGAATCTGACATGGGTACTGGGGAAGGTGTTCTACAGTTTTGGTGAGTTCCTATAGTTACATGAGCTGTAGAATGCCATCTCCAGGCCTGATGTAAATTAAAATGTTCACATTCAAATTCAATTATTTTTTTAGGCTTACGATAAGGCCTTCTCATTCTGAGGTCTTTTCATTCGTTGTTTCACCCATCACTCATCAGTTCATCACATCAAACTTAATTAATTACACTAGAATTTAAACTAGATGTCGCCACTTGAATAAAATAGATCAGTGTTTCTTAAAACAATTTTCACTATGTAGGAATTTAAAGTCTATTTATAGTTTTAATCAAACGCCAAATTATACCAATGCTATATTAGTATGTCTATTACCAGTGGTCCGCCCCGGCTATGCACAGATATATTCTATAGCATATGTTCATCAGGGATAATGTAGGATACTAATGGTGAAAGAACTTTTCAAATCAGTCCAGTAGTTTCGGAGCCTATTCAATTGAAACAAACACATCTTTCCTATTTATAATATTAGCATAGATATAATTATCCCATAGTATTTGAACGATTTAGCATACTCCTAACAATATTCCAGGTGTGGGACATCGGCCAGTTACTTGCGCCTGCGCCGCGGCCCGCCACCTCTGCAGCCGGAGCCAGCACGGCCAACTGATCTAAGGTATTTTATCTACATATAAACGTAAGGATAAAATATTTTAAAATTATTTTGGATATCAATGAAAAAAAATAAAACGGGATATAGGACAAATAAAAACATGCGAAATATCGTGACTGTCAAAATTCCTTTAAAATACGGTACCTGGATGGACTACAAAATGAAGATAATTATATTCACATCAGCCCACTTACGTCCACGTAGTCCACTGCTGAGCATAGTCCTCAAGATGACGTACATAATAGTGATAATCAGTAGTTTGTAATAAATATACTTACTACTTTAATAACAAAAAAAACATGTAATAGAAACAAATTAAAACTAGTATTTTACAATTCAAACAACTGAGCTAACTGCAGACTGATGCAAACAATCTACAGGTAGCTTAACTGCTCCATATCAATACCAGTCGGAAGCGTCTTAAGTCGCTGGTTGCATTGCATTGCCCCGCTGTTTGGTAATGCTGATGCGCTGTGCCAGCTCTCGGATCGGTAGTTTGTATATGAATGCTCTTGATTATGAACACCAGGAATTCACGTGCAATAATTAATTATATAAATTCACACTCAGTGATTGTGTGAAAATTATATTTCTCAACAGATTGTAAATCAAAATCAATTTCATGCTGAGACAGTCAACATTCAGAGCTATGAAATGACTCATTAATTAGATAGCTAGCGTAGGATTTTAGTGGATGGCCCAGCAGTGGGGAAAATCCGGCTGTGGATGATGATGAATGATGAAGTTACGATTTTTTTTTTCTTACAGGTAACACCTATCAAATACCGTATAGTCTGTGGTGTCTCATAAAAGGCGTGGTAACAATTTGTAAAAAAAGTCAAAATCAATATAGAGATCTGGATCTCGTGATTTATTAAAAATTTACTAGTGAATTGAAATTGTTGTTCTTCTTTTATTATTTTTAAATTAAGTCAAAGCTTTATACTATATATTTAATTGTAAAACATAAGTCAGTAACAACGATTTCTATTTATCTAAGTACGTGTTATTGAAAATGTTTAAATAAGTGTATACCTTGGCGTTATATATTACTTACTGTGACTGATAATAGTATTTTGTAACTTAGTTACGTCCACCACACACTACCAACCAGTTGTCACGTAGTCTTAAAGGCGAGCGTCTACTGACTGGCAAAGGAGGGACCCTCCGCACAGACCGCATAAGACAGACTTAAGTAGTACTACGTCCATTGATGCTCACCGCACGGAACGCATCGAACTGTCGGCAATGCCGGCGATCCTTTAAGTGGGTGTGAACGTTAGAGCCCTCATAACCCCGATTTATTTGAAAACTACACCCTTTATTGCAATGAAATTTTGCATACATAATCGGATAAGAAATTGGTATTTTTGCACCGTCTTCGTTCTTCAAAAAACTAAATCATTTTAAAATGAAGACGAAAATTCATTTAAATAAATTTTCAAGCGATTTTATTAATTTCACTCTCGTAAAACGATGATTTTGTTTTTTGAAAAATTAAAACGGTGCAAACATCTATTTTTTATCCATCGAGTTTTTTATCTGATAATGTTTGCAAAACTTCATTAAAATCGGGGACGTAGTTTCCACATGAATCGGAAAGTACGTTTGACGTTTGTTGGGCTTAGAGGTTCCTCCCACCTACCTTTAGTGCCGATGATTGATTGAAGACGTCATTGTTCGTCTACAAATGGTTAGCTATCTGGTTGCTGTGGTTACAGTGGACATTTTACACGGCATTACGCTCAAAAAAGTTCCCGTCCGTTTGATGTGATTAGCTCGGATCATCCGATGCCGGCCTGTCGACGCTAGCCTTAAAAAGCAATGTGCCTTTAAATAAAACTGGATGCCCACGACACAAGCCGAGGTCGAAACCCTTCTTGCGCATGGCGTCGCCCAGCAGCACGGCACTGAATGCCTTAAGGGCTTTATACTACCTTAAATCAACTCCGCTTGAACTCCTTATCTTCACTGCTGAATATTTAACTTTTTAATTTATATATCGTAAAGTTCAGGACTTACTCTTTCTTTCATAAGTTTCGAAAACACGATTCCATAAAACTGTCTCTATAGAAAAAAATCGCAAAGTTACCAGTAAATTATTACCAAAAATTTAAATTACTCAATAAATACAGAGTTAAGATCTTGAGAATAAGCATGGTATTTGAACTAAGTATAAAAAACAACTTATCTCAACATTTAAATAAGCTATTCTCGGGCTAGTACTACATATTGACATTAGTTTTTTCAATGGCTTGGCTCGGCTAACAATCCTATCCAAGCAAACGGAAGCACCATTCCTTATAAATACGTTCGCAATAACCATGTCAACGTGGAAGCTCAATCCATAGAATTAAAGGCACCCTAAGGCACCCGTTTGGTGATAATGATAAAACAAATGATAAAGAATCTAGAGGAAAAATCATGAAAGCTGTATTTTAAACAATTTGTAAGAAATGTTGGTGTGTGGTGGACATTAGTCATTGAGTTTAGCTATTTTTAATTACTGACCCTATATCCATCCTTTTCTTAATTGCCTCTTGATATAAAAGAGATGACCTACCTACATTAGGAATACAAAACGGGATCAAATCTGGATTATTTGTCTTATTCCGCTTTTAACTTTAATAGCTATTATATTATCCGCACAGTCAGAATTATTAAAACCATTTATTGGAGTATTTGCATGTATTCATTTTATAAGTATTTGTTACTTACAGATTATCCATTCAATAAGCAAAATAAAGTCTTATGATATTGAAAATAAACCCTTCATTTCTGGTTGTTTGTGAAATCATGTAACTTGTATTTACGGTATGAATTTTGAGGACTATTTTGGGCTGTAGTTAGTAAAAATTATGTAGAAAGTTTCTACTTTATAGTAAAAAATAAAACAATGACTATATTCTAAAATAGTGGCTTAAATAAGAAATTGTTCACATTGTGCGCTATAATAGAGTTGAAAGTTAAGTGTTTATAAAAGTAGAAACTAGGTAAGACTAGCCCCATTTAGTCGTCAAAACGAATGTATATTGTGTATATTAACCGTGTAGGTCATTTTTGAGGCGCATATTCGACCATAACGTATTTTCTTTTATATAAGTCTATTATTAGTGAGTTAAAAAGTAGTGGTCTATGGTCTTTGAATACGACCTAAATTTTATTTTCCTGTTAGCTCTGTGTACTGCAGAGTCAATTAATTTGTTATTTATAATAGAGATATATTTAGTGTAACTAAAATATTTAAGCACATTAATTTTTCATATTTTTTTATAACAAAGGTAGCTTTGGCACATTAAATTCTTTACTTGAATGTTGTCTAAGGTATGAAGTTAAAAAAATGCATTTGGATTAATGGGTCCACTTAAAACGTACTAAAGACAATTTTCTGGTAAGAGAATTTTTAGTAAAAATATTTGTATTTTATGCTTTGTAGCGATGTTAACGGTTTTTAAATTTAAATGTTTTATGTATAAATTTTTGTGTAAATGAATTGTATGGGACAATAAAAAAGATACATATTACTCATACATAGCACATACTTACCAGAAATGCCTTCTAGCTAAATACAAGCATAGAAAATATATAAACTTAGAAATATGCGAATCTTCATTGCTAGTTATGTTAACGAAACGCTACCAACTGAATAGATACAGCGACTAACATTTTGATAGCGAATCTGCTAGCACCAAAATTTAAACTAACGAGCCTCTACTTTTTTATTCCCTTTTATTTATAAAAATGGGAAGGTAAAATTTTAAGGCTATAATAATAGTTAGTATAGGTTTTTTGTGCCAACAGAATAGATACTGTCATCGTACCATGTCTTAAGGCGCTTCCCCGACCCAAACAGCGTCGCCACCTATTTTTGTCTTATTATTACATTGAACAAAGGAAATTTCGAAAATTTCATAAGACTGTTTGTGTTAACTATCAAAAGCTTTTTTTAATGCCTCTGTAATAGTTTTATTTTGTATATGCAGAGATTATGCAGAGATGCGAAAATAGAGTTTGGAGGCCACAAAGGACAACTTCGTATCTTTGCCTAAACTATTCAATTTGAAACTATACAGAGGCTTTAAAAAGGCTTACAAATTGCCTAATGAAATTTTAAAAAAATCCTATGTTCTACGTAAAAGTATAAAATAAGTGGTGACGCTAGTTTGCCTTAAGAAATACATAGGTACTTTTTCGCCTTAAGAAATATATACTTAGATAATCATAGCAATGAAGAAATATTAGGTACATACATATAGTTTACTGGGAGGTTATAATGCTTGTCGTACATCTGAAAAGCACCGCTGCAGCGCTGTACAGAATTGTGTATTCGAATATGTGCCACTCTTAATATTTGGATGTATTTTATATTTACGGCATCACAGCTCGCGGACCACTCGTTTGAAGCCCACAGCAGACGGAGGTATAATATATATTATTATAGGAAGCTATATATTACGGTATAGCAAGCTGCCACAGACGGTGGCTATGCTATAATATATTGCGATCTTTCGTGGTAAGAAATATACCGGAATATACATTTATGCTCTGGCTGTAGTGGTCTAGTCTTAAATAGCTTGTTGGAAGCTATTTTCTCACTGTAAAATGTATTCAATGCTGTACTGGTTTTAGCCCTAATTTGTATGCACATTTTTGTGCTGGGCTGTGCGACTTGGATATACGACAACCTGAAACCAACCTTATTTGTGTTGGAAGAACACCCAACGAAACAACACAAACACAAATAAGGTTCGGTTTAACCCGCTTATATCCGTAATAAATTCGTCAAAGTACGGTAGTTTTTATAGTAAAACCTGAATGAAACAAATTGTTACTTTAGTCTGCACTTACTCTATATTTTGGCTATTTGGACAAACATAAATTCACCTATTATTATACGTATTGTAAAATAGGTTATTTTTTATATTTTATTTTTCTTTGAGCTATTTAAGCGGGTGGTAGCACTTACAAATTAAGATAGCCATGGGTTTGAATGCCAGCCGTGCACTATATTTTTCTCTTTTACGCTGCAAAAATGAGGGAATAGAGAAAAAAATGCTAAAGAGGCCTTTCCATCCTGTAGGGAAAGGTTTCGAACATGCTACTAAGAGTTACGCAACTGTGCTAGCAATAAAAATAAACTTCCAATATCAAATTACATTCTTATAAAATAACGCTTTATAAAAATACGGTTTATTAGTGGATAAGGTACTTACACTTACATATTCTAAATATCAAGATTACCAAAAGTAGATTATGAGTATTGCCAAACGAATTATTTATATCTAGGTATATAACTTTGATACTTATGTGTATTTAGCATTTAGTGTATCTATGAATCTACTAATAAATAGTCGAGTGTTGAAACTATTTAAATTAATACATAAGGCGGTACCCCGACGCACACTAGCGCCGCCGTCACCTATCTTTTTTTATTATTACGATAAAGAAAAGAATTTAAAAGACCATTGAGCTGATTGTAGTACTTATCATAAGCTTTTTTAATACGTCTGTAATAGTTTTATTTTAGTATAGGCAAAGATGCGAAAACAGTAATTGGTGGTCACCAAGAGCTTCGCATCTCTGCCTTAACTAGAAAAAAATTAACTTTACAAAGGCATTAAAAAAATCTAATGGTATCACAAACTGCTATTTTTTTTCTTGTAAATTACTTTGTTTCACTAAATCTATATATATATATAACAATGAATCCCTATTTCCCTATGCCATCACGCGTAAACGGCTGGACCAATTTCACTAATTCTTTTTTTTTGTGTCTGTTATTGTCAGGAGAAGGTTCTTATAAAGAAAAAATAAGTAATTTACGCGGATAATTAGAAAATTTAAGAAAACTTAACGACTATCTTTTTTTAAAGCTTTTTAATGTAACCTTCGCCCCAGCGTTATATTATACTCTTTGCTAAGCACGTTTGAAATAATTGTCAGTTGTCAGTTTGAATTGAATGATAGGACAACGTCTGACGGGTCAGCTAGTAATAAAACAAAATTGGTGGCGGCGCTAGTGTGCGTTGGGGTACCGCCTTAATAGAAGGTTAAAAAGAGGCATTCTACACAATATGTTCTATATATACTTGTGCTTTTCAAATGTTTTGAATCATTAGGAGCTATTTTTGTACAGTAATATTATCATAAATTCTTAAAAACATAAATTTTTATTGTCTCATCTAATCAAACACGATTGGTCACTAAAAGTAAAAAAAAGTAAAATATATAATTTAAGTATAGTTATATCGGCGTGTAATGTCTATGTAATAAATAAATTAACTATTCTTATATCACTATGGTATTTTAATTATGTGCCAAGTATTTTAGATGGTCTAGTCTCTGAAAACAGACTAAATACCTGCGGAGATGGAGATTTTTGTGCCTACTTCTCATTTTATATCACATTTAGGCTACTCCAAAAATAAATTACATCTAGAGTTACATTTGGATTTCTGTCTTGTTTCACACCGCCTGTCACCATCTATGGACATCGCTCCACTCTGTCCAGACTTGTTACATCGAAGTCCCCCCATCCCCTCAGCCCGGACATTCATACTGGTCTCTAGACACGCACACTTGTCCATTGAAAGCTTGGTTCGCGTCACACTTCAGGGCAGTTCTAGCACCTAGCACACAGAAGTAGTAGCGAGTGCATTCGGTTCCTTCTTGCACGAAGAAGCCGTCTCGCTCGCACTTGGTGGTCTGCACGGTGGCTTTCCGAGAGGCTCCGCATTCGTGCTGGGATTTTTCTACGCAGGCTTGACCGTCGAAGATCTTACCACCGAGGCAGGAGAGGGTTGCTAGGCGGTCGCCGCCTTCGCAGTAGAAGTATCTGGAAGGAATGAACATGTAGGTATGTGAGTGAGGTAAAGTCGAGAAGTAACTTTATAGTTTTACTAGCTTGTGCCCGCGGCTTCGCACGCATTGTTTAAGGTTTTTTCTATCCCATGGGAACTGATTTATGGGATAAAAAGTATGCCTATGTTAGGTACTATACATCCTTGCTTATGCCAAAAATCAAGTCGATTGGTCGCTATATTAGGGCGTGGAGAAAGGACAAACAAACAAACGCACTTTTGCATTTATACTATTAGTTAGGATGTACTTAGTGTAAAAGGTTAACAGGACCGCTCATTGTTGCGATTTTTGGAGGAGGCACATGTCCGGTATTGGATGACTTGGCTGGTTTAATGATTATGATGAACAATGTTGCTGGAAAATGTAAATCCTCAGTAAATCATCAGTTTCATGTGATTTCAATGCAAAATTCGCTAATAGTTTCTTTGCTATACCTTTTACACCCGGACTCGATCTCTGCGTGGTATCCATCAGAGAGTCCGTCGCAGGAGTAGTCATCGTCAGCGCAGAGGCCGGGCCGCAGGGGCACGCAACGGTCGCCGTCGAAGGCCTGACCCGCCGCGCACGCGTACACGGCGCGCTCGCCGTTGGCGCACGCGTAGTACCCGCGGCAGCTCTCGCCGCGGTAGCGCCCGTCCGCGCGCCCGAAGCACGAGTCGCGCTGCAGGCTCGGGCACAGGTAGTCAAGCGCCGGCCCGCAGCGCGCTCCGTCGAACACCTCGCCCGGCCCGCACGCCAGCGTGGTCCGCATCGCGCCACGGCAGTGGAAGTACATCGTGCAGTTGGACTCTAGATCCTGGTACGTGCCGCTCGGCAGCCCTTCGCACTCGCGCGAGCGCGCTGGGCCCGAGCACGGGAACCGCTCCGGAGGAACGCAGCGCGCGCCATCGAACACGAGCCCGCTGCCGCACGCGCCGCGCGACACCACGCGCTCGCGCCGGCACTCGAACCAGGCATCGCAGGCTCGCCAGTCGCGGTGCAGCCCGTCTGCGCGATTGAAGCACGGGCTGAGGGCGGGCGGCGCGCAGGCGGCGCGCGCGGCCGGCTCGCACGCGCCCCGTGAGAACAGCATGCCGGGCTCGCACACGCCGCGCCGTGTTGCGCGCCTCTCCTCGCAAACGAAGTACTCGCGACACTGCGTCGAGCGGTCCGCGTAGGCACCGTCCGCCGCGTCCTGGCACAGCGAGGAGCACGCCTCGTCCGAGCAGAAGTCCGCATCGCCGGCCGGCAGCGCGGCGGCGGCGGAGCGCGGCGCGGGGCAGGGCGCGCTGCAGGCGGGCGCGAGGCACGGGCCGACGGCCACCAGCGCGCCGCCACGGCAGGTCAGCGCGCGCCGGCACTCGTGCGAGGGGTCTGGGTGGTCGCCGTCCGGCAGGCCGGCGCACACGGGCTCGTAGCAGGTGCCGGCGCCGCGCGCGCACGCCTGCAGCTCCAGGTCGAACCACGAGCCGGAAGGGCAGGCGCGCTCCGCAGCGGTGCCGTTCTCGCAGCGGTAGTAGTGTCGGCAGGCGGTCCCCGGGGAGGCGTAGGCGAGGGTATCCCTCGGCGCGCAGGTCCGGCGCACGCAGGAGTGGCGGCGCGCGGGCACGCAGGCGGCACGCGCCTCGCTGAACATACGCCCCACGGGACAGGCGTAGCGTCGCCCGCCGCCCCTGGTGCACTTCACGTACTCGCGGCATCCGCTCTCGTAGTCAGCGAACAGCCCGTCCCGGTGACACTGGATCGTCCCGCCGGCTCCAGCTAGAAAGTTAAAGTTGGAATGAGCATTGGCTGCGTTCGGACCGTGCGTAAACTGTTTTATGGAATTGACTATCGCGGTTCGGCAAAAATGTAATTGCTTTAGAGGATCGGAACAGCTGTAACTCTGCGTACGATCGTGTTACTCACTGAGCTCGGCAGCGAGCAGGGCGGCGAGCGCGAGCAGGCAGGCGGGCGCGCGCGCAGACATGGCGGCTGCGACTGAGGCGCCGCACGCCGCGCGAGGGTTCCTTGACATTCGCTCGTCCCCCGTAACCTGATCCCCGCGGCCCGGATGCAGCCTCCGTGTGCCTCCGAGTTAGGAATCTAGATACGCCTTGTTTGTAGAGCGCCCGCTGCTCGAGTGAAAACCAACGTCGCTCTCCGGCCGTGAACTTTGGCGTCTTACGTAACGACCACGAAGAATATTCGATGAATCAACTAAAACGAGACTGTCCTTTATTCAATTAGCGCGGGTGCTTGTTTGCGCTAAGTTACGGTTCCATTCACATCCGTGAGAACTTTGAGATGAGGACCACTGATATGTTGCGCGTTTGAAAACTATTTACCAACATTATTATTACCACATGTTCAGCGGAAGCTAAACTTCTGACACTATAGGTACTTAGACAATCTTGCATTCATCTGGTGACTGGCTCAACACCATTGTAAAAACATCGTGAGAAAAAATAAATAAAAATCGTGTCGAAACATAATTAATTCTCACTACTGAGCCGGAGTCTCCGAGAATCCGCCTTGTAGTAGTAGATAATCGTCAAGTTTCGAATGCATCCTCGACGGAATGCCTTAACCTTGATCGATTTATTTGATATCGATGACTGAATTGACCTGAACTGAAGCTTTAAATCGTAGGCATGACATGAAAGATTCGGGGGCATCTATAAGTAGGTACCTAATTCGAATGCCTATTCGATAAGGTATCGGTATGACATTAATGTAAATCCTCTTCTCATGTTGATTACACAGACTAAGCTGTAGGATCTTGCATTGTGCTGTACAATAATCAATTTACCTTTCGATCGGTATCGCAACAATTACTTACAATAAGCGTTACCTCGAGATTAGTTCCGCATATTCTTCTCGGGTCTGACCTACGAGAATATCTAATAATACCCACTAACCCTACACGACAGCTGTGATGAAAAGCTTCTTGAATAAGTGCTGTATAATTGTATACATACACTAGCGCCTAGCTGCGGTTTGATCACACGGTACTCGGATAAACCGTAACTTGAATCCATGAAACACTCCTGGAGTCGAAATCTGCTAACCAATCTCTTCAATATGACAATGGTATCGGCGTAGTGTCGGTCGTCCATAGATGAAAGATACTCTAGATAGTGCGTGCTATTTATTTGCACGGAGATATTAGCGCCGAACTGCAGCTTCGGTCATCTGGTACTCCGATAAACCGTAGCCGAAACACTCCTGGAACCGAAGTCTTCTAACCATTTACTTCACTTTGACAACGGTATCGTCGCAGTATCGTCCATAGATGAAAGAAACAAAACTCTAGATAGTGCGTGCCTACGGTAGGTACTATTTGCACAAAGATCTTGAAAGAATGGTTTAACCTTGACACTTGATACGTGTCCGATATGTAGTTTCTTTCATCAAAGATAAAACACCAGAATGTGCGCGATGACTCGCTCGCACAGGCTATCCTGAAAAGCCCCGAACACAGACGGCGCGGTGCCAGCCTGATAGTGTTGTACAAGTAGGTACCACTTTGGGGATTGCGCTGGCATTGTACCACCTTACCCCTTCCACCATACGACCAGCTGACCGTCGTCTGCTGGTGGAGGGTGGATGTGCGTCCACAGAAAAATACCACCAGTAGGACCTACCTGGTCGATATATCACAGGGTCGAACCAAAAATTCTGCTCTACCTTCATAATAAGCACGGCCAAAGAGTGAAATGGGTTTCCAGCGTCTGTTATCCCGCCAGAGTGTAATCTTGGAGTCTTCAAACATCCAGGGTGTATAGGTTCCTTCTGGGAAACCGTGCTCCATCTTAGGCCACATCATCACTTGGGTATTCAAGTGAAATGGTGGACAAACACCATCACCAATATTTTGAGACAATACCATTGTCATGGTGAAGTAATTAATTTAGTGTAATTCATCTGTCCCCACCCGGGCAGATGAAATGTTTCTTCGTACCCGGGCCTGTTATTGAAAGAATCATTTTATTATTGAAAGAAGAAGGCCTGCTATTCAGAATGGGATCGGTAATTCTACAATATTACTCAGTACAAACAAACAAACCCAGGACCCTATGGGTTTGTATAACCTGTAGTTCTAGGTACCTACTTATAGAGCGTAGAGCATGATTTCAACGAATGATTTGCCACATCATCAGCCTATATTAGTTACTTTCTCTGTTCCATGTACGTAGGCAGGTCAGGTATCACTTTTTATTATGTTATTCCTTGTTACTCTTCCAAAAAACCAGCGTAGCATTGGGCGCAGCCAAATGCTGAAAGATTTTTATTTTTCTATGTAACGAATAAACTTAAAAACTACTGGACCGATTTCAAAAATTCTTTCACCATTAGGAAGCTTACTTTTCCGGGAGTGACATAGGCTATGTTTTATCCCGGAATTCTTACAGGTAGGTACGAGAACTACGCGGGTGAAACCGCGAGGCGCTGCTAGTAAGATAATAAAATTAACAAAAACAACTTGTAAAAGTTAAAAGAATAACTAACTACTTCATCGCCTTGCCCTGTGAATGCTGGCATTGAAAGGGTCAATGTTCAACATCAAATGACTTATTTATATCGATCAATTGTTTTAAAAAAACAAATTCAATATTCATATATTTACGTAACAATAATAATGTAAGCCATGTGTCATGCCCAGTCATGTAAAAGCTTACATTGTTTTGAACATTCCGTGTTATTTATTACCTTCAAACAGCATTTTAAAGATGTATGATTATTTGCTTTGTTTGTTTGAATAACATCCGCATTGAATATCTAAATAATATTTTATCGGAGAGCTAGGAATAATGAATATCGCAAAGCCAATGTCAGGGGAGACCAATATCCTAGTTGGATCAAGTAGGCTTAAAAAACTGCTTGATGTTTTGTTAGTTATGCCATGTGTCTTCATTTAAATGAAGGCACACGCTGCGTCCCATTACATAATGTGAAAACACTCAAAACTGCAGCAAATTGACCGTAGAAAGATGGAGCCGGAGATCGGAGGAAGGTGACCAAAGAAGTTAGCCCCCAATCCCGTCGTGGAGTACTTCCACGGTCCCTGCTTAATAAGGTCTTAGACTTGAGTGCTAATCAAACATCATAATAATTGGATGCCTATTTGCTTTAACTTTGGTTTTTCCAATATTGGGAAAACCTAATTCGTTTCTAGCCGAGTTTTATCATCAAGGGCAGCAAGTCATTCGCACTTAATAAGACATTTAATTTACAGTTTTTTATTCCCACTAGTGAATTATTTGTTTTATTCAGTCAGCGTGAATACCAGCATGAGTGGCGCAGTGGTAGCTAATGCAGGGGCGGGATTTTGCATGTCGAGCTCTGCACTATTCGTTAGCAACAATTCGACAATTGGAGATGCAATGCAACCCTCGTTTTGATGTTCCCGTCCCTTCCCACTGATGAAGACCTAGAGAGAAAAGGATAAGTACAGTAAATAGCCCTTCGGTATTTCTTTCGTTCAAAATATCGAACGGAAAATTAGATAAATGACATTGACAGATAGTAGCCCAGTTGGGTATGACCGTGGGTATGACGACAAAAGGCCTCATCCCCTTTGCATTAATTCCCATCCGGACAATTATTGCAATAGCATTTAGGGGGGTCAGTCTGCAGTTAGCTCAATTGTTTCAGTTGTAAATACTTGTACTAATATGTCTATATTACTTGAATCAAATTTTCTTTGTTAATAAAATATACGCGATTTTTCAGTAATTACATTCCTCTAATTACATTTCCTGCTTAGTTCGAAAAATATCGGTCAGAAAAAAATATGAATTGATAAACGGCCGAAAAACATTTACTCTCTTAGAACTAAGATGGAGGCTAAAATCGGGGTCGAGGTTGGTCGCTATTTTAAATTTAGACTCCCACTGACACCTCGAAAGGCTGATGTATTAAATGTCGGGATGGGAATTAATGAAAAGTAAAGTTCTGACTGTGTTCTTGAGTGGAGACCGCGACTCGGAAAACGTAGTGTAGGACGCCCTCCGACCAGGTGGGATGACGATTTGCGAAAGACTGCTGGCAGATGCTAGATGCGGCAAGCTGAAGACAGGGCGCTATGGTGCTCATTAGGGGAGGCCTATGTCCAGCAGTGGACTGGTATAGGCTGATGATGATGATGATGAAAGTTTTGACCTCACTGGGCTTTATGCACATATTAAGTACCTAATGTTACTTCGTACTCAAAACTGAGTGCAGTGAACACTGACGTAGGTACACGCATGGCATGAATCAGATGTCATACTGCCTCTCCCGTTCCATTGACGGATAGATTGCTCATTCGAATCTCGCCAAATCGCCGGCATGCCGCTGCAGTAGAGCTATAGCTCTAAGGTTAGTGTCGATGGCAGCCGAGGATTCTCTATCTCAACCGCAGACAGCCTGACTGCGAATTTATGTAAAGCCCCAAATGTTAACCTTTAACGCAAAACTGGTTTACAGTATTTTTAATTTTAAACGTATTTTTTTACATTTTGGCGGATATGGGGTTTTAATTCTTCAATTATTCAAATTTTAACATTCTCACATGTTATTAATATATAAATATTCAATGGTTTTAAGTAAATTAGATCCTGTTTGTACTTGCGTTCTAAAGAAATTTAATAGCTCTACTTAAATTAATAAAAATGACATCTCAATTTAATAATTTATTACATACCAAATTTTAATGTGAGCGAGTTATGGATGGTTTCAAATTACGTGATTGCTTAAAATTCTATTGGACTTAAGAATTGAATTAAGTAATCGTTCGAAAATATGAAAATAAAGGATCTACCATCCTCTAAAGTTGGAGTTAAAGCCAAATTAACTGGTTGAAGGAGGTTTGCTAAATTATTGGAACGTTAAAAAGGTTATTTGTTAATATTTCTTAATGAGAATTTCTGAGTAGGTATCTACTAATTGTAAGTACGCTAAAATCTATAATATTTTATAAACTTGCATAATAAGAATCACACTAATATTATAAATGTGAAAGATGAGATGTATGGATGTTTGTTGCTCAATCACGCCAGAACGGCTGAACGGATCTGGATGAAATTTGGCACAGAGATAGATTATAGTCTGGAATAGCACATAGGCTATATTATATCCCGGAATTCTCACCGGGATCGGGAACTACGCAGGTGAAACCGCGAGGCGCCGCTACTGTAAAACTAAACCGAGTAAGAAAGATTTAACTACAATGAGCTCGCTTGCATAAGGATTATTTATCTGGCTAAAATATTAGTGAGTAATTGAATCATTTATGGCAATATTGTTTTTATTCGGAAAACAAACAGTTTTACACACTTTACAAATAAACTTATTATTTTATAAGACCTAGCTCTTGTCGGTTCAATGACGCAATTTCCTCAACTTTTCTCTTTCTATTGCGGTCTCTTTTACATCTATACCAAACCATACTCATATAAATACGATTAGGCACACATAAAAATCCTTGTGCAAGAGGAGCTAAAATCCAATACATTGATGATACATGAAATATAGAGTCTTGAAAATGATGGGCGCATTTGACCCAGAGAGCTTCTATCTATGCTTTTGGCTAGGCGTAAGCTAGATTTATAACTCAATCGAAAAGTACCTGACCAAAGTTAATCATCATACTAACCAACACACATCCACAGCTGGGGATAGGCCTCCTCTGTAAATTAGAGGCCCTGACCTCCTTCCCCAACTCCCAACCCCAAAACCAAGATAATGTAGGATATTTCGTACTTATTTGCCGTTTGTTTTTTTTTTAACATTTCTATGGCTACATGACAATGAGTCGCGATGATGTCGCGGCTCTTGCAAAGCGAGCGGAGGTGCGCAGTGCTCGGAGGGATGCTGAACGCGCGCGTCTAGAACCGCACTCACCCTGAAGAAGTCCCTCGTTAAGGGATGAAACGTTGGTGTTCTTCCAACACAAATAAGGTTCGTAGTTAACCCGCTTACACTTACATCCGTAATGAATGACAATGAGTCACAAAAAAATACATTTCATATTAACAAATAGGACTTTGTTGTCGAAACTTGACGTAAAACGCAACAAATTAATCAATAGACTCGTTTACCTACTTACCCACAATTACACAGCATCACATATCCTGTTGGTGATCGCATTGTGTATGAGTATGGTACGTGCGTTAGTTTATTAGGAGTTAGGATTCCATTCCACTCATCCAATATCTTTGTCCAAGATTTGACGAATTTTGACGGATGCCCATTCAACTCGTCAAATATCTGTCTTCAAGATTTCTAAATAATTTGTGTAGTTGAGTTCAAATGAAATCACATCACCTAATATTATAAAAGCGAAAGTTTGGATGGATAGATGGATGATTGTTACTTCCTGAAATTTTGCAAAGGTAGCTCTTGTCCTGGAAAGGCTACATTTTAATCTATAAAGTTTGAGTTACCATGGTAAAGCAATAACCTTTTAAAGGTCTTATAGAAACAACGCGTGCGAAGTCGCAGAGCCGGGCAGAAACGAGTGTCCAAATCTTTGATAAAATTTGGTCGTCGCTAGTAAATTGGATGAAGTCATCCAAATGTCTTTGATCAAAGATATTGGATGAGTGGAATGGGCACCTTAGTTATAATTATTGAGTGAACATGCCTGGATCTTACGGATATCACGTTTTTGTAAGCATTCTTTTACACAAAAAATCTACTTGTGATCGTAAAAAAAGTTCCGTCGAGGACATGTAGAATAAATATATCCTTGTATGTACTAATAAAATCCAAAATATAGCATCCAATATGTTCGTCAGCATCATACCAGTCCACAAAGTCCACTCTGGACATAGGAACCTGTGAACGATGACGCCACAAATAGCGGTCCAACAATTTTAAAACTTGGATTGGATATAGGTACTTACAGAAAACCAAATTTTCAAGCCCCTCAGCTTGCAATAGGTACGTGCTAACTACTAGTTCTAATCATTCTCAGTCATCACATACCACTTATATTACATATAAATTCAGAAGTTTGGATGGATGGTTGGATGTTTGTTACTTTATCACACAAAAATGACCTACTGAACAGATTTAGCTGATATTGGAATCAAACATTTTTTTTTATGTGTTTATATGTTTATTTAAATATATCAGTTCCCATGATATAGATATTGTTTGGGAAACTACGTCGAGTCTTCTCGTCATCCATACCGCAATGCTTGAAAACGAAAGTTTTGAATCAGTGCGTCCTACCCGTCATGACCTACGGAGCTGAGACGTGGACACTCACGGTAGGGCTGGTCCACCAGTTTAAAGTCGCTCAGCGAGCTATGGAGAGAGCTATGCTCGGAGTTTCTCTGAAGGATAGGATTCGCAACGAATACATCCGACAGAGAACCAAGGTTATCGACATAGCTCAAAGGATTAGCAAGCTGAAATGGCAGTGGGCTGGCCATATTTCAAGAAGAACCGACAACCGCTGGGGTAAACGTGTTCTTGAGTGGAGACCGCGACTCGGAAAACGTAGTGTAGGACGCCCTCCTACCAGGTGGGACGATGATTTGCGAAAGACTGCTGGCAGATGCTGGATGCGGCAAGCTG
This sequence comes from Eupithecia vulgata, assembly GCA_946478455.1. Classification (NCBI taxonomy): domain Eukaryota; kingdom Metazoa; phylum Arthropoda; class Insecta; order Lepidoptera; family Geometridae; genus Eupithecia; species Eupithecia vulgata. The sequence goes on along the minus strand of OX297862.1, from coordinate 4,138,118 downwards.
AAGACAGGGCGCTATGGCGTTCATTAGGGGAGGCCTATGTCCAGCAGTGGACTGGTATAGGCTGATGATGATGATGATGAGATAGAAATAACCTTTACCCAAATGTTTCCATAGAAACAACCCGTGCGAAGCCGCGGGTGGTAAGTAGTTGTTAATTATAATATTTGATAATTGTTATTTTAAATCGATATAAGAAATTTAAAGAGAAGGAGGTTGTAGGTACTTACATGTTATGTTCTGCTGTTTGTATTTTTTTATGAATGTTCGTCGATTTTTCCGTCAATTATCTTTGTTCATTATGGGGGCGACCAATGATGCCATTTTGTGAAAAGGATAGGCATAGGATTCCGCGTTCATAGGAGCGGGACAGAGCGGCAGGGCTGTTCATTCGATTCGTTTCCGGAGCGGAAACGTCCGATTCGAATTCGATTCCGCGAACGCTATTTTGATTTCGTTGCGGATTGATGATCGAAAGTACTATGAAACTCTCCTAACAAACAAGGATCCGAATTCGAATGTCAAAAGTTTTCGAATCCGCTGGTTTAAAATAGCGTTCTTCGACAAAGTTTCCGATATCGAAATCGAATCCGAAGGCCTTTCCGACAAGGCGTCAACGTGAAAATCAAGTTTGTGCGTTAGGTCATATATTTGCAAAATAATCCAAAGCTTCCCTTAGTACTCTATTATCTAATACGGTGATGACAATAAAAACATCTTGTGATTGCTAGTTTAGGGCAATGTATACGCTTCTACAACAAAATTCCTAGTGAGTTGCAAAATCTATCAATAAATAAATTCAAACAAATTGTAAAAACCTTTCTGTGCAAAAGGGCTTACTACAAAATATCAGATTATCTAGAAGATAAAAAAGCTTGGGACGGGTTTTGCTCCAACTCGAAAAATAACAACTAACAGGCTAAAGGTTTCTTCATCGCTTCTTTACTTTAGTCTACATACCGAAGTGACCGAAATCAAAAATATCACTTTATTTCCGTGTCAATGTTTTATTTTAAGAATTTGACCTTTTCTAAGTGTACATTTTTGTATTTATGGAAATAAAGACTTTTTGATTTTGATTTTGATTTTGAGGAGAACAAGGGCAGTACCTAACTATGAAAAATGTTGATACTTTGTATGTACAATCATTTCTGATGTATAAATTTTTTTCATTTTTGAATCGAATGGGACCTACCTTGCGTCGTCGGTCAGATTAATAAGTATTTTTTCAATGAAGATAACGGGGAAAAAAGGTTTCGGAGAAAAAACGTAACCCAATTGACGTCAATTCACAATTGTTTTATAAACAAACTTAAGTTCCTACCTACTTTCATAACCATTCATTGACGATCATCTAAATGAATCCGGGTTGTCGTACTCGCAAGGCCGTGGACTGAACTGAACCTAATAAATCGCTATAAAGAATAATATTGAACCAAAATAAATATTCAATTCCATGGATGTTACCGAGCTCATCCGGGTTCATCATCATCATCATCATCAGCCTATATTAGTCCACTGCTGGACATAGGCCACCCCTAATGAGCGCCATAGCGCCCTGCCTTCAGCTTGCCGCATCCAGCATCTGTCAGCAGTCTTTCGCAAATCGTCACCCCACCTGGTCGGAGGGCGTCCTACACTACGTTTGCCGAGTCGCGGTCTCCACTCAAGAACACGTTTACCCCAGCGGTTGTCGGTTCTTCTCAAGATATGGCCAGCCCACTGCCCCTTCAGCTTGCTAATCCTTTGAGCTATGTCGATAACCTTGGTCCATCCGGGTTAAATCGAGTAAAAGCATTCAAGGCCCACCGAATACCGCGGCATTTCTGCTGGTAGCATCTAATGTGAAACGTGACGAGCATGATGGAACCAATCGAGATTTACTCGATAATAAAACGATAATGATGCGGATAATTTTAATGATAGTTGTTTTGAATCGTGTCCGTGTTGATTCCAGTAAATAGGTAATTTTAATAGGTACGGACCTATTTTAAGCTCCTATTTACTGGAATTAACTTCACGTGCGGTACCTACCTACTGAGGTACCAGAGGGTATTAAGGGCTGGCGGCTAACATGGGCCACTACTCCGAAAATGCGCTTCCAACATTTTTATTGAATTCTAGTTAAGCACATTATAAAAGACCGATGGCAAAGTTAATTACGAAATCATTGAATCTTATGGAATTAGTCTCTTGGTCTAATAAGGGCCATGTAAAAGTGACTTTACACTAACTTTTTCCACTTTAATTGTACCTATTGTTTTGTATTTTTGTACGCCGTCTGTTGCGCTAATATTATAAACATTTATGAGAAAATATCATAAGTTTAATAAGGGCCAGAAATTGTGTAAAAACAAGTTTTTTTTTGGTCAAAGACCAACAGTGTTTGACAGAAAAGCGCTTTGTTGTTTTTTTACTGTTGTTTTTCTGTCAAACAGCATACTGTTTGACAGAAAAGCGCTCTGTTGTTTTTTTACTGTTGTTTTTCTGTCAAACAGCATACTGTTTGACACTGTTATTCGTTATTCAGAAGTTAAAAGTATCATTATAATTATAAGAATTTAAATTTTTATACATTTTGGATTAATAAGGTCCATTATTGCTTTTCTTTTGATTTAAGATTCATTGAAAGCGCAATCAGTTAGTGTTAAATCATGGTTAACGTCTTAGGGAAATAGAAAACTTTGTCTTAGTAATCATCTAATCATTAAAGGATTATTAGTAGGACAACTAACTATAAATAAACAACATAAGTAAACGAGCTATATCTAAAACTAGCAGCACTGCGCGGTTTTACCCACTTATTTCCCGTTCCCGTGGGAATTCCTGGATAAAATGTAGCCCATGTCACTCCCTAAAAAGTAAACCTAAAAGCTATCTAATGGTGAAAGAATTTTTGAAATCGGTCCAGAAGTTTTTAAGTTTATTCGTTTCATACAGAAATATAAATCTTTCTTCTTTATAATATTAGTGTAGATTAAGGTATTCAAAATATCGAGGTTTGATTCGATGTTAGGTGGTTCTTAATACCCCTTATACGTACGTAGTACGTACCTTACCTACCATCCTGCCTGAGCCGCTTGAGTTGGGAATGTTGGAATCAAAGTTCATCGAATTCGTAGTATCCAATACCTACCTAAGGTTGTTTTCGTATTTATATTGACGTCCAGTTCTTCGAATTTTTACGTTTTAACGCATAGAACAAATACCTAAAGGCGTTCCCTCACCGCGAACATAAATAATGCTGGACAATTCACACAGCATTATCTAGCCCCAACCTAAGCAGAGCTTGTGTTATGGGTAACTAACTGATATACATGATATATCACAATACATAGATAGATATTTTTTATTATTATTATCCATCGGAAACGACCAGAACACCCTGATCAAATGTCTGCAGATCGTACACACATTTGGCGGGAATCGAACCCGCAACCTCCTGCGTCGCAGGCAGACCTTCGCTCACCGCGCCACAGAAGTCGTCTAATAGTTGCCTGTAATGTAGGATTACGAGATTTTTTTTGCGAGCATTAGGTATGTTTTTAATGTCCTATGGGAGTTGGGGAAGCCTATTGTGTGGGACGCTAAATGCGTCGACACACTCGCGCCTTCCCTTTTTTTTGAGCTTACGCATTTACTCCCATTGGAGTTGAGACCCACCGGGTTTTTTAAAATTATCTGAGCTTCTGGTCGAACGACGCGTGACTCGAGAGCTGGTGAGTATCTGGCACAGCACATGAGCGCATCAGGATTGCCATAAAGTGCCATATAGCGGGGCAATGCAGCCAGAGTCTTGGGTACGCTTCCGACTATATGGATCAGTTGAGCCAGCTGTAGATTGTTTGCAACAGTCTGCAGTTAGCTCAATTGTTACAATTGTAAATACTATTTTTAATTTTATTTTATTATTTAATTGGAATTTTCTTTGATTATAAAGACTTGGGTAAGTATTAATTATTCAAAATATAAACATGAAATAGAAAAACTAAAACTACTATTAACTAAGACTTAGGTAATTGAAAAAGAAAAAAAACTAAGGCTTGAATGAATTAAGGCTTCGATGATATCAATGTTGTATATGTTTCTACCAATATACCTTGGGATTTGTAACCCCTTTGTATACAGAAATATCCAGGATTTTGAAACGGAGTATTTACTACGTATAACATAGGTTTATTGGGTTTATACGCAAGTACTTTTATAGTCAGCTACACAAGAACTTATAAAAAGGTTAAATGGCGGATATTGTTGACAGAAGCTCTTATAGCGTGTGGATAATATCTTTATTTTGCTTGTTTCGTAATTTAAGTACTAAGTACATTGCTAGCCGGAACTGGGAACTCAACATAAACGCGGCGTGAACTTCATTTACTTACAAATATTATCTCGTTGGTTTTATTGGCACTAAACTAAAGTGTCCTTTTTAGGGTTTCGAGATTGGTTTCGACCCGGTCTCGCTCGTGTTGGCCCCCCTTCTTTCTTGAATATCTCGGTAACTACGGCAGCTATTAACTTGAATTTTGAAGTAATAATCCATTTCGTGCTCTATTACAGATTTAAAAAATGAAAAACAAACAGGTTTTGAAATTTCTGTAGGTTTCATACTTTTTGAAATATTTTGAAAAAAGTCTAAATATTGACCGCCCTTCTCTCTCTCCGAAGTTAGCAGAGCAATCCATAATCAATGTATGTGGCGTTTGTCGATATGATCTATGTTTCAGGATTCATTTAGAGAAGTCTACAAAAATAACCCTTTTTGACCATATTTAAAATACTAAACAGTTTTGACCTTGTAAAACTACTGTTATCACAAAAATATAATATATTTTTGTTTTTTTCTCATGTAGAGTAAAATACCCTATTCTAAGCCAGCATCCCACGGCCAGATGACAAGTCAACTCCTAATCTAACTTTGTTTCTATGTGTAAAGTATATTTTTATTCCTAAAAGAAATGACGTCATATCTCGAAACAATACCCTGAGTATGGCTAGACAAGTTGCCTACAGGTAATCTAGTGTTCACACACGTTTGGTCTTGACACAGTCACGACGGCCTTAGCTTAGCGATCTGCACTGATTTACATCCATGTTTTGAATTTTTGTTTTTTCGTCGTATCTCACTGCACCTGTGTACGATTTGAATTTTATTGCCTTTTTGTAGCAAAACATAAAGACGTTGTGGTTTTACACGATAATTTCGTGTGATTTATGACTGGTTTACAAGGATGCAAGTTTACTAGTGATTTGGGACTAGAATATTTGAATAAAATCACATCGACGCGACGCTAACATTTTAAGCATGGTATTAAAACACCACTTAAATGTTGAGACTTTTTGGATACTGAATTAGATACATAGTTTTTTGTTTGCTGCTTGGACATTATATGTCAGGGAATAACCGAAAGTATGGTAGAGAAAGAAAATAAACAAAAAAAGGAACGAAGCAATTCATATTAAAAAATAATACGAAAAACGCCTTTTTAATTACAAGCGCGTTGAGATCATTTGTATAGATACGTTTTGACATAGGCCTCCACACAAAGAGCGATTCTGAGCCCCCTCCATCCATCGACTCCCAGCGACTGCTACGATGTCGTCGGTCCATCGAGTTGACGGTGTCCCAACACTCCGTTTCGCGTTGTATCGTGGCCGCCACTCGAGAACCTTTACTCCCCAGCGGTTATCAGTTCTGCGAGCAATATGAACTGTGCAGTGTCCACTGCAACTCAGCTTCCTAATTCTGAGTGCTATGTCACTTACTTTGATTCTACGAATTTCTGTATTCCAGATTCTATCGCGTAGAGAAGCCCCGAGCATGGCATTCTCCATAGCCCGCTAAGCGACTATAACCTTCTTTATGAACTAGGCCTGTAGTTAGCGATCACTAAACGATTATAAAAAGTACCTACAGTTTGCGGTATTCCTAGACCTTCATCTATCTATGCAAATTTCGGTGCATGTATCCATATTTAATAATACTATTTAACGGGTATTTATCGCGTTTATTTACCTGTATTTTCCGACGTTTCGACAGGTTTACACACTGCCGTGGTCACGGGATGACTAATAATATGTGTTGCCGACCGACCAACCCTTTTTATATTTTATTTAGTTTTTTATGTTTTTTGACTTGTTCTAATTTTGAAATGAAAAAGAAAAAGGAAAAATGACATGTAAAAAAGAAGTGAAATAATAATGGTTTTCTTCAAAAGTTATTGTTTTGTTTTACGCGTTATCATAGTCTTCAATATGTATATAAATAATAACTATTAATTAAGTGTTAAAAACGCGTAAGTTTTAAAATATTTTCGGTCTATCCGTTTGGCGGCGTAAGGAATCAAAATTTTCGCATTTATAATAGTTTATTGAAGGTAGTTTGCAAAAGTCATAAAAGAAATCAGTAAATTGTTAGGTACCTATTTAAGGTAATAATTTAACGAAAATTGGCCAAACTGACGCCACTTATCTTACTACCATATACCATCATACTGAGAAACTGCAAAAAGGTCAATGATGATGATGAATTAGGGTAATCGTAAAATCATAGATTTTAAAAGAGACTTATTAAGAAATAACAGCGCGTTGAAGTCTTTTATACGGACGATAAATAAATAAATAAATAATGCTGGACAATTCACACAGCATTATCTAGCCCCAAGGCAAGCAGAGCTTGTGTTATGGGTACTAGATAACTGATATACGTAATATTATACATTACATAGATAGATATTTTTTATTATACATAGAAAACACCCAGACCAACGGAACAAATTTCTGCAGATCGTACACAAATTTGTTCCGAGGCGGGGATCGAACCCTCTTGCGTCGCAGGCAGACTCTCGCCCGCTGCGCCACTGAGGTCGACAAATGATAAATGAGTCACTGAAACGCCGATATTTTTATTGTTATTTATTAGAAATGCAAAACTATACATAAATTATTTTGTTTGTCAACATGAACTTGACTTATCAAGTGATCAATGTTAATTTATAACCTTAAATAAATAAATATAACTTAAATATACAAAGCAATGCATAAATGATACTGGTTAGGTAGGTACTTACTAAGATAAATGGTCGATTGGCTAATAGAATTTAACATATAACTCAGTGCACCCGTAGATTCCAATAAACTTGCATGAATAGAATTAGGAATTAGGTAAATTATGAGTATTACATTTATAAGCATGAAATTATTTTCTATTTCCTTAAAAAAACTTAAAATACTGTACACAGTATTTTAAGTTTTTTGGGTGAAACACTTATCCAATCGGGACTAACATACATATTTATGGGTGGAGGGACCCAGGATTATTCTTCATACAAAAACAAAAGAAGTTTCCAAATCAGTCTATAATTGACGCAGTAATCAACGAACATTCATAAAAAATACATACAGCCTAACATTCTCGTAGAACCTCCTTCTCTTCTCTTACGCTATTCGTCGTGTCGACGGCTAAAAATAAAACCGTCTATTAAAAATTTATGAAAATAAAATTGTTACTCATTCAGATAGCTTATTTTCATTAGATATAATAGGTACTTTAAGGGGACTCCGCACTACTCAGTAATATTGTTGTCCTATAAAGTTAAAATCCTGAAAGGAATTTAGATAATTTTTTGAGTCGCAAAATAATTTGGAACAAATACGGACGAAGTCGCATGTGTCAGCTAGTAGATTTTGCCAAGAATAAGTTAATTACATTATAAAATATGTACCTACCTATATCACAAAATAAACCCAGTACCTATACCATTTGTTTTCTTTCAGCAAATCACAATTTATCAAACGCAATTTAATTGCTTGGTGTAATGTATTAATTTAAATGCGACACAATTTCATAAAATAACCTACTTCTTTTTTTACCTTATCATCATCGATCATGAAACCTAAAATTAAAGCCTTACTGGTGCACCTAGCTCCATCTAACAAAAAAGATCAGTACTAAATTGTGTAATTAAGTAAGTATAGAACCTTCTTCATCTTTCCTATCGAAAATTCAAAGCCACTAAACAATCGTCCGACATATTGTAGGTACATTCTAGTTACTTATTAAGTTATATTTTACACAGGTTTTAAACTCATAAAAGTAATCTAAAATATTGTTTAAAGACTCAAAAACATTTATAACCACTTTAATTACGAGATAACTTTAACTTAACAACGCAGCTTCTTGAAAACGCCAACAGATGGCCACGCTACGTCGGAAAAGCAGAATAAGGCTTTCGCGCTGCTAGAACCTCATAGTTTATATTACTTTTGCTATATATTTTAACAAAATTGATATAGGAGAAAACGTAAAAGTAGTTTTTTGTAGGCTTTCAGTGATAAAGATGGTAAAGTATAGATTTCTGTTAGTGACGGGAGGTTGTTTTAAAGATGGCGGACGCTGCGTCGGTATAGCCGATTCCTCGGTCGGGTGCGCGGTCCGCGAGCAGTGCCGACACGCAAGCGCCACAGGTAGGTTAACATTCACGCTCCGCTGCACTTGGTCGTCCTATGCGCCCGGCCCTCGCGACAACCGACGAAATGTACGCAGATCGGTGATAGAGTGAAGTGCATACAGTGATAATCATACAACTAGTGCCTGTGCTGTGATATGACGACCGGCTGCGGATTCTGACCCAGCGAAGCAGCGGATCTAACGGTAAATTCCAGCAGTGGCTTTATGACCTGCCGATGTTTACCCGTCACGTCAGGTGATGCGGGCTAACGCACCTCGTCCCATGCCTTCCCTAATGCAGACGATGAAACCTGTTGGTATCACCATGTCCCGCTTACGTTCGTTCCACATTCAGCCATGGCGATCGGTTCCACGTAGCCTATAGCGGTGTTTACTCGTGAATTATGACACCTATATCCGAACGACCGCTCTGTCTGTACAGTACAGAACATCTCGAAAACCTCTCGAATAACTATTATTTTCTACAAGAAAGTTGTGCTAATGGTGTTAACATAACTTAAACTAGGATTTTACCGTTGCAGAAGAAAGTGGAGAACAGTAAATATGTATGTAGGTAAAACTTCAATGTGCAATAGATCGGCTAAGATTCCTATTGGTTTTTAATTGGCTCTTAAATTGGCTTTGTAATGATTGCGTTAACTGATGGGTGTTTTATGTTTTTGCCTATTAACGACTGTCGTAAACAATCACTTTGGTATTCGTCAATTTCATCTATATATATAAAAATCAATTGCTGTTCGTTAGTCTCGCTAAAACTCGAGAACGGCTGAACGGATTTATCTTATCTTGGTCTTGAATTATTCGTGGAGGTCTAGGGAAGGTTTAAAAGGTGAGAAAAATTCGAATAGGTACCCGTGCGAAGCCGGGGCGGACCGCTAGTTTACCTATAATTATTTTGCATATCACTCAAATCAAAATTACGCGGAATCAGAACCAACTTAAATTAACGTTTTTAAACAAAACAATTTTTTAATATTACTTGTCCAATAAAACATGAAAGGCATGGTTGCTTCTCAAAATACTCTCAACAAAAAACCATGACATATCAATAGGAATGGCGGCCCCACATCGGTACTTTGTTTACAACTTTCTATGGGAACCGCTATTGAGACCTGTGTCACAGTCGCTGCTGCATGCCATGCGTCAAGAATGCAGACAGGTGTCTATCGTGGAATCTTCCACACATATATTTATCTATTAAGGATCCGGCGACAGCTGCTCGCAACTTCAATTCGTAAATTATTGTGTTCCGTAATACCAAAAATGATGATTGAAAACTTTTTGTATTTTCGACAATTTGTTGTTGTTCGGTAACTAGACAATGTAAGCTATGTTCCTTAACAAACAAAACGTAAGATATTGCGGTTTTTAAAACAAAACAAATAGGACGAAAACATGTAATTTTCGACGTAAAGTTATGCAAAATCGCTTTTTGCATATTTAAGCTCACATTTCAATGAAGGTGTATATTATTTAGAAAAAAACAACCAGGGACCTAGCTAAATACTATTCGAATATAAAAAACAACATGATGTGGTGAAAATATGCTCGTATACAAATCATTTTAGTAGTACGTTTGTATGGGCAAAGCATCATCCGCAGGCCTCCTTAGCTCGTAGGTACATTAATGCGCTGATAGGTAATCATCAGTCATCACTTCAAGCCACTTAATTCACAGTTTTAGTGAATTCATATCCTTGGGTTATGATTATGAATGAGGCAGTCCCATAAGAATGGATAAAACCCAGTTATTATCTATTCTTATGGCAATTCTTAGATATTGTAAAATCGTTCTTAAATTTATCGTAATATCATCCTGGGGCTGAATTCTGCTAACCAACGCTTTACGACGACAATTGTATCTTCACAAAATCATGTATACTTAGATGAAAGAAACTCAACAAAGTGCCTGTGATTGATAAAATAAATAAATAATGCTTGACAATTCACACATCATTATCTAACTCCAAGCTAAGCAGAGCTTGTTATGGGTACCTAACCAACTAGATAACTGATAGGTATACATATTTATAATACATTATATTACATAAATAGATATTTTTATTTACATAGAAAAAGACTAGAAGACCCGGAACAAATACCGACAGATCGTACAAATATTTGTCCCGTGTAGGCGAGAATCGAACTCGCAATCTCTAATAGCTAATCAGTCATCACTTCAAGCTACTTAATTCACTGTTTAAGTGAATTCAGCGGCAGGGTGAGATAGGTACCTACATATCCATGGGTTATGATTATGAGGCAGTGCTTAGGTATTGTCAAATCATTTTTAAATTCATCGTAATATCATCCTGTGGGACAGAATTCTGCTAACCAACGCTTCACTACGACAATGGTATGGCTATTTACACGGAGAGATTGATAGGTAGAATGGTTTCAACCTTGACAATCTTGACACACGTCTTTCCATCTGTTCTTTCATCAAAGGGTTAAATGCCAAAATGTGTAATTCTGATATGACACGCCACTGGACAACTTGGAATTCAATATTCTCTAGTAGGACTAGGAACATAGCAACCTAACCTAGCAATTTTCAAGCAGCATGATGCAATTCGGTAGCTGAATTTCTTTTGTAGACCAACGAGATGTAAAAAACAGTAAACAGTTAGGTAATATGACGTCAAAGTCAAAATGTTAGAATGGGTAAGCAAATATTAAAAAGGCTATGATTAATTCACAAACTCACGAATATCACAAGAATGACATAAGAAAGTGATAATGAACATGCACGAATTGTCGACACTTTTCGTATACGTGCTAATTTACCAATTTCACGAGAGACTTACTGCGTTTAAGGCGTTATTTTACTTACCAAGGTACTTATCTTGTTATATAAACATGTAATGGAATAGGGTACCTACCTACCTACGAGATTCGAGAAAATTCTTATATCGCACTTTAGAATAGAATATACCTTCTTTATTAAAATAAATAAATAAAATCACATTTATTTCAGACATGGTAGGTGCAAAGTTAACAAACAGAGTTCATATAACGAGTCACATTTCATTTATTGCATAAAAGTTGTACATAGGCGAGCATAATGCTAGATAGCATTATCTACCTGCTAACGTTAGGGTAGTTTGGACAAAAACTATAGCAGACTATATTACAGAATTTATAGAAATACCAGAATGTTTAATATCTACCTATAGCATGAATGAAACACATGATGATAATGTCCAATTCCTAGATTAGAGTCTAAGAAGGGTCTATAAGGTCTATAAGGCTTAAAAGATTCAATAAAGCAATGTGATTCTGAGGCAATCCAATCCTTACGCAAACTTCCGTACAATAGATTTCAACGCGTTCTCTTTTGGAAAAAGTTTTGCAAGAAATTCTGCTACCTACATTGTTCCTGTGATGAGAAGAAAAACGAAATTAAAAATAATACGAACTTAAAAGAAAATCATTGAATTGGTAGGTGATTAACATGGAATATTATTTTCTTTACAAAACACGTTTAAAACTGTTGGTGATCAACGAAATTGAACTGAATATTTTACTTAGATGTCATGTAATCTTTAGAGCCCATTGATTAGCTACCTATCAATTTAATACAGACGGTATACCAATCGGATAAGGTATAAATTGACTGCTTCGATGAATAGTTTACCATAGCGTTTCACCGAATCTTGTTTACGATCGAGACCGTGACCGACTTTGAACTTGAACCATGATTTCTTAGAATACGTCATCCTTCTTGATTAGGACTTTGTACGTGGCTATTCGAACAAACTTTATAAGAATAGAATAGAGCGATTAAATTCATTTGTCTAACTAACGGTGGTTGGGAATTCTAAATGAATATGATTACTGTTCTTTCTTCAAGGTGGGTACTTAACGCATTCACTGCCTCCAGCAGGGGCACGTCTTGTCTTGGGCCATGCAAGTTTCATTATGTATAGGTACTTATTTATGCTCAGAGAAGACGAAATTAATAGAAAATTATATGCACCTTCACAAATTCGACATATAAGTCGAAAGTTACCTCATTGATTCAACATTGGTTTATGGCCAGCATGACAACGGTTTCGAACAGCTTTCTTGACATGAAAAAGTTATAACCCATTAGATGAATTTTGATGCATCGATAGCCAAAGAATTGAATTGGCCACAGGAAATCCATTGTCTGAAGGAATGTCCTAATTTTGGAAGCATTTGTAACGAAAACAGGTACAATCATTTCGAACAGCTGTCTGTAGTCTATTATTGTTTTGTAAAATAGTTGCTATTACTACATATACGAATTAGGTAGCTTTTGTATATTTTCCACAGATTTATTTGTTCTGTAGTATATTTCCTACTACGAAAAGTGTGGCGTACGTGACTTACGCATGCTTTATCCGACGAAAAGGATTTGGTTGGAAACCTACACAGCAAAGGATGAAGCAGGGTAGTAGTTGAAGATTATCGTGCGTAGCTACGTATAGATAAATAGTATCGTTATTTGTGAAGTGCATTTTTTAAGAAACCGATTTTGTAACTACTTACCAGTACTGTTATTAGACTAACTCTATAGTAAGCAAGCAATAACAAGCTTTCTGTGTAACCTCGTCCCACAATCGGACGTGATGAGAAGCTTAAATCAGTTTTTATTTCGTCGACTTTCACTAAAGTCGCGATGAGCATGCGAGGTCGAGATTCGTCTTCGAACAACGTGACTTGATTGAGGAAAGTATTCGCTAACTTTCGCACTACACTTCTCTGTAGCTGAATTATCAAAACTTGCCAAAACCTCAGACAATCTGACAAAGCTTTACTTGACTCGTTTACTGGTCTTCACAAATTGTCATTGAGTTTTTCAGCGCTTGAGAATATTTCAATTTTAAGGGTGGGGTTCATAGCGGTCGTAAGAACTGTCACTATTTTGGTTATGATTATGACTTACAAACTTAGTTATAGAGCTTTAGTTACTTTGTCAACACAGGCTGTCTTTTTGAGAAGGGAGTAGATGGCCAAACCTATGAGAGTTAGAGAAAAGTTAATAAAAACTGCGTAATTTAGATTTATTTAATCTCAAAAAGCCAACTTGTTTAATACACTAACACTACGTTCTCAGTGTGCCTGGCAAGGCTCTATAAGATTTAAGTGGTTTTTATGTGGTTCGTATGAGCTATGATATTATAGCAGGTAACTTTCAAAAGAAATGTCCTTAATGGTACTACAATGTACAATACCAGTATTTATCCTCGTGCATTTGAAATGCAGTAGCCGCGTGGAGCTATCGATTATAGCTTTAGATACTACAACACAGCCATACGGCTTCTTTGTGACTTTGGGAGGAGCCATATTGTCTACAAACTTACTAAAAGTCAGGGTAATTTGAATAACACGCCCTAACATCAACCACTTCTTGAAAGTGCTGAGGTTGAAAGAACGAACTGGAAATACGATAAAACTAGGCCCAACTATCAGATAGCAACAATAATTGCTTCATCATCATCTGCCTATAATAGTCCACGGCTGGACTAATTGCTTATAGGATAGAGCAAACTAACAGAAATTCACAGTCATCTAAAACATTTTGCGGTTCCCAATCAAATTCCCCGATCATTGACATAATTCGCGTTACTGGAAGGGAAGTAGGTACCTAAGTAAGCTAAGTTTATTTTAATAACGTCTTTCCTTAATTTTTAACCAAAGTACCTATAGTCTGAGATGTTCCAAGAACTCAGTAATATGTAACTCCTATTTTCCAGGAAAGACAAATGAACTCAAGTATTACAGAATATTCCTGTCGTTATGAAAAAATATTATGAAAAAATCTTTCTCTGTAACTGAATGTATATTTTGTTATTTCAGAAATCTTTAGCCGCAACTCAATACAACAAATAAACGATCTGGACTAATCTGATCCAATAATCTGATCAAAAGCAACCTTGCTCAAGACTTCTTACTTAGGTTACTACAAAATATTGTTTACTTATAAAGGAATGAAGCAGAAACATTATTGCCCATGTAATTCGAGTTATGCAGCCGGTCATTATTTGCAACTTGTTTCATTTGAGTTTCACGATAACATCGAGTGTAGATAAAAGATTATCCTTATTTGCAAGAGTCGATAGAGTTAGTTGCTGTAAATAAAACCGAACTTGGCAGACACTCTAAAGTCTTATATTACGAAGGAAAACATAGGGATAGCTAAATATTTAATAAAAAATATTTTAATTTTTAATAAAACAAAGTCCTGATCAGGAATTAACGAGTAAACCCATAGACATAGAATTTTTTCACTAGTAAACCGGTGTAACAGAATCAATGCAACGAAATATTAAAGTTACTAAATATATCTCATGGGAAACAATGTCAGATGGAGAATAAATATACACAAAGGTTGAAAAAAAAACTATTTTTTCTAGGAGGTTAAATTAAAATATAACCAATAGAAAAGAAACTATTTCAATTATAATAGTATAAATATCTAGTAGATAAAAACCTACTTAACTTATCTTTGTATATATATATTCAAGTCAAATCAAAAAAGATGACGAAGCAGTGGATTTCTAAATAATGACTGAAAAAAATACCAACAGGCAAACTCTTTTCCGACTAGCGATTTCACGTTCCGCTAACTCGCCTCTAAAGTCTCAGGTAGACGTTACCTGGGTGACATTTCTTGGATGATAATTAGCCCGTCTCGATTACTCCACCAGCCACCGCAGACACTTGCTGCAAGCCTTCATCAGGCTCTATAAAGTTCATTTCACGCTGGTCAGCAAGGCACCGGAGCAATGTGACAAAAAGGTACAAAGTACACAGTCTGTGTACTTATCCTCTATTTTACACAGAGATAAGAATTGCTAAAAACGTCAGTGACACTAAGCCTTTTTGTCCTAATTTACAATAGAGTCAAGATTGTCTCTCAAAAGATGGGCAAGTCTTCTAATTACGATTTTTAAATACAGAGCTTATTAACGTTGTAACGGTTGTTTAATGAATCTTGATTACCTACCATATATACGGCCATAGAATACATGAAGCTTTTTTCTCAAAAAAGAAAGAAATGTTTACAAAACTCTAGAGTGAGAGTCAACATTAGGAATTTGTTGACCAAAGATAGGACCAAAAGTCATATAGGAACTGTTCCCTGAAAGGTTTTTTTTTCTTTCTTTCACATGTAGGTAATTGGCTATAGCGCGACTGTATAGGTAGAAAGATTGACAAGAGTTTGGATGCCTAACCCGGCAGTGTGGGTGGTTGCGAAAAGAATAATTATGATAATCATGGACCTTTTGAGGAACCCAGATTTCCCCTGATTTTAATGTTATGCAAAAGTCTATTTTTCTGATGCGCAAACTAGAAATTCACACAATCAAAAGATAACTTTGCCTTTTTCCTCTAATTCAATACTACCCAACTCACTGATTCTATGCAACGACAGCTAACCAACAAGGCACGACTGACAAGGCCAGATAATTACAATTAAAATGGTAAATAACAAATGGTGCCTATTTACTTAAGCATACAGCCCGCTGAGACATGCAAACGGTCTTATGATGACGTGAACATTTTTTGTAGGTAACCGTTACCTAGTTTGGTTAACTACCTAGTAATTTAATACCTGTTTTAATTCGAACTTTAGAACGCAGCATAATATAAATAAGTAAGTAATTGTAAGTTTAAAAATAAATATGCGAGTAAAAGATTCGTTTATGATAAAATGAACTTTGATTTTTTTCCCTCAACAACTGTGGATGCAATAATGAACTTTTTTTTTTTAAATAACGTGAAGTCGTGAACCAACGTTTTTGGTGATTCTATGATACTTATATCGTTATTAAACAGGTCCTTTATCTGAAAGGCAATGCAAATATAGATAACGTTGAGTATGCTTTAATTAGATATTTTATTTGGCACGATAGGGACGGTTCTATCTTAGTGAAAGACGTGCTTTATGATAACTTAGGATCCAATAGTCTCGGATCCAATAACTACTACTTACTAGGACCCAACAATCGGGGATTTCCTTATCAGTTTGCCAAATAAATTATTGAGGTACTTTTTGGTGTTTGAAACAACATGAAAAAAGTGAGAGTTATGCGGCTGATAAAATCTACCAGTACCGATCATTATCATCATCAGCTTGCATTAGTCACTGCCGATCATACCTACAAGTAAATACACAAGGTTATTAATAAGCGTAGGATAGACTCCTGATCACTATAAGAACACTTCGCAATTGTACAATAGATTAATCCAAAGTACCAAAAAGTTCACAACAAGTTGCGATTTTTTTAGTACCTTTTTAATAAAACTGACAAAAAAATGAGACCCGCTCCAACCTGATTTGCGTCAGAGACCGGGGGATGAGCTATCAACTGTCAAAAATCTTCACCTCCGCCATCTGACAAAGACCGTTCTAATCATAAGTTATTCCTGACTCGTCCCACTTTGGTCCCAATACATTGGGACGAATCACGAAACTAAAATTTTATGCTGAAATAATAATAATAGTATACATATATATTTGTTTTAAAAAGTTGTTACATTTTAATGTTTATAGCGTCTTAAATCCTAATTTAGGTTTATGTAGAAAACGTACCTGATTCGTAACTGTTTATGATTTCTAACAGAAAAGTATCAAAAGTACTGTCGTCGTCGACCGCACACTTCTTGAGCAATAAATAATCAAGAATCCACATGTTGTGTGAACCATTGTTTCCGAAGGATTTTTTAACTATGTCACGCAAAGTACTAGGACAGATAGAAATGCCTAGGAGATAAAGTACCTATAAATAGAATATTACATAAAATATGGCCCAGTATGCCACAATGTCTTTCGTGGCAGTCCGGAGGGTGCCTGTCCTCTACGGTTGAATGGACATGGGGACGCTTCCAACGGACGCAGGAAGCCGGGGTGTGGAGCAGGAAGCAGACCCGCCTCCGTGACGTAATGTGTGTGCGACTTTATAGTGGTTTACCAGTATGTGTAGTTATTTAATGGGTCCCTCACCTCACCTCAACAGCCTATAATAGTCCACTGCTGGACGCAGGCCGGCCTCCCCCTGATTTTTTTTTGGGGTAAAGGGTTGGGGATCTCAGTTCGCTGGTAGATTTATTCTGCAAGAGGCGCTGCTGCCCGCCCCCGATGTCCCTTAGTCGCCTCTTACGACACCCACGGGAAGAGTTGGGATGGTGCAAATTCTAAGCCGGTACCACACGGCCAATGGCTTTAATGGGTCGCAATAGTATTATTAGAAGCATGAAAAGTCTTGTTGGACTGTCTGGCCAAAGCCCTTCGCTAGTTTCACTCCTCTCTGTTTTCCGCTACTATGATCTAATTCGTCTATCGCATCCATCGCATCAGAATGCGAAGAAGATTCTAGTCTGACGTATATTTGAGACATTTTAATTTGTCACATTTGTTTCGAACTTTATCCAGATGAGTTCTTTGCGAAATAGGACGTTGCCACAAAAGATGTGTGGTAGCATCAAAATGGGTCACTATAATGCACGACAATTTATTGTACGGTCCAATATTGTACACCTTGAAAATCCGTGTCATTGCTTCCAATTTTAATAGGTTTTGAGAGGTACGGATTATCAAGGTGTACATTATTCGGCCGTACATTAAATTGTCGTGCATTATAGTGACCCTTCAAAACATCTATAGGGCAAGCACAGTGATTGTTGGGGTGTTTTCTCGTGATCCCATTATTTTGTCCCATTAATGGGACCACAAGAGATAGTTATTGCTCGTGGTCCCATTGCTTTCAGGTGTTTTAAACTTTCCACCTGTATAAAATTGATGACGAATAAAACCTTTGTTTTTAGGGGTAGATAAACTTTTTCAATAGCATAGTGAACGCAGACGATAGAATTAAAACTTCATTACATCGTGACTCACGACGAATACACATCGCGTTTGCAACTACAAGACGTGGTCAACGGAGATATCGGGCATTTCTTAGAAATTTTTAGATAAATTTTATTTAATGCATGAAAAACCCATGTGTTTTTAATGTCATATAACATATAATGTCCACCCAAAACCCAGACACACTTGGGTTATTCGCAAGTAAAAACTAATTTACCTGCTAAATTTTATACAGGATGGAAAGTTTAAAACACCTGAAAGCAATGGGACCACGAGCAATAACTAGCTCTTGTGGTCCCATTAATGGGACAAAATAATGGGACCACGAGAAAACACCCGATTGTTGTCTACGGTAGAATAGAGCAAATTAGCCACTTTACCATCGAATGCGTAAATTATGTAAAATTCATTCCTGCAACTTCAATAATGTACGCAATGTATGACGATGCAATGCCATTATTGTCTATTCTACCCTAAAGTACCATCCCCGTTCTTGGCCTACTGGTTGCCGCACTAGCAAAATAAAAATCACTCGCATCGCCAGAACTTCCTTGTCACACTGAAAATAGAGCTTAATTTGTAAAAAAAAAAAAAAAACTCCTCTCATATGACGACCGATGTGGCTAGTACCCATAACACAAGCTCTGCTTAGCTTGGGGCTAGATAATGCTGTGTGAATTGTCCAGCATTATTTATTTATTTTTATTATATGAAGAAACACCTTAGTCTGGGACCCCACGAGTTACTAGAGACCGATCTTCCAATTTCATACCCACTGTTGATTCAGGGCAGAACCGATTTTAAGTTAAGTTTCAAATAAAACCTCTTTTAATAAACGATTATTGAATCGAGGAGTATTACCAATACTTAGATTGAGAATTAAGACGTCTGGCGTCTTCACAAACGTGTTTCTGATGATGGGCAGAAACTGCAGTTTACGTATAGTATACTAATCGATAACCCCGTAGATATAGTACAATAACTTTTTTAAATCTGTTTCGATGAATTCTAGTCCATTGCATTACGATTATTGCTAGTTTTAGTAGTCGTAGGTTTGTGCAATTATGCATACCACATGCATACTAGTTTTATCTTCTACATAAGAGAATGTCCATCATAGGTTTAAGACGAGCTTTCTTTTTAAAAACTTGTTCTAAAAGTTGTTTGTCTTATAACTGTCAATTTGTCAGCGCATTAGCGTGGCAAGCGCATACAGTATATGTACCTAATATAACATACAAGGTAGCGCACGTAGATTCATTCACCCTTAGCAGGTCACGGCCCAACGTAGTTTAATACTGGTTTTAACTGACGTGTCAGTCACATGTCATTTACAAGCAACAACTGCTCTTACTGAAGGTCATTTCGTTCGTTTTCCTTTTGAGATTAATGGCCAACTACAACCTAGATCTTTTTAAGACAAGAGTGAATAAGTAATAAGGTCTTCTAGACCTTCGTGATACATTGTCGGACACATCTCACTGATGGTAAGGCAAGATTGTGGTCGAAAGAAGCTCCACGATAAACAAAAAATACTGGAGCTAGTTAAAATAGTCAATATGAAATGAATAGGTATATAATAGGTATATATATAATATCATTTGAATTTAGTGACTTAGGTGCCCATTCCACTCATCCAATATCTTTTTCCAAGATTCCTAAGTAATTTCTGTAGTCGATTTCAAATGAAAATTACATCACATCACACTTATATTAAAAAAGCGAAAGTTTGGATGGATAGATGGATGATTGTTATTTCTTTAAGACAAAACTTCTCAACAGATCGGGCTAGGTGAAAAATTTGCATAGGTGTAGCTCCGTATGCTGAAATAAACCAAAGGCCACAATTTAACCCATAAAATTTTACCTGTACACGGTTTCATGAAAACAACGCGTGTGAAGCCGTAGGCAAAATCTAGTATCCAAATCTTTGATCAAATATCGATGTTCCTAGTAAATTGGATAAAGTCATCCAAGTTCTTTGATCAAATGTACATTGGATAAAAAAATTGGATGAGTGCAATGAGCACCTAAGAGCATAGTAGGCAGGTATGGTTACACATTTGTAACCATGTCTTTTTTTATTAGGTTCCTTTCCTAGACTGACTGAGAACTAAAACAGGTTTTACGAAGGTTCTTGAACATCGTAAGATAAGTTAATCGGAAGAAAGTTCGAGAGGCCACTAAATTACGCGTCAGTATTCACTTTCATTACGGCAGACCGAAATGCAATGTTGCATCGTGATGAGTACTCAAAATTCATTGCACACTTTCGACATTGTAGCACTACTAGAAATCATTATCACAAGGTGATAGAGTTCAAAATACTTGATCTGTAATTCTGTAAATTGTCTTCGTGTAAAGTAACAAATCGATATTAAAAGACGAAAGCGATTTCTAAGCGACACGAGAAAGTGTTTATAAACAATGAAGTTCCCATCGATAGAGGAGAAGAGTATGGTGCAGAAACGAAACGTTTTGATGCTGATTATTGGCTTGTTACAAACATATATTATAAATAAACTGATCTCTAACACATTCACATAACTCTACTCACAAAAAATCTGCTCTTCTTTCATAATAAGCACGGTCAAAGAGTGACATGTGCTTCTATATTCCTTCTTCTGTTTTTCAGTAAGAGTATACAATGTGTCTTAAATTCACAATTATTTCCATCCAAAGCTTACGTGGAAGATACCGCATCTAAGCGATAAGATTTCATCTAAGAGACATCATCTAAGAGATACGCCCATTGTAGTACTTATATCTTTTGAAATGTGTTTTGTAATTATGTTTTCTGGTGTACAATAAAGAATGTTTCTATTCGAAGCCAGGATAAACAAGTTTCTTAGGGTAAAGTACTGAACGTAGGATCCTAGGATCTTTGGGGTAAAGCGTGTTCCACTCAGGCCACATCTTCACTCACAAACTGAAAACAAAATGGCGGTAGAATAAAAATAAATCAGGCACTCAAGAGCTAAAAGAGATGAAATCATTATATTAAATCTGGTGAAACAAGGAAAAAAGGTATTTATTAGATATAATAATAACAGCCTTGGCACACTTTTAGACAAACAATTAAGATAGGTTATCAGATTTGTTGGCTTGTTAGCTACTCTCCATTGTTTTGGTTTGTTTGATGTACTTAGGTACTTTTAGGTGCTTTACTGAAATATGGCTGGCCACTTTCTTCTTTTACGAAATTGAAAGGAATGATTTACTTTTATGCAAATTAAAGGAGGCTCCTTAAGAGCCTATACAACCTCTAGTGACTAGTGAAAAGGATAGACACAGTTTTTCGACTTCATAGGAGCGGGACAGGGCCCAAAAATAAATATAATACAAAAACACTTTATTGTACACAAGAAAAAGAAAAGACATTACATGAGACAAGTACAATGGGTGGCCTTATCGCTGAAAAAACGATATTAAATAAAATCTAGTTTTAGCTTATTATACATGTAAAATGTTCTTTATACTTAGTTCAATTTTCATGCTTATTTTCAAGATCTTAACTTCTGTATTTATTGAGAAAGTAAGGTTTTAGTAAAAAATTTAGAGGTAACTGCGATTTTTTTCTATCGAGAAAATTTTATGGGATCGTGTTTTCGAAACATGATCGATAGACTAAGTCCTGAACTTTACCATTTTTAGATTACAATCTTTAATATTCAGTAGTTTGGAAGATATGGAGATGGACAGAGTTGATTTTAAGTGGTTTATTTATTTTACAATTTTTGAAAAATAACAGCTAGGTTTATTACAAAAATGGCCAAAATTTTAGGCCCTTAACAATCCCCAGATGGACCATTTCGTAACCAGCTGTCGCATGGGTTTTTTTTTTTTTTTAAATTTATTTAAGGGTTTTATCGCTTAGCGATAACATCACCCATGAAACATACAGTAAGAAATACAGACGCAAACAATTATAAAATAAAACAAATTATTGCTTAACTAAACCTAATTCTAACAAATCCTCCGTTACATAGCGGCTTTCTACATGGATTGTAACAGATATGGCAAAGACATCTGTTAGTACTTGGAAGTCTTGGAACTTGCATGTTGGAAATTGACAACATTAAGTGGTAAAATGGAATCTTGTAAATCTTCTTAAAATTACCCATGTTTTCTAGGTCTAACGCTTTAGAAATATTCCGCGCCGCTTATTAAAGGCTGGTCTTTCGAAAAAATCTACATTACCATGATCTTTGAGATCCTACTGCTGGTGAAATTTAAAATGTAGGATTAAAATGTAGGATACGTAATATTTCATTTTATTCTGGACAAAAGCGACAAGATTGTTTTATGGTTAGTGGCCTATGCTGCCGTGCTAAGCGCAAAAGCGGTATCTCAAAAAAAAATCGAAAATTTGATTTTTACGCCATCGGATAGCTTAAAGAAATACGCATCCAATGAACTAAGCCAAATAGCGCTATATTATTTAAAACATGTAGAAAAAACCTTAAGAAAGTTCTCCCTATCTCAGTTTTACCTTAAATTACTAAGAGATGAAGAGGTATATCAATAATACGTAGGCAAATAGCCGAATATTAGAATACCGCCAAAACTCCATAAAAACGACGGTTATTCATTGCAATTTTTCGAAGGCAATTAGCGGCAAGTATGACGAACTCAATCGAATACTGAGCTACAACGCTACGTATATTTGTGCAATATCGTTTTCAGAATGATTGAGATACCGCTATAGTAGATTAAATTGATCCTTAAGATTTGAATGATAAGGCCGGATTTCTAATCCAAATTTGTAGTGCCGTTGCAGCGGCAAATTAAATTGATCCTTAAAAATCGTTTGTTATGGCTGAATTTCTAATACATCTAATAGTGTCCTTTGCAGTTCAAAGTTCATGTCATTACTCATTTGGTTTCACTAGAAAGAAGTAATAATTTCCTAAGACTTTTTAATATTTCTGTCTAATTTAATAAAAATCGAGTGACATGTCGCTGACAGCTTCCACCATAGGGTTGAATTATCAATGAAACGCATGAAAAATAAAATATACAATTTTGCAAACTTTTCCAAAGCAGTTAGTACTGCAGGAAAAAACGTGAAGCCCAAAGAGATGACGGTAGAAGATTTTTATTACTGGGAAGATTACACGACACAATATAAACTTTCACGAATTAACCCACGTCCATACATTAGTGAAATGGTCCAAGTAGAAGTCAATAGAGGCAGTTTTGATCTGACGTACAAAACCGGATTCGATAAAGACCCTATTACTGCGAGCATAGTTGGAAATAAAATCCTGAAAACCCAAGTTTTACCTATATCCAAGAAGAGAACTTCACCACACGGCATTTTCCTAGACAAAAAGGAAAATATTTTGAAATCTCTTCAAAATATTATTCCACAAAATAGAATGTCCTTTTGGAAAGAACTCCCTACCTCTAACCAGTAAAAATTCATAGAAAGCGTTTCTTTTTTTAATATTTTCATATGTGTTATTAAATAAGTATAATAAAAGAGTTAAAAAATATAATTTGATTAAAAATTTTCTTTAAAATAATATGTATTTTATTTCCTTTAAAAATCATATTGTTTTGTATGGCAGCATGTACGAGAATAGCTAACAAACAAGCGGTAACTCAATTCTTAATTCTGTATACACTAAGCGACATGGCGGTATCTCACGAAAAAAGGTAAAACACTAGAAATTTAGATATTTTGACCATACGAAAAAAAAATATAACCAACATTATGTATAAATTCCATTAATTAAGTACAAAAATCGACCTGCAAAGTAAAAACAAAACACTATTTACAAAACCTCAATTTTCTCGAAACTAGCTTTTCTGAGATACCGCTTTTGCGCTTAGGACGGCAGTATGCTTGATGAAAAAAAAATCTAAAATATGTCAATTTTAAAACATTTTTGCCTTCTTTTCCGAACCAATATGACTAACTGACTTGATTTTTATATTGAATAAAAAAACAAAGGCAGGGTAAGAGATTCGCCAAAATAAATATTTAATTACTTGTACAGTACGTTTTAATTAGAAGAAATCGTGATTTTTGCACTCGCGTTTTGCTCTGTCTCGCTCTTATGAACGCCAAATCCTATACCTATCCTTTTTACAAAATGCCGTCGTTAGTAGCCCCTAATAAAGGTTGCTGGTCAACCTTGTCACAATTACCATATACCTACAGAACGTACCCAATGTACCCATGCTACTGAAAACTATGCCTAAAACATCTACAAGATCATTTCATCTCAACGGTTAGTTTATTTTTTTTATTTTTTTATCGGTAGCAAAGAGAGCGGGGAATTTGTTTCTGGTCTAAAGTACCAAATGATGACGGTTCTCAAATCCTTCAACAGAGGCCTTTAACCTTGAAACGTAATCGATAATCAAACAACCTATTGAGGATGTACTTGTATTTATATAGGTTCCTACTCTACAAATACCACAGATTAAAATAAGGCTAGGTATTCTGGAGATGAACGGCCTGACATAAAGGACTTCCGGCCCGATTAGTTCCGCTGCTCACTTACACACGTGCGCTATTATACCATGCTGTAATGTGCGCGCACGCATATCACCAAAACTAGCGCTATTATCAACCCTATTTACTAGACAATAGAGAAAGGGCTCAGACGTCAAGTCTGAGCTCACGATTCTTCTTTAATCTGTTTATAATGTCATCTTCGTGAGCTGGGAGATCAAACATGCGTGTAAATGTGACGTAGATCTCTACCTGTGAGTGTAATGTTACCACGCCTTGTGATCTGAGAGAATGATACATAAATATTATCATTATCGTGAGTCTAGTGATAACCACTGTGGGTTTAATCTACTCTACATTCCTCTCGTCGGAAATGAGGTGGCTGGGCTTTCGACATCCATCTTTTCTGATAATTTAGCTTGTAGAGAATGCACATAGACTATTACTATACCTAACTTCATACATTGATACCTAAAAAAAATATATTTAATACCTCTACCATCGAGCTAGAATTCTATAATATGATACCTGCTTATCCATAATATTACCTTATCAATTGGATTTCATTTTTCTGCTAAAAACTAACTAAAGATTTTTCTAGAAACCCGGTCCACTTCCACTCTCGATACCTTTTGTTACGCCCTATTTGGGTACCATTGTGTCTCTTGAACATTACCTTAATACCTAATAATAAGACCTGAATATGTACACAATGATTGCAATGAAATAAATGAATATGAATAGACGCAATCTCTACATCTGTAAGAAACTGGTCAAAAAGCAAAGACGTCGTCACGTTACCATCCTAACATTCTAAGTCCAGCAGCAAATACCTACTGAAAAGTACTTCGCACCTGTGTTTTT
This sequence comes from Eupithecia vulgata, assembly GCA_946478455.1. Classification (NCBI taxonomy): domain Eukaryota; kingdom Metazoa; phylum Arthropoda; class Insecta; order Lepidoptera; family Geometridae; genus Eupithecia; species Eupithecia vulgata. Next base: position 4,112,483 of record OX297862.1, on the reverse strand, counting down.
ACTCAGGCACTTTGCCCAGGTGCTTGCCTTGAACTCTTTGTTTCGTCGATTTGCTTTACTTCTGTAAACAGAGGCTAACAATGAATCGGGTGCTGTTCTCGACTTGTTTTAGAAATACCGTCGGGCATTGTTTGGATTGAACAATAAATAAAATGATTGCGAAAACGTAGAGGGTGGAAGAGTTAGTGTACTTGCCTACCAGCTGATAGGCTTCAGTGTTTGAATAAGTTTAGGAATGTATTTTATGCTTAGAGTTTATATATACATAGGTAGGTAAGTACATATGATATGCTAAGAGTATACAACTTAGCAAAACTTAGAACTTAAAAACGGATGAGCACTGCAAGAACATAACTTACACGAGAATTTAAGTAGACCATAGAGTATACGTCAAATTCCTACGTGTCTTCATCTCAACAATGCAATGCCTCCAGGGGAGCAATTTTCAATCCTATTCAAGTACCTACACGATCTTTTTTTCAACCTATACCTTTAGCTTGGAAATCGCTAAGCCTTAATGATAGATACCTACTTTATTCCAACTTTATCGCAACGAACCCATCGTTTGAAACAATGCTTTTCAATAAGAACACGACGCGAACAATGGACGAAGTTTCAAAATATCGATGGCGATCGACCACCAACGGAACTAACAACAACGTGACCACCACGTGCAAAAACAATTTGTTTTTAATCTTTTTATTTCGTTAAACTAAGGGAAAGGGCAGCGCAGCTTACTTCTATGTATTTTTAACACTTCTTTTATCACCAATCCGCCTGTAAAGCGTGGTGATTAAGAGTGTAGGTATGCTACCTCAAATTACTTGTTTTTCACTACGCCGGATGTCCATATCATCCAAAGTACTAATTATTTAACTGTAAAATTTATATACGGTAAAGTTCAGGACTTATTTTATCGGTCATAAGCTTTGAAAACACGATTCCATCAAATTTTCTCTATAGGAAAAAGTAGCAAAGTTACCTCTAAATTTAAATTATTACTGAAATATAAATTTCTCAATAAATACAGAAGTTAAGATCTTGAACATGGTAGTTGACAAGTAATTATTGAGTAATTTGATTGGTCTTTTTACAGCGACTCCTTCACTGCTCAAGCTGTCAGACTCTGAAACGATTTGCCAGGCTACATCACATCATGCTTTTGAAATGAAAGTATATAACTACTATTTAGTTGTCATGTCACGGTAGATTATTGAGCATGTCCCTTAGAGTTACTATATAGAATTAATTTGTTGTATATATTATTGTAATAGATTATATTTTATTAGGTATAGTGTGTAAGTATTTATAGTTTATATTTATGTTTGTTGTAAAGCACCGCCATCCTTTATTTATTTCGCAATTGTTCTGGTTGCCTGGAAGAAATCGCTTTAAGCGATAAGGCCGCCAAATCCATTGCTATTCTATTTTATATGTAAAATTTAAAATAATCTCTTTTTTTTATTAATTGGTGATGAATAAAGTATTATCTATCTATCTATCTATTGAACTAAGTTTAGAACATCTTATTATGCTGCGATTTTTTTTTTCAAATAATGTCACAGTTAATTAATAGATAATAAGTAAAAACTTGAGTTTTGTGCTTACGCCGCTCTCCCGCCGCTCCTATGAACGCGAAATCCTGGTTCTGTTTTTTTATTATCTATCATGTATGGTCACCACGATACAGGGTTTGCCTTACGCGGAGGCCGATGGCAAATGTTAACGGGTGCTAATTAAACTGACATTTAATTCGATGACGACCTCTGTGGCGCAGTGGGCAAAGGTTGCAACGCCTGCGACGCAGGAGGCAACCTCCTGCGTTCGATTGCGTTCGATTTCTGCCTTGGGACAAATGTGTGAATAATCTGCAGACATTTTTGTTCAGGATGTTCTGGCCATTTTCGATGATAATTTTGTTAGGGTTTTGTTCCAACATTATATCCTATTACTAAGCCTCCTATACGTTTGTCCGCCTCTCTGTCTATCCGTCCGTCTGTCAGCCGGCGGTATTTTTATCGGTATTTAGAAATTTGAAGTCGGTTTATAGTTGTTCTGAAACGTGCCATTAATTTATTTTTTTCTTTTAGGTAGGTATGTAATATATTGTATTAAGTTTATCAGTCATCTAGTAGTAGATACCCATAATTTTACGAGTATGTTCTTATAAGTGGAATCGATTGCCATTTTTTCGAACTGCTAGGATGTACGTGATGTTTATTAATTTCAGTCGGGAAATGTTGACAGAGTTGAGTAGGTATGTTACAAATTGCCAGAACAACTTCCTCCCACCCATACATGACCTTTGCTCCGGCATAGATTCTTATCTTCTGTCAACATCACACAACTTGTGGATTAACGTGAGTTGATCAGAAAACAGGGACTGGACAGGGGAGGCCTATGCCCAGCAGTGGACTAGTATAGGCTGATGATGATCAGAAAACGGCTTTAATTGCTAATCAGAGAACAATAAAGTATTAAAGTTACTCAGAGCGTTTTAGTTACGGATAACTGAAAAAATTACAAAACTTCTTTTTTTGCCTGCAGATCGGACCGGTGACCACATGCCGCCTTCATCATGGTGATCGTTACCAGGGTAAGTTGAACAACTGGTTTTCCAAAATGTTCTTCTACAATCTATTGGTAGGTTTCGCTGCAGCACTCAAAAAACCTCAGTAAACAAAACAATAGGCACTTAGGTACTAAAAATGCGAATGTTTATATGAATGTTTGATAATTCAGTAATTTTATTAGTAACATAGGTATAGATATAGTAATATATATTATATATTTTAATGTATTATATTTACTTAGTAGTTTATTAAATATTGGTTAAAATAAATAAATGTCCTCTATTTATCTACTTTTATAACTTGGTCTCTCTCTCCCAATGAGGTTTGCTGGAAGAGAACTTTTTTAGGGTTAAGCTCGCCTTTGCCATCATTTTTTCTGGCTTAATGTTTTTAAGTTTTGTGTTTTTTTCTTGTGCAATAAAGAATAAACAAATAATTCCTCAAGCTTAAACTATAGGTAGAACGTCGAACAAAATCAGAATCAATTCCTAACGTGATTGCTTATTTATCGCAGTTTACCATTGAGTTATAAGTATACGCTAGTCATACTACTTCAATGCAGTTGATGTCATAAGTTTACGACGAAATTTTAAAAAAATATTATTAAAATTGCCCCAGAGCAAGCAACGCACTTTAATAGCAAAAACCTAGGTCATAAATTTATTTCTTGGTTAGTAACGTCACAGTAGACGTATAAACCGATACATTTTTTAGATAGATCGATAAACATTTATTAACTCAAAACGAATGCAGCACAAGCAGTGAATTATATATAAAATAAATCTAAATAAATAAATTTTAAAATTATATTTAAAATTTATATTTAAAAATTATTCATTTGGAAAATATCTTAAACCTGATATTTTTTTAAAAATAAAATAAACCTCAACCTCTATAAAATTCTCTTCAACCTAAATCTATATTTTTTATTAATTTTTGACCAACATTTAAAAAATAATAACTAATAGATACCATAAGTTCTCAAATTTGGTAAAATGCAGCAAAAATCGCCTTGACCTAAATATATAAGAAAAATTTTAAAAGTAACGAAATACCCCACGAATCAGATTAAAATTTCGCCTTTTCGCCTTATTTCGCATTTTAACGTAGAGTTAGTAAAGAACCAACGACCAGAGGTATATTTCCCGGGAAAACTCATGCAAAGTCACTCTCTGTCTGTCGCCAGTGCACATAACCAAGCAGTGCCCATTACTCCGGGCCTACTTATTCCCAAAGCGTATATTTTCTCGCGGCCAGTTCCGATCAGTGCGTTTGGCAACACATTCCGCCAGCCGGGCTCTGAATCCAGCAGTACGGGGGCGTTCACCTCCACATACCATACAAGCAAACAACTACAACACATAGTCTTACCTATATAAATATACAGGGTGTTTGGAGATGTCTACATTACAACTAGGGCTAACTACAATAAAGGGACAGATGAGATCGTATAAATTTAAAACTATTTCACGGGGTTTAAAAATTTGTATGAATAAATAATCAAAATACATTATGTATACTGATACTGGTTGCTACTTCTAGGTTAATATCGAAAACACGAATTTTTTGACTTAAAAGAATAGTTGAAATCGTATTAAAAGAAGTTTACAAAAATATACCATAACAATAGTGCTCAATATTATAAAGATAAGCGTATTATGAATCGACTACGAAATTTTCTTGGATGAAAGATAAATTTACCCGAAACTGTCATGTTTGATATCAATGTCCTTACTAATTTTCTTAATTATCTCTTAATAGGAGCACCCTGTATAAAGCAAACCTGTTTCGAAAATACGAAATCAAGAAACGCAATGATGGCAGATAAAATTTTGGCCAAGTAGCGGCGTAATTGACATTCGATTGCTTTATCTTCACGAGAGAAGATTATACTGCATGATTTTATAAATTTCTTGCCAGCTTTTGATTAACAAAGTCATTCACAAATATCTTTTCTAATGAAGCTTCAATCTACAAAATATTAATATATATTACAAGGTTTCGTACACAATAACAACCAATACAAGCAAGGTCATAGCTTGGAGCTAGATGATGCAGTATGATTTGTCCAGCATTATATATGTATATGGTAGAAGTTAGAACGCAAAGCTAGGATAGAAATGAAAGAAAAAAAGGGGGTGTGTGTTTACTGATCACACGATAGAAATGAAAACTACGATCGATTGTAGCCGAGTACAACCGATTCAACGTAACCGATCCATGCGTGATGGTTCAGTTTCTAAAGAAAAAAAATACCACCGCAATAATCCATTTAGCAATCTGTAAAAGATTTATCAAAAATCCGTCTGATCAAAACCACATTTGGCCTAGAAACAGGTTCTACTCGAATGCCAGGCCAGACTTGCAATGGTTCCGCATTTTCCATGTATTGTAAGGGTTCGTTAATTAGGACTTGTTTCTATCGTAAATTAGTACTTATCTACCTAGATATTACTGATTTTGACATACACACATCAACATTGTCTAATATTCCCTTGATATTCCATTTTGAAATGATTTGCTTACAAACTATTTGCTTTATAGAAAAAGTTTAAATATGGAATTAAACCTCTTTTGTTCCCATTTCAAAATTTGGAAAAAAATAAAAATTCTTGCCATACCTAGTTTTCTAAAGATATTATTTTCAGTTTTTGTAAAAATCAACAAAATGTTGAATATCCTTAGACAATGTTGATGTGTGTATCGACTGTTCTTACAGTCTTAGTAGATAGGTATTTATTTTATATTATGTGCCTATGTTTAAATCCCTCAACTGCAGACTGAGCTTTAATACATATTACTATAAATCATAGCAAGGTATATTACGGTATTTTTTTCTATAGTAATTAGCGAACCACAGACACAGCTATAACGTATATTTTTATTACGTCACCAAAATATGCCGATTAGAGCACGATGTATTTTGGTATTGTAAGACATGACGGCCGCAGAGCTAATGAGTGCAAAAATAATATATTATAGCAGATAGCCACCGTCTGTGGCAACTTGCTATACCATAATCTATAGCTAATATATATTATATTATAGCTCCAAGTCACGACAATTTATCTAGATATACCTTAGCCAAACTCGAATGTTAGTAAAGAAACCGTCAATACTTTCCCTAAAACTCGCTCTGTTGCCGCGTCTTTTCTTACGAAATTTACATTACTTGTCGATTAAAATTCTTCCTTCAATAAATTTTGCTTACAATCATATCTGTAACTCGACGCCAAGCAAACGAGTTTTAGTTATTTGTGACGTGGTTTGTTTACAAAAATTCAACAAGGAGTTTGGCTAAGGTATAGGTAGTAGAGTCTATGTAAAGTGCACTCTACTTAGTAAATAATTAAGCAAGTGGTTCTTGTATAGGTAGGTATTATACGTAATTACGGTGGGTAACCTATACTTAGCTTCCAGTATTTCTTCCAGTGGTTTCACTTAAAGTCGCTGATAGAATAGGTAGGTAAGTAGGTACCTATCGTACCGACTTCTTCGGTTAGATAATTTTGACGTAAAGTAAAGGAGCTCCAACTCAACTACGGATAGGCGGTGGATAGGTAGATTTTTTGAGTTCTTGAATCATTTGAATAAATTTAAATCCTGATAAATCAACTTTTATTCGATGTCATCAACCAGATTTAGTGCCCAAAGTTGTCTTGTGCTTACAAAGAGCCATTAAACTGTGGGAGGCATTCCATTCTAGGTCTGGACAAGTTTCACAATGTTACCAATATTCTGTGAAATCAATTGGTTCGGTGCCAAGCACCTTTATAAAGACAGATAATTTATAAGTAAGAGGAAAATTTAACGGCGTCTCCATGGACGAAGAAAAACTTTTCTTAGTCCATGATGGATGGCAGGCATTTTGGGTTCTGCCACAACTTTTTCATTACATCCATTCAACATAATATGTAAGTAAGTAGAACACGATTTGATGAAATTTGGTAAAATCATATTTTCCGTTTTGTTTAATGTTGTTTTCAAACTTTCTATGAGTCCGATAATTACATAAAAGTTTGGAAAGGTATAAATTATACACACACCCAGGTGGCGCTCGAAAACTGGTTTCAAATGTCGCTAAAATAAAAACACAAATATCTTACATCTGTATTCAAAATATTTACCTTAGACCACAGATATTATAATACTATACTACCGATACAAATCTAACTAATGTAGATGTTATAAATAAATAAATAATGCTGGACAATGCACACAGCATTATCTAGCCCCAAGCTAAGCAGAGCTTGTGTTATGGGTAGGTATACTTAATACAATCTATTACATAAATTGATTTTTTTTTTATACATAGAAAACGACCAGAACACCCGGAACAAATACTTGCATATCGTACAAATATTTGTCCCAAGGCAGAAAACGAACCCACAACCTACTGCGTCGCAGGCGGACCTTCGCCCACCGCACCACTGAGGTCGTTTTGTATGTAAATAATTAAATTATCGATAGGTATAAGTAATACATGTTGGTTATATTTGTTGAAACTCGAAATATCTATTGAGATGGAAGCCGAATAGCTATTTGATCAGAGATTTAACTATCTTCAATGATTCTATAGCACTCAAAATAACCCTCTCAATAGTATACATGGCACCTTAGGGCTCTTAAAACTCAGCCATATTGTTTATTAGACCTCTCACACTTAGTACATACTTGATTGTAAATCAAAAATAATAGAGTAAAAAAGTGTTGTCTATGACACGACCTCTTCAAGAGTTGCGGTCAGCAATGATAAAGTTTATCGATATTGCGTGTCGAACTGCTATAAGGTATTATATTATTGCTTCATTCCGCACAATACTGAATCTATAGTTTACTGGTTTAATAGTGATGTCATGGAAACCAGTTTCTTCTTCGAGGTAAGGTAAAATAATTGTTTGTCTAATTAAGTTTGTAGAAAGCAGTATTGATTTTGCTATTTTCTATGATGTTCTCTAACGCAATTTATAAATATACCTGAACATGTTCGTCTGTATCAGGATTATTATAGAAGTTAAGATTCGATGGATGCCTATTTTTTTTACCACAAATACTTTTAAGTGCTGTTTCCTTTCATGTTGATAACTTATATTTATTAATATTTTACTCTTTGGCAGGATTTTTTTTTAAAGTTAGGATCAACGTAGTTATTTATGAATCTTGATTACTTATTTGTTAATGTTCGTGTGGCACGGTGTAGTTCGCTATAAATGTATTGGGTAAGTAGTAAAAAAAGTACCCAGTATATAAAGGTTGGTTAGGTAACCAACCTTTATATACTGGGTGCTTTTTTTGGCGGGCAGTAAGGAACTTAAGCAATGTAGCTACAGGAAAATAGTCTAAGGAGACTTTCTATAGACATTATAAAACAAAATAAATTATCATAATAAAATAACCATTTTTTTTTTGTCAAATTTTATTCCCATTAGAATTAAAATTTACCTATCGTAACTATCAATTAGTTACGATAGGTAAATTTTAATTCTAAACTTTTTTTTTCTGATGCCAATTGATCCTGTTTCTTATACTTACTACTGATTAAAATATTCTATCGAACCAACTGAGGTTGGAGTATCTACGAGTACTAAAAAAGTCAGAAAACGCAAAAAAAAAAATCTGAACATTTAGCAGGAAATTATGGCAGCTTCTAAAACCATGTGAACCTTAATATCTAAAAAAACAAAAGACAAACTGACACCCTCACTGCCCCGCCCAAGAAATACATTTTGTGTAGTACCAACCTAACCACTCATTACCTTTCACTAGGTAGAAGGCGCATGTAATCTCTTCTTATTTTTATTTACTTGATTGGGATCGCATGTCTAAATTACATAACATGTTATAAGGAACCTTGTTGACCATATTTCTGCCCTGGTCTTATTACACAAATAACCTATGTAGCTAGAAATTTCTGTACAAAACAATATAATAAAATTACTCTTTATTGCACACCAAAATTAGACAGATACACAGGACAGGAAAGAAGTAATACAAATTTCGTTGTACAATGGGCGGCCTTATCGCTTTGAGCGATCTCTGCCAGGCAACCTCTGCTAAACAACATCCTTTTGCTAATAAACCATTTATAGGCAGACTGTTGTCTCATTTTTATTTGCTTGATTGCAATCGCATATCTAAATTACATAACATGCTATAAGGAACCTTGTTGACCATTTCTGCCCTAGTCCTATTACACAAACAACCTAGCTAGAAATTTCTATACATCCTTTTGCTAATTCACCATTTATAGTCAATCGTTCATGGTTGCGATTTTATCAATTTGTATATCGCGTAGGTTGGATATTACTTTCAACCGAACAGACTGGATAATTCTTAATCTTTAGGGTTCCGTACCCAAAGGGTAAACGGAATCCTATTACCATCTATTAGTACTGAGACTCTGCTGTCTGTCCGATTTTCCGTCTGTCACCGGGCTTGTATCTCATGAACCGTGTTAGTTACCTAATCAGATGAAATTTTCTATAACAACAAATACTAAAAAATAGAATAAAATAAATCTTTAACGGGCTCCCATATAACAAACGTGATTTTTTTGCCGTTTTTATAGATAATGGTACGAAACTCTTCGTGCGCGAGTCTGACTCGCACTTGGCCGGTTTTTTTAAGTTTCTGTCTTCTTTGTTTTTTGGCAATATGTGTCTGGTTCGTCACTTTTCTGCCAGTGTCTAGTTCAAGGAAATTTCATAGTCATGGAATGGAGGCGGGTTTAAAATAATAAAATGACCAGTAAAACATGAAATAGGTACACCAATATGATTTTACCATTGAACCATCTCTATTCTTAAAATAAGAGGAAAAAAACAGACTATAATAAGTATAAGGCTTTACTACGTAAATAAATAAAGCAGATATTTACAATTTTATCTTATTTACATCAATAAATTTACAAAGAAGAAATATTATTGAAGGGTAAAACGTAGGTACGGGAAAGTAAACATTTCATGGATCCGGGACGCGGAATATCAAGAGGGAGCCGGTTGCGGGCTGTATTTTTGGCTTTATCCAATGATAGTAATGACAATCACACATCTTCTTTTCAAACTTTCGCATTTATACTTGCACTATTCGCATGAGCGTTTTAAGTAGCTTATATCCCCGGGACATTGTTTACCTCTTTACCAAATTTCATTCCATTTGACAAATTGAATTCAAAATTCATTCGTTCAGCCGCTTTTGTGTGAAAATTTAACATGCAGACGGACAAGAGAGCTTCTGTTAGGTACTTTCGGTTTTATAATTTTAGTATAGAATAGATGCCTAAGTTAGTAGTAAGTAGGATTGCATAGATCACAACCTAATCGGTCAGAAAATGCCACGCACCACCGCACAATTGTCAATGGTTTAGGTCAATCACCTATAGCTAGATCTACTATGGCTTCCGATATTATGAATGCATGCGGGCGATTTAATCTCTAATCAGCATAATTAGCCTACTTGTTTGCCTATTTTGTAATCTTATACTTATGCCTAGGTAAGTTGATATTTTTACCGACTTCAAGAAGGAGGTTCGATGTTTCGTAGTGTATGTTTTTAAGGTTCCGTTCCTAAAAAGGAAAATATAGGTTAGAGAAGATTTTTTGAAGTTTCCTATGGAATCATACACACAGACTTTCACGTTTATTATATTAGTAGAAATTAATATTAGTAGATGTCTAAATTTTCAAGTGGCGACTTTAAGTTAGAATTCGAGCCTAAATAGTTTTATTTGATGCGTGATTGATGTGATGGATGACACATGGATGAAACGACGAATGAAAAGACTCCTTGTTTACGCCCGGCGCCCGTTGCCATAGAAACCATTTGTTACCGAATGTGAAAATTATCATGTGATGATGTTTTAGTTTGTTTTATTTATACATAAGTACAGTTGTTTTTCGTCTCGTCGGTTAAAAATGTTGCTACCTTTCTTATTGACCCTAATAACAGGATAGCATCATACTAAGTGCTGTCAAATTAGTTATGTTTCATGAACATCTGAGTTAACACCATTGACTGTAAAAAAAAATATGCGCAGACTCCACCTGACCCAATATTCTCCATTTCCAGGGCGATTACATATGGATCGAGCCGGTGTCAGGGCGCGAGTTCGACGTGGCCATCGGGGCCCGGGTGCTGGCAGCAGAAGGCCGCCGGATCCGCGTCCGGGACGACGACAACCAGGAGCAATGGCTGCCGCCGGAGCGACGCATCAAGGCCATGCATGCCACCTCCGTGCATGGAGTCGAGGATATGATCTCACTGGGCGATCTGCACGAGGCTGGAATACTCAGGAATCTGCTTATTAGATACAGCGAAAATCTCATTTATGTAAGTAGCTTTATAAGATCAGATACTCAATCACAATATCTGAGATAAATTTTGATACAGTGAAATAATGATAAATGATACTGGACATTTCACACAACACTATCTAGCCCCAAGCTAAACAGAGCTTGTTTTATGGGTACTAGACCAGAACGATAGCGAAGAGATAAATGTCTGCAGATCGTACAAACATTATATAAGAATCGGTACTTTGCTGTGAGAATGATGTCTCATTCTTTGGGAAAACCTAACCATTACCTATACCTTATGTTTAACCACAATCATAATCCACAAACAAGACGGATACAAATATTTAACAATGTCCCAAATTTTTCGTTTTCGGCAGGATTCGAACTCACCCTCTGTACTGCAACTTGATCGAACACAATTAATATAATATAGCAATTAATTAATATAGCCCCAGTGCGAGTTACGCACTTTCAAGCAAAAACCTAAGACGTATACAATTTTCCGTGAAATAAAAAACCCTGGGGTTTTCGATGGACACGTGGCAGAAGCAAACGCGGATTTTTCTCAATTTTTAGGGGAATGCTCATCTTGAAAGCTGGCAAGAATCTTTCTATCTCTTTCCTTTTTTTCGAGAATGTACCCGTATACAAATACAACCTCAATTTTTTGTGAAAAGGATAGACATAGGATCTCGCGTTCATAAGAGCGGGACAGGGCATAACAATGCAAAACCAAAAATCTAGTCTTAGCTTATTATCTTATTATTAATTAGGACATTATTGGAAAAACCGAATCATATAAAATTATCTTTATAAGTACTTAGTTCTATTACCATACTTATTCACAAGAGTTTTAGTAAAAATTAGAGGTAACTGCGACTTTTTTCTATCAACATAATTCTATAACACGATTCCATAAGGAATCGTGTTATAGATAGAGATAGAGTAAGTCCTAAACTTTACCATATTATATAAATTTCAAAGTTAAATAATAAGTAGTTTGGAAGTTAAGGAGATCTGGTGGAGTTGATTTGAGGTAGTAAAGTATAAGTTTTAGTAGCTCAACTTAACTCTCATAAGAAACAGACAACAATGTTTATAAAACAAACGCGACAACGGTATAAGTGGATTATCAATAACAAAAAGAGGATGTTTTGATCTGGTTTTTACGAGACGACGCTACAACAAAGACTAACTCGTGTAACATTAAAAACGGACTACGTTCTCCATTCTGAATTAAGTGGTTATCACGCTTCAATAGTTACAGCTATATCTTTATTTACATTTCATAGCTGATCACATGTTGTGACTCCGTTATTTTTTGTACAGGTTTTTTTATTCTGATTAGAGTTAGAACCATAGAGCAAAACAAATTTAGTCGCAGTTAGAACCAAGCTTTTGTTAAAAATGATAAATGAGAGTGAAGAATGTCGATGTATGGGCAGACTACGCCCTAATACTCAAACGAAACTCACATCTCAAGTCTCAAGTCGTGTTTTTTGTAAATTTCGACGACCTCTGTGGCGCGGTGGGCGAAGGACCGCCTGTGTCACAGGAGGTTGCAGTTCGATTCTCGCATTGGAACAAATATTACTATGATCTGCAGATATTTGTTCCGGGTGTCCTGGTCGTTTTCTATCTATACTAGGAATATTTATGCGAAAGTGTGTTTGTTTGTCTTTCCTTCTTTCACGCCCTAACTAAGCAACAAATCGACTTGATTTTTGGCATAGAGTTAGTTGAAAGGATGAAGAGTAACATTTTTATACCATAAATCAGTTCCCATGGGATAGAAATAACTTTAATCACCTCATGCAAAGCCTCGGGCAGCAGCTAGTGTATAAAGAAAAATATCTATCTATATTGTATTATGTATATCAGTTATCTAGTACCCATAACAAAATAGCTTAGGGCTAGATAATGTTATGTGAATGGCCTCGGGCAGCAGCTAGTGTATAAAGAAAAAATTCTATCTATATTGTATTATGTATATCAGTTATCTAGTACCCATAACAAAATATCTTAGGGCTAGATAATGTTATGTGAATGGTCCAACATTTTTTATTTATTAGTTTCTAATGAAAAATTTTCAATCAAAAATCTTGAGACGTGCTTAAATCTCGGTTGCGTTTGAGTATTCTGTCGGGGGACAATACAAATTTGTTTTCATCGATGTTTTCGTTAATTCAGCAGAAATAAAACTAGACTAAACACGTGAAGGTATAGAAACCTACTTTCCTAAGCTAATCAAAAATATTTACATTTCAGACGTACACCGGTTCAATATTAGTAGCAGTGAATCCCTATCAGATACTACCAATATACACAGCAGACCAAATCAAACTATACAAAGAGCGGAAGATCGGAGAGTTACCCCCTCACATATTCGCGATAGGCGACAATGCGTATGCGCACATGAGGAGGTATGCACAGGACCAATGCATCGTCATCAGTGGGGAGTCAGGAGCAGGGAAGACGGAATCCACTAAGCTGATCCTGCAGTACCTTGCTGCGATCAGTGGGAAACATTCCTGGATTGAACAACAGGTATTCTAAAATTCTGATGTACCTATCTATAGGTAACTTTAATAACTTAGTGTTAGATGATAAAAATCAAAAACTTTCAGTGTTTTCAATTTAATTCAATAACGTTTATTTCTTTAAGCTTACAAAATGATCACTAAGACAAGTCTAATTTAATACTATAAACAGGTTTATAAATTAAATAGTTATTATTAACATATACAAAATAAGGTGTTTAATTTAAAATAAGGGTTTAATTTACATAGTGCTTGTGGTGTAGGTAGGTAATGTTTGATTACCCACAGGCACAAGACTATATTTGTAGCCATCGAGTACTACTATCTTTAGGTTGATTATGATTATTTCACCATTCATTAGATACGATGATTTTTAGAACGCAGATCTGACGTTTCTTGGTAATAACGGATTAGCACAATTTATTATCTTAAGATTACTTTGATATGATTTGAGTGATTTAGACTTAATGCGGTTATTTAATTGATTTCAGATCTTGGAAGCCAATCCAATCCTAGAAGCCTTTGGAAATGCAAAAACAGTGAGGAACGACAACTCCTCGCGTTTCGGAAAGTACATCGACATTCACTTCAGCAATAATGGAGTCATCGAAGGTGCTAAAATCGAGCAATACCTTCTAGAAAAGTCTAGAATAGTCTCCCAAGGGCCAGATGAAAGAAACTACCATGTGTTCTATTGTTTGCTGGCCGGATTGTCCAAGGACGAGAAGAAGAAATTGGAGTTGGGAGATGCGTCGGAATATCGTTATCTATCAGCTGTGAGTTTAGTCAGTCTACGTGATAATATTTTAAAAGACTAATGATAACTTTATTTGATTCAATTATGTCTTATCTTTTACAGGGCGGCCAGTTCTCATGCGAAGGCCGTGATGACGCAGCTGAATTTGCAGACATACGTTCTGCCATGAAAGTGCTTCTGTTCAGTGAAGCAGAGATATGGGAAATTCTGAAACTCCTAGCGTCTGTTCTACACTGCGGAAACATCAAGTATGAAGCCACAGTAGTAGACAATCTCGACGCCACTGAAATCACAGAACAAGCTAACGTCAGAAGAGTTGCCAATTTACTAGGAGTGCCAGTTCAATCGCTTATTAACGCTCTTACGAGGAAAACCCTGTTTGCTCACGGAGAAACCGTCATATCAACGCTAAGCAGAGACCAGTCTGTGGACATTCGAGACGCTTTCGTCAAAGGCATTTATGGCCGACTCTTTGTTACAATTGTAAAGAAAATCAACGCTGCCATTTACAAACCAAAGTCCACGATGAGAACGGCGATTGGCGTTTTGGATATATTTGGGTTCGAGAACTTTGATCAGAACAGCTTTGAACAGTTTTGCATAAACTTTGCAAACGAGAACTTGCAACAGTTCTTCGTACGACATATATTCAAATTGGAACAGGAGGAATATAACCACGAAGGCATTAATTGGCAACATATTGAGTTTGTGGATAATCAGGACGCTTTAGACTTGATTGCTCTAAAACAGTTGAACATTATGGCTCTCATAGATGAAGAGTCAAAATTCCCTAAAGGCACGGACCAAACGATGTTGGCTAAGTTGCATAAAACCCATGGTCTGCACAGAAACTACCTCAAACCAAAGTCTGACATCAACACTAGTTTCGGTCTGAACCATTTTGCTGGCATTGTATTCTACGACACGCGAGGTTTCCTCGAGAAAAACAGAGACACATTTAGTGCAGACCTGTTACAACTAATCCACGTTTCAACCAACAAGTTCTTACAGCAGATATTTCACGAAGATATCACAATGGGTTCAGAAACTCGAAAACGCACTCCAACTCTTTCGACGCAGTTCAAAAAATCATTAGACCTTCTGATGAGGACCTTAGGAACATGCCAACCGTTCTTCATCCGATGCATCAAGCCGAATGAATTTAAAAAACCCAAAATGTTTGACCGCGGTCTTTGCTGCAGGCAGTTGAGGTATTCCGGTATGATGGAGACGATCCGGATCCGGAGAGCTGGTTATCCAATCAGACACAGTTTCAAAGAGTTTGTTGAAAGATACCGCTTCTTGATATCAGGTGTTCCACCGGCGCATAAAGCCGACTGTCGGCCGGCAACGGCCAAAATCTGTGCTCAAGTGCTGGGGAAATCAGATTATCAGCTGGGTCATACCAAAGTGTTCCTGAAAGATGCTCATGATTTGTTCCTTGAGCAAGAGCGAGACCGAGTTTTGACGAGGAAGATCCTGATACTGCAACGGTCTATCCGTGGTTGGGTTTATAGGAGACGTTTCTTGAAGATGAGGTCAGCTGCCGTGCTGATTCAACGACACTGGCGAGGAAAGCTACAGAGACTTCGCTACCAGAAAATGAAAGTGGGGTATGCTCGTCTCCAAGCGTTGATCCGGGCACGAGTCTTGGCTCATCGATTCAGGCATTTGCGAGGACACATCGTTTCTTTACAAGTAAGTAGCAATCATAGGCAGGATGTGACCAAGCAGAACAAAAAACATTAAAATGTACCTTGTTTCTAGGCTGCAGCTCGTGGCTATCTCGTCCGTCGCTCGTACGGCCACAAGATGTGGGCTATCCTCAAGATCCAAAGCCACGCGCGTCGCCTGATCGCCATGCGCCGATACAAGCGCATGCGTCAGGATGCGATCGCACACAACGAAGCGCTGCGCCTGCGCAGGCAGGAGGAACAGAGGCTACAGCACCAAGGCAACACGCGTGCTAAGGAGATCGCCGAACATAATTATAGGGTGAGTTTTGAATAATTTCACTTAGTTTTGTTTAGATTATTTGGTCTCTCCCGCTGCTAATGAGATTAGGTTTTGACATGGAGGTCTTCAGATTTGACGTTGTTTCTAGATTCTTTTGTTTCCTACGACTTGTGGATAGTGTTAGTTATTGCTCTGAGGGATAGGGTCAGTCAGGGAAATAAAATTCGTTGTTTTTTATCAGTGCAGGTACTAACTGATTAAAATCTTTGTCGGTGTATTTTGAAAGCTATCTTAAAGATCTGATATACTATCTTTGTCATATTTGATCGCTTTTTCTAGAACAAGAATAACCTATTAAGTAAGATTAGATTTCTGTGATAGCTAATGGTCTCCAAAACAAAAATATTAACTTTATCAATATTGTGAGATGAAAGCGATACTAAAATCTTGTTTTTAGTCATGTACTTGCTTTAATCAAAATATTAATTAAAATACGATTTCGCGATTATTTTAAACATGCTACTGAATTACTTCATTTTGCTGATAACTTAGTTCCAGCTGAAAATGCTATTTAAATGTTAGCAGACATGGAACATTCCAATTTTAAACAGCGTTCTTTTATAAAATATTCGACCTACCAAACGATTCTTAGTTGAGAAGAACAGATGGTCGGCATTTATGAAGTCTCTATAGAAATTTATTGTTATTATCTAATTATTTGTATCTATTAATAAAAAGTGTATTTACCACGATTGGTGTTGTGTTGAGTTCCTATTCGGGCACAGCTACTTACGAGTAGATGTGCCATGATCACGGATTATCTGAAGTAATAGACAAATCTTATTTCCTGTTATTCTGTCTTTTGTAAATCAAATCATTTACAAATCTTGTTAGATGATATACTTAAATGCTTTTAATATTTGAACAAGATAAGGAATACCAAGGTCCTCAACTTAAAGTAACATGATTAAAAAAACTAAGTGTAGTGTCTAATTACATTCAGAGTTTAGGGTATTATAAGAAAGCTTTCTTTAAAAAGTGTTCGCATACCGGACTTAGAATAAAACTGAATGAAATTGCACAGCATTGAACAGCAGTGGATAATTTTCTTTGCCATTTGCCAAAACAACAAAGAACTGATTTCAATGCCGTTTTTTGATAAATGCGATTGTACCACGTGCCAGTCCATCTGATATTACCAAAGTTTTTTCCGATAAGTACCAAAAGCACTGAAAATAGGTACCAATTTGCTTATTTATGACGTAGGTAGGTGCATGATAAAACGAGTAATCAACCGAGATTGAATTGATTACTAATAACAAGCAGCTTAGCGACTAGCAACTCTTTTATCTAAGATAGGATTTCATTCTTATTGTTATAATACTTCAGACGCTGATTTCAACAGTGTGAGGTTAGTCGTTGCTTGAGACAAAGTGCAGTGAAAGCTCTGAATATGTACGAAAGTTTTGTGCGAAAGTTTTCATTAAGTATTCGGTTTGAGGGTGACCTATGACGCCATTTTGTAAAAAAAGATAGGCATAGGATTTCGCGTTTATAGGAGTGGGACACAGCAGAGCGGCGTAAGTGCAAAGTTCAACTTTTTGCTAATTAGGTATCTAAAAAAAAATATACTTATCTAGTAATTTTGAAAATAAAGATCACACACCGTCTGCTTTATAATGTTTGTGAACTTAGACTTTATTGAATAGCGAAGATTTATTGTACATTTAAGAACAAACTATGGATTTTTTCCATCTATTTTTCTATAGTTATCCTAATATTATAAATGCGAAAGTATGTTTCTTTGTCTTTCCTTCACGTCAAAAATTACAAACGTCATTGAACAACTACCTAATCGACTTGATTTTTGGCATAAAGTTAGTTGAAAGGATGGAGAGTAACATAGACTTTTTATCCCATAAATGGGATAAAAAAAACATTAAACAAATTTGCGGACTGTCAATAATTTTTCATAATCTAGCTGGCAAAAGTTCAATTTTATAAACGTTTTCAATACATATACATAGGTACCTACAACCACAGAATTTTATCACAAGAACTTAGAATTAGTTAAATCTTCATCGCACCTTCGTTCCGCGTCGTCAATCATCGTCATACATACTCGATCAACCGAAGATTATTGTGCAATATGATTTAGGTGCCGTGCCGATACTGTAGCCAGTTGTAGTATTAAATAATTGGCACATAATCCTTGAGCTATGTTCTATGTAACAGTCTGAAACAATGTTTTGTATGCGTGAAGTTATAGTTTGTTGGAAACTTAAAGGAACATCATGTGGATTCAGTGTGTTTTTAACTATTTAGAGTTCGATTTACGATATGTTAGTATTGTTTTGTTCTAGTTTTTCTGTTGTTTGTAGATAATTTGACCGTGAATTTGATACAAGTGTGCTTATTAGTTGTAGTTTTAAGTTTCTTTTCCTTATTTTCTTTTATGTATTTGGTATTTACAGCTGCTGTAAAAAGTAAATGCAATTCTAATTAGTAAATTATCACATCTAGGTAATTTATTTCTCAACCGATCGAAATTAATAACGAGAAATTAGGCAACATTTGATAGGAAAGTAGGTAAGTTTTACATAATTATCTGTAAGTAATACGTTTACTGACCGACGGCAAGTAATACTAGATTGTATAGATTAGTATTATATTAGTGTTTGATGTGAAAAGTCCTAACATGCGTCCCGGCAAGGAATTGTCTTACGATATTATAATGCCGTCTCGGTTTTGGAAGTTGCTGGATACATTTTTACTATGCATAGTATGTAAAATACCTGTTGAATGCTATATATTATATATATATTTTCGTAAAAATAGATTTTTTTAGTCAGATCAGACCGTTTTCGTTACCTCAGATGAACGTAGGATCCTAGGATCTTTGCCTCAGATCTATAGAAAGTTCATGTCAAAAACGTTTATGTGTTGTTAACGATTAGTTCTTACTGATATAATAATACCTAGCTTTAATTTGGTGGTATTCTTTTTCAGGAGCGCATGTACGAACTAGAGCGGCGCGACGCAGAACTAGCCCTAGAAGAGAAGAGGCAGCTTGAAGCGAAGAGGACTCTTCTTCAAGAAGCAGCTCGAAAGCAAGACGAGCCGGTGGATGACAGCAAACTAGTGGAGGCCATGTTTGATTTCCTACCGGACTCTAGCAGTGAGGCACCGGCACCTAAGGACACTTCAATGTTCAGTGATCTACCGCAACAGAGGGCTGATCAACAGGAGGTAGGTTTTACCGTTTTGAAAGTTTTTAGAATTTTAATCAAAGTTTCATAGAATATAACACTAGTAGGTGAACTTACTAGACTTATTACTTAGGTACGTATTCGTTTCGTTTCCGTAAACTCATAATGTCCGTGACAAACACACTAAGGTTCCTATATACGAAATCAGCGCATTTTACTCACATGATGTTAATCCGATTCAAGCGCTAAACCAAGTTAAAGAGGTGTCATGTCACACAATAGGTACATTACGAATGTGAACTCGAACAAGTGTGAAACTGAACTTAGTTTTGTTGATCTTAGTTTTGGCAGCAAACGGTGAAATTGGACCTAAAAGTGTATTCAGTTAAAAGATCATAAACCCAAACCCACGAAAGGGTTCGAATAATACCTTTAAAGTGGATTTAGAAATGATTTTTTTTAATAAGAATTAGAATGAAAGAAGATTGATTAATTAAGATAAAAATTTCAGGGTCGTGAGTTGCCGTTTCACATAGTCTTAAAGAATACCGATAATTTAAACAGATCAATAACATTACACAAACTAACAAATCCACAGATGGTAACACCCATGCAGACCACGTCAGAGGATGAAGAGGACCTCTCGGAGTTCAAGTTCCAGAAGTTCGCAGCCACCTACTTCCAAGGCAACGTCACTCATCAGTACTCGAGGAAACCTCTCAAGCATCCTCTATTACCACTGCATACTCAAGGCGATCAGTTGGTATGTTTACTTTGACTTATCTATAAATAGTAGTTAGTGCCATTACTCTTATCAAAAACTTTGATTTTTACGACAGTTCAATTAGCAAATAAAATGGCTAAACAGATAAGAAATAACATATCCAATACATAATCGTATCATTTCAAAATTATTTGTTTCTTCCAGGCAGCACAAGCTTTATGGGTCACCATACTCCGGTTCACGGGAGACCTCCCTGAGCCACGGTATCATACGATGGATCGAGACAACACCTCCGTCATGTCCAAGGTCACAGCAACGCTTGGGCGGAACTTCATCAGGTCTAAGGAGTTCCAAGAAGCTCAGATGATGGGCGTGGATCCCGACGCGTACACTAACAAACAGAAACCGAGATCTATCAGACATAAACTGGTGTCGTTGACCTTGAAGCGGAAGAACAAGATGGGAGAGGACATTAGGAGAAAGCTGCAGGTTTGTGTGCTCAACAACATTTGGGTATACATACACATAGCTTGAGCATTGCAATAGTATGGCTGACTTTTTTTTATGGTTTTAGGACGAGGAGTACACAGCAGACAGCTACCAATCCTGGCTGGAGTCTCGCCCAACGTCCAACCTGGAGAAACTACACTTCATCATCGGCCACGGAATCCTACGCGCTGAACTGCGTGATGAAATATACTGCCAGATTTGCAAGCAGCTCACCAACAACCCTTCGAAGTCTTCACACGCAAGAGGATGGATTCTACTCTCACTGTGTGTTGGTTGCTTTGCTCCAAGTGAGAAATTTGTCAGCTACCTCCGAGCTTTCATCAGAGAGGGCCCACCCGGGTATGCACCGTACTGCGAAGACCGACTGAAGAGGACTTTCAACAATGGCACCAGAAACCAACCACCATCCTGGTTGGAGCTTCAAGCAACCAAGTCTAAAAAGCCTATAATGTTACCCATAACATTTATGGACGGCAATACAAAAACTTTGCTGGCAGATTCGGCGACAACTGCGAGAGAATTGTGCAACCAGTTATCCGACAAAATCGCTCTGAAAGACCAATTTGGCTTCTCGCTTTACATTGCATTATTTGATAAAGTCAGTTCGCTGGGTAGCGGAGGCGACCATGTAATGGATGCAATTTCTCAATGTGAACAATATGCAAAAGAACAAGGCGCTCAAGAGAGAAACGCTCCTTGGAGACTGTTCTTTAGAAAAGAAATATTCGCTCCGTGGCACGATCCTACAGAGGACCAGGTAGCGACAAATCTGATTTATCAACAAGTGGTAAGAGGCGTCAAGTTTGGCGAATATAGATGCGACAAAGAAGAAGACTTGGCCATGATAGCAGCTCAGCAATATTACATCGAATACGGTCAAGATATGAACAATGAACGTCTTTACACACTACTGCCAAACTATATACCAGATTATTGCCTAACCGGCGTTGAAAAAGCAGTTGACCGCTGGGGTACTCTCGTAGTACAAGCTTATAAAAAGAGTTATTACGTAAAAGAAAAAATACCCGCATACCGAGTGAAGGAAGACGTAGTGAGTTACGCTAAATTCAAGTGGCCGTTACTTTTTTCGCGATTCTACGAAGCTTATAGGAATTCCGGGCCGAATCTCCCGAAAAACGATGTGATCATTGCTGTGAACTGGACGGGTGTTTACGTAGTGGATGACCAGGAACAAGTGCTGCTAGAACTGTCTTTCCCGGAGATAACAACAGTGTCGAGTCAGAAAACTAACAAAGTGTTCACACAGACCTTTAGTCTTGCGACTGTGCGAGGTGAAGAGTTCACATTCCAAAGCCCTAATGCAGAAGACATCCGCGACTTAGTAGTTTATTTCTTAGAAGGGCTGAAGAAGAGATCAAAATTCGTTATTGCGCTACAAGATTACAAGGCACCAGGGGAGGGTTCCAGTTTTTTAGCATTCTCCAAAGGAGACCTTATAATTTTAGAGGAGGACAGTACCGGGGAGTCTGTGCTGAACAATGGATGGTGCATCGGTCGCTGTGAGAGGACTATGGAGCGTGGAGACTTCCCAGCCGAAACCGTCTACGTACTTCCGGCTCTGACCAAACCTCCGCCAGATATTCTAACACTGTTCTGTCAGGAGGGCGCGTCACACGGCCGCAGAGCACCGACGAACACATTCAACGGCACCGAGACCCGAGACAAGCCGCACACGTTGTTAGAATATGCTTTGGATCACTTTAGACTACCACCAAAACGAACCGTGTCTAAAGCGTTGACATTATCTACAGCAAAGAGAGGTGGTTCCGAAGAATTATGGCGGCACTCGAGAGAACCGATCAAATTACCGCTTTTGAAAAAGCTCCAAGCGAAAGAAGAACACGCAGAGGAAGCTTGCTTTGCGTACACAGCTATCCTCAAATACATGGGAGACCTACCCTCCAAGCGTCCACGAATAGGAAACGAGTACACAGACCACATTTTCGATGGACCTCTCAAACATGAAATTCTGCGAGACGAAATCTACTGCCAAATAATGAAACAATTGACTGATAACCGGAACAGAATGTCAGAAGAAAGAGGCTGGGAGTTGATGTGGCTGGCGGCAGGACTATTCGCTTGCAGCCAAGGATTGCTTAGAGAATTAACGTTATTCCTTAGAACTAGAAGGTATCCAATTGCTCAAGACTCACTCCAAAGACTCCAGAAGACCCTGCGGAACGGCCAAAGAAAGTATCCGCCTCACCAAGTAGAGGTCGAAGCTATTCAGCACAAGACAACGCAGATCTTCCACAAAGTCTACTTCCCAGACGACACGGACGAGGCGTTCGAGGTCGACTCTTCGACACGAGCAAAAGACTTCTGTCAGAACATCGCTCAGAGACTGAATCTCAGATCAAGTGAAGGCTTTAGTTTATTCGTTAAAATAGCTGATAAGGTGATATCTGTGCCGGAGGGAGATTTCTTCTTCGATTTTGTGCGGCATCTGACTGACTGGATCAAGAAAGCTAGACCTACGCGGGACGGCATTACTCCACAATTTACTTATCAGGTAAGCTTTAATTCTACTTCCTACATAAATAGTAGCTTGTTCTAAAGGTAACTAACTGAATAAGCTTTTTTTCTGTACTAATATCATAGAAAGCAAAGATTTGTTTGTTTGAATTGAATAGGCTCCGAAACAACTAGACCGATTTGAAAAATTATTTTACCATTAGAATCCTACATTATTCCTAGTGAACATAGGCTATAGAAAATACCCGTGCGAAGCCGGGACGGACTACTAGTCTTTTATAAATCGAAATCAGTTCATTAGTTTGTAAACTACGATGCCACAGGCAGACATACATACACACAGACACAAAACGCACGTCATCCTTGTAACTCTCTTTTTGCAAAGGGTTAAAGTTCTTAACCAATCACAATAACCGTGTAACCGTGTGCCCAGCAGGGTCTAAAGTGAAACTAAATACCTACGTAGATTTTAAGCACCTTTGTACACCTATAATAAATATACAATAAATGATTGAGTATAACAACGTGATCAAAATTGTTTAGTTTTTCACAAGAAAAAGATTTTTTATTCATAACAAACCTTCATATCTCAACCTCTTATCCGTATCAGGTATTCTTCATGAAGAAGCTATGGACCAACACCGTCCCTGGCAAGGACCGCGCCGCCGACGTCATCTTCCACTTTCACCAGGAACTGCCGAAGCTCCTCCGCGGTTACCATCGATGCGGGAGAGAGGAGGCGGCCAGACTCGCAGCGCTTGCTTATAGGGCCCGGTTCGGAGATAATAAGCAGGAGTTGCAAACGATACCGTGAGTAGTAGTATTTAATATAATACCAAAGATATATTGTAAAATCGAAAGGAAAACATATGAAGGTCCAATCTTCCATGATTTAGAATTTAGAACTTCATGATTTTAACAGGACTAAGACAACACTGTAACAAAGAACAGCGAACAGCACTTGAGAATAATTTTATGTTAAAGTATAATTTTTGCGGCAACGTTTGCTGTTGTTAATTTGTTATTAATGCATAGGTAAACAAAATTACCTAAAACTAATCAAGAGTTACATAATTTTATACTGCAAAAAGTTGCTCTACTACAAAGAGTTACTTCTGTGGGGATGACAGTTTTATTTCATTTATTTCCACCGTAGGTATTACATAGGTATACACATGGATGTCGTTAATTCTAAGCAATTTGAGTAGGTCTAATACATATAATAGGTACACAAGTTATTCATATTATAAAAGGAAACACCGGGATTTTACAAAGCAAGAAAAACAGAACGACAGTAATTTCTATTGTAGATAGATACCATAAAATAATTAGAGTTGGCTGTAATAACGGCTCAGTGTTTATAAAGTGCAGTGTGCCTTAATGACAAGTGAGCAACGCAATCAAGAGAAAAAAAACAGTCCACATACTAAGCGCTACGGCTAGCTCTAAGCTAGTGTCGATTCTACGCAACGTAGAGCGTAGCAATAGTCGTAGCAATATATCGCGGCGTAGCACTCATGCTACAGCTACGCCCTACGATGCAACGCTATGACTCGTAGGACCCACACTACGGCTACGGCGTAGCTCACTGTACAACTCGCACCCTCTTCTGTTTTATTTCACGCGCTAAGCCGCGGATCAGCTACTCGCTACGGTGCTACGCTACACCCTAAGACTCGTGGCCCTTCATAGCGCATAGAAAAGACATCAACGCGCATTACTTTTATTTTCCTGTACGCGCTAAAACGCGGCTACAGCAACGTACTCGTAGCTCTCCGTAGCACATTGAAAATATAATATCTACGCGCACCACTTCTGTTTTTATAACTTACAGTGTAGCTCTACGTAGCGAAAGAAAAGCGTTTTCACAAGTTTAGGTTCAGTTCAAATAGTTACTTTGACGACCTCAGTGGCGCAGCTACATACTTCCTTCTACGTACTGTTAATCCTTCTACGTACTGTTAATTCGACGACTGATGTGGCGTGGCAAGGCGGGCGAAAGTCCGACTGCGATGGAGGAGGTTGCGGGTTCGATTAAAGCCCCGGATCAAATATTTTACAAATGTATGCTATGTATTAACTCAGTTATCAAATACCCTTATCACAAGCACTGCTTTCCTTAGTGTTGCATGGATTGTCTAGCATTATTTATTTTGTTTCGTATTGCAGCCAAATGCTCCGAGAGCTTATACCAGCGGATCTCGTAAAGATGCAAAGCTCAGCGGATTGGAAACGAGCCATCGTAGCCTCGTACAACCAAGACGCCGGCATGACCCCTGAAGACGCCAAGATCACATTCTTGAAGGTCATCTACCGGTGGCCGACGTTCGGGTCCGCCTTCTTCGAGGTGAAACAGACGACAGAACCAAATTATCCTGAGCTGCTGCTGATTGCGATCAATAAGCATGGAGTTAGTTTGATCCATCCGCAGTCAAAGGTAAATACAGTCGTAATATTACCATTACAATTAGTTTGTAATATTGCACTTTTAGGCAGGCTCAACAGGACTTTAAAAAAAAGTTAAGAAAATTCACTGTTCAAGGACCATTAGACGGGTGTTAAATGCAGGCAAAGAAAGCCAGCCAGTTATAACAGAAATGTTATTATAATAGGAAATTATATCTATTTGACAAGTCTGGCGCGCAGAAAAGAGGGCATTTCTTTCATAAATATAGTTCGGCAACGCGCCTCTTGTGGCGTCTGTATGAACCACGTAAGACGTCTGGTCTGATCTCAAAGTAGGCGTGATCGAACCTGATGGGTGTGTAGTGCAGCCGTTGAGACACAGATGGCGTTGTGTTTACAACGGGTTATTCTCCATGAAAGTCTCTGAAACAGTTCCTATATTCAAAATAAATTATTGTTTTCTCCACGAACAGCTTGCGTTTGTTTGTCTTAAAGTCTTCGTAAAGTGAGGGCTAAGATAAGAATACATATATAAAACTCACTAGTTCATCCAATAATCTATCTTTTTCAGGATATCCTGGTCACACACCCCTTCACAAGGATATCAAACTGGTCATCAGGCAACACGTACTTCCATATGACAATAGGAAACCTAGTGCGAGGTTCCAAGCTTCTTTGCGAGACCTCACTCGGGTATAAAATGGATGACCTTCTCACATCATATATTTCTCTTATGCTCACCAATATGAATAAACAGCGGTCAGTAAGGGTCAAGTAAGGTCAGGGTCAGGGTCAGAGGTCAATTAATAGGAATCTTCAGTTGTGAATCGAGCAGTCTGACTAGAGATGTAAGGTTTGGATATTATTGTAATACGTATTTTGCTTTATAATTTTTAACTATGTGTATTTATATAAATAATCTTGTCTTAATATCCAATTCCTATAGCAGAATGATTTTTGTAAATCGTAAGAATCATTATATATAAAAATAAGGATTATATAATAATGCTGGACGTTCCAGATAATATTCTAGATGAAACAGGGTCTCCTTAAATTGTGTTGAAGGGATTAGTAACATTAATGTTTTACTACAAAATTCTTACGCTAGTTTTGAGCTTACTTATACAGGGTGAGCCTGTTTGGCGATGCTAACGAGACGTGATCGAGACGTCTCCTTTTTTCATTTAATTTGGTAAAGCGCCTCTATCGTACGTACAGGGAACTGATTGACGATGTCATCGAGTCTTGATCGCGACCACTCATATTTGTATGGGATTTGTGTAGTTATATTTGTATGGGATTTGTGTAGTTATATTAGTATGGGATTTGTGTAGTTCCGTTCGATAGAGGCGCTTTACCACACGTCTCGTTAGTATCGCCAAGGCTCTCGGAACTCGGGGCTCAGAATTTTTGATTTTAGATCGGATATTCAATAAAATGAAACAGAAGCCATCTTAGCACAATTATTAAATTCAAAATTCGAAAATTCTTTATTTCCATAAATACAAAAATGTACACTTAGAAAAAGTCAAATTCTTAAAATAAAACACTGGGAATAAAACACTAGGAGACCCTGCAATCAAATAATATTAAATTCCGTCCTTATGAATCATTAAGTGTTTTGCTACCTACATATATCATAGGTATATTATTTTTGATATTATTACGTAATTTAGTCTATAGGTAATGTATTACAAAATATAAGTCTTACTAAGAAACTATGGTAGAATGTATAATTTTGAGAAGCTGTTTAAAATGTTAACTTTTTACTAAGGTTTTAGATGGTAGATAGTTAAAGATCTGTTAACGTAATTAAGGTGATCGGATATCTACTATGAGTTACTTTTGATAGCAAAATTGTTTAAGTAACCGATCTTTTTCAATTTAGTAACTTTGTTTTGCAATGTTTTAAGTAACTATTTATTAAACCCTATAATTATGCATGTTTAAAATAGTGCTTATATTTAGCTTAAAACAAAGGTTGTTACGCACCACGGAGCAAAAATTTACAATGTTTTGATAGGTAATAGTAAAACTAATAGTTAAAGAATATACAATTATCATACAAGTAACATTCAATTTATAAATACTGGTATAGGTACCCAAGGCGTGACAAAACTACAATTACGTTATAATTTATAAGCTATTGCGGGTAGGTGGAAATGTGGTCCCCTTTAATATTTCTGTATTGAAACAGCTCCATCTCTATAACAGCTGAAAGGGCAGATAACGAGACTATGGTAATTTTTACCCAAAATCGCCGCTAGAGAGCCTTTCATATTTTTTTTATTATAGCAAGTCTTAACAAGTACTGCGAAAGGTTTTACGAGCGAGGTGTTTGTTTGTATTCCGTAATTTTGCCCATATTTTATTCTGGTTGCACCGGTTGCATTGATTTATATACCTACGCCATTAAATTGTATTTTAGCAGTTTATATATCATTCGATAATTTCTTTATATAATATTAAAGACGTTGGTAAATCTGCGGTACAGGCGTAGGTAGCTATAAAGACCTATGCTTTTAAATTTAGTAGACTAAAAAGTAAATGGATGACCACATTACCACCTTGTCCTCTATTTATTAATAACCATTATCTCATTTTAACGCAGCCTGAGCCCGATATAATATGTTGATTAATATTTATATAAATAGGTAAAGGTATGTAATGTATGTATGTTATGCCATGAGAACGGTGACAGTAATGTTGATTTGTTTAATTTTGCTTATAAGTCAAAGTGCATTTTGTGAGTGGTTATAAACATGAGTCACAATTAACAATGTGTTTTATTATGGTTTATTTTCTACTTTCTACGCATTCTCCAAGTTTTTTAGCAATCTATATTTGTTGTTATTTTTTTTGTATTTGATTTTAGTTTAAAATAGAAACTACCACACATGGCAAAACTATGGCCGCTGTTCCGCGGCGAGATACCTATTAGACAGGTAAAAAGTAGGCCTGTAAGTGAACATTTATAAAAATATTTTATCTTTTCACAGTTCAAGTAGTCTTGATTTTGACGTAAAGTATGGTTAAAAATTCCGTCCATTTATCTGAATGAAGTAAAGTCACAGATGATGTAATGTTATGTAAAGTTCCAGTCAATTAAAATTAAACAAGCTCCGCTTAACTTGGGACTAGATAATGCTTGTGAATATTTTATAGTAAGCTTTTTTCACAGAAAGGTCAATGACAATTTGTTTGAATTTATTTACTGATAAATTTTGAAATTAACTAGGATTTTGTTGTAGAAGCGTGGGTATACATATATGCATTTAACTTGTGAAGCCTGGTTGTGGGCACAGCGAGTTTATGTTTATTTCTAGTATTAATCTAGCATATCGCTATTTTTAGGAAAGTTTGAGCTCAGCGCACATTAAACCAACACCGCTACCGAACAGCACAAAATCAGCATTCAAATATAGGCTTAATTTTTCGAAAACCCGGAGAGCCTTGGTACCCCACGGACCTAGGGTCTCGACTCCAAGGGGAGCAAATGTGTAGGCTCTGTCGAGACCTGTATATTTGCGCCTCTTGAAAATATAATACGTACCTACCTACTTAATAAGTCAAGTGGACAAAAAACAAATACAGTTAAAGCTACATTTTAATTATTAGAAACCATTGTAGACTAGGTAGGTAGGTACCTACTTTAGGTACGTACTATGTACAATTCGATAAATTAAATATTTATAAGTTGATAGGTACATCCAAAACAATTTGCTGTCTCAGATCACTGAAACTAAGTATCTGAAATATAATAATTACGTCTCAAATGAAAGGACTCATCAGTGAAAAATTCCATATGGTAGGTAAAATAATAAACTTTCAGTTCTTCGAAAGTATACAAAAAACCAGACGTACCTATAATCTCGGCGATGTCCAAGCGAAACGAAATGCACCGTTCATTTGTTCGGCTTGCGGCTGCACTAGAAAGCACCACCCCGGGGGGTCGAGAAAACTGTAGGTAGGTATATCACTCAAAAATCAGAGCGAGTGACGGAGCACTGCTACGGGCCCTAGAGGTAGGTGAATAGATAAGCTACGTTATTCCAACTCTTCTTCCTGAGGCATAGGTAGATCATCATCATCAGCCTATATTTGTCCACTGCTGGACAAATGCCTCTCATAATGAGCGCCATAGCGCCCTGTCTCCAGCTTGCCGTATCCAGCATCTGCCAACAGTCTTTCGCAAATCGTCATCCCACCTGGTCGGAGGGCGTCCTACACTACGTACATACTCTAGCTAGCCAATAATTTGGAATCCGCTACAAATAATTGCAGCCAAATTTCCACACAAAACTACATTTGAGTGAACAATTAAAGTAAAAGCGGGTTGAAAAACTGTTAATTAGACCAAACAAAAAAAAATCTGTAATAAAGTCGTGGGAGACTCTCACGCGCCATTCTCGACGTATAATGATGACTCCATTGTATCAGCAGGAAGTAATTTATCTAACATCAAGAATATGAGTGTTTAGAGCAATTTCAAGTCTGATTTCTCATCCTAAACTGTGCAATTTTGGGTGACGGAATCATGTACCGTTCGAAAAGCACCTGCGTCGCCATCTTGCTTCTCAAATGTCAACACTTATGAAAGTTTGAAATGAACAAACGACTGTGTTGGAGAATTTACCGCTTGTCTCCATTTATCGCTTGCCTCGATTTGTCGAAATTGATCAGTTTTCTAATACGTAGTTGGTTTTGAGCGTCAGTCAAGATATTCGCCGCGAAGAAGGCGGCATAAATACCATGACGATAGGAAGAAAAGCTAAAATGTCGTCTAACAGCTATCAAATGGTTTATTTTCTTTCTTTTTATATAGCTCTAGTGGTCCGCCCCGGATCCTTCGCACGGGTATTTTCTATAGCCTTTATTCATCACGGAAAATGTAGGATTCTAATGGTGAAAGAAATTATTTAAACCAATTGAAAAAAAAAATCGGTCCTGTAGTTTCAGAGCCTATCCAATTCAAAAAACAAATCTTTCTTCGCTATACCTAATATTAGTATAGCTAAGAGTCACTTGTCATCTATCAAGACTAGGTTCCTTTAATTTAATAAGAAACCAATCACACCTTATTTATAAAATCCATCCAGCTATATTTTATACCTATAGCAAGACGCGAGCAAGACTTATGTAAATGGTCTAAGAGGCCATTCTCGTAGCTCGTGAATCCAATTCGTATGTAAATGACAGCTAAAAGCACTTACGTATACCCTAAAATGCCTACACAAGAGGCGGGCATCACTTCATTGTTAACACTGTCACTGCCATGCCAGCAGGAGGTGGTTGAACGTTGTTAGGTTGGCAATTAAAGTGTTTAAGCACCTGCGATATTTAACTTCATCAACTTCGTCAACTGTTTGTCCTTTGGTACCTAAGCCGTGAGCATTGAGTGTAAATAGCCAATATTACATTTATCTAGACTCCTGGAGGTTAATCAGTATCTACCTTTCTTAATTATCCATTACCTACTGAACAAAAGAAATACCTTTGTGCAATCAATTGATGTATTATTACAGAATGTTGTAAGGAAATGGTGTTCTTGTAAGGAAATTATCGTCCCGTAAATAATGATTAACGTTAAATCTAGAAAGACGTAAGAAATGCGAAACAAACAAAAATTTTATGAAACTACAGGATAACTCAATTTCAGTTAACTTTCCTAAGAAAAAATCAAACTAAGCATCCCCTTTATCAGATTCTAATATACCTATTGGTTGGTGAATGTTTCACTCATATACCGTTTTTTCGCAGCTTATTGGTTCATTTTTGTGTGTTTATTATTTATTGTGAAAATGCAGCCAATGATCGACGAGAATACCTACATCAAAATTAAAAACAAACGAGACAGAAAGAAGACAGAATTGCCTTATCAATATAAGACAATTCTATCATCTTTCTGAATACCTACAATATCTACATACACTACACACACCGCATCCTCTCCTAATTACCCAAGTAATAAAATATTATGTTTCGAAGTTAATTTATTTTGTATTATCAAAGCACAACAATAAACTGAAAAACGGTAGTATGTAGTAGTGAAATTAACATGCTTGAGTCACAAAACGGACCCCGTCTCAGCATGGGTAGCATTCACAACCAACGCTGGTTTTTCGGTATGTAAGGAGTTACGGTAGGGCTGGTCCACCAGTTTAAAGTCGCACAGCGAGCTATGGAGAGAGCTATGCTCGGAGTTTCTCTGAAGGATAGAATTCGCAACGAATACATCCGACAGAGAACCAAGGTTACCGACATAGCCCAAAGGATTAGCAAGCTGAAATGGCAGTGGGCTGGCCATATTTCGAGAAGAACCGACAACCGCTGGGGTAAACGTGTTCTTGAGTGGAGACCGCGACTCGGAAAACGTAGTGTAGGACGCCCTCCTACCAGGTGGGATGACGATTTGCGAAAGACTGGTGGCAGATGCTGGATGCGGCAAGCTGAAGACAGGGCGCTATGGCGCTCATTAGGGGAGGCCTATGTCCAGCAGTGGACTGGGCTGATGATGATGATGAAGGAGTTAAGGACAAAACATTGGCAGTGGGGTTTGCGGTTTAAGAACCAAGTCAGCCCGTAGATGTTGTAAGAGACTTAGCTAACAAACCAGAGGAAATGCGGCAGCTTTCTTCTGTGCAGATTTAACACCTGCGATCGCCTGCCAGGCTTGGTGACTATGCCAGGAAATACCTTGTTTGGGGGAGGCAAGGCATGTTCGTAGACGTGTGCTAAGACGTGTGTCATGATCTAATCTAGCCATCTTCTACGCAGGTACTGTTACTACTTCTACATACTTATAATCCTTCTACTAAACCTTAGTTCTTCAACATACTGTTAATCCTTCTACTTACCTACTGTTAATTCTTCTACGTACCGAATTTACATTATGGAGAAGGGTTAACCTTCTCCATAATGTAAATTCGACGACCGATGTAGCGCGGCGAGCGAAAGACCGCCTGGTGACGCAGGAGGTTTTGGTATCGGTTCCCGCCTTGGGACAAATATTTGTACGATTGATATTTGTTTCGGGTATTTGCGATATACACAAACGGGGGTTAGATAATGCTGTGTGGATTGTCTTCTATATAATATTATCATATTTCTTATTATTATATTCCTCTATTAAATCATTTATTACTTAATCATTTCCTTGTAAGAGATGAAATCACACAGTAATGATCTCACATCCGGGGCTGGATGTAATCTGCTGACAGTAAAATCGCCAAGACATGCTAAGACGGATGTGCGGACGCATACAATTATTGTCCGCTTCTAGGACTAATTACTTTTATGAATGAATAGAATAGTATTATCAGCGATTGTTAAGTATATTATCCTTAACTACCTATCTTGTATTTTACGGTAAAAATCTATTTCTTATAATGGTACTATGATAGCACTATTTAGGTGGTTGGGTTTCGTCCCGGCCTACCACGAAGGGTAGGCTTTGTCGTGGGCCAGGTCCGCCGTGGGACTACCATAAAAATTAACGTAACAATCAAGTAAATCGTCTTCAAATACGTAAAAAATCACTGCGGGACATGATTATCTATACTTCCTCTACATAATATAGAGTTCTAAACGTTAGCCGAAATATCTGCTACATATCTGCTAACTATTCTGTCTTCTGTCCCACCAAGCTAAGCTGAATGATTCGGCACCTATTAAGATTATGTTGTGTAGAATATATCTGTGTAAATAACAAAGAGATCCTTTATGATGTACCGAAATAATAGATTTTGAGGCGCAGTTGGTTAACGCATTCCCATACTGAGGGAAGCTCGTGGGTTCAAGTCCCGCCCCATGATTTAAAATCCTATAAGGCGCTTATCAAGGGGAGGCCTGCGTCCAGCAGTGGACTATTATAAGCTGTTGGCTGTTGAGGTAACTCAAGTGCGAAAAAAATCTTAGATTCTGTTTTAGTTGGTAACTTTGAAGGTTTGCTTGGACTCCGTTGAAGTCCAAGCAATTGCGAGCAGTTTTTTCAAATAAGATGTAGGTATTTGTCATAAATTGTATTTGCTAGTCTATCGCCCTTCAATATTATGGCATAAGTGTTCACTCGGTCTCCCGTGAAACAGGCCTAGCCTAGTGCGGGGACCATAGGAGACCTACATGGTCTCCTATGGTGGTCCCTGTAATAAGGTTTTCGGTATATAAATGATTTTGTAAGATTGTGAAGCAAAAACAACATAAAATCGCCAATGACGTCTACAACGACCGCCGAATGATCTACAGCCAAGTTATCTACAATCTCTGTTTCGAAAACAATTGGATATTAAATTAAATAAAGTTTAATTGCGCATGTTAATTCAGGTGGCGTCGCTCCCACGGTAGAAGATGACATGTAAGGAAACACGGGCGCTGCTGAAAATTCCCACACTCTGCATATCTTGGCCCCATAGATCAACCTGGCAGAATGTAAAAAAGTACACAATGATTCAATTGTGTGCACATAGCTTTCTCACAGTCTCGGTACAGATTTAATCGTCATAGGTTTAATTATAAGGGGTAAATGACCAACCATCGTGCCGTTTCATGAACCTGAAAAATACACGAGCATCTGCTTTAATCCCTATCGTGCCTTCTGTTAATGATAATGATGATGGTGATGGTGACATACCTTTGACTAACGAATGATACAAGACTCTCCCTCATTCTACCGGCCAATAGTTTCACATTATTATCTGTACTGAAGTTTATGACACTCGTTACATGGACACTGGCAGAATTGTTGCTAACTAGCAAGCACAGCAAGCCATAAACAAAAAGAAGTTGAAGTTAACGAATGATAAAAAGAATGAAGAAGTCAGAGAGGAGTCCATAATTTCGTGAGTCCGTTGCGAAAGTCCCAAATTTTTGCAATCAAATCGTGAAATTTAAGAAACTAGCAATCTGAAACCTAGGCCTAGCTACGACACCATAAATTACCCACTGTGGGATAACGACGTTTTACGTGAAATCTTGTGACGTCATTGGCTAGCTGAAGCCTAGGAACCGTTGCTTTCGTCTAGTTGGATACTGCAATCGGCGGGCACTATAGTCAAACCCAGTTCGGATATGTGCCGTCACATGGATCATCATCAGCCTATAGTCCACTGCTGGACATAGGCCTCCCCTAATGAGCGCCATAGCGCCCTGTCTTCAGCTTGCCGCATCCAGCATCTGCCAGCAGTCTTTCGCAAATCGTCATCCCACCTGGTCGGAGGGCGTCCTAAACTACGTTTGCCGAGTCGCGGTCTCCACTCAAGAACACGTTTACCCCAGCGGTTGTCGGTTCTTCTCGAGATATGACTGGCCCACTGCCAATTCAGCTTGCTAATCCTTTGAGCTACGAGTATGTCGATAACCTTGGCACACCATCCACAAAGAGGATCAATTATTAGGTACCTACACCGTAAGCTTCCTTTATTTTATCAGTTTAGCTACGAATTTCTGAAAATACTAAATTGTAGGTTGTGCTTAAATCAAAGTATTAAATCTATGGACTTTCCCAATTACAAACCAGGATGCAGTAGATCCTGAAACGTTTTTTTAACAATGATATTTTTAATGATCTCATGAATGAATGGTTACGTCTGTAATCACGTCATTACTTACACGTCACCGATTGAGAAATAATTGACGTAGACACGCAAGTACGTAAGGAAAATGTAGAATACGCTCCGATTGTCTTAGGACTTTTTGTGATATCTTTTTATAAGGTATCTGTTATACCTAGTTACGAGAAGTAGTTATACGTTTCGCTGCGGGTAATGAGCCGATGAAGGAAATAGGAGCCTAGCAATATATATAAAATAAATAAATAAATAATGCTGGACAATTCACACAGCATTATCAATATAGTAGCATTATATATGTACCTATTATCAATGAGCTTTATTCTTTTCTTCTCGGTAGTAGGTACAAATTCATCATTTAAGGTCACGGCCAAACAAGCTCAAGCCTAAATAATTGGATTGTTTTGAAAAAAAAACGACATCGATTTCCTAAGTTTTTTAAATTATGCGCATAAATGCTATTCTGTCGGGATTTTTTTACGGGACTATCTCGGGATAGTTTTCTACTGCAAAAGATCTTCCAACTCGGACCCAAAAATAAGTAAATATAATAATAAATAAAACCGACCAAGTGCGAGTCGGACTAACGCACGAAGCGTTTCGTACCATTATCTATAAAAACGGCAAAAAATCGCGTTTGTTGCATTAAATATTTATTTTATTTTAATTATTTATTTTTAAAGTGAATATTATATTGTGTGAATATTATAGCGGCAAAGAAATACATTATCTGTGAAAATTGCAACTGTCTAAGTATCACAGTTTATGAGATACAGCCTGGTGACAGACGGACAGCGGAGTCTTAGTAATAGGGTCCTGTTTTAGCCTTTCTTTGAGTACGGAACTCCAAAAACATTAAACCACCTTTTTCCTTTTTTTTAAATCGCTTGTTTGGCTCCAGCCTAAGTGAATTCGAATTTTTAGAATTATTCAACTTCGTTATCCTTCCTATTAAAATATTGTGAAATTAAGCAAAATTATAGACCAAGATTACTTTCACATAATCATTATCGCGGAAACAGAACCCTGACATGGGGCAAACCCGGCCATTTGCTCAGTCAATGATTATCACTGGATAAGATTGTCGTTTTTCACGCAATTTTCCAAGATGCTTGAATGGGAGGGCAATTATGAGTACTCTACGTAGACACGGTTGCATCATCAATCATGACGGTTTTGCATCGCAGTCGCATAGATGAAGTGAAATGGTTTTATGGCCCGAATTATAAGAGCTTGCTCGCTTGTTTAAATATATATATAATGTTAGTTAAGTGATGTTTCAATGATTTATAATAGATAAATATTGCTGGACAATTTACACAGCAATATCTAGCCCCAAGCTAAGCAGAGCTTGTGTTATGGGTACTAGGTTGCCGCGCCGCCGACACCTATTTTATTACTACGTTGAACAAAGGAACAGTTTGTGCTATTATAAGCTTTTTTAAGGCCTGTCTAATAGTTTTATTCTATTTAGTTTAGCCAGTATATCCCAAATAGATATTGATGGCCACCAAGGGCAACTTCGATATTCCGCCTAAACATAATAGAATAAAATTATCACAGCGGCGTTAAAAAAAGCTTATAATAGGTATCACAAACTGTACGTTTGTTTTTTAAATTTTCTTTGATCAACGTAGTAATAAAATAAAATAGGTGGCGGCGGCGACACCACTTTCACGGATACCACCGCCTTAATACGTCTTCACCCGAGTAAAGTATCATTTAACTTTGGCTAGTTTTAAAGCTGAGGTGACATCGTCACTCATTGCGTGTGCAAATTGTGGTCACAGAATAGATAATAGGAGATAATGTGTCTGGGGTAAGGGGAGCCAGCTTACGTCAACCAGCTCCCACGCAGTCAACGCCTCGCTCTGTCATACAAGAGTATTCTGTAATAGATTGCCACAGAATTCTGTAATAGTGTTATGTATTTGCTGCATGCTGAACCCATGTTGATTCTCAGAGAATCCTATAGGTACTCTGACTCCATAAACCTGGATATTTTTTGTATGCAAAGAGGTTACAAAACCTTAGGAATATTATTGAAAAATATTTACCGACATTGGTATCCGAAGCAAAGCATATAAACAATTTTTGGTTTTGAAAGCATCATTTAATTGATCTCTCTCGTTTTTGAATTCAAGTTTAAACATTTCTCGCTGCACATGCGAGATTTTGCGTTGTTGAAGTTTGTGTTTTAGTTTTTAGTGGTTACCTTGCTGTTATTTTCTTGTTTTCTATTATTGTTATTAATTTTTGTTAAGTTCATTCATAAATGTCTGTGTTGACATAATATATTGGATTCTAAATCAGAGTACCTATAATAATATTCTAAATACGTAGACCTCAAAAACGAAATCACTCGCATGCAAAAATAAATAAAATGTGTCTATAGTTCCAATAGTTCTACCGTCAACAGGGGTTAATCCGAAACAGCTTTTCCAGTCCATTGATTGTTTAGACCTACCTAATAATACTTGCATACTAATGCAAAGGCTGTCATTTTGAACACCTGTAGGATCGTCAGGAAATTCCTGCAAAATGAGCTTCCAATTTTCTCCCTCTGAAGTGCACTTGGCTTAGGCCCGTGCGCTTTGGATTTTACCGGTTTTAAACATAATACAATACACAGATAGATATTTTTTATTATACAAAGAAAACGACCAGAACACCCTCAAGAAATACCTGCCGACCGTCAAATATATATGTCCCAAAGCGGCGCAGGATTTGATTCCCGCCTTGGGACAGATATTTGTACGATCTGCAGGTTTCGGGTTCATATTTGTTTCGGATGTTCTGGTCGTTTTCTATGTAGGTATAATAAAAAAAAAACTATCTGTGTATTGTATTATGTATATCAGTTGGAAACCTCCTGCGTCGAAGGCGGTCTTTCGCCAACCGCGCCAAAGAGGTCGTAAGCATAAATAACATGACATGTTAAGTTTCACACACGTCTCAGTACCACTATTTTTGTATATTTTTTTTAATTGTGGAAACACTTTGTTGTATATTATTTTAAAGTTCATATTGTAATCACTATTATTATAACTGTTTGTTTCCTTAATAAATAATAACATAAAACAAAGACTCAAGTACGCGAATGACTCCTACTCGTAAGTATCAGAACATCTACAATTCTATTTCTATGACCGGCAGAGTTCGAAGGGCAATTGCCTGAATTGCGTGCCAATTTGCCCGTAACTCATCCACGTCAAAAAATATAGCAAACTACACTGAATCTCAGCACGGAACAATAGATGATGGGTATAAAGTTGATAATTATCAGAGGTCGCAGTCAGCACAGCGGAACGGTATGTAGGGGAAGTCGAGGCGTTATTATCATGTGAAGAGTTTTTGAAGAGGTTCCCACAGAAGTCTTCGGTGCACTGATTCCGATTCATAAATAGCTAATTACACTTGACCTTCTGTTAATTAAACAACCGCGGGTAAAAATATTGTTTTGCTAATCCGACTGTGGGAAAACCCGCTAAACGGGCTCACGTTCACGAAAACAAACGCGTTCATATTTTGAGAATTTTTTACTATTTATAGTTGTCGCGGAACCTCGAGAGATGAGGAGCGAATCTTTATGTCTATGGTGAAAAGGTTCATTATCGGTTGTGAACGAGCGAATATCCGGTCGCATAGAGTAATGTAACTAAATATGGAATTTCCGTTTTGTTTTTTAGGCATATCTACCTCAACAGCCTATAATGGTCTACTATTGGACGCAGGCCTCACCCTGATATATTTTTTATCTCATGTTATAAAAAATGAGGTAATGATGGGATAAAAAATCCTGCCAAAATACTGAGCCTGAAAATACTGAGCATGCCCAGCGTGGGGATTATTCCCCACGCTGGGCATGCTCAGTATTTTCAGGTATAATGAAATAAATATTAATATTCTAAAACATAAAAGCGTAATCTTAAACAACCATATATTTGCGTATTAAATAGTAATATTTTTGTATTATATTTATTAATTACTTGTGGTCCGCCCTGGCTCCGCACGGGTATATTCTATACATATAGCCTATGTTCATCAGGGATAATGTAGGATTCTAATGGTGAAAGAAATTTTGAAATCGGTCCAGTAGTTTCGGAGCGTAGTCAATTCAAACAAACAAATCTTTCCTCTTTATAATATTAGTGTAGATCATGAGAGACTCTCATCACTCTCAAACAACGTAAATATACATATGTATACACAAATAATGGAATAGGTAACCTAAATATGAAATACTGCGGGATTTCTAACCAATTTAAACCTAGATTTCGAATTGAACACTTAAGTAACCACAGCAGTAAAATGTCTCATGAACTTTCAAAACTTCTAAACAATATATAGAAGCTATAAACACACTACAATTTGTAGTAGATGACGAATTAATAACCTACTGTTTACATACCTATGAAAGTTTTCTGACAGCGACCAAACAAAAAGCTCTCACTGCGACCCAAGGGCTCGCTCGACTAACTCCTCGACATCTATACGCGCGTATAGTGATTTGCGGTAGACGATCACAGTTCTTAGTCCCTAGGATTCTTGGTTTACGAGAAATGCTAGTATTCCATAATAGGGATACTTTCCTCTACTAATATTCATATATTTATTCGCCGTAGGAGCACAAGGCACGCTTGGTTACGTCTATTTACATTTACTTATAATAAGGACATCTAGTATATTACAAACAAGAATAATTAAAATTTACTAACATAAACATCAAATAAAAATTATACCTATGTCTGCTGTAAATGGGCATCGTCAAAATAAATAAAATTGAATAAATAAAATATTAATTACTAAGGCTGCTGTAAAAAGGCATTGTCCAAATGATTCTTATAAAAATATCACAGGTGTAGGTAGTACCTAATCCTAAATTAATAGATACCTAATACTAATACCTAATAATATCACTTGTATAAAAACTAAGAAATACCAATGACATCCTAAGAACTATCTACGTGTGATATTTTGGCGACGCAATCAGCGGACCACTAAAAGTCAGCTTTAGGACTAACTCTTTTAAAAACAAAAAAAAAACAAAAATCCATTTATTTACTATTACAAAATGCTTGTACAGTTTACTGGTGGTCCCCGCACTAGGTTCAGAACCTGTATTGCGGGAGGCCGAATTACAAAAAGAATTACTAGTTTTCAAGACTGTAGTAAACAGGGCAGCAGTTCACTCTAGAAAATTACATGGGTACTAATAATATTAAAAAATAAAATTAAAGGAGACAAACATTTACAGCAATAGTTCAGAAGTACAATCTAAAGAAAAATCAATAAAATAATATTTTGATAACACAACACGACTTAAGGGTGGGAAGGATAGGGGCGTGAGGTGGGGAGACGTGAGTAAGGGTGGTAGTGAAGAAAAAAAAAGAATGTGTGAGATTATAAGTTAAATATAAATTAGCGTTGAATCAGAAAAAGTGTCACGGTGGCGTCATAGTCCAAAGTAATCAGCCACTTTCGAACCTTCTCCTTGACACCATATAGAGAACACGATAAGAGTTCACAATGCATTAATACGCGCCGATAGATATTCGGGAAGGAGAAAGACCGAAAGCGCCTGGCGAACGATGACTTAACCGAAGGGACAATAATTTTAATTCGACGATGACCGGACTTCGAGTGGGTTTCACGTAATGATTTAACATTTGACTTATGGAATGAGGTTATTACCCGGAATATGTAGAGTTGTCTGACAGTTAGAGTGTGAGATTCTGCATGAAGCGAAATTGTTGGATACCTAAAGGGCTTGCGGAACATGACTTTTAGTACGGCTCTGTGTGCTCTTTCAAGAGATATCATGTACGACTTTGCCGCTCCGCCCCATGCAGTAATGCAGTAGCCTAAGATGGATTGGCAGAGGGCTGAGTATGCGATCATTAGGGTATCGCTTTTGAAATAGAAAACTTACTCAAGAGT
Source organism: Eupithecia vulgata (assembly GCA_946478455.1). Classification (NCBI taxonomy): domain Eukaryota; kingdom Metazoa; phylum Arthropoda; class Insecta; order Lepidoptera; family Geometridae; genus Eupithecia; species Eupithecia vulgata. The sequence continues at coordinate 4,071,512 of OX297862.1, read as the reverse complement.
GCGGAGCAAGTGACTGGCTGGTGTTGTTCACCGGCCGAGATGCGCTGCGGGAGCCCCACGTGGCCAGCAACGCGGCGCCTCCCCTCGCGACACCTGTCCGACGAAGATAAGCTGCGGAAGCTGTTGTTGGAGCTGGTGGATTCCGAACGGGCGTATGTCAAATTCCCTCTCTATAGGAATGGCTGAACTCCACATTGGCATTAACATTATCAGTTTGTGTTTTGTAGCACCTAAAACATTAGCGATTTTTTTTTTGCTTCGAAGAACTCAAAACTGATTTTAAATTCCTTAGTATATATCTATACTGTTTTTTAAGTTTTTCGGGACTAATAAGTCAATTAATGTTAATTAATAATATTACTTATAAACTAATAAAACATCCAGTGGGACCAACTCGGGCCATTCACCTCGGTGTCCTCAAATAATTTTCCAAATTGGTCCATAATTGACGGAGAAATGAACGAACATACATCAAAATACATTCAGCCGAACATAGAAACTACTTTTGTTTTTCTTCGTTTAAAAAACTGCTTACCCGCGCTCTGGGAATCTGGCTACCGGCGCTACAGCCCGTAAGAGGTCCAAAAGATTTTCGATGGAACCGACCGAGACAATGTCTTAGTTCATTAGAGCACACCCGTACTGAGGGTGGGGCCCGGGTTCGAGTCCCGCCGAGAACTCGAAAATTTTTGGGAACTTATTTCTATTGTTCATCTTAGTTAGCTAATGAATAAAAATGCTCAAATGGATATCGATTTTTTATTAAAAATAATCATATCTCAAATTGCCCCGCATATTTATGTACATTTGTACGATATATTGACAATTCCAAGAGCAAAACCTTATTTAACCATTTTCCAATACAGAAATAGGTACACATAATATGTAAATGATAAAAACGTACGAATGCAGAGCAAGTGATCCAACTCTGTCTCATTTTATATTTATACAAATTGACTTTTGAGAACCAATAATTTAATACTAATTTCGTAGTAATTTCTCAATAATACTGCATAACCAAATTCTTGAACAACACCACACCAAATGTTCAGCTACAAAAATATTTTATATTCTTTTGTACTTATTTTTACATTATCGAATGGAATGTTCAAAATCACACTTGCATCCTTGATATAATTTTATATAATAGTTTTGCAATAAAATAAATACGAGTCAAATGTATTTTAAACTGATAATTAAAACTAATTTACAAACTAAAGTCTAAATAATTATAGTTTACTAGCTTTACCGCAAATTCTTTCGCATGGATATAATACCAAGATAAAATGTACCCTATGACAAAAACATCAAGGTCTACTCTACATCTGTGTACATTTCTGCAATTATGAACGTAAGCGGGTTATCTACGAACCAAGTGTGTTGTAAGAACATCAACGTTTCATCCCTTAACAAGAGACTTCATCGGTCATATATTTTTCTTTTATGGAAATAGTCTCGAGCTGGTTACTGATTGGCGTAGGGGTAATGTAACGTGTTAAAAAGCGAGCGTTTGTCATTATGGGGAAAGAAGAAGGTCGCTAAGAGCAACGAGACAGATTTTGGGTCACTATAATGCACGACAATTTATTCCACGGCCGAATAATGTACGTACACCTTGATAATCCGTTCCATGGCTTCCAATTTAAAAACACGGATTAGAGCATTATTCGGTCATGCAAAAAATTGTCGTTCATTATCCTCCTGAGCCCTTGCGGTTATTTTTTGGAACAAAATAAAACATGTTACCGAGTCCGGCTTCTAGAAAACACGACCTTTTGTAGAGGACGGGTGTTCCAAAAACTGACCATAATATTTGCCTCAGATTTTAACGCATGGCCTAAGCGTAACGTTTATTTCTCGCTGTGTATGGTACATAACGTCCCGTATCACCGGTCAGAACCCAGCTTTACACTCACTTTCGTATTTATGAAATTATTAAGTATTAGGCACATGTATTTACAATCAATGATTGCCTATGGGTGTACTTCATTACCCAGATTAAACAGATTAAAATTGTGCGTATTGACTGATGTCTTTGCAAAAAAGAAATTATTTCACCTAGGAATAAAAACCGGTTACATGTTGAAAATCATAGAGATAATTAATCTTATTTGGTGTTTTCTCTTACAGTTAGATATACAAATAAAATATTAAGGCCTCTTTCCCCATTTTATATTACTTAAGTAGCCTAAAGTTGACTGATTATACAATTTATAAAATCATCATCGTCATGAAAAGGCTGCCATAACGTCAATGGTGTCAGAGTTCTAAGATAAAATCTTTTCTAGTTAAAATCTACTTATAATAAAGAATTTAAAACAATTAATCGGCAATCTCAAAACAGGCACTCCAGAAGCCCATATCTTAAAACTAGCTGTCTTACTCATACGGTCTATATTAAAGCATAAACTCTATATGATAAGCTATGCTTAAACATAAACAGTGATTCTAAGTAAGAAACATTGACTTGTCATGGATTTTTATACCTATTTGGCCCCAACAAATAAATATCTTAAGATTTATTTAATTGAATGTGAACGCGGTTTACGTGGACATTAGATGCCTTAGGAACTACTTCTAAAGGATTTTAATAGAACTTACAGTTTACAGAAGGAAATTCAAGTTTACACGAATAATTTCAAGGTTAATAATAATAGAATGTATTTCAGTCCCTTTTTACAACTATGTTATTGCTGTTGTCACCTAAGTAATTATTACAGTATTTTGGTGTCATAATCTCTTAGATCTTAGTTTTTATATTTCTATCCGTACGTAATGCACTTACGAATCGCTAAGCGAGCATTACAAAAGTTACTAAAAAAGCACATGCTTGAGTTGAAAGATAAAAATAACTTCTGTGATTTGTTTAACATACAATTTTAACTACATATCAATCTTAAGGCGTCGTCGTAATTGGCGTAGATATTGCAAGCAAACGATGCGTTTGCGTCCATTCGCACGACGAGATTTAATATACTCACATTTTATTAAGAGTGTCCTAATAGGGTATTTTACAATATACAGGGTGTCCGGTAATTAATGGATAACCCCGCAGGCAGTTGTTGGGGGCAGGGGGGCAACTCAGAAAATAATAAAAAAAAAACTATCTGGGACTCCGCGGTTATTTCCAGAGAAAATCAATTCGTTACCATTCAATTTGTAGCCGTAGTGCCCAAAAATTTGAACAAAGGTATAAAATTTAGCACTTAAAAAAAAACCCCCCCACAAGTGCCTGCGGGGTTATCCATTAATTACCGGACACCCTGTATATATGTATAAAATATATTATTGAGATAGCTTAGCAAAAAGCAGTCGGAAAATGTTAGTAGTTCATAAAATAACAGTTATTTTAAATTTCAATTAGACATAGACTTAGACATATCTTTATTTTATATTATTTATTCGCAACAACAAAGCAAAGTATTCATTTTATGTATTTAAACACCATGAAATAGTAGGCGCAATGGCGTTATGTTACATAGATAGATATGCTTTATTTCATAGCCCATTAACAAAGAAAACATAAATATAGCTGGGTAAGTAAATCAAAAAGTATCAACTGTCATCAGCAACGTCAGCGTATTTGGTTCGGTAACACACAACACAACCAACTGATGTCTAACCACAGAGCAATATGGCATCCAGCGTTTTCAATGATAATGTAAATTTTAAATGCGTTTTAATGGCACTTATCAATTTTTTTTTCAGTATACAATCCAATTGGGAAACTTAAAAATGGGTGTAATACCCTATTGAAGCTTGCAAGTCATCGCGCGAGCGCTGGAAATTATAAAACACGATCGTATGAGGGGGTTTGATCGTGAGATCGTGAAATCAGAGCTACACATCTATTTTGCGTGTCCTAATTGGAAATACGTCATCGCGCTAGCACTGACATAGACACTGACTGAGATAGTAAGACCTAAAATGTGCCATCGCGTGATGCCCAACGCGCGCGCTACCTATTAGGACACCTGTAGGACCATCGTACGATCATTTCATCACGCGATGAAATCCGGTTCGGTTGTTGAGTTCGGTCGTACGATCATTAGCCAATTAGAACGACGCCTTCGACATATACCAGACGCTTGCATCTGCATGTCTGGGGTAAACTTTAATACATTAAACCTGAGCAGGTCTTGTATAAAATACGGTATGAGGTTTATGCTTTTAACCAGCATTTATTTAATAAAAACCCATTTTGAATTATTTAATCTAAAGCAATTATATAAAACATATGTACTGGATTATCTTTTATACATTTATTCCTGTACATTTAGTGTCAAAATGACGATCATAATCACGTGTACATTAGCACTGACCAATTCCCACTGCACAAACTTATTTAAAATCCGAGATCTAATTACTACAGGCACTGTACAAAATTGTCTTTGAACCGCTTCCAAGTCTTCTTCTTAACATGCACGCCTTAAAAACAGAACACTTTCTTTTTGGACACTGATCTACCTAATAGGTATCACATAGAAACAAAATAAAAATCGACCTTTAAAAATGAGAGACGTATTCTTCAGGTAACACTTACCTTTATCATCTCTACGCAAATCTACCATACACTACAACCAAAAAGATCCACAAGAGTTAATTGCGTCCACTTCTTGATTCACGGCTCTGTGTCTTCTGAAAGACACCATAAAGTCTACAGGCACTATACGAAAGTCTTTCACTCACCACTAAGGGTACTTCACTGCAGGCTATCCTCCAGCCTGCAGGATTCAGGCTATTGCAGCGTATTGTCTGGCAGTCTATGCGTGTCGTGGTGCCAGCTGGGAGCCGCGTCAGCTGGCCTCATGACGTCAGCTACCGGAGGGATGCTAGGCCGAGGACCGGGTTCTGGCGTGTACGTGAATGTGAGACCGGTGGCGTAGATGATGCCGTCGTTACGGACTAGGGAGACTGGTACCTGTGGGTGATGAGCTTGGTGTGGTGAGATATATATTTGAAATAAAGATATATTTAGGATAAAGATTTTTTTATTCGCCAAAAAGAAAAAAAATTACACGTAATAAACCTGGTGATGCTTTGTGTTCTTTTATATTTTTTTATAATGCTGGGCAACTCACACAGCTTTGTCTAGGGCCAAGCTAAGCAGAGCTTGCGTTATGGGTACTAGATAACTGATAATATACAATACATAGATAGATATCGACCATAACAGTATGAATATCTGTAGATCGTACAAACATTTGTCCCGGGGCGGGAATCAAACCCGCATTCCTGCGTCGCAGGCGAACCTTCGCCTACCGAACCACAGAGAGTTCGTCAATACTTTGTTTTATGTTATTGTGTATTCTCTGTTTGTAGTTTTAAATAAATAAAAGCTCTAATGAAAACGCCCTCAGTTAACAAAACGAGGACAGCATAAAATAAATTATCGTAAAACTGGCATTTCATTTAGTGTAGAAGGAGAGGCCTGTCATCTTATAAGACTAGAGCTCTAGTAATTTGCTTCACATAAAAGCTACAATGAAAACGCTCTCAATTAACATAGATATTTAGGAAATGTAAAATATTTATGAAATAAACAAAACGATGAAAGCATAAAATAAATTATCGTAAAACTGGCATTTCATTGTAGAAGTCGAGGCCTGTCATCTTACCAAGACTAGAGCCCTATTAATTTGCTTTGCTATTAAAGAAGCATTATAAAGCTAAATATCTCTTTACCGTTTCATTTGTCTACGATTATGTGCAGGGTCTGTAATTTGCAGCGAGGTCATTTAGAAGACATGGCGGACGTTTCTACATATAAAAGGACTTTTTCTGTATGACTGACAAACAATGCAGAGCCTAAATAGCTAAATGTTAATATACTTTGACTGGCTGGACTGTATTTTTGTTATGAAATTGAAAGAAATTCCTCATTTTCAATAAGTCAATAAGAGGTGATTATTCCGTTATATAGAGGCCAGTGTCCAGTTAGAGACGTTTGCGGGCTCTTATATATGTAATGTTAAGTATTGCTTATGTTATGTATATAGCTTTCGAATTTGTAGTTTATGGTAGGTATTTGTTTATTTTCTAAATAGTTAATACTTTTATTATTATGCACACGTTACGTTAAATGTTAATCCAGCGATTCTATCCATTCAATGTTTTCTGGGAGAGATCGCTCTAGAGCGATAAGACTACCAATTATCGCTTATTCTACCGTTTTTTTTTGTATAGAAAATTGCGAAAAGAGTTTGGTGAGCACACAAAGTGCAACTTCGTATCGTATCCCTGCCTAAACGTAAAAATATTACAAAAGCATAATAGGTATCACAAAAAGCTCAATTAAATATTGAATTTCTCTTTGTTCAACGAAAGTTATAAAAACTACTTAAAAGCCAATAAATTATGAACATGACCTGAATCGTAGAGGGGCTACGATTGTAGTCTGTATGGGTTACTACAAATTACCCATATAATAGAAACGCTTCAAAAGAACTTTGGTACGATGCGATGGACTCTTGAAATTAAGCTTATTAAATATGGAAGCAACCTAAATGTAACTAGTATTTATGGCTCTAGACATTTGACTTTTTGAATGTTTTAATACAGTTTTAAATTAATATTTAAAAAGTAATATGATAATATACCAAATGGAATTGAATTATGATCTGTCTGTATTAACGCTTTATGATTTGTCGTAAGTAAAAGTGATAAGGAAATCCTGATCATTTGGCGGACGTTTCTATTATCATTTAATAAAATATATATAATGATGGACCCACACAGCCCCATATCTAGCGCCAAAGCAGAGCTTATGTATGCGGATCGGATCGACTTTTTTGAACTTTTTATTTTTACCTATTATTCATCTGAAACTTTTTTCAAACTCCATCCATTTATTTTCTTTGACTTACTGAAATAATCCAATAATTCATAGATACGTAATCTGTCAGCTCTATAAATACCGCAGCTCGCGTTAGTCCCTATATTTTTCAAGGCGATAGACTCGCAGCACTATTTTTAAAAAGAAACAGTCTATGACGTATTGCGTTCTCTCATTCAGTCAAATAATAACCGTATTGGTATATCCGCAGCAAAATCCGTGGGAGCAAAAAAAGCGTGGGGCAATATGCCAGAAAAGTTAAACTAGAGTCTATCCCGCCACTTACGGCGGATAGTCCCGCGATAATAGCGTGATATTTTGATAAGTGACATCCTCCGACGGTACCAATACAATACCATCTATTTATTCTCATTGATTGAGAGATGTTGCTGTTGTTTTTTCCCACAGTTTGGGCTTAGGATGTCCCACCATTCTTTGGGCGGCAGACGTGCGAAAATCTACCGAACGGTCAGTGTTTGTTTTGATAAAGGGTATTTTGGTAGCAGATTTATCAACTTAGAATGTGTTTTATTCAGTGGTCTTAAACATTCGACTCTACGTTGCTCTACGTCGTTAATAGCTATCAGCATTTGACGACGAAAGCGAGCAACGAAGTAAAGTTCTTTTTTCTGGTTTCAACGTAGTGAAAAACATTTCTCAATTCATGTCTTGTGGTAGCTTAGAGAGCCTTGTAGGCTTCTTTTAATGATCATGCAGTGTACACTCGATGCCATTGTTAATCAGTTTTAGTATGGCTTGAAAGCTCGACAAAAATACAATGTACTACACAATTATTCTAATTCATTGTGAATTTAAAAGCTATAGGAAGCAGTCCGTTAAAATATTCATGCAGGTCAGTGCATTCATGCATCAATGGGTTTTCGAGACTTCGAGGACGAATTTATTAATCAACTGGCTTCAGACAGCGGTTTCGTAGCATGTTTTGGATAAAAGTAGCCTTTCCAAGATACAATCTATCTCATTGCTAAATTTCAGTAAGATCTGTTCAGCCGTTTTGTCAAAAAAAATTAGATATAGACGGAGTTACTCTCGCTCTTATAATAATATGAAAGAAGTGTGGATGCATGCATTTCTACAAAGTGCTTCTAACGCGTTCACGCCATAAGCCCATTCCACTCATCCAATATCTTTGTCCAATATTTGATCAAAGTTCTTGGATGAAGGTCCATTCCACTCATCCAATGTCTTTGTCCAAGATTCCTTAGTAATTTGCATAGTTGATTTCAAATAAAATTATATCACATCACAAAAATATTAAAAATGCGAAAGTTTGGATGGATAGATGGATGATTCTTCCTTACGCCAAATTTTCCCAACATATCGGGCTAAAAATTTGCATAGGTGTAGGTCCATATGCTGAAATAAATCATAGGCTACAATTTAACCCGTAAAATGTCAGTTTTAATTAACGTGTATACGTTTTCATAAAAACAACGCGTGCGAAGCCGCGGCCACAAACTAGTATCCAAATCTTTGATCAAATATCGGTGTTGCAAGTAAATTGGATGAAGTCATCCAAGTTCTTTGATCAAATGTACATTGGACAAAGAAATTGGATGAGTGGAATGGGCACCTCGGCGATGCGACCCGGAGGCGGGCGTCTCCACGAAATACGCTGGCGAACAGCAATGATAATAATAATAAGCAACCTATCAAGCAAGTTTAAACTCTAAAACAGTACAGTTATAATGTAAAATAGTCCTCACTTCGCGTACCTGAGTGGGCTGGCGCATCCAGAGCCACTGCCCGCGGAACTGCGAGATGTCTGGTACCACGCAGAGCATGGACTCGGCGCATCGGTACATCGTCTCCGCTTCTACGTCACCGAACCACACCTGGGGGACAGAAATATTATTGGAACTTGTCTTCTTCTTTTCTAGATTTATTAAATCTTCTAAAACAGGAGTAACTAAATTCGACACAATCTGATACACACATCAGCCACAGGACTTCTATCTACACTAATATTGAAAAGAGAGAATTGTATTTTTGTATGTAACGAATAGACTTAAAATGTACTGCTTTCGAAAATTCTTTCACCATAACAAAGCTTATTTTTCAGGGAGTGACATGGGCTATGGTTTATTTATTTTTTATTGGCCGCTCAGGTGAAAATTCCGGGATTGAACTACGCGGGTGACGATATTACTTTAACCCTACGGTGGTGTGAACAGCGCTGCTGGTAAATAAATAAATAACTTATGGTTGCAAATAATTTACGCAAAACTTAACTTTGGTTGTGCAGTATTATGCGTCTTTGAAGGCTTTGAGGGGCGCGAAATGGCATACCGTCGTGCAGAACTAATTTATAAGCGTTTACACACTTTAAATCTACACGACGGGCGACGATAGCACTGAATTCGCAGTTAAGCCGTTGGTCCTGCGCCTGACCTGCCCCCGGTCGCGTCGGTCTACCGTCCCATCGGATTATGAGAGTGAGGGAAAGAGAGTGCATCTGTGCTTGCGTACACACTTGGGCACTACAATATGTCGGCTAGTAAATATTTACTATAATCTGTTTTTTAGTATTTGTTGTTATAGCGGCAACAGAAATACATCATCTGTGAAATGTTCAACTGTCATGAGATACGGTTCATCGGTCAGCCTGGTCACCGGAGTCTTAGTAATAGGATCCCGCTTTACCCTTTGGCTACGGAACCCTTAAAATTATAAAGATATAGCCCGTTAGAGTACCGCGTGACGTCACGCCGGGCGACAGTTTTTAGCGACTGTGACGTCACGAGCCCCCACTTTGACGCGCTGTATCTTAGTAACTTTTTGTTTGATCGATATAAGAAAAAATACGTGTACAATATCTTCTAATAATCTAAGTGACGGACTAATTAGTTTTTTTAGGAAATTAGCCTATCGATCATATACTTATCGATCATATACTTGTATTTTATCTGTGATTGCACGCCCATGTCTTACTTGCAATGACGATTGATCTTTACCCATGTCTTACCTGCAATGACGGCGTGAAGTTGTCTCCAGCAAGCTCCAGCATGGCCACATCACTACCACCATTTAAGTTTAGCGAGTGTACGAGTGGTACTGGTGTTACTGGCGACCTGGGAACAATGCAATTCGATATTTTATATGAACAATTGCGAAAAGGACGGTCAGAAATCCTTCTTTAGGTCTATTTTAAGTCGATCTATACTTGAGTAAATGTTTCGGCCATAGATTTCTTTCATAATAAGTGTCTAACAGCCGGTTTTTCATCCGCTTGTTATAATTTTGACAATAGTTAAAACTTTTTGTTAACCTCTAGTGTATTTACTTGTGTGTGGAGAAACCGAGACTTGGTTCGTAAAACAAATAAACAAAACTTAATCAGGATAAGTGCTATATATATAAGCAGGATAATGCTATATTAGTGCTTTGTGTAGGAGTTTAGTCCCTCTGAGTAAAGCTCGATTTTGTATTTTTAATGAACCAAGTCTTGGTCGTTCTTCGTTGTCGCAGTTTAGACAACGAAGAACAACCGATCTTGGACTGATGATTTTGTTAGGGTTTTGTACGCCAAAGGTCAAAACATTATATCCTATTACTAAGCCTTCTTTCCTATCTGCCTGTCTGTCAGTCCGCCCATGTGACAAAACGTAAATAAAACGAGACAGTGATAATACTTTATATATAGCTACGCATAAATGTCCCGTTCTCACTAGCTAGTAACTTAACTAGATATTTCTATCTCACGTAATAAAACCACATAGCAAGTAATTTAGGCTGTCTATGTCAGTACATTAGTTCCCATGATTCCGCGATTTTTTTACACAGCTAAGAATTAATGGCGTCGCGATGGAGCTTAAATTGCTCTCAAGATTTAAGAGAGTCGTAAGCACGCAACTTGGTTATGAAACAAATATTTACATGTCACGCATAGTTTTATACGTTTTTCGTGTAAATGCCTCAAAGTGGTAAAAATTCACAGGTTTTTAAATGGCCTTTTTTAAATAAAACTGAATAGCTTGGATCGCGTTAGTGAATTGGTCCTGGGATTTAATAGTACTAAATTGTTTTTAGGATCATTTTATTAATATGAAACGTTTGCTAACAATTGATAGGATAATGGGGAAAATCTAATAGAGTCAGTGGTTTTTAAAACTTTCAGTGCCCACAACACAGATTTTGGCGACTTTTAGCGCCATGAAGTGGGTGAATGCGTTAATTGCGGCTAAAATATTGTACAATTTTGATCTTTAGCTTTTGGTGAGTTTACTTTTGCGGTTTTATTATTTAAAATTTACTTTTATAATAACTATCGTTTTGGAGCAAGTATATTTACTCATTTTGTCTTACGGGCGAATTTTGTCACATTATAATTCATGTAAAAATAAGAAATAAGTTGTCAGGAACATCTACGTTATCTATCACGTATCTATAGTAAATAGCATTGGAGGATTACTGAGAAATATCTTTAATCAGATTTTTTATAACACTAGAGTACCTTTAACGCATTTGCTGTGATTGACAACAGGACGACCCCTCCGTATGGCATTACTGAAGCAGTGAACGCGTTAACTCACCTAACAGGACCCATGCCTTCATAAAACTGATACTCCGCCTTATCAGTAGATATGATAGTCCAGCAAGCGCCGTCATTGATCATCTCTTTGTTAGGCTCCTTAGGACACGGCGTCGCTTGGAACTGGATGATGCGTTCTTGTGACAGACAGAGGTACATCCGCTCTGTGTCTTTCATGAAGAACGCACATTTATGGAGCTGAGAGACTGGGTCGTCTGCTTCTAGGAGCGCCATTTGTTTGTCAACCTGGTGGTTAAATTATTGAAATTATTGTTAGTCACTTGATTTATTGACAAAGTAAATCACTACATAAATCATACATAAAACAAAGTCGGTTTCCGCTGTCTGTCTGTCCTTATGTATGCTTAGATCTTTAAAACTACGCAACGGATTTTGATGCGGCTTTTTTAATGGATAGAGTGATTCAAGATGAAAGGTTTAAATGTATTAATACATGCATAATATAGTACTCGTGCGAAGCCGGGGCGGGTCGCTAGTTAGCTATAATAGGAACAAAATATAGGACTTCTATTTACAATAGAAACAGTTGAGCTAGCTGCAGATAATCTAGAGGTAGCTTAGTTGAGGTATTGTTAAATAAGTAGTCGCTGCAAACTCGCTGCGTCTGGTTGCAAAATTAAAATAAAACGCAAAAATGTAGGTAGGTATAGTCAACAGTTTTATTCCCTGCCAACTTTAAGCTGACTTACTCGACGACCGCGTTTTCGTTCTTTGTTCCCTGTAACTTTTAAAGCTGACTGAATCGACGACTGTGTTGTTGTCAGCAGGGTGGTCAATTCAGATATATTGATGAATAAATAAATAAAATAAATAATGCTGGACAATTCACAGGATTACCAAGCCCTCAAGCTAAGCAGAGCTTGTGTTATGTTCTGAATGTATCATTCATTTTTAATGTTTACGCTACTTCGCTACGGGTGCATTTTTATTACTAAAAAACAAAAGAAAAGGAACCCAGGAGCGCTGAAAATAATATTACCCCCGAATACTCTTCGAATCTTGACATAATTTATAATGTAAATGTGTCAAAAAAATCGTCACTTGAGACGTGCTTAAACCTGAGATGCGTTTGAGTATTCGGGGGTTAGTGATTCACGAATGTAATTTAAGGATCGACCAACAGTAAGCACACATTTGTATGACAAAGTAAATTGTATAAATATAGGAACATGAAATCTATCTGGTTGTTTTAAAACTGTTGAAATGGGAAGAGTAACTTAACAATCTATGGGGGGAGGGCTACGTCCAGTGGACGTCATTTAGCTTTGATGATAATGATGTTTTATTGATCGCGAAAGTTGATCAGAGGAACAATGGCTTTACTAGAAATGTGAAGAAAACTTAGATGAAAGGAGCTCTAGGTAGTTTTTGAGGAGCTCTACGAGGTGTTTGAGGAGCTCTAGGTAGTGTTTGAGGAGCTCAAGGTAGTGTTTGAGGAGCTCTAGGTAGTGTTTAAGGAGCTCTAGGTAATGTTTGAGGAGCTCTAGGTAGAGTTTGAGGAGCTCTAGGTAGTGTTTGAGGAGCTCTAGATAGTGTGTGAGGAGCTATTCGCATGGAGAGATTGATGAAATGGTTTCAACCTTGACATTTTGACGCGCGTTTCTCCATCTGTAGTTTCTTTCATCTGAGGTAGAATATAAAACTGTGACATTCTGTGATTGTAGTGATGCGATTGGTAAGCAGAATTGGACGACAAATTAAATGGATGACAATAGATGGCTAAATTAATTAATAGTTTATGGGTCTCAGAAAAAATTATGTTTGATAAAATTAATATTAGAACTGCATAAATGTGTTAAAATGTTATTTTTATGAAACAGTTCAACAGATTTGATAAGTTGAAGATAACAGTAGTCTGCGGTTTGCCATTTAACCACAATTATATCCTGTCAAAAAATATTGTTTTTGATATATTTGTGAACAAAACTTTTTGTCATGTCACAATTTTTGGGGTTTATTATTTTACTAATCTCCTGCCTGCGGCTTAGCACGCATTTTTACGGGATAAAGATTAGCTAATATATTAATCAACTAGGTTAACATATTGGCTACCCTTTATCGTCAGCGGGAATAAAAATTGTCTAATTCTGTCTTCAATGTTTTAAAGATTTCTCTAAAAGTGATCGAATTTAAGTAATAAATTTCATTAAGTTTTCTAATAAATCACTGTATAAAATACATAGAATCATGTTTTAACCTTTACAGGAAACAGAAAAAACACCAAAATAATAAATAAATAAATAATGCTGGACAACCAACAACAAAACACGCTGTAAACACAACATGTTTATAAAAGTAAAAAACCTTGCGAGATAAAATTGAAGCAAATTTAGAGTGACTCAAAACAATTACTTTCTTTAATGGTAGTTTTTTTATGATTTGTTTCATTACTTGTGTTAGTTCGTTTTAGTAAAACATTTTCAAATATTTCCCACCGAGGGCCCTTAAATAACAAGCTGTAAATAAATAAATAATGCTGTACAATTCACGCAGCATTATCTAGACTAGACCCAAGCTACGTTATGGCCGTTATGGGTACTAGATAACTGATATACATAATATAATACAATACATAGATAATTTTTATTATACATAGAAAACAAATTGCCGTGTTAAGATATTGTTATGTTGTATATGAAAGTTACTTATTAAATTATTATTAATTTAAGTAACTTTTCTGTCTTGATAATAATATCTAATATCTAGACTAAATAAGGTCTTAGAATAACTGCTTTGTTATTGTTGCAAATTTTTAAACTTTACAAGTTAGTTAATTAGCAATTCCTCATTATCACTATCTTAATGACATGCAATGAATATATGGTATGTATTTAGAAATAAGCATGCACAACAGTTAGAGTTAGACTTATTTGACTGACTAATTACCTTTCTGATAATGAGTCTTGGCAAGGCCATGCCGGTGACGGAGCAAACTAGCTTTACAGTAGATCCGTAGTGGACATATCCATCCCTCACTGCAAACTCCTCTGATTCACTCTCATTGTCATCTAATAAGTGTATAGTGAATGCTCCCCATTGTGTGGACGATGCATGGAAGTTACCATTCTCAACATGAAGATACCTCGTAGAAACCGTTTGAGATCTTAACCGATTGAAAAGAGCCACTTTAGTACCACTAGCTATACACAAATCGGCATTCTTCAGGGACTGCTTCTTCTTAGAAGGTTTAGATATGACTTTTATTCGTTTACTATTGAAAATGCCGATATCATGTCCGTTTCCATAGAACATTTTGACGGAGAGCATAAAATGTTTCCTCTTGTCGGAATCTGATATGTAGAGCGTCTTGGCGGCGCAGTACTGCTTGCCGTTGTTGAGGTCAAGCTGCTGCATGTCCTGGTCGGAGTTGCCGATTCCGATGAAGGCGCAGAGTTGCGCCGCCTGCTCAGTCTCGCCCTCGCGCAGCATGCGCTCGCGCCGCAGTCGCCAGCCATCTCCAAACAGGTAGATGCAGGGAGGCGGGCAGAAGAACCGCTTCTCGTTGCCGTACGACTTCTGCGCCACCTTCGCGTGCAAGATCACCACAATCATGTCGGCACGGTCCCGTAGGTAGCGCTCCATGGCCTCACGCGTCAGGCGCCGCTCCTCGGGGCGGTAGGCGCCGGCGCCGGGCCCGGCCGCGCTCGCGTAGCGCCCGTACAGCGCGCCGTGCTGCGCGGGCGGCGACGCGCCCTCGCCCGCGCCCGCGCCGTACTGGTGCGGCATGCTCGCCACGCTGACAGTCTCACCTCCGGACTGACACCATGCTCCTCTAGTCCTACCTACTGCAGGCTCTATCCGGTGCTTAGCTTGCTGTTAGATTCCTGGCGCATTTTACGATGCTCGTCTATAGATGGCCCGCGGCGTCCCCCTGGCGACCCACCCCTATCGCCGCCTGGACGGTGGGGTGCGGCGATTATCTCTGCGATCGATACGGTCCCGTATTATCCACGGCTCTCAATCTTAATAACGATGGGAACCAGAACACATTTCATTCGAAAACACCTGTTCTCTGACGTTATTTTCAGACCCTCGGGGTGATTTAAATCCGTTCTTCTTCTTCTACGAGCCTCCGAGAAGCGTTTGGAGTCGCTGATAAACTTTCTTTTGTTGATTTTTATTTATAATTTTGAGCAAAAGTTGATAAAACTTGTGTTTACTTCGGTAAATACGACAACGCCAGATAAACGATCTGTCAAATTTCACCATAGACACTTGCGAAGCAAACGCAAAGCAAGCACGAAGCGTGCAGCTCGGCTGGGGTTGCTCGCAATATTGGGACAAATTATTCGATTCTAATAAAATCGAGTTGAATGAATAGCGTATTTTTATAATATTGACGCGAGAGGTAGATGCAGCGTCCTTGCTGCTGAGCGCGAGTCCCCGACTGACAGCAAACAGCCGGTCGGTCGGATGTGGGGTTACGCATGGGGCGTGGGAAAATAAAGTGTGGGAAACAGTGGGCGGCGCGTTTGCTTGCGTTGCGGCGGCCGGCGACGGCAGAGTAGTAAAACATTGATATGTTGTAGTTGAACACATAATTTACAGAACTCATAGGCTGGCCTGGCGCGCCAGTAGCAAACAAGCAGACAATTTGTTTACATGTGTGTGTCTGTCTGATAAATAACTGGGTTCATCGAGCGAAAAGGTTGCAATGTGTGAGGAAGAGACTGACGATTGACCGGAGATCTCGTGGGAAACGACCTTTGTTATGTACACACACTACCTATGTACATTGAAATAAAAACAAAAAATCTATTCTGAATAATAATCACACGCGATGGGAGTTACTGGACTGTGGAGACTTATTGAACCTGCCGGCAAACCAGTGCCTGTAGAGACTTTAGAGAACAAAGTCTTAGCTGTTGGTAAGATACATTATTCTTATTCAATGTTCTCCATAGGTAGTACTACATTGATTTATGAAAGTATAATCATAGTAGGTAATTGTAAAACCTATCCTAGGTACTCTATGAGCAAATCTAAATCTGCTATGTTAATGTTACAGATATTTCAATATGGTTGCATCAGATGGTAAAAGGTTACCAGGATGCCAAAGGAGCTCCATTGGCAAATGCGCATCTTATGGGCCTCTTTCAACGGCTGTGCAAGTTACTTTATTTTAGAATTAAACCTGTATTTGTTTTTGATGGGGCATTCCCAGCTTTGAAAAGGGACACAATTGTAAGGTTTTATTTTGTTCATTCTGAAATATGTTTCTTGCTGCCTACCATTCATGACTGGGCTTAGTATTAATATTTTACCTAATTGTTAACAGAGCAAGCGGCAAGATGCCAAACAAAAATATAATAGTGAATCTGAAAGGATAAAAAGAGAACTGGCAATTCTGCTTACAAAGAAAACTGCAATTAGCAGTTTGTTGGGAAGGCAAATATCGCCAAAGAAAGCCAGTAAACCTACTGTTCAAACTGATGAAGACTTGTTCAAGTTACCAGCCATACCGGCTGTACCACAGAATGAAGGTGAAGAATCAGAGTAAGGATGGATATTTTTACTAAGTAGTACCTACCTGCATTGTACTTAAGTTGCAGATTGTATTGTACTTGTACACAGGTACATTGTTGAGGAAACCTTATATTAAAGTAACAAGCTTTACATAAATGATTATAAAATTGCTATTTTTGTTTAGCTCATTTCTAATAGATGGCGCTACTGCACTTCCTGGTAACATAACTCAAGCTAGTCGACAACAGATGGCGCATGTAGAAATAAAAATACTTATTAATAAATACCCTCAGATCTGATGATGAGGAAAGCTCCAGCAGCAGTTCTGCAGCAGATTTGCATTCAATAGACTTGGAATCACAGAAATTCAAAACTCTTCCAGCAAAAGAGAAATATGATCTACTCTTGGAGCTGAAGGAAACAAGAAAGATGAACTCTTGGGGGAGGCTTCATGAGCTGCCAAAAAAGAGTGATAACTTTTCGGATTTTCAGGTAATTTCTTATTTATATTATAAAGCTGTGTTGGTTTGCTTTTGTTGAATGTTATTTTATTTTGCCTTAGTTAATAGTAAAGCAATCAATAAAATTTCCACAGCTACAGAGATTACTAAAGAGAAGAAAAGTCCAAGAGTGTCTAGAAGAGACTGAAAAAGAAATCGGCGACGCTGGAATGTCGTTGAATGATTTGGAATCTTTACTCAATGAAGAGGGCATAGAGACTAAATTTGAAAACCTACCTACTAGGCGCATAGCATCCAACAATACAACTAGATACTTGCTAATCAATGACGTAAAACAAGCTTTAGCAGATGCCAAAAAGAAAAAAGAAGCAGAAAGTCTCGCCAGCACTAGTAAAGATGATATCCAAAGTACTAGTAAAGAGATCGGAACTAATGCCGAAGGAACAAAAAAGGATGAGCTCGAAGAAGATTTAGAATTAGCAATAAAAATGTCCCTTGAATGTGTAAACGATGATGAGGTGGCAGGGCCTTCTAAGACAGATGACTCCTGGACGTCTTATGTAAGTGATGGCTCTGAATATTACAAAACTGATTCAGAAGAAGAGGAAGGTTGCGAACCCCCAGACATAACATCTGCTAAAGCATACATTATTCAATACAGTGATTACACAAACCAAGCTATAGACAACTTAACTAGAAAAACATCACGAAATAAACACAAAGGTAAAAAGAAAACAAAACTGGATGAGGTATTAGAAGATTTAAATTGCAGAAAGTCTCAAATGGTTGAAGGTGGCGCTAATCTTTCTTGTAGCGACGATGAAGTTATGAATACAGATTCAGATGTTGTTGAAGTGGTAACAGTAAATTCTGATGATGGAGCAAATAACACACAAGCCTCTGTCGCTATTATAGATAATCCAATGCAAGAGGTTATTACTCTTGATTCTTCTATGGACTCCGAGAAAACTCCAGAAAAAGATCTAAATTCAAATAGAACGAACGTTGAAAACATAGAAGAGTCGAATTCTAGTGGTGATGATCTTGTAGAAGTATCAGAAATAGAGCAAATGATTAAAGATAAAATAGAATCGGGAACTAATGATATTGATTTTATAGCATCGGATATATCTACAAGTAAAGCTATAAGCTCTGTAGAATCAAATAATCAGTTTGAAGTAGAATCTACATCAACTGACATTTTTGAACATGTCCCTGATATAAAAAAGCAAACTCACGAAGCTACAATAGGAACTCGTGTAGCAAATAAAATTGGTCCTGGAAGTAGTCAAGAAGTATCAGAAGCTCCAACTATGGATGTAAGCCCTGTAGAGTCGGAATCAAATAACCAGTTTGATGTAGAATCTGACTCAACTGATAACGATTTTGAGGATGTTCCTGCTGTAGACAATAAACCTGTTATAGAGGTAACTTTAAATGTTCATGAAACTCTGGAGGATGACATATTCGCAGACGTTTTTACGGTACCTAATACAGCTAGACGTGAAACTTCAGTTGCTCTCGAAGTTGAAAACAAGTCTACGAAAAGTAATCAGAATCTCGAGAACGAAGATGATGAACTACAAAAAGCAATAATGATGTCTCTAGAGTGTGTTGGTGATAAAGTGTCCTTGCAAACTAGTATAGAGACAACTGATAACACTGAAGAAATAGAAAAAGAAGCTGAGAGTGTAAAAGAAGCTATAAAAGAGTTAAGTAAAGACACAATCAGCAAAGTGGCACCACATGTTTCAAAAACATTAGAAAGCTTAAATACAATTCTATTAGCGCAGTCAGCAAAACCAGTAAATGTTACAGATAATGATACCACTACTAAAAAAAATACTGAACCCATTTCAAAAGAACAACTAAACAGCATGGTCGAAGAAATACAAAACGAGGAAGAAGGCTTGCAGCAAGAGAAAGGTCGTCTTGATCGCATTGGAAGAAACATCACGGAACAAATGACGAAAGAGGCCCAAGAATTACTTCAAATATTCGGCATCCCTTACATAGTGGCTCCCATGGAAGCCGAAGCTCAGTGCGCGTTCCTCGAAAGCGTGAACCTCACTGATGGCACGATCACTGATGATAGTGATATTTGGCTGTTCGGCGGTAAAACGGTTTACAAAAATTTCTTCAATCAGAAGAAGCATGTTTTGCAGTTTTTGTCTGAGAGGATTGAAAAGTCGTTTAGTAAGTATCATTTAGACGACGACTTATAATAAGTATAATTATAAGTATTTTTTAGGGTTTCAAAGATCGGTTTTGAAACCCTTATGGTCTCGCTCTGTCCGTCCCCGCTCTTTCTTGAATATCTCAGTAACTAGGTACTGCAGCTCTATTAACTTGAAATTTAAAATAATGATACATTTCGTGCGCCATTACTGATTTCAAGAAAAAAATATATAAATAAATGAAAAATGAAAATGAATATTTTTCAGTACAAATTTTGATGTTGAAATTTCAAAAGAGACCTAGGAAGGCAAATGGGGTATCAAACGGTATCGTTTTGACCATTTCAAAACACTTTTTGAAATTTCTGTAAGTTTCATACTTTTTTAAATATTTCAAAAAAAGTCGAAAAATTGACCATTCCCCCCCTATCTCCGAAGATTGCAGACCGATCCATGTACAATGTATAAGGCGTTTGTAGACATCGATCTATATTTTACAGGAAAAATATAGAAAAGTCTGTAATAATAATAGTTTTTGAAAAATGATCAAAAAGGGGGATTTGTTTTTCAAAAGGGGGTACCTACCCATGTAGCGTATCAAATGAAAGGTATCGTTTCGGCCTTTTTAAAACACTTTTTGAAATTTCTGTAAGTTTCATACTTGGTAACTTCATACTTCCAAATAATTGGCAAATGTTTGAAACCCTCGGCGCGCGAGTTACACTCGCACTTGGCGGATCTTGTTTTACAGAGGTGTGAAAAAAATTACACTTTCATGATTCTTGTTGTTTTTATAGCACATTTTTATAGTCCTTTGGCCTACTTGTTTTGCGAAAAAGTTGAATCTAAAGCACTAAAAGTGAAAGAGCGGGGGCCGAATCGGGTTTTTCATATCTTAAATACGCCATAACGCCCGATTCAGCCAATCTTTATACTCTCCTATAATAGCATTCTTCTTTTAGATTTGAGCAGAGAGCAGCTAATATTGCTAGCCCTCCTAGTTGGCAGTGACTACACCACAGGCATCGACGGCGTCGGGCCCGTCACAGCCATGGAGATCCTCGCATCATTCCCATTCAAGAGGAAGCTGAGCGAAGATAATCAGACTCGGTATAAGGAAATCATCACCGGCCTTACGGAGTTCAAGCAGTGGGTACGAGGAGGGAAAAGAACTGATAATACTACCCTGAAGAAGAAACTGAGAAATATCGTATTGAATGATGATTTTCCTAGTGTTAGGGTTAGTATTTTTGGCATTTTTAAATCTATATCTCCACTGCTGGGCAAAGATATTTTTGTCCACATCTCACCGTCCCGAAGTCGTCTGTTGCATGCACTTTTTGCCATGGTTCTTTCAAATTCATCCAATCCAGAACTCGAATTTGGTTTAAAGAGTATCTTGACGTAATCGTATAATGTTTGCATGGAATTTGCTTAGTTGTGTGTCCGCACGCTAGTGGCGCTGTACGAAATACTAAGAAAAATGAGACGATACGAGATATCTCGATAGTACCTATAAGGCATGTTAGGTATAGGTAGGCACGTAAGTCAGCAGTGGACCAATAGGCCGTATACAGAAAGAAAGCTGGAAACTTACTATAAGCGCTTACCGGCGCTTGACAGCGCTGGTCCGTTCTACACAAAGGAAGCAGGTTGAAGCAGACCAAGCAACATGTCGGACTCATCGGACGATGATTTCGGTCGATCGGATCGGACCTAGGTAGAAAGAAGGTAAATAGGATAGGAACAGGTACCTAACCTATGCAGGTATAGGTACCTAAGTCACGTTTCTATTACAATGTCTTTTATCCCATTTGTCCCACACAGGTTGCACTTCTGTATACGGACTTTAGTCCGTATACAGAAAGCGCTGGTAACCCGCGCAGGAAAATATATGAACGCGCGCCGATAAGCACTGAACGGTGCCGACAAGTTCCGACAAGCTTCAACACGCGCTGGGCGCTGCCATTTAAAATTAATAAACAACTGCGACAACACGTGCAATTACGACAGGCATATTTATTTTGATTAATATTAAAATGGATAGTGACGTGTTGATATCCTTAGTCTTCAGTAAGCAACCTGTGTGGGACAAATGGGATAAACGACATTGTAATAGAAACGTGATTACGTGACTGACAAATGTTAGAAAGAAGTTAATGGGATGTATAGCTTTTTTTCGCATTTTTAAATACACATTTTCTAACAAAACCAAATCATCGTCCGATGAGTCCGACATTTTGCTTGGTCTGCTTCAACCTGCTTCCTTTGTGTAGAACGGACCAGCAGAGTGATTACGCTATTCTCAATGGATCAATGGATGGGCGACTGGTTTCGATTCCATCGATGGGACAAATAGAATTGTACTAAATTTTATGGCTGGATGGTCAATGTGAGTGAACACGGATTGAACGAAGTGGATTCCCCATTTTACGTTTCGTTTTCGATTTTGCCTAAATATTGTCCTAAAACTGATGATTTAACAAGTTTTAGAAAACGTCTCTTTTCTTCTCCAAGTACGTTAGGGGCTTCATAGTCTGTGTTGAAATAATAAATATTAAGGCTGAAACATTTAATAGTTGGGTTGCATAAGAAAATATAAGGGTACATTAAATAAAAATATCATGAAGGTTAAGTTACTGTATTTGGAGTCAGAATTGCGGCAATGAAACGTTATCAAGAACATGCATCGGAACTGTCATTGTCATGGTAGAAGTTTTCAGTGAAATGTTGCCAGTTTAGCATATTGGGCCATTTTCTTGCCCTTTTTCTTTTTGTTGATTTATTTATCTATTTTTTACGACTACCTACCTACCTACATTGCATTTTAAAAAGAAAAAAAATAGTTCCAAATAAATCGATAGGTGGCAGGGGGCGTCAACTGGAAATTAGGGTATGTCAATGTCAAATGAAAAGAAAACAACCTTACGTCAAAATCGTTCTATTTACTGTCAAAAGCATTCATCTCATTCATTCATGGGCTTCAATTTCGGCTGGGACTGGCAATCGTCTCAGTGACGGCTATTTTATTTACAATTGGATGGATGGGAGGCTCGAAGGCCATCCTACGGGCTTTCAAATGTCAAATTTGGATGGGGTATTTTACCGTAATCGATCTGCAGCGCTGTTAAGCGCTTATAAGTTTCCAGCTTTCTTTCTGTATACGGCCTTATAAGTATATAATTACTGCAAATATGCAGGTCTCGACAGATCCTATACGCATTTGCTCCCCTTGGAGCCGAGATAGACCCTAGGTCCGTGGCGAACCGAGACTCCACAGGTTTTTAAAAAAATATCTGAGCGTCTAGTCGAAACGACGACGCGTGACTCGAGAGCTGGTGAGTACCTGGCACAGCGTATCAGCATTGCCACAGCGAGGCAATTTAGCCAGCGTTTTGGGCTCGCTTCAGACTGGTATTGATAAGGATCAGTTGAGCTCCCTGTAGATTGTTTGCAACAGTCTGTAATTAGCTCAATTGTTTCAACTGCAAATACTAGTTTTAATTTGGTTCTATTATATGATTGTAATTTTCTTTGTTAATAAAGAGTTATGTTTGTTACAGGTAGTGCAAGCTTATTTAGACCCAAATGTAGAAAAAAGCGAAGATAAGTTTTCTTGGGGCGAACTAGACATCACGATATTGCGAGATTACACAAAAGCTAAATTTGGATGGTCTCAAAACAAATTAGATGAAATTATCAAGCCAGTGTTGAAAAGGTTGGTGGAACGAAAGAGTCAAAAAAACATGCATGATTTTTTCAAAAAGAAAACAGAGTTTCAATCACTCGAGGAGCAGATGAGTAAAAGAGTAAAAGCAGCTGTCCAAAGAATAGGTCCGAATTCTGGCGAAATTGAAGAAAATATAGAAGGCGTAGTAACATCTTCAAAAAAAAAAGGTAAAAGAAAACTAAAAAAAGCAATAGAAGCATCGGCAGGACCGTCAAAGGCCAAGAAGAAAAAGACTGATGAAAGTGTACTTAAAAACCTTAGTGTTAAAGTTGTTTCTGAAGTAAACGAAGGCAAATCAGGAATAGAGATAAAAATAAATAAAACTGATAGATTCCAAGAAATAATACCTCAAAGGGAGAAAGACAAACAAAGTCTCCTTCAGAACAAAATGAAAGCGATAGAGTTATTTAGAAAAACTAATATTGATAAGAAAAAGAAGCTGACTAAGCGGAAACCATTAGTCCCTAAAGATAAGGCGGAACTTTCTGAGAGTGATAGTGATTAGACGTTATCTAGTTATATTATTCAAAACCTAAAGGTACATATTTTTGTTTTTATCGTGTTAAGAATCCTTGTTGTATTACAATAATGTTTTAGAATGTAGTAGAATTGAACTGTTTAGTTCTAAAAACTCGGTTTTAGTGCCTAATTTGGTCCCAAAATCAATAATTATTGTCTTGAATATATACATTTATTTTAGTATAGGTTAAAATTGTGAATATAGCCTCGAATGCGAATGGCATGAAAATGTATGGCATGAATCGCATGGTTACAGTAATTGAGTGCATAATCATAGCTGTAAGATATTAAATTTATGAACGGACCTAGATACCAACCCTGGCAGTAGGTAGGTACGTTTGTTGAGTGCATAATCATAGCTGTAAGATATTAAATTTATGAACGGACCTATATACCAACCCTGGCAGTAGGTAGGTACGTTTGTTTTTTCTAAGTGCCTGCCTACATGAGCATGATATCAAAGAAGTGGTCCCTACCAGGGGCGGATCCAGGATTTCATTTTGGGGGGGGGGCCATTTTGACTAAGTTCAGATATAGGATGTTAAAAATCACAAGTAAACAAAAAATAAAGATTTATATCGCTTTTTTAAATTAAATTGTATGTATGCATACATTGCGCATAACAGACTCGACTCAAACGGAATGAACATGTCGTATCATCGAGTCAAGTGGCGCTGGACGGCGCGGTACGTGTACGTCGCGTCGCCGAATAGAAATTCAATCTCTAATCAAAGGGTAAAAAAATAATGATTTCTTTAGTTTAACAACGACTTTGGCAATTTTCTGCTTAACCTTTTGATTCAATTTAAAGTTAAACCCATAAAATTTGATATCTAGTACCTAGGTATTTTAAGTATTTAGCTTTTCGGTCAGTAAATAATAGAGAGGAGTTTCAGTATTTTTGTAAATTTATACCTAACAGTAGCGGCGTAGCGTGGGCTGGTAAGCGGGGCGATTTACTACCAAGCACCCCACCCCAAAAAAGGAAAGAAAAATACAGAACAATATGGAGAAAATGGTTGACAATCACAACCATCAACTACTAACAGGACATAATATAAGAAACGGCGAGCGGAGCGAGCCGCGACATTTTTTTAACTTTTTCGTATGTTTGTTGAAAACTAACTAAGTAAAGAAATTAACAAATATGAATATAAATATCGGCCAACGGAGCGAGCCGCAGTAGGTAATTTTGGAGTTTGGTGAGGTTAGCAAAAATACATGTAGGTATTCTAAAAAGACGGCAAACGGAGCCGCAACATTTTAGCGATTTTTTTCGGCGATAAACAACAAAGCCATGTATTGATAGCAACGGCGAGCGTAGCGAGCCGCCGAAATTTTTAGGGTGGTCACAAACAAGTTAAGAAGAGTATGACAAACCTGGACCTTAATTGAATCGAAAAATTAAGTCGAAAGTATGGAACTTTAGGGTCTTTTGGGGGGGGCCATGGCCCCCGTGGCCCCCCCCCGTATCTGCCAATGGTCCCTACCTACCTTCCTAAAGCAAATAAAAGGCCTTAACATGTAACAAATGCATTTATTATTTTTCTAACGAAGCTACACCTTTCTAAATCATTTCTTCCAGACAGAGATGACGCGTCATCTCAATAGAGATGAAAAAGTAATATTCATTTTATCAATAGGCATCGCAATCTTCACTCTGTATCCGAGTCTCGCTCGATCTGTTTTAACTGATTTGAATTATTAAACACCATTTTATTTTGTAACAATATCGCGCATTGGTTTATTTTATTCCCTCCTACTGCGCAGCCATGTGCGCGTACTTCCGAGAATTCATAAAGATTTGCGCGTACGACATGTATTATATAGTAAAAAAAATAAAAAGCGACCGTAAAATAGTCAATTTATTGTTTACATTTTAAACTAAATCATAGTTTTCAAAGATACATTACATTACAATCTAGCTAGGATAAACAAATTAAATGATACGATATTATCTTGCACACAGAAAAAAATACAACATTATTATCAGCGTTATTAATAAAAGACCTAAACATATGTTTATATTTAAAAAAAAAAATAACTTTACAAGTGGCCCGGATCGACACCTACTTAAATTAAACCTAATATTTTAATGATAAAAACCAATTATTATTTAAAACAGAGAGTTTTTATTATATAAAACTTTAATAATCATACATAATAATTACACAACATAAATATTCCCCACATTCAAGTACTATTATTAATAATGCAATATAGTACTTATTATACTTGCCTAAACAGTGCAGCATTGATTTAATAAATAAATCGATTAGCTCTTTCTTTCACAAAGACTTATTTACAATACGACTAACAACGGCTATAGATTAAAATTACATAAAAGACGGTAGATGGCATGAATGCACAATGAATCGACTGAGCATCATTTACATTCTGGAACAATATTTGACTAAACGATTCATTGCTAACTGGACAAAAGAATCGAATTGTCACAAAACGTATGAATAACCAAAAGGGACGGCTTATCCGCTTGCGATAAAGCCCCGTTTTTAATTTAAAAGCAAACCGCGTGCCTTATAAGAAATTAATTAATTTTAGTCGAACAGTGATTCGTTCTTTCTAATATACTTATCATATACATAAAGGTTTTGCACGATTTTGTGATGCTAATAATCAATTCTTTTTATTACCCTACTTTCACCGAATTCTTTAAACTAATAAACTGATACCTACGCCCGTCAAATCATTATAGGAACTTTCTTTGAACTCGATCAAGCGGAACTTAGTCTAGTGTATTCGGGTATTAAAAAAATTACCTCAACCTAATTATGATGTTAAGGATTTTCGATTGAGAATATTACACTCGCGTTTAAAGTCAGCAATTCCAAAAAGTAAACGAGGCAGAACTAGGTAGATTCATATCTCGCAATCTCTGTAGAATAACATGAGCAGTTTCACGCTGCTCATGTGGACATGGACTTGCGCGCAACTTCACGACTTCAACTTGTCTATGGTCATTATTAGTTTACCTTCTACTTCTATCAATAGTTAATAGCCTTCTGCCGACTAACTTTGCTTTTAAGAGCAAGAAAGGAGCACTAAACCTAGGTACATTAGTTTTATTGCATTATCGTGGCTTTTTACTTTAACAGTTTCAGTGCACACCACTGCTACGAGCGAGCTCTTGATCACGATTGTTTACGTTTTTGTTTACGTAAATAAACGTGTCGTGAACAGGATTCAGTGATCCCATACACTAATGACGGTTGAAGGTGGTTTTTCGTGGATTGGTGCGAAATTCAATTTTTGTGTTTTTTTTTTGCCTTCCTCAAGCGTTCCACAAGTAATAAAACAAGCGAATAAGTAATTTGCCGCAAATCGTAAACCATTTTCTATGAATTTATGGTAAAATCAAATTTGATTAATTTTTATTTTGGGAGCATTTGGGAAAATGTAGATTTAGCACAAAATTTTGTATTTACCCAAATGCTCTAAATATACTAGTAAATCAATGTTGGTTTTATCATTAGTTTATAGAAAATGCATTACGATTTGCGGCAAATTACTCTTTCGCTAGTTTTATTGCTCGTGAAACGCAGAAAAATTATAAACCACAGAAATATTTGAATTTCGCGCCAACCCACAACGATCAACCTTAAGGATGACTCACGCTAGACCATGCCAGGTCCGAGCCGAGTGTCGGCCGACTTCTCGTCCCTTGTCCGTTGCTCGGCCGTCACTCGGTTGCCGCTCGGCATAGCGTGAGTGTGTATTTATAATATAAGTAATTTTAGTTGACCGTGCTACGGCCGACACTAGGCTCGGACACGGCACGGCCTAGCGTGAGTCATCCTTTATTCGCCGTGCAAAAGCACGGTGCTTTTGCACAGGGAATAAACCGTAGATTTTCACGACGAGCGTTTTAACGAAGACCCGAACTCAGCCATGTACTACATTGCCTATGCTCGCAGCAGTGGCGCCCCACTGCGCTGGGCAGTGAATGCGCTAAACGACAGGTTAAGACATTTATCTATGAATTTGGATATTCATTACAACATCGACAACATCAATTTACTTAACTGTTAATACAGTACATTTTTGTATTTGAATGTTTACAAAACAAAGTGTAACTCTATCACTCTAATGTACTCTCCTCAAACAAACTCAGTAGACAAGTGTACAGTCAACTCCCTAATCAACCTTAACAACGCTGTATATCTTCCTAACGAACCAGAAGCAAGCCACGAAGCCAATAGTACCAGTCAGCAGGAAAAAGAGGAATACCATGATAAACGTGTAGCCGAAGTATAGGAACGTCGAAGCTGCGTCTTCGATGTTGAGTTTGGTGACGAAGTAGTGGCAGCAATAGATGAAGAGGTAGCCAGCGGTGGACCCTGAGCTGAGGAAGGCGCGCCACCACCAGTGGTAGTCTTCTGCGCAGAGGTGGAAGTAACAGAGGAGGATGGTGGTCTCCGAGCAGGTTATTACCAGGATCACGAATACCAGGAATAGGAATCCGAACATGTAGTACATCTGGAATGAAAATTTGAGATTAGAATACATTAATAAATAATGCTGGATAATTCACACAACATTATCTAACCCCAAGATAAGCAGAGCGTGTGTTATGGGTACTAGATAACTGATATACATAATAGTACAATACAATGATGCCGAGGATGGGCTGCGTGTAGAGAGACTTCTCCGAAATATGGATTGTAAGGACTGGGTGGACCAGGATCTCTCTAGGTATTGGTCGTTACTAACCTGACTGGACCACAGCGAGTTGAGGATAAAGAAGAGCTGGATGAAGATACAGCCGAAGGGAAGCACTCCGCCCATAATGATGCCGGGGATGGGCTGCGTGTAGAGAGACTGCTCCGGAATCTGGCGGGGGATCTGGTTTGTGCGGACTGGGTGGTCGAGAATCTGGAATGAAAAGGACAATTGAATATAACCATTGGTACTTATACCCTAGTATAACCATTTAAATGGGGTCGACAAAACATGTCTACTTCTTCTACTCTACTCTCCTTTATCAACCGTCATCTAAGAGAGTACACATTAGTAGTTTCCAAGCGCACCTTACGCCCGCGCCACTAGAAATCTGACCAAAATCTGATGTGCGCTTGAATAGA
Organism: Eupithecia vulgata; assembly: GCA_946478455.1. Taxonomy (NCBI): domain Eukaryota; kingdom Metazoa; phylum Arthropoda; class Insecta; order Lepidoptera; family Geometridae; genus Eupithecia; species Eupithecia vulgata. The sequence continues at coordinate 4,042,649 of OX297862.1, read as the reverse complement.
AGTGCGTGATTGGGTAGATATGTACGGATGTATTGGACAAGATAGAGTTTATTTTCAGTATTTTATTTATTGCATTCATACAGTCATCGGGTCTTAGTGACATAGTGTTCACAGTATGTACCCATTTAGGGTGTTGCAATGCAATGGAAGACTGGCCAGGTATCATGCCTTTCTAATTATGATAAACTATATGCATTATTTACTTATTATGAAATATTACGAGTCTTTAAAATTATCATTGAAGAATTCGTCATGTTCGTAAAAAAATTTTTTTATGAGTATCGCCTTTAGTTTGTATTCGAAAATGTAATTTTTTTCTATTCATTTACAACTCGTTACATCATTTATAACCTCGTGTTACCAAAGCGCTTAAAAACGCCTTAAATTTCTTTCTCCTCTCTGGTCCTGCTCCTGTGGAGCGTTATCTCAACAGAACAGACTTCGAAAAAAGGAGGAAGTTCTATGTTCGGCTGTATGTGTGTTTTTTTTATTTATGGCCGATGATTTCTCCGACATTTATAGACACATCAGGATGATTCTTTTGCAGTTGTATAGAGCATAATCCCGAGGAGGTCCCATAAAAATTTCTTCCCGAGGGATGACGATAATACTTATTTACTTTCCATTAGGTGAGATTGTGGTCAAACGAGCCAAAAACTAATTAAAATTTCGTATTTATCCCGTAAAACTTACATAAACACTTTTAAACTAAGGGATTCAAAGTCTGTTTTAAGTATTTTCAAAACACACAAATTATTTTTATTCCAAGCTTGAACTTAAGTAGGTAACTGAAGAGCTACGATATTATTAGAATAGAATAGAATACTTTTTCACACACACATACATAGTACACAGAAAGATACAGAAATATACAGAAAAAAACATAAAAAATAATTAATACTACTTAAATAGTGAACCAATAAGGTCCTGCCTCAGCTTAATGTTGCTCCACAGAAAGTTGAGCAACGCTGGTTTTCTGGCAACTGGTTATTAAATATTCTAATATTCTGGTTATTAAACTTACTCTCTTCCTAAACCCGAAGTAAGCTCCGATAAATGTCAAAGGCACGGAGACTCCGAACCACAGCGCCAGCAGAGCCACCAGAGTCGAGAACGGAATGGCGGCTGACGATCCCTTGCCCCACAGCACTAGGTTCATCACGAAGAAGAGAGAGAACACCACGCTGAAAGATAAATAATCATGTTCCAGAAATAAAATCTACAACTTTCAACCTCAGCAAATACCTAACAGTCTTCTGCGAGACAGACTACCGATATGGTACGATGAAGGGTGAAGGTCCGCCTGCGACGCATGGAGGTTGCGGGTTCGAGACCCTATACCGCAAGCCCTATATCTGCATATTTATATTTGTATATTTCAATGTTTTATTGTTTAATTTAATAAAAATTTGATATTTTAAGACTCGTTCGCAACATTTCTAAACGTGACTTCTCCGTTTTTGTCATGAAGCATTTAGCGGGATAGCGAAAAGAAAATTGTTCAATACACACATTAGACAACACAACAAACATGATGGTTTTTATCATTAATTTGTTTCTAAAGTTATTTTCACTAAAGGAACATAATGCGCTTTGAGTTGACAAACTGAACAGTGACGTCACAGAAAAACTACTTCTACTGTCTCCTAAATAAAAAAGTATCGGTTTTACACCAATGGTCTATTTTTTTTGTCTGTCTGTAATTGTACGTCTGTCTGTATCTTTGTTTGAGCTGATCACCGAAACGGCTAAACCATTTTGGACGAATCTTTCACAGGCAGATAGCCGATGTCATATAGCATTATGCCATATAACTTAGGCTACTTATTTTTAGAAATATAATTATTGTTCAGCGCAAAACACTACGGGCCAACGCAGCGGACACGGCCAGTAATTAAGGAGTTTAGAAATCCTTAGCAGGCTAGTTCTTTAATAAAAAGATATCACGTGGAATGGCTGAATTAATAGCAACAACTGCACTGCTGTTTTGATAAGTTACAAATCTTTATGATCAGTCAAGCACACAGGTTACACTGTCGTGCTAATTTTGTAGTCGAATGCTGATATGCAAAGTGATAAAAATAACACGACTGAAATAAATACGTGTTTAAATACGACATAAAAACTTAAATTGAAAACTCAAGCTTCGATATCCGACCCGTAGGATTTCGCTCACTTACGGGTCCCATGCATGTTACATGTGATATAGACCAGTAGGTGAGTAAAAACTACGAGTTGGAGCTTGAGTTTTCAATTTTATATTTTTAGCATCGTTGCTATGGTAATTTTTTGTTGCTAAAATGAAACGACTTCATAATTAACGGGTATTTATCGCGTTCATTTACCTATTTTTGACGTTGTTTCAACAGGTTTTCACACTGTCGTAGTTTTACAGGTTTAAAACAGGAAAAATAGGTGAATAAACGCTATAAATACACATTAGATATATATGCTTACAATTATGTGTTATTATCGCGTAAATTTACAAATATTTGAAACTATAACAGTTAACACCACCCGGCACAAATTACGGTGGGTGTTATGCGCAAACGACGGCGGCGTTTGCGCATAATCTAACTGCCAATCATTTTATTGTGTTAAATCTCGAGTTAAATCTAATTGCCACTAAAAAAAATACGTTATCACTGGCATGACATTACTTGAACCTTCTTTGACATATGACAAAGGCCAACCCAAGAATGACATCATACAATAGCAGAGTAATTAATTTAAAATGTCAAAAAATCCGACTCTGCCTCGGAGGGGCAAAGACCTACAAAACGTAGCCTTCAACTACACCCAGCATTTAGACAAGCTTTTTATAGATAAGTACATAATTCATCAAAATCACTACAGCCGTTTTGATGCTTCGAGGCAATAGACTCCTAGATAAACTGACGAAAAATGATCAAAAAATCACGTTTGTTGTATGAAGGCCCCTCAAATATTTATTTTAATCTTTTTGATTAGTAATTGTTGTTATAAGGGCAACAGAAATACATTATCTCTGAACATTTCAACTGTCTAACTAAAATAAAAATAAAATAATGCTGGACAATTCACACAGCATTATCTAGCCCCAAGCTAAGCAGAGCTTTGTGTTGTGGGTACTAGATAACTGATATACATAATTTAATACAATACATAGATAGATATTTTTTATTATATATATAAAACGACCAGAACACCCTGAACAAATGTCTGCAGATCGTATACACATTTGTCCCGAGGCGGGAATCGAACCCGCAACCTTCTGCGTCGCAGGCAGACCTTCGCCCACCGCGCCACATCGGTCTTCTACTAACTATCATTGTTCATGAGATACAGCCTGGTAACAGATGTTCAGCGGAGTCTTAGTAATAGGATCCCGTTTTACCCTTTGGGTACGGAACCCTAAAAACGGTCCTGAAAAACGGATCCGATCTGAATGCGCCCTAAGGCTATGACACTTACCCGGGACACACCATCGAGGTCAGCAGTATATTGCTCTTCCACCGCCGTCCACCGAAGCTCTTGTATATCCTTGCGCTGACGTAGCCAGCGACTGCTCCTAGCAGCACCCAGGCTACCAAAGCGCATGTCATTAGGGCTCCGCGGTTCGCGGGCGAGAGGAAACCGAGGCAGGCGAAGGCTAGGGTTACTAGTGACATGCCGAACACCTGCAATTGGAGATTTAAGGTTTAGTCATCAGTAGCTACATGTCAGCGAGGTATAGAAAGGGTTTTGGTCTGGTTTCTGTAATTCTAGATTGTTGCTCCTGTTACTATAATACACCTGGAATTGTTGTACTAGCTTTCAGTTATCAGATATCCTAAGTGCCAGATAGCTTGGCTAGCTAGCTTACGACCTGTATTGACAGGTCGTTGACCTATCTCCTTTACGAAATCAAAATGGAGTACAACTTAAAATTTTGCATTTTTTAGGGTTATACAATTATTTGAAAACAATATTACTCATATTACGCATAAAATCTTCTTGAATCTTTATACCTATTACACACAATTCATACATTATTTCAGGTGATATAATAAAAGCTATACTCTTAACCATAATATTATTCATAAACTAGTAATTAAAATATCACCGGCTCAAAATGATTCTGGTTTTTACAATCATTTTAAACGTAAAAATCAATTATCATTTCCAATTTCAACTATTTCGGGTTGTGTTGAGTCTTTTGTGTCCTAGTACGCTGGTACCACGATACTCAAGCGACACTGGTACCGCTTTAGCTTTGTATGTAAAGCGACAGAATAGCAATAAATTTCAATGCTTTTTTCGATTTCGAGGAAGTGAATGACCTGTATTGCCATGCCACCTCATACTTATATACTTTCGCGTATCTCAGATAAACGCGTATGCTTGAAGCCGCGATCAGAAGTTGATTATAATACGGACATAATAGAAAAAGCCTTATTTTTAATGCAATCGGTTAAAAGACCTCACAATCAATTTTACAAAATTGATTAGGGATGGGGTAAACGTGTTCTTGAGTGGAGACCACGACTCGGCAAACTGTAGGGCGCCCTCCGACCAGGTGAGATGACGATTTGCGAAAGACTGCTGGCAGATGCTGGATGCGGCAAGCTGAAGACAGGGCGCTATGGCGCTCATTAGAGAAGGCCTATGTCCAGCAGTGGACTAATATAGGCTGATGATATGCACAAATTGCAAATTATGAAGTTTACGTTACCTGAGCTCCGGATCCCAGGTAGACAGCCAGAAGCATACCCCGACGTGGTGGACGGAACACATCGCCGTGAACTAGCTTCCAACCAAATTCCTCCTGCAAGAAATACCATATTACTGCCTCATACGGGAAAATAGTAATCAAGGTATAGATAGAAATCTTTTAAACTATTTACAAAAGGGATGCAAGTACGGTACTTTTCGATGAAATAGGTTTAACCCAATGAACTTATACACAACCTGGATGTGCACTGGCTGCCGAGTGAGATAGCCTTGTGCAGCCCTCTGTCCCTTTCATTAGTGTGATCAAACAAATAATATTAGCAGATATCCTTGGCTTATACGAAAGGAATGACATTATAAATCCAGTGGCTGAATTAATCAACTGTGCTGTGCCTAAAATTAATGGAACTGTCAAACCCATGTTGTAAACGATAATCTAAAAATATAACAAATTTACAATTCTGATTATCTATCTGGATAAGATCTGAGACGTAGATACTTCGGACTTGCTTTGTTTTAATAATAATAAACAATTACATACTTGTTGTCATAAAATAATTAAATGGAATAAACTAAAAAGCATAATAGAAGATTTATAAATAATATACTTCGATACACATATTTTTCGTCATGTTTACACATTAGGAAAAAATAATTACAACTAATATTTACACTTACATCTATTTACTAAAAATCTAAGCCGTCACCAGAAGGCAGAGTGCCCAGAATGCTGGCAGCATTGCCACGTTGAATGGCAATGCTAATTCGTTGACCGAAATAAAAACCAGCATTCCGATCACCTGTGGACTCTATTAGTAGTTTTGTAAGATCTTTATAGATAACGTGTGCCCCAGGACCCCAAGGACCTAGGGTTTCCACCCCAAATGGCTCAAATAGGTAACCTCTGTCAAGACTAGCGTATTTTCGCCGTTTGAGGAACTCCGCTGATGTTGCTGCGGAGCCTGCCCTTACTGATGTCCCTGCAAGATGAGAAGGTGCTAGGGTATCTACACACGTAGCATCCCAAACTAAAGGCTGACCCATCTTCCAAGGAATCAGAGTCATACCGTCAGGCCTTTTACCATCATCTCGCATTAGGCCACGTGGTTCGAGAGTAGCTGGCACACTGACGCTGGTAAAAGCTTATTTTTTGCTGTTAAATAAATAAATTTTTGTCACATTAGGTAAGACCGGAAATGACGAAATAATTATTCTAGTCGGAATAGGCATAAAATCGAGCAACTCCGCGGTTTATCTTCACCGGGAAACCAAAAATAACATTAAAACCGTTTAAAATATGTAATAATATGTGATGCAGTCTATTCAGTGATTAGTAAATTATAATCACCCTACTTCATAAAAAATACAGGCAATACTTTAGAAAGGGACACAGGGTTCTCCAAACGCTTTCTCTGTCGGACCGAATTCTCTCTGACCAAGTGTTTTTCTGTAATATAACTTATTTTCATAGACATAGGGTACAGTTTTTATCCATGTCAAATCGTCAGTGCACATTCCAGGTTGAGTATAAGTTCCTTGGTATAACCTGCGTAAATAGAAATTGAGGATGACGTCATCTCTCACGCAGTACGGCTAAGTTCGAACCCCACCTGAGCGAGACACCGTGAGATTTGATGTCATAAATCCACACAGCATCACGTAGCCGAAGCTAAGCAGGGGCTGAATTCTGCTAACCAATCGCTTTACAGTGATAATTGTCAAATATTGGTTCATAGATAACATAACATACAAATAATTTATTCGACACAATTAGTATTTCAGTTATACATACTGAATCTGATTAGTAGAAACAAATTAGAACTAGTATTTACAATTGAAACAATTGAGCTAACTGCAAACTGTTGCAAACAATCTTCAGGTAGCTCAACTGATCCATCAATACCAGTCAGAAGCGTGCCCAAGACACAGGCTGCATTGCCCCGCTGTATGTCAATGCTGATGCGGTTTGCCAGATACTCACCAGCTCTCGGGTCACGCGTCGCTTCGAACAGACACTCAGATAATCTTTAAGAAACCTGGAGAGCCTCTGTACCCAACGGCCCTAGGTCTCGGCTCCAAGGGGAGCAAATGAGTAGGCGCTGTCGAGATCTATTGAATCCGTAGGAAAGAAACTCTACGGTAGTGCTTCAGGTGCTCTTTGCACGGAGAGATCGATAGCTTGGTTTCAACCTTGACTCTTTTGACAAGCATCCCTCTATCTATAGTTTATTTCATCAAAGGTAAAATGCCAAAATGAGTCATTTTGAGACGATATCCTTTTTATGGTGAAGCGATTGATTTAGTGAAATTCGACCCCTGAGCTTTTGTTAAGGGATGACTGATATACATACATAATACTGATATTTACATAGATAGATATTTTTATCACACATTTAAAATACCCAGAACACCCGAAACAAATATTTGCAGATTGTACAAACATTTGACACGACGGGAATCGAACCCGCAACCTTATGCATAGCAGGCGGGCCTTCGCCCACCGCGCCACATCTGTCAACTAATCATTCTCAATCCAATTATTTAAGTACGCAGTTAATATCGAAATTCTTCGCTATCTCTCGAAAATTTTCGTACGTATACTTAAACGTACATAAATATGGCGTCCGTGGGGCGGAAATCGGCGGAATAAACCAATTTCTTTTAAGTATAGCTAAGAACTTCGAGACCAATTTTATCGAATAGTACTTGCAACCCTGTCCCAATTAAATACTGACAAACTAAAGACAACACTACTTCAGATTAAATTAATATATCTACTGTAAGAAAATTCAGCGTACACAAACAAAGATGAAGTCGGTTAATATCTTGCCATCAACCTGAAAAACGAAGAAAATCGGCTTTTAGAAGTCAATTTTCTGAGGTCAATACTAGTTCAAACGGACATATATCAAGAAATCGAAAGATGTTATATTCTATTTCATGTGTCCTATATATTTAAGGATGAATATCATCGCTTTATACAATGTACACTATCATTATTGCGATGAAAAATAAACCCTTATTTTTATATTATATACGACTTCGACAAAAAAGGAGGCGGGGTAATAAAATAAATTAACACTCTAAATGTAAGGGATTCGAATACGGTTTTTATTTATAAGTTTTGTAAACCGCCAAGCCGTTCTACGGACAGGCTGATACTACGATCCGACGGCAACTTTAATACTATTAAAGTCATATAAAAAGGGATATTTACCATGATTCGATTATTGTTGCGTTCTAAAATGAAACCGGTGGTAGAGTAACATTCGTAGCAAAAGACAAAAAGTGAGGGTAGATCGGTATGTCTGCCAATAAAAACCAACTCGCAGTGACTTTAGTTCTTCCGTGGTCCCGGCGCATGTAACTGTGCCGAAATATTGGAATACTCAAAAATCGAATCATGGTAAATATCCCTTTTTATATGACTTTAATGTTAATAACCATGATAGTTTTAAAAGTTTTAACATTAATACTAGTTACAAAAAATGAAATGATCTTAATTATGCAAATAATAATCCTTACCTGAGCATCCTCTCCACACTCCATCTGATTATATCTCGCTATATCTTTATGTAGTGTCCTCAGCAAAATCATAGCAACCATTCCACTCAAGAAGAGCACAATAACCAGGGAGTTCAGTATCGAGAACCACTGGATATTCGTCTGGGGCATAGATTCTAGGATGTAATCCCACCTTGACGACCATTTTATGGTGTTATTCATTATAAAAGTGACTCGGTAGGAGTACGTGATGCTGAATTCGTTATCATTTTCTAGAATCGTCGGTATTTCGAGGGGCGAGTTGCGAGCGTCGCAGTTTAGGTTGTCTGGGCTGGGGTGCTTGATGCTGGCTGGTCTGATCTGTTGATAGACACAAAGGTATAAACAATTATAATAGGTTAGTTTCCTAAAATAGTCCGTCAGTTAGATTATCAGAAGATATTGGGACATTAGTTTGTCGAGTATTTATTATTTTGTCACTCAAATAAAAAATGATGAAGTTATAGCAAGACGACCTCTGTGGCGTGGTGGGCGAATGTCTGCCTGCGACGCTGCGTGTTGCGGGTTCGATTCCCGCCTCGGGACAAATATGTGTACGATCTGCAGACATTTGTTCAGGGTGTTCTTGTCGTTTTTCTATGTATAATAAAAAATATCTATCTATGTATTGTATTAGTATTATGTATATCAGTTATCTAGTACACATAACACAAGCTCTGCTTACCTTGGGGCTTAGATAATGCTGTGTGAATTGTCCAGCATTATTTATTATTTATTTGTTTATAGCAGTAAAGTTCTGCCTGACCTCACGCCATGCGTCACTTATTAGCACGGCGTGACGTCACGAGCGACAACTGCCAAACTTTATACGCGCTTTTTAACTGTTATTATTTTGTTTTTTGACAAAAGAAAAAAATATGTGTCCGATATCTTCTGATAATCTATCTGATTCTAACTGAAGGACTAAATAGAATAATATTTTTTTACTCAGAACACTGCCCTATTTACAATTAGCCTGGTTTCCCAACTGCTGGGCAAAAGCCACCTCCTAGTCCACGCATCTTGGTCCTGGCATGAACTTAACACTAGTATTATAAACCAGTTTCTGACTGCGGCTTCGCTTGCGTTGTTTCTATGGAAACTTTTAGATAATATTTATATCCCTTGGGGAAACGAGATAATTATGACACAAGAAGAAGCATATATATGTGTCGTTCCTGAACTTAAATCTATGAAAAAATTGATCCGTTCAGTTGTTTTGGCATGAAGAAGTAACAATTATCCACACAGAACAGTCAGGTTGGGCAATGATCTACCAGCTGGGGTTTTCCCTTTGGACTACAATATAGGGTTCTTTATAAAGGGTCTTTTAAGACACTCAAAGGGTCGGTAACGCGCGTTTGATGTTTCTGACGTCACAGGCGCCCATAGGCTGCGGTAACCGCTTTCCATCAGGTGGGCCGCACGCCTGTTTGGTGGTATAAAAAAACCATCTATTTAAACGCCCATACTACAAAATATTAGTGTGATTAGTTATTACAAAATATTATTTTGTATACAGGTAGTTTAGGGCTGAAGCAGCTGGGCAGAGCCGACGGCAGAAACTAGTTAGTAAATAAAGTAAATAGTTTACTAAATAGTATCTTAATACGACGTCCATTTTTTATAGAAATGTTGATCGTTTTAAAACTAGTAACATGGTGGGTTCTACTTATAATTATTTAGGTAATACTTATACCTAAATAAATATAAGTAGAAAACATGCCACGCAAAATTTTATAACATTTTAGCGACGATAAAATAGTTTGATTCTAGAAAAAGAAAAACCAGGTTTTTGGAAAATAACCGGCTATATGCGAGTCGGACTCGCACACGAAGGGTTCCGTACCATTATAAAAACGACAAAAAAACACGTTTGTTGTATAGGAGCCCCCTTAAATATTTTTTTTATTCTGTTTGTGAGTATTTTTTGTTATAGCGGCAACAGAAATACATCATCTGTATATAAATATCAACTGTCTAACTATCACGGTTCATGAGATACAGCCTGGTGACAGACCCAGAACCCTAAAAAACCCATACGCAAAAACTACGTCGCAAATATAATTGTAGCTAAAAAACACGTTACAGGTATGTATGATTATACCTTATTTTATGATTTACTGTTACATACACTGGTGCTGTAGATTCGCAACTACTTCGTTTGAGTACTTTATGTTGTTCCACCGATAAAATTTGTAGAGTACACCGATTATGAACTACAGCGTGGTATTACTCTACCTACTCTGCGTAAATTCTGATGATTACATTTGCACTTTTAAATCCAAGAAAACGCGTACAAAGTCGCGGGTAGCTCATAGTAGTTCAAACAGTAAATGGTAATATGCTCGGTTCCAAATCCTTGATAGTTTTTGTGAACAAATGGGTTACAAAACCAATGAAATATTGGTGAAAAAAGTTTTATGATACGAGTGGTAAGGTAACGTACTAATTGTTTTCTCTATATTTATTTGCTCAGTTTTGGTTCACAATTAAATTGGTCTCTGCCGTTTTGGAACTGGAACCTATACTAATATTATAAATGCGAAAGTGTGTTTGTTCTTCCTTCACGCCCTAACTAAGCTACCAATCGATTTTATTTTTGGCTAGAGTTATGTAGTTGAAGGGATGGAGAGTAGCATTTTTATCGCATAAATCAGTTCTCATGGGATATAAACAATCCTAAGCAACGCGTGCAAAGCCGCGAGTAGAAACTAGTTAGACATATTTCGCTGCTCCCCCTTTGCAATTATGCGTTATTAAAGTTTTCGTTTCTTAGAGATTTACCTTGTCGTTGTCTGTTATTTTTATCAGTTTTTTTCATGTCTTTGTTTACATACAAAATCTTAAATTCTGGAACGGATTATAGTTGTGTTTGAAGTTCTCTCTCCTCACCGATTCTTAGAGAAAATATGAATATAAATTTGAAAAGCTTGATTTCTTTTGCGTTCTTAACTTATGCATACCTGTATTGACTATTAGGTATAATTAATAATGCTGGACAATTCACACATTCATCTAGCCCCAAGCTAAGCAGAGCTTGTGTTATGGGTACTAGATAACTGATATACATAATATAACACAATACATAGATAGATATTTTTTTATTATACATAGAAAACGACCAGAACACCCTGAACAAATGTCTGCAGATCGTACACACATTTGTTCCGAGGCGGGAATCGAACCCGCAACCTCATGCGTCGCAGGCAGACCTTCGCCCACCGCGCCACAGAGGTCGTCATTATGACTAGACTATACTTATTATGACTATATAACTATAATGTTTACATACCTTAGCTGATATGATCCTGCCTCCGTTGTCCCCGAAGCCGACCCCCCATTCTTCCGCCTTCCCGCTGTGGTAGGTGATCTCAATGTCCACGTGGTTGAACAAGTAGTAAGCCCCCACTTGGTTCGGCGACACGCTGACTATCGGTGTGCAAGTGTCCTAGATAGATATAATAAACATTATTATACAGACTGTTTCTACAAGAGGCCTAAGCCCTAACTTATAAATTTAATCGCTTCACCATAACAATAACTCGTCTCAGAATGACAGATTATAGCATTTTTTAATTTTTTTATGATGATGATTCTTTGATAATGGTAATATGGTCTGGTTAGACACAATTATGCCACTGTCAAGTAATCTATAATATTATAAATGCAAGATGGTTTGTTTGTTTCTCCTTCTTTCACGTCCTAACTAAGCAACCAATAGACTTGATTTTTGGTATAGAGTTAGTTGAAAGGATGGAGAGTAACATAGGCTACTTTTTAACCCATAAATCAGTTTCCATGCGATATAAATAACCTAAAAATACGCGTGCGAAGCCGGGGGCAGCAGCTAGTGGAAAATAATTGTATTCCGTTCACCCATTCAAGATGTCCCCTAAATTATTGTCATTAAATACTTTAAAACAAAATTGTCATTTCATCAGATTTTGCCCTCTGTTGGCCTCAAAACTCTTGTGCCAATCTTTACGGTCTTACATGGTTCGAGACCCTTCACCGTAAGATGACCTTGATAAGGCCCCTGCCTTATCAAGGTCATCTTACGGTGAACGCTCTGTAGAAAAAAGCGACAGATGTAAAGATGCATGTCAAAAGTGTCACGGTTTAAACCTCCATTTTATTTTTATTATCAATCTGTGCGTAAATAGCATCGCACGCACTATCTAGAATTTCTTTCATCTATGGACAATACTAGAATTCAGCCCCAGATGAAAACGTTATTTATTTATTACTGAGATAAAAGTCCCTTACAAAGCACAAAAATTTATTAAAACTTTTTAAACTATCATGGTTAACATAAGTCATTTGAAACGAGAAATTTATCATATTTCAGTTATTCTGTGGTCATAACATTGTGTGTCGAAATATTGGAATCATGGTAAATATCCCGGCATGTCTTTTATATTAAAAAATTAATAAAGATTCTAAGGTTTTGTATTATAATGCGTAAGCCCTCGCACTCTAAATTAAATGAGTTTCGGCAGGATTCGAACCTTCGCTCCACCCTCAGTACGGGATTTCTCCAGTGACAGGTATCGAGCTACCAACTTTCTGTCTTGAGCGGACTTTCGGCCGCGTGATGCAGGCATAGAATTTTTTGCAATTTTTCACCCCAATCTGTAAATGACGGAAGGGGATCTTTGAACCTTCCGCAAAAGTCATATAATATTGTTTTTACAGGATCAAATGCCAACAAACTCTTGAAAGTTTATTTTTGTCAACAAAATAACAAATAATACGGGCAACAGCCTGGCCATGGTCAGACTTATTGCCATGTCAAACAAAGATATTCATTAGTACTGTTTACAGTTACAGCATAGTTTAAATTTGGCGCAGGATGTTTATTAATAACACACAACATGCATCTTCACATCTTTGGAAATCAACAAAATAATGTAACTGTTTGTGTATTGTAGCTACTCACTAAAGTTATCTACAACACCTTTCACATCACACTTAAGAGTGCGCCTAATGCAAAAATCAAGCAAATTGTGTATTTTTAAACCCTTACATCTATAGTAACGAACTTAAAAAATTAAATTAAAAAAATACGATAGGTAGGGGAAAAACCCATAGAAGATGACTAATCGAATAGAATTTAAAAAAATAAACTGGTTCCTTTACAAAAAATTATACAAAAATCGCTTTAAAAAACTGTTTTAATTGAAATGCTCTAAAGTATCAGCGACAACACCATATTATTTTTTACGAATTACATAGCCAGTCTACTGTTTTATTTAAGTAATCGTTTAGTTTTTCTATTTAATGCTTAAATTTTGAATCATTAATAGAAAAGAAGCAAAAACTAGATTTTTGCACTGACATTGCTTTACTCTGTCCTGCTCCTATGAACGCGAAATCCTATGCCTATACTTTTCACAATTTTTTGTATTAGGCCCGCTCGTAAACTAGATTCTGCCCGGGGTTTCGCATCGCACGCGTTGTTTATGGTTTCTATCTCATGGAGACTGATTTATGGGATAAAAAGCCTATGTTTCATTCAAAACTAGAACTACCCGTATGCATTTTCTACCAAATTTCAGCCCTAAAAACGAGAACGGCGAGAAGCGGTAACAACTACGACAACTTTCGGATTTTTATTATTATAGTAAGATGTGATAGTTTGGATGGATGAAGGTTTATTACATCTTCACGCCAAAACTACTGAACAGATTGTGCTGATATTTTGCATAGATGTAGTGTGTAGCCAGGAATATAAATAACTTGCCGTGGGCACAAACTAGTTGAAGATAATTTTTGTTGAGGCATTTTGCAAGTTGAAACATTACGTAACATTCAAAACTTCTATTTATTTTATGTTTTAACTTATTTATTACCTTATTGTGTCTACCAGTACTTGCAAATATTGCTCACCTTCGTATCTCACCTCAACAGCCTATAGTGGTCCACAGCTGGACGCAGGCTTCCCCCTGACATTGCCTATTGACTAGCAATGCGAGGTTTACTTAAACTATAATATGTTAAGTATGTTATAATTTCAAACCAACCAACTTTTCCAACATCAAATTCCTTGACACAAATATTTAAGTTTTTGAGGATAAATACTTATACCTCGGGATGATTCTCAACAATAGAGAAGAAAAAAGAATATTCCAAATTGGTTCATAATAGACATAGAAACACACAAACAAAAAAAATACATACACCTGAACATAGAACTTGCTTGTTTTGTTTATGTTTGGTAGGATAAAAACTAATTATTTTTCTAAAAGTACCTATATTGAAATGTGCTGCCTCGTAATTGGATTTACTGAATGAAACTTTACCTTACACTAATGTGATCTGTAGGTAGATTATGAGATTACTTACTGATATGAGGTTTATTTAAAATTTTTAACAAGGGAACTTAGTAGGTATTTTAATTATCATTTCGTATAAAAGATTACTGATTGATTTTCCTTAAGTGTGTTAGAGCTATGTAATTAATTGCTGCTATGGCAACACATTTTTGTAAAAACTTCAAGCTATATGATTCTTGAGAAAAGCACTGCGAAACATGTTTCAGGGGCCATTTTGTGTCAAGAAATCTGTTTCAACTGTCCTCTCTAATTACTATTCTAATGAATCGTTTGGATTAAATTACAAATAAAAAGTGACACAAACTTATTTACCAAAAGACAAAATCAGCTTACCATATCTCTCCGTACTTGACAGCCCATAGGGAATCCAGTGCTGCAGTATGTCTTTCCACCCTCATTGACCAGATAGCACCAAGTCACAGGCATGTTGTCAAGGATCCAGTGGTGTTGGTAGTAAAGAGCCATACCCATCTTCAGCAAATTGATCTTTTTAGCCGACTCCGAGTCAGATCCCTTGTACCGCTTAGTACATGCAGCTTTGCACTCAACATTCTCTAAGAAGTTCAGCTTGTATGGGCTTGGACGTATTCTCTCACCAAATACTACTTGGCCGAGGTTTTCAACAGGCGATTGACTCTCATCTGATGTACAGAAGTCAAAGTGGTGATATTCAAATGGAATAACAGACTCTTCTGTGTTTAATCGATTAACAAACAGCGGGATTACATTCTGAAATATAAATTAGTTTAGCTGTATTGCCATACCACTAATGCTGATTTGAAGGCAATAAATTGAAGTGAGGCAGAACATGGCTAATACACTGCAGTGTACATTTTAAGCATTTAAATGTGGATGTGAAAATGGTGAGCTAAAAAAATGTATTTACTACACTAACTACACCACCACATACTGTGAGTTTTGTTTCTAAGCAAGGGATAACCATAGGCCGAAGTGTGGAAGTCAATGTAGCCTGTTGTGTACGAATTGTTTCAGACTATAATACGTCAATAATGCAATAACTTACTTTGCAGGACTTGCTAGTGTCTTCGCCGGCTTTGCAGTAATTAACAGGGGCCAATCCCGGCAGATAAAAAGCTCTAATAGGAGTTATTAGTAGCAATGCGCAAACCACAAATATTGTACACGACATGGTGTTGTTTCAACTCCACTTCCGCTGTGTTTTAGACAAAAAAACTAGACAAACCGGAAGCTATAATAGTGAAAAATACACATAATCAAACAATGGATCTGGATTTTGGGTATTCGAGGAATTTTAGTTATTTTTTATGGATGTGATGATTCGATCGTCGCAATCTGAGAAAACGTCACCATTATTTGTGTTGCAAGCTATCTAAATATGTCATTTTGATTGTCAAGTTGTCAAACAAAAGTTAAGAGCAAGCACACACGGGCAAGCCCATCCCCAAGAAACCCCCATACGTTGAACGAGTTTTACTTCGGTTTCTCTCTACGTCCGATCCGAACCCGTGATAATAAATTACCATAGAAATAGTTCTACAACTACTCCGGACCATATTTTCATGGGTTCGGATCGGAGTAGTGCGAAACCGCTGTCAGGGACGAGAAAAATCCACGGACGTAGTCTCAGTTAGAAATAAAGTAAAGAAATCAATAGTATGTCCATCCTCTGTACGTACGCGTACCTACGCACGCACTTACACATTGACATCGTAGTCTGTCCATCGTCTGCCATTCATTAATTACCACTCTAGTCTAGACGCCTACATAGTTAGGATATATTGTTCTATGCCTACATAATTGCACTCTTTTCAAAATTTCGACTATATTGATAAATGCCTTCTTGTGTGGATTATGCCGAAATCAAAGCCGTTTTATCAACAAAGAACACGGGAACATATTTCACAGGTACGTTTCTTATTTCTTCGATTCAACGTAATTTATTTATCAACAAAAAAACAAAGCGAGAAAAACAATAAAATACATATTTCGCCGATGCTGCCAACATGTAAAACATGCATTGGTCTATCCAGGCATGTTCTATATTTTTAATTCTATTGTCAAACCTAGCTGTAAGTTTTCCTAAAATCTTGTAATAAATAAATAAATAATGCAAATTTCCCAGTAAGTGTGGGGGAGGATTCGTATTATAAATGTTTCAATAAATTGTATAAATTATTAAACTAAATTTGGGTTGGTAGGTACCTTCTATAAATCAGTAGGTATTTCTTTTAGTAATTTTGGTTATCTTTGCATGGGTACAAGCACACAATGACTGGTCTGCCATTGCTTGCTGTTCTTCACATTTGATTTGGTAGGGTAACGTCCGTGTATTTTTCTCGTCCCTGCTTAGAGCATAAACTTCTTATTATCTCTAATGAATGCTTACAAGGGAGTCACAGAGAGAAGTGGATCATGCTTAGCAGCATAGGTAGCAGATTCTTTTTCAGCTCTCGTCTCGCTAAGGACAGACAGGATATCATGCAAGTAACGCATGAAGTAAATACTTCGAATTTATGAGAGAATAGTAAACAAAACACCATCGTACCGTTATTTACAAGATTGTTTTATTATTTAATTAATCAATAACTTTATTCCAAATACACATAAAACGAAATTTAATTTTATTGTGAAGGAAGCTGATGTTTTCGAAGCAAGTTTTTTGCTACATTTACAAGGCTGCCAGTGTCATTATCGAGGGATATACCACGAGCGAAAGCTGAGATGAGTCCAAGAGAAGCAGCAGGTTTGTCGGCAGGCACCATGTGTCCAGCGCCTCGTATCATCACTTCTGTGAGGTTGCCGGCCACTTTGTAGTAACTGGAACAAATAAGTAGTAGTCATGTAGGTAACGGAAGAATCACCCATCGTGAGTGATATACCACTTATTTTTTATTCTTATCATCACTTCACCATCTATCTTCATATCATTGCACAAGAATTGCACATTTTTATTGAACCTACTTTGTTAACATTTGCAGCGTGACAGAGAAATTTCGCAACGCCGCCATCTACTGTTGAGTAGCGGAACTATTAACGTTCTAGACTTGAATCATTAATAAGGACGGCAGGCTGGTAGGTAGCCATAATTTTATATTTTTGAGGGCATAGATCACAAAGTACTTTTTAACACGGGAAAGTATAAAGATGTGATTACGTACCCAGCCAAATCGTTATCATGAAACCACGCTTTTCTCTCGGCGGTCTTGAAATCTGTAGACGCGGAAAAATCCAATGAGTTGTAGGTGTTAACTGATGGATGATACGCCACGATAATGTCCAGGTGGCCACTGAAAAAATGCAAGTCTTTTATATTTTGTTCATTATTATTAAAAGTTCGTGTAATATGTAAATAGATTTAACTTACTTGTAAAGCATAACTTTATAATTCTCCAAAAGTTCTTCTAGCCACATCTTCGCACTTCCCATGAAGTCAGGCACCAGCTTCTTATAGACCACTCCGATCGACGTAAAGTTGGTGTTCCCAACATGTAGCGCTCTTCTGACGTCATCGCGCTGAATGTAGTTCATGTAGGCTCCTTCGAGGCTGATCTCGTCTTGTAGGTAATTGTAGAGGTTTGACAGCCTCGACTTTGACATGAACAGGTTCAGTAAATAATTGTAGTACTGAAATAGAAAGAAAAATTAAGGCATACGCTTTATACAGCTAACCTTTATTGAATACTAGCGACCCGCCCCGGCTTCGCTCGGGTACTACATTATGAATGTATTACCTTCCTCTTGCATATCAACCTTCCTCTTGAATCACTCTATCTATTAAAAAAACCGCATCAAAATCCGCTGCGTAGTTCTAAAGATCTAAAGAGATTGAAACGACGTTTTATACTATGTAGTGAAGTAGGTACATACCTACCTATAAAAATAAGCCTGCCTACTAGTTTAAAAAAAATTAAGTGCGGGAATCAAAATCACCTCAAAGTTTCATGTAAGCTAGAAGTTGCTATGGATTTCTAGGAAGAGCTATTTGGAAACAGAAGACGAATTATGCAGAGGTTGCCCAGGATTACTTGTTGAGTTTCCAAATGATCCTATCTTATTGGTTGCCTTGATTGCCTTAAAAACATTTCGCCGGCTACGCCACCCATACCTACGTAGGTAGGTATCTGATATCAGGTTGCCATATATTTCCTGATCTAAGGAGGGTTTCTGACTTACTAAGTAGGTTACTTATCTACAGACTACCGCGGTGTCCTCGATAAAACTACTTACAGCATAAGCCTTAAGCATCTCTTTCTCCTTGATGAACTGGACGACCGCGGTCTCCAGATGACTCATGACGTCAGCCACGCTGTCATCCACCAGCCCCACCTCGCGAACGAAGTGGCTGTACTTCTGCAGCGAACGAGGGTCGATGAAGCCGTTGCCGATTGCTAGACCCTGAAAGGAAGTGGTTATTGGAGAGAAGTCTTTGGACTTTTCAATTGTCGGGTTTGGTACACTGGAGCGAGAGGTAAGGTCATCATAAAGCTCTTTTTTATTATTGCTAGAAAGAGACGTCGTCGTTACGTCTAGGTGATTTGATCGATTTTCTTGTGATAGACATGTCGTTCATTTACTCCATTCCATTTTCGCCCTCATGAAAATAATTATCATTTATTTGTCGTAGAGCTTCGTAACGCGTGCTACGATGCTACGCCGTACGATCATCGTACGATGCTACGCCGTCCGGTGTAGCATACAGAAGACTTAAACGCGCACCCATTTTCGTTTAATAAAGTACCTAAATTCTTGATATCTTTGGAACTACGAGTAGAAGAACTATTGCGGTTTTTGATAGGGACAGGAAATGTCTTCTTCTTTCCTTTTTAATTCTCATCCTTATTTTTCCAGTATATAATTATAATAGTGTGTCGTAAAGCTTGATGCTACGTCGGACTGGATGGCATAGCTAGTTTCATTCGTATACTTCGTTAGTAGATAGTTTTTTTTTTACTTTAACAAGGAGTTTTCTTTTTTCCTATATCATCTCATCTCAACAGCTTATAATGAATGGTCCACTGCTGGATGCAGGCCTCCCCCTGATATTTTTTCTCATGGGGGTAATGCCCATAATCCCCACGTATTATTTTTTCTTATTACGCTTATTTTTTCCTATAATACCTAACTTCACTCTGTTAAGTCCACTTGTAAGTTATTATCTTTATTATGATATAAGGCGACAAAAAGTGTGGATGTGTTTTGTGCGTAGAGTTATATGTATAGATTAATGTTTTTTATAATTAGTGTGTATGAGTTGTTGTTACTAACCTTAATTTTAATTCATTTCTAATTTTACTAACATGGATTTTGTTGTCTGAATTTTTTTTTAGAAAGGGCTGATGACGCACATTCACGAAGCTGTGCAACGGCTTTGTTTTGGAATCATCATCATTATCATAAGCCATACTAGCTACTGCTGAATTACCCAGTTATGAACAAAGAGAGCAGGCTAAGTACCATTAGCTAACCTGTAAATTGATAGGTTCATCCTCCTCTCTATGCCAGAGAATCTGCACCCCGATGGAAGGGATGTGCTTTCCAGCGTAGGACTCTCCGGCGATCGTCAGCGGAGCTTTCCGCAGCTCCGGGAATATCGTGAGGAACTGCTGTAGTCCAGAGTAGAGGTTCTCGCCAATCTGTCAAGCAGTATTGCGATGGTGGTTACGAAAATTTAAAGCAAATGCAGAAAAATACATTTTCGAGTTTATGATAGATGGTAAGTCTACCTTACCATCTTACGTCTTCTACCATTTGACGTCCAAATCTTCCCGTGGGTGTCGTAAGAGGCGACTAAGGGACATACACCGGGTTGACGGGCAGCAGCGCCTCTTGCAGAATAGATCAAACACCGAACTGCGATTCCCAACCTGCATGTCTGCTGTTTGCATGCTCTAAATAGGTTTGCTCTCTTTGACTGACCGTGGTCTGATTAGTCGCGTAGCCGCGGTCATCATCGGTGAAGCTGAAGCCAGTACCGACCGGGTTGTCGATGAACAGCAGGGAATGGTTCTTACCCCAGGAGTGCTTGATTTCTGTAAAAACACAAATAGGATCTTTGGAAACTGTACTTATCTGTTTTCTAATGTACCTACTTAATGGATGCAGATAGAACAAGGTTGATTAACTGAACATGCGAACAGTCATAAGCAGAGCAGACGATTCTTACCTTCCAAATTATTATCATCGGTGACCACGAAAGGTCCTATTTCGGTAAACAGCCCATACAGAGACGAAGCCCCAGGCCCTCCTTGCAGCCAAATGATCCAAGGAGTCTCCTCCACAGGCTGTCCTGATACAGGGAAGTACCAGAACCAGAGATTCGCGTTGTATTCCTTGTTTACCTGAACCCATCACACACAGATATTTAGAGAAGGATGCTGAAAATCAGGGTAATATAGTTTAGTTTGAGTCACCTTAGTTTACAGACTCTTCTATCACCATGCATTATGGCACTATATCGATAACAATTAAATTTGCTACATTCCTCAAAACCAGTTCTTAATCCAACAAAAAGTAGCCGGCCGGCGCTGCCGGCGCCCGGTACCAAATCAAATCAATCTATCCTTATGAACAAATATAATCGGCTGCCGATCTCTGATTGACATTCAGGGAAAACCTTTATTTGATCAGTGTTTCCGTTCCGGGTGATTTTAGCCGTGTGGTGCCGGCTTAGAATTTGCACCACCCCAACTCTTCCCGTGGGTGTCGTAAGAGGCGACTAAGGGACATACACCGAGGGGCGGGCAGCAGCGCCTCTTGCAGAATAGATCTACCACCGAACTGCGATCCCCAACCCGCATGAACAGCGTGGGGATTATGGACATTATCCCCATGAGATAAAAAAATTAGGGGGAGGCCTGCGTCCAGCAGTGGACTATTATAGGCTGTTGTTATCTCTTTAAATCTTAAAGGAATGCTGACTAACCGTCAAGTACCCCGCATAGCTTTCCATCCCGGGGAGCAAATACGCTGGGTCCACATATGCTGCCTTCCTAGCTTCTTTCAACTTCCCCTGCTCGATGTAAGGCGAGAGGAGAAGAGGGGAGCCTGCATCATAGGTGGACCTTCCTCTGCCGGCGACGTAAGTCCTTTCCATGAAGGTGAGGATGGGTTCCGGAGCCTCGCCCGGGGGGAGATCAGGGAGAGGGAGGGGGCTTCGTTCTCCGCTTAGTGCGTGGCTTACGCATCTGAAATGGGTAAACATTACACATACGATAGTGGTAATTTGCACCACCTCTACCTCTACTCCGATCCTCTACTACCGTATTCTCAAATAATTTTGTTTTGACCACTCAGGTATTATGGAGTGCTCACGAAACCAGCAAGATAAGCTTCCCCTGATTTAACCATCCTTGACGATGCCAGGATTATTCAGGAAACTTACTTATCAGAACACTGTACACCAAAAAACCACAGAAAAATGAAGCTGTATTTAAAGAACCTGTTTTTTAAATCGCTTATGAAGATCGGTGAAAAACATTATTTCCTGAAAAACACGAGTTTTCTCGGATTCCCGTTCCACTTACGATAGCACCACGAGAGTCCACATAAAAGCCATGATCAGGTCCAATGTCCTGCCTTCGCGGTTCGCCGCTGTCGACTGGCCCCCGCGTCCTAGGGCGAACCTTATACAACCTTACCCGTGCACTTACGCCTTGAACTTGGATTTATCTCGATCGGTTATACAGGGTGCTCTAGGTTTATTTTTAAAGTGTTTATTCTACAAACATTAAAATTTTATTTTTGTTTTTGAAGGTAAATAAATAAAAACCTTTATTACGAAAGAAAATTTCAATCAAATAATAGAATTAACTCTCTTAATACCCCTAGGTTTGCTGTAAGAAAACTCTGTTAGGGTTAAGCTCGCCTTTGTATATAAATTTTCGTTGTTATATTTTTATGTTTGTATTTTTGTGTACAATAAAGAATTTAAGAATTAAATTAAAACTAGTATTTTAAATAGAAACAATTGAGCTAACTGCAGACAATCGACAAACAAACAAACTACAGTTAGCACAACTGATCCAATAATCTTTTTTTACTGATTAATAATTAATTGTGATTTTCTTTTGCAATAGGATTGTCAATGCTGGAAATTAACCAAAAGAAATACAAGAAAGAGGCGAACAGGACGTAAAATAATAGTAGACACTTCGGAAAATCAACCAAGGTCAGGTATTATACCTGACTTATAGTATGCAACAAGGTGGATGAGGTCTTTATAAATACTTGCTATAGGAATTCGCAAGGAATTTCGCAGACAAAAAGACGGATCGTTAAAGCCAGCTCAAATATCAAATATCAAAAACGTTTATTTCTTTACGCTTAGGTACAAAATAAGCACATAGACAAGTCAAATTTAATGCTATAAACAGGTGTATAAATAGTTATTATTATTAATTAAGAAACCATTATTGATTTTTTTCACTTCATTTTTTTGTCCACAAGTGGAAAATAAACCACTTGTAAGTGTATTAATATGACTTATATACTAATACATGTTTTTTTTTGCATATCTAGGTCTAAATATAATGTGATTTAGATACAGGTCAATATTTGTATAAGCTTAACATTATTTTCCTTAAAATACTATTGTCGGTGCGGAACTGGGCGACATCTGGCAGCTTATACGAGACACTCTACATATGTAAGTACCTAGTGTTAAACAGTTACTTATCTCAGGAATCCTTATTATCTAAACTTCCATGGCATAAACCTTAATAGTGGCATCTAAATATTCAAGTACCCCTATAGCCAACCCAGGTATTTACTTACTTCACCTGCCTGCTGATTAAATTGTTCGAAGAATTGAGTTATTGAACCTGATATATGTGGTCTATAGGTACTTACATAATGCGTTATTATCATCAGCCTATATCGATCTACTGTTGGACACAGGCAAGCAACCCCTAATGAGCGCCATAGCTCCCTGTCCAGCTGGCCGCATCCAGCATCTGCCAGCAGACTTTCGCAGGTCGTCATCCCATCCCACTTGCCGGGAGGCTTCCTACACTGCACGTAAATAAAAATACCTACTTATACCTTTGTAGGTATTCGTCTGATTTAGCGATCATTAGCCCATCAGTAAAATATCGGACACTAACGTCACACGTCCTCTTGTATTGTTATCAATTTTGAAGTTCATCTCATATCATCATCATCTACACTACAGCCTATGCTTTTCCAGAACTGGACATAGGCCCCGCACTGCGGGGTAAGCCTAAGGTGCTCGTAAGGGGCCCCCGCACTGCGGAATCGGACCAGTTTTATCCGCAGGATTCACTAACATATGGGAATTAAGGGAAATAAGCTCCCAAAAATTTTCGATTGCGGCGGGACTAGAACCCGCGCCCCACCCTCAGTACAAGTGTACTCTAACCAACTAAGCCAGGAAATCTTAGTAGGTTGCATCAAAAATCTTTGGGACCTCTTACGGACTGTAGCAACAGATCGTACAAACGTTTGTCCTAAGGCAGAAATCGAACCCGCAACCTCTTACGTCGCAGGCGGACCTTCGCTCGCCGCGCCACATCGGTCGTCAATGTACACTGTTTTCTAAATCACACAAAATCTTCTTAATCTCAGGGCCCATCAAAGTCGATGAGGAGGTGAGGATGCGGCACACCCTGTGTCACCGGCGAACAGGTCCTGGGTACCAATGACCTGATTAGCATAATATGGCTCCCACGGCCGCGATAGATTCTTGCACGCTCCTCTCGGGATTTGCTCTATATTTAGGACGGTCATAGTAAAACAACTTCGATGCGATACATTTACTACGTGGATGGTTTTGTTAATCGCTTCTTACGTGAAGTTTGTTACTTGAGTTTTACTTAATCTATACTAATATTATAAATTCAAAAGTAACTCTGTCTGTCTGTTACTTTTTCACACCTATAAACAGCTAAATAAATAAATAAATAATGCTGGAAAATTCACACAACATTATCTAGCCCCAAGGTAAGCAGAGCTTGTGTTATGGGTACTAGATAACCGATTGATATACATAATACAATACATAGATAGATATTTTTTATTATACATAGAAAACGATCAAAACACCCTGAACAATAATGCCTGCAGATCGTACAAACATTTGTCCCGAGGCGGGAATCGAACCCGCAACCTCCTGCCTCGCAGCAGACCTTCGCCCACCGCGCCACAGAGGTCATCAATGGTCATGAATGGATCTTATACGAAATTTGACATGGAGATTAATATTATCCCAAGGACAGACTTAGGCAACTTCAAAAGCTCTTGCGAAGCCGCGACCAGCAGCTAGTTTTCAACAATTTTCTTAATCGGTCAACATCCCGAGATGCTGTCATTTTATTTCAGAGGGATTTGTGATTTATCCCGAAAAACAGTGCAAAGTTAAAAAGTACTCAATAAATTTATTATTTTATAACAGGGCCTGTCTGAGTATGTAAAATACTTACAATGCAATAAAAGTATAACATGTTCAAAAACATCTTAATTGTAATAGTTTATAAATGGGGCCGTAAAACCCCGCGGATAAAAACAACTTTAAAAAAACCAAGGGTGGTTTTAATCAAATATCAAATAAAAAATATCAAATACGAAATATCAAATACGAAATATCAAATTCCGATAATAGTGTAGGTAATAAAAAGTCTTGTATTTCAAATTACACAACCTGGTTGTTTGGAGCCCATCGTACCATAGAAACTAAGCTATTTTCCCACGGTCATAAAAACATTCGCAAACCTACCTAACTCCTACCGGAGTAACTTTTTATAAGGTAAACCTGTGATCTAATTAATTTTGTTCGCGATCTGAATTCAAATTATGTGTGGGAAGCCTAGAAGATTTATTGCTCCTTAGTAGTACCTCCCTAGTATACCTATTTCCTTATTCTGATCTTCTCTTATAAATAAAATACAGACAAATTCATTAGTATTTTCAGAGTTAGTTGCTTAACTTATTCGGGACAAATACTTATACTACTCGGGAATAAAATTGGGTAAAGGGACCATATTCTTTGGGGACCACCTCGGGAACATTTGTCATTATATAATGGCGAAATGATTTTCTAAATCTGTCCATAATTGACGGAGAAATCGAGGAACATATATATAAAAAATATCATACAGCCGAACAAAGAAACTCCTGCTCTTTTGTTGGTTATAAAGTAAACCCTATCTCTATATCGGTTGATTATTATAATGAATTGTTTGCAACAGTTTGCAGATAGCTTAATTGTTTCTATTGTAAATACTAGTTTTAATTTAAATTTGTTATTTGATTGTTAGTTTCTTTCTGAATAAAGATATTATTATAATGAATTATGAAGAATTAAAAGTCGAGACGAAGATTTTTTTTGGTCACGGAAACAACATCTGATTTTATATAAAAGCAACGGGAAAATCGCATTGTTTTTTAAATAGCATGATCATCCATTATATTTGATGATAATTTTAGGTACATTTAGATGGTTGAAGATAGAAAGACTTATAAATTATTCATGTTTCAATAAATTTTTAATTTTAAACCCACTGAGTTTTAGACTAGATGTCGATACAATTAATTTATTAGTGATATACTATACAATCGAGGTTAAAACTCGATGGTGTATATAAATACATAGTTTAGAAGTTTACTGCTTCAATTATGGTGGCTGACTCACTAACTCAGAAGACGATGTAGATTTTTAGATAATGTTATTAAATAGGAGTCAGTTTAATTAGCACCCTTCTATTATCTCTGTTTATTGCGGAGGTCCTCTTAGGCTGTGCGATTTTTTTCTGTATGTTGTAAGCACCTACATAAACTTAAATCGAATACTGCTACCACCCAGCACAAAAAAACATACATTCTAATATGGGCGTAAACTCGTTATGTTTAGATACATTGTACAGTGATAAAATGACTTCCCTCAAGCTTGCAACGAGTGGTCCGCGAGCTGTCTTTAATTTGATATAAAATACTTACATCTAAAGGTAAGCCCCCTAATTCATAATAATCTGTTAACTTAGCACGTTGCTAATTCTCAGCTGTCTTCTTCTATTGACATATGTCAGTTTGAGAAATAACACTGCTTAGCAGCTGTTTTATGTTAGCAGCCAAAGTGGTCCAGGACCACCAAGCGTCCACGGGAGACTCGAGGGAGCTCTACGCTGGCGCGAAAAAAATGGGGTTCACAAATTGTAAATCTGCGAAATATATCTGGTATAAAACATGGAAAACCGCATCGGAGAACAAACAGTTTTACCCGCTGTTGAAGAGTATTTAAAAATTAATCAGCATAAACCTGCGTTTGACGTACTCAGAAGAATTCCTTTACATTATTTTGACGACCTCTGTGGAGCGGTGGGCGAAGGTCTGCCTGCGACGCAGGAGGTACGGGTTCGATTCCCGCCTCGAAACAAATGTGCGTACGATCTGCAGACATTTTTTCAGGGTGTTCTGGTCGTTTTCTATGTATAATAAAAAATATCTATCTATGTATTGTATTACATTATGTTGTCAGATAACTAGTACACATAACACAAGCTGCAACAGCTGGGTAATGCTGTGTGAATTGTCTAGCATTATTCTATTTATTCTATTCTATTTACCTATAACATTAACTTGCGTTACAAGAGGAGAGGTCCGCCTAATTTTAAAGAAATTTAATGAAAACACAGACTGTATGTTCGGCTTGTTTTGGAAAAAATACCCAAAAATTATCCTGGGCTGTGGGAAACTGAAAAAACTTTTCATAGCGTTTTCTCGTCAACGTGAAGAGGATTACTCTTGACGCTGAAACTACGCAGCAGAAAAGAATATAATATTAGTGTGATGTGATTTTTAGGGTTCCGTACAGTGAAAAAAAAAGATCCCCTTCGATACAAGTATCGAGCATATACCCAGTAGAGAAGAAATAAGGTCCTTACATTTTCGTAACTCATCAGTCATTTTTTCACGGATGAGATTTTGTGCTGATATAATAAAATAATGTATCGATACTCCCAATATAAAAACAAGTAGGGTAGTTATAAAAAATTATCAATTCAATTAAGTTATTGCTGATCATTGTTAGTTTTATAAAAAGTAAGTCCTGGTTTTAGCATATTATTTAATCGATATAGTAAAAAATGCGACTATAAAAATTAAACAATACCTAGGTAAGGTACCCATTCGTTCATTTTCAAGTATTAATCAAATCAATACCAATAACTAACCCCCGAATACTCAAACGCAACTTACATTTAAGCTCTCCTTAAGTCGCGTTTTTGTTGACATAATTTAATGAAAATGTGTCAAAAAATCGTCACTTGAGACGTGCTTAAACCTGAGATGCGTTTGAGTATTCGGGGGTTAGTGTACGTAAACTAGTTAAATATTATTTTCCTAGATTCTACATTACCTACTAACTATAATGTTTAGCGTTTCACACATACGAAATTTTTAGCAAGAAATAAATGTGTTTGATTATTTTAGGAAACTGCGATAGGTATGCAAATTATTATAAATTTTACGTTCAACGTTTCAGCATATAACTAGTCTATTTTTTCATTGTGAAAATGAATTTGTATGTGTATCAATAAATAAAACAAAATGAAGCGGGTACAATAACGCGTTATCGATCTATCTTTTTTAATTAAATATTACAATGACATATCATACATAATGTAGGTATTTAATTTATTCCTTTAAACAAATATAAATTCACTGTCGTTGACGTAAATAATTTTCACGAGTTTAGTATAGTACTGATCATCCATATAGATAAAAATATTTGCTTGCCGAACTCGAGTGTGATGCTTGACTTTGAGTCGGCCAATCGGAGTGCAGCGGTCGCCGCAGTTATTTGGCAGAATATTAATTTGTTGAACAAAAGAAATGATATTTCCTCTCTATTGGGCATGTGCTCGACAAGTCGTGCTTGTACAAGGAATGGCCCTAACGGATAGTTAGTATGAATACTCTTCCCGTTGTCCCCATAATGAAGACAGCGTCAATGGGGACAACGGGAATACATCCTTCATATTCCATGGCCAAGTCAGCCGGCCATGTTAAGAAGTTAAAAGTTAACCATGGGCTATAGTTTTATTTATGTTGTTTTGTTTCTAGTTTTGTGGTAGATCTGTCAGTCGGTGTTTTTGATTGAAAAATTGATGATTTTCTGAAATTTACCCATGAAAAGTACATACTTATTGTAATTAGCTTTGGTTAACGCATTCAATGCCCAGTCTTGCCGGAGTGACCGCGCAGGGGCGCGATTTTCTTTACCGATATAAAGATTTAAATTGGAGCTAGTTTGTTTATAAACATTGAATAGTGATGTGCCCACACCTGATGATAACGAATCGATTGCGTGGTTTGTTTTTTTTTTTGCTTATATCGAATTAATAACAACGAATCAATGCACTTCAGCCAACATAATGTATTTCGTTTCAGGAATTATGTCATCCATCAGAGAAGAAAACTGGCTTGGTCGGTTTGCGAACACTCGGTGAGCGATTCAGACTCGCACTTGACGTTTTATTTTAACTGAAATGTCAATCGGTGAATATGGATGGGAAAATTTTGTAACTTGCCTTTGTATAGTTATCAAGTTAAGTTTAGTACCTCGTAAATTTCTTACTTAAGTATCTATCCATAGTCCAGCGGGTAGGTAGGTGCTTAAGTTTATTTATTGGTAATACCATGACACAATCATCTTACTGTTGAATTAACAATCTATTGTATATTAGTACCATAGCATTATCATACCATAGCAACTCAACAAAGACAAAAAATGCTAAAACGAGGAAACGATTTTGTTTAATTTTTTGGTGTTACTTTAGGTACGTTATACTAAGGTAACTTTAAATTTGAACCATGAATATTATCTAATTATAAACAATCTTTATTATCAAAGAAAATCGCAATCAAGTATCTGCCGAATAGAATTGAATTAAAACTAGTATTTACAATTAATATAATTTAGCTAACTGCAGACTGTTGCAAACAATCTATCCTGCCCGAAATTTTTTGGACATTATTAAATTTTCGTGGAATCTACAGGTAGCTCAACTGATCCATATCAATACCAGTCAGGAAATTGATTACCTAATTTAAAAAAATATATAAGTATATTTAAAATAACTTTGGGTTGTTATTTATGAATAGAGTCAATTTGTATGATAGGATGGGAACATAAAATCGTTTTTTTTTATTGTAAAATATTTAATTAATCAAAGCATATAACATTGCTATTTATGCATTTTTGTCATCTCATAGGTAGTATTGATACTTTTAGAAGTCTATGTCCAGCAGTGGGTGTAAAATATTTTTTATTCTGATAGTAGGTATAAAAACTATAGGGTGCCTATAGTTTATATTACTGGGAAATGCGATTATATAATGTTCAAAAAACTTGTTTTTTTTTTAAATTATTTTATTTTGTTCTTACCCGCCTACACAACAAATTAAGACAGCACAGTTTCTTTTTAATTTTTTTTTCTTTTTCTATGTCCTCAATGAGGTTAACTTTTACCTCTTTCATACATACCTACGCTATCTATAAATTTCTCTTCATGCTGTAATCTATTAGTAAACTTTACGGTCTACGTGGTAAGGTACCGTGACAAAGACATGACTTTGTTATTAATTTAGTCATGAAGGTTATTTTAAAAGTGCTGGTTGTCATTGCATTGTAAGAAAGTTGAATATCTAACTCATGTTTAATGCTAAGTTATATTTATATTAGTATCAGCTGCCGTCCGCTGCTTTTCACGCGCTTTTCAAGAAGCCTATAGCCCCGGAATACCATGTAGAAAATTCCTTCAGCCGTTAAGGCGTTAAAAGGTCACCGACGCGACAGACAGACAGTTTGTTCCTTCGAATTTATAATATTAGTATAGAAGATTAAAATTGTATAATTATGCTTCGTCCACCACTGGTTTATTTTACTATTGACAGCTCAAGTGTCAGTGTATAAGTCATGTCCTAATGTTCCATCATTATCTGGCGGCGGCGCGGCACCCAGATTTGCATCACTATCTTTAACCGACTTGGAAAAAAAGTGGGTCTATGTTCGGCCTTGTGTAATAAGTTTTATGTATGTTCGTCAATTTCTCAGTCAATTAGACCTATTTTGAATATTCTTTCGCTATTGTATACAGGTGAGTTTTTTTTCGGGGCCACAGTGTAAAGCTGAACCGTGAGAGTTATCGAAAAGTCATGTTAGGAGTTACGTACTCAATTTTGAAAATAATAAGTACGGCATGAAAAAAATACGAATATCTTTTTTAGTTTTTATGGAAAAGTGATTCTATGTAAGAATTTCTGTGGCAGAAAAAATTATAAACCGTCCTTGTAAAAGAAAAGCACCGCGTTTTCGAGTTTCATTTTAGGCTTACCCCACAAGCGGAACCTCACCGCGCGGTTTTATCCTCAGGATTCTGTTAGTGAAATAATTCCTCAACCTAATCTGTGTTAGTTTCAGGACTTAGATGATAATCCGAAAGAAAAAAAATCGCGCGGCGAGATTTCGCAACGCGGGTTTAGTCACAGATTAAATAATAATGTTACTTCCTAAGATTTATCTTCTGTTTCAGCTGTCAGTCATGCGTCACAAAGTCTGATCCATGCAGCAGCGATGGGCGACTCCTTCTCTCACCATATATAAAAGAAAAAATGCCTGAACTGGCCAGAAATCTCAGCCGAGTCAACCCAGAGCCCTTTCATGGCCTCGAAAGCTATTCAGGATTTATTAACGTAAATGAGAAGCACGGCTCCAATCTGTTCTTCTGGTTCTTTCCCGCTGAGGATATGGAGACCAGCCCGTGGTTGATATGGCTCGGTGGTGGCCCTGGTATAACGTCTTTGAAAGGCCTATTTGAAGATGTCGGGCCTTTGAAGGTTAAGAACGAGCAAGGTTAGTACTCAATTTTGATGATCCAATTTTGATAATACCTCAAAACTGTACGACATCGTGGTCGTCGTAGAGTAAAGAGTGAATTCTAGTTATAATTTGTCTATTATTTGCAATTTTATTGAACGAATCTATTATTCCTTTAGAAAGAAGGTAGGTACCTACTAGGGATGTAACGAATGTCAAATTTTCGACATTCGCGAATGAGAATGCGAGTATTCGATGCTCACATTCGCGAATGCGAATGCGAATGCGAATGTTGGTTTTTCGAACTTGCCGCCAACTTCACGCACTGTTTATTGGCGCGCGCGTTGTCCAATTACCAACGCTTGCTAGTAGCTATCTTCAACTACTAATTACGTACGAGTAAATTAAATAATGTTTATTTCATTCATCCATGACATTGACAATTCACAACCTTGATAACCACAGAATTTGAAACTGATATTGGCATAATTGTATAAAAACAGATGCAGAGCCAAAAATAAAAGAAGATTAATCGCTTGATAATTGCTATCTTCGTCTACCAATAGCGTTGTTTGTTTGATAATATTTTTATCCACACATTTGTCGGTTGGAGTTGGATTTTTTTGTTTTTTTATATGTTATTTTGGGATAAATGAGTGCCTCCATTAAAACAATGAGTAAAATTTAGACCACGTTTAGACTTATTTTACTTAGTGGATACGGAACATGCAAAATGGAAAGTTATAAATATAGTAATAAATAGGAGTACTGGTTAAAAGTTAAAAGTTACAAGCATAACGCTATTGATATAACACATTACGCCATTGTACTGAAATTTTCTGAGTATATAAAAAACAATGGATTGAAGAACGTATATTAGAAATTTTCAAGAAAACTCTTAAAAAGTTACAATAAAAACTTCAATCCTCTTTTCCTTCGGGGGTGTAATTTCCAAAACTCCTTTCATAGCGAGAATCGCAAAGAAAAAGTAAATAATTATGCTTCAAATTTAAGATTCTAGTTTATGAGGTTTGGGTTGGGTGCAACTAGAAAATAACTTTAAATGTTCATATTTATTTATGAACCAGTATAACATAATAATAAAAAATAAAAGACGGCCTTGTCCTAGGTCCTCCGATCATGGTCTGTGCACGTCAAGAACATAATAATAATAATGCTGGACAATTCACACAGCATTATCTAGCCCCAAGCTAAGCAGAGCTTGTGTTATGGTGTACTAGATAACTGATATACATAATAATATACAATACATAGATAGATATTTTTTTATTATACATAGAAAACGACCAGAACACCCGGAACAAATACCTGCAGAACGTACAAATATTTGTTCCAAGGCGGGAATCGAACCCGCAACCTCCTGCGTAGCAGGCGGACCTTCGCCCACCGCGCCACAGAGGTCGTCTAAACATACCATAAATTTGTCAAGTGGTTCCCGCCATTAAAAGGTTAAGACCCCTGGGTTAGAATAATCAATACATAATCATTCAAAGCAAAGGCTAGGCTACTTTTCTATCCCACAAATTAGTTCCCATAGGGAAAAAATAAACATTAAAAGTTTGGTTTCTTTAATTTCGTAGAAACGCGTGCAAAGCCACGGACAGACACTAGTCACCAAACAAAGTCAGTTCAACATATATTTTTTTCAGTTAAGTTTTAAAACCTTTGTCAAAGCTTCTTACAAAAGTTCCCATTAAAGTAAGCAATAAGAGTGCCGTAATAAAATATAGTAATAAGCATGATGATTGTTTTTAAGAAACTACTCCTTGATATTTTGAAACATCTACTGAATAGGAAATAAAACATATTTCTGCAAAAGACATGGATTTTGCAGGTGAAATTGAGCTTTTAAAAATATACTTTCAATTTCGCTCTAAAACGCTACAATACTCGTGGTGATTGTCTATGACGTCTCCGATGCACACATTTTTATGATACAGAATTACCATATTATTTATTATTCATTAGTATGTCTTTACTAATAAAATACAATCAAATAAATACAATACAATCAAATAAATACAATACAATCAAATAAATACAATACAATCAAATAATAGAAACAAGTATTAACAATATTGGCAAGAAACAAAGAAGAAAGCTATTGATTGAAGAAAGTCATATGTTAACCATTACTTATTTCCGTGGTTATTCTGTGTCTTCCATTTTACTTTGTGACGACATGACGTCACGGGTCTGTGTTCTCTAATTTGTGTCCAACGTGTCATGGTGGATTATTGTATTTTGTAGATGTTATTTATGAAAATAATAATTGATCTTGATCAAAATAAAAATTATAATACGCGTTTTGTCATGTTTGATTCAGATAGAATTTGGTAAATACATTATAATGTTGCTTTTTTGTTACTGTCATCATCCCTATTCACGAGATGTGCAGTTTTTTTAGGGATTAGGTACGTTTTTACCCTATCAACATTCGCCAAATATTCGCATAGATTTTGGCGAATGCGGATGCGAATGCGAATATTGAAAATCTTGCGAATATTCGCGAATGCGAATATTCGCGAATGCGAATGCGGATGCGAATATTCGTTACATCTCTAGTACCTACCTAATTAATTACCTATTGATATCAATTTTAGAAAAATATGCTAAATGAAAACATGGCGTCTCAAATACGCCTCAACTACATAGGTACTTAATTAAATATTAACATAGAATTAGATACTTACTATTTAATATCTGACCTACTAAGACTTAAAAAGTATCAATGGATATTAACACAGACAGAAACTTATCAAATTAAATATTTGTCTTCATATTATTTTGTCATACAATTTGCGTGATGTCAAAGTGTAATGGAACTTTCTCAAACTAAATTTCCGACCCCTATTGTTTTAACCGACTACAAAAGGAGGATGTTATTTAAGCTACATTATGTATCACATACAATAAACAAAAAAACGAATATATACCTAGGTAGGTCCTATTATTACCTATTTATTTAAGATGATGAACATGATGTTTTTTGTTCAATTAGAAAGTGAACGGTCTCTTAAAAAGTTATTTCGAAAGACTACAATTTGTCCCGCAAAAATTAAAAACAGTATAAACTCAACATCCTATAATGGCCCACTGCTGGACGCAGGCCTCCCCCTGATAAACGCCTTTTTGGCTTTTATGTCATGAGGCGTAGTGTAATTATAAAGAAAATTTAAATCTATTCTTTTTTTTGTAAAAACATGGTTCCATCCCATTAAAATTACGTACGTAACGTGAGGTATATACTTACAATGTTTTATTTCAATTTGAATTCGGAACTAAAATAAGCATACAGAGAGCTTGCAAGATAAGAAAATCCGTGGATACAGTTTATGAACATCAACGATTTTAGTATGCTGAATCGGGTTATTCACTAACTCGATACAAGGGACGGTGTGCTCAGTTGGTAAAACTCAAAATTTTCAGCCTCCCTAGCACGGGGATTGTAGTCTAGGGTAGAATAAACAATAATGACATCGCATCGCCATACATTGCGTACATTATTGAAGTGGAAGGAGTGCGTTTCAAATAACTTACGCATTCTATGACTAAGTGACATGACAGGTCATTTTTCTCTATTCTACCTTAGAGAACAAATCCGGTGCTGGGGTACAAGGGAGACTCCAAGATCTCGTCTCCTAAACCAACCTAACCTGCACGTGGTGTACCCTGCTGGATAACGAACTAGGCTCTGGTGAAACTATCAACATTCTTTATAATTTGAAAACTCATATTTTACTATTATTTTCCATTACTTGACACTGGCAGAAAAGAGTCCAACCAGACTCATATTGCCATTAACAAAGAATCATCATCATCAAATCCCGTGCTAAGGGGGCTGGACACGCGAAATTTTTGTGTGTCATCATAGTAAAACTTAAGTTACCACGATTTTTTTTATTTTTGGCAAAGTATGTACATACATGTTACATTTTGTTACACAAATATAAAGAAGGAAAGAAAATGAGTTTTTTGACACAAAGGCAATAACTTAAATACCTACAAACATAAATAATCGGTATGTAATAATTAATTTTAACTCTACCTTAAAATATATGTATATAGTATCTCCCAAGAGAACCAATAAGCCTCCAATAATTATATGTATATATTTACTGACGACCGATGTGGCGCGGCGGGTCCACCTGCACCGCAGGTGGTTGCGGGTTCGATTCCCGCCTTGGGACACATGTTTGTACGAGCAAATATTTGATCCAGGTGTTCTGGGTTTTTCTATGTTTATTAGAAAATATCTATCTTATGATATGCGTTGTATTATTATTAATCAGTCATCTAGTATCCATAACACAAGCTCAGCTTAGCTTCGGTCTAGACTAGATGATAGAAATTAAGGAACTTCGTTTCATCCGGGTGTCCCTTGACACCTCTCAACTTTTTTTAGTTTTTGTATTTTCAATTTGTTGCTCTACATGTTTTGTTAAGATTCTCTGTATGCACATAATTTGTGAAATGATCAAGTTCTATACACATATTATTTAAGTTTTGTTATATTCTGTGATTATTTTATGTTTTGTGCGTCTAAATAAAAAAAAGATGATGCTGTGTGGATTGTCCAATGATATTTATTTATCTATTATCTATTTCAGTGAAACTGCGCAATATCACTTGGGCCAGTAACTACTCTATGTTGTTCTTGGATAATCCCGTAGGCGCCGGGTTCAGTTTCACCGACTCTGAGAATGGATATCTGGACAACGAAGACGATGTACGTTAGTAACTAGCATAAGCTTAGTTAAATATAAAAATGTAATGAAAGCGGCCAAGTGTGAGTCGGACTCGCGCACTGTTTTAATTGAATTAAAGGTGCTCTCGCACTGAGCGGAACTGAGCTACAACGAAACTGCGCGACACGGCGGCGCGGCGGCGCGGCTAGTTATTCTTTGTCTGAAATCCTATGAGACTGATCGCACTACGTGTCAGCGGAGCTGCGCGGCCTTTTTGATGATTTGTTCTAATTTGATGCGGCCACGCAGTTCCGCTGTCGCTTAGTGCGAGAGCACCCTAAGGGATTCCCGAGCGGCCGATGCTATAGCTCGGCGAGTACTACTGAGCAAGACGATGCGCAGGCAGCAGAGCACGATTTTGTAGGTATTTAGGTGTTTTGAAAAATATTTGTATGGCATATTAAAATATTTTCTAGTGATGCACTGCGTAATAACGTTTGCAATGTTTTGGTATACATTTTGTGTCATTTTATTCATTTTTCTATTCACACTGATCATTCAAAGTTTGATTTAGAGGTAACTTTGTAATTTTTTTCTATCGGGTGAAATATCACCAATCGTGTTTTTGTCTAGTGATGCACTAGAAAATATCCTTAACTATAATATGTATGAATTTCAAAACTATAAGCCTTAAAGTTATTGAGGTACGGACAGTTAAAAATTCCGAAATCCGGGAATCCTCGCCTGTTCTGTGAATATTTCAAGCGTCTACCAGTTGCCGTTATCAATATCTAGCAAAAAAATCACATTTGTTGTATGGGAGGGAGCCCTCTTATTTAAGTGAACTAACAGTATAAAATTAATATTTATCAATTTAATTCTGTTATTTAGTATTTGTTGTTACATCGTCACCAGAAATACATAATCTGTGAAACTTTCAACTGTCTTATTATCACGGTTCATGAGATACAGCCTGGTGACAGACGGACAGATATAAGACGGACAGCTGAGTCTTAGTAATAGGGTCCCATTTTACCCTTTGGGTACAGTTGGATAATCGTTCGTCAATTTTCAACTAGCAGTGTGTGTGAGTTAGCTATAATATGGCTATAATAGTAGATTGTATCATAAAGGCGCAAAAGAATATTTTTGTATTTTTTTTCTGAAGCGATGGATTCGTTAGTAGAATCCAACGTAGCGAGGGATTCAAAGTACCTACCTACGTCTCCCGAGCCAAGAATATATTTTGCGCCCGAGTGATACACTCAACTTTTCATCACCTACTTATGAGAAAATAAAAGGCGCCTCTTGCATTTCTCCATTTAATAAAATTACCATAATATGCTTTCATATATTTCTCCCGGGATTTAATATTACCTAATAGATTATCCATCACATTTCTTGACACTTTCAGGAGTTAATTCTATAATTTCATTGTCACTTGAAGAACTCATTTTTCAAAACAAAACCATAAATTTCTAACAATCCGTGAAAATTTCGCAGGCTGGACCGCGCGTTTTAAATTTAATTTAGTTTTTTTTATTCTGCCGGCGGCGGAGCAACTTTGGGCCGTGGTACCAGCCAGTCTTTATTCAAACAATATTTGCATACGATTTCTTTGGCGTTGAACACTAAGATGTTTCAAATTCAAAAAGTGCGCGGCAAAGATAATTGCGGCGCACTTATAAAGAGGATTAAAAACTCATTACTGCCCGCTAAAAGTTTCTCATAGAAAACACCACCTTTGGGTGCACTTAAAGGCGAACCAAGTTCTTTTCCAATAGGTAGGTGAAAAAAATATGTCATACTCCTTGTCCGCAACTCGCACCACTTTTACTTTTGGCGAATTTTAGTACAGTCAACCAATAAAACAGTAGGTAAAATAATAGGCAAGAGGCATATAATAATATATTTATTTATTTATTAGTTCACAAAACAGAGTAAGATCCATAAAAAAACAATAGGTACAATAAGTACGTTGTTGTTACGAACTAGATTTTACCCAAATATGCAAACATAACAAGTATAGGAAAAATGTTGCTATAAATTAAAATTTACCACAAAACGTGAAATTTCACAAAACTTAGTACTTACTTAAACTTATTAACAAAGTTATCAAGAGAAAAAAACTAGAATCGATCCAGCAACTACCTGCGTCGCAGGCGGACTTTCACCCGCTGCGCCACAGAATCTTTCGAAACAATCATGGCCGCCGCTTACGTCATAAGGGAGCAATGAACTTCCCGATCACATGACGTCAGCTGTTGTGACGTCACCTAAACAAATCCAGCCTGCGCATAACTAGATGTCGCTAGTACAAGTGAACGGGCTCTAGATCGCGCTGACGAGAACGCACGGCTCGGAACGACCTCCGTCCCATACGTTTAATCGGTATCGCTTCTCGGCCTTTTGGCTAAGATCAAAGTGTAGTATCTGTTCTTTTCAGCTTAATATCTGAAAGTTCCCTCACTGAGGGACCAGTATATTAAACTGATTTTTGTAAAACGACGGGATGATCGGGGCTCGCTCCACTCCCGTCACGGGTCGGCCCGGCATTGCAGTGCCGCCGGGATCGGCCCCCAGAAACTAATTGTTCAATCATCCATTGCATGGAAGGGGTGATGGAGAACATCCATCACTTACCCCTGCCCTGCCTTGCCTGCTTGTTGCTTGAGCAATGTATAGGATCTCTCGCCTAAAGAAGATTATGTTCCTTGTATGTGTATAGTATAGAATCTATACTATAGATCCTTCCGGGCTGTTTGGAACTAATCTCAAAATACCCATTACTTCATACGACCTAAGATCTAAAAGACCTTTTCTCATAAGGGATGAAACCCGAATGGACTTACTACCAATAAGAGCGATTCTCAATATATGCTATTTATGTTCCTTTTATGTGTATAGTAAGGATTCAGCATTGATGCACTAAAATCACCCAGTGTGGCCTGAATTAATTTATGTTCTCACTTTTTGTGACTTTTGCAATCATGAAGGTAAGAAGGACCCCCTCGACACGTACCTAGTGGTTTTATTCTCTTTGCCCCTTGATATAAAACATTCGAAATAAAAAAAACAAAAGCTTAGGTACATACTACATAGTCTTTAGAAAAATAGGTGATGGATGACTTATAGCACTGCTAGCCATTCAGGCATTTTGAGGCCTAAGGCATTTTGACTT
The DNA here is from genome assembly GCA_946478455.1 of Eupithecia vulgata. Taxonomy (NCBI): domain Eukaryota; kingdom Metazoa; phylum Arthropoda; class Insecta; order Lepidoptera; family Geometridae; genus Eupithecia; species Eupithecia vulgata. Next base: position 4,003,376 of record OX297862.1, on the reverse strand, counting down.
TCAGATGATATGGTATGTTGCTATTTTAACATAAAGTCGTGAGTGCAGGTCGGTAATTTGACTTAAAGACCTATGTCCCCGGACGGCTTCTTTCTTATTGAGAATTCTAGCCAAACTCGTAGAATTTATGTAAACACACCACATACACTAATAATAACTAAAACGCACTTGCTTGGCGTTGAGTTTCAGATGTAGTAATAATAAGTAGGTAGGTAAGCAATATTTATTGAAGGAAGGATCTCAAATCGACTAGTAATGTACTCGTAAATTGAGTAAAAAAGACGCGGCAATAGAGTGAATTTTAGGTTAAGTATGTATGGGCAGTTTATTTACAAATATTCTACGAGTTTGTCTAAGGTATAGGTAAGCTACTATAAATGAATGAATCTGATGTCAGCCCAATATGAACGTGATTTGAACCAGGGTTGTTGCTGATGCCGTTTTTAAACACATCAGGGAATGATGATGCTGATTTTTGCAACAACCCTGATTTGAACTTCTAAAAATCAGGCATAAAATCGGCTTAGTGAACAACTTCCTCTAAGTTTCCTCCCCTCCTCCTCAACAGCATATAATGGTCCACTGCTGGATTAAGGCCTCCCTGATAATCGCCTTATGGGCTTTCATCTCATGGGGGTAATGCCTTTATCGTTTATTGTTTAAACAATGCATTCATGTCCATTACAAAGTTGTTACAATTTAGAGTTAGAATCTACATGAACCAGGGCGTTGCAACATTCTGAGTTTTTTAGTTTGTTAAAAAAAATAATGATTTTAACTTTAACTTGCAAATTTAAATCAAAAGGTACTTAAATTTGTAAGTTAAAGTAAAAATACACACAACTATTTACATTTAAATCGAAAAACCTACATAGTTTACAATGATCTCTTCGTATTTTCAGGTTAGTGCTCAAATGCTGGAATTCCTCGAGCAGTTCCTTCAGATATTCCCAGAGCTGCAAATTGCGCCACTCTTTGTGACTGGCATCTCGTATGCGGGGAAGTATGTACCAGCTCTAGCGATACAAATACATAGGAATAATATGAAGGTCCCTGTTAATTTGAGGGTAAGAAATCACGTTTTATCTATTCTGGTTAACTCTGGTTTCACATCACATCGCAATTTAATACATTAGAAGTTCGATTTCCGCCTCGCGACAAATGTTTGTACCTCCTCCTTGCCCTCAACAGCCTTTAATGGTCCACTGCTGAACTTAGGCCTCCCTCTGATTATCAAGTTATTGGCTTTTATCTCATGAGGGGTAATAATGCTAATAATAAATAAATAATAATAATAAAAGTGCCCATAATGCAATGCTGGGCATGCGAATATTTATACGATCAACAGATATATTGTGATGTGGGTGTTTAGGGTATTTTTTTATTTTTAGAAAAATAATAAAAAAAACAATTAGTGTATATTAAAAGCCTTGGTGTAATATTTTAATCAATCAGTTCAGTTTACAGCAAAAATAAAAGATTTAAAATAGGTATCCAAATTTATATTTCATGACTTCTTTTACGTTTATTCTCCAACTGACAACAGAGGGGATGGCCAAATCCGAATCTTAATGGATTCGGAATTGGCCATCCACTCCCATCTTAAAAGTAGAAATCGTCTGTTGCCAGTGACGTGATAAGCTCTCGTTACTTTGGAGCTAGATGATACTGTGATGATATGTTTGGATTGACCAGCATTATTTATTTACTGTTTATGATTTTACGCCGAAATTGCCCATTTATCTCCCTCGTGTCTGAGATGGGCTGAAGCGAATGTTTAACCACCAGTTTGTCCTCAAAGGTTAACTTGCGTAATAATTAACTTTAAAACAATAAAGTAGAAAGTTTGAAACTTGTTTTGTAGAAAGCGTGACAAAATCCACTTTCTTATCGATGAATATTGCATTTGACAGGGTATAGCGATCGGCAATGGGCTCGTAGAACCTCGCAACATGATGAGGTACAGCCAGCTGTGTTCTGCCCTAGGGATCCTCGATGATGAGGCGATGGAGGGGTTGAGGAACATCGAGCAAGCGACCGTCAGGCTTGTTGACCAGGGGCGGATGGTGGATGCTGCTCATGTGAGTTATCATTCAAACGTAATATGATTAGCTACAGCCAGCGGTGTTCTGCTCTGGGGATGATGAGGCGATGAAGGGGTTTGGAGGGTTGAGGAGCTACGAGCGACTTGCGGACCAGGGGCAGATGGTGAATCCTGCTCATAGATTTTGATAGCTTTTCGTTGTTGTATAAAGGTAGATTTTTAGGTGGTTCCACAAAAGTTGGATCTACGAAGAATTGATACTGCGTCGTAAAATGTATCTAAAACATCATCACATGGTTCACAATCAACAAATGGTTTCCATGGCAACGGGCGTAAACAAGAGGTCTTTTCATTCGTCGTTTTATCCATCATGATTTGTCACATCAGATTATAATCAAATTTAATTAGATGTCGCCAAATTTGATCGCGCTAACTAAGTGTTCCTCTTAAACCCATTTGCATTAATCAGGGATTTGAAGTCGGTTTAGGTAGTTTTTTGTAAGACGCTAAATTCTAATATATGTATAATCCATAGACATAGAATTTTTTCACTACGGTATAATCCAACAAATTAGACTTATGTTAGATATTCTACTGACACAACACAACTTGTCGTTATTTCGACGGACGATAACAAGGATGACACTTCAAATTGGAACTTAATCTTTCATTTCAGACATTCAACCAAACAATAGAATTCATCCGTCGCAACAGCGGCATCAGTATTTACGATTTCCGCAAAGACACGAAGGATCACAATCCTACGTTCGAGAAGTTTCTAAACCAACCAAAGGTTAGGGAGTACCTCCACGTCGGTAATGCGACTTTCAACTTTAATAATCAAAAGGTCTACGAGAAGATGTTGCCTGATTTCATGAACACTACGAAGCCGTTTATTGAGGAGCTTTTAGAGGAGTACGGGGTTCTTAGTTTCAGGTGAGTTTAATAATAAATCTGGCAAATTAATTAAATTTTTAAGGTAGATGATCATTTTCTTCATACTATATAAATTCAAAAGTTTTAAACTGGAACCTTTTCACGCCATGAAATTTATAAGGGAGGTAGTTGTTATCCTTGGGTGGATGTCCAAGGGCTGTTAGTAGTATCGACAGTCCGTAGTGTTTCCAGCAGTGGACTAATATAGGCTGATATAATCATGATTATGAATGTGATGTGATGATGATTTATTATTTATTTATTTATCTTTACTGCTATCGACCATATAACTTGACACCCACATCCAGAACCCAGTATCATGGGAATGTTTTCATAAATAGAGTATGTGATGCATACAATAATAACTTCTCTGATATTGATATTTTTGACTTGTCTGCACCCGAGTTTCGTAGGAGATGCTTTGCCCGCCTCGCCAATACTGTTTCTCATTAATTATAACTTACTTCTATTAAATTCTCTGATATATTTATTCTTAATTTTATTAACTATTCTTATATTCGTATAAGATTGAATTTTTATCTCAAATAATGTACCTATGTAATTTTCAATTGTTAAGTTCCACACACGTCTCAGTGCCACTATTTTTGTATATATTTTTTTTTAAATGGTGGAAACACTTATTGGTTTATGTATTATTTTTAAGTCCTTATTGTAATCATTATTATTATAACTGTTTGTTTCCCAAATAAATAAAAACATAAAAAACATAATAATCGCTTTCAGTGGGCAGATGGACATCATCATAGCACACAGCGTTTGCCGAAACGTGTACAAGACGATGGATTGGTCTCGAAGGGCCGACTACGTGGACGCTCCTCGGCAACGAGTGCTTGACGAGGATGGGAATATTGTTGCGTAAGATCATTCATCTATATAGGTACCTACTGACAATAATTACATAAAGAAATATTGTTGGTAGAAAGTACTTTATGACACTGGCAACACTGACGAAAATTGCAGACGTTCTAAACTTTCATTCAGCATTTAATACGTCTGTTGTTCGTTTTCATATTAATAATTAAAACCTTTTCGGTGCTATGAGGTGTTGAAAGATGTGTATTTAGCACCGCAGCCGCCAGTATAAAATCTGTGGTATTTAGTGACTTGCTGTAACTATAGTTGTTGTCTGTTATTATTATTAATGATGATGGTGATTCTTTGTTAATGGCAATATGAGTCTGTTGGGACTCTTCTGCCAGTGTCAAGTAATGGAAAATAATTGTAAAATATGAGTTATCAAATTATAAAGATTGAGTGATAGTTTCACCAGAGCCTGGTTCGTTATCTAACAGGGTGCCCGATGTGCAAGTTAGGTTGGTTTGGGATACTACGAGACGTTAGAGTCCTCTCTGTTATTATAATAAGTTTTGTGGAGTTTTCATTATAATACATGGCTTATATTCTAGAACCGAGAATAGTAGGTATGACCTAAGACTTAAATTTTTTACACTGTATGACAATCTTAAAATGTGAGATGCGGTAATTGTAATTACACACACGCGATTACCAGGAGACCATCTTAAAGGTACCTAAATATTTGGATATGTCCCTGGTCCGCATTTGCACTCCAAAATTGACCTATTATGGAGGTTGTCAAATTACAACCAGTGACGCTGAACATCCATTCACTGATTCTCTAAAGTTTGGAAGTCTTGACTGTAAAGCGATTTACTGTCGATCACTTAGTAATACAAAATTCATCTTTGAGATCACCGACCTACAAATATACTCTTGCTAGCTTCTGCTCGCGGCTTGGCACGCGTTTTTTGGATTAAAAGTATGCTTATATGTTGTTCTATGTTCAGATCTTTATGTTTGCAAAATTTCAGCCCAATCCATTCAGTAGTTTTGACGTAGTCTCGGTCAAACATCTTTACAACGGCACAACGTCACAAACTTTCGCCTTTAAAATATTTCATATTTCGTTTATTGCATCATACTTATACATACAGGTTAATAAGAGAAGGATTGAATTATATTGAGCAAAAAGATTTCGAACATATTATAGATGATATACATATATGAGTGTAATATCATCCAAACTATTTTCCAGTTACGAGAAGAGTGGTGGTAACTTCGTGGATGTGCTGATCCGCAATGCGGGCCACAGCGCCCCCGCCGACCAGCCTGAGGTCACCAAATACATCCTAGACGTTTTCATACAAGAGTTCGTGGAAGACAACATAGAGTAGGAAGGAGTCGTCAGTTTTATTATTTATTCAACTATGGATAGAATCATCTCTATAATTTAAAATAAATTCGTAGAACATTCATTTGGATTAAGATTTCATGGCAAATCAATGAAAAGGGGAGGCGGTGACCCCACCTCCCCTTTCATTTGATTGTCTATGTAGAAACCGTGACCCTATAATATAATATATAGGGTTACGGTTTCTGCATACACAATCTTAAGTACAGATATATACATTTTTTTCTCGTAAGTACGGTAGTAAACAGTGATACTGTTAGGTATACAGTGTATTTGAATAACTGTGACATTCAATTCTAACCTGGACCAGTAATAAGACAAGAAGGAAATATAAATATAAACATTAGTAGGTACCTAAGGGATATGTATGGATAGATACGTTTACTTTTAAAACTAGTATGCACTCTTACAATATTATAGGTACGTTAATTTATTTTGGAGAATTCCAACAATTCCGCGCAATAGCGTCTGCCATGATCATGAAATAATTAAAGTAACTCGCAAATTTGGGAAACTCCAAAAACATCGTAACTATTCCGTTCCCAGCGCTATGCTAATATACGTTGTATTTAATTCTACGCAAGAATTTTGAAATAAAAAGCTTTTTAAAAATTAAATCACTTTATTTTAGGAACACCTTTCTTCATCGAGTACCTCACGGGTACATCAATTAATTATAAACACAATCATATTATTACAAACATACTTTCTCGTAGTCTTCAACAGTTATAATTATTACATACATTTACAGAAGAAACTGAGCATCGGTTAGTTAGTTAGTAGAATTCTGAGCTATTTCTACTCGGGTATTGTGAAATTGGCACATGGACTATTTTCAACAATCTCCTTTCGCTCGCATCATCATCATGGACACTCGTGTCCATATTATTAATCTGTCAAATGATTTACAAAATCCAACAAGGAAACTTAAAAATTAAAATTAGAGTATCGTACTTATTTTAACCGACTTCACCCTAACAACCAGAGTCCCTGGTATGGGTTGTTTATTAGTTTACGACAGCGAAAAATGTTGTCATTTCCTTCAATACATTCGGCGCCTCAACCAGATAAAAAGGAACTACTTTTAGTAGATTGACATCAACTGAACAGTTTCATTTAATGGTTCGATGATACGATAGAAGCTATTTTTACGGGATATAATTTATTTCTCATTCCTTTTTGTAAGTGGAAGATGGAAGTTATAGTCGATCAAGCTCATGAAAACTTTTTCGTATGCGAATTGTGCACACTTATACTAAGCACCCAGTTTCCTTCTTAATGTCGTATCTTCTTATTAGTCCACCCACAGACGTGATATTTTCTCAGGGCCTCAAAAAACTTCAATGTCCTTATCACGGTCAGCTCATGGTTAAAACCCCTTCAGTAATCGACGTCTCCTCCACATTATTATAGCTGAACATCTGCACTCTATGCCGCCATCTCAAACTGAACACCACCCCTGCTATCAACGCCATAATTAGAATAATATTTATAAACAAACTGATTATCATAGCTGCTTTAGAACCGGACTGTTCAGGTGCAACAACATTTTGCGGAGTTATTTCATCATCAGGGTTTTTATATTCCGGTGTGTCGTTGACCCCAACTTTGTAGTTCTGTGGGTAAGGCATGTCGAGGCCTCTGATGAAGAAGTCAACCAGTTGTAGGAGCTGCTCTGGCTTGTCTATGGGCACTAGGTGACCTGCGCCTCGAACCAGTACTTCTGTCAGGCTGCCGCCGCTTTTGACGTATCTGAAAAATAATTTGTTCATCATGTGACGAATAAAATCTTCCTGAGTCAAAATTACCGTTACGTTATCTCACATGTATACAAGATGTTGGATGTCTAGCTCCGCTTAGTTTAGATAGCTTCAGAAAAGAAAACCGGCTCAGAGGCTGTTGAATCTTACTTTAATTCATTGGTCTCTGACTACCAATGAGGTAAAGTAACATTTCTCCCTTTGTCCACCCCTGAGATATCCCCACTGGGCACTATAGGTGTTAAGAAGCAAGGGCCCATTTACATGAAATGCCCTTCAAACCGAAAAAATCAAAACCAATAGGCTCGGTAGGCGACATTATGGCACAGAGTAAAAGCGAGCTGTAGTTATGCTAACAAAATATAAGGTATTGTAATTAGCCAGTAAAGTACTAGTGTTTGTGGTGGTTCAAATGAAGTGTGGTATTAACTGCTCTATATTTAGTAACAACTCTATGTTATATCGAGGTACCTGCCTACTTAGGCAGGTACCTCGACTTACCAGAATGTAAGAAATCTTGATGATTTCAGTAATAAACGAGCATCGACCAATTACACTTGTCTTTTGTTACGAGACTTCTCCCTCTCCTCGCTGACGTCGCCTCACAAAGAGAGTTTCTGATGATACCTCCATAAAATGAATCACGATTCAGAATCAGTTGGATCCGACCTATTTCATTGAAGTCGAACTAGCAACCATCGTTTCTTGGTTTACCGCGACGAAGTTAATGTTATTTTGGAAATCTGTTAAGAGGTCCGTACCCTGCAACAGAATCGTTGTACCACCAGGGCGTCCGCGGTGCCTTGAGAAAGTAATCTCGTTGGCTCCATATCCAGTTCTTCCTTCTGTCCTGGGCGTTGGGCACGCAGGGTGCAGTCAGGTCTAGTTGCCCGCTGAAATACAAACATGCCGAATTTCTTTTTAGTATTTTATAGTATTTATTCATTGTATTTTCCCTCAAACGGCGAAAATACGCTCACCTTGACCGAGTTTACCACCTATGTACATTGCCGAAATTTTGCTTATTTTCTAAAGTAGTAATATTTAGGTAGTAATTAGTAAGTAAGTGGTAATTTTCTAAAGTAGTAATATTTATGTAGTAAATTCTACGTAGTAATAGCCTATCAAACTGCATTTTCGAAAGTTGGCTTTTTTGGCAGTGATGCATAAATCCTTCCATTCCTATCGGAAAAGAATGCGTCGAATGAGCGAAAAAAGAAATTTTGACGGTTCTTCCAACCGTGTGATGCGATTTTAAAAATAATTTATACGTGAATTCTAAAAACTCGATTCTTCCGCTACTTTTTCTATCTAGATTTTACAAGGTCATCATACAGTAAAGGTAATAGAATCCAAAGCTGCACCATAAAATCAGTCAGATCAAACCAACACATAGAATTAGCTACACTACATTGTAGATAAATATAATTTAACGAGATATTTTATGATTCAAAAACGATTTAAGATCAAAAATTATAAAAACGATTTATATTTTAATTCTGTGGTTTGATTTGACCCTGGCCTGACCTTACCTTAATATCTAGGAATTAGAATTGTTAGAAATTGGCGTCGAATATTTAGAACCGGACTCTATCTGAAGGATACATAATTTTATTTATTTATTAAAGAATTTTATTTCATTTGTTTTAATTAAACGGCCTCAAACTTAAAATAAATTCGATGGCGACAGCTGTTCATAAATTAAATTTATGAACAGCTGTCGCCGAAGCCTTAAAGTTTATTTTTTATTATAATAATTAAATAAATTTTTATTTTATGTTATTTAATTCGTAAATTATTGTGTTCCGTAATACCAAAAATGATAATTGAAAACTTTTTGTATTTTCGACATGGTGTTGTTATTCTGTAACTAGACAGTATGCTATGATCCTTATCAATACATTTCATTTCATTCATTTAAATATGCTTGAATTACAAATCTTTTGGTAGTACGTTTGTATGGAGAAATCATCATCCGTAGGCCTCTTAAGCGAATACCTTAAATTAGACCGCGGCACGGAGCTGCTTTTCGAAACACCAGCTTTCAGAGACAGCCTACGTGTAGGTTACTTTCAACTGGGTAATGAGATACCTACCTTTCAATTTTACTTTAATACACACCTAATCCACTCTCACAGTTTGACGAATTCTATATAAATGTAAACGGGTTACGGGGTTACGAGTTAACGAGCTACCCAGCGCGTGCGCAGGCAGGAAGGTGGGACGCGTGCGACTAGATCCATATTCGCCCAAGTCCCTCGTTAAGGGATGAAACTTTGATGTCCAGCGCTTCTCTTACACAAATTATATTTTGTGTAAGAGCATTAAGCTGAGTCAGGAGTCAGGACCTGTTAGATCGACAGACACGCACGCGCTCGTCTGCTTGCTGAGTGGGCTGGACTACTTAGTATCAGTACAGTACCAAAGCAATGGTTGCCTACCTACTCACTTGTGTTAGTACCTATTTTACCCATCAATGTAACAGAATTTAATGCAAAGTTGTTTTGATGGCGAATGTGCAACGGTACAGCTTATAAAATGCTGGAAGTGAAGCATATCGAGCTTACCCGATATTGGTAATGGTTGAATTTGTGTTTTCTTCTTACTCTTTAAAGGTACTTAGGTATTATCTAGTACTAATTGAGTAGTCTTATATTTTTACTATTGTACTAAGGCTTGATTTTTGTGTTCTTTATGTTCCTTCAACACAAACGTGGCTCGTATGGATATGGTAAAGCGGTGTTGTTTATTACAAGTTATAAATACAAACACCTGTCAGTAAAAGTAAAATAAAAGTGGTTTTATTTTTGTCAGAACACAAATTAAAAACATAAGACAAACAAAGAAAAATAAAAATAAGTGACAAAAAAGGGGGCATCGCTCAGTATGTGCCGAGAAGCGATACATATCGCTAACACGCGCTGGTTTTATGCGACTCCCAATTCACTAACCTATAATGTGTGTAACATATGCATGTACTGGAATAAACCTAATTCATTATCATGACGTCATCATCACCATAAATTGATGCAAACACTCACCAGTAAATCAGCACCCGGTAATGGTCTAACAATCGACTCATTTCCGTAGAGGCATCACTGATGAAGTCTCCCTTCAGTTTTTCGTGAACAGTTCCATTGCTGAAAGTAAAAGGTATGGAGCCGACGTGCAGCGCTCTTCGGATCTGAGGCTGGTCTATGTAGTCTATAAAACCTGGAAGTAATAATGATTGTTTAAAAAAAAGAACCAAAGACTGACACGTTTTAAGGGTTTCAATGGTCTCGCACAGTCCGTCCTATTAACCTCTTTAATATCTCAGCAACTACCGCAGCTATTAACTTTAAATGTCAAAATATAATAAACATTTTGCACGCCTGTACTTACCGATTAAGGCGCATACCCCCCCCCCCCCCAAAATGGCGCCGCCACCTAATTTATCTTATTATTCCGTTTAACAAAAGAATTTTCACAAATCCATATTTCAGTTTGTGATATCTTAAGCTTTTTTTTAATGCCTCTGTAATAGTTTTATTCTATTTAGTTTAGGCAGAGATGCGAAAATAGATTTTAGTGGCCACCAAGGATCTCTGCCTAAACTAAAAGGAATAAAACTATTACAGAGGCATTAAAAAAAAGCTTATGATATCACAAACTGAAATATGGATTTGTGAAAATTCTTTTGTTAAACGGTAGATATATACGGTAGAACGATAGATATCACAAACTGGAATATGGATTTTATAAAATTCCTTTGTCAAACGGAATCATTACATAAAGTAGGTGGCGGCGCTAGTTTGGGTGCACCTTAATAATAAAGGGTTCAATAACGCATTTTATTGCTCTAGTTAATTTGGTTGGACCTATATAAGAGTCTAGACTCTTATATAGGTCTATATAGGTATATAAGAGTCTAGAGTCTAGACTCTTATATAGGTCCAAATTGACCGTTCTTATTTATTTCAAAGGCTGTTGTCTAATTAAGGGATGTTATTCAAAAGTTACATATTTTACATAAGAAATATATTTTTATTAATAGGTACAAATCGATCTCTTTGATCAGTTCTGCTGTGTGGTCGTGAAAAAGTAACTACAGACACCTTTGACATTAAAATAATATTAGCATGGGGTGTGAGTAAATATAGATACCTACTTAAGGTATCTATATTTACTCACACCCCATGCTAATATTATTTTAATGTCAAAGTCTCAACTGTGTCTGTAGTTACTTTTTCACGACCACACAGCAGAACTGATCAAAGAGATCGATTTGTACCTATCACGGGGAGGCGAGTCCTGTCTATGTGTGTGTGATGTGATGTCTAAGTAGGTATCACTTAGAGATCTCCTACCTCTCAGCTGATCCTTAAGGTCGTCTTTAAGCACGTTGAAGGTTTGCTGCTGCATCGCTATTTCACTAAGTCTGTCGAGGAGCTGGTTACGGAGCTGGAAATATAATCAAAACATCAAGACAAACAGAAATTTTAATGGGAGGAATTCAATTAATAAGGTGACCGCCTTCATCCCACTCGCCTCGGCTTAAAGTCGTCCGAACATCGAAAATGAAATTTGAAGCCGAAATCATTCCACTTTCGATCGATTTTAAGATTAATGGGGTTATCGTCCAATCAATCTCCAAGAAGTAGTAAAAAATATAATCTATCTGTCAATATACAGGGTGGAATTTTGTAATGCCACCTGAAGGGGGTGTATTCTTTTAATATTAAATCTGTATACTGAAAAATTTACACAAAGTAAACATTCCTTTATTTTTGAAAAAGAATTATTATTATTATGACACTTCATTTATTTTAAATCTCGTGAAAAAATACATTTTATACTATAGAAAATATAATATTATAAAACTATTCTTCAGAAAAAAAAATATATCAAAACGGTAGATCACCGGCTGCGCAGCTAGGCTCAAGCAACCGGTGACTAGGGCTATTATTGCATATGATGCAATAAAAGTACATTGTGTAATTTTTACAGATTTTAGTGGGTTCGAATCCCGGGTATGGGAACCGAATTTTCGAAAAGATTAAAATGCAGTTTTCTTTCTTTTTAAAAATAAAGGAAAGTTTTCTTTGAGTATAATGTTCTATCTAAAGTATTAACAGTAGGTACTTTCCTTTCTGTAATGCCACCTGCATTAAAAATTCCATCCTGTATATACAAAATCTATTTGTCAATCAGTTCTGAGCTTGTTCCTACTCTACCATACCCACTATGAATTTGTCTCTACTCAGAAGAAAAATACTAGGTACCTAGATGGGTAAGTTTGTTTTACATGAAATGTTATCAATATTAACAAAGAAATAAAGTTACAACAACAAAACAAAACGACCATCAACTGTCATATCTAAAGATATTTGCGTAAAGAACCTAAATTTAATGTTCAAAGAGTTCAGAGTCTACACAAAGTTGGCTTGTCACACGTTGGCGCACCAACCCGCCACTGGGCTGGGTCGACTTTTGTTTATAGACTCCAACACAAAACAGCCCGAAACTCTTACCATATGTAGGCACTTAATCTTCATTCTTAACTAAGAGTATTAAAGGTGCTTTGTGTCTAGATCGATTGAACTACAAGGAAGATCCTTGATTACTTCACATTCTCAAGCAAAAACACAGAGCATAAAGCAAAAAAGTGTTTCGGATCTAACGTGTATTATGTTGTAAATATCAATAAAATCGTTTAAAGACCCAAGCCGACTCTATTTGACGATATCATCGAAACACAACGTCTGATTTTTCCATAGGTTTTGGTACAGCGCCTCTATCGTGACTACAGGGAACTACGCAAATTCCATACAAATATGGTGTCCGTGATGGTAGCGTACACATAACCGAATTCACGTTTGTTATTATGCCTAATAAATAGCGTATAAATAGAGTATAAAAAGCTAGCGTACACACGACCGTTCTCAAAAACGGCTTATACTATAGCAACAAAATTTATACACAATAATAGAGTATAAATAGCGTCTTAGCTATGCAAAATTTCATAATGATTGCTCTCATATTATACTCTATTTATACGCTATTTATTAGGCATAACAACGAACGTGAATTCGGTTAGGTGTACGCTACCATCACAGATACCAAATATGACACGACATGATTTACGTCTCGATTCTTTCTGTCAAATGGACTCGGGGTACTATTCACGCTAAGCCGTCGATGATTGAGCAATAATAGAAACACAATAGGTCAATAAAACACGATATCCGCAATCGTCGGTGTAGGATGAAGTAATCACACAAATTTAATTTTCCTTAATGTATTTTAAGACCGGTAGAAGATCGGCACTAATCTATTGCCAACATAAAATAATCAACTCGAAAAGTTGTCGGGTGAAAGACATGGAATAGGTACCTAATCTACACAAATATTTTATTGAGGAAAGATTTGTATTTTTTATGTAACGAATAAACTTAAAGACCTGGACCGATTTCAAAAATTCTTTTGCCGTTAGAAATCTACATTATCTCTTAGTAACATAGGCTATAGAATTTACCCGTGCGAAGTTAGGGCGGACCGCTAGTCTTTGATAAGTACCAAGTACCTAGCTTACCTAGTATAATACTCTTGTCTTTAAAGTGTACCTACATAGAAAACAAATTTCCAACTGCTGTTTTGCAACAATCAATTTATTACTACATAGGTAAGGTACCTACTAGGGTTTCTGCTCGACAATTCTCGCCGCGGGAATTCTCGAGAAATTTATCGGGACGGGAAAAAGAACGCAATGCCTCTGCATTGAGTCTCAATTCCGTGCGCTAGGTAACTAAAAAACACACGCATGACACATATGTGACCAAGATACCGCATTGCTGTCTCATATAGACAATTTATTTAACCATTTGACAAGTTATTCGGCCAATATCGCCCTATACCGCACAGTAGCCTTTTAGCCTACTAAACCACATTAAAATTGGAACAATCAAAATTGATCATAGGCTTTGATGTAAGCCGGCCGTCATTCATAAACACAAGCTCTGCTTAACTTGGGGTAAAGTAAAGTAGCTATGTGAATTGTCCAGCATTATTATTAATATTACTATCACTTTAATTTTGAAACGATTTACTATTATGTACCTAACACTACATTTGTCTGCGTACAACCTACAGTATTCGAAATAGCGTCAATTAAATAATGACAGCAAATAACTCAAAACAGTTTTTTAATTTACCTAATGCAGTATAATGCTAAGCTGGTTGCCATAAATATTGATCAATAATCTTGAGGAGTTAATAGTACTCCATGTGCAAACAAGAAGTTTTTATGTCGAGTACTATTCTTTGCACAAGGAGTTTGTATCGAGTATTTTTGCGCAAGGAGGTTGTATTTGTATATTATGTATGTACATACTACAGCACATAGCATTGAGATGGAGGTCGAATATTATAATGGTGTGTTCTAGTTTCAAACACAAAAATAGTGATTACATTACAAGTGATACCTAGTCACTTTTGTCAGTGAATAAAATAAGCTTTTTAGAGGTTGGAATGTTGTAAAACATCTATAACCAATGAATTGTGGAAACTTTATTGAAAATGCTGAAAAAAGACTGAGAAAATAAGTTTCTACTTATGCACTTTTTATATTGCTAATAAAGCTCAAGACTCCTTTCACGACTTATCTGTAATTCTTAATTAGTGCATATTTAGGTACATTGACAAAAATATACCATTTGACAGAATAGATCTCATTAGTATATCACTATCAGTCTTATTTGTAATGCTTATGATGCAACTAAAATAAAACGAAATCGTGTATTATTAAAAAAAACAAAATGTCTCGAGAAACTGGAGAAATCTTGGTCGAGAATCCTCGTGCCTCGAGAAATAAAAAAGGTTGAGAAACAACAAACCCTACTGCAAACTTATTTCCAAGAATGCCTTACGTACTTAGCGTAACTACCAGACAAATTGCTTTACCTAAGGTAAATCTAAAAATTCTTACAATATTACTGCATTGCTATCATTGTTCCTACAATGGATTTTGTGTTGCCTCCACGTTTATATTTTATTTTTATCGACATACACATACACAGCGTTGACTACGTTGACAATATAATCAGTCTCAGCCATAATCTATGACTCATCGACAACCACCGATGTCGATAACTTTAAGTTAACTTAGGTACGTCCTTAGTCTTATCGTAATCGTGATAATATCGAATAGCCATGTTATAAATAAATAAATAAATAATTTTATTCAAAAATATATTAGGACAAACGGTTAACAAAAGAGTAAAATAACTAACATTCTAGAGGTAATTCATGTTGAAGTGGTCTTGTAGATTGACTGTCGATTAGTTCCCATTGTTGTCGATAACTTTAATGGTTTCCTTACTATCCTATCTTCAGCCTTTAAGAATTTGACCTTTTCTAATTTTACAATTTTGTTTTTATGGAAATAAAGAATTTTTGATATTATTAGCTTCACTGCCAGCGCCCATTGGATGTCGATTAGTTCTCATTGTTGTCGATAACTTTAACTTTAGGTTTTGCTAACATCTTCAGCCTTAGGCCTTTATTTTAAGAATTTGACCTTTTCTAAGTATACAATTTTGTATTCATGGAAATAAAGGACTTAAAAAAAAATGCTGGACAATTCACACAGCTTTATCTAGCCCCAAGCTAAGCAGAGCTTGTGTTATGGGTACTAGATAACTGGTATACATAATATAATACAATACATAGCTAGATATTTTTATTATATATAGAAAACGACCAGAACACCCTGAACAAATGTCTGCAGATCGTACACACATTTGTCTCAATGCTCCTATTTTTGTCGATAACTTTAACTATATGTTTTGCTTACATCTTCAGCCTTCTCGTTGTCGTCGTCTTGAATAGCCTGGTTAAAGTCGTCTTGCAGGTGCTTTACTGCCATTGCTCCTTGGCTGTCGATAAGTCCCCACTGCTGGTAAACGGCGCTGTAGTTTGATATCGCCTCGCGGTTTAGTACTGGGTTTCCCATCATTATACCCTGGAACAAGCAGGCCAGGGTCAACACTTACCTCCTTTATGAGTATAATATAGTATTTGGGATTATTGCAAAAGAGGTTACATATGTAGACGGTAGTAGATAATAATATAGGCCAGTCATTTATACACAAAAATTTCGTTCTCTGTAATGAATAAAAATCAAATTTCTAAGTCAACGCAATCAAAAGTTACAGCTGTTTATGCCCAATTTTTTTCTAATGAATGATATAAAAATTCAGAAATGCGTCATTATTTAAAAAAAGTTGGAACTTGGAAAAAGATAGTCTTTCGAAAATTCACGAGATAGTAAGTTGTAGAGCAGTTAATTTCACTTTAAATTGAGGATAAGAATAAAATGCGTGAGACCCAATTCTTCTCATGATATCAGAAAAAATAATTAGAAGGAAATCGGATTTTTCGAGAAATAGAGCTTCGGATGTGAATTATTATCTACACTATTACTATAAAGAGAAAAGATTTGTATTTTTGTATGTAACGAAATTGAACGATTCCAAAAAATATTTTGCCGTTAGAAGGCTACTTTATCATATCACTGAGCAACATAGACTTAAGTATAGAATATACCCGTGCGAAGCTGGGGAAGACCGCTAGTTATCAATATTGCAGTTATGTATGATCATATATTTGTGGGTTGGGTGTCTGAAAGAAATCACTCTTAGCAGTAAGGCTACCCATTGCAGTCAATGTAATACCTACTCTTTGAGTAAAACTCATTGTAATTTTATTTAGGTAAGTTATGTTGGTTGCAATAATGGGTTTCTAATCTAATCATATAATCTACAAATATCTCACTTATTGGAAAAAAATGGCACATTTTTGAAGTATTGTTAGACATACAGAGCAGGTAGGTGTCGCTAATTTTAAAATATGATAACTTTGCCATATTTTTTTTTTGTATTTTGAAGGTGTAAGCCAAAAACAGAAACAATTACAGGTTTTTCGAGCACCATGAAGTTAGCAGGTAAAGGTCTTTCGAAGTTGTAAATTTGGTTTTACATTACGGTGTCTTTCATGACAACATTCCAAAATATCAGATTCGTGCAATTTTGTTGTTTTAGATGACTGGCCTAAGTATAAATAGTAAATTGGAACAAATCAAAAATATTAACGAGTCCGATAGTTGTTTTTTTGGAAACAAGTTCTTTCCTTTGGTATGCATCGGGCTGAAGATAAGTAGTGCAATGGACTCTACCGAACCCGTCAACATAGCCCGGCTTGATGTCACATTTCAGTGTGTATGTGTGTGTGTGTGCGTGTGTGTACTGTGTAGTACGTATTGTATTGAGCAGGAAACCGACAGTGTTTTGTCAATATGTCACCGGGGCCAGCGACTTTGGTGTGTTTTTACGGCGGAGATGTACTACGGGCCTAAAGTCGTATTTTCTCTTTGCAAGAGTGAAGTTTAAAGTCTACCTACGGTATTAGCGCTGTTTTACATCACAGGTTCCACCAAATTCATTTCTGCCGTTTCATACCAAAAAATTACAGCGTTTCAACTCACATAAACAAAAATAATATTTTATCGGCGTTTCTACCCAAAATTCGTTTCCGTTTCTTGCCACAAAGAGATCAAGAGATTTTGTACAGAATACAACCTATGTGTGTAGACCGCGAGTCGGCAAACGTAGTGTAGGACGCTTTCGACCAGGAGGGATGACGATTTGCGAAAGACTGCTGGCAGATGCTGGATGCGGCAAGCTGAAGACATAGCGCTATGGCGCTCATTAGGGGAGGCCTATGTCCAGCAGTGGACTAGTATAGGCCGATGATGAGATACAACCTAAATTGCAATTGTAAACCTTGGTTTTGCAATAAACCTGTATTTTAAATAATTGCAACGACTTTTTGTGTTCCGCAAAGCCAGTTTCCTTAGTAACAATACCTACCAGATAAAATTTAAATAAACCTGTATTGTTCTCGCTGTAGGTAATATGCCTAAATAAAGATTTAAGTCGTAAATATGGTTATGTAAAAACGTGGAAATTCAAGCAAGATGAATGGGTCGGGTATAAACCTGGCAGACCTGCGAGGATGAGTCATGCAACTCGTATTCGTTCAGGTTTCCCCAGATACCAACTTGGGCCTTCTCAATACAATACAACATTACAAAAATAAACAGTTTATGCAGCAACACCATCTGCTTGACATATCGTTTGGGTTTAGGGCTTAAATATAAAGATTCCAACCTTAGGATGATAAAGGTAACTCGGAAAAAATAATACGGACTCTCTCCGCAGACTTTTTGTCAAACCAGACCCAGAGCTTTAAATATTTATGTATGTGCCTTAACCGACTCTACACAACGTTCAAAATAACGTACCCTTAGGTACCAACCCAACCATGCACCCTTTTTGGAATTTTGTAAACAAAAAAGCATTAAAACTGGCGTCAAGATATTCGCTGCTCCCTCTAGTTCCAAGACTTCCAAGCCTAAAAATCATAACTGGTCTGCTAAATAAACTGATGATTATTTATTCTACTGGACTTATGATGATTAGGTAGGTACTTATAGCATAGTATTTTTTTTATCAGCTTATTTTTATTTAAATTTTACGTCAAATGTTTTATATTATAATACTTATGTACTGTGTGTTGCAGAAGCAAAAAAATGTTTATCTATGTATTTATTTTTATTTTTAACTTCATGTCAAATGTGTAGCAACACGGTGTAACTGGAGACATTTGACAAACCTATGGTTTATAGTGTCTTATAAATAAGAATAGTATAAGTTTTTGATTTATAAAGAAATATGTACAATACAAATACAAGATTGTTTACCTGTATGTTAACATCGAGATGTCCAAGGTCACTATCCTGCTCCATTATCTTCAGTCCTAAAGCTGGAAGGTACCGACCGGCGTAGGATTCACCAGCCAGGTACAGCGGTGCAGCTTTTAGCTCGGGGAACATCGTTGTGAACTGCAGGAGGACATTGTAGAGGTGGGTAGCACACTGGAGGAAAAAACGTGTCATAAGTTGTCAGAAACCTGTGAACCTGGCTAATTAACTTTGGATGTTGAATCAATCAGTTTTTGTTTCCGAAAACCGCTAATAAAATCTGCATTCATTTAATTCTACCAACAATTTTGTGTCATATTATGTTTATAGAGAGTGGAGGCAGTATACCTACCCAACATCCTCAGTATATACAGAGTGTCACATAGTGAGTGAATAACCTTGAAAGTGCTTTTGCGGGTTTGGGGCAAGGCATATCCGACACAAAAACAAAAATCAAAAACTGGGGAGGCGTTTGGTACTTATTAATTTTTTTGTATAAAAGAAAAGTTAGTTTTATGCCCTTGTTTTTGAGTATCAAAGAGACTGTTTTAGTCCACTATTGAAAAGCATAGTTTTGAGTGTTTTCAAAGCTTTTTCTGCGTCCAGCAGAAAAAGCTTAAGAAAAAGCTTTGAAAACACTCAAAAAGATTGTAAAAGTCCTAATCATGGAAGGCACAAGTTGAGCACCTAAAAGTATTCATGGACAAAATGAATAAAAAAATGTTTTCTACAGTTTCCTACATTGCTTGTTTAAGCTACAAAAAGTAGATTATTAAAATTTAATTTTTCAAATTATAAAATTGACACGGAGATTCGGTAATGTATAGGTATACGTTTTGTAAGCTAAATGTTACCTCGATTAGTTATACAAGTATTTTTGTAAAAAATAAGTATAAAATCATAATTTTATTCATTTATCCTCAACACTATCATTAGTGTATAATACATTCATAATAGATAGGTACTTATTTTATAGAAAATCCAAAATATGCCCGATGAAAGATACCTATACATACACGTCGATACGACGTATTGGTTATATTTCTGGGGTTAAAAACAGTCAACTTGAAGGTGAGTGTTTTCCATAATGTACCCTAACTAATCCTTTTGTCGGGGAACTCAAGGCTCAATAAAATTTAAGGAAAATAAAAAGAATTCTGATGATTAGGGGCGTTTAGCGGGGACAAGTGTTCGAGGTTTTATATGATTCAAACAACCAATTCTAAAATTCCATTTGTTTAACTCGAACATACATTATGTTTAATGAGTATGCAAATTATGGATTCTAGATCTAAGGTAAGTATATATTTCTGGTAAGACATAAAATGAAAATCTTTGATACAGGCCATTTGTACCTTACCATAGACATATTCTTGACGAATCCCTCCTCACTGTTGGTAAAGCTGAAGCCAGCACCAACTGGGTTGTCGATGAACAGCACAGAGTGGCTCTTCGTCCACGACGAATCGCGTACTGTCAACAAAAACCATAAGATATCTAAAAACATATCTGAATGATAAGTCCCTAAGCGACAAAGTTCTTCTTTTAAAACAGCTGAATGTTTTAGGTTCACAATTTCTTCTTGATTTTGACTGATCCTAAGACTGCAAAGTAAGCAGAGCTGGGAATCAAACCTACTACACATGCCAGCTCCACGTTCAGCATCATTAGAATATGTTAAACAATATTATAGAATCAAAATCTATTATCAGTCAATAACAATCAGTAGTTCATTGAGTAGCTCAAGGTTTGTTTTTTGTGTTTGGCGTCTTGAGGAGGTATTTCCTATTTTATTAACGAATTCTTGGTATCTTGATGGGTACTTCAACGCCACTTAAAATGCCTTTTAAATGGTATTTCCCCTTAAACCATCGAAATGTTATTGAAGTATTTTTTTTGTCCATTTAAGAGCTTTGCTTTACGCACCGACATCTTGTGTGTGCCAAGCCTCTAAGTTCTTATTTCCTAGTACTTAAGCAGATACCGAACGGTATTCTTTGCGTTATCATGGAATTAATAAGGTCATTAAGACGCAATCTTTGTATTATTAACTCCTATTTGCATATTATTATCATGAATCTCCACCGGTGCCATCGATTTTTTCACGATAAACAGTGACGTATCGAGTGCTTCTACCTATTGTGTCAACATACAAGATAGTACCTAGGTAAATACCTTCCGTCCGATTTAGATAATATAGCCGTTTAATAACAGTATCAAAAAATATAGGGATTTAAATCAATACTTATAGTATACCTAAGAGGAAATTAACCAAATACGGAATACCGTTTTGTTTTTTAGTCATGACATAGGTAGTAATAATGTATTTATTATATAAAAGTACACTCAAAAAAGTACTCTCCTTTCTCAAACATAAAATTAACATGAAGCCATGAAGGTATCCAATACTGGAATAGGTACTCCAAATACGGAATACTATGGAATTTCTAACTAATTTAAACCTAGATTTTTAATCTAACACACCTAATAAACCAAGACTATAAAATGCCTCATGAATTTCAAACAAACTTGTATACAATCTATAGAAGCTAGAAACACACTAGGTACCTACTATCTGTAATAAAATCACAAAAAAATAACCTACTGTTTACATACCTGTCAAAGTTTTCTGACAGCGTCAAAACAAAACCTCACCGCGACTAAAGGACTCGCTCGACTAACTCCACGAAATCTATACGATCGTATAGTTATTTGAGGAGGTAGACGATCACATCTCTTTGTCCGTAGGATTCTTAGTTTACGAGAAATGCTGGTACTGATTTCCTCTATAAATGCGAAAGTGTGTTTGTTTGTTTGTCCTTCATTGACGCCCTAAATAAACAACCAATCAACTTGATTTTATGCATAGAGTTAGTTGAAAGGATGGAGTAACATAAGCTACTTATCCCCTAAATCAGTTCCCATGGGATGGAAACAACCTTAAAAACGCCTGCAAAGCCGCTAGTAACAGTATAAACTAACAATTGGGATTAAAATATGTATACAAATTACTAATAAATAATGCTGGACATTTCACAACGCATTTTCTAGCCCCGACCCAACTGTGTTATGAATGACTGTTATGCTACGTAAATAGGAACCTACATACATACTTATATTGATATGCATCAGTTGAGCTACCTTAGATTGTTTGCAACAGTCTGCAGTTAGCTCAATTGTTTCAATTGTAAATAGTAGTTTTAATTTAATTCTATTATTAATTGATTGTAATTTTTTTGGTTATAGTCAACTTTTTTTAGGACCAAATAAACAGTTTTCCACTCACACATTTCGCTACCTTTTCTTTCAGGCGGACAGTTACCCACTACCCCATAAGTCGTCGTACCTTTATGCACACATTGAACATAAGTATACTGTAGGTTGAGGTAGTGTGAGGTAATTTATTTGCTTTTAGTACATAATAATTACATACCTAACTGAGTAAAAATGCCCCCTTGAGGCTTTTTCTCGCTTGTAATACTGGGTGATTTATTGAAACTGGCTCTATAGTTTTCCGCGTGATTTAAAAATCTTTATGGCATAGGACGTTGTGTGCAGTGAGTTACTTACAGTTTAGTAAGTACCCATCTACTCTAGTAACTGCCGATCTAATGACTTAGAACTAGGAAGTATTTCAAGATGGGTAGGTTAGGTATTCATGTTAGCATCACAGCCATGTTATTGAAAAGAACAGGAAAATTATAAAGAAGTTTTTGTGATTATGCCGGTGGTTGTCTACTGAATTCGTTGTATTCATAAGTTCCTATGTCATTATCAAAATTCGCGATCGCGATTGTATTATCTGTTTGAACAATGGCAATTAACTTGCATGTTTTCGTTAACGCATTCACTGCCCAGCCATGGCGGTGCGGCCTGCAGGAGCACGCCGCCGCCGCGACACGGACCCGCAGATCGACGAACATTGTCATCCTTCAGAAAAGATGTATCGATGATGTAAAGATGTAATCGAGAGCTAGGCGATACGCGAGACAATGTTTAAAAACGTAGGGTACCTATCTATGATAACTTCAATTCTGACTCATAAATAACATAACTAACTGTAAACAAAGGTTATCATTATCAACAAACAAAAAAATAAATCCGTTACTTGACGTCCTTATCAAATAATAAGGTAATTATGATGTATTTATTCAATTGAGACATGACACGAGCTAGGTCGTGATCAATTGAAACATTGTTGTTGTACCCAGGCCCGGCCGAGGGTCATTATTTTCTTGACACTCAGCTTGTTGTGTTGTTCTGGGAAATTACGAAACGTGCACGGCCTACAGTGGGTTGTGGGAAAAATCATAGTTTTAACGCTGCGTCTATTATCCGGACTTCTTGGTCAATTTATGACTAAGTTAAAAAAATAATAATGCTGAACTTCACACAGGATTACCTCACACACAGCCCCAAGCTAAAAAATGTATTTTACGTATTTCTAAAATATGTATTTTAAAAAATGTATTTTATTGTATTATGTACCTATATCATTTATCTAGTACTAGATAAATGCACTCTGCCTTCTGGTGACAGGTGTGAAAAAATGTATTTTACGTATTTCTAAAATATGTATTTAAAAAAATGTATTTTATTGTATTATGTACCTATATCATTTATCTAGTACTAGATAAATGATATAGGTACATAATACAATAAAATACATTTTTTAAATTATACAATGATAACGACCAGAAAACCCAGAACAAATATCTGCAAATCGTACAAACATTTATACCGAGGCGAGAATCGCACCCGCTACTTGTCTAAGTGCTTATTTTGTAAGCCTAAAGAAATAAAGTTATTGACTTTGACTTTTGAACATCGCAGGCGGACCATCGTCCGGGGTGGACCGATGGTCCGCCTGCGATGTTCAAAAGAAGCCACAGAGGTTGTCAAAGTTGATTCGTGAACCCGGGCCAGTTAAAACTTTTTTTCCCATGATGCCCGGCGCCGGGCCAAGTCACCGGGCCAGATGGGATACACTCAGGGAATAGCCGATCAACCGGACAGAGACAGCTGTTATTTGTGAAAAAACAATGAGTATAAGATACGTAGCTACACAAAGGCATTATATTTATAAGCTATTATTTCAATACCAAAATTTAATAATAGCAATCCATTTGTCTGCACTTATAATTAAACAACGCCATTATAAAGTCTATGTACAGTAGGGCTACTGTTTGATAATTAGAGGTTTTTGTATAGTATTCAAAACAATCATGTGGAGCCGCCACATGATTTCGTTTTGAATACAATATGTTTCTATGGTTTGATTGCAGAATTCAAGGAAACGTAACGATTTCAGATTGCCAAGTCAAGTACTTTTTTTCATAATATCGTTTCGTTTAACACATCTTATAAAATTTAGAATTATATTATAAAATAAAATATGTAAAAATATAAATATAAAAACGCCAAATAACGATGATACGCTCATATCTCTTGAGAGTAAGCATCCACCCGCAGGGGTCGATCTCCAACTCCCCGATCCACCGCAAGAGAGTGATGGCGCTATGGGCACGACCAGCCAGGACGTGCTTAAAGCGGTCATGTCTTTTCAGAGTGGCTCTGCCGGCGGCCTCGATGCTGTGTCTCCACAGCATCTAAAAGATCTACTTTCTGGCGGGTCTGGCCATGCAGGTGAAGTCCTTCTGGAGGCCTTGACCTCTCTAATCAACCTGATGTTGTCAGGCCGAGTCCACAGCGAGATCACAGAACTCCTGTACGGTGCAAATCTTTGCGCACTAAAAAAGAAGGATGGCGGCATAAGACCCATAGCCGTGGGCACCACTTACCGCCGCCTTGCGGCTAAAGTCTGCTGTCGAAAAGAAGCCGACTACCTAGGCGACTATTTCCGACCAATTCAGTTAGGCTTTGGTTCGCGAGGCGGATGCGAGGCCGCAGTACATTCCCTTCGTACATTTTTGAACCAAAATTATGGGGAGGTAGTTCTGAAGGTAGACGTCAAAAATGCCTTCAATTCCGTAGACAGGGGCGCCTTGCTAAAAGAAATTAAAGACAAAATTCCAGAAATTTACCCTTTTCTCTGGCAGTGTTATGGTTCACCCTCAAAATTAATTTACAGGCACAATGTCATTTCATCCGCTGTTGGCTGTCAGCAGGGCGACCCTCTTGGTCCGGCCATTTTTAGCCTTGCGATCCAACCAATTATTCAACGTCTCCAATCCAAGCTAAATGTTTGGTATTTGGATGACGGAACTCTGGGTGGAGAGGTGAACACAGTTTTTGATGATTTAAAAACCATCACTGATGAATTTCAAAAAATTGGTTTGGCACTAAATTTTTCAAAATGCGAGCTGTTTATTTCGGACTCTTGTGTAGATAAAAACAATATCATTGGTAAATTTAATAGTTTGGCCCCCAACATTTCAATTGTAGATAAATGTTCACTTCGACTCCTTGGGTCACCAATTCTTGATGAGTCTTTTCAGCTATTTGTAGATGAGAAAATTCAAAATTTTAACAGAACTTCAGACAGACTTCTCAAAATTAATAGCCATATGGCTTTTACAATTATTCGGTTTTGCCTGTTTGTACCTAAATTTACATATTCTTTGAGATGTTGTCAACTGTGGAAACACAGCGAGCTCTTGGAAGGCTTAGACAACATAATAAAGAATACTTTATCATCGGTTTTGAATATATATTTGGATGACAAGGCATGGTCGCAGGCCTCCCTGCCTGTAAAATTGGGAGGCTTAGGTATACGCAAAATTTCAAGTGTAGCCCTACCAGCGTTCTTGTCTTCTGTCTACAGCACTAGTTCCTTAGTTGAAAAAATTTTAAAGCCCTCTCATTTGGTTATACCTGGAATTTCATTCAAAATTTCATTTTTAGACGAAGCTCGATCTGCTTGGCATAGTGCTTGCCCCGATGCTGCTCCCCCAAAATCTCTTTTGTCCCAACGGCAATGGGACGGGCCTCTGTGTGAGTTGACACGGAATTGTTTGTTACAAACGTGCTCCAGCTCTGCAGATCGTGCCCGTCTTCTAGCCGTTTCTAAATGGGAGTCAGGACATTGGTTGCAAGCACTTCCTTCATATAACACTGGCACTTTATTGGATCCCGTAACTTTCCGTGTCGCAACTTGTCTTCGGTTGGGTGCAAGGTGTTGCGCGCCTCATCAATGCCAGTGCGGTACTGCTGTCGAACAGCTCGGTCATCACGGATTATCGTGTACTAGGGCTGCCGGTCGGATATCTCGTCATGCCAGCCTGAACGACATCATCCGGCGGGCCTTTACCACCGCTAACGTACCAGCTATTCTCGAACCGAATGGTCTGTTGCGTGACGATGGTAAGAGGCCTGACGGCATGACTCTAGTCCCATGGGAGTTGGGGAGGCCTATTGTGTGGGACGCTACATGTGTCGACACACTCGCGCCTTCCCATCTTCCTAGGACTTCCGTGAGGGCTGGTGCGGCGGCAGATTTAGCCGAAGATCTCAAGAGGCGCAAATATGCAGGTCTCGACAGAGCCTACACATTTGCTCCCCTTGGAGTCGAGACCCTAGGTTCGTGGGGTACCGAGGCTCTCCGGGTTTTCAAAAAATTATCTGAGCGTCTGGTCGAAGCGACGCGTGACCCGAGAGCTGGTGAGTATCTGGCACAGCGCATCAGCATTGCTATACAGCGGGGCAATGCAGCCAGTGTCTTAGGCACGCTTCCAACTGGTATTGATATGGATCAGTTGAGCTACCTGTAGATTGTTTGCCACAGTTTGCAGATAGCTTGATTGTTTCTATTGTAAATACTAGTTTTATTTTAATTTAAATTTGTTATTTGATTGTTGTTTACTGTTGATAAAATTATAAAACCTGAATATTAAAAAAAAAAAATATAAAATAAATCGACCTATCTGCAATTGCCCAGATAACTTCTTTTTAATTTTAATCACGCGGAAACAGTATCTAGCTTCCTAAAATATTATACAAAAATGAAACCCTAGGTCCACGGGGTACCGAGTCTCTCTGGGTTTTAGAAAAAAATATCTGAGCGTCTGGTCGAAGCGACACATGACCCGAGAGCTGGTAAGAATCTGGCACAGCGCATCAGCATTGCCATACAGCAGCGGGGCAATGCAGCCAGTGGCTTGGGCACGCTTCCGACTGGTATTGATATGGATCAGTTGAGCTACCTGTAGATTATTTGCAATGATCTGCTCAATTTCAAATAATAGTTGTAATTTAATTATATTATTTGATTATAATTTACTTTGTTAACAAATATACTTACATTGCAATTCTCCCTCCACATATTCAAAAGGGCCTATCTCATCAAACAGACCCGCAACGCTGGAAGCACCCGGTCCGCCCTGCAGCCACACTATCCACGGCGTATCCTCCACCGGCTTATCGACCACCGGGAAGTACCAGAAGAACACATTAGAGTTGTGCCTCTCGTCTACTGTCAGGAAGCCAGAGTAGCTGGTGACGTTAAGGAATAAGTTAGGGTTGACGGTGGCTGCGCTGCGAGCGAGGACGATTTTCCTGTTCTTGATGAGAGGTGTTAGGATGACAGCTGATGATGACGTTGCTGCTGCGCTGAAACAGAGGTTGAGGACAACTGCTTTTATCGATCGAGTTTGAAATCAATTGAATTGTAATAAATAAAAATCACACTGGTGGTCCGCCCCGGCTTCGCACGGATATATTCTATAGCCTATGTTCATCAGGAATAACGTAGGATTCTAATAGTGATATAATTTTTCAAATCGGTCCAGTAGTTTCGGATCCTATTCAATACAAACAAACAAATCTTTCCTCTTTATAACATTAGCATAGACCTTAGTCTATAAATGCGACAGTTTGAATGTTTGTTAACTTCCTCCTCAACGGCATATAATGGTCCACTGCTGAACACAGGCCTCGGCCTCCCCTGATAATCGCCTTATTGGCTTTTATCTCATGGGGGTAATGCCCATAATCCAGCTGTGCACGCCAGTTGCGGATCGCAGTTCGGTGGTAGCTTGCTGTTCTGCAAGAGGCGCTGCTGCCCGCCCCCTGTGTATGACCCTTAGTCGCATCCTGCGACACCCACGGGAAGAATAATTCTTCCCGTGGGCGTCGCAAGACAATTATTGTGGTGGTGCAAATTCTAGGCCAGCACCATGCGGCTGCTACCTTATCACGCCTAAACTACTGTACGGAGTGCACTGAATTCCCGGTCTAGAACTACATTAAAGCAAAATTTCATAGTTATGTTCAGTAGTTTTGCTTGAATAAACAAAAATACATCCATTCATCCATCCAGCTAAGCCATACCTACGCATACTTGTCTTATACTTAAGGTTTACGAGTCTAGGCACATTGCTGATACGAAACCTACAGGGTCCATAACTACCTAACCTACCTACCTACATCCAATGCACTGTTATGTCATAAAAACAAAGCTGTCTACACAATCCATAATATAAGGTAGGTTATAACTCAATCATCAGCTTATATTAGTCTACAGCTGAACATAGGCCTCCCAAAATGACGCCCTCCGATCAGGTAGGATGACGATTTGCGAATGACTGCTGGCAAATGCTGGATGCGGCAAGCTGAAGACAGGGCGCTGTCTTCAGGGCGTCATTTGGGGAGGCCTATGTTCAGCTGTGGACTAATACAGGCTGAGATGATGATGATAATCTAAGTCAATCTCGTATTTAATATTAATTGAATACGAGATTAACTGACAGGCTACAAAACCAGTTTAGTTCAGAGAAAGTGTGGGGATTTCCTCATTGCAGTGTGTATTGTACTGTACAGAAAATAATAATTATATAGTTTAGTTGCATTCTGTAAGCTGACAATTTTCCCTATTGACACAGAGACCAGCAGCCAAATCGGCTGTTTTTAAGGTTATCACAGTGAAACGATTCAGTCTTAACAGAATTACAATGATTTCTCACATTCAATTCTATGAGATTTGTTATTTTTTAAATAGTCATGTCATTTATATGCAAAATCTAATTATATAAATTCACAAATCGTATCAATAGATGGTTAAAATCAAAATTAAAATCACCAGTCAGTCTTTGATACAGTGCCAACCCTAACGAATCTCACTTTTGGAATTATTGAACAGGGCGTAGTTTTACGAGTATGTATATTACGTTCCGTGTTAGCATAGCGGCGAACTGACCCAAAATTATAATTCTTCTGTATTTCAACAACAAATATTAAATTAACGGCAAAATACTGTAATAAATTCATTCAAACGTTTAAAACTTGAGGTCACCAAAACAGCGTGAGCCCCATGAAAGTAAAAAGTCATCGCTTAGAAGTTATGATTGCTAAAATAGTTACGAGTACCTATTGGAAAATATAGCGCCTGTAAGTAGGTGAACTTGGTAATTCAATAAGCAAGGTGACTTTACGTACTACCTTGTGTTATGTGAAAAACTCTCCTCAGACAATACTAAGAGCAATTAATAAAGGCTAATTACATTAGTGATTATTATAACCGTGTATTTTTTCACAGACAACAAAGAATTTCTCAATGAACTCTGTTTTCTCCGATATCTGTGTGATTTCAGTTATCCTGAGAATCAGTTTATCTGAGGATATATCAGTTTATATGAAAAAAAATACGGAAAATATTAATGATAAATACGCACTTATAAGTACGGTCTTAAAAGTTTGTGCAGAAACGTCTCGACTCGTTGTACTTAGTGTTACGATGTAGGTAGAGTATCTAGAGTCCCTAATGGAAGCCCCAGGACCTTTAAATACGAGGTACCTGAATACATATTATATAATATAAAGTGGAAATAACTATAAATAAACCCATTTGTGAAATAACTGCAAAATAACTGGTCATATCTCTTTATATTCGCATATGAATAGCTATGGATATATTTATCACTGAAAATTACCCATAATTTGAGCGTATTTTATAGTGCCTATAAAAGTAGTTAGTCTGGCGTTTAGCTTTTGTGCAAGATTTTTTAGAAGCCTGTTGGCATAACAGTTACGGTAATAACCGTACCAATTATGCATTTTATAAATATTTTCGATTTTATGTAAATGTCTCTAATTTTCGACGTAAAAGTATTTTACTACCTTACGGATGGACTTTACCTACTTATATCATCAAACTAAAGTTAAAGGTTTACTATTTCACGTTACTTGAAAAATCGTTTCAAATAAAATAAAATCTATGTCCTTTAATTAATTATTACCATGTATCAGTATTTTATACCCAACCAGTAAAATTAAGTAGTTACTTATTACATTTTTTCCGGAATTTAGAAAAAATCTTAAAAAAAAAAATATCTATGCTGATGAGGCAAAGATTTTATTGATTCTCGCTACGCTACCACATTTTTTTTAGAAAAGAGCTTCAATGAACTACCTCGAAGATGGCGAAAGTGCATAGATAATAAAGGTAGAAACTTTTATTGATCAAAATATATACTATCATTCTTATTAGTTGTTTTATATAGAACGCCAATTTCATGCGTAATAAGGACCGAATACTTAGTAAAATAATCTACAACTGCATGCAACATAAACAGTGCATTTTAATTTAGTTTCACGCTTATCATATTCTGAAAATATCAACAAACAATGCTGCAATCAAACACTACACTAAATATCAGCTAAAATGACCTATTCCACTCTGATTCACTTAGCTAATCCATGATTTATTTTATTAATTACACCTTATTTTCCATCTGATCCACCGTTTAGACCTCAAGACATTAGAGACAAAATACTCGCTTACATTAGAAACAGCAGCAATCCACAGATGTATTTCATTTTGCACATATTTTTCATTGAACTTGCTAACAAATAGAAATAAAACGTGTAAAATAAACCACACGTGTTACCAGCATGGTAAGCGCGAACAGACTGCTTTGCGTTAACCAGCAGGAGGTGGATACTCTCTCTGACGTTCATAATATTATGATGGAGTGGTCGGAGCTTGAAAGGGATAACGCAAATAAACTTTTCGATTGTGTTCTGGTTCAACCTAAAGAAAATAATAATTATACAGTAAATGTGTACGTAATAACACTATTCACTATTGTCTTTTCTAGAATTCCTATAATAACCGACTTCATAACTGACTTCAAGAAAAGGTGATGGTTTTATGGTCCATCGATTTCTTCGTCATTTATGAACAGGTTTGGATGATTTGTTGTATAGGTAGATATAGGAAGATCCCGTGGTCCCATTAAATTGTTTATTATCAAGGGAATTGTTTTTATAATTTGTTATTTATTATGTTTTATTTTCGTTGTTATGTGAACCGATGTAAATATATTTATATTATTCATCCCGCAATACTTAAAAAAAATAAAACTAAGTGATTCGAAGTCGTTTTTAGTTTTTTCAAAACAATAAAATTATTGATATAGCCACAATCAAAATAAATAATAATTAAAACTAGTTTGTTTGGTCCTACAAATAAAATGTAGACTATATTAACCAAGAAAGTTACAATGGTTTAACTGAGCTAACTGCAGACTGTTGCAAACAATCTACAGGTAACAACTAATCCATATCCGTACCAGTCTGAAGTGTGCCCAGGACGCTAGCTGCATTGCCCCGCTACTATATGACAATGCTGATGCGCTGTACCAGATACTCACCAGCTCTCGGATCATGCATCGCTTCGACCAGACGCTCAAATATTTTTTTGAAAACCTGGTGAGCCTCTGTACCCCACGGATCTAGGGTCTCGACTCCAAGGGGATCAAATGGGAGCAAATATGCAGGTCAAAAAGAGCCTACGCATTTGCGTCTTTTGAGATCTTCGGCCAAATCTGCCGCCGCATCAGCCTTCACGGAAGTCCTAGGAAGATAGGAAGGCGCGAGTGTGTCGACACATGTAGCGTCCCATACAATAAGCCTCTCCGACTCCCATGGGACTGAAGTCATTCCGTCGGGCCTCACACCATCGTCATGCAACAGACCATTCGATTTGAGAATACCTGGTACGTTAGCGGTGACAAAGGCCCGCCGGATGATGTCGTTCAGGCTGGCATGGCGAAATATACGACCAGCAGCCCTAGTACACGATAATCCGTGATGACCAAGCTGTTCGACAGCAGTACCGCACTATGGCATTGATGAGGCGCGCAACACCTTGCACCCAATCGAAGACAAGTTGCGACACGGAAAGTTACGGGATCCAATAAAGTGCCAGTGTTATATGAAGGAAGTGCTTGCAACCAATGTTTTGACTCTCATTTAGAAACGGCCAGGAGGCACATAATAATAATAATAATAAATAATAAAAGCCTTTATTCAGACACTTAAACTAAGTTTACAATAAGCTTAACAATTAGTCATCGGCAACCTCTACCGTATCTGTTTGCCTGGTTTTGGCAAAGGCCTCTTCTAACTGCTTCCATTCTTCTCTTGTAGGCACAGTTCTCTAGGAGGCACATAGATATACCTAATTAGGTCTTTCTTCATAAAATAGTATTCAGGTATTGTTAAAGTTCTTAGTAAGTCAATTATTTTATATATTATTATAATTTCTAAGGTTTTGTATTATAGTGCGTAAACCCTCGCACTGTGGGTAATAAATCTCTATAAATCTCTAAGAAATTAAATAAGATCCCAATAATTTTCAGGCCGCCGGTTCGAGTCCTGCCGAAATCGATAATTTTCGGAACTTATTTAATTTCTTGTTATCATTTGTCTTTCAACAACTCCTTTGTTGACATAAAATATCTTTGATACTTGAACCAAGATACCGTGAATAGGTACTAAAGCCGGTTAGATCCGAGATAGCCTGCAACAGTCGCAATGACCTGACTTTTTGCACTAAAAGTATGAGATGCGAACTGAAGAATGTATGTACATATAAAATGTATGTACATATTTATACGTATGTTGAAGTGTTATTTTTAGCGCATCAGAGTTCTTAGCCTGAGTTAATACAAAAAAACATTCGATGAACGTAATCGAGAACCATTGATGTCTTCCACGAAAAACGCTTTGAATGATAGCAACACAAACAAAGTGTAGCCAAAAAATACGATAAATAAGTCTCATTTTCCTAGTCGTATTCGTGCTATGCATGAAAGCACTGAAGTTGTTATTATGTTTGTCAACAGACACATACATAGTTTGAATTTTATTATTGAAATCAAGATAAATTTTGAGTGGCCGTGTTTTACCATGATTGACGTATTTGGGTTAGACTTGGTACGCTCATAGGACGTAAAGGAAATACTTAGATTCGGTGCAAGTGCCCGGTGAAATGTTTTCCCATGTGTTCCTACTTTTCTTGAAGCACCAATTGAAGGTATTTCTGTCACCAAGCTATGTTGGAGATGCTCTTCTCTACTTACCTTTATATCATCACGCCGCAAACGCGACTGCCGCTGTCTAGTCAAAGTGTAACAAATCACTCAAAATCATTCGAAAACTATCATCGAGCTTGTAAGAAACGATTTGGTCATTAAAATAAGATAAGTAGTAGTTCCTCTCGATCCGGTAGGGGCGCTAATAGGCGCTAAACGACTCCAAATCGATGGAAGTATTGGAAAGATAATGCGTTCAACCCGTACTAAGAACTCATATATTCCGTCTGGTATGAAATTACAATGTAGTGGTTAACTAATTACCTACCTAGGAATTTGAATATAAAATCTACTGTTGTAGTTGTAATACCATACCATGTACCATAATCAGTTTCAGATTGAATAACTTTATATCTTTCAGCTTACATAATAAGCACTTATACATGTAATTTTTTATATACATTATACAGTCTTTTTGGAAGTAATTATTATCAAATCACACTCATATCATAACCTAGTTTCTGCCCGCGGCTTCGCACGCGTTGTAAAGTCATTTCTATCTCATAAGAACTGATTTATGGGGTCATAATAAATAAATAATGCAGGACAATTCACACAGCATTATCTAGCCCCAAGCTAAGCAGAGCTTGTGTGGTACCCATATACCAGATAACTGATATACTTAATATAACACAATACACAAATAGATATTTTTTATTGGAACTAAGTTCCTTATCGCGCGTTGTGAAAGGGGGCTGGGCGGGAAAAATTCTCACGAAAAGTTGTATAGTATAGTATACTTTTTGCTATAGTAAGCTATTGTAAGCCGTGCGGCGTGCGCATGTTTCTCTGTCTGTCTCTCTCTCTCTCTCTTATAGAAAGGAACTTCGTTCCATCCGGGTGTCCCTTGACACCTCTCAACTTTTTAGATCACCCTGAAAAAAATGTCTGCAGATCGTACACACATTTGTCCCGAGGCGGGAATCGAACCCGCAACTTTCTGCGTCGCAGGCAGACCTTAGCCCACCGCACCACATCGGTCGTCAAAAGTAGCCTATGCAGAATTTCAGCCAGATCTGTTCAGTAGTTTTGGAGTGAAGTGGTTATAAACATCCATCCACACATCCAAACGTTCCCATATATATATTACTAGCTGATGCCCGCAGCTTTGAACGCGCGTTTCAAGCCCCCAGCCTATGTCCGACCCCTGGATATATCTCTCCCTGCCAAATGTTTGGACTACTGAACAAATCGGACTGAAATTTAGCATAATGGTAGTTCTAGGTCTGGAATAAAAGATAGGCAACTTTTTATCCCATAATCAGTTCCCATGGGCTTAAAATAACCTTAAAACGTTACTATATAGCAACAACGTATGCGAATCCGAGAGCAAAAACTATTTAAAAATAAGGTGTAATCATCGGTAAGCTAGATAGGTAGGTTGGTACATTATGAAGAGTTATTTTACACGAATTTTGCTTCCAGCATTATCGCTGTGCTGGGAACTTGGGATAATTATACTAACACCTTAATTGCCTAAGAAGCAATTGGATCGAGCAGTCCTACTAGATGCGGGGCCCGGTGCCATCGCGCCGCCTTTTCTTGTAAATAAGCAAAACTCCATTTTTGCTATATAAGTATTTTATACTAAGCAGAACGCGCAATTTGATACCTTCTTTAGAAGGGTATTCTAGAATAGTTAGGTTGAAAACTGTAACTAATTTTCACACTCTTGTTTTCCGCTTGTTTATTTTACTTGTGCATGTGTCCAAATAAAATGAAATGTAAATCTATCTATTTATTTAACTAAGGGATTAATTTGTCATTGTACATTGAGTTCTTATAAATGTTATTTTAGTACCAATGCAGTTGAAATTCCTGCCATTATTCAATTTCAAACGCAACCGAATATAAATTACGTTTAGAAACTGCATGAGAACATAGACCGCGTTTAAGTCTTTTGTATGGTGTATTTATTAGTGCAGATTTTACTATTTAGATTTCTGATAGCTTGATAATTTTAGACAAATTATACCCTGTAATATAATCTAAGATGCGAGTTTGTTTGTTTGTCCTTCCTTCACGTCCTAACTAAGCAACCAATCGACTTGATTTTTGGCATAGAGTTAGTTGAAAGGATGGAGAGTAACATAGGTAGGCTACCTTTTATCCCATAAATCAGCAGCAGCAGCAGCGATACTTTCGCAGGTAGCTGTAGCAGCGTGAAGCTAAAGGTACTTTAGCGTACCTATATACTGCCAAACTTCAGCGAGTCGACGTAGTAAGAACCGTTTTTAAGGTACCAAACAACCGGTGGTTCGAACACTGATAAATCTCTTCCCATAACGCTCTTTCTCTTGCTGAATTGACGTTGACAAGAGATAATATCATTGATTGACCAAATAATGAATTTTTTCAGCATGTTAATTACAGGTGGTACTTAGATTATAATGCTAATAAATTATTTACACGGTAGGTGCATTGATGATTTCCTCGTAGACGAATTGCGGTCATGACGGTCAGTCACAACGAAGACTACCTACATATGGACCACGTTGCGCAGGGCGTATCGTAGTGCCCAAGTGTGTGCGCAAACACTGGTGCACTCTCTTTTCCCTCACTCTCATAATCCGATGGTACATTACATTGTACATAACCGCTATAGACGGTAAGTAAGTACCTCGGGTGTCTACGGACCCATACTGCCATAACCATTACCTAACAGATTGGTAGTTCGTAAAACTCTTTTATAGAGTAGAACGAGTTTTCGAGGAGCCACTTACGTAGCCTTGATTTGAAGGCCGTCGTGGAGGTTGCATCCCTTCAACTCCCTCTTCCAAACGACTAAACATTTAACTTTGAAATTTATACATGGTTCAGTTCAGGACTTATTCTATCGATCTTATGTTTTGAAAACACGATACCATAAAATTTTCTTGATAGAAAAACATCACAAAGTTATCTCTACATTTTTACAAAAACAAAGATCTTGAGAATAAGCATGGTAATAGAACTAACTATAAAGAACATTTTATATGTTTCGGTTTTTTCAAATAAAGTCCTAATTAATAGATAATATGCTAAAACTTGATTTTTGGGCTTGCCAAAAACTTGTTTTAGCTTGCTTGTTTCTATGCCCTGTTCCGCTCCTATGAACGCGAAATCCTGTAACTGTCCTTTGCACAAATATTTGAGGTTGTAACTTGTATAGGCTCTTAACGAAACGGCTTTTACCGAACTCTAGTACCTACCTACCGACCTACTACTACATGTATACATTCAACAAATAAGCAAAAGCACTCGATAGGTATCATAAAGCTTGTCCCCGCTTGATTGATCACTAGAAAGGCACTTGCGGAACATATTTTTTGTTCTATTTGTAGTAGGTAGGTACTTAGAACGCAAGGACACCTGAATATTGGACCGAGTTGACGAATCGAGATTAGTACGTAACATAGCCAATGAGTCATACACAATTAGGTAAATCCTTTAAAAAGTACCATGAACCTTTGATTGTAGGTGCTAGACGAGATCCTGGATCCCGATAAAAAAATTGTTTTTTTCTCTTGGTCAAAAAGTGTTAATATAGCATAGCTTAGCGGGCGTTACTAAAACAGTTTTTAAAAAATACTGTTTAAACCATAGGCTTTTGAACGTAGTGAAATTTTTTTATGTCTATGGTTTAAACAATATTTTTGTTTAAAATCAACAGCCAGTAGGTATAGGTAGGTATTAGACATTCGTCCTCTTGCATAAAGACTCGACTTTTTGGTGTTTTATTACAAAGAACATACATTTCATTTGAATTTATTTTTGAAAATGGAACTGATATCGCCTTTTTGGTCATTGGTGGATATTTGGTATGGTGATTCTTCCGCCATAGTAGAATGCTTAGGCAGGTGGTAGTAAGTTTGTGTTGCGCGTCACGAAGACACAAAAAATTTGGTATCAATCAGCGCGAAATCTCTGGAATATTGTTAACTACAAATTTAACTGAAGATGAACTTGGCTTATTTAATTTAAAATGTCGTCAAGCGAAAATGTATGAAATAATATGAATATGGGACAGAATGGCAAAGAAATAATCAATGTGATTCTATCTGTTGCGGTCACAATCACATGTCAAGACTACGCCAAACTCGTGCAGTAGAAGTGAATATTTGTGTGTTGGTGTGGAATATTTTATTTTACTGAAGGAAGTTTTGATTGTTCTATTTTCTCACACTCGCAATGAAAAGTATCGTTTTTTCACGCGGGACAAAACCACCTATTATGACTCGGGTCTTGTCATCCTCTTTAAAAACACACTGTACTATAAACAACCTCATCTATATTGAAGTGGTTTGTCAATTGTTTAAAAATATAGGTACCTACAAAAAAAGTCTGGTATTTATTAAGTCATCCATATAATATTTGTATCTTATGCGGTTGGCATAAAACATTTAATCTACGCGCAACCACAGAATATAAGTATAAAATGTCTAAGCCGAAAGGGAGTGATTTCTGGACCCCGATGGAATCAACTTTTGTGCTACGGTTTTTTCCCTTTTCGACTTAGTACAATTATTTATTTTGTGTAATAATTAGCACTCTAGTCGCCTGAAACACAGGATTACCTCATCATCATCATCAGCCTATACCAGTCCACTGCTGGACATGGCCTTCCCTAATGAGCACCATAGTGCCCTGTCTTCAGCTTGCCGCATCCAGTATCTGCCAGCAGTCTTTCGCAAATCGTCATCCCACCTGGTCGGGGGGCGTCCTACACTACGTTTTCCAAGTCGCGGTCTCCACTCCAGAACACGTTTACCCCAGCGGATGTCGGTTCTTCTAGAAATATGGCCAGCCCACTGCCACTTCAAGATTACCTAGTTCAGGGTAAATTGTTAAAGTTTGAGTGCACTTATGTCTATCTTTTTAAGAGAGTTTCTTTGAATAAATTATATTTATTTATTATTTATTTACAATTGTTTCGCGTCACCACCACCACAAGTATAAGGTGACGCGAAACAAGTGTAGGTATGTGTTTGCTACAGTAGCATTACCTTATCTGTGGTACTACGCGCAACAGAGATTGTCTCGTCAGTTTAGAATTTTAGATGAAACAGCAATGAAGAAAACAGACATCAAGGAGTCGTTTTATGAGATCATTAACGTGGTGAACCTTTATTAACATAACAAAAGAAATCGTTTTCACATATTTTTTCCCCACTAAATTAAAAACAAAAACTGTGAAAGGCGCTACCGCGGCTTAGTGGTCCGTATTTCTTTGTTGTAAGAACGGGCCAGTGAAGAGTTTGAGTCCCTCTTGCAATGGTTTCCCGAAAATGGGTATTCTGTCCCCAATACTGGCATACGCGTTGGTGTTTTGGGCTTCTATGTTCAAGCCACGGTTGGCCAAGTTGGCAAGGAATTCCATAGATGCTG
The DNA here is from genome assembly GCA_946478455.1 of Eupithecia vulgata. Taxonomy (NCBI): domain Eukaryota; kingdom Metazoa; phylum Arthropoda; class Insecta; order Lepidoptera; family Geometridae; genus Eupithecia; species Eupithecia vulgata. Next base: position 3,964,906 of record OX297862.1, on the reverse strand, counting down.
CGGCATTGGACAATAATCTGAAATAAAGATAAATCAATTTTATTTTTGCGTCGCAGCGCCATCTAGCTTCAGATTTCAGAAATTAAACAACTGACTACCTAATTTTATTAAATTAATAGTATCTACCTTTAGTAAACATGTAAGGAGGATGAATAAATATAAATATCTAACCGTATTAACCAACCCCAATTCTCAAAATAAATTCGCGTCATTTGTTTTCTGTTCACCTCACACAGAAAAAAACAAAACACTGCAACCGACAGTTCGTTGCAGTGTTTTGTTTTCTTCCGTGTAAGCAAGCAAGCAGTTTTAAAGTTGAAGGACAAACTTTCAATTAGAATTCATTATAAATAAATTGGCAAAAATATGTAGTAAGACTCACCCCAAAATCATGATAAGACTACACAATTTCATTTTCAAAATTAACAGATTCAAACAATAGGTTCAAATAATGATCTTCGCCTACGTGTTAACGCACGCAAATGAGCAATTTTAGTGTCAGTGAAGCTAATTTATTTCTCTTTGGATATTAAAATTATTTTCATACTTATCCGTTGATAATCCACCGTAAATTGCTTTAACATAAACTTTACAGTAAATAAAACATACAAATGTAAATATTTTCAAATTCGATAACAAAATAAGTTTGTGAAGAACGTCATCATATTAAATTTAAACTTATAGTAGTTTCGAGGGTGGCAAAGCAGTGAAACAACAAGAAGGGGAAAGATACATACCTAGACGATTTATATAGCCTAGTTGTATAAAGTTAGGTTCCTTTACTAAGATAAAAAGCAGGCACATTATAATGAGTTCCAATCTTAGCGCTCAAACGAAATGGGGACTCCATTCGAGGCACATTGGAGCCTCCCAACAACTCGCTTCATTCCAACCCGATTGGAACACCTTGCTATTGCAAATCAAATTGTCGAGTCAGTACAATAGCTAGGTACCTAATGTAGGTACTGTACTGCTTATTGTTTTTTAAGAATATTATTGTAGCTGGAGGAGATATCAATATACCTACGATGCGTGACCCGAGAGCTGGTGAGTATCTGGCACAGCGCATCAGCATTGCTGTACAGCGGGGCAATGCAGCCAGTGTCTTGGGCACGCTTCCGACTGGTATTGATATGGATCAGTTGAGCTACCTGTAGATTGCTTGCAACAGTCTGCAGTTAGCTCAATTGTTTCAATTGTAAATACTAGTTTATTATTTGATAGTAACTTTGTCATCATATAAATATTATCCCTGAATGTTGCGACGAAACTAACCGGAACTACTTAAATCTATAAATAAAATAAATAAATAAATAATGCTGGACAATTCACACAGCATTATCTAGCCCCACCCAAGCTAAGCAGAGCTTGTGTTATGGGTACTAGATAATTGATATACATAATATAATACAATACCTACATAGATAGATATTTTTTATTATACATAGAAAACGACCAGAACACCCTGAACAAATATCTGCAGATCGTACACACATTTGTCCCGAGGCGGGAACCGAACCCGCAACCTCCTGCGTCGCAGGCAGACCTTCGCCCACCGCGCCATAGAGGTCGTCTATGTTCTTTTCATGATTAGTTCCCTGCGCACACGCTCCCGAAGCACCAAGGTGCAAGGTGGTTCCTCTTTAGATCATATGTTGTCTCCTTCGGTCATTAGCTTTGTGTTTTTCTGAGTAAAAAAATATCCCGTTTTTGTAGAACGAGAGATCGCGATTCAGAATATCAGTAAAAAGAAAAATTGTATAATTCGAGATGTCACACTGTCGTCGCAAGTGGACGATCATCATCATCATCAGCCTATATTTGTCCACTGCTGGACATAGGCCTCCCCTAATGAGCGCCATACATAGCGCCCTGTCTTCAGCTTGCCGCATCCAGCATCTGCCAGCAGTCTTTCGCAAATCGTCATCCCACCTGGTCGGAGGGCGTCCTACACTACGTTTGCCGAGTCGCGGTCTCCACTCAAGAACACGTTTACCCCAGCGGTTGTCGGTTCTTCTCGAAAGTGGACGATATCATGCTTAAATCGGATCATTCTTCACTTGCACTTGTTATTTACCGTTCTATTACCGATCATAAAGCAAACTTATAAAAAATAAAACTTACTAAATACTTTCTTTTAATAGTAAATTGCCTAAACCAAGCAGTAATCGTACAAGGTCAAAAATAAACATAAATAAACTCGAAGAAGATTTTTATGCAATGTAGATTTTGCCTACGTATACAATTGCGCTTTTCATTTCATTAAATTTATTTTCAACTATAGGAACACAAAGGAGTACTTAGTTATGTCAAAAAAAAAATACATGATTGCCTTATGTCTAAATAATATAAAATTTAAATCTGCTGATCGCTGATCCGCAATTGTGCATGTCTTTTATCTATACATTATCTACTAATATAATGATTGAGGGAGCACTGAGTTACAAGACTAAAAGAGACCATAAAACTAAAAAAACACTCATTAGAAACATGTATATTAATTCAATTTATACCTTGTCACATATACACAACATTAGTTTGATCTCCTACATCATTAGTCTGATTCGTAGAATCAATAAAGTTATTTTCACTTATTTTAACAATGGTGCTATTATCACTAGTTAGATTTGCTATAACAACGACACTTTTATCACTAGTTTGATTAATCGCATCACTAGTGCTGTTGCTAGTTTGATTCATCGCAGCACTAGTGCTGTTGCTAGTTTGATCGTTCATGTCAGTAATCATTTTCTGCACATTTTGCCGTAGGAATTGCGGATGTGTTGTAAATGAGAGGGGTGTAAGTTTGGTAAGAGGTAGGCTGTGGGTCCACTTGCTTATGAGAAGCTGGGACGAGGCGGGTTGGTCCAGAGGCACCATGTGACCCGCGCCTCGGACTACTGCCCAGGTTAGGTTTCCGCCTGTTTTGTGATATCTGAAAAGGGAATATTATTACTAGACCTATAGGTAGGTATTATACAACACACGTGGTGTTACCAGCGGTGAATAAGTGCGTACTCGATTTATTTGATCAGTCCACATAAAAACTGCACTTTTCCAGGATCAAAAGTAGGGTAGTAAAAGTAAAAGTGGGGTATTATAATAAGTAGGTATCTTGGTTCAGCCGTTTGATGGGTGAAGGAGTATAAATACATACAGACATACAAACGTTTGCATTGTTAATAATATATTGTAGCGTGATCATGCCAAAGAACAAATAAATCCTACAGAAATGCAGGAAACCAAAGGAACTACGATCAATAAGGCTGTTAGCAAAGATTTCTGATCTTTGATTTTTTAATGAGGCTTTAACTTAAAGAAATGCAAGCTTTAAGTTACAGACTCGGCATTACAGTAGCATAGCTGGGTGCAAATATTCACCTAACTTAGCCACCTTTTCCGTGGTCAAACAGCACTTCTTATGCTATACCTTGCATCAAAACTATAGGCGTAGAACCTCTGAATTTAACAATAGGATCATAGGAGTATTACCTAACACGTAATTTCATGAGACCAAAAACAATCTAGACTTTTTTGCTAGACAACAGCTAGGAAACATCTAATTCTAGGTGGGGGAACTGGGATCTACACTGACATCTCGCATGGAAGAGTACAGATAGACAGCATACAGTTTTTTTTCAGCTAGGAATTATATTATCCAGGTTAGTGAGGGAAATAGGTACGTTACGTTACTTCGTTAGACTTGAGATTTTTTAAGTGAAGGTAGACGCTTACCCTGCCAGGTTTGTGCCCAGATAGAACGGTAACCTCCAAGATTTAATGAACTCGTTAGATTCTCTCCATTTCCACAGACGAAGACGCTCGGATGTCATGGCACATGGAAGCATTTGGTCCAGGTGACCGCTGGAAATATTCAATTGTCACGTAATTAACTATAATTAATAATTAAAATATTCAAATATGACTGCAGTTAGCTCTGTTTCAATTATAAAATATTAGTTCTATTATTATAAAGGTGTGTTTTGTTTTATTGTAATTTTCTTTGTGATATATGTAATTGTCTCTTTCTATTCTATATTTTACATTGGCTGCTGCTTGCGGCTTCGCTATTGTTCAAGGTTATTTCTATCCCATGGGAACTAATTTAAGGGATAAAAAAATTAGCCTATGTTACTCTCCGTCTTTTCAACTAACTCTATGCCAAAAATCAAGTCGATTGGTTGCTTAGTTAGGGCGTAAAAGAAGGACATAAAATTAAATCACTTTCGCATTTATCATATTGGTACAGATATACATATTTGTATTGTATCGTCTTTTCTTACCAGTACACCAGCACCCTGTAGGTATTCAGTAGCTCTTCCAACAAGTGCTTGGAGCTGCTCAGGAAATCCGGCGCCAGTTGACTATTCACAGTCGTGTTTATAAAAGAGAACTTTATGTCGCCTACATGTAGAGCTCTTTTTATCTAAACAAAACAAAATTATAGTTTAGTTTAAGCTATGATGATGTCCTTCTAGCCGAATTTTGGGCACGGCGGCCATTCTCAATGGAGCCTAGCATATAATTATACTTAGTGCACAAGTGGACCTTAAGCACAGATGCACTCTCTTTTCTTCCTATTCGTTGAGCTTTACAACTATAAAAGGTGTTGAAGTGCCTGGAACATTTTTCAGTTATTAGTTACGCTAGGTACCGAGTAGGTAGGTACATACCTACTGCTTATAAGAAATTGTAGAATTTTTGAATTCGTGCATTGAAATCGTATGCAACTTCTGACGTTTTGTCAGCGCTAAGTCAAACGAATCATCAGATTTTCTTTGACACCCTCGGACGGTGCGTTCAGTCACTCCACGCACCGGCAAAGAGGGTGTGTTAATTGATATGTAAATTCAAATTACGTACATCTCAATTTACCGTCATTTCAGGGACAACAACAACTAAACTTTGCTGCACCCGAAATAAAAATCTAGTTTACTAAAGTTAGAACATAGACCTAGTCTCGAAGAAAGCCATTTTATGTCTTCGGCATGTCTTCAGTTCACTACTGGCAAAGTCCTCTTTGATAGAGCACTGGTTCAGAGAGGACTTTACCCCAGACTAATATCTAAAATCATTTATTTACTAAGGGTATTTATTGTTCAATCATTTTAATATCCCACTCTCGACTAATAGCTATTTTATTGTATTAGTAGTTACCTCAGGTCTCAACAGAAAAGGAACGAACCTCCCGACCAGCAAATCGTCAGATAGGAAGTTGTAGGCCTGTCTCTGACTCGACATGCTTAGCACTAACCCCACAAGTTTGCCCCATTTCTGAAAACAAAAAGTTACATTATACACAGGCTGGATTTTTTCGGCGGGGCAGTGCCATAAATTTTATTGTGTAATTCAAAAACTCTCTAAATAACTCTTGGACTCCTTAAAAATGTATGGGAAAAGTTTTATTCGATATCCGACTTTTTAGTAGGTACAACCTCAGTTGGTGTTGGTACCATAAATGTTTTTAATAAGTATAAGAAACATGATCAATTGTCTTAAAAAGAATTCGGGTAAAAAGTCCATTTTATTGATACCTAATCTAAACAATGGGATGAACAGCAGCTACACCGTACTTCCCCTTAGTGGCTCATCCAAAAAATCCACCCATAGAAATTATACGTGCATAATTTCTAGATTGTGAACAGGTATTCTAGCCCCTCTAGTAGGTTATTTAGTTAGCAATTTATATATATTATAAAAAACTATTTTTTTTATTCATAAAATGAAGTGAAAAATTGTCGTGCGAGCATTTTCTGAACACTGAACGAAACAGGACTGAACCTTACTAAACCGTCACGCTTGGGTCGGTTACGCTAGATCATGTATTACAATACATGATCTAGCGTAACCGACCCTTCAAAATTAAAAAGATTTCACTGCCTATAGTCAGAAGCATCCACCTTCTTTTTGGTTTCATGTTAAAGTAGATATCCTTACATCTTTTGCCTCTATGCTCCTGTTAGCGGCTACATCCGCTTTGAAGACGTCGACCAATGGCTGTACGATCTCGACTTGTTCCTGCTCCAGCATGCCAAAGTTGTAGAAAGACCGGACCAGCTGCGTTATCATGTCTGGTTCTATGTAGGCGTTGCCGATTATGAGGCCCTGGAAAATCATCCTAAATACGTAAATACTTTCGATATCCCTAGAAAATTCAAAAAAATTACCAGTGTGATGAAACTGAAAAGTTTGGTCTCCTTGTCTCTATTCACTGGCATGTGTCTCTAGTGCAGTATAATGCGCGCAGCCGAAGATGAGAGTTGACGGATCACGTAGTTACCTGCGCAGTAGATAGTTCGCAGGCCATTTTGGCGGTATGCGAGGCAGGCGGGGAGGGACGTGACCGTTTTATATATATATATAGATTAGGTTATTGTATTAGAGGATTAGGGTTATAGTAGAGGAGGAAACTGTAAATAACTAGTTAAGCTTTACTAATTAATATTTTTAAGTTTTTTTTTCTATACTTAAGTTAGTCTCTAAGCATTATTGTGTGCAAGAAATAAAAGGCTTTTTATTTTATTTTTATTTTATTTTATTATATAGATTAGGACTTCGAGCGCGACTATATTTGCGCAAAATCCCCTATACTAGCATCTGACAGGTTTCATGTTTGGTTGCGCGCATTAAACGTAGTATGCCCCGTAATAGCACAGTATACTTAAGTAATAGTGACTGATAGACTACCGATGTGGTGCGGCGCGGCGGGCGAAGGTCCGCCTGCGAGGCAGGAGGTTGTGGGTTCGATTCCCGCCTTGGGACAAATGTTTGTGTGATCGGCAAATATTTTCCGGTGAGATATTGATTAAGAACTCACCTTGAAGTTAATATCAGTGCCAGGAGTGTTCTTTTGCTTGTGAATCTGCATGCCTAAAGCAGGCACATACTTGCCGGCGTAGGACTCCCCGGCCACGTAGAGAGGCGCGACTCGCAGCTCCGGGAATATTTGTAACAGCTGCTTGAGTGCTACGTGGAGGTGCTTGCCGTACTGTAATGAAACTCTTTGATAAAGTGCTTCCTGCCATCTCCTGCGAATGACAGAAAGAGCGTAAATAATACTGGCCATCTACAAAAAACAAGATTCGCCAAGTGCGAGTGTAACTCGCGCGCCGAGGGTTTCAAACATTTGCCAATTATTTGGACAATCAATTTTCTGAAATATTTCAAAAAGTATGAAACTTACAGAAATTTCAAAAAGTGATTTAAAAAGGCCGAAACGATACCTTTCATTTGATACCCCACATGGGTAGGTACCCCTTTTTGAAAAAAAATCCCCTTTTTTGACCATTTTTCAAAAACTATTATTATTACAGACTTCTCTATATTTTTCCTGTAAAATATAGATTGATATCTACAAACGCCTAATACATTGTACATGGATCGGTCATCAATCTTCGGAGCTAGGGGGGGGGGGGAATGGTCAATTTTTCGTCTTTTTTTGAAATATTTCAAAAAGTATGAAACTTACAGAAATTTCAAAAAATGTTTTGAAATGGTCAAAACGATACCTTTCATTTGATACCCCACATAGGCAGGTACCCCTCCTTTTGAAAAAAAAATCCCCCCCTTTTTGACCATTTTTCAAAAACTATTATTATTACAGACTTCTCTATATTTTTCCTGTAAAATATAGATTGATATCTACAAACGCTTAATACATTGTACATGGATCGGTCTGCAATCTTCGGAGCTAGGGGGGGGGGAATGGTCAATTTTTCGTCTTTTTTTGAAATATTTCAAAAAGTATGAAACTCACAGAAATTTCAAAAAGTGTTTTGAAATGGTCAAAACGATACCTTTCATTTGATACCCCACATAGGTAGGTACCCCCCCTTTTGAAAAAAAATCCCCCCCTTTTTTTCCATTTTTCAAAAACTATTATTATTACAGACTTCTCTATATTTTTCCTGTAAAATATAGATTGATATCTACAAACGCCTTATACATTGTACGTGGATCGGTCTGCAATCTTCGGAGATTGGGGGGGGGGGAAAGGTCAATTTTTCGACTATTTTTGAAATATTTCAAAAAGTAAGAAATTTACAGAAATTTCAAAAAGTGTTTTGATATGGTCAAAACGATACCTTTCATTTGATACCCCACATAGGTAGGTACCCCTCCTTGTGAAAAAAAATTCTCCCCCTTTTTTACCATTTTTCAAAAACCATTATTATTACAGACTTCTCTATATTTTTTCTGTAAAATATAGATTGATATCTACAAACGCCTAATACATTGTACATGGATCGGTCTGCAATCTTCGGAGCTAGGGGGGGGGGGGAATGGTCTATTTTTCGTCTTTTTTTGAAATATTTCAAAAAGTATGAAACTTACAGAAATTTCAAAAAGTGTTTTGAAATGGTCAAAACGATACCTTTCATTTGATACCCCACATAGGTAGGTACCCCCCCTTTTGAAAAAAATTCCCCCCCTTTTTGACCATTTTTCAAAAACTATTATTATTACAGACTTCTCTATATTTTTCCTGTTAAATATAGATCGATATCTACAAACGCCTAATACATTGTACGTGGATCGGTCTGCAATCTTCGGAGATAGGGGGGGGGGGAATGGTCAATTTTTCGTCTTTTTTTGAAATATTTCAAAAAGTATGAAACTTACAGAAATTTCAAAAAGTGTTTTAAAATGGTCAAAACGATACCTTTCATTTGATACCCCACATAGGTAGGTACCCCTACTTTTGAAAAAAAATTCCCCCGCTTTTTTACCATTTTTCAAAAACTATTATTATTACAGACTTCTCTATATTTTTCCTGTAAAATATAGATCGATATCTACAAACGCCTAATACATTGTACGTGGATCGGTCTGCAATCTTCGGCGATAGGGGGGGGGGAAAGGTCAATTTTTCGACTATTTTTGAAATATTTCAAAAAGTATGAAACTTACAGAAATTTCAAAAAGTGTTTTGAAATGGTCAAAACGATACCTTTCATTTGATACCCCACATAGGTAGGTACCCCCCCTTTTGAAAAAAAATTCCCCCCCTTTTTGACCATTTTTCAAAAACTATTATTATTACAGACTTCTCTATATTTTTCCTGTTAAATATAGATCGATATCTACAAACGCCTAATACATTGTACGTGGATCGGTCTGCAATCTTCGGAGATAGGGGGGGGGGAATGGTCAATTTTTCGTCTTTTTTTGAAATATTTCAAAAAGTATGAAACTCACAGAAATTTCAAAAAGTGTTTTAAAATGGTCAAAACGATACCTTTCATTTGATACCCCACATAGGTAGGTACCCCTCCTTTTGAAAAAAAATTCCCCCGCTTTTTTACCATTTTTCAAAAACTATTATTATTACAGACTTCTCTATATTTTTCCTGTAAAATATAGATCGATATCTACAAACGCCTAATACATTGTACGTGGATCGGTCTGCAATCTTCGGAGATAGGGGGGGGGGGAAAGGTCAATTTTTCGACTATTTTTGAAATATTTCAAAAAGTATGAAACTTAAAAAGTACAAAACGATACCTTTCATTTGATACCCCATTTGCCTTCCTAGGTCTCTTTTGAAATTTCAACACCAAAATTTGTACTGAAAATATTCATTTTCATTTTTCATTTATTTATATATTTTTTTCTTGAAATCAGTAATGGCGCACGAAATGTATCATTATTTTAAATTTCAAGTTAATAGCTGCAGTAGTTACTGAGATATTCAAGAAAGAGCGGGGACGGACAGAGCGAGACCATAAGGGTTTCAAAACCGATGTTTGAAACCCTAAAAACAGTACACAAGTATTGACTTCCAGCTGAGTTTCCAGCGCGCATAGGTCAAAGAGAATAAAACCACTACGTTGCATAAGTACTGTAATATATAGTGTATAAGGAATGGAACTTAAAATACATCGGTCAATCTGTTTACACTCAAAATCGACTTAGTTGTTGCCCACAGGCTTTTTACTGGCGGCTGCGCTGTGTTGTTGCCACTATTTAAGGACACTTTAGGAACTGTCAAAAAATACCCCCTAAATGGGATTTCCAGGACTATTTTTTTATGAAACGCAACCTAAAATTTTATACTAAAAGTTGCATAAAGATGATTTCCTCCCGAATTACGGGCACGGCAGCGGCGGGCGCCCAGCTGTGGAATTACACTAAAACTACCTACCCTATATTGACATTTGAAAGCCCTTTAAATGGCCTTCGTCATTTGCTATTGTATGGCCAAGGCCGAAAAGGGCTCTCAAGGCTATTGAAACGAAAAAGGGTTTTTAAATGTCAATTATAGGATGGGTCGTTTTAGCATAATTCCACAGCAGTCTCAACGGAGACTAGACCAATGGTAAAGTAATTAAAATAAAACCTACAGTAGCCATATCTTGTGCATAGCCATCCTCGTGTTCCGTGAAGCTGTAGCCAGTGCCGACGGGGTTATCGATGAACACCAGCGAGTGGTTCATCAGCCAGGTGTGAGGGTTGACTGGAACATCATCATAAATAAATAGCTTCATTACGTCTATCTTCGTATTAACCGTTCTATCGTTTTAACCTTAAATACCTACATATAAATGAAAATGTGTAGGTATGTATTTTGTTGGTTATAGAAATTCTTATTTATAGTAGGAACCTACCTACTATGTATAGGTAGTTTATCATCGATGTAGGTTTGTAATATTATAAAGAACTCGTAGAAACTCACATTTTAGTTTCCCATCATTGGCACTGAACGGTCCCATTTCATCGAACAGTCCCGCCAAGCTTGAGGCCCCCGGCCCTCCCTGCAGCCAGATGATCCATGGCGTCTCGTTGATCGGCTTCGCGAACGATGGGAAGTACCAGAAGTACAGATGAGACTTGTAGGTATTATTCACCGTCAGAAACCCAGAGTAACTGTCTATACCCAAAAACAAAGAATGATCGACTCTGCAAGCGTTCCTCGCTTCCTCCACGCGGCCTTGCTCTATCAGAGGCGTGAGGATCAATGCCGTTCCATTATCAATTTTAACGGTATCGTCACAAGGTTCAATATCACTGACGATATTGTTATCTTCGTCCGGGTGGCATAGCTTCTTTACTACTGGAATTACACTTAGCAGTCCGTCGTTCGTAACGTCATCGTGGTCTTCTATCCTGATTGAATCAATTTTACTTTCATCATGAATTTTGTTCAGGTCTGCTTCCAATAAAATGTCTGTTACTGCTACTCGTCCATAAACACTGAAGCAAGTTAATAATTTTTTCAAACTCACTTTTGTTAAACTTACGTCATTATCGTACTCAACTTAAATTACTAATCCTTACTAAATTCCATTCAATATGGACTGCGCATCTACCTAATTCGAATCTTTTTAACCGACTTCAGGAGGAGGTTTTATGTTCGGCTGTATGTATTTTTATCCGTCAATTATTTAAGACCGGTTTTAAAATTTCTTTCGTTAATTTAAAGAGATTAAGCCCCGAGATGATTCCATAAAAATGTATTCCATAGGGCACATATGTACATTCCTCAAGGATCAAACTTTTATAAGAACTCCTCAAAATTAATCATATAAGCTTAAAAAACCAACATACTACTTTTGAAAACTAGCTAGCTTTTACTTGTGAAGACTAGCTACAACAATTTTGGTAATATCTTCGCTAAGTCTTAGATAGATTTTGACGAGTTTTCCTTGTTGTTCAAGGTTAATTTTAAGGAGTTCTTTTACCGCCGTAAAACGTATCTAAAACATCAATAATATCATCACAGTCATGATAATATTCACAATCACTGGTGACAAATGGTTTCCGTGGCAACGGGGGTAAACAAACTAAATTACAGTCGAATTTCAACAGATGTCGCCACTTGAAAATTTGATCGAAGTTTTCCGGGTTTTGTACTTTCAGTCCTATTTTATTTCTAGGAGTTCGAAGTTGGAAAGAACTACATTTTTTTAAAACACCATAACATAGGTACTGCTTTTTTCTTTTCGACTTACTAAATCTGTCAAAAAAGTACCATACTGGAAAAATTCTGCAACGTACCTCTACCTACTATTGTTTTTGTTACACAACTAAACATCTGTTCTAAAAAGCTGTGTGAGTGTGTGAAATGCCAGTCTGCATTGCTCACGCCGCGCTATTGTTGCAACTGTAGATAACTCTCCCAAGATAGATAAAAAATTGAACGATTTTAAAGCATTAAGTAATCGACCGTTAAGAAACTCGCTCAAAAGTTTAAATTACATAGCAATTAAATAAACAACATCATCCGGCGGGCCTTTACCACCGCTAACGTACCAGCTATTCTCGTACCGAATGGTCTGTTGCGTGACGATGGTAAGAGGCCTGACGGCATGACTCTAGTCCCATGGGAGTTGGGGAAGCCTATTGTGTGGGACGCTACATGTGTCGACACACTCGCGCCTTCCCATCTTCCTAGGACTTCCGTGAGGGCTGGTGCGGCGGCAGATTTAGCCGAAGATCTCAAGAGGCGCAAATATGCAGGTCTCGACAGAGCCTACACATTTGCTTCCCTTGGAGTCGAGACCCTAGGTTCGTGGGGTACCGAGGCTCTCCGGGTTTTCAAAAAATTATCTGAGCGTCTGGTCGAAGCGACGCGTGACCCGAGAGCTGATGAGTATCTGGCACAGCGCATCAGCATTGCTAGGTATACAGCGGGGCAATGCAGCCAGTGTCTTAGGCACGCTTCCAACTGGTATTGATATGAATCAGTTGAGCTACCTGTAGATTGTTTGCAACAGTTTGCAGATAGCTTAATTGTTTCTATTGTAAATACTAGTTTTAATTTAAATTTGTTATTTGATTGTTATTTTCTTTTAGCAATTAAGAGGCCTCAGTGATGCCTTACTTGGACGAACAGCTTTTACCTTTTTTTGTTTTGCTCTAAAGTGCATACGATTTAAGTGATGAAAAATACCACATTATATAAACAAATAACTAATAACTATCTTTACTACCTCTTTTTTTCATTATTTTGTGTAGTTTTATAATAAATCACTGGAGAAAAACGCTTAAAAATAGCAGGGCGTTTGAGCCTTTACATAAAATATATAACTCCAGATGAAAAAGAAAATACAGGTACCGCTACTTCTACATCATATCTTTCTAATAAACATTCGTAATTTTTGTAGAATTCAATACAATAATGATAAATCCCAAAAAACTCATTTTTGTAAGGCGTTTTGCGAAGTAATTGGAACCTAGGTAATATTTTGCCACGATAAATTCAACCCTATTGATCAAATATCCCTTTGTATATAACTGAAAATCGTTTCCACTACCGTCAGTCGGGGGCTAGCCGCCTCCATGGACGGACGCGAGGTCATGTTACTTTTTTCGCGATGACAGCTGGATACGCCTTACGAATTACGATTTTCGACAACTTTTGTTTTGCGGGTTCAATAGTTCATTTGTCATTGTAATAGAATATATAATGGATTGCACCTACGTTACAAGGATTTTGCAGTATTTTTATTCATTGACAGAGTTATCAATTTGGTAGAATGGAATGGTAGTAGTTAAATGAACATAAATAAATATTACTGAATAATTAAACACGGTCCAGATGTAGACTAGTATTATCATATCTGTATTACTCAAGATGTTGGGTACTTACTAGGTGACTGAGTTAGTTATTACAATACATCATCATCAGCCTATGTTAGACCACTACTAGTCATAGGCCAGTAATGAGCACCATTAGCGCTATGTCTTCAGCATGACGCATCCAGCATCCGCCTGCAATCTCATGGGTCGTCATACCACCTGATCGGAAGACGTCCTACACTACGTTTACCGAGACATGATCTCCATCCAAGAACACGTTTTTCCTAGCGGTTGTTAGTTCTTCGCGAGATATGGCCGGCCCACTGCCACTTCAGCTTGCTAATTCTTAGAGCTATGTTAATAACTTTGGATCTCTGTCGGATGTAAGTATTCGTTACAAATCCTATCCTTCAGAGGAACTCCGAGCATAGCTCTTTTCATAGCTCGTGGACCAGCCCTGTAGTGAGTGTCTAAGTCTCGATCAGCTCCGTATAGGTCATGACAGGTAGGACGCGCTGATAAAAAACCATATTTTTTTTACTATAAATACGAGGGTTACATAACTATTTCGCAAAAGGATTCAATTTTGTATGTAAAAAGCCGTATACAGTATGCGGTCATCCATCCAAGTCGAAATAAGATAATACTTGAATGTAAATACTTTATTTTTATCATTTGATTAAGGCATCATCCGAGCTTATATTATATAGGAATTAAAAAAAGAAAAAAAACCGTTGGTCCGTTGGTGATACCTACCATAAGGTTCTTTAAATACATCTGTAATACTTTTATTTTGTTTAGTACCTATAGACAATTAGACAATAGGCACTTAGGCACTTGTATCCAGCAAGACAACTTCGCATCTCTGCCTGAACAATAAAAAATCAATCTATTACAGACGAAGCTTACGTTAGGTACCACAAACTAGCCAATGATTTTTGTGTAAATTGCCGTAGTAATAAAATAGGTAGAAGCTCAAAAGTAGATCTTTGAGCGCTGGTCTATAATTTTCGGCGGGAGTTATTGAATTGTTCAAAATTTAAGCAAGAAATAGAAAATCTAAACGATTACTCAAATAACATATTAGTCTGGCTCTGTAATTCGTAAGGAACTTATGTGGGTTTTTTATTTTTACAAATCAGTTAATTTTCATACTAGGCGTCCGCCCCGGTTTCGCACGGGTATATTCTTTTGCCTATGTTCGTCAGGGATAATGTAGCATTTTAATAGTGAAAGATCTTTTTAAATCGGCCCAGTAATTTTGGAGCCTATCCTGTTCAAACAAACAAACAAACAAATTTTTCCGCTTTATATATTACTAGCTGACCACTGACCAGCCAGCAATTTCGTTCGCGTGGACTTTAATAATACCTTATTGTGTTGGTTTCCATGTAAACTATCAACGCCAAAGTTTTACAACCAATCCTTTACGATTTTAAAACTTTTTTAGAAAACATTCCTTCAAGTAAATTTCCAAAAATCCGTTCTTAGCCTACGTACTAAAAGGAAACTCCGTGTAAAATTCAGCTTCATATCTCTTGCAGTTTCAGAGATCTCTTGATATTTCACCCAGTTTACTGTTCTATTTTATTTATATAGATCAGCATTGCTATACAGCGGGGCAATGCAGCCAGTGGCTTAGGCACGCTTCCAACTGGTATTGATATGGATCAGTTGAGCTACCTGTAGATTGTTTGCAACAATTTGCAGATAGCTTAATTGTTTCTATTGTAAATACTAGTTTTAATTTAAATTTGTTATTTGATTGTTATTTTCTTTCTGAATAAATATTAATATAGATTATATTATATAATATATAGATAAATTCTATTCCATTACTCGGCTCCTACTGGCTTTTTCCTTACTTATCGTATTTTTTTATTCTGATCATTTACGTTCGTTACAGTTAAACTAAGTGTTTAAAAATACACCTTTTTCTAGAATTTGGCATTATTTTGACTCTCGAAACTCAAAATAAAATATATTATCACGTTTTAAAAATTATGATAATTTAAGCTAAAGCTATTTAATTTAAGTTAAAGTAGCAGTGGGCTGGCCATATTTCAAGAAGAACCGACAACTGCTGGGGTAAACGTGTTCTTGAGTGGAGACCGCGACTCGGAAAACGTAGTAAAGAACGCCCTCCTACCAGGTGGGATGACGATTTGCGAAAGACTGCTAGCAGATGCTGGATGCGGCAAGCTGAAGACTGGGAGCTATGGCGCTCATTAGGGGAGATCTATGCAACAGTGGACTGGTATAGGCTGATGATGATGATGATAATTTGTGAAGGTAAAACGTATTACTAAACGTACTACTAAATATACTTTTTTGAAATCAAGGATAACTGCGATATGTCAGCCTATCGCGTTGGACTTTTTTTTCAGTTTGAAAAGTTTGGCGCCGCCGGGGAGCGATTTTCTGATTTTCAGTAAAAAGCTTTAACTATTGGACGAGATGGACCTTGAATTTTTATTTCTTCTGAGTCCAAAAAAAATCGCCGTTCGCTCCGCCGTTAACACTCCTGGCTAGTTGTCTTATTCTTGACTATCGACTTCTTCAAACCCCACGAATAATCTTAAATTATAACCCAACTGGTCACTAAAAACCGAAGAATGATCTCCGCAAAGCCTTTGGCTGTGACCTGCTAGGCCCTTAAGTAATATAAACCAGGGCCCCACAAACTCACGGTGCGCCCCTGCAAGTTTTATTTGAGTTCATTCAGTATGTACTTCCGCCGTTATGCGTGGCCAAGATACAGATTTATTTATGTACCTACAAAATAGCAAAGCCGCAGGCAAATGTTAGTTAGTAATAAAATTAGTACCATGTGATTGTGCCAGCAACCAAAACAAAAGAAGTTTAAATCTTCTACAAATGATAAACTTTGCATAAGTCTACGTAAAAAATAAGTGCCCTCTGTCGACTACTTTTGGTAAAATTGACGTGCAATCTGACAGTCATAGTTCTTCACGGCCAAGGCTTAAATGTTTTATGTTGTTATTGTAAGTACAAACGTCAAAAGTATACATAGATAAAGTACCTACTCCGAAAGTAAAAAAAAGCACAAAAACCTACCACTGAATTGAAATTTGGGACAACCTGGTTTTGTAAAAATCGTGACTATATAATTTTCCGTTACCATTATTTCTAGTAGAAAACAGAAAATAAAAACCCCAAACAAATATCTTGCGGGCAATGTTAATCGAATGCCCTTAACGATTTTTAATATCATGAAATTAGAACTAAACCTTTTTTTTTCCTTTTGAGCAAAAATCAACAATTTACGTTAGACAGAAATATATTACTCCTAGGCGAAATAAACATTACAATACAATACACATACGCGAACACCGCGAGCGGTTAATGCATTTTTTTTATCGGTTACAGTAAATCGTTGTACCACCATCACATTTGGGAAAGCGAAGATGTGATCTAAGATGGAGCACCTTTTCCCAGAAGGAACTTAAACACTTAGGATTTGAAGACTTCGAAATTGTTCTCTATCGGAAAACAGGTTGGGCTTGTATTTTTTTAAATATTTTTTTCTCCATATTTCAATTGAAGGTTCACAGTTTTCATGACCACTAAGTGAGATATCACATATTAAGTATGTACACATATAAAAAACTTAATACCACATTCATCTACGTTTATTCAATACACATACCTTGTAATAATAAAACACAGTAATAAATAAATGGGCGTCATAATTAGCCCAGGAACAACTACGTCGCTATTCAGACGTTCACTGTTTGTCAATTAGGTATGTATCAGTACTACACATGTGATATCTCTGAACTGGTGACCCTATACAGATAATGCTTGAATTCGCGTGTATAAATTAAGAACACGTGAAACAAAACATATCACATATCGATTTCGGGTTAGTCCTACCAAGTAACATTATTTCATCGACTATCATAATAATATCTACTAGGTACAATTTTAAAGTAGGACGTGTCAGACATGTCCTTCTAAACAAGGGGCTGTCAAAAATCCCCTTTGTTTGGGAGGACACTTTCAGCCGTGAGTGAGTTCAGAATTTCATTAATGTGGAACAAATAACAAGTTCTTATCTCTGAAAGTCCTAAAACATGGTATAGGCATGACAGGCCGAGCATGAAAGATACTCCCGTTGAAATGTCTGTTTCAGAATACATCCACGAGGCCGTGTGTAAGGTTAGGATGGGCATTTCGGAGCTAAATCGTAAACTTGACTTGACGTTAGACCACAGGATGTCAGGACACAAGAAAATGGAGGATTAGTGGAACTCTAGATCGGTTACCACAGCGAGAATTGTACTAGAGAAGGTCATAGAAACCATGTCGATTCGTTCTCTAGCCCTACGACCCAAGCCCTGGTCTTGGGTCTGTGTTTCAGTGCTCTATTTCCATCTGGCAAAAAAAAACAAAATGACATCAGTTATTTTCACTTCACACATTATTCGTATCAGCAATGCTATTTTCAAAAATAGCTAATAGCACAAATTGTTAGTACAAATAGCCTTCCTGAAAATGGTGCTATTATCATTTTTAGGGTTTCAAAGATCGGTTTTGAAACCCTTATGGTCTCGCTCTGTCCGTCCCCGCTCTTTCTTGAATATCTCAGTAACTACTGCAGCTATTAACTTGAAATTTGAAATAATGATACATTTCGTGCGCCATTACTGATTTTAAGAAAAAAATATATAAATAAATGAAAAATAAAAATGAATATTTTCAGTACAAATTTTGATGTTGAAATTTCAAAAGAGGCCTAGGAAGGCAAATGGGGTATCAAATGAAAGGTATCGTTTTGTACATTTCAAAACACTTTTTGAAATTTCTGTAAATTTCATACTTTTTGAAATATTTCAAAAAAAGTCGAAAAATTGACCATACCCCCCCCCCTATCTCCGAAGATTGCACACCGATCCACGTACAATGTACTAGGCGTTTGTAGACATCGATCTATATTTTACAGGAAAAATATAGAGAAGTCGGTAATAATAATAGTTTTTGAAAAATGGTCAAAAAGGGGGGGAATTTTTTTTCAAAAGGGGGGGTACCTACCTATGTGGGGTATCAAATGAAAGGTATCGTTTTGACCATTTCAAAACACTTTTTGAAATTTCTGTAAGTTTCATACTTTTTGAAATATTTCAAAAATAGTCGAAAAATTTACCTTTCCCCCCCCCCTATCTCCGAAGATTGCAGACCGATCCACGTACAATGTACTAGGCGTTTGTAGATATCGATCTATATTTTACAGGAAAAATATAGAGAAGTCGGTAATAATAATAGTTTTTGAAAAATGGTCAAAAAGGGGGGGAATTTTTTTTCAAAAGGAGGGGTACCTACCTGTGTGGGGTATCAAATGAAAGGTATCGTTTTGACCATTTCAAAACACTTTTTGAAATTTCTGTAAGTTTCATACTTTTTGAAATATTTCAAAAAAAGACGAAAAATTGACCATTCCCCCCCCCCTAGCTCCGAAGATTGCAGACCGATCCATGTACAATGTATTAGGCGTTTGTACACATCGATCTATATTTTACAGGAAAAATATAGAGAAGTCTGTAATAATAATAGTTTTTGAAAAATGGTCAAAAAGAGGGGGAATTTTTTTTCAAAAGGAGGGGTACCTGCCTATGTGGGGTATCAAATGAAAGGTATCGTTTTGACCATTTCAAAACACTTTTTGAAATTTCTGTGAGTTTCATACTTTTTGAAATATTTAAAAAATAGTCGAAAAATTGACCTTTCCCCCCCCCCTATCTCCGAAGATTGCAGACCGATCCACGTACAATGTATTAGGCGTTTGTAGATATCGATCTATATTTTACAGGAAAAATATAGAGAAGTCTGTAAAAATAATAGTTTTTGAAAAATGGTCAAAAAGGGGGGGAATTTTTTTTTCAAAAGGAGGGGTACCTACCTATGTGGGGTATCAAATGAAAGGTATCGTTTTGACCATTTCAAAACACTTTTTGAAATTTCTGTAAGTTTCATACTTTTTGAAATATTTCAAAAAAAGACGAAAAATTGACCATTCCCCCCCCCCCTAGCTCCGAAGATTGCAGACCGATCCATGTACAATGTATTAGGCGTTTGTAGACATCGATCTATATTTTACAGGAAAAATATAGAGAAGTCTGTAATAATAATAGTTTTTGAAAAATGGTCAAAAAGGGGGGGAATTTTTTTTCAAAAGGAGGGGTACCTGCCTATGTGGGGTATCAAATGAAAGGTATCGTTTTGACCATTTCAAAACACTTTTTAAAATTTCTGTAAGTTTCATACTTTTTGAAATATTTCAAAAATAGTCAAAAAATTTACCTTTCCCCCCCCCCTCTCTCCGAAGATTGCAGACCGATCCACGTACAATGTACTAGGCGTTTGTAGATATCGATCTATATTTTACAGGAAAAATATAGAGAAGTCTGTAATAATAATAGTTTTTGAAAAATGGTCAAAAAGGGGGGGAATTTTTTTTCAAAAGGGGGGGGTACCTACCTATGTGGGGTATCAAATGAAAGGTATCGTTTTGAACATTTCAAAACACTTTTTGAAATTTCTGTAAGTTTCATACTTTTTGAAATATTTCAAAAAAAGACGAAAAATTGACCATTCCCCCCCCCTAGCTTCGAAGATTGCAGACCGATCCATGTACAATGTATTAGGCGTTTGTAGATATCAATCTATATTTTACAGGAAAAATATAGAGAAGTCTGTAATAATAATAATTTTTGAAAAATGGTCAAAAAGGGGGGGAATTTTTTTTCAAAAGGAGGGGTACCTACCCATGTGGGGTATCAAATGAAAGGTATCGTTTTGACCATTTCAAAACACTTTTTGAAATTTCTGTAAGATTCATACTTTTTAAAATATTTCAGAAAATTGATTGTCCAAATAATTGGCAAATGTTTGAAACCCTCGGCGCGCGAGTTACACTCGCACTTGGCGAATCTTGTTTTTTTAAGTCTTTAAACCTTTGTTTGACCTCAATCTCACCTTATGGAATAATGCTGGACAAGTCACACAGCATTATCTAGCCCCAAGCTAAGCAGAGCTTGTGTTATGGGTACTAGATAACTGATATACAAAATATAACACAATACATAGATAGATAATTTTTCATTATACATAGAAAACGACCAGAACACCCTGAACAGTCTGTCTGCAGATCGTACACACATTTGTTCCGAGGCGGGAATCGAACCAGAAACCTCCTGCGTCGCAGGCAGACCTTCGCCCACCGCTCCACAGAGGTCGTCTAAAAGTGAAAGTCGGAAAGTGAAGATGTGTCGCTTATTTAATTAGTCTTTGTTTTTTTTGTTGTTTTTTTTATTTGTCTTTTTTAATTAACTATTTTGACTAGTTTGATACAGGACCACAGATGAAATAATTTATCTTCATACCACATTATAAGTCTGTGCTTCGTACCATACAAGGTACCTCAATCAAATCAACTCCGCCGGATGTCCATATCTTCCAAACTACTGAATAATATAACCTTGACCAAAATTATACAGGGTGACCGGAACTCAACCCGCCATAGCGAATTCGCATAAAAAGGAGGTCATTTGCTATTTGGACCTTACTTTCCCCAACTAAAGTTTTATGTTTTTGGAGATATGTCAATTTTTATACTTTATTAAGATTTTTCCAAAGTTTGACCATGTAGTGAAAAAATTCTATGTCTATGGACCATTCATATTTTTTGTTATTTTGTTGGTAGTCAGAAAGATTTGTGATTAAAATACGTCGGAACTTTCCTCAAACTAAGATAAAAAATAAAATATTAGCCTTAAAAAAAAGAGTTCTGTTTCAATAATTTATTCTACCATAAGTTAATTCTATTCGTCACCTTTCCAACGGAACTAAATATGCATTCAAAAAGGTGAGGACTTTAAAAAAACATAATTTATAGTTTTCGTACCAGCCAATTCAGTAAAGGTTTGTTGCTATAAGCTATAAGGATAATAATCCTTTGGCAAAATTTACGAAGGAAAATAACACGTGTGAGCGGCCAATCCACTTGGTAATGTTATCTACATTACCAAGTGGATTGGCCGCTATATATGGTAGACTAAACTCTACCACTTACGACTTACTCTATCCGTCACTCGTTTTAAAAACACGATTCCATAAAAAATTGATATTGATATCGCAAAGTTACCTCTGAATTTTTACTAAAATCTTATTTTTTTTAATAAATACAGAAGTTAAGATCTTGAGAACAAGCATGGCAATTCAACTAAGTAACTACCTATACAGAGCATTTCATAATGTTTAGTTTTTTTTCCATGTCCTAATGCATCACTAGTGCTGTTGCTAGTTTGATTTTTCGCATCACAAGTGCTGTTGCTGGTTTGATTCTTTGCATCCCTTATGCCATTGCTAGTTTGATTCTTTGCACTACTAGTGCTGTTGCTAGTTTGATTCTTTACATCACTAGT
Source organism: Eupithecia vulgata (assembly GCA_946478455.1). NCBI lineage: Eukaryota > Metazoa > Arthropoda > Insecta > Lepidoptera > Geometridae > Eupithecia > Eupithecia vulgata. The sequence goes on along the minus strand of OX297862.1, from coordinate 3,942,941 downwards.
GCTGTTGCTAGTTTGATTCTTCGCACCACTTGTGTCATTGCTAGTTTGATTCTTCGCACCACTTGTGCCATTGCTAGATTGATTCTTCGCACCACTTGTGCCATTGCTAGTTTGATTCTTCGCACCACTTGTGCCATTGCTAGTTTGATTCTTCGCACCACTAGTGCCATTGCTAGTTTGATTCTTCGCACCACTTGTGCCATTGCTAGTTTGATTCTTCGCACCACTAGTGCTGTTGCTGGTTTGATTCTTCGCATCACTAGTGCTGTTGCTAGTTTGATTCTTCGCATCACTAGTGCTGTTGCTAGTTTGATTCTTCGCATCACTTGTGCCATTGCTAGTTTGATTCTTCGCACCACTAGTGCTGTTGCTAGTTTGATTCTTCGCATCACTAGTGCTGTTGCTAGTTTGATTCTTCGCATCACTTGTGCCATTGCTAGTTTGATTCTTTGCATCAGCAATCATTTCCTGCACTGTCATCCGTAGGATTTGCATTTGTGACATATTCATGTCATCACTCTCAAAGGAGAGTTGTGACGTGAGAGGTAGGCTGTGGGTCCACTTGCTTATGAGAAGCTGGGACGAGGCGGGCTGGTCCAGAGGCACCATGTGACCCGCGCCCCGGACTATTGCCCAGGTTAGGTTTCCGCCTGTTTTGTAGTATCTGGAAAAGGAATTATTTATTACTATTTGCCGTGTTGCCGGTGTTCCATACGTTCATACTACGTATTACCAGCCGTGAATAAGTTTTTATTCAAATTATTTGATCATCCCACACGGGAACACTGAAAGTTTTTAGGTCCAGAAGTATACTCCTAAGGACCTTTAAATCTATAATGTGATTGTTATTTTAATGCATAAAAAGCACTCGTCTAATATCTTTGTCCAATTTTTTGTCTGTCTATTCCACTCATCCAATATCTTTGTCGAAGATTCAATTTGCGTAGATTTATTTACATCTCATCGCACTAATATTAAAAATGCGAAAGTTTTCCGTCTTTTCTCAGAAACGCGTGGAGGTAAACGGGGACATACTCAGGTTCGGTATACTCGCGTCCTCTTGGAGCCGCGATATAAATGAAACTTCTAAGTCAACGAAATCAAATATTACAGTCGTTTATGAACGAATATTTTGAAATTTCCTAAATAAATAAATAATGATGGACAATTCACACAGTATTACCTAGACCCAAGCTAAGCAGAGCTTGTGTTATGGGTACTAGATAACTGATATGCGATAATTGAGTTTGGTGGCCAGGCCACAAAGTGCAACATCGTGTCTCCTTCTAAACTATACAAAATAAAACTATGATAGATGTATAAAAAAAGCTTATAATAGGTATCACAAACTGTCCAATGAAAATTTTTAAATTACCTTTGTTCAACGAAATAATAAGATAAAATGGTGGCGGCGCTAGCTTGGCTCGTGGTACCGTCTTACAGATTTTTTTTATCTCGCTAGTGACCAAAATCTATAAGGCTACTTTCCGTTGAACTAGAATCATATTATTTGAAAATGTACCGTTTTTTAGAGATAAGGATCTCTAATAACGTCCAAGAAATCTCCTGATCTTTCGGCTATCCAAACGGTACCTTATTGAAGAGGAAATCTACGCCCCCTGGCACAGACCCTGGGATGTTTTACCCCTTGCGAAAGTAGAGAAGATAGCCCGAGTCTAGCGTTACGGTGTCATTCCTCTGTGCGGACTTCACATAACCTCAGAACATGTCATTTGATGTTCTCTTACTCCACTTCCAACGTTAGATGTATGGTCAAGCCTCAGAGTGCGTCCGTTGTACGTGGCCAGGGTCAGTTGTTGGTGGCAGCCTGAGGTAGCCCGGTGATTTCCTCGTTCGTGTCATCACCATTAGGGGTAATGCCCATATTCCCCACGCTGGGCATGCGGGTTGGGGATCGCAGTTCGTATGATGGGTTGTTTTGCAGGAGGCGCTGCTGCCCGCCCCCCGGTTTGTGTCCTTTAGTCGCCTCCCACGACACCCACGGGAAGAGTTGGGGTGGTACTATTCTAGGGCGGCACCACACGGCATTTCGCATTTCAAGAAGGAGGCCAAGAGGAGGATCCATCTAGGTTGGGCAGCGTTTGTGAGACTACGTCGAGTCTTCTCGTCACCCATACACTTGAAAACGAAAGTTTTCAATCAGTGCGTCCTACTCGTCATGGCCTACGGAGCTGAGACATGGACACTCACGGTAGGGCTCGTCCACCAGTTAAAGTCGTCCGCGAGCTATGGAGAGAACTATGCTCGGAGTTTCCCCTCAAGGATAGGAATCGCAACGAATACATCCGACAGAGAACCAAGGTTATCGACATAGCTCAATGGATTTACAAGCTGAAGTGGCAGTGGGCTGGCCATATCTCAAGAAGAACCGACAACCGCTGGGGTAAACTTGTTCTTGAGTGGAGACCGCTATTCAGCAAACGTAGTTAAGGGCGCCCTCGGATGACGATTTGCGAAAGACTGCTGGCACATGCTGGATAGGGGGCAGATATGCTGATGATGGTGATTAGGTAGATGCTTACCCGGCCACTTTCGCATCAACAAAGAACGGCGATCTCCAAGATTCTTTGAACTCGTTTGATCCACTCCACTTCCACAGACGAAGACGCTCGGAGGTCGTGGTGCAAGGGAGCATCTGGTCCAGGTGACCGCTGCAAACATTTAACGTCCATGTGTATTAAAGTTTGAAAACTATCTAACAAATCTATATACATATAAAACAAAGTCGTGTTGGTTACACGCATTTTTAACTCAAGAACGACGGGATCGATTTTCATGGTGTTTAATTATCTGGATTTCTCTTAATCCGGAATAGGATAAGAAGTAGGTATTATTAGCATTATCCTTGGAAAATTGACGAAAAAATTACTGCCCGGCGAAGTCGGGGCGGACCGCTAGTTTATTAGTCTATTAGTTTCATATTGTCTTCTTTTAAATCTACTTACCAGTACACCAACACCCTGTAGGTATTCAGTAGCTCCTCAAACAAGTGCTTGGAGCTGCTCAGGAAATCCAGTGCGAGCTGATTGGTCACAGTATCGTTAACAAAAGAGAACCTTATGTCGCCTACATGTAGAGCTCTTTTTATCTAAACAAAACAAAATAACATTTTAGTCAAGGTTATGATAAACTCTGACAGACAGGCGGCCCTCCTAGCGTTGGACTTGAAAGTTATCATGTCCAAGCTAGTCAAGGACTAACTATCCCATGGTCCTGCCAACCTTGCGGTTATACGGACCGAAACTGTGAGAAAAGAGCCACTCGGGTAGCTCTAGCCTCTACAAATCCTACGCACAATGTCCCGTACCCTCTCTCCCCCTTCTGGGGCATGCCACATCACATCACAGACTTCATTACCGGGCTGCTCCACCAGATCTTGGTACTGCTTGCACCTGTAATCTATAATAAAATACCTAAGAGCTACAAAGACTTAAATGTAAACTTATTTAAGACCAAATTTAAAAAAAAATATGTGTTAAATGCTGTTATAGAATTGACGAATTTCTAAATGATGTAATCTAATTTTATGGTAGGTATACTAAATTCAAATCCACCTTTTACACGTGTTTTGCAAATAAATGACTTTTACTTTACTTTTGCTCTGTGTGCCCCCCCCCCCATAGGGATGGGAAGTGGTTTCGCTTAGGGAAGCGAAACCAAGTTGCCAAAGTGTAGAGCTCAACCGGTTGATCAGCTCTACAATTTGGCTCCAAGTGAATTTCAAACCGTTATAACTTCAGAACCACTCGATACAGACCCACACGTTGTAACAGATCAGAAGAATAAGCTCTACCATATAGATCAATGAATTATAAAATTAAATTGCTTTTTGTCTGTGCTTCTATGTAGTTGTCTGATGACGATTTGCGAAAGACTGCTGGCAGATGCTGGATGCGGCAAGCTGAAGATAGGGCGCTATGGCGCTCATTAGGGGAGGCCTATGTCCAGCAGTGGACTAATATAGGCTGATGATGATGTAGTTACCTCAGGTTTCAAGAGAAAGGGAAAAAACCTCCCGCCCAGTTCATCGTCAGATAGGATGTTGTATGGATTTACATGACCCGAAATGCTGGACACTAACGTCAGAAGATCGGTACATCTCTGAAAACAAAAAGTTACATTACACAGGGTGGTCCAAACAAACGTTACCTGGAGGGCAACTACCCGACATATTCAAGATAGAACATTTTACTGAACTGAAATATTCCTTTATTTTTAAAAATAACTAAAATTGCTTTCACAGAATTCTGACTTAACTGACCTTATCAGGTCGGTAATCGAATCTTCTAAAACCTTAAAAACTCTTTATTATTATGTCATTGATCGGTAGAATCAATCATAAATATCAAATAAACATTTATGGAAAATAAATATTGCACATTAAATTAAAAGAAAGCCATGAAATTCGTTAAAAACTGGGACGAAACAGAGCACTGTAGACGGCTTATTGGCTTAACAGTTAGGTTTGATAAGCAGATCTTGAATATTGCGGGTAGCTGTATAATATATTATGTAGATAACGTTTTTTTGTTGTTCCCGTATATTAGTAGGTACTCGTAGGTATCGGTTTAAAGATTCTATATTTTTCAAAGAACATAAAATATAGTTCACTTAAAAGAGAAAAACAAACTACTTATTCGTATTTTAGCTCGTGTGCCTATTAACATAGTCTACGTACTCGTAGGTATACAATCGAACTTATACCTACAGCCCCAAATCGGTCAGTAATTAAAATTATTGTTACAAATTTAGCGAATATAAAATAAATAAGGTTTTTTTTATACCACGTAAGCCTGGGATATTCTCTAAGAAATTAAAAGTCTCAAAAAAAAATATTTCGGCAGGATTCGAACCTGCGCCCCACCCTCTGTAGGTACGGGTGTGCTCTAAACCTACTAAGCCACGAAATCTTAGTCGGTTTCCTCTAAAATCTTTGTGACGGTCTTACGGCTCTAGCGCCTCTAGCGCCACCTACAGGGGTATATTACAGTATTCCAAACCGTTCAAATAAGATACATTTAGTTCGTTACGAACTAAAAGTAACTTTAGTCTTTGAAAGTCTTTGTTTAGTCTTATTCAGGTTTGGATTACATTGACAACTGCGTTAGATGTTGGTCAAACCTCAGAGTGCGTGCGTTGTTCGTTGCCAGGGTCAGTTGTTGGTGCCAGCCTGAGGTATTGATTATTGGCCAGTGATTATTTTCTCATACATATAAATAAATAAATAATGCTGGACAATTCACACAGCATTATCTAGCCCCAAGCTAAGCAGAGCTTGTGTTATGTTATGGGTACTAGATAACTGATATACATAATATAATACAACACATAGATAGATATTTTTTCTATACACAGAAAACGACCAGAATAGGTATCCTGAACAAATGTCTGCAGATCGTATACACATTTGTCCCGAGGCGGGAATCGAACCCGCAACCTCCTGCGTCGCAGGCAAACCTTCGCCCATCGCGCCATAGAGGTCAATAATAGACGTCAGTATAAGTAGCTTCCTTACCTCTCCAGCCTCTATGCTCCTGTTAGCGGCTATATCAGCTTTGAAGACGTCGACCAATGGCTGGACGGCCTCGAGCTGTTCCATATCTAGCATGCCAAAGTTGTAGAATGAGTGGGCCAGCTGCGTTATCATGTCTGGTTCCACGAAGGGGTTGCCGACTATCAGGCCCTGGAAAATAATTCATAATGTCTACGTTGGGTATATTATTATATAAAACATCTGTAGCGACGACTGATGTGGCGCTACAAGCGAAGGAGGTTGCGGATTTGATTTCCGCCATGGGACAAATGTCTGAACGATCTACAAATATTTGTTCTGGGTTTTCTGTGTATTTTCTATGAACTAAAATAGCATTAGTAGCGAACTAGCAGCGTGCAGAAATTAGTTAGAATATTTTTTCACAGTGTATTCTTCAAAATATTTCACATAACCATGCGTATCACAGACGAGGATAAAATATCGCTCGCCATACAATCACTATTAGCGTGCTATTATATTTTATCGTAAGGTATCTTATGTATGATAAATGTTATAGCTTCTGTACCGTGTGTACCTTACGTGACCTTTAGGTATCATAGGAGAATTGACCTGCAAATTAGAATCTTCTCTACCGATCTAAATTAAAGAATGTCTTACTTTTACAAAAACTTAGTATAGGTACCTAAAGTAATTTACCCACTTAAGATCGTAGAAATTCACTTATCCTTCCCCCAATCTTTACCGGATGGATATCTCCTACAATAAAATAAGATATTCAAATTGGTACCTATTCAATAAGAACTCACCTTGAAGTTAATATCAGTGCCAGGCGTGTTCTTTTGCTTGTGAATCTGCATGCCTAAAGCAGGCACATACTTGCCGGCGTAGGACTCCCCGGCCACGTAGAGAGGCGCGACTCGCAGCTCCGGGAATATTTGTAACAGCTGCTTGAGTGCTACGTGGAGGTGCTTGCCGTACTGTAATAAAAATATTTGATATAGTGCTCACTAGAGTTCTAGCTAGCTCTGCGGTATGCGAAGGGTGGAAATAAAGGTGGAATATGAATAGAATAATAATTATTTGTTTAAAACTATCAACACACAGTAGCTACACATTACAACAAAGAAGACGGCATCACCACCAGTCGTCTTCTTTGTTGTAAAAGTCGTAAGCCCTATAATTACAGGAATGGTAATTAAAATACATAGGTCAATCAATCTGCTTAGGTACTGTGTCGTTCATTGTTAGCTTACCCCCCTGTTACGTTGAAGACAATTTCTATGAATCCATAACTATTCTAAAACAAAAATCTTACTGTTTATTAAAGATGCAAGTCGTTTTATATAACAATAACAAATATAATGAAATAAAACCAATGCTGATATAATTACGAGACTTGGAACATACGAGGGTAATGAACGACACTGCCTAAATATTAATAAATCTACACTAAAAATTGCTATCTGCGTTAGAACACTTCGCGTCACGAATTTTGTGAAAAATTTATTCTAAGATTTATTCAAAATTAATATCAAGGCAGGATTTCTGCAAGTTTTTGTACAGAAATCGCTTTCAAGATTTCTAAATGGGATTTCGGGACTAGTTAGGTAAGTGCATAGGTATGCATTTTGGTATGAAAACACAACCCATATTAGTTACCTGTATGAGACACCAGAATATTGAAGTTAAAAGGTACGGTCGACCCAGGGTCTACCTAGTGGAGATGTCCTTCCTCCTAGCCGAATTTCGGGCATGCCGCCGCCGCTGATCAGTCTCACTGAACGGAAGACATGTAAGATTACTTATGAATCGGTAGGACAGAAGTGAGTGCGCTAACACATGCAATCTATATTCCCTGACCCTGATAATCCGACGGTAAAGTAATCACATACTACCTACATGGTAATCACACTTACTCTAATATACTTACCTACCTAAAATGCGAAAGTTTGAACCACGGAGCAAATACAGAGGTTTGAACGGACAGATCCTTGCTACTTTTACACGCCAAAACTTCAGAAAGGATTCGGCTGAAATGTTGCATAATATAATTTATGTAGTCGTTTCCGTTAAAACAACACTTGCTAAGCCGCGGTCAGAAACCAGTATAAAATAAAACTCACAGTAGCCATATCTCGTGCATAGCCATCCTCGTGTTCCGTGAAGCTGTAGCCAGTGCCGACGGGGTTGTCGATGAACACCAGCGAGTGGTTCATCAGCCAGGTGTGAGGGTTCACTGGAACATCATCATAAGTAGTTGAATAGCAGATACGAGTAGGTATAACTGCAAACAGTTGGTATAGTCACTAAAATAAATTTTTAATCTACTACCTATCCTGTCCCGAGAGCCATTTAGGTATTAGTAGAATACCTGAGAAAAAGTCAAATAAAGGTTTAGTAGTACTATTTATTTATTTTATTCATCAAGATCTCAATAGCAAAATAAAAACAATTAGTTACCCATAACCAGTACCTTTATAGATACAGGTAGGTACCTAAGTACCAACTCTAGATTATCAGGACGTCGCTCGTCGCCGCGTCGTCGGCGTTCAGCAGTGGATCATTAGTTATTATAGACTGTTGAGGAAGAGGAGTTTATACGCTCATATCTATTTCCTAAAAATCTAAGCCGTCACCAGAATGCCCAGAATGCTGGCTGGCAGCATTGCGCGTTGAATGGCAATGCTAATATGTTGACCAAAATAAAAGCCAGCATTAGGTAGGTACCTACCGTGAAACCGTCTAAATTTGCCAGATTTTTTACAATTATGTTGATATATTCAATAAATGGTAAATTTACGAGTACATTTTCATTTTCATCCATGTTTGCCCGCATCCATTTGCTACAGAACTGGTGCATAGCTCATGGTATTATTGTCAAAGAACCACCAAAGAACGATAAAAAAAATATGGGCGAAATCTACGTTCCACCATGGTGCCAATTAATAATAGGTTCACCATAAAACGTTTGTGCAAATTTAGCCTCCAGTAACCAGTAATAGGTAAATATAGGTAAACTCGTAGGAACTCACATTTCAACGTCTCATTATTAACACTGAAAGGTCCCATCTCGTCAAACAGGCCTGTCATGCTCGAGGACCCCGGTCCTCCCTGCAGCCAGATGATCCACGGCGTCTCATTGATCGGCTTCGCGAACGATGGGAAGTACCAGAAGTACAGATGAGACTTGTAGGTACTATTCACCGTCAGAAACCCAGAGTAACTGTCTATACCCAAAAACAAAGACTGATCGACTCTGCAAGCGTTCCTCGCTTCCTCCACTCGACCTAACTCTATCAGAGGCGTGAGGATCAATGCCGTTCCATTGTCTATCTTATTGGTATCGACATAGGGTTTAATATCACCAGCGATATTGTTCTCGTAATCGTACGTGAGGCATAGCTTCTTTTCTACTCCGTCATTCGTAACGTCATCGTCGTTTTGTATACTGTGTGGATCAATTTTACTTTCGTCTTGAATTTTGTTCAGATCTGCTTCGGATAAAACGACTCTTCCGGAAACACTGGAGACCAAGGAAATTAACTTTTAAAACCTTGTTATAATATACTCAGTTATACGTCAATTACCTACTGAACTAAAATCAATAGGTACCTACTTAATCCTTACTTTATTCAGTATTGACGGCGCATCTTATTCTAGCTTGAATATCTTATACTATGCTGTTTTGTTTTCAAACCGACTTAAAGGAAAGTTCGGGTGTTTGTATTTTTTAGGTATGTTCGTCGAATTCTCCGTCAATTATAGACCAATTTTTAAAATTATATCCCTATTGTAGCAGACAATGGTCCTGAAATGGTCCCATAAAAAATCACGGGGGATTAGTTATTTTAACATCAAGCCTAAAAAACAACATAACTTTTGAAAAATCACGACTAGGTACAACAATTTTGGTGAAATCTTCGCCAATTCTTAATATATTGATGATTTTGTTATTGTGTTAAGGTTGGTTTTGAAGTGGTCGAATAAAAGTTTGATCCTCAAGAAATTTATAGGTACCTATGTATATAGATTGTGGTCCAAAAAACAAAAAAATATTTTAAAGCTATTTACCTAAGTCATTCGATAAAAAGAAAATTAAATAAATAACATATTATTGTAATTGATGAATGTTACCTAATCGTTAATTAAATTATTATAGATAAATTAAATGTAATTAACTTTTTTCTTCATAGTAAATTCAAGTAAATAAACAAGAAATCAGATAATTATTACCTTTTATTCGATTATTAGCAAAGAATACTGCATTTTCTACTGAGATACATCTTATAACTATATGAATTACTACTACTGCATTTTTTTTAAGTATTATCTTAAAACTTTACCTGATATTAATTTACGCTCACATATCAGCGATTTATGATCTACAGAAATAATATTACTCATAGGTGGAATAAACACAATGCTGTCATTACTTACTACTTACATTACTTTTATTAATAAAGACTAGATGATTAAGATTATGATTTCGTTCTTCTTTCTTTCTAATAAAATTATGTTATTCGGTTTTCTGTACCTAGGTAGGTATATTAACAAAGTTCACGTTTCTCATGACTACAAATAAGTTCACGTTTCTCATGACTACAACTAGAGTGATACTTACATACAACACAAGTACGTACTTAATTAAAAATTACATTCCACAATAATCTACATTTCTCCAATACATACCTCGTAAGAATAAAACACAGAAATAAATACAAGGGCGTCATATTAAGCCACGAAAAACTACGTCGTTATACCAACATTCAGTGTTTGTCACCGAGTTCTCTGTGATATAGATGCCTAATACATATCTCTGAACTTGTGACCTTATTCAGATAATTCGCGTGTTTACCTACATACATTTAAATCTAGATTAAATGAGGTTTTTTGTTTGGTTTTTATAAAGATATTATAAGTTTGATTGATTTTAATTTATGAGCGTTTTATTCATATTTTTTTATAACCAAAAAACCTTCTTGAATTCTTACACCAGAAATCCCAAAATAGAGAAAAACTTACAAATCCAAACACATAACTTGTAAAAACTAATAAGCTAAGAATGTGCATAAAACTTAAAATGTATAATAAATTGCCATTAAAAGTAACGAAGCAAAACCTTTAAACTTTCTTTGAACGTGGGTTACGTTCAAAGAAAGTTTAAAGGTTTTGCTTCGTTTTACCACATCGATGAATTTATGTCATGTTAATGTTTTCTGATCTGTAGGAAATTTAAAATAGTAGTACACTACCTACGTAGTACCTAGTAGTTTTTAATCAACAGTCATAATATTTTTTTAAGAATTTTATGAAATTGTGAGAGATTTTTATATTATTGTTTATTTTTTGTCAAACAATTGTTATTTTTCCAAAATTCAACTTGATCCATTCATTTTGGCGTTTAGGTACCTTAGGGAAACATCTTTACAACAGCACAAAGCATAACAATCTTATGATAGGTGTACTAGAAATATATCGAGGGTATAGGGTTAAAACCAGTTAAGTGCAAAAAATTGTCTATATCACTTTTTAAGCTCACTAGGTATAATAGGTGCATAAGAAACATCCAGGCTGGATCAAATATTTGCATGATGCTTGTCGATGATAGTTGCAGATAATATTTAATTCTAGTTTTTGCCCGCGGTTTCGCACGCGTCGTTTCTATGGAAACGTTTAATAGTAGGTATATACTATTTTCCTCCTCGATGGAGGCGGAAAGCGGCAGGAAAATAAGAAATGTCTCTTCGCCTCGGTCAACAAGCAGCGGGAGGAAAATTGACGCTTTCCGCACGGAGGGGAGGAAAGGTTATTTCTATCCCATGGGAACTGCAGGTCTATGCAGCCAATGGGAACTTTACATCTTGTCTCCGCGGCGTGAATCGAACCCGATCTATGGTCAAAAATGTATTTAATTTAGATGACCTGATAACATTTCCGCGAAATATTAAGTACACTAAATATTTATTCATAATTAAATTTATTTATTTATTTATTAACAATTAAAACCGTTGAGCTTACCGCAGACTGTTGCAAATAATCAAAAATGAATGATCTAATCAAATAAGAATGATCGTTTAAAATTCTGTTGAGAAATGACAAAAGTAAATATGGATCTTCACGCGATTCGTTTGTAGAAACGTGTTTTTGATTCAATTTAACGAGCAACATTAACCGTCATCCATCGCATCACAGCCGTCGCCTATCGCTGATCGCTGCTCAAGCACTATGAGTAATATCTTGAACCATTTCATTCAATATTTCGCCCATCGCATTAAGTCTTCGGTAGTATAGTGGTAAGTATCCCCGCCTGTCACGCGGGAGACCGGGGTTCGATTCCCCGCCGGAGAGATTTCTTTTTGCTTTTTTATATTTACATTTTGATTTAACTAAACAAATATGAATGAATTCTGTCCACAGCTTCGGCGGCTCTAGACATTTGAGTCAGCATTCTCTCTAATGAATTGGTCATATTTCTGAGCAGAACTATTTTTTCCCTTTCTATCCTCAGAAATTCCAAGGATAATGCATCTCCTTCTTCTTCCTCTGAAAATATTAATATTTGTTATGTATCATATCTAATATTTTGGGTAAAGGACCCATTTTAAAATCTTCTCTATATTATCTTTTAATTCTATTTTAATATTTGAATCAAGATCTTATTTACCTGAGTCCTCTTCGAGTCTGTTTTTTTTGCCTGGTGGACTAGAATCATCATTATCATTATCTGAGAATTCCCTTGAACGTCGTTTTCGGTTTTCCAGGCTTTCCGCTGGAACAAGAAATTTTATATAGTTCCCCATTAAAATGACTAACAAAATTTAATAAGGGTTGATCATTTATCATCAGTGCAAAACATAAGAACTGTTTAAAACAAAAGGATTGCTGCAGTTTGATTAATAAGCAGGCAAGTTTCCTAACAACAGTAAGTAAAGTATAATACAGCAGCGGTCTGCCTGCACTTACAATTAAATTGGTTTGTATGCTCTTCATTATTGCCATCATTACTCTCAGTATCAGGAACTTCTTCATTAGATTTCTGAAATTCACAAAATATTAAATTATTTCCAAGTTAAAAGATACATGGCATAGAAGCACATACAATAATATCTAAATGATGTTTGACACTAAAGATACAGACCATTCACCGTAAGATGTCCCCTCCCTTGGTAACAATTCCTATCATGGCAGGGGACATATTACGGTGAATGGCCTGTACAAAGTAACACAACCTCATCTGAGCTACAACTAACTTCTGTTATCTGTAATTGTCATTTAATTATAAGAATTATTTTTAAGGATTTATTAGGTACTTTATCTTTTTAAAATAATTAACAATTGAAACTCATTACTTAGCTGCCAAACAGCATATCTGTCAAACCATGGAGAGCTTATTTTTTTTTAGGAAAGTAGATCTTAACTTCTGATTTGAGATAAGCAGCCTGTGGCTGATGTTTCTCGTCTATGCAGCCACATATGAGGTCAGAATAAAATAAATATATTTTACAGAAATGGGTTTACAGAGTAGGAACTTAGAATAGAAAAACAGCAACCATACCTCTTCCGCCAGTGGGTCAGTTTTGATTTCCACTGAATTCAGAGATTCTTCTCCAATGATGCTCATGATAGTCTCCTCAATAGATGACAGCGGGGTCAGACTATCAGGAGCAGGTCTGTTGCTCTCCTTAGCTGCTTTCAGTTCCAGAGCATGTCTGCGGACCCGGTACTTCCAATCACACCAGTACTGGAATAACCAATAGAAAAACCTAATCTTTATTGATTGTACTTCATCATCATAATTGGATTTATTTCTAACCAGCGCGGTCTGCTCTGTCTTCGCAGGGGTATATTCTATCAGGGATAGTGTAGGATTCTAATGGTTAAATATTTTTTCAAAATGGACCAGTAATTGCAGAGCCTATTCAATTCAAACAAACAATCTTTCCTCTTTGTAATATTAGTAGGTATTATAGATGTTGGAACCTAACAATTTACATTGTGTTTGTGCTGTTTTGGGTTGCTCACAAAAAGGTTCTAAATAAATCCTTACCTTAGACCACCCTTTTCCATCCTTAATAGCTCCTTCATTTAGAAAGTTTAGTCTTAGCGCACACGCATTCCACACTTTGACGGTCATCAGTTTCCCTCGTCTCCCTCGACTCAGACCTTTCGCCAGGTCTGGGTGCTCTTTCATGAACTCCAGCAAACTGTTGATTTGCTCAATTGATACCATTCTTCGTCTCAAATCAGTACCTGAATTTATTAAGTTACATTAGCACATTTTTGATATTTTAGCAAGAAAATACGTTGTTCTTGTTCTATGTACCCACATACCTGAATCCATGACTGAATCCATTTGTTAAAACTTTGGAACGTTATTAAATTATGTAGATAGGTACTAAATATATTGCTTAATTGTGACCCCTACGAATAAATAAATTATTTATTCGTAATGTGACCCCCTTACCCCACGACATAACAAGCAAGTGAGGTGAGTGCCTCTCTAACTTTTCAACACTAGATCCCAGAGTTTTCTTTTCTTTTCACCTGCACCAGGAAAAACGGATAAGGAAACTAACTGCGCTATGCTGCACCTTTTTCGAAAATCAATTCGAAAACGAATTTTTTTTTCCAAGTTCAGTCAATGTTTGATTTGATTCGATTATTCCGAACCGAACTACCATAAACTAAGAAGTATCGAACTAGTACTACGATTCCGAAGCTGTGTGTGTGTGTTCCGTAAGTTCCGTTCCGGAAACAGAGTCAGAAAATATCTAAAGAAAATGAACTCTTGTGAATGACAGATGACAGTGAAGTTGACGTACAAAGTTATGAAAATGATGCGTGAAGTTTCGCTGTCTGGCTGCGCGGCAAATTCGAGAATGCGCGCGCATGTTTTTATAAAAAAACAATTCATGTTTACGAAAGAAATTAAAACATAACCAAACATATCTTATGGTGGAAGTTAATACAATAATTATATTTACGATAGCGGAGGGAGACATGGTACGTACCTACTTATAATACCTACCTTACGATATACACATGTTCTCATAATAAATTGCTTTGTTGAATTACTGAAGTTTGCTTAGGTACCTATTGTTAATTACTACCTAATGAAATGTGAAAAATCTTCATTTTAAAAAAAAATTATCAAAACAAAATCATATCAATAAATCAGCCAGCAGTTGTACCAGCCAATAAAACAAAAGACTGTTTTTCTTTTTTTAGACAAAATTTGAGGTTTATTTTGTTTGTTTCAGAGCACCATGAAAATTCACAGTTCTCAATATAAGGTTGTGATTTGATAAAACATTGAATCAGTTGAATGTTGATTGCTCTGTGGAGATTTTATAACGTTCGCAATGGTCTTTGCACGTTTTAGAAAGGTAAGATATTATTATATAGAATGCAATAATAATGCGAAATGCACCTAGCACCAAATACAGCACGCAAATTACACCACAGAATAAGTAAGAAGACCTTTGATAAGACTTAGGATCACTTGCACAACGATAAATAACTAGGTTAATTTTGATTAGTGAGTTGTAGTCAAACCATACAAATACGTCAAAGTTAATCAAAATTAGACTTTTAAATAATGTTGTGCAAGTGGGGCTTATTCTGTGTTTTGTCAAACGCTAGCCAAACACTAATCAGACGGCGACAAAAAAACGAACTCACAAGCTTGGAGTCGAGTTTCAGATATCTTACCTACTTACAATTGTAATCAATATTTATTGAAGGAAGGATCTGAAACCTGCAAGTAATTTGTATAAATTACTAAAAAATTGAAGTATCTACTTAAGTACTATAAAGACGCGGAATAGAGTGAAAATAAGGTTAAGAATTGGCAGTGTAGCAATACTTCCTACCTACAACATTAACTTTACACACTCATATTACACGCCATCCATAGGTTATTTCATAGTTACTATTGTTAAGCTCAACCCTAATGTAAACATTACGAGAAGCAAGCGGTCTCTCTGACGTCTGACCTCAATAAATATCATTGCTTATAACGTATTTCAACTCATAAAATTATTTACCTACGCAATTAATTAAATTTGGCTCAATAACCCAAAATGCCAAAGTGGTTTGTTTAAAAATAGTCCCTATTGTGTAGTACCTACCTAACTACATTAGTTTTGCTACGTACACAAACCCCCTGTGAAGTAGGTAAGTTACATCACCAACGACAAATCACTACGGCGGCCTACGAACACTGCTTTACGTACACGGAACATGAAAAACAACTTGTTTTTTCTGTTCCGTGTTTACGTATGTCAAGCATTAAAGTGACTGAGTTATAGATGTAATGTAGCTTTAGGTAGCTTTTTAACTTAGCAATATTATCAAGACAAGATCTATGTACCTACACAAACACATGATTATCATTATAGCATAAAAAAATTACGTAGGTAATAAAGAATGTATGTCTGTAAATAGAACTGTTGTCTACTATGCAGTTGCCAACTTGAAGCAGTCGATCCTTAGGTACTACCTCTTCAGGCAGCGATGTAGACCCAAGACCACCAGAACACATTTCCGCAAGCACCTAATTTCCAAAGGCCTCAACAAAGTTTGCTAATTTGAGATTGCAAATAGGCACCTCGCACCTTATCCAAATACATTACCCACAACGTTCCATTCCAGCCCTTCCAATTTATTTTCAATCCGCAATCAGCTGTGCCCAAATGGTATAGAATACAATACCCCTACCTACTTGATGTAGGACTAGCTGTGGCCGCGGTTTTGCTCGCGTAGAATTCACATCTCCACTCAAACTCATAAAAATGTGTACAATACAAACCAAAAAATACTTATGTATTTAAGGCGGTGATATATGTGAAATGGGCAAAATTGGGTTACATTAAAACAGTTTTTCTCCGTTTTTTTTTCATCACTATATTAAATAGAAGAGTACCCAGGAGACCTTGGGCTTATTTTTCAAACATATGTCTTATAATTAAAAGATAATCAGCAAAAACTAGATATTTGAGCTTACGCCGCCGCTCTGCTCTGCCCCGCTCCTTTAAACGCGATATCCTATGCCTATCCTATTCACAAAATGGCGTCATATATCGTCCCCTAAATAATAATAAGCCCGCAGCGCAGGGCAGCTTGTGGCAAGCTGTAGATGAGTAGCGACACCACAGGTACCGAGTGCTCGGGAAGTTCCTGGTTCTCGTATCAGCTTGCGGGGTGGCATCACAGAACGAGAGATGGGGACCTCTTTCTTTTGCCTTTATTGGCCGGTCTGAGTGGAGTCGCGAGAGATGCATCATAATAACTATCAATTTACATTACCTACCTACTAGTCGATTTGAGATTCTTCCTTCAATAAATATTGCTTACAATCATAACTGAAACTCGACGCCAAGCAAGTGAAATTTATTTAAGTCGTGGTTTGTTTACAAAAATTCTACAAGGAGTTTGGCAGGTTAGGTAAATATCATAGATACCTAAAAATGGTCCATGTGGTAGATATCAACCGTATCAACGCTTCGTTCGTAGCGTAGCGTACAAAGAAAAGGAAAGCCTTACTGTCCGCTACTTTTCCGCCAGTCGATTGACCGCCGCCGAAGTGACCATACGTTCGCGGAATTTTCAGTGTTTCCGGTAGTGTTAGCGTAATAAAAAAAATAGGAATACCAATGTCAAACCATAGTTTCGTAACGAATTGAACAATGTTCGAAAATGTGCAAGTTACCGTTGAAGTGGTAAGTTTCATTCAATACGGGGTGGTGTGGTGTAAGTGTGCTGTGTAATTTGGTACCACTACCGGTGACAAAGATCGCAAAAGCGCATTTAGTGCGTCCAAACCTTTATGATATCGATCTATACTAATATTACAAAGAGGAAAGATGTTTGAATTGAATAGACTCGGAAACTACTGGACTGATTTGAAAAATTCTTTCACCATTAAAATCCTACTTTATCCCTGATGAATATATGCTATAGAATATACCCGTGCAAAGCCGAGGCGGACCGCTAGTACCTAATTACTTAAGTTCATAACTTTTTTCACGAGTTTATCTAACATCTAGTGGTCCGCCCCGACTTCGCACGGGTATATTATATAGCCTATATTCATCAGGGCTAATGTAGGATTATAATGGTGAAAGAATTTTCAAATCGGTCCAGTAGTTACGGAGCATAGTCGACTCAAACAAAAAAATCTTTCCTCTTTATAATATTAGTATAGATTTCTTAACTTTAGTCATTAAGAAATTGAACGTGTAGGTAAATTAAAAGTAAGTGTTAGTAAATTTATTTCAAGGGTAAAAAAAATATGAATGTGAAAACATTGTGTGTGCACCTTTCTAATAGGTATGTCTTTTTAAAAATCTATCTTTTAGTAAGTACTTATCTGTTTTTATTAGAACAAACAATGAATTCTTTCTCTGCAGACAAAGTGAGGGAACTAATTTATTTATTAAGTTGTTTTCTTCTAATGCCTACTCAGCGGCATTGACACTGACACGCCAAAATATCATTAGTGAATTGATTAACAATTTACCATGTTTATCTTACCATGTATAGTACACTACCTATAGAATATAGATACCTACCAGTGTCTTCCATCATAATTTCTTCGATTTTGTTATTCTTAAGTTTCCAGAACATATCTAGGGCTCAAGAACCGAGTAGGTATAAAGGGTGTTTACTCAAGCTAGCTTGTTTTACGTGATAGATGAGATGCCTCTACTAATTTGCCACACCCTGGCTAATTAATTACTAACCGTGTAATAGATCAATTCACTTTGTATAATCAAAAGTAAACCTCATTGTATTTAATAGATAGGAAACTACTTCAATTAACTACCTTCGTAGAAATTAAACCTTATAAGTAATATTGAGTCTGTTGTTACTCGTAGTCGTAAAGTGATTATATTTCATCTTAATCTTATTGAATGATACATACAGCAGCTATATGGCAACCTCTGTGGCGTGGTGGAAGTAGGCCCGCTTGCGACGCAGGAGGTTGAGGGTTCGATTCCCGCCTAGGAACAAATGTTTGTACGATCTGCAGATATAAGGTCCAGGTGCTCTGGTCGTTATCAATGTAAATTAAAAAAATCGATGTTTTGTACCCATAACATTATTTAATATTATAAAATAAAATGCAAAAGTAATGTTCGCGTGTCTGTTACATTTAGATGAAAATGACCTATTTGACTGACTTATTCATTGTTAGACCCAACAAAACTTGAATTTTAAAAAAAACGGGAGTAGATGTTAGTATCCCAGAGAAGGACATAGTCTACCTACCTTTTAACCCGGAAAAACGACTGCATTAATTAAACCTCTCGATCGAGAGACTGGTAAAGAAAATTGTCGAAGCGGCGCGGTGTGAGAAAATGTTAGAATACAGAATTCTTAAATAACATCAATAATAGTTTGTGTAGAATCTTTTGGAAATACTGAAGGCAGATAGGTATACTAAGGTTGTGGTCAGGGCATGCAAGACAGCAAGGCCGATCCGCCACGCACCATTAGCCTTTGAACGTTGTGATTTGAATACGAAAGCACCATTAAGTGCTGTAAGATCGTAAACAATACTTAATGGTTTGACACAGACGCAATAGACCAACCACCCATCGAACGTTGCTTTTCTATTTTCATTGCACTCTGTTTTAATAGATTGTTGTCAGAAAATAAATTTCAACGAAATTCTTGATCTGTAGCAGTTTCTATATCAAATGTAGGAGATACATTTTTATCTTCGTTTCTTCCATAGACAACTAACTACTAAAACCAATTTTAGAAATTTTAGAAATCTGCTTCAACATATAATGTAAGATAAAGATGTACTTTGTGAACGAAATAAAAACATTTGTATTTGTATATTGTATTTGTTAGTTTCTACAGGTATTGTATTAAACTATAGAAACTTGTAATTCATATTTAAAACACAATCATGATATCCCGTTATGATGCTATTAAAAATATTGTTATGTTTGGCATCAAAGGCTAGATGGGCGTGGTGTGCTCTATCGTTTACGAGCAATGAATTTAATGATAGCTTCATACCAAATTGAACATAAAGTATGCCCTCTTCCATAAACTTGTCTTTTGCAGCACACCGTTCGCCCCAGCTCACCAAGCACGAGAGTTCCTAAGCCGGACAATAAGGGCAGTTATGGCTCGTGGTGCTCGCCAGCCGTCTCTCCTATACGGGAACAGCAACCGTATGTGCTTTAAAACTAATTTCGACCGTAACTACATTTTTCTCGAAGCAATATTCAGTTGAATTATGTTTTCTTTTCACAGGGTTATTCGAAAGTCGAGTCTTGAATTAAAGACGGATGTCAAAGATGAGTAAGTGACCTTAGCTAGTTTTGTATACGGTTTAGATTTGTGTGTTTAACAGCAGGGTCAACTTTTTAACAGGTCATTCCAGTTACAAAAGGTGCAGCTCTACAAAGACTCTCCAGCCATTAAACACCAGATCTCAGATGAAGTCCGGATCGCTGCTACGGAGCTTGCTGAAGTTGTCAAACAAACTGCTTCAGAATTGGAAGATCTCAGGAAGTCTTTGAGCAGAAAAAGTTCTTCAAGCAAGTACGTAGAATACTTTGGGTGCTTCTAAAAGTCTTTGTTACCATGCTGCACAAGTTGCTGACACATTTATCTATCAGATTTCCCTTTTCCACTTTTCTTCACGTGCTGGGCTGCGGATCTAATTACGATTGGAGACTTTACTGAAGAGCAGTGGAGATGATTTTTTACAAAACTGTTTTCAGGTCAACTACTAAAGGTGATATCACACCAGAAATAGACACTCCACAGAGTCCAGTGCCAAGCTCACCCGTACGTTGTCAGAAAACAAAGGGTATATCGAAACTTTGCAATATTTTCGAATTGGTCCGACCTATTGACCCACAAGGTAGGTAAATATTATAACAAACTTATATAAACGAACCCACTAAATTGTCTCTGTTGGGTGCCAATTAACTACGAAAGTTGGCACCCAACGTTATATAAGAAAATAAAATAATAACGAAACAAGAACTAATTGACACTTTTCGTGTCAGATCTCTAATAAAAATAAATGTCTCGCATTACACTCATTTTGATAGATCAGCCGTCTTTCGTTTTTTTCCGATTCGACCATCTCGAGTCATCCGTAAACTGTCGTTTTTCAAAGTAGATAGACCTGATTGCCCGTGAATCATTATTTCTAGGTCAGATATACATCAGCTGGCTACTCCTGGTGACATTTTGCTACAGCTACAACGCCTGGTGTATACCCCTCCGCGCAACTTTCCCCTACCAAACCCCTGACAACGTCGCGATATGGATGGTCGTTGACTACTTTTGTGACCTGGTGTACCTGATAGATGTAGCGATGGTCAAACCAAAGCTGATGTTTTTGCATGAAGGGTTCTGGGTCGATGACCCTTCTACAACGAGGAAGAACTATAGGAGGAAAGCGCAATACAAGGTGAGAATTGATCGTAGGGTGATTATAATCTGAACAGGATAAACGTATCTGTGAATTATGGATCCTTTGTTTGCCTTATCAAGTTCCTTATGCCGGCCACACACACTACGGTCCACTGGAGAGCTCTACATGTGCAGATATGCCTGCGCTGTTAGAACGGAGCGTGTGAGGAATAGACCTGTGCTGGTTTTTAAAACTACGCAGCGACCGACGCAAAATCGAAAATCAGTTCTTTTGAGTGTGTCACTCAAAAGAACTGATTTTCGGTAACGCAAAAAGAACTGAACACCGCTTCGGTACACCGGAACGTCTTTACACCCTTACAATACAACGTGCGGTAACCTTTCTCAGTAACCTTTCTTGTGCTAAACTGCACAGGTAACCTCTCCGGTAGACCGTTGCGTGTATGGCTTACATTAGTGAGTTACCTTACGTCCAAAAAGTAAATTGATTGTATTCTTTTTTCCAGTTTGACGTGATATCACTTTTACCACTGGATGTCCTTTACATCTTCTTTGGACCTGAGATGGTGATCCTACGATTCCCAAGGCTGTTTAAACTGCAAACGTTCTGGGAGTTTCATCAGGCTATGGACCGCGTATTATCATCTCCATATGTGGTGAGTTATAATAAAAGTATTGGCAGGTATCGGATAGCAACGGGGTTTTTTTTAATATCTTTATTGGCTTTAGTTTGGTTGGATATGAGACCTGAACAAATGCGCTGATGTTGCTGATGATAGTTGATACTTTTTAGTTGGCCAACACAGCCGTATGGCATGTATTACAACTTCTATTTCAATATGTATAAAAACATAAAAAATACCGAAAACTTCATACTGAATTGAATTTTAAAATTTATTTTGTGATTTAATGAACTAGTGCTAGTAGTTTTACTAGTGGTCCGCCCCAGTTTCGCACGGGTATATTATTTTATTTTACTCAGTGATAATGTAGCTTTCTAACGGCAAAGAATTTTTGAAATCAGTCCAGTAGTTTTTACAAATGTAATGTTTACAAAATGTTGTTTGTTTTCTGGTTTTTCTAGGTCCGAATCGGTAAAACCCTCTTCTACATTTTCTTCCTGATCCACCTGAACGCTTGCGCCTACTACGCAATGAGCGTCTACATAGGCCTCGCTACAAACGGTTTCGTGTACGACAACGAAGGGCATGCCTATATCCGCTGCTTCTACTTCGCGACGAAAACCGCCACGTCTATAGGAAAGAACCCTAAGCCTGAGAGGACCATAGAGTATCTGTTCATGACCGCTGCTTGGTTAATGGGGGTGTTTGTGTTCGCGTTGCTGATTGGACAGATCAGGGATATTATTGCGACGGCTACTAGAGCTAAGGTGAGTTTTTTTGACGCGTGTTCGATTCCCGCCTCGGAACAAATGTGTGTACGATCTGCAGACATTTGTTCAGGTTCATCTATGTATTGTGTTATATTATGTATATCAGTTATCTAGTACCCATAACACAAGCTCTGCTTAGCTTGGGGCTAGGTAATGCTGTGTGAATTGTCCAGCATTATTTATTTTATTTTATTTTGTCGTAGGGATTTAAAAATTATCCTAAAGCATGTGTCACATTTTTTTTATGCGGGTAAGTCTCCTTTTAATAATAATAGCACATCTTTTTAATGGGTTCAAAACTGACGGACAAAACAACGATCAAACATAAAAAAGTTATATACAGTACAGCGGAACATAGAACCTCTATTTTTGAAGTATGTTAAAATGTATCAAAAATGCTCGCAGGACCACAAGTCCTCACACCAACATTCTGAAACTTCCACAGGCGGAATACCGTAAGAAAGTGGACAGCTGCATCCGCTACCTCCGCCAGCTGAACATGCCGGCTTGGCTGCAGTGGCGCGTCACCTGCTGGTTTTACTACACATGGAGCAAGCAACGGTGTTTCGGTAACACACACTATTTTCTAGTAGATTTTACAGATGTACCTATAGAAATAGTAAATGTTTAGGTATTTATGAAACAAAATATAAACGATATTATGTAAGTATATTACATTGCTTAAATTACTAATAATAAATTAAATATAACACAAAAAGATTACCGGCTCAGCTTTCTTTTTCAAAAAGGTCTCACTACAAATTGCTTAAAACATTAACCACCATTGTAAGAACACGCTCACTAAGAAGTATGTAGACTCAATAAAATATAGCCTGGATAGATTGTAGTCTTGATTTTCTCTTTTTTTTTTACCTCGACCATTAACTTACATATTGTGTTATTATGTTAAAGATCTCGGTCAATTTGTATCATCATTGCCAGCATCTATCACTCCAGTAATATATGCCTGACCAAATATTCTTAATTTTCCTCTGTCTCTGGTTTCGCGGCTCCACAGTCGGCCAGCTACAGTTTTTATGTCATGGGACTATCGTGCTTTGGGTCTTCCTGATTTTCGGCTTCCTAGGCAAGGTCTCCACTCTATAAGTTTTCAGCTCCATAGCTCCATTCCGTCAGTTTGCAGCTCCATCAATTTGTATAAAATATATTTAATATATATCCATAACCTATCTGACAGGGTGCATGGTTACTTAAAAAAATTGTATTTTTCATAATATTGTAATAACTCAAACTGAATAACTTTATTTCTTTAGGCTTATAAAATAAGCACTAAGACAAGTCAAGTTTTATACCTTAAACAGCTTTATAAATAGTAACTACTAGGTACTCCATGTATAGTTTGAGCAGAATTATTAAAGATTTCTGTATATTTCAGATGAAGAGAAGATTTTAGATTCATTGCCATTCAATATGAAACGAGACGTAGCGTTGGCTGTTCACATGACGACATTGAGCAAGGTAATAATAATAATTTCTAATATCTCGTAGTAAATCTTACTAAAAGGTTTGTGTAGGTACCCTTATATAGCCTTAGGTATCCTACTGACACAAAAGTTTCCTAGCTCGTTTCATAATCGCTTCTCGGTGTGCCATGGCTCCTCGTACTGTCGGTTGGGCTGCTCAGAAGAAATTGGACAAAAAAAAAGTTGAGAGGTGTCAAGGGACACCCGGATGGAACGAAGCTCCTTTCTATAAGAGAGAGACAGACAGAGGAACATGCACACGCCGCACGGCTTACAATAGCTTACTATAGCAAAAAGTGTCGTTACAACTTTTCGTGAGAATTTTTTCCGTCCAGCCCCCTTTTACAACGCGCGATAAGGAACTTAGTTCCAAAACTTAGGTTATGATTACTTGAACTAGAAATGTGCGGCTGACAGTACTTTCGCTACTTTTCTGTTAGAATACTCAAACTGGGACGAATCAGGAACGTTTTCAGCATAAAATTTGAGTTCCTTGACCTCCCACTGGATTCAGACCAAAGTGGGACGACTCAGGAATAACTCGAAGTCACACAGCCTTGTGGTGCCGGTTTAGAATTTGCACCACTCCAACTCTTCTTATGGGTTTCGTAAGAGACGACTAAGGGACATACATCGGGAGGCGCGCAGCAGCGCCTCTTGCAGAATAGATCTACCAAGGAACTGCGATCCCCAACCAGCATGCCCAGCGTGGGGATTATGGGTATTATATATTATACCCCATGAGATAAAAGCCAATAAGGCGATTATCAGGGGAAGCCTGCGTCCAGAACTGAACCATTAAAGGCTGTTGAGGTCGTCCACATAGCCCTCATCATGGACGTCATGTAAAGTCGAATAAATGAGTAATGAGTCGAGTAAATGTTAAGTCGTTTTACATTTCGACCAACACCATCTGGCACTCATCTGGGAACACTCTGGGAACTGCTGGAAATTAAAACTCATTTACCTTTTAGGTGCAACTATTTCGCGACTGCTCTGAATCCCTCCTCCGAGACTTGGTGCTCCAACTGAAGCCAGTTTCGTTCTTGCCGGGAGACTTGGTCGTGAGGAGGGGAGACGTGGGTCATCACATGTATATTATTCAGTCCGGGCAATGCTATGTAAGTTGGTTTTTACTTTGGTGAAAGGAAATTTGCTGTATATTTTATTGTACCTACAAGACATCACAGCAACAGAAATGTTTTATATCAAACACAAACAAAAATGTTTTATTCCTGTATATCTAATAGCAATAACAACAAAAGTGTTTTATATCTAATAGCAACAGCAACAAAAATGTTTTAGATCTAATAGTAACAGAAATGTTTTATTCCTGTTGTATTATCTAATAGCAATAACAACAAAAGTGTTTTATATCTAATAGCAACAGCAACAAAAATGTTTTATATCTAATAGTAACAGAAATGTTTTATTCCTGTATATCTAATAGCAATAACAACAAAAGTGTTTTATATCTAATAGCAACAGCAACAAAAATGTTTTATATCTAATAGTAACTGAAATGTTTTATTCCTGTTGTATTATCTAATAGCAATAACAACAAAAGTGTTTTATATCTAATAGCAACAGCAACAAAAATGTTTTATATCTAATAGTAACTGAAATGTTTTATTCCTGTTGTATATCTAATAGCAATAACAACAAAAGTGTTTTATATCTAACAGCAACAGAAATGTTTTATACTAACATCAACATAAATGCTTTATCTTTTTATAAATCTTTTTATAAATTAATAACTTGTGTACCTTTTATATGTACACAAGTTATTAATAGGTTAGAATTAACGACATCAAGTGTATAAATAATGTAATACCTACGGTGGAAATAAAATTAAATGAAATTTATTACTGTTGTAGGTATAACAATATCTAATAACAACAGCAACAGAAATGTTTTATTGCTCTTGTAGATCTAATGTTTTATATCTATTGTACAAAATTTCAGACATCAAGTATACCGGATCGTACTTTTCTATGGTTAAAGTAAATATATTGCAGGATGGTATTTGTATGAGGCATGCCCTAAATGGGGATAGCCCCCATGTAGGGCGCGGGGGTGATTTCATGAATGGATACATTCATGAAATCATATTATGTTATTGACATTCATTATTATTATACTGAAAAAAAACTAAGGAAATATTTCTAAAATTCTTCTTAGTCAGATGAATGTTGTTGTACTACTAAACGGATCGTGCTGAAATTTTGCATTATGGTCTAGGCCTGGAATAAAGTATAGGCTACATTTTATACCTTAAATCAGTTATAATGTGATAGAAATAAACTTTAAACGTTTCTATAGAAAAAAACGCGTGCGAAGCCAAAATCCCTACTATTTTGGCTTGGCAAGCGTTTTTTTCTAAATTTTTTGTGATTTAAGGGATAAAAAGTAGCCGATATTTTATTCCAGGCCTTCTAGTTTATTAAAAAGTCATTGAAATAACATTATATAAATATTTTTTCAGGTAATGTCACCTGACGAAAACGAGGTTCTAGCAACCTTAAAAGAAGGTTCAGTTTTCGGAGAAGTGAGTCTTTTGGGGATCGATGGTCTTAGACGTCGAACAGCTACTGTGAGGTAAGTCTATTTGTAGTTTTAAAACAGGTACGTATTATTAAAGCTTACTCAGACATAAATCTATGCTTGAGTAACGCATATGGCATACAAAAGCAACGATTGATGACTAAGCAACCTTTCAAATGGCCTTAGGTACCTAAAATCGTTGAACATTTCATATAATGGCATAATGTTTTACCTAAAAGTGAATACTAAAGAGTAAAAAAAAATATTATACCTATATATTATACAAAAAAACATTGCGTTTTTTGACTCTCATCTCACCATCCTATAATTAGTCCACTGCAGGCCAAATCCTATCTCAACACAACTCTTGAATTCCGCCTTATTGGTTCGTGCTGCGTGCAGCCATTTTGCACCAATGGTCAAAAAAAGGGGGGAGGGGCTGTCCTTACTATGATATAATAGTGGCGTCCAACGTGGTACTAGTACCTATACAGGGTTATTGGTAAATTAGTAACACTACGTGAACTGCAGTTTCTGCCCATCATCACAAACACGTTTGTGAAGACGCCAAGTCTTAATTCTCAATCTAAGTATTGGAAATAGGTACTCCTCTCGATTCAATAATCGTTCGTTAAATAATCGGTTTTATTTGAACTTGAAATCGGCTCTGCCCTGAATCAAAAATAGGTACCTATGGGATTGGAAGATCGGTCTTTAGTAACTCGTGATGATGGCCAAAACCTGCAGTTCACGTAGTGTTACAAATTTATTAATAACCCTGTATATATTTACTCCAACAGGTCTCGTGGCTACTCAAATCTGTTCGCCTTATCCCGGTACGATCTAAACGCAGCGTTGGCTCATCACAAGGCTGCGGCTCAGATTCTGAGGCTGAGGGCCGATCAGATCATAAGGGAGAACGCTCAGAGGCAGATGAAACAGAAGCTGGTGGAGAAGGCTAGGAGGGCAGCTGCTGCAGGTAAAATTGGAGTTTATTTTAGGGAAATAAAGCTGCTGTTTGAATGGACGTTAATAAGAGTGCATTTTCAATGATTATTTATTTATTTATTATTAGGCGTAACGATAAAAGTTAACCCACATCAAAAACACTTGGCAAACGTAATGTAGGACACCCTCCGTCCAGGTGGAAAACTACCAGACATTATATACACAACGAACACACTTATTTTATTTGAGTTTATTTGCATAGTGGAAACTAACGATAGCTTAACCTGTACCCGTCTTCCCTGCCCTAGGGAACGCGAGCGCTACCTTTAGCTACCTTGATTAACCAACAAAAGCTCAGTAGGTTAAATAATATTGATTGACTGATTATCTACCTTCTAACGTAGGTAACGAAGACCGGCCCAGCTCCAGACGACGGCGGTCTTCCAACGCCTCCAGCCTAAAGATGGATGGCAGGAGGCATCGCGCTCACAGCTCTACGTCTAAACGACGGCTCTCCATACTCTCCGAGGATAAGGTGAGTGGTGACGTCACACCATATTGAGAAGATAAACGTTAAAACTACGCAGTCGAGATTTTCGTGTGTGATAAGCAATTTTTACAACCGCCAGTCTTAATCGATTGATTGACAACTAGTGGTCCGCCCCGGCTTCGCACGGGTATATTCTATAGCTTATGTTCATCACGGATAATAAAGGATTCTTATGGTGAAAGAATTTTTCAAATCGGTCCAGTATATAATAGTCAGGTGGGCGAAGGTTCGCCTTCGACGCAGGAGGTTGCGAATTCGATTCCCGCCTCGGAACAAATGTTTGTACGATCCGCATATATTGTTCAGGGTGATCTAAAAATATCTATCTATTGTTTTAAATTATGTATGTATAT
Source organism: Eupithecia vulgata (assembly GCA_946478455.1). Taxonomy (NCBI): domain Eukaryota; kingdom Metazoa; phylum Arthropoda; class Insecta; order Lepidoptera; family Geometridae; genus Eupithecia; species Eupithecia vulgata. Next base: position 3,914,743 of record OX297862.1, on the reverse strand, counting down.
CAGTTATCTAGTACCCATAAGGCTAGATAATATAGGGCTAGATAATGCTGTGTGAATTGTCCAGCATTATTATTTATCTTGTGTTATTCTTTGAAATGCTACCTTCAAGATAACTCAGTCGGAAGGCTCTTATCGTGGTGACGGATTGATATTTAACGCGGAGAAAACTTTAAAAGTGACCTATTAACTACACTTTGTATAACGTTGACACCTTAGTAAACTGTATTAATATTCGCTCCGCTATAATTGAATATGAGCACAAATAAATAATTTAAGTTGGGATGTCATCTTTTTCTTTGGTTCAGTAGGACTACTTTGAAAATAGAACGTAGTTGACGGATGACGTTGGATCGCATAAAATAAAGACCGGCCAAATCGTTCTTTCGATAACCAATGAAAATGAGTCAGATATTTATCACTTACATGTTTCTGCCCGCGGCTCCGCACGCGTTGTGTATAAAAACGTTTAAAGGTTATTTAAATTCTATGGGAACTGATTTATAAAATAAAAGGTAGTTTTATCCCAGGAATTTCAGCCCGATCCGGTAGTTTTGGCGTTTAGAAGTAACAAACATCCATCTAAACGTCCAAACTTTCGCATTTATAATAATATAAATGTGATGGATCCGAAATGAAAGGTGTAAGCCACACGCCCAAAGCAAGTAGCAAGCACGTTGTTCGTTTCGTGCGATCGACGTCATCCGTCAACTTCTTTCGTTTTTCAAAGTTGACATCCAGATTAAAGGCAGAAACCAAAACCAGGAAGTAGTATTTGAATATTTGAACAGGCAGGTACGTAAATTTTATTTTGAATAGTGTCATCTTTTTCTTTTCGCAGCGAGTATCCAACTCGTCTTTACCACAGCCAGGAGGCTCAGCTCGGACTGTGGAATGGTTGCGGCACAGCCAGGACTCGAGCCCACGACTCGCTCCCCCTACGCCAACGACTGTACCGACTATTGTGTTCTCTTCGGAATGAAATCTATGCAAAGTGCAAATACTATGCGATTTTATACTTAGTAATTATGTCTTAAAAGTGTATTTTTGTTTGACTGTCGCTCAAGAAATCTTCAGCAATATTGGATGTCAAAGATATGTGTTAGATTTTAAACTTCTTGTGTCAACTAAGGTCAGAAGATCTGAGATTTGAATTTTACCTAACTTAATTTAAGTAGGTAATACTTTTACAATGAAATTAATCTAGTCGTGATGGTGTTGTTCTATTTAATATTTTAAGATAATCGTGTATACGTGTGTATTAGTACTAAGTTTAAGTAGTCGTTTGTCATTCCTTATTACATAAATAAATAATTCCACGGAAAGTTAATTAATTTCCCAAAAAATTTCGATTTTGGCAGGATTCGAACCCGCGCCTACCGATCTGTACGGGTGCACTCTAATCAATTAAGCAACGTAATCGATCGCGTGCTTCGTCGAAAATCTTTGGGAACTCTAACGACTCGTTAAATTCGTCGTCGGGAGCTCCACCTACAGAGGAAACATAGAAGTTATCCAAACCTGCTCAATGACTAAAGTTACGTTTAGTACGGTTGACGACAGGGGTCGTATTTACTTTAAACTTAGGGTTTGGTTTATAATCTGTAACTCAATAATCGTAACTCGCTCTGGGGCAACTTTCCACGAATAAAAAAAATACCAAAATAAAAAATAACTAATTACCAAAGTATACCTACGTAAATAACTGAGAGTTGGCGCGCTCCTCTTTTGTACCTATTTTCATATAGAAATTTCGTTTTGTATGTACCTACGTTCGTTACAATTATAGAACGAAAACGGAAATTAAGTTCGAAGTTGAGCTGCTTTTTCACTTTGGAATGATGATGATTTGCAATGATTTTGCATTCTACTAGCCACTGAAATTTTAAAATAACCATTACATAATTTTTTTTACAATGGTGTACCTAAAATACTTGTTCGAAAGTAGCTACACGTTAAATTTTATGGCCGTTCTTCACAACTACGTATGTTAAGAACTAGAGTAGGTCTCCACTATCGACAAATTTGTGACGTCAGCGTGGTTAATTAATAATTAACCACGCTACATTGTACACGTACAAATGTAAGAAAAAACAAACGAGAATCGCGCCAGCTTTTATAAATTTATTGGAACCTATTTATTACCTAGTTGTTAGAATAATAAAAATATTACAGCAAGATATCAGCTTTACGATCATTTCAAAATGTTAACTTCCAAACACATTTCCTTATTTGCCCAGCCTTCCCCTATTTGCCCCTCGCTCCCCTGAACCACTGATCCAATTCCACGTAAATAAAAACGTTGGAATTCGTCCTTTAACAAACAACTGCATTAATTATACGAAAGTTGCGTGCATCAATGTGACATTATCGAAGCGAAAACATACAACTCAGACGATTTTCACCTTTATGAAGTCGCAATAAAACCTAAACGAGTAGGAAATTGAATTGTAAGCAAATGAAAAGTTTCACGTCGAAAATTGCAGTGGAGGTACTTCCGTGTTATTTGATTAGTAGTTTGTTTACAGTTTGCGAGGGTGAAGGTAAGGGCAGACTGATGCCAGTTTCTTTCTAAATAGAACCTTGGACCTACGAAATTAGGTTGGTAATGGATATATTGAAAATATAGCCAGGTTAAAGCAAGCCTAGATCGAAAAACTACAAGAGTTGGGGACGCTTGCGACTGATATTTATATGGATCAGTTACCTATAGATTGTTTGCAACAGTCTGCAGTAAGCTCAATTGTTTCAATTGTAAATACTAGTTCTTTAGATGAATGGATGGATAGATGGATTTTTGTTGCTCAATCACGCCAGAACGGCTAAACGGATCTTTATGAAATTTAGCACAGAGATAGATTATAGTCTGGAATAGCACATAGACTATATTTTATCCCGGAGTTCCCACGGGAACGGGAATTACGTGGGTGCAACCGCGAGGCGCTGCTAGTTTGTTTATATTATCTGATTGTAAATATCTTTGTTAATTTACATGAGTTTAATTTTTTAAAGAATTAACTAGTTAATATAACGCTTGTAACGCTGTGGTTAACCCCGATATGTACAAATAAATAAATGAATAATCTGTATGAGGACTACCGGATGTAGTTTATATTTGTATTTCTAGTAAGAAATTTATTGAAAATATAACGTTTTTCTATTAAATTAATCACGAACAGAGAATAAACTTTCATAAGACACACTCCGCCATATATTTTTCCCCGTTTTTGCAATTTTTTTTTCGTCAAGGTAATCTAAGCCAAGTTACACCTACTTATATTTTTTTTATTCCTCACATATAATTTTACGATTATTAGAAAATAGACATAAAACCAGATTCAACGTTACTTCTTTATATTCAAGAAAATTACACAGAAAGAAAGTTCGTTCCACAAATATTAGGTCTGCCATTACAGACTTCATTGATAGCGTGCTGCTGATTCGCTGTTTTATTGAAATAAACACGGAGACTATGAAGTATGAACGATGGAAAATCTGAGAAAACATTATAAAATACTTCGAAATGTTCATGATTATTTTAATAATAAAAAATGATCGATTTTAAAAAACACTTGCTAATCCTCTCGGGGTCCAGAATCCAACCCCCTTTCGGCTTAGTATACATACATACAACATGGCGTACTACAGGGTGCCATGTTATTACTTCTTTATTTTTTCTTCCGGAAAATAAAGTACCTAGAGTTTGTTTGTTCTTCCGGAAAAATATAGTAAAGAGTGCTAAACGGTGACGTGTCATAAGCCGAAAGCAATTTTACTTCTAAAATATATTTGTTCTTCCTCTTCTCGTTCTTTTATACGCTCACAATAATCATCATGTAAGAGAACATGGATAAGAAGAAAAGAAGTACTTATTAATAAAATTTTAACAAAACTGTTATAAATATCTGTGCAAAGTACCATCTGATTTCCTGTTTAATACCGTTTTCCCCCTAAACTATCAATCGCAAGATTTTTTTATCATCATCACCGTATTAAATAGTAGAATACCAAGGGAACCTTTGGTATAAATATCCTAATTAAAAGTAATCAGCAAAAACTTTATTTTTGCGCGATTAATTCATCAATTCAAATAATTCCTTTGTTTCCTCGTGACATAACCTGTCATAGAAATCTCTTAAACATTTAAAAACTAAATATTATTCGAAATTTTTTTGTTCAGTGTGTTTTATTTATTACCAAACCTACATAAATTTATTGCCAAAGGTTACATTAAAAAAACAGTTTAATAAATAGATTAAATTATACCGCAACGTGTTTTCGAGACTGTACCAGTAAGCAACGGAACCAACCCTTAATAATTATGGGGTAAGTAACTCGATCCAACCAGTTGATGCTCAGTCTGCAATCAGCCCCGCTCGCGATTCATCCCTTGGAGAAATGGAAAAACTTTATATCGATTCTGATTACTTTAAGGCTAATGTTAGCTAATAACTATGAGTTTTAAAGTTTTGTTAATACTTTAAGGACTTTGGAGTTATTGATACGATTGCTGAGGATCCTGCTGGAAACCAACTTTGACTTTTCAGGTAAGTAAAGTAAGATAAACATAATTAAGCATAAGTACCTACTAATAGTGTATCAGTTATCTATAACACAAGCTCTGCTTAGCTTGGGGCTAGATAATGCTGTGTGAATTGTCCAACATTATTATTATTATAATGCAGATAAGCACGGGTACTTAGAAGTATAGGGTAAGAATGTGAGTATAGAGACAAACAAATAGATTACATATAAAAATGAACAAATAGACAAAAACGATAAGTGGTAGAATCAAGAGAACAAAGAACAAGGTGAATAAATTATGTAGAGCTTAAAAATTTACTATTCCTGAAAACTTCCAAGGCAATTCAAAAGGTGACCTGCAAACAACACATTAATCCGAGAGTTTTATTCTAAATTATGTATATCAATGGTGTAACACTAAGATATTTACCATAACTTGTGTTATTTTGAGCTTTCAAATATTTCGAATCTACCAGCAGTAGATGAACTAAGATTCCAAAATACAATATAGAAAATCTAATTTTAGAGACCATTCTTGTGACTGAAGGTAAAAAACTTCGAAACCTCAAGCTCTAAGAGTCACTAAGAGTACATTCATAACCATCCTCCGTTGGTACTTAGTCTGGTAAAAATGATCCAAAATCGGTTTAAGTTATAATTCTTTGCTTTATCATCAGAAGCATACACGTCATTTAGTAGCAAAATAATCGTTAATTTCATTATTTCTGTGGTCGTAAAGCTGAGGCATTGTAAGCTCGCGTGACCACGGCTGCTATTAGATATCTATTTCACCGTAATCAAATCTGAGCTGGCTGCCATTAGACCGAAACGTATAATTTGTTTTTTTTTGCCAAAAATAATAAATTACATTTGTGGCACGAGATTTTGCAATCAACATTAGAATGGTCATAATTTCAAAAGCTCTACAAACTTTCGTTATGCTTATAACTTTGGAAGAGCTTTCAAGTTTTAGTAGAAGGTCGTAATTATTGCCTACTTTTGCAAAACTTGAAAGATTTAATGCCTACGAGCTTTTGTAGAGGGTCTACGTAATTCCGTAGAGGGGTTACGCGTTTTCGTAGAGGGTCTACGTAATCCCGTAGAGGGGTTACACGTTTTCGTAGAGGGTCTATCACGTCTAGTCTTAGAGGGTACCTTGTCACTTTTCGTAGATTCGTATTTCGTAGTCTATTCGTAGAGCGTGTATGTAGATCTACTAACATTACAAACTTTTTCAGCTTTGATTTTATTCTACGTTAAAATGTTGCTTTTATATCTATACTTTTATTATAAATGCGAAAGTGTGTTTGTTTGTTTGTGCTTCGTTCACGCCCTAACTAAGCAAACATTCGACTTGATGTTTGGCATAGACTTAGTTAATGGAGAGTAACATAGGATAGAACAACATATGTACATACATAACATATTTTATAAACATAAATAACCTTAGGTAAACAACGCGTGTAAAGCCGTGGGCAGCAGCTAGTAAATAAATAAAAGGTCTAGTGCGTCTCGGACCAATCGAAAAATGCATAACCCTAAATTTGTAGATAAGACGCTCAAAAAAATTATTTGTGCTATTAATTTTTTTTATCAATAAACTACTCTGCTCTGCTACAAGATCTTGCTTCTCATCAAATTTTATGACTGTAGGTCAACGGGAAGTACCCTATACGATTTGTGTTCATGTGATCACTTGGAAACTCAAAAAAAATTGGGCATAAACGGCTGTAACTTTTGATTGCATTGACTTAGTAATTACGGTATAATGGCTCCAAGAAGTTACGGACTTGAGTATTTGATGTTAATTACAACCTCCACGCGGTCCTGAGAAAAAAGAGTTGACAGACGGACAACAAAGTGAAGAACAGAACCCTACAAAATAAGCAAATATTACTAATATAATTTAAATAAATAACATGATAACTTCCAAAGAAACAACTCCACTTGTAGCCAAACTAAAGTAACAAATGTCAAAAAGCCATTAATTTGTTGTAACTGTAATTTTTAACATCCACGCGATGCACCCCTGCATTGCATGCCGTGATCAGCAACATGAATAATTCTTCGGTAATGAGAAGCTAACCGATGCCAACGTTATGAAAGTCCGACTAAGGTTAAGTTATACATTCGTGTAGAACTTGTAGTCCAAGGTATGGAACTTTTACTTGATTGTTTAAAAAGTACATACCAAGTTAGAAGGGTATATTGGTTGCTGCTGAAATAACAGGCAAACGATACTTAATATAACATCTTTGCCTCAGATAGGTTGAGGGCAGTTGAAATATCTCACAGGACACAGGTGTCCTGTGTGTGTATTCCTGTGTTATGGTTGCGCGAAGTGGTCAAAGAAAAAACTTTTTACGCTGATGATTTCGGCGCCATGTTTTGTAGATTTAATGGCAGAACACTATGCAATCGCCAAACATGTAGATCTCTTTAATTCTATTTTTGAAGGCTTTAAGCTTTCAAGTATTATTTCTGTTAAGGCTAAGTCGAAGATATTCAAATCGTCCTTCAATTTGGCCATGTCAACCTTGGATGAACATCAGTACTTATCAGAAGGAATCTAATGATCGCATTTGTCTTATAGTACATAGGTACATTTATACCGAGTGCTTATTCTTGAACTCAGGTCCAATCTGAAAACTTTATTCTTTTGGGAGAATTTAATCTTAATCGTGCACAGCAGGATTGGGATCCGGTTTGGGGTGAATTTTATCAAATTAATGGTGGGAAGCAGCTAAAGGCAGGCTTGATGCATGACTATACCTATAAGAATCAGGGGAAGACCTTTACCCAGCTGTGGGATGAAACAGGTTAGGTTATGGACTAAAACATAGTCTCTCATTGCAACACCCGAAATGGTTTCATATTGTGTGTATAATCTACTAGTTGCAGTCAAATATGTCGTCACAAATTTACCATAATATGATGCAATAAATAAATGAAATGAAGTCGATTTTACTTTGGAAATACAAAATTTACAAATTTAAATCTAAATAAACAGCTTTTCATGATTTGAATTGGATTTGGGCTCAAGATAGAATGGTTTTCAAGAGTAACCACCCAAGTAAATTTATGCACCCTAAAAGCTCATATTACAAAGCCAATGATGTCATTGAAGAGTCGCGATAACCACAGACAAATAGTCTACCATCACGGTAGGACCGGTGAAGCTCTGTGGTCGTTACCTTTATCTGATCATACCTAACGGAAGGCATTGCTTATCATTAGCATACCATGGTCGTGGAACGGATTTTGGCACAGATTTGAGCCCCTTCTAAAGGTGGAAATGTAGACTATTTTTATTTTAATTTCAATGTCATGGTTAAGGCAGAAAATACCAAATCTAAGTATGATTTAGTATGTCAAGGTTCCAAGTGAAGTTCTTGATAGCTTTTTTCGTGCCTTACATTTCATGAACTAGGTTTATATTTAGACCTAAACGTATTTATAATTCTCTATGAGAATTTAATAATGACCAAAAAAAAATCGATTACGGCAGGATTCGAACCCGCGCCTCAGTTAGAAGAGCGTACCCGTACCTACTGACGTACGGGTACGATCTAATCAACTAAGCAACGAAAATCTCTGGGACCTCTTACGACTTTAGCATCGTTAGTAGTTTTTAATTACTAAAATAATTACGAAAATTTGATAATGACCCAAATATTTATAACCCTGAGTCCGTCCCTGGTAACAAACCCCCAATTGCGGTTAGAAAACCATTCATCATAGATACCTGCTTTGGTAATGTAAACGTTTACCTAATCCATTGCCGATCGGTAAATATTTGGATGGTTTCTAGGCATTTATTTAGATTAATAGTTGTTTTGGGGAGTGGCTAGAGGGTGCCTATCTTTTGATATTGTAACTATGACCAAATAAATAACCAACATTGGTTGGTTTGTTTATTTAATAAAAATAGGGAACTAAACAGCCTTTTATTTTACGACCTGTATAGCGTAGTAGGCAAATATCCGCCTGTGAAGCAGAAGGTTGCGGATCGATTCCTTGCAATGTTATTTTAGGTATTTTTAAGTGAAACTATGGTAAATTGGTAGGATAGGAACCAATCTCAAGATTGTTCGGAGTGGAAAGATTTTTGCCCAGTAAAGGAAGGCAATCTATACTAATATTATAAATGTGGGAGAATTAGGCTAGAGAATTAGAATTAGACCTGAACGAAGTGACAGGAGACTCCCGCTCTGTATCGTTAGAATCATCAATCTATTATGAATTAGCGAAGATATCACCAAAATTATTGTAGCAAGTCGTGATTTTTAAAAAGAATTGTGGTTATTTTTGTCTTGACGAGATAAATGGGCTCGCCTTGCCTCGTCACTCTGAAGGTGATAGCTGAAAATCAGTGTTTGCTCCTAGAGCAATATTATCACTGAGTTATTACCCTTTTGCCACTAAATAAATAAATATAAATAATAAATAATGCTGGACAATTCACACAGCATTATCTAGCCCCAAGGTAAGCAGAGCTTGTGTTATGGGTACTAGATAACTGATATACGTAATATTATACATTACATAGATAGATATTTTTTATTATACATAGAAAACACCCAGACCAACGGAACAAATTTCTGCAGATCGTACACAAATTTGTTCCGAGGCGGGGATCGAACCCGCAACCTCTTGCGTCGCAGGCAGACTCTCGCCCGCTGCGCCACTGAGGTCGTCATCGTCAGCCACTGCCACATACTCGTATATTTGGTGATGATAATCAAGATTTTATTGCCGGCCTTATGTGAAAAGTGCCTCTTCATCACTGTTTTTACTATTTTATATTTAAATTGTTTACTTTTTGATAAGTAAAAAACCAATTTGTATGTGTGTGTTTCAAGTGACAAATAAACTATTTACTTACTTACTAACTTAAATGAATACCCTTGGAAATAATTTTATTTCGGTCCAATTCGAGATTATGCTCTGTAAAAAAGCGAAAGAGTTTTTGAAATCGGTCCATAATTGAGGGAGAAATCGATTAACATACATACATAAAAAACAAAAACACAGTCGATCATAAAACCTCCTCCTGAAATCAGTAAAAAAAGTTTAATTAATTTTAAGAGTAAATACCCAGAAATCTTGGCTACTTCAGGGCTAGATGCTGGTGGGTGAAATTTCGAGCATTAACAATAAGTAGGCCACACAAAAAAAAAAAAAAAATATTTATTCCAATTTTTACATGGGTTTACATGGGTTTACCCATACACAATAATGCAACTAGGCAAGATTTGGGCTTTACCTAGTTATGCTAAAAATTGGAATGTATTTTCAGTATGGGACGTAACAAAGAACCTGAACTCCCCGTCAGCAATCCTGTCGAGGCCAAGAAGCATCGCGACGAGTCCTTTGGACATTTGAAGAATGGGTACTACAATCGGGCGCTTAATGCGTTAAATAAGGTAGGCATCTACCTAAGAGCGACTTAATTTTATCAGGGCTAATGTAGGTACATTAGACGACCTCTGTGGCGCGGTGGGCGGAGGTCCGCCTGCGCCGCAGAAGACAAAAAAAAACAAAAAAAGACAAATATTTGTACGATCTGCAGGTATTTGTTCCGGGTGTTCTGGTTTTCTATGTGTAATAAAAAAAGCTATCTTTGTAATGTAGGTATAGTATTACATTATGTATATCAGTTATCTAGTACCCACACAAAGCTCTGCTTAGCTTGGGGCTAGATAATGCTGTGTGAATTGTCCACCATTATTTATTTATTTATTACACTTGGGAAAATTTTGGTAATTTTTTGTAGTTTTTTAATTGTTTCGAAGTTCTTTTACGGGATAAATATACACATGATAGCTAGACAGATTTGGGGAAGGCCATGTTGGGAAGAGTGATGAAATAAATAGGAAAGTAACAAAAAGTTGTACAGCAATATGGTCCTGCACTTCATTACATTGGTACCTTCGAAAACTCAAAGAGGTGCATTCACATCACACACTTAAGCTTTCGTCATTCGTGATCATTCAAAAAGTTGTAGAGCACACCACATGCTCCCTCCAGCTCGATCCGAACACCACTAGTGTGAACGTAAAGTGCCAAACACATGCAATCACCATGACGACCACGGCTAGGGCGTCGATACTGACGCCTCTTCACACGCCTCACATGTTACGTAACCTTCGCGAAATTCCACCATGGAAAGCACCGACAACGCAAAGGCCCAAGCCAGGTCCATCCTAGGACCTACCATCGACGCTGGATACCTCCAGAGCTTCGTCAGAGTCGGTATCGATGACGAGGAAGAGGAAGAAGAACCAGTTGCAAAAGCCACCATCAGCAAGCGAGCTCCAGCAGGCAATGAGGAAACCGTGGAGGAAAGAGTTAAAGATAGGAAAGAATCTATCAAGCCGAAGCGAAGGCGTGAGAGAAAGCCGAAACGCGAACGCCGACGTCGTGAAGAAGAGCTTTACACTGATAAGGATCGGGCTGCGGCGGTTGTCATGGGCTCGAAGGATATCAAGGCGTCTATGATACTTAAAGACAAGGCTGAGAGAAGTAGCTCACTGCAGATCCCTGAGGAGACAGATGGGGCGACGCTGCTGGCACTGGCCAGAGCTGAGATGATGCGAGAGCGGTACAGAACTGCTGTGCAGTTTGTCAATAAGGTATATAAAGGATAAGACAGATTCACGAATGTGTTCCTCTGAGAGTTTGTATGTGGCGTAGGTTTGACCTATAGGTGTGGTGTGACTCGCGATCAAGAGTTTTTTTTACTTAATACGTTGTTTTTTGGTAATGCAATTGTAGTAGGTACCTAAAGGAGTACAAGGGCTTGGATATGTTTTCAGAGATAATGTCTGTCTGTCCCTACCACAATTTAGCAGATACAGACAGTCTATGTTTGCAGTACACATAATAGACAGTTCAAAAAGCATAGTTGATAAACCTAGGTATTTAATTTTTTAAATGGTTAATATAACAATATTGTTTCAGGCCATAGAACTAGCTCCAGAGGAAAAAGCTGCCTACATTGCACGCAGCAAATGCTACCTTCTCCTTGGCGAGCCTCATTTAGCTCTGAAAGACGCTGAAACAGCTTTGAAACTCGACTCGAAGGACGCTAAGGCTTTGCTGAGGAAGGCAGAGGCTTTGTACTACTGCGGGGAGTTTGAAATGAGTCTGGTTCATTATCATAGGGGACTACGAGCACGGCCTGATCTGAGCGATTTTAGACTTGGTGTTCAGAAAGCACAGGTAAATAAGAATGCTCTATTAAGTAGGAAAACATTAAGATGGTAGGTATAGTAATATTATTATAAATAATAATACTAAGGTACTAACTAGAGTAGATTCCTTATATATAAGGAATTTTGGCTTACTGAAGTTTTGACAAGGTTTTTTAGATGCGAAGGTGGTGATAGCTAGATTCGATAAACCGATGTTTCTTGAAAAGTTGTCCAATTTCTTGATGAACAAAGCCCTGAGTTTAGATAATTGTCTCCGGGAAAACTTACTGTAATAAATTGGTAAGGTACTTACTTCTGTTACTCACTTCTAATTTTCTTCCAGGAAGCCATCGAGAACACAATAGGATCAGTAAAGCCTTCAGCCAAGCCCCCAAAGAAGAAACCCGAGCGCTCTTCATCAAAAGCCTCAAAACCAGCGCTAGGCCAGCTCATGTCCGACAAAATATACCTGGAAAACTTATTGAAAAATCCAGATCTAGCCATCGCTGATAAGAAGAACGGAATTGTCTTACAGCAAGCTGAAGAGGCGATAAGGTTCTTAGAGAATAGAGAAGAGTTCTGGAGACAGCAGCAAACGCAGTAGGAGCACGGCTTCAGACGCTGAAACTTGTGATGCTATTAAGTTTCTCCTGTTTCTTGCTTGAGTAAAGGACATAGCATACATATACATCCAGCACGGCAACCGCACGACAGCACAACAATAAAGCATTTAAATAAGTATGTGCTTATTCGTCATCTTCAGATACATTTTACAGTGATATAATTGCTTACCGTAAGCTTGAGCGAGTGGCCCGTGCTCTGTCCGCTATTTTATGCCATCACTGTAAATTTATCCAAAAGATACAATGTACGAATTTGAGCCTATTTAGAACGTAGTAGGTAGTTTTGTGCTGCCGGGCATTGGATCGGTCCAAATTGGCGACAACCTTTGGCACTTGAAAATAGGTTTATTTGTAGGTATTTAAGTAAAATTAACATTAAGTACTGTTTGTTAGTCCGTCGTGTTGTTTGCATTTAATATAGTTTTATGGCAATATTAATGTAAATTTTCATGACTTTCGTGACTTCATGATGAATGTTACTTAGGTACCTACTTGCTAAATGAGTGTGTAGAGATTATTTACCTATATAAATAGCGGCAATAAAATTATACTCACACATCCAGTATCTTTTGAAGTGAACGTAGTTTTATTTAAAACATCACAATTAAAATGTTAAAAATACTTTTTACTGTCACTTTATCTTCAATTTTGGCAAGTCTCGCAATGCTTCGAATCATTAACATAAAGATTGTCTACCATTGCTTATTACAGTTTTAATTCGGATTTCTTAACATTTTATTCAAAATATTTTAGGTATTGTCAGAAGCTAACAAATTCAATCCTTTTGGTGCATGCTTGAAGCTATTTAATCCAGCGGTATGATGTAATAAGTTCTTTATTTGGTATCAATATTAAGGTTATAAAATATTTTCATTAGACAAGTAATTCTTAAACCATGATATATATTTATTATTTATTTACAAATGTTTTAGGTATGTACTCAAATAAATGAATATTATTATTAAATTAATTATTAATAAATTGTAAGTAGGTAGGTAATCATGTTTTCTTAGGGATTTAGATTCTCTATATTTTTTTTGCAGGATTTAACAATATCATGTGCCGCACATACTCATGACTTTGTCCGTATTATTCAAGATTGTATCAAGGAACGACCCTACAAACAAAAAAACTTTTTCCAGAAAAATATTCAAAATGAGCTTTCGGTGGGTCATTTTATGTTTCAGGACATACATCGACGTACACCCCGTACTGACTGCAGGAACGCTCGCTGTGTAACGTGTTACACAGCGAGCGTTCGTGCAGTTTAGTATTCCTATGTGTCACGGGGAAAGAATCCGCTTGCAACGAGCAAATAGGCGGATGACGTATAATGCTCGTTGCAAATGATACATTAGGCTCCGTTACACCGATTAGTACCAGGTTTTAGAACTCAAAACCATATTTATTCGCATCTAAATTTCAAGACAAAACATGCCTTGGATTCTGTAGATCAGAGTAAATAAATAATACCCAATAAGGACAGAAGAAGCATACCTAATACCCAGCCGTGGATGTCAGCGGGCTAATGACGATGATGATGAATAATAAAAGTAGGTCTTGGATATAAGCTTCTTGATGTAGGTTGGGTACCTATATGTCGTGTCGATAAAGATTATGATTGAAAATGTCGCCGCTTAGATCACATGACAGATAAGTATGATCTAACCAGAGACAGCATGACATTTTACAATTATTAATTAATAATCTGTAGATCACTTACTTAGCTGTAGATTAGTGAGAATGAATAAATAAAATAAACTTCCTTCTTTTTGGTAAAATTCCAACTTCAAAAGTAAATTCCAGACTTGCGAACAAGCAAAATGCGTGACGGGAAAGTATGGGCTCCTCAATTCAAAAGGAGAACTCACCATGCAGAGAGCTAGAAAGCTTCTGAAGGATTTGGACCTTAAAGGAGATCTTATAACAAAGAAAGCTAATAAATTAACTTTGGATTTTTGCGTTAATAAAGATTACAGGGTGTTCCTTGCTAAAGATCCTCAATGCACGCATTGGAGTTATTTGAACTGTGTTTTTTGGGCGTACAGATTGGTAAGTTATAGCCATTTTTTTCCGATGTATGAAACTTACCGTACTTAGCCGTGTGGCTTAGAATTCGCACCACCCTAACTCTCGGGGTGTCGTAAGAGGAGACTAAGGGACATACACCGGGGGCGGGCAGCAGCTCCTCTAATCTCTAATAATCATTTTACCTTCCCAATTCTAGTCGTCTGAAAGTATCATATTTTGCTAACACTTTTTGTATTGGATCAAATTTATATAATCACTATACAATTTCGCTTCAGTGTACCTACAGCATCTACTATTTAACTTCTTATTATCTGTGGCATATACTAGATTTCCATAACCAATTGTAATTTTTCAGGTAAATCACGCAAACGAGGATCTACAATGGGTCGGGAAGTGTAAGACAATCTATGAAAACGTTAAAGCATGTTTCAGCAAAAAAGATTTATTCTATGATTTCTTATCGAAGGATTTTTTGAACAAGTGGCAAGGATAGTACTAACCGAAGGCTGCGTTGCATCAAGAGCAGAAATGACTGAACAGTGAACAGTGTCAATTATCAAAACCTCGTGAACACATCTTTTACGCAGCTTGTAGTAGGTTGACCATGTTCAACTATTTTCTGGATTGTACATATATACTTTTTATTTTATTATCTATACAAAGATACAATTAAGAAACAATACCCAGGCCTGACTTGGGAAGCCACATCAAAAAATGTGAATATACGTATATATGTATATCTACTATTTAAGAACTGAAACAAAAAGTCTTATATTTTTGAGAAAATTCGTTGCACAGACGGTCTCGCTAAAATAAAGATAAAATAAAAAACGTGTTTATAAAAGAAATAATTTTATTTGTTCCATCGGCCTCTTCTTTCGAGCAATCTAAACCAACAATTTTAAATTCAACACTCTCCAGTCAATCTTACATTAAAAATAAAATTATCCACTCATCCAACGGCACATTTCCAACTCTACTATGTATTTACAACAATATTTACACAATCACATAAATACTAAACGAGATTAGCATCTCGTGACATCGGAAAATAATTTCATAATCAGGAATATAAGGTCTATCTAAGCTATTCAAGAATTATAATAAAATATTTCTCATAATAGGAATTCTTAGCGATAGGGGTGTCATCCCTAATTGTCGACTAACGGTAGGTTACAGTATTCTGGTACCTACTACAATAAATCTAAACTTGACAATAATTCTTAAATAATCATATAGATATCAGCACAGATACTTAAACCGTATAGTTAATATTATATGAACCTTTTCTTTAAAAACAAAGACTTATTTTAACATTAAAAGTACTTACCAATATCTTAGCCAATAACTATAAATTTGAAACAGACATAATCTTATTTCACAAAAATTACACTGGAACTTCTTTCACACATCAAAATGTTTTGTACAAAATAAAACATTATGCGCGTATCTTACAGACTGTGTACTTCTAATACTGGCTATAAAAATCTACTTCATATTCGAGATACACAAAAAATCCTTAACGGAGATCATAGTGCAGCAATAAATAATAAACCACAGTGAAAATAACTCTACAACTCGTAAAACCTAAATTTCATCAATGGAAATACAAGTTACTTATAAGCAGAAGTACAAGGAATTTAATATGAAATATTTAAAAATCTTTCTAATCCATCATTTTAACAATATTCAGGTAGGTCAACTGATTTGAAAAATCTAAAGCATAATTCCAATTTCATGGTATTACCACAGTTTTAGGTTTTCCGGGACAGATAATTAACGGGAATAAAAAAATTATAAGACCACTTCGGGATCATACTCCATACAATAGCGAAGAAGATTCCAAATCAGTCCATAAGTGACGAGAGAACATACAAGAAAAATACCCAAACATAGAACCTTCTCTTTTCTTTTTCATTTCGTCGGTAAAAAACAGCGCTGGTATTTACAAATGAAACTTCAGTGTGTGTAAATCCTAGACCTATCCTTTTTATTATAGTTCTGATGATGAAGTGACCTGGAGTAGTCGGCGCTGAGCAGTGTCGGCGCTTTTTAATAAGGTGGGTACTGATCGGCGTTACAGGGCGTAATGTACCGTGTTACACAGCGTTCGTTTGCGCAGTCAGTACGGAGAAAGAAAGCGGATTCTTTCTAATATCGTTCGTAAGGTATCATGCAGGGTCCGCGAAAGTGTTCCAAGACGGGCGGCTAACATTTTTGATCACCTTCCTCTAATCTCCGGCTCCGGCCTCCTCCGGTCAATTTACTGCAGTATTACTTTTTTTTAAATATTCTGGGATGTTTTCCAAAATTTGAGCTATTTAATGCCGTAATTATTTTTGTAGGCAAATCCGCGGCGCTTGGTATCATGCATTGAGGACACATCAATTGTTAAAAGTTATAGTGTAAGTTTATATAAACAGTTTTAACAACTGTTTGTTCTCCAAATAAAATAAAAATAAATAAATGCTCTTTGCGAATGGTTCATTACGCTCCGTAACACCGGTCAGTATACGAATTTAAGCGAGGGTTGCAGCGTCGCGACGATCGAATGATACTGACCGATATTCGTGCCGTCAGCGCCGATGGTCAGCGTATCTAAAATTTTGTTTTATCTCCGTTTTCAGTAGAAACAACAAGAAAGAATTCCACATTTGTCATCTAGTAAAAATATTTTAGCAAAGTCGCTGGTAAATGACTTATAAATTTAATCTAAATAAATTAAAGCTAAATTTATTTATTTTATACTACGACTCAAAATTTTCAAAATACGATCAAATATTCACCTAGATAGAATTTTATAGAAGCGTATCATACAATAAATGTCTAATATTTATCGTTAAAACTTAATACAATCGAAAACCATGGTTTCGTTGTTGACAGGTGTCAACTTTCCAAGAACATATTTATTTCTTCTCATCTCATATTCGCTATCATATAAAAGTTGTTATGAGAAAGTTAAAAATAGTTTTAAAAACTATTCACGGACCTCAATGTTGCTGTTCTTCAATCGCCCAAATATTCCTAAATGTACACTTAATATCTTAGCTAACTAGGAACACTCGATATAGCAAGCCTACGCTCACACCAGAATATTGTCAGAAAAAGATAGCTACCTAAATAATATCAATTCGTAAGCAGATGTACGATATTTAAGTTATAACAGTTGAAGCATTATTTCTAATACCGCCGAGAATCTACGCACGAACGATATGAGTCTTCCGGGTGGCATAATATCTATTTTTTCCCAGCATACTTTCGAAAATTTCGACTAGCATTTCTCGAAGAAGCGAATAGCATTCGGGAAGTGCTAGACTTCCCGAATGCTATTATTATACGTAATTCAATTTACCTACTAGTAAAATGAAACTTGGTGGAAATGTAAACAGACTATCATGTTTGACCCTTATCTATTATCTGTAGGTGCAATGTATCTTCATTCCTTTATGAAATGAAAATGACTTAGATTACAGACATTATGACGTCATGGACTATGGGTATGCCTTTCCGAACGGCATACAAAAGCTAAGTGAATAAGGACCCTTATACATATACAGGCATCACGGACCAACTTTGCGAGTCCAAATGCAGATTAGGCTGACCAGTCCGCACATTGGGCTATTATGTCTTACAACGTAGATGTAGCTCAAACAACTGTCGCTTTTAATGTAGCTAATGTGTGGTACACTAAACTAAGCATCAAACATCATTCTGATCTATTCTGAAAGCTACCCGTGAAAACCTTCGATAAGCTTACTGGTATCTATCAATTTGTAACTCTGTGTATAAAAGCTTCTGGTTTTCCATCACACAAATAAATCAAGGTGCTATATTTCTTTTAGACCTTACAGGACAGGACTCTTGGACACGTCACAAAAATTAAATTACATAAGTAAAACTAGGAAATAAAGTGATACTTTGATTTTTTGCTCACTTCGCTCGAGTAGCTAAAGAAGAAGTAAGGTTGGTGCTCTCTGAAAGATAATCGACCAATCACCTTCCAAGCTTCTTCGGTTTAATATATAAAAACTTCTGTCTTTGATGAACGTATAATGTATGCAAATTACTGTCGGAACCAACCGATTATCTTTCAGAATAACGGGTTCAGTTCAGTGAGTCATTAGATCGTCCCGAAGATGAGTTTCACATTCCATTTTTGTATGGGATTGTTACATGTTTGATCAAATATGATGAAGCAGTACATCATGAGAGACAGGCATTTGCGACCACACGTCCCGACCACAGTTCACGGAATACTCAAACGCAAATCATAGTCACATAAGCCCCACATGCACAACAATATTTAAAAGTCTAATTTTGATTAACTTTGACGTATTGTAACGTTGCAAACTTTAGTTATAACTTAATATAAAAATCCTACATTACCTACGTACCTATCTATGTAGGAATATTAAAATAAATTTTGTATTCGCTTGCATTGCGCGTGACCTCGAGCCGCGCGCCTCGCCCGGCGGCTCCCCCGCGGGAGGGGCGAGCGCACTCGCGGTCCGGCAAGCAAGCAGAGACGATCTGAGCTTCAAGGAAACCTCACGCTGCCTTGTCTCGTAAATCTAAAGACGACTTTTATTTAAAAATCTAATATTTAACTGTCTGGTACATATAAGTACCGGGCATTTACATAGTTTGCAATAACCTCAGTGTTTAAAGTGTTCCCAATACTGGAACACCTTACGGCTTGGTTACCGGAACCACCTTCTGTTCTACACTGCGGACACTTATCGTGGCCGGAGCTAGCCACGTCCAGGCACGTTTGGCGGGAAAGCCCGCCAAACGTGCCTGGACGTGGTGTCGCCGTAAAGGCGCCCCGTTCCTGACGCTGCTGATTCCCGGACCGGGATTGAAGAGGACTGGCGCCGCGGCCGGACGGGATTGGCCTGCAAGAGAATGCGGTTGCCGACATCTACCTTCCTAACTATCGTGAAGTTTGACTCGGCCGACCTACGAACCTTTTCTTTTAACTTCAGTAAATTCTTCAAATTATCTACACTGAGAAAAATGTAATTTTTGGGTAATCTTAAATAAGATGACGTTGGTCTAAAATAGGTGCGTTGTCCTAAAATAAGCAGATAATAAGTCAATATTATGATGTACTGAAAAGAGTAAAAACGTAATCGAATTATTTGAGTAAATAAGGTAATATTATGATGCTCGTAATCGTAAAATTTTGTCACATACAATAATGTTCTTGTCATCATATAATAACACTCTGTAATAGAAAAATACAGATTTCCTGTAAATTTTGATGATACCCACAAATAAGATGATAATGATAAAACACAATGAAAGTATCCCCTTATTTATAATGATTTCTTATTAAAATAAGAAGAAGTATCTCTTAAAATACGATGACGTCATCATACCGTATTATGATAAGAAATAATGTGACAATTACTTCAATGTTATGGTATGGCATCATAAATAATTTTACAGTCATGCTATTTTATGTGACTACCTAATATTTATACGTTACGGTACCTCATTTAAGAATAAGTAACAAATTTGATCGGATTGTCATACCACCAAACGATGACAGCACGGCAAATGAACGAATCATTGAAAAGTTCACTCTGCTAGTTCGTTCATGTTCATTTCGTGACATCGCATCGTACGTGTTGGTTGAAAGTTGGGTCCTGCCTGTTTGTCGGTTGAATTAAATTGTGTACAAGTGTATACAGGTGTGTGATGGATGAAGCCAACAGCAATTTACTAAAAAAATGGAATTTAGCCCATTATATTCAACATTTTGAAGGTAAGTTCGGGCGAGCCCCTGTCGACAACCAAAACTTATTTTTTTGTCAAATTTCTTTCTTCAAGATTTCTAATATGAGTTCCAATTAATCATTTATTAACTACAACCTAATTCAATTAGTTACTTATGTGTTTTTTTTATTTGTAGGATAGCACATGCAACTCGTCTCTCTTGAAAGAAGTTCTAGGAGGTGAATTGGATCTTGAATATAACTGGAGACGTGTAAGGAGCAACAGAACTTAATAATCAGTGGACCATCTGAGTCTAGCTGCCAGAACATCCCGACGAATTTGGTAAGTTATTTGAATTTAGTTTGGGTACCAACTGTTTTTGTTTCTAGAGCAATCAGTAGCACTCGTCGCGCCGCCGCGCCGCCATGCGCCATAGCAGCGGCGCACCGCCGAGTCTGGGCAGTGAATGTATTAACTTGGGTATCTCATAGTATTTTTCGTACACAAAAGCAATTTCTGTTTTCTTCCTCTTATTTTTTAGCGAGGCAGTTGATGTGTTGTTTCAAATTGTTTTTTTTTTTTTTTTTCAGATTCAAAACCAGAGACATAATTATCGCTGCTATATACTCGTACTCCTCGGATGTTTATTCGGCATACCTCCTTGATAAAGTGTTAAATAAGGTACTTTGATAATACCATAATTGGTACTTCGTAAGGACTGCGTTCTGCACAATAATAATCTATAGTAATTATTGTGTATTATGAATAAATGTTATTTAGTGATTCAAATTGCTGTTTTTTGTTTTGTGAGCATTCCGTATTCTGTTATTTTACTTCTACCTATTATTTTCGTACGCGTTCCTCTCATTTTTGAAGCTCAAGTATGGTTCCTATGTGTATTTAAAACATGTTCAGTCAGGAACTGACTGAACATGTTTTAAAATACAAAAGGGAATCATACTAGAGCTTCAAAAATAAGAGGATCGTACTAGGAAATTGTAGGAGGACGTAAAAGTAAATAACCCGACGTAGGAGGACGTCACCGAGAAATAGTAGGAATATTAATAGGACATAAGCGAATATATGAGGATAGCATCAATAAATAGTAGAAAAATTAATAGGACGTAACCGAATTTACGATGACGTCACCGAAAAATAGTAGGAACATTAATATGACGTAACCGAATATATGAGGAAAGGAACCATATCTTCTACGAAAGCTATGGTGACCTGTCATTTTA
Source organism: Eupithecia vulgata (assembly GCA_946478455.1). Classification (NCBI taxonomy): domain Eukaryota; kingdom Metazoa; phylum Arthropoda; class Insecta; order Lepidoptera; family Geometridae; genus Eupithecia; species Eupithecia vulgata. The sequence continues at coordinate 3,893,410 of OX297862.1, read as the reverse complement.
AACACCGTTATCATCATAAATAGTAGGATCATCGAACTTTTTGCTGATATCACTATGCTCCTCCATTAAAGTGATTCCTCAAATTATAAGATGAATTCACCTCTTTTATGATGGCCAGTTTTCTCAGTGTATTCTTTTAGTTTTGCTCACCCCTAGGGCTATCTAGGTAGGTGACAGTATTTGTATGGTTTGACAACTCACTAATCAAAATTAAGCTAGTTAATTATCGTTGTGCAAGCGGTTCTAAATGTCTCTACATACTATCAACTAACTCAGCACTCCATAAGGGTCCTAATACAACAGCAATTAATACTAATTATTCACGTTCACTAACTAAATTCTCGTAAGTTCAGTTCAATCACTTTGCTTGGGGAAGAGTCCTAAGAAAGTGGTACGTTGACTCACATTATAAGCGGTTGAGTTGACCGCTGACGTTCGTTAGTCGACCTCGTCCGCAGGCCGGATGTAGACCGGCCCGAACTTTGTCATGTAGCGTTTCGTGAAGGTCTTCGCTTTGGCTTTCACAGACTCTGTCACGATTAGTTCTTCTACTGAGCGGCAGTGCTTCAGTTCTTTTAGCATCACGAAGTGTGTAAGCTGGGGACAGAGATTGAGAACTTGAAAATGTGGCTGTAACTCGCAGGAAAAATACAATACAAAAAATGCTTTATTGTACATACAACAGAAAAAGAACATCAAAAAGACGTTACATGAGATAAATACAATGGGCCTTATCGCTTAGAAGTCATTTCTTCCACTACCTACCTTTGGATGGAAATAATTATATGAATTTAAGAAAAGCAATAATGAACTAAAATAGTCTAAAAATGGTTGTGATTTGCATTGTAAGTATATTTTTGACACTTTTCTTGCGAAATTCAAATAAAATACTTTGGACTCGGCAAGAACGCAATCTCTAGCCGAGAATAGTACATAAAATACAGACAGGCGCAGAAATTTTACTGACCGCGGTGAAATAAATTTCATAATTGTGTGAATTTTTTAACACAAATGTGCAATTTGTGTTAGAAAATGGTTTTTCAATGCCAGTCGAAGCCCACCCACTCAGGTTAATCCTCATAAGAAAGGAAAACCCTGTATTCTGCCGGGCAAGGCATACATAGTTATCAAATTCATAAACCATGCAAAAGCTTACCTTTCTCGCCAAATGCTTGAAGTCAGCCGTACACGTGATCTTCCCAGTAGTAGCATCAGACTTCCTATACGGGCTGAGGAGCCCCACCATGACTCTCGCCATATTACTCCTGAACTGCTCCTTGATCTTTCTCGCCACTTCTGCTGTATCCACCGGCATGGGTGTTGTCTGTTGCACGGGAGGCTCTGGAGATGGTTCTTCTACTGGAGATGGTATGGTGATTGAGGGAATGGGACTGCTTGGTATGGGTATGCTTTGTACAGGAATGCTTAGTACGGGGATACTTGGTATGGGGATGTTTTGTACTGGGATGCTTGGTACGGGCAATATTGTTTCTTCCACTTGTGGTGAGTCCGAGGAATCTGAGTCTGTATTTATTAGGTCTAGCACCTGTGAACGAGAAAAATTGTCATGTTAGTTTGATAGCGACTTAGGTTTTGATAGAAATAAATAATGATGTAGAAATAAACCTCAGGTAGCAATAAAACTTGTGAAAATATTATGGTTATTGACACTAAAGCAGCCGAATCTGGCAACTGAGAAATTTGAAATAGCGGAGAATCTGGTAGAGTCTAAAGTACTAAGTAGATCGATATATCTGCTAATAAAACCAGTCAAGTGCGAGTCGACTCGCACACGGAGGGTGCCTTGTACATAACTAATTCGCAAAAGGAACCCTAAAAAGTTATTAAAAAAAGAAATTGTTATTATAATCGAGACGCTTAGTTAGTGATCAATGTTTTCTAAGGTAATCTAAATATACATATTATTACTTTTGACGCAATTCTTGTTATTAATCTATTGTTTTTCTAATCATTTTGTTTACTATGTTTTTGTTCATTAAAGACTGTTTAGTTTACCTTGAGATCAATATCAGAGCCGCGCCTGCTCTTCCCAGCCAGCACCCGCACCTTCTGTATCTGCTTCTCCTTGCGCCGGCGCAGCTTCTCTTTGGTTTGCTTGTACCGCTTCACCTCGAGCCGACCCGCTAGTTTGTCCTCTTCAGTTCTAGGCTATAAATAGACGGAAATTAAAATTTATCAATAAATATTAATTTAATTAGAGAATAACCTTGATTCTATTCAATCATTATTATAAGCCTATAGAATCCCACTGCAGGGCAAAGGCTTTGCTTTCGTCCATCCACTTCAATAGTAAAAAATAAAATAAAATTACTAAAATATTTTCTTATCTTTTTAACTGACGGGCGACCCAGGTGGGCAAAGGCCCGAGTGGGTCAAAAAAGGGTCCCATCCCAGCACTGAACAGATGTTTATATTAAATAAATAACAAAATGCTGGAAAATCCACTCAGCATCATCTAGCCCCAAGCTAAGCAGAGCTTGCATGTGTTAAGTGTACTAGATGACTGACATATACAGGGTTACTGGTAATTCACTGACACTGCGTGAACTGCAGGTTGTGTCCACCTCAAGATGCCAGGCCTTTAGTTCATAAATAAATAAATTCCAAAAATTTTATGTAAATTACCTCTTCTACAAAATGGAAAAATACGTTTGTCCGGAACCCTATTCGATCTCCCACTCCCACGACCACTGTTAATTCAGGGCAGAGCAGTTTGTAAATCTAATTTCCAAAAAAAATATTGAATGGACGGGGTGCCTACTACCAATACCAAGCTTGGGAATAAAAACATGGAGTCTTCATAAACGTATTCGTGATGATCGGCAGAACCAGCCGTTCACGCAGTGTCAGTGATTTACCAGTAACCCTGTATACTTATAATGATCGTAAAGAGTTGTTGCCACTCTAGCAGTTTCTTCAGAGTATAAGATTTAAAAATCATGTACCCAAGCACAAGCAGTGTTTAATTTGTGTATAGAGTTTAACACATTCATAGCCCACAACGCGCATATGGCTCCTGCAGACCTTTTAACCCACCCTTGCGGGTCGCGCCGCAGAGGTTAGACAGTAAATGTGTAAAGACGTCTTACAACAGTAACTGCAGAGTCATTCTAAATCCTCCAATAAGAACTTGTATGCACTCACACTAATAGGTCTCTCGGCAACCAATCCCGGGCGTCGCTTTCTCGGCTTCACAGAGAGCAGTGCGTGGTCGGGAATCAAACCGTTATTCGGGTCCTTGTTGCTCACTGGAATTACATTAATATTGATATTTTATCAATTTTCTTGAAATCGTATGAAACAACCACACTAATATTATAAATCCGAAAGTTTAGCTGGATAGATGGATGTTTGTTCCTCAACCACGCCAGAACGGCTGAACGGATCTAAATTTGGCACTGAGATAGATTATAGTATGGAATAGCAATACCTAAAATATAGGCTATATTTTATCCCGGAATTCTCACGGGAACGGGAACTACGCGGGTGAAACCGCGAAGCGCTGCTAGTGATTAAATAAGTACTATTTCTATATTTTTGTACATTATCTTCCCAATATCTTTTCGAGATTTTATTGATTGGTTTTTACCACATTTCTGCATTGACGGAAACTAACAATCACGCTAATATTTCATACTTATATTATAAATACGTCAGAGTACCTCTATCTGTCTGTTACCTTTTTACGCCCAAACAACGGCTCAACAGATATCAATAAAAAAAAAATCCTGTGGCTCAGCGACCTAAAATGAGCTCTAACTGAAGACTTCTAGCGTCTTGGTTCTGAGCTGTCTCTCAACATCTATGGGCATCGAGTGCGCGGAGATCTGCTTCAACTTTGTCGATGCGGTACCTAGAGGGCGCCCCACTGGTCTACGCCCCGATATGGTTTACCGTCATATACCCGTGACAGGCCGATCCTCTTCCATTCTCTCGACGTGTCCTAGCCAGCGGAGACGAGCTTTCTTGAACTCGCCTACGACGTTTGGTTCAGCATACAGGTGCTCCTGGTCTTCTCGGACTCGCCACTCTGGTCGGGCCAAAGATCTTACGCAGCACTTTACGCAGCTATATCACACCATACTTATTAAGTTGTACAAAAGAGTTCAGTAATAATGAATGTACCTTCCCGAATTCCTCTCAAACCCTCCACGAAGCGGCTGCTCTTGACTTGCCGCCGCATGATAGGACTGTCAAACGTCGCTGGCTCTTCTTCGTCTTCGGAGGAACTTTCATCTGTAATGCAAAAATCGTGTTGGGCAATTTTCAAGGCAAATGTTTGAAATTAAATCAAAAATGTTTCAGTGAAACAGCGAGATCATAGATTAGAGCACTGTCATATTTACAATTTTTTTGTCGTTGAGTCTTTCATAGTTCATATATTTTATAAGTATATTTATATTTGTTCGGGGTGACCTAGGGAAGACTGATCAGCATCCTCTGCCGAAACGTACATCCGTTTTTCTCAATATATCAATAAATAATCAGCGAAAACTTGATTTTTAAGCTTACGCCGTTAAACCAAGTTTTTGCTCTATCCCGCTCCTGTGAACGCGAAATCCTATGCCTATCCTTTTCACAAGATGGTGTCATATATTGCCCCTTTAAAATATACATTAATTTTGTGAGGTCCATCAAGTATTTTTACCTGATGGTGGTAAAGGCGGCGGCAACCACTGCGGGCGCCGTAACTTCACGTGGTAGTAGTATGTCCGTCCGCGAGGGTCTTTAGCACTCCGCCACATTGAAGGCAGGATCACTTCGTTGGTCACTGGGTCTATCGTAGGTGCCTGGGAAGAAAGTAAACTATGGTTAAGACTTGAAATCGCTTTTTACTATAACCATTCACGGATCATTAAAACGGATTGTAATATGGTAATTTAAAACTGAAAGACTGCTGGCAAATGCTGGATGCGGCAAGCTGAACACAGGGCGCTACGGAGCTCATTAGGGGAGGCCTATATCCAACAGTGGACTAATATAGGCTGATGATGATAATGGTGAATTTGAAGCTTGAGCAAGGCCGCCTTCGCTGGTGTTATTTGACACGTTCATTCTCTTCGTCTTGTACATTATTACAATCCAAAATGGCAATGGTGGCATACGAAAATGCAGCCCTGATGCGATATCTTCTCTCTGGTTCTACTTTTATGTCTAATCTATGCCTGTTTCTTGATTTATTTTGTGGTGTACAATAGATTTGTATTGTATTTTATTATTGTGCAATCAAATTACACTGACTTTCAATAAAAAATAAAGTTTATATTATGCGCTGAAATCGAAAATGTGTATGTCTACAAAGTGTGAAATCTTCTCAGTGCAGTCACAACAAGCGCACAGCGTATAGAAAAACAACTGTTATTTAATTAAAAAGCATTAAGAGTGAAATTTGTATGTAGTCTTTGGCTTTCATTGTATTTGTAGAATTCTCTATGTAGTCTTTGTCAGTGATTTTTGGAATGTTGGCACTGATCAGCGTATTCTGGCATATATCCCTAGACCCCGAATGGCACTCTTAGAATACGAATCCCCAGGTTTACTAAAACCAGGAAAGAATAATCAAACTCACGGGTACTTCAACAGCTGGCTGCATCTGCTGCGGCGGGAACGCGCCCGGCGGCATTTGTTGCCCGAACATGTATCCACTCACACCCATTCCGAACCCCATCATACTGGAAATACAATGATTATTAACAATTCTGAGAATACCGACGACCACTGTGGCGCGGTGGACGAAGGTCCGCCTGCGACGCAGGAGGTTGCGGGTTCGATTCGCGCCTCGGGACAAATGTTTGTACGATCTGCAGGTATTTATTAAGGGTGCTCTGGTCGTTTTTTGTGTATAGTAAAAAATATATTTATGTGTATTGTATTATGTAGGTATATCAGTTATCTAGTACCCATAACACAAGCGCTGCTTAGCTTGGGACTAGATGATACAGATTGTTCAGCAGACCTATGTAGGACGGAACCCAGGGGCGATAATCTTTCTGCTACGCTAACTTTATACTTTTAGGTCCTAAACACTGTGTAGCACGTAACTCGGCACCGGCGACGATTGCGTAGCAGTCGTAGCACTCAGCTGACTGCGCACACTTCACTACGTTTTGATGTTTGAGGAATAGGTTCACTTACTTCTGTTGCATAACAAAAGGCTGCCCCGGCTGCATCCAAGGCGGTCCGTTCTGCATCCATTCAGGCGGCACCTCACCCATACCGGGCATCATTCCGGGCATCATACTCCCGGGCATCATATTACCGGACATCATGTTACCAGGCGGCATATTACCAGGCATCATGTTACCAGGCGGCATATTTCCAGGCATCATGTTACCAGGAGGCATCATGTTACCGGGAGGCATATTACCGGGCATCATGTTACCAGGCGGCATATTTCCAGGCATCATATGACCGGGCTGCATATTGCCAGGCAACATGTTGTTACCGGCCATGCTTGGTAACATGTTCTGACCGGGCATCATCATTTGCATGTTGTTGGGACCCATCATACCAGATGGAAACATCTGTGGAAGGTAACATGTTGTTTAAACAATTGAGAGGTAAATTACCTAATTAATTCATCAAATGAAATTAAATACGCCCATGCTAACATATTTATTATTCTTTTTGTTAATTTATTAGATTTACAAGTATCTATCTATCTACTACTAAAATAGCGAAGGCTTTAGTAGACTTAGGGATTCTATGATTATTTTCGACTGAAATTAAAAAAATCACTAAACACTCTTGAGAAAATAAACATATTAAAAGAAGTTGGCGAAAAATATTTTCAGAGGCCGGGGGCCTACTCAGGGGGACTAGAGAAATCAAAGTTTCGTATTAGTTTTCGTGCAAAACCAACTCTTATGTCGCTTGCGTAAGATTAGCGTTTGCACGAAAATGAATTAGAAACTTCGATTTCATTTTTACTATTACGGGCCCTGAGTTCAGCATTTTGCTGGTATGGTGGGTGATGTCACTTACTTAAAAATGTATAATACTATAAATCTGTGTAGATAGTGTGTAAAAATACTTATCATTTTCAAAGAAGGAATAAGCCTAAGAAGCAATTGGTTCCTTATAATAATAATTGAATTCAAAGTAACAGGCGCTAATCTGTTTCAAAGTTTATTTAATTAATCAGAAAAAATGTTTGTGGAAAAATTAAAAAATTCGCGTATAATTCAAAACACAGATTAGGTTTAGGAATTATTTCCTGGTGTAATATTATTCCGCAAGCTTCATAAAATTTCCATATGTTAGAGAATCCTGCGGATAAAACCGCGCGGTGAGTTTCCGCAGTGCGGGGTAAGCCTTACCTGTTGAAAATGATCAGGCTGCGGCCAGAAAGGATACCCCATAGGGTTCACGTCCCGCTGCCTCCGAGACTCATCCGCTGCGGCCGCCGCCTCGGCGAACGCGCGACGTCTTTCCTCTTTACTCATGGGAGGCACTGCTGCTAAAACTCGGTCGCTTAATCTGAGGACAATTATTATTATTGTCTATAGCCGTTTATGGGAAATTTTGAGTCTTGATAAGTACAGTCAGCAACGAAACTAGCTAAACATTTCATATTTTGATAAGTTAATTAACTGCGAAATTAGTAGGGTTTGTTTAGATGTTCTGTTTAGATTTTATTATGCTATGAAGCGCCACCAATCATCTTATCAAACTATGAGCTAAATTGTAATTTTCGCATTCGATTCCTATTAACAAACTTTCGTTGCTGACTGTACATCATGTCCACTTTCAATTTGTTGATTGTGTTTCTGAAGTGGTCTGTCAGCTGAGGTGTAAGGTAGAACAGAAAAATGAATTTGTGAGGAAGGTTGAATAATATGTGACTGAAAGATAAAATAAAACGTCAAGTGCGAGTTGGACTCGCGTATCAAGGGTTCCGTACAAACTTGTACTCATAAGCAAAGAAATCGTAGTCAGACGCAAAGGTCACAAAAAAAACTAATTTGGTCACAATTACATAAAAGTTACAAGAAAAAATTAAATTTTATTATATCTATGTAACATTACCAGAACAACGTCCTTTAACTATAAATGTGCTACTCGCTCAAAAGTTTGAGTGCTCACCTTATACTCCGTCTCCCATCCGGACTTTTCCGCCGTCGCCTGTCCCGCTCCTCCCTCTCCTTCTCCCGTTCTCTCTCCCGCTCCCTTTCTCTATCCCGATCCCTATATCTATCCCTCTCACGCTCCCGATCTCTTTCTCGGTCACGTTCCCGTTCTTTCTCTCTGTCCCGCTCTCTGTCCTTCTCTCTGTCCCTTTCCCGGTCATCTCTCCGGTCCCGTTCTCTGTCACGCGACCCGCTGGAGTCAGCCGCGCGACGCTCGACGTTCGCTTGTCGTTCGTGCTCTTTCATTTGTTGTATTCGCTCTTTCTTAGGTATTTTGAATACTTCCTGAAATGGCATTGTTATGTAGTATTATTACTTTTAAGATTAAGAAATTTTCACGTGTAATACACCTACGTAAAAACCTACACCTACGTGTAAATACCTACGTCTAATTAATAATAATGTTACGCCGGTGGATTAGACCATAAACTTCAAACGCAATTTCAGTGCTTTAGAAGCGTTTTCAGCAGGCTGAAAAGTCATTTCGGACCGTTTCAGGAGTAGCTCTATCACATAGTGGAAAATCAAAAATTCACCCATGTTGCCGTCGTTTTCAGGCGCCTGAAACATGTTTTCAGTCCGTTTCAGGCCACCCTCTATCCGATGACGCAATAACCTGAAAACCCGTTTTCAGGCGTTTTCAGGACCACTTATGGGCCTTTGAAGAACTTTTGAGTCTATGGCGAAATTTGCAATAGGAGTGAAAGAGAGCACTATTAGAAAGAGATAGCCATACTTAGAACATTCGAGACGTCACCAGAGACAAGGACAGCGCCATTAGAAAGAGATAGCTATACTCAGAACATTCGAGACGTCACCAGTGACAAGGACAGCACCATTAGAAAGAGATAGCTATACTTAGAACATTCGGGAAAGTTCGTGATGGGTCCTTTAGAGACAGATGGACGAGAATGTTCGAGAAAGTTCTTCGGAGTATAAAAGGCAGCTGACGGCCGGCACGGAGTTAGTGTAGTTTTAACTGCGACAGAGTTAGTTGTGTTTTAACCGTGATACAGTTCAGTTCTAAGTGCGATACAGTGAGTTCAGTTTTAACCGTGATTCAGTGAGTTGTGTAGTGAGAGTGATACAGTGCGTTCAAAGTGATACTCGGAAGAAGGATTGTTATAAGTGCTTAGTGTGACTAGTGGATTTTTCAAGTACAGTTGGTGTGATTCTGTGTTGAAGTTGTAGTAAATAATTAGTGGATTAATTAGTGCATTTTTTCTATTAAACCCGAACCCCACGCTCGTAACATTTGGTGTCAGAAGTGGGATAGAAAAAATGCCATTAACGCCACGAGAAACCGAGCCGAAGGGAGTGACGACGCGAAGCCAAACATCTGGAGACTCGACGCCTGGTACATCGGATTCACCGGCTCCAACAGCACATGGAGTGGACCTCAACGCCATCTTACTTCTCCTGAAGGAACAGGCGAAAAAACAGGATGAACAGGCGAAACAACAGGCGAAAAAACAGGAGGAACAGGCGAGAAAACTGGAGGAACAGCTTCGGGAACAGAAAGAACACCAGGTGGAACAGGCGAGAAAACTGGAGGAACAGCTTCGGGAACAGAAAGAACACCAGGTGGAACAGGCGAGAAACCAGGTGGAACAGGCGAGAAAACTGGAGGAACAGCTTCGGGAACAGAAGGAACACCAGGAGGAACAGCAGGAGGTACAGCTCAAAATGCTCCGTGAGGTACACGAGTCCACGACTGAATGGAAAAAAGAAATGTTTGAGGTTCAGGAAAAACTGGCCAACATGGATATAAAACTGGAAAGTCGAATCCATGAGGTTAACGACAAGGTGGAAACTGTCAAGGCAGATGTTGACACTTATAAAAACCGCCTTCAAAAATTAGAAGTTAAAGTGGCTAGTGGTACTACAAGTACCTGTGTACCTGAAACATTGGTGGCGGCGGGCGGCAGATTCAAGGTACCACCTTTCGATGGTAGCTCATCATGGACCGCCTATAAGCTACAGTTCGAGTCTGTTTCTAAAGCTAATGGCTGGAGTAAGGAGCAAGCCAGGACAGCACTAACGTTGGCGCTGCGTGACGAGGCCCTTACCATACTCGAAGCTCTGGGAAACGACCTGACGTACGACCGCCTTCTGGAAGCTTTAGAAGCCCGATACGGTGACAGCCACCTGGAGCACGTGTACCGCTCAAGTAAAGGAAGCTCAGTTAAAGGACAGGACACAAGGACGTAACGAGTCCTTACAACAGTGGGCCCTAGAAATCGAAAAGTTGGTCAGAAAGGCCTATCAACGTACGTCAGCATCCTTCGTGGACAGTATGCTGGTGCAGGCCTTCATCGATGGGATCCGGGATCTGGAAGGAAAAGGGCAGCTGTGCGTTTGGGACATCATGGAAGCCTGAAAGATGCAGTAGCTCACGCCCTCGAGGTAGAAGCTGTACGGCAGGATTCATCTAGGCCTTTCAAGGTAAGAGAAGTGTCGACTCCTAAGCCGGAAGCTCCCCGCCGCGAATTCGGGCCACGTTGTTACCGATGTGGAGAACGTGGACACATGCAGATGAGCTGTCCGGAAAGGAATAGGAGGGACCCATCAGCTCCAACAGCGAGGGTTATAGGCTCCGTGGAGTTGGAGCCACAACAGGGAAACGAATAAAAGCCAGGACTACGGGACGAGTGCTGGCTGGTGGTCGAAATGTCCCAATTATGATCTCACAGGCGAACGACGGGAACAGTCTGGTCGTCAAAGGAGAAATCTGTGGAAAACCATGTCTCCTTACCATAGACACCGGAGCTTCTCGGACTGTGATCAGCTCTCGGCTTCTAAAACACCTTACCAGAGATCATCTAGTCCGACCTAGGCATCTCCAGCTGCAGACAGCTACCGGCCAGTACATTTCCGTCCAGGGAGAGCGAGAGTTGGCTTTGAAAATTGGTGAAAAAGTATATCGGCATAAAGTGATCGTTGCTAACATCATGGACGACTGCATTATTGGATTGGATTTTATGAGGAGTTATGACTGTAAAATCGACTTGAAGGTTGGAGTTCTAAAGTTTGGTGTTGATGAGATTCCTATGCAAGGTGGTGTAAATGGAAACGTTTACTGTGCTAGGAGAACCATTCTTCAACCAAGGTCGCAGGTTTTGGTTCCCGTGAAATTGCCAAACCACGTGAAGTCTCACCGCTGCGTAGTAGTGGAGAAGTTGGATGCTGATAAACCATGGATAACAGCCCGTACCATGGTAACCACATCATCTACAGCATTCGTAAGGATCCTTAATCCAAGCGATACAGAATGCTTCCTCAGTAAAGGAACGCTGGTCGGATCATGCGAGGAAATCTCCTGGATAAGAAACTGTCGGGAATCGGACGAAACCGTGAAACCTGAACGTGCTGCACCTTCAGTGGATATTGAAATGCTACTGAACGACTCCAGGAGCGATCTTACAAAGGAGGAATTTCTAAAGGCGCGTAGCTTACTGCAGCGATATTGCAACGTGTTTTCTGCGCACGACAATGATATTGGAAGAACTGGAGTGGTTCAGCATGAGATCAACACTGGAGATAACCTGCCTGTCCGACAGCGCCCTCGGAGAGTTCCAGTAGCTCGGGAAAATGAAGTAGAGGCCATGATTGAGGAAATGCGAAAGGGCAGTGTTATTGAACCTTCAACAAGCCCGTGGTGTTCCCCCGTGGTTTTGGTTAAGAAGAAGGACGCGACCATGAGATTCTGCATTGACTACCGTCGACTTAATGATGTGACCAAGAAGGACAGCTATCCACTTCCAAGAATCGACGACACCTTAGACACATTAAATGGAATGAAATGGTTTTCAACGTTGGATCTGAAAAGTGGCTATTGGCAAGTCGAGATCACGGACAAGGATAAGGAGAAAACGGCCTTCTCCACTGGCAAGGGACTCTGGCAGTTCAACGTAATGCCGTTTGGATTGTGTAATGCACCAGCAACATTTGAGAGATTAATGGAACAAATACTTGCTGGACTTTTAGGGGAAACTTGCTTGGTCTATTTGGATGACATCATTATCGTTGGTAGAGACTTCGACGACCACTTGAATAAATTGGAGCAGGTGCTGGCCAAGCTAAGAGGGGCAAATCTGAAACTCAGCCCGAAGAAATGCTCGCTTTTCAAACGTAAAGTCAATTACTTGGGACACGTGATTTCAAAGGATGGCATTCAGACTGATCCTGCGAAGATTAACGCTGTGAAGGATTGGCCGACGCCAAGAGACAAAACTGGAGTACGTGCCTTTTTAGGGCTTTGCTCATATTACAGACGATTTGTGAAGAACTTCTCGGATATAGCAAAGCCTTTGCATCAACTAACGGAAGAAAAGCGACTATTTAACTGGAACGAACAGTGTGAGTCAAGTTTCAATGATCTCAAAGGAAGACTCTGTGAAGCGCCAATATTGGGGTATCCAGACCCGGAAATAGATTTTATTGTGGACACTGATGCTAGTAACACTGGTATTGGAGGAGTCTTGTCACAAAAGAAAGGAGATAACGAAGTTGTGATTGCATACTTCAGTAAGTCGTTGTCGAAACCAGAGAGAAATTACTGCGTTACTCGGAGAGAATTATTAGCGGTTGTCAAGACGTTACAGCATTTCAGTAAATACCTGTTGGGAAGAAAGTTTCGTATAAGAACTGACCATGCTGCTTTGAAATGGTTGCTAGAATTTAAAAACCCCGAGGGACAAGTGGCACGGTGGATTGAACAACTGCAGGAATATGACTTCATCATCGAACACCGTAGTGGGAAATCGCATGGAAACGCTGACGCTCTCTCACGAAGACCTTGTGCGGATGACTGTAAGCATTGCTTAAAACAAGAAGACAAGGAATGTGTGCGAACGTTAAGAACGGATACCGTTAGCGATGAGTGGAGCGATGAAGTCATGCTGAAAGCGCAACAAGAGGATCCTGATCTGAAACCCATTTTCGATTGGATTAGTGCGGGTGTGCCAAAACCAAGATGGTGTGATGTAGCTCCGACGAGTGCGTTAACAAAAAGCTACTGGGCACAATGGGATAGCTTGGTTATGCATAATGGAGTGCTATGCAGGAAATGGGAATCACCAAATGGGAAAGATGCTCACCTGCAAGTCATTATCCCAAAGAAAAAGGTAAAAGATATTTTGAGAAGCTTCCACGACGGAACATCTGGAGGACACCTTGGAGTAAAAAGAACGTTAATGAAAATTCGACAACGCTTTTACTGGATGCACTGCCGAGAAGATGTTGAGAACTGGTGCAAAAGATGCACTAACTGTGCGTCTGTCAAGGGACCGCATACTCGTAGCAGAGGAACACTCAAGTTGTACAACGTTGGAGCACCTTGGGAAAGAATTGCATTAGACGTCGCGGGACCGTTTCCAACATCTGAATCCGGAAACAAGTACATTCTTGTCGTAATGGATTACTTCACAAAATGGCCTGAAGTATTTGCCATTCCCAATCAAGAAGCGGTAACTATAGCAGAAAAGTTAGTGAACGAAGTGTGTTGTCGCTTTGGAGTGCCTCTCGAAATTCACAGCGATCAAGGAAGGAACTTCGAATCTGCGGTCTTTCAGGAGACTTGTCGCATTATGGGACTTCATAAGACGAGAACTACGGCGTATCATCCACAGTCGGACGGAATGGTCGAGAGATTCAACCAGACGCTGGAGAGACATTTAGCCAAGGTCGTAGAAAGCCACCAAAAAGATTGGGATCGTCATATCCCTCTCTTCCTGATGTCTTACAGGTCGGCGACTCACGAAAGTACGGCAGTTACTCCAGCATATGCGAATTTTGGAAGGGAACTTCGTTTACCTGCGGATCTCCTGACTGGACGTCCTCCTGACACACCAAGGTCCGTCACGGAATATGCGAGCGACTTGAGGGATCGGATTGATGATGTTCACATGCTGGTACGTGAACACGGTCTCCAATCTAGCATAAAGATGAAAACCCGATATGACCGGAAGTCTTATCAAGTCGGTTTTGAGGAAGGTTCATTAGTGTGGCTACATAACCCTATGCGACGAGTAGGAAAGTCTCCGAAACTGTCTCCAAGTTGGGAAGGACCTTACAAGGTAGTTACTAAAATAAACGACGTCACGTATCGAATTCAGCGGAATCCTCGTAGTCCCAGCAAGATTGTTCATGTAGACCGGCTGGCCGGATACCACGGAAATAATGATGCTCGGGACGAGCATGTCTAAGGAGGGGGTAGTGTTACGCCGGTGGATTAGACCATAAACTTCAAACGCAATTTCAGTGCTTTAGAAGCGTTTTCAGCAGGCTGAAAAGTCATTTCGGACCGTTTCAGGAGTAGCTCTATCACATAGTGGAAAATCAAAAATTCACCCATGTTGCCGTCGTTTTCAGGCGCCTGAAACATGTTTTCAGTCCGTTTCAGGCCACCCTCTATCCGATGACGCAATAACCTGAAAACCCGTTTTCAGGCGTTTTCAGGACCACTTATGGGCCTTTGAAGAACTTTTGAGTCTATGGCGAAATTTGCAATAGGAGTGAAAGAGAGCACTATTAGAAAGAGATAGCCATACTTAGAACATTCGAGACGTCACCAGAGACAAGGACAGCGCCATTAGAAAGAGATAGCTATACTCAGAACATTCGAGACGTCACCAGTGACAAGGACAGCACCATTAGAAAGAGATAGCTATACTTAGAACATTCGGGAAAGTTCGTGATGGGTCCTTTAGAGACAGATGGACGAGAATGTTCGAGAAAGTTCTTCGGAGTATAAAAGGCAGCTGACGGCCGGCACGGAGTTAGTGTAGTTTTAACTGCGACAGAGTTAGTTGTGTTTTAACCGTGATACAGTTCAGTTCTAAGTGCGATACAGTGAGTTCAGTTTTAACCGTGATTCAGTGAGTTGTGTAGTGAGAGTGATACAGTGCGTTCAAAGTGATACTCGGAAGAAGGATTGTTATAAGTGCTTAGTGTGACTAGTGGATTTTTCAAGTACAGTTGGTGTGATTCTGTGTTGAAGTTGTAGTAAATAATTAGTGGATTAATTAGTGCATTTTTTCTATTAAACCCGAACCCCACGCTCGTAACAATAATAAAATGTTACTTTTAAGTAATAAGTAGTTTTAGTATTGAGATTCAACTTGATAAAGCATTTAGACCATGTAAATATTAAAACTAGAAAGGTATCGCAAAGGTGAGCTTAACCTGAAAATAAGTTCTCTCCCAGCAAACCATATTATTATTCGAAGAGTCACATACAAGTTTGTAATGGCACAAATAACTAGTGGCTTATACAGAAAAAAGATTGAATCCTTAGTCTACATCTACTAATATTATAAAGGGGTAAATTTTGTGAATTGTGAGTTTGTGAGGTCTCTGGATCTTTTTCTTTCTGAGTTTGTTTTCTATTATTTCATTGTAATTTTCTTTGTTAGTAAAGTCTTACCTATAAAACATATAAAATATTAGAATCCAAATACCATAATTATCTGGTAGAATCTTGAAACTACTACGGGGCGGTAACAGCGTGATTGATCTTACCTTCAAACTTGACCATCTTTCTAATAGCTGACTGGAGAGTTCCTTCACTTTCTGCAAGATGGCTGCGTTGTCCTTGGTCTTTTCAGGACATGGAGTATTTTCTTGGATGCCTCTATTCGGCATTTCTATCGGCAAACCTAGAACACATACAAAGCCATTGAAACAAATCCTTATTTTGAAACAGCTAGCTTTGTCTGCTTAATAAATGCTTAATTTTGGTGGTATAAAGTGTATTTTGAGTTTTTAATGATACAATTCCTTGCCGCATCCAGCCTCTGCCAGTAGTCATTCCCAGGTGGTGATCCCACCTGGCCGGCAGTACTTTTGCCCCTAGTGGGGTAATTGGGATAGTAAATGAAAAATTCACCATGTGCGAGTTTTAGTAAGTAAGTAATATTTTTATTGCATCAAATATATGTGAGTCAGGTACATAGGTGTTGCATGTTAATTTTGGTTTATTATGGTTGTTGTACCTGTTGCCTCATCAATGAAGACTTGCTCAGCGGACGTGTCAGTCGAGCTCATCCAGCGCTCAAAAATTGTGAAGAATCTACTCTCTTGAACCATCGTCTTGTTTGGGATTGGCAGACGATCTATTGTTTGCAGCATTTCCAATCTGAGAAAAAAGTATTAAACATTAAGGGGTGAGTTGGTGCTGTGTGAATTTCTCAGTATTAATTATATTTTGAATTGAATGTAATTCAATATTTTATTTTCTCTTGCAGATAAGTGTTGTCAATTTTTGACTTTTAAAGCTTAATTTTTTAAAACTATATAGGATGTTTTTGTTTTTATTTGTTTCTCATTGTCATGGCCTCGGACCATGTAGTGGTCCAATCCTTTGGAAGGCATGCATGGGGCCGAAGCCAACAAACAGCACAGAGGCCCTGTATAAGAGGCTAACTATATATTTGTTGGTATGTATTTGTAGCTATTGTCTTACTGCTGGCTGGGCAAATATTGTCTGTTCTTGTTTCTTTTTTCGCAATTCAACTCAGTCATATAGGTGTGCGCTAGGGTTTTACAACTGATACGAGTGAAGAAGTTGTTCAACTATGGCATGTGCGCACTGAAAAGTTTGTCGCCATCTCATCGGCCTTTTTTTTCGCCCGCTAGCGGTTTTGTTTAAACACTAGGTGCTCTTTGCAATGTAACTAGAGAGAGCTCTGTACTTAAAACTAGAATCTCTAAGGTCTGTAGTATATAAATCTACTAATCAACATACTTGAAGTCAAGCGGAGCGTCGGAGCACCAAGGCGCAAGCAGCCTCAGGCCGCGGTAGTCGAGGAACAGTCGGCGGCAAGGTAGGTCGGCGTCTCGGAGCAATCGCAACAGCGCAACCTGCGCGGGCCGGGACTTCGCGCGGACGACCGTACGGGACAGCTTGAGCGTGTGCGACTGGTTCTTAACGCCCGTACGGTTTAGTGCTTCTAGGTCTTCTTCGATCTGTAATGGATTTGTAGATAAGTCAGTAAAATAGTCTTGAGTTTTTTTTAAGAACTTGAGCTGTCCTTCTTTCCACACCTCTCTGTTTTTGCTTCTGTTATATATTTTACAATGACACTTAAATGTGTCTGTATATTCCAAAGCAAAAACAAAAGTATAGATGCTCAAGCAAGATGCAATTAAAAATACCTATTGCTTTCTTTAGAAAAACAAAAATTCTTTAGACTAATTTGGCGCCTGAACAGGCGCCAAATTAGTTACTTAGGCTTGGTTTTTATGACTTTACTGCATAAGCAATGATCAGGGATACAAATCCTATGATAATTAACCCCTGTTAACAAACATAGGTTTTGTATTTATCAATATGATGATCACGGAAGAATATTGGATAACTCAAAAATCGAATCATGGTAAATATCCCGTTATAAATGACTTTAATATTATAGGCGTGTACTATGATGACCTCATTTCAAGTAACCATAAGGGCTGGTTAATGATGATCCGTAAGACTACTATTAATTTATTTGACTATAGAAATTACAACTTTCTAATATTTTTAAGACTGGGTACCTACTTTATGACGTTGGGCAGATACAAATAAAATAGCTGTTCATGTTTCTAAATAAATACAATTAAATAAATACTTACATCAGCATCTTGCACCAAGTCCTTCTTAGGTTTGTACTTGCGTTCCTTTTTAGGACGCGGCGGACGCGGTCGGACCACCTCTGTGGCGGTCGCTGTGGACTCTTCTAAGGCGTCGGTCGCTTCTGCCTTTGAGGTGGTCACGTCTTCTTCCTCCTAGGCAAAAGATTCTGGTAAGTATTATATTACGTCTGGATAAGGTAGACAATGGCTGGCCTGATGAGGTGGCGATTGATCCAGCAACATTGATCCTTGGGCAGACCATTGGACGAGGACATGGCCAAGTGGGTGTTTTTTGGCTGAGGTGTAAGGGAACCCAAAATATGGAGTTGTGAAGAGGTTGAATGTTATGTAGCCAAAAGATTATATGAATAAGGAACACTGCAGCCCATTCGTTTATAGGGTTTGTTCTTGCAGATCTTACACATGTAGTTAGTTGGCAAAGCCTATGGCGATTTATCAACAGGAATAACAAGGACAAAGCATTTGTTCGGTATTTTCAAAAAACTGACCTCTTCATAATCTTCGTCATCAGAGTCGGGTTCAGCGCCGATCCATCCGCGGCAGTTCTCCGCCCCGCAATAACATCGCTGGGCCACTTTTCTACAAGGTAGAGTAAGTCTTATTTGTGTGAAATAATTAACTGGTTCATAAATGGTTTAATTTATTTTAAATGATTTTATCAACTTGTGTGTCTAATTATAGTAAAGAGCATTGTGATTAAGAAGTACGTTAAGAAAGGTGCCGGCTTTGAAATTGCACCACTCAAATTCTTCCCGTGGGTGTCGTAGGAGGGGATATACGCCGTGCGTGGGGCGAGCAGCAGCGCCTCTTGCAGAATAGACCGACTCTCAAACTGCGATTCTCAACCAGCATGCCCAGCGTGGGCATTATGGGCACTACCCTCCATGAGATAAAATCCAATAAAGCGCTTAACAGGGGAGGCCTGCGTCCAGCAGTTATTATAGGCTGTTGAGGTTAAATAGGTGCAGAAATTGCCCACTGTGTTACTGCATGCATTTACGGAATTTTGAGGCTAATTTTAGAGCGACCTATTCGAATTCAGCACCGCTCTGCTAACCATGGCTCCCGCAAATAAGGGCGGCTTTGACATTATCCGGCACTAGACCGACGGATATGTCGCGTTGGGTGCGTTAGAAATACAGAAAAAAGTTGCCTTTCCCCTGTTAGGTTCCCTTAGTCTGCGTAGTCTTACGACAACCACGGACTGAGTTGCAACTGTTGCAAGACGATACTTTCGACGCGACCGTCACGGCACTATTTTCACCATCTTTTTCAGATATTTAGTAATCACAACAATTTAATGTAATTTGAAAAAAAATTATGTAATTTGATTTCATTGTGGGTTTTGTATGTATGGATTTTATTATCTGAAATAAATGAGTTAATAATAATAACAATATTATAAGTGCAAAAGTTTGGATGTGTGTTACCTCTTCACATAGTAGTGAACGGATCGGGCTGAAACTTTTCATATAGATACTCCTTGGCCTGGAATAAAACGTAGGCTATTTTATATCCCATAAATCAGTACCCATGGGATAGAAATCGGCTCGACAAACGTAGTGTAGGACACCCTCCGACCAGGTGGGATGACGATTTGCGAAAGACTGCTGGCAGATGCTGGATGCGGCAAGCTGAAGACAGGGCGCTATGGCGATCATTAGGGGAGGCCTATGTCCAGCAGTGGACTAGTATAGGCTGATGATGATGGGATAGAAATAACCTTAAATGAAATCTTATGTCTTGGTAGCGGATCAAAAACTCACCCAAACCGCTGAAACTGGTAATCAAACGTTATCTCTTCCCCAGCTACTAGATCACGTTTACTGAAGAACCCTATTCTAAGCTCCCCATTGACTGTCCACTTTTGGGTCTCAGCGTTAGGTTCACAGGAGTGGTTTATGAACCGGGATATGTTCCCTTTAGAGGTCGCGTCAATGACTGTGTCCCCTTTTAGGGACATGAAGTAGTGGTGGAGATTGTTGTCATCGGAATAGGTCTGCGCCCTCTTGTAGAACTGTTCATAATCGAGGACCTCGCCGATGTATTCCATTAGAAATTCACCGCTGGAAAAGAAAAAGAGCATTGTGAAAATTATTTTTGTCTATTTTGTAATAAAGTTGCGTGAATGAGCTAGCAGAAACTCTATGGATATGCCTTTATAAATTTATGCATGGACAAGTAACATCTTTTAAACTTAGAAAGTGGATAAAGTCATTTGCATTCAAGTAGCATCTTCGTTTTGCAATTTTAGATTAGTTGCATTACACAAGCATTTATTAGCAGGATGTTTTCTAGATACAGTAGTGACTATTTGTCTAAGTGTTTGTAAATGATGATGAACTAATTATTGTGTTCATTCAATTGTCTAGGCTAGTACAAAGCGAATGCACAGGCAGCAGCTTGCTTTGAAATGTGTTACTTTTATAGTATTATAACTTACGTAGGAATATCAGTAGCCGCTTCCACGCCGCAGCCTTTTTTGTCAGCGTAAAAGACTTTCAGTGGACCATTTTCTTTCTTTTGGAATCTTCTATTTGTACATCTATCGCCTACAGGACATCGTGAATTACTGAAACAGGTAGATTTAGATTATGTACAATCAATGGGATGCATCATGGAGTGTCACTCAGTGATGTCTAAAGTTTATAAGATCAATGTATAAAAGAGCTCCATTAGAGACAACTTACCATTCTATCATAAGCAGTCTATTCAAGCAGTCTTCACCACAAGCTAATTCTCCACGTTCCAACTCCTCTTTGGTCATAAAGCAGTCACAGATCATCTTCTTAGTATCTTTACTAATCATTCTATCACACAGGTATTCATTCTCATCTAAATGCTGGTACTGGTTCATTCTCTCCTCAATGATTCTATCATAAGCTTCTTTTGTAAGTGGTGTGCTTGGTTTTTCTTCAACTGTTTCCACTACGGCAGGTAAAGAGTGCGGCAGGCATGGGCTAGCCAATGGTGAGCAAGTGGGGGAGTTAGCTACCATTTCTAGCTCACTCGATCGCCGCCACCGTGATTTGACTTTCACAGGCATCTCTGAAGGCACAGGGAATGATGGTGAGTTGGGAGCAGGCGAGTCTAAGGACTTGTCTTGACTGTCCGACCCAAACTCTTCCAATTTTAATTTAGTTTGTGTGATGAGTGCTTTCTTTAGTGGAGTCTTGACTAGACCGTAACCTTTAGTTTTCTGTTTCAAGTTGCTAATTGTTTTAATGCGGCTGGATCTCCTGACTCCTGATGGGGAAGACTCTGCAGAATCATTTTGAGCCTGTTCTGTGAGTCTAGATGAGTTGCTATCATCTGACAGTGTAGAGCTAGGTGTTATACTTGGGTCTGGTCTGGGCATGACCTCTTCCTTCTGGTATATGAGATCTGGAGTATTACAGGGAGGAGTTCTGCTGTCAATTATTTCCATGAAGTCTAACGGAGAAGGAACATCACATGAAGGTGCCAAGTTCAACTCTTCAAAATGCTTCTGAATCTCATTTTCTTGCTCTTCAATTTGTTCTTGGTCCCCATTGGGATCAGACTCTTTAGGACTATCTATGTTTATGTCATAGTACAGCTCTGGGTTATCATGGTCATCTTCAACTATTTGAACAACGGTGATAATTTCATCATCATCAGCATCCTCATAGATAATTTGCTGCTCCTCCTCCAATGGAATGTCTTCAATTCCCTCCTGGGGAATTTCAGCTATAGGGATTTCTTCATGGTTCATGTTAGGTAAAGACATTTGCTCATTGTTTATGTCCAGTTCATTGGAGACTGGTTCAGGAGTTTCTAATTTCTGCTCCTGACATGCATCTATGTGATGAGACAAAGACATAATAGATTCAGAGTGGTCACTGTCAGTCAGAAATGGTATGCCAGGACCTGATTCCCTAGTTATAGCAACAGGAGAAATGTCTCTAGAGCCTCCATGTAAGTCTAAAACACTGGGGCTGTAGCATGCTGCACTGTTGGTATCAGACTGTGTATCCAGAGCTGCATTGGAGTCTGACTCTGAGCCAGCACATGCATCTGCTACTTTGATATCCATACTGTTGCTAGTTTCGCTATCACTACCCATTTCATATTTCTTAGTGAAAGATTCATCATTGTTAAAAAGGCATCTGTATTTGCCAAATTTCTTGTGGGTTGCTACCATATTGAGTTGGCAAGGTTTTAGTGTTGGGTTGTCACTTTCTTCTATGTACTGGGATTGAGATGTGGATGTGGCCTGTGCTTCTGCTGCATCACCTATGGGAGGAGGGGGCTCAGCAGCTGATTCTTGATTTGAGCTCTCAGAGTTGGGTGGCTCATTGGATGTAGATCCCTCGCCATCGGTCGCTGCCTGCTTGCCTCGTCGCGACGCCCGTCTTGGAGTTGCCGTCTTTGTTCCTGCTTTGGTCTTTCGCTTCGCCATCGTGCTTCAGCGCAGCTGCAACCAACCTAAACATGTAAACACTTTGAGTTTCGACATGGTCGGGTGGTCGAGTTGAGCATGACCTCTTTTGATTGAGTTCCTCAGTGTCAATGCCACATTGCTAACAAAAGAAGGAACTCGGGAGGGTAGGTGGTATTATGATAAAACTATGTAGCTAAAAGCTATTTCATAATCAAAGAAAACATCTGAAGAAACCTCCAAATTTAGAAAATCATTGTTACCACCGGTTCGGAAACATTTCATAAAAAAAGCACTGGCTTACCATTACTTTTCCAAAGTCAAATAGAATTTATTACTGGCTTGGTGCATGAAACAAAGATTTTTAGAAACTTTCTCAATAAAAATGTAAAACGAAAAATAAATTCATATTTCTTCCATTTCTTAGTTCATTGCATTTTTCGTAGAGATTCGGAACTCGGAACCATGTTGATTTTATATTGTTTCGATTCTGATACGGACTCGATCATTCTAGTTTTCAGTGCCTACTTCGTGGACTCGAGTCACCGATATATTTTGTTTTTATGTCACGTTGAACATTGCATCGCGTTTTTTTAAATTATTTTATGCAGGGTTGCCAATTTTTTTCCAGGTCTATTCTTAGAGCTAATAAAACTGCTCTATCGCTGGTACTGTTATAATACTTAGTTAATAGATGCTCTAAGGGTCTATTATTGTATGATTTTAATAAGTACATATTTGATCCGGGTGTTTTGGGTAGGTACCTATTCTTTATAAACAATAAAAAATATACAATTTAAAAACGAATAACATTTCATATCAAATTAATTATTAAAAATTATTTTACTATACCTATGAAATACAAGAACAATGTATATTCTATTAAATATATCACTCATCTATCATGTAGGCATAAGATGAGTGATATATCTCTGTGCTTACTTTGTGGCTAGTTGATGCTGTGTGGATTGTTCAGAATTACTTTTTATTGTTTTTTAGGGTTATATTATTCTTGAAAACGGTTGGCCACCGCCAAAAATAAAAATGGGCTCGCGACCGCGCCCGTAGAAAGAGAGAGATCTCTTTCGCTCGCCACGCAACACGGCCCAGCGGCGACGACGACGGCGGCGACGCGACGCGGTGACGGGGCGCGCCGCCGGGCGGCGCGGCGGCGGGGCGGCGGGGCGGGGTGGCACGGCGGGCCCATGATTCATTGTTCGATTGCAGAAAAGAATCGAATTAAAAATCGATCGTCCCTATGACTCCATCAATGTCAACGTCATGGTTGTCATACTGTCAACGTCATAAATGAAACTCACAAAGAAAATAATCGGCCAAGAGCGAGTTAAATCACACATGGAGATTTCCGTACCATCATACAAAAATATAAACATATAATTCGCAAAAGAAACCCCACTATATACGAACCAAATATTTTTTAAATTCAAATAAGCGAAAAGCTTCATGTTGCTGTCAGCCATTCAAGTACTGACCGCACCGGTTGCCAAGCTTCAGTGATCGGTACTCAACTTGGTATGGGCTTTTAACTACGCTTTTACACCCATTATAAAAAAATATATTATTATATGATTTTGTTATTAAAGTGACAATAGTTATCTTCTGAAGCAGTCAATTTTAACTACCTACCCCCATTTACCGTTCAAGAGGCCTTGACAAAAGTAAAGCAAAAAATGGCATTTTTTTTTGTTTGGTTTTAATTTAAATACTTTGTAATATAATTTTTGTTATTTGTTGTTATAACGGCAAGAGAATTACATATTCTGTGATTTCAATTTTTTAAGGTTCATGTCATGTAATGTAATGAATGAGATACAGCCCGCTGACTGAAAGACTAAACAACACAGTACTTCCAAATGGCTATTGTATTGTGTTTTTATAGCAACGGAGCACTCACAGCAACTCAAGGCATTCGCTGGGGGCGCATTGGTGTATTTTATGATGTTGGTAGTATTGGGCTCCCCGAGCCCATGTGAGTCCTTCTGACGACGACGCCCTAAACTCCGCTAGCCGCAGCCACTCGCACGTTCTACCTAGAATTAATTGAGTCTAATTATTAATAGTTTCAATTCGCCGTTGTGTTTTGTTGTTTTTTGTGTACGTTGAAATAAATGTTTTCTTTTTTGGGACAAGATTAGCACGTATTGTACATACGTGGGTCCCGTTTTCACCTGTTGGGGCTGATGCACGGAACCCTAAAAAAATGATGCATTTGACGTGTCGTCGTCGTGTCGCGCGCGGCGCGGCGCCCCTAACCATTCATTCTGGCAACACTGCGTGGTAGCCGTGGTGGTCTGGTCTCTCTCTCTCTCTCATCTCACTCACTCACACTCACTGTATTTGACTTTTAGGTTGATTTGATTTTGATCGTCGCAAGATCGTCGATTCAATATTCAATACGTTTTTCAGGATTTTCTTACTGAGTTGATGCTCTCAATATCGAATTAGAAGTCTAATCAAAGTACCTATTGCATTATGACTGAAAACCAAGAGGTATTTATTCGTGAAATTATATTCATTTTGTGACCGGAAAATACGAACCTGGTGCGGCGTTTCATGGACACGTCACGATTGCAAAATGATAAAAAATAAAATAAAACATGCATCTTTGTTCACAGACTGTGAAGATTAACAAATGGGATGGTGCTGCATGTAAGAATGCCATTGATGATGCTATCAGAGAGGTAGGAAGATAATCAGGAAAAAAAAATATAATACCCACTGTAAACATTCTTAAGTATTAAAAAAAATATAGAAAGAAGAATTTGTAATATCTAGGGTCGCCGTCATTGAAATTGATGAGGAGGCCTGTATATATACCTACTAATAAAAATAACATAATTTTGCAGGTCCTAACTGGAGAGCTAAAATGTAAAGAGAGCTTCGCCCTCATGGATGGAAGACTCTTCCTTTGTGCCCTTGCTGTAGGTGTGGCTCTGTGTGCTCTGCTTTGGGACTATCTCTATCCATTCCCCCAATCCAGGTTAGTAAATTCACATGTTTATATTCAAACATGGTGCCACATAAAAGACCTACCTATTATAATTTTACCCATATAGTTAATAATAAAATTAAAAACAAAAGATGCAAAATGAACCAATGGTTTTGCTAATGTTATGCTATTGTATTGATGATGGTTATGTAAGATAAGCTTACCTACCTATTATTGAGTCTTTCAATTCTAAATTATGTTACCTTATTTGATCTCATTCATAATTTGCTTTTGCATAAATGTGCTTGTGTTTTTTCTTCGAGTCTAGGATTATCAATTTATTAATTTTCTTTTCTTTCACTTTTAGATTGGTCCTAATTATTTGCGTTTCTTCGTACTTCATTCTCATGGGAATCCTAACTCTCTACACAACATTCAAAGAGAAGGGCATTTTTGTGATTGCCAAGGAAAAAGTTGGCAATGTTAGCAAATGTTGGGAAGCTAGCTCCTATGTTAAGAAGTAAGTAATATTAGGTACATGAACTAAAAAGAACAACTGCTGTAACTAAACAATTAAATTAACTGGAATTGAAGGCTGAAAAAGTTATAAGATTAACCCCCGAATACTCAGACGCATCTCAGGTTTAAGCATGTCTGACAGTGATGGTTTTTTGACACATTTCACAAAAAACCGCAACTTAAGACGAACTTAAATGCAAGTTGTGTTTGAGTATTCAGGGGTTAGAGGCTAACAGATTGACCATGTTAAAAAAAAATCTCCCTTTACTAGCTTGACCATTATAAAGTTATCCCATCTTAATTAACTAAACATAAAGCCAAGAAGAAACAAAAATGTTCATGGTAGAAAGGAAAACCTACTAAGGTTTTACTAACAAAATTCTATTAAAACTCAATCAAATCAAAATAAATCAATAATCATACCTACAACTCTGCCGTTCGATTGCTAAAAGGCTGTTAAGTTACATACCCAAAATGACTGCAAGCAAATCCTGAAAAATGTTGATAGATAGATAGATAATACTATGTACCACACAAACACAGAAAACAGTACAGAAATAAATACTGAGTAGACAAAGTACAAAGGCGGTGTCTTGTCGCTATGAGCTATCTCTTCCAGGCAACCTAGGGATGGATTGAACATGTAAGAGTGTTTTATGTGCGGTTATCTGTTTCAAAAAGTAACCTGAAGCAAAGTTAAAATTTTTATAAATTGTTTCAAATAGAAACAGTCACTAAGCCATCTTTTTACATTGTATTTTAGGTAAAGACGGCAGAATTGCATTATATTGTAATGAGCCAAATGGATTTCTGAAGACTTATGAAGCTCATAACATAACCAATCACAATTATTTCAGACATGATGATAAATACAACTTGGTCCTATCAATACGTGACTCTAATGGTAAATACCGTGAAGCTACCATCACCAAGTCCTTCGCAAACTTCATCGACACCAACGGAGCTGTCACTCAGAACCTCGTCGTCAATGAAGTCACCAAGATCTACAACTCGCTGTCAACGGAAAAGAAGGAGAAGTAAACTTATGTATAAGTGTGATGTGTGTGAAGGTCTGTGAGGTTCCACATTTATGTAATTTAATAAAAATCTCCTACAGTTAACCTAGTGATTTTCCTGCTTATTATTCCAAGTATTCAAATTCAACTTCTCTTATCAAACTGTATAATACTTTATTAGGTATTTTATTTTAGTTTTTTGAACGCTACCAAGCTTGAAGTGTTTCTTTCTACTGAGACCCGAGTCGTGATCGTGACATCTAACATATTTATTGTATGGGATTTTTGTATTTTTATTTTTTTCCCTGTCCGCACGATAGAGGCGCTGCTGTACCAAAACCTATGGGAAAATGCGTAGATGGAGTATTACCTTCTTACTCTAAGGGAAAATGAGACTCCACGATCACGTCGATCACGTCTCGATAGTATCGTAAAATGGACACGAAGCTCTGATCTTGGAACAACAACATAAAATCTTTAAAAATTATTAAAATATCTTGCAAAAGCCCATAAATATTTTAACGCCTCTTTTTATACAAGGTTAAATATGGCCATTAAAAAAAACCTAAAACCTTTCCTTAATTGTGTCATTGATTTTTTTTTATTTCGGCCTTACGCGAGCAGAGGAGAATAAATCTACACTAATAATAAAAAGAGGAAAGATTTGTATTTATGTATGTAACGAATAGGTAGGTACTAGGTACGTACTTACACTTAAAAACTACTGGACTTATTTCAAAAAATCTTTATTAAATAGATAGAGCTACATTACCACCTTGATATAAACTGGTCTGTGATTATCACTGAGTAAAATAGGTTATAGAATATACCCGTGCGAAGCTGGAATTCACATTTTTCTACTGATTGATTAGTTATAAATTTGTCGACACTATCTCTACTAATATTTTAAAGAGGAAAGATTTGTTAGCATTGAATAGGCTCCGAAACTACTGAACCGATTTGAATAATTCTTTCGCTATTAGAATTTTACATTATCCGTGATGAACATATTATGCTAAATAATATACCCATGCGAAGCCAGGGCGGTCCACTAGTTTGGTTATAAAATCGGCAAGACATCGACTCTGTTTCAGATATTTAGTTCGTCTACTCGTCACTAGATGGCGTTGATTTATGCAACCTCCAAAATTGTGAATGGTTGCCGCCATGTTGCGGAAAAAAATAGAACTACTTCTGCCTGCGGCACAGGGTTGAAAATAGCTGCGAAAGACACGTGGCGCCCTCAGAGCAACTGTTTTTATTTTTATCCGTGTAAACGTAGTGAAGTTAAGTAGGGAGTCGTGTCAACCTAACAATGACTCATGGGATCGAAGGAAGACTAAGGTCAGTCAGTACAGTAGGTCGCTTGGTGAAGCGCCGAGCGTAACACCGCGGTATGATTAGCTAATTATGACCTTGTAGTTAAGTAATTCGTAGTGTGATAGTTTTAGAATAAAAAACTAAATGATTCCTTCAGTGATGTGATTATTTACTGGATTAGTTTCATAGTCAAAGATTACGATTTCGTTACAGAAATCTTGCGAAAATAATTTCCAAAACGCTGAGCTGCCCTCGCGTAGGTACTAAATTTAGTTTAGTGAAATAAATTACATGCATTATTCGTATAGTTTTCACTGGATTTTATTAATTTGAGGTAAGTTTAATTGTTAAAATTTAGTTATAAGCTAAAGTCAAACTCTATATTTACAGCTTCTTACAAATGGTTCTCTATGTATTTTATTCTCATATGTTCATTCAAAAAAAACTCAATACTCATATTATAGTCGCTTGCGTGGAAATTTATCCTCCTATAATTTATTTTACGTTGTTCGACATTGTTACCTATCAAACACCACCATGTAGAGGACAC
This sequence comes from Eupithecia vulgata, assembly GCA_946478455.1. Taxonomy (NCBI): domain Eukaryota; kingdom Metazoa; phylum Arthropoda; class Insecta; order Lepidoptera; family Geometridae; genus Eupithecia; species Eupithecia vulgata. The sequence continues at coordinate 3,864,870 of OX297862.1, read as the reverse complement.
TACACGTCACATGTCATTATGGATTTCTCGTCCCTGATTATGACCTTTTAAATTAAATCTGTAAAGGGTTAAAAGAAACTATTGCTGCTGCATAAATACTTATTATTTAAATTATACATCGTTTTCCACTAACAATAAAACAGGCATTTTATAAGAATGAAGCATGATATTTTCATATAGGTCTTTACGTTATTTATTCAACAATTTATTTGTCAGTCAGAATGGAAAATAAACACATAACAAGCACATAATAATAGATAAGTACCAACCTACATCTACTTTGTATTTGAATAGTAAGTATGTATATAGGTAGGTACATTATGACATCACCCAGGCAACCTGATTCAAGGATATACCACTATACGACCCATTAGGACTAATACACTTGTTTTATCAAAAGCTAAATTAATTAGACCATAAAATGTATGTGTGTTTTCTAACGCCTATAATACAAATACCAAAAGAAAAGTTCAATGAATTAAAAAGTTATACCTACAGCCTATGACTGATTAGATTAGAGAGAATCTCAATCAGCATTCTAACCAGTCAGGTGACTTTACGGCGGTAGAGTTAACTCTACACGAGCTGATTCTATTTTAGTTCTGGCCACAATACTGGCGCAAGTATTCTGTTATACAATAACGTGGGTACAGACGACGACGGCGTGAGAAGCACGCTACAGGTTTGACTTGAGTAAAATTGGAACTCAAATCGATTAGAGTAGATCGTCTGCCAAAGTATTCACTACATATACCACCGGCACGCGTTTCGAATCAACTTTGTAGTTAAATGTAGTTAAAAGATACAAAATAATGTTTGTAGGTAGATCTATCAACAAAAGAACTGGCTGTAGCTAAGTGACGAAAATTCTATGTTATTCTATTAAGTATATTACATTCTATGTGAAGTACCTACTATGACCTTGGTTTAACTAGGCTTAGATTGAGACTACGTAAGTCGGAACTGTCGGAAGTAGGAGCTATCTAATAGATAACATTATTGTAGACTGATAAGTTTTTACATGACTGATGTAAGTTTTTTTAATCAATTACGCGAAAGATATGTCTCGAAATAATTTATTTATAAATGTAGATGAAGGTAGGTAGGTATGTTGATTTTGCGCTCGGTAACACGCGAACGCGATGTCTATTGTTTGGTATTTACGTCTGATTTCTAACTGCTATCACACGCGACTTCCTTCGAGTAGGGTTGAGTTGAGACATGAGACCTTACCAACTATGCGAAAGAACTAGGTAAGTTATGTACCTACCAACTGAGACTCTGAAATGAAACGATCTTCACAGAAATAAATCACAACATGAAATAAGCATTAGGTATATTTATTTGCAGCAAAAACAATTCGTTTTTAATACGACAAAGTACCTACCTACATGAACATTGAACAAGAAGAATTAAGATACATTCATTTGAAATTTAGCACAGTCCAGGGTAAGAAGATAGTCCAGTCCTATCAGGACTTTCATCTCGGAATGAGAGATGATAAGCTGTAAACTCTAGAAACTCTAGTGCTACGATGTCGTCGGTCCATCAAGTTGATGGTGAACGTGAAACGGAGTGTTGGGTGGGAGCACCCAACACTCCGTTTCACGTTGCATCGCGGCCGCCACTCGAGAACCTTTACGCCCCAGCGCGGTTACCAGTTTTGCGAGCTATGTCGCCGGCGGCCCACTGCCACTTCAGCTTACTTACCTTGACCTTGAATAACTTACGGCGCAGACACGAGATTCTATGAAACTTTTGAGTCAACTTTTAGGACACCAAAATGAAGATGAAGGTGTAAACGAGTTTATATAACTTATTATCTTTCATTCCGAGGTGAAACCTCTTATTTGACTACACTTAAAGTACCTGGTACTAATTAGGTAGGTAGGTAGGTACCTACTACCTATAAAATTTCAGGAAAGTCTTAAACAAACTTCCAATCTAAACTTCATTTTGTTTGTATGTTACTAGATCCACTTTGCTTATATACGTACAAAACGTAACAGATAGGATTTAATGCAGAATTCGATGATAGAGCGGATATTTTCATTAAGCATTTTTTTTTCATACCTATCTAATAGTTAACACCGCGATAGCGGGCGAGATACGATTTTGATGGGAGTTTAGAGGGGAGGACGATCTTTCAGCAAACATTAGGTACGTTATAAGACTACTATGATTATCAATTTGGGATTTATTGTTATAGATAGGAAACATGTTGATCTAGTTTTTTGCTAATATAGTTTTTTAATAAACACTCTTATTTAACTTAAATCATTAGTTTATTCGAAAACCTACAGACGCACCGCCTTTTCATGTAGCATTTTCAACCTGATTGATTAACGAGGTAGCCGATGGCTGATTAAGTAACAGACAGACTGATAGAGCTACTTTTGAATTTATAACATTAGTATCAATGTCAAATCAATTAAGTATCATAAAATATCATGTGCGCTTAGGTATCAAGTGCAGCAACGTATATTGCTGCAATAAATTATTAAGTGTGTGTAATTAATGTTTTCATAGTTTTATTATTGTCAATAATAAAACTAACAACTATGAAAACATTCTAATTTGACTTATTTATTTTATTACGCTCTATCGCGTAAAACGTGCCGTAAAAAAATGAACAAACCTTGACTCAAAACTTAAAAAGGTCTATTAAATTATCCGTGTAAGGTCATTTAACAGCTTATAATCATGCAGCATGACAGAGCCCTATTATAGAGACTATAAATATTTAGTGGCGAAGCAAGTAACTTGATAGTAAAGATTTATTTCCACTTATCAATCACCAACATAAAACTAACAACCTGACGAGATCCTTATCGCTCAGAATCGCAGTCATTGCGTGATAATCACTACCCGTAACTATACCTACATTAGATCACGCTGCGAGCTGCTGATACCTTGAAGAATCTGCCAATTTTAGACGATTTATATGACACATTCTACCAGGACTGTTTTTGAAGCCAAATATCATTCTCTACAATTTGCGTAGAGTCGTGCCGGCTCGTAAATGCACGCCGTAATATCACAGTTTCCTAGAAACGTTAATGATTTTTTTATATAATATATATTATAGGCAGTTATAAGATTTTTTTCTTTTATTTTTGCATTGTTTTAGGGCGGCGAAAACCTTGAATGAAGATTGCAATTTTAAGAAAAACTGACCACGTGCAAATCGGACTCGCGCACTATGGGTTCCATTCCTTACTTTTTTTCCTTTTCATCTATAAAAACGGCAAAAAAAGTTTGTTGTATGGGAGCCCCCTTAAATGTTTATTTTATTCTGTTTTTTAGTTTACACTATCTGTGAAAATTTTAACTCTCTAACTATCACGGTTCATGAAATAGGTACAGCCTGGTGACAGACGGACGGACAGCGGAGTCTGGGTGATAGGGTCTCGTTTTACCCACAGATTTATAAGTATAGTATTTTAGTAGTTTTACCCTTTGGGTACGGTTAATACGGTAGTTAGGTACTCGGTTTAACTTTTTTTAGTTGCTAGTGGTCATGATCATGATGATGAGGATCGACGACGCGTCTCAATTTACTTTATCAAAGTCTAACTAAATTGACTGATAAATTTAATGACTGGCCTTGGCAAGGCAATAAAGTGAAAGTTAGTAATTGCGTTCACAATTAATAATAATAATAATACTGTAGTTTTGGTTCCCGTGAGCCTAATTGCCTGCAATCTTGAAAAGGATACTACGGTCGGAACCGCCCATTATCCCCATATGACAATTGATTCAAAGCACCGGCATGCTTCACTCCATTCTACGCAGCAATTTGAACTCAAGGATTTGACGTACGAGTTACTGTAGGTTAGGTACTAAGTCAAACAAATCACTATTTCGGCAATGTGTGATTGTGATTATACAAAATTTATGATTTTATTTAATAGACTTTCCAACAGAAATATTAGTCACATTGCTTCGTCGTTTTAGGTATTTGTTCTTTTATTTAACTGCAGGTGGGTGGAGAAAAGAGAGGCCTTTGTCCAGCTGTGCGTCAGTAATGGCTGAAAATAAATAATTATGTAACTGCATTATTTCAATTTATTTATGTTTGATTTTGATTGTATATATTTGACGACCTCAGTGGCGCAGCGGGCGAGAGTCTGCCTGCGACGCAAGAGGTTGCGGGTTTGATCCCCGCCTCGGAACAAATTTGTGTACGATCTGCAGAAATTTGTTCCGTTGGTCTGGGTGTTTTGTATGTATAATAAAAAATATCTATCTATGTAATGTATAATATTACGTATATCAGTTATCTAGTACCCATAACACAAGCTCTGCTTACCTTGGGGCTAGATAATGCTGTGTGAATTGTCCAGCATTATTTATTTATTCAATCAGAACAGTCACGCAAGTAACCGCTCAGCAACCACTCACACTAATTAATAGGGTATTATGTATTTTGCGTATATTTTTTGATCGATGATACTTGTAAAGTATTTTATTTCAAAAAAAATATGACTTACACTTTTTTTTATTAAATTAGGAAAAAACGATCTCTGCACTCAGTTTAAGGATAACGCTGCCCTTTATCTGGTACGCCACCTGCACCGTCCAGTTTGTCAACTCCAGTGCTTCTGTTCCTTCAATCAAAATTAAAGTAGAAAACAAATAAATGATAAAAAATAATCATATTTGTTGTTTGTGTCTTTTCTTTCTTTCAAAAAAGGGATCACGATAAAGCTTCATCACAATTCATGAACAATGACATGACGTTTAGAAATGCGATTGAGTCTAAAAATATCTACTTCTCAATAATTAAATTTTACAATAAATAATCAAAAATACAAAACTAAATATGCAGATAATACATTTCTATTTCAAAAGAGAATAAAAATAAGTATTTATAACCACCTATCCAATAATAGGTAGGTATCTACCTCATTATTGCACAAGCACACAGTTTCCGTTACGCCTGCAAATTCAGCTATGTCAGAGTAGGTACCTACATCCAGTAATCATTACAAAGATGATGAAACAGACTCAAAACGCCGGTAAAAATACCTATGTAAATACGTGACGTAACGTAGTCTCATAACTACAAGAGTAACAGACGTGAGTTATCGAACAGCTGATACGCTACACATGCAGAGTCACACGAGTTATCAACGCGGTGATTAGGAAGACAGATAAATAAACATCCGTAAACGTATGCTGAAATATTGGATTATAGCTTTTGCCCGCGACTTCACTCACGGGATGGCCCAGATGGATGTGAATTGAGCGAATTTGGGTTACATTAAAACAATTTTTCTCCGTAACACAGCAGTCAGTCTTTTTTATCACTTTATTTTTTCAAATTGTTTTTTTATGTATGTTTTGTTCTGCAGCAGCAAATAAATAAATGTCTAGGTATATCTAATGATCATTTTTAAATAAATTTAAGGTGCATAGTCAATTAAAATATGAAAATGCCAAAGAATACGGTCATTTAAAATACATTCACTGTATAATAAGTTAATAAGCTTTGTCATTAAGAAGATCGGTAAGTTCTGCCAGTTTTGCACTAAATTGGTTGCTGAACAAAAATTAATCTCGAATAACTTTGGGATTTTATTATAAGTTTTTGGTGCCATACAAAATACACTTGAACGCAACAACTTCGTTCTGCAGGACACATTGCGTAATCTGCCCTCAGACCGGCTACCAATTGCAAATATTATAAATTTTGAGGTAGTGTTGTTTGAATTTAGCACAGGTAATCGACCTGAAATTCATAGGTATATTGATTTCTATAAAATTCTAGATAATGTTATCATTCAAAAACGAGTGCGATAAGATGTAGATGTTCCATTTAGTAACAGAATGACTCAACAAACGGAACAGCTCCATTTCAAAATAATGTAAGTACTAAGTTTACGTCGGCCTGGCTAAGTTAGATAAATAATATCTCAAAGCGTATTAGATCTACAACTACAACCACAGTTCTCGGTGTTAAATTATAGCGTAGGTATATCCTCATTTACTGATAAAAATAAAAAAGTGTACAGGTCTACTGCCTTGTTTCTGAAGTAGGGTAGGGCTCAATAACCGCCAAAGACAAATTTTCAAGCTACGTGTATATTTGCAATAGTTTTAAAACATAATTTCAAAGTTGATTATTGAAGAATTATAGAGGTAGATGATATTTCCAAGAGTGATATAATGTCACTACCATTGAGACTAATACTTGAAGAGTACTTAGTTTCGAATACAGTACGTACGATACGAGCATTTCCCACATTGCACTTATGAAAGCAAAATTTAAAATGGCTGCCATTCAACTCATTCAAGACAAGCAAGATATTCTGGCCACTTTTTCAAATATATTCATCGATCATTTTTTATTTAGTTTTGCTCACTCTCGTGTATGCTAGCTAGTCACAACTTTTGACCACTCTCTTATAAAAAAAACATAGATAACAAAGATTCGAATACGCACATCATGTAAGAAACATACAGTGGAATTCAGAAATTCATATTCCAAAACATCAGAAAGACGTAGTTACCTATTGCACGTGGACCATAACAATTGACGATGATCAATTAGATCACAGAAAATTTAACTAGGAAGGTACCTAAGGAGGTAAATATATTGTGTCTTAAAAAGGTAAATCAGTCACTTGACTAGATATTTAGATGATAGTAGAGTGAGGTGTTCTCGATTCTCGATATCTAAATAGTTGGAAGATTCGTAGGTAAGCATTTTTAGGGTTTCAAACATCGGTTTTGAAACCCTTATGGTCTCGCTTTGTCCGTCCCCGCAGCTATTAACTTGAAATTTAAAATAATGATACATTTCGTGCGCCATTACTGATTTCAAGAAAAAAATATATAAATAAATGAAAAATGAAAATGAATATTTTCAATACAAATTTTGATGTTGAAATTTTAAAAGAGACTTAGGAAGGCAAATGGGGTATCAAATGAAAGGTATCGTTTTGTACATTTCAAAACACTTTTTGAAATTTCTGTAATTTTCATACTTTTTGAAATATTTCAAAAAAAGACGAAAAATTGACCATTCCCCCCCCCCCTAGCTCCGAAGATTGCAGACCGATCCATGTACAATGTATTAGGCGTTTGTAGACATCAATCTATATTTTACAGGAAAAATATAGAGAAGTCTGTAATAATAATAGTTTTTGAAAAATGGTAAAAAAGGGGGGGATTTTTTTTTCAAAAGGGGAGATACCTAACTATGTGGGGTATTAAATGAAAGGTATCGTTTTGACCATATCAAAACATTTTTTGAAATTTCTGTAAGTTTCATACTTTTTGAAATATTTCAAAAAAAGTCGAAAAATTGCCCTTTCCCCCCCCCCCTATCTCCGAAGATTGCAGACCGATTCATGTACAATGTATTAGGCGTTTGTAGATATGGATCTATATTTTACAGGAAAATTATAGAGAAGTCTGTAATAATAATAGTTTTTGAAAAATGGTCAAAAAAGGGGGGATTTTTTTTTCAAAAGGGGGGGTACCTCCCCATGTGGGGTATCAAATGAAAGATATTGTTTTGACCATTTCAAATCACTTTTTGAAATTTCTGTAAGTTTCATACTTTTTGAAATATTTCAAAAAAAGTCTTAAAATTGACCATTCCCCCCCCCCTAGCTGCGAAGATTGCAGACCGATCCATGTACAATGAATTAGGCGTTTGTAGACATCAATCTATATTTTACAGGAAAAATATAGAGAAGTCTGTAATAATAATAGTTTTTGAAAAATGGTCAAAAAAGGGGGGAATTTTTTTTCAAAAGGGGGGGTACCTCCCCATGTGGGATATCAAATGAAAGGTATCGTTTTGACTATTTCAAAACACTTTTTGAAATTTCTGTAAGTTTCATACTTTTTGAAATATTTCAAAAAAAGTCGAAAAATTGCCCTTTCCCCCCCCCCTATCTCCGAAGATTGCAGACCGATTCATGTACAATGTATTAAACGTTTGTAGATATGGATCTATATTTTACAGGAAAAATATAGAGAAGTCTGTAATAATAATAGTTTTTGAAAAATGGTCAAAAAAGGGGGGAATTTTTTTTCAAAAGGGGGGGTACCTCTCCATGTGGGGTATCAAATGAAAGGTATCGTTTTGACCATTTCAAAACACTTTTTGAATTTTCTGTAAGTTTCATACTTTTTGAAATATTTAAAAAAAAGTCGAAAAATTGACCATTCCCCCCCCCCTAGCTCCGAAGATTGCAGACCGATCCATGTACAATGTATTAGGCGTTTGTAGACATCAATCTATATTTTACAGGAAAAATATAGAGAAGTCTGTAATAATAATAGTTTTTGAAAAATGGTAAAAAAGGGGGGGAATTTTTTTTCAAAAGGGGAGGTACCTAACTATGTGGGGTATTAAATGAAAGGTATCGTTTTGACCATATCAAAACACTTTTTGAAATTTCTGTAAGTTTCATACTTTTTGAAATATTTCAAAAAAAGTCGAAAAATTGCCCTTTCCCCCCCCCCCCTATCTCCGAAGATTGCAGACCGATTCATGTACAATGTATTAGGCGTTTGTAGATATGGATCTATATTTTACAGGAAAAATATAGAGAAGTCTGTAATAATAATAGTTTTTGAAAAATGGTCAAAAAAGGGGGGAATTTTTTTTCAAAAGGGGGGGTACCTCTCCATGTGGGGTATCAAATGAAAGGTATCGTTTTGACCATTTCAAAACACTTTTTGAATTTTCTGTAAGTTTCATACTTTTTGAAATATTTCAAAAAAAGTCGAAAAATTGACCATTCCCCCCCCCCTAGCTCCGAAGATTGCAGACCGATCCATGTACAATGTATTAGGCGTTTGTAGACATCAATCTATATTTTACAGGAAAAATATAGAGAAGTCTGTAATAACAATAGTTTTTGAAAAATGGTAAAAAAGGGGGGGAATTTTTTTTCAAAAGGGGGGGTACCTACCTATGTGGGGTATCAAATGAAAGGTATCGTTTTGACCATATCAAAACACTTTTTGAAATTTCTGTAAGTTTCATACTTTTTGAAATATTTCAAAAAAAGTCGAAAAATTGCCCTTTCCCCCCCCTATCTCCGAAGATTGCAGACCGATTCATGTACAATGTATTAGGCGTTTGTAGATATAGATTTATATTTTACAGGAAAAATATAGAGAAGTCAGTAATAATAATAGTTTTTGAAAAATGGTCAAAAAGGTGGATTTTTTTTTCCAAAGGGGGTACCTACCCATGTGGCATATCAAATGAAAGGTATCGTTTTGGCCTTTTTAAAACACTTTTTGAAATTACTGTAACTTTTATACTTTTTAAAATATTTCAGAATATTGATTGTCCAAATAATTGGCAAATGTTTGAAACCCTCGGCGCGCGAGTTACACTCGCACTTGGCGGATCTTGTTTTCATAAGTTCAGTTTTGTTTGCGAAATATGTCGACTCGGGTTGCCTGTCTCTTCCTTATATCGATACCTCTGGGCTCACTTGGCGTAAAGGACATTTGGTCGAAATTTAGTTAATAATGCAGTTTTACTCAGTTTTTAATGCTCTATCGAACTGTATATTTAGTTTCCTCAAATTCAAGAAAAAAACGCCTATACGACCCAGGATTTTTATCACGAAAACTCAATTTTTTGGAAATAAAAGGGTGTAAATGACAAAACGTTATCGGAGTGTAGTCACCTTAGTAGTATAGGAAAAATACAAAACAATAGTCCTATACAACCTTTCAAAATGAAATAAGAAAATTGATTTGTCCTTTACGACCTTGCTATTTTAAATTTAAAAAACCAATTTATATTTACGACCTTACTAAATAATGCCTAGGTACTGTTACAAACCTATATCAGATGTATTTAAAAGATTGTGTTGACCAGGCTCAAGAAGCATTAAGCGAGAACGCATTCCGAACTATTTTCAAAGAATATAATATAAGCTTTCACATTCCGAAAAAAGATAAATGCGTAACTTGCGTCAAAGCTGAAAATAATAAAGACCAAATGAGTGAAAGGGACAAAGAGCTATTGGACATTCATCTAAGGGAGAAAAAAGCTAGTTACGAAAGATTCAAAGTCCATCAAACTCTTAAGTCAAACAACAAAACCGTCACCTGCAGTTTTGACCTACAAAAAGTTTTGAATACGCCTCATGGTCAAAGCATGTTGCTGTATTATTCTAGAAAATATTCGGTGTATAATTTTACAATTTATGAAAGTGAAACACAGGAAGTTTTTTATTATACGTGGGGGGAAAGCGACGGCAAAAGAGGAAGCAACGAAATTGCTACATGCTTGATGAAATATCTAGAAGAAAAAGACAGAAAAGGGGTTAAACATCTATTAATGTACTGTGACTCTTGTACAGGACAGAATAAAAATAAGACTGTACTGGCAGCCATGAACCATTTTCTAAAGTCTGCGGTAAATTTGGAGGTCATTCAAATCAACTATTTACTACCGGGCCACACTTATATGCCCGTTGATTCAGTTCACGCTGTTATCGAAAGAGAAATAAGAAAAATTATTGTCTGGAGTCCCTCACAGTGGCCCACATATTTTGAATCGGCACGAAAAAGACCCAGACCCTATAAAGTCCATGTAATGGACTATTCAGAGTTTTTAAACTTTGATCAAATAGCTGGAAATACCTTCACGCCAAAGACATCGAAAGATATAAAACTGAAAGATATTAGGGTAGCTACTTTTAAAAAGAAAACTACAGACAATATGTTTATAAAATATTCAATGGAAGAAGATGCACAGACACACAATATAAAATTATGTGAGAAAAACTCATGGAAAGGAAAGGGCAGAGGAAAAGGGAAGAGTCAATCAAAAGGAAAGAAAAGCCAGCCAAACAATGAGTCAGGTGAAGAAATGACAACAGTAAAGTTATACTCTTGTAGGCTACCAATAGCTGCGGCTAAATATAAAGATCTGAATAATATGTGTGAAAATGGAACTATCCCTTACAGATTTCATAAAGAATATCGGGAACTGCCATGCGACTCTAAGCTTCGCGAGACTTTGTATGCATCGAGGAGCCCACGCCTTTCCCCAGCTGTGGAACGGTTCTGAGCAAGCTGGACCCAAGCTTAGTAAATAATAGAGATTATGTTCTGTTGTGATTATGATAAATAAATAAAAGTCATTGTTTAAAATACATATTCAAGGATATTTATCGCGTTTATTTACCTATTTTTTTCCCAAAGTTTCATCAGGTTTACACTCTGCCGTGGTCACGAGATGTGCGGAATACTGGAGCTACCACCTTGCGAAGCGAATACAGCACGTTTTTTGCAAAAAAAAAAACACAAAAATGCTTTTCCCGCTTCGCTGAGCTAGTTGATCCAGTAATCCAATCATTCCATGACCACGACAATGTAAATTTGTTAAAATGTCTGAAAAAATTGGTAAAGAAATGCGATAAATACCATTGAATATTTATTATAATGTGTTCTGATTGCGTAAAAAACCTTAGAAATTGTAATAAACCATTTTTATTTGATTCAATCTATGTTTTATTTATAGAGAAATATCCTTTCATTAAACTTAAAAGAAAAGAGCAACAATATAAACACAATACATAGAAAAATAACATTATTTATTAGCTTATTAATTAATCCTTTATGACCTCAAAATTTTTAAATTTGTCAATTACACCCTTGATTTGTACAGTTTTGAACATCAAAAGTAGCTTTACGCTCTAAGGTACTTGCATACACTGATTTTTTTTGGGGCATATAGGTCATTTCTTTGTAATTTTATGGTCGTATAGGAATTTTATTTCAGTAAATATAAAACTAGGACAGTTAATCAACACAGTTTTAGAAAGTATCAGAAATTCTAAGTACTTTCTTCCTAGGTTTCGTCTAAATAGCATCAAAAACAAAAAAACTACAGTCAAAATAAACTTTTTTTTTTTGTTTTTTGCGTCTCCTGTAAAGTCGCCTTTTGTCCTTTACGCCAAGTGAGCCCAGAGGTATCGATTACACAGCACCGCTGGGCTTATCGTTGACTCCACAGTAGATTATGAAATGCATAGCCCTGATAAATAACGTGGAGAGTCAGCTGTACCTACCAGTCATAAAAAATAAAGCTAATGAGTGTAGGTCGTCGGTTTCATGAATAAAACATGCTTGATGTCGTGCCGATAGTGAATTCGTATCGATTTCGTCGATAGTTATAAATAATACATAGTATATTTTACCAAGGGACTAACGCCCGAATACTCAAACGCAACTCAGTTTTAAGCACGTCTCAAGTCCTGATTTTTTGACAGTTGTCAATGAAAATGTGTCATAAATTCGTCACTTGAGACGCGCTTAAATCTGAGATGCGTTTGAGTATTCGGGGGTTAACCACTCCATTATGTACGAGGTTGTTATTTTCCCGAGCGTAGCGAGGCATGATTGAATTTTGAATTGAATTGAATTTTCTTTAAAATAGTACAATCGAAACTTACCTGTATATTACACTCTTTTTCACTTCTCTACAATATGTACCTACATAGACGACATAACATTTGAAATAACAGTTATCACATTTGCCACTACATTTATACACAAGATAAATTTACAATACTGAAATAAAAAATAAATTCTAGAAAATAGAATTGACAGAGAAATTGATGAACATACATAATAAAATACAGCCGAACATAGAACCTTCTCTTGAAGTCGGTAAAAAACTACAAAAGTAGTATATTTTAGATATGCGTATAGGCAAACAACTTAACCAAACATCTGAAAATAATAGGTATCTACGTTCAAAACTGTTACTTTACTTTACTAGGTAAAGTTCAGGACTTACTCCATCGGTCATATATTATGTTTCAAAATCAAGATTTAATAAAATTATCTCAATAGAAAAAAATCGCTAAGTTACCATGCAAGCATGGTAATCGAACTAAGTTTAAAGAAGATTTCATATGTTTTGTTTTTTTTTAAATATTAGTCTTAATATTTAGATAATAGGTAACAAGCTATAACTTGATTTCTGGGCTTGCGTTGGGTTGTTTTGACATGCCCTGTCCCGCTCTTATAAACGCAAAATCCTAAGTCTATCTGTACGAAGACGTACCATGTATCTAAATTTACTGAATCGGCATTTTATGCCCTTACAACTAGTGCTCTACTGACCGCGACGCGATAAAAACGTCTGACGGATCGTTTACTTGCTATCTGTGTTTTTACGTGTATTCATTCAATAAACTTTTGAAAAGTGATCAGTGATTTAACTTTGCACTCTTAACTACTTAACTAACTTTACTTCAAATGTACGACACGTCCGTACATTTGGTCCTTCGGCCTAACTTGTTTTTTTGGTGTGTTTTGTGACTTGGAACCCGCGATTGCGAATCGGCGGCTTGGCCTCCCACCAGCGGGTCTCACCAGGTTTGTTGAGAAGGCGCATATTTCGCGGCGAAGAGTCGCTTACGCACTGAAGACTACAAGGTAAGGACATTCAAGTACTTTTTGGAATCGCCGTAAACTACGAGAATCTGAAGAAACTTGCAGAGGAACTAGGTACTGCCCTGTCTTCGTGTCCTGACCTGAACCACAATAATGGAAACTTCCACTGGGTTACTACCTGAATACAAATACTAACTAGCTACATACTATTGAACTATCTTAGGACTAACTAAATAACTACACTACGAAAATGGATGAACTGTCCAAACAAGCAACTTGTTTTGAATTATTAAAACGGTTATGCTCTAACTACAAAAAGGATAGCAGTTCCAGAAAAACTGAAGAATACGTAACCAAGCGGATTCAAACACTTGAACAATACTGGCATGATTTTCACTTGAGAAATGAACTTCTTGTTCAAAAAATTGAAGATAAAAGCCAGCATAACTACTTTACTAGCGACGTTTATGGAAAAACAAAAGAACTCTACGATACTACCAAAGCGAGCATGATGAAACTATTAGCTTCACTCGAAGACCATGATGTAGAAGAAGAATCATCGCATATTGATTTCGATCTGTCGGGGATGCTGGAGGAGGATCCTATTAACATTAGTGTCGACAACAATACTACGGAGGTGGATGACCAAATGAGAAAGTTATTGCAGCGCCAAGAATGTAACTTCAAGGCTATGGAACGAGCAATGTCAAAAATTACAATCGATCTCATAACTGAAAAATGGGAATTTGAAGACCACCTCTCCATATTGAAGGGAAAATGGGACTCTATCGACAAGCTACACTGGCAACTGGAAGAAGCCCTGATAGGAACGAGTTATAGTGAAAACTATTGTACTAAATTTGACGAAATCGAGACTAAATACGATGTACTGAAGAAAGAACTAAACGGCAAAATATGGTCAAACAAACACTACGAAAAATCAGCTCCGAAAATTGAGTTACAAGATTTTAACGGAGACTACGCTCGCTGGATTTCATTCAAAAATCTCTTCATGGAAACAATCCACAAAAACCCTACTATATCTAAGGCGGAAAAAATGCAACACCTAAAAACTAAACTAAAAGGTAAAGTAGAACGCCTAGTACAACATCTCGCCGTAAGTGCCGAAAATTACGACTCGTGCTGGGAGATATTGAACCATCGGTTTGATAACCGCCGTCTTCAATTTACTTCATTCATGAATGCGATGCAACAGCTTCCAACCATGCAAAATCCTACTGCGGATAACATCAAGAAAATACACGATGTCATAACTGAAAGCCTAAACGGACTTACTAACATGGGGGTTGATATAAAGAGCTGGGGCCCGATGATTGTGTTCTACATGTCACAAAAATTGGATGCTGCTACTTACAGCGAATACTGCGTAATTACTAACAGAGATTTACCTAACTTAAATGAATTCCTAACTTTTCTAGAAAAGCAATTCATGGCCCTAGAAACAGTTAAAAACAGACAAAAGGACACAAACAATTCCCAGAAACAAGCTGGAAACACGAGTTCTACTAAAAGATCAACTTACTATGAAAAACCGAACTACAATAAAAAGTCAACCTTAACTAAGGACAATAAAGATCAAGCAAGGTCTTACTTTGCTGCTTTCGGAAAATGTCCCTTATGTGATGGGAATCATGTTCTAATGCAATGTACTAAATTCATAGAAATGAATGTTTCGCAGCGCTACAGTACCGTCGCAAAACTGAAACTCTGCAAAAATTGCTTGTACGATCATGGAAACAAGGAATGCAACTCAACAAAAACATGCAAAGAGTGTGATTACAAGCACCACACGTTGTTGCACAATGCCAAAAGGTCACAAGAACCACCTAAATCTACTAAAAATAACACTGAAAAATCTTCAACTACTGCAGAACCTTCTTCATCTTCTTGTCTCTCCGCTACAGCTGAGAAAAACACTGAAGTACTACTGACTACTGTCAAAATAAGGGTCAAGGCCAACGATGGCACTTACCAAACTTATAGGGCACTGCTAGACCAAGGGTCCCAGGTCAACTTGATTTCGGAGAACGCAGCCCAATCATTACGCCTTCCACGGAAAAAGTTTAACGCAACGATATCCGGAGTCGGATCCGTGTCGGGAGAGTGTAAAGGACGGGTAAAACTTACCTGCAAATCGATACATACTGACTACACTTTTGGCACTCAAGCTTTAATACTAAAGAAACTAACGAATGATTTGCCAAATTCAACTTTTGAAAAGGCTAATTGGCCACATCTACAAAACTTAAAACTAGGAGACCCAGACTATAATGTTAGTGGCTCCGTCGACCTACTTCTATCAGCTGATGTTTACGCTGAGATAATAATGGACGGCGTCTTAAGAGGAAATCAACTCTCACCCGTCGCCCAACAAACTCAACTTGGGTGGATACTTTGTGGAAAACTGAAGACTTTGCGCTGCCATGCCACCATCATTGACCTCGCAGACATTGCCAAATACTGGGAGAGCGAGGACATTACTCAACATGAAAATGAAATTAACGCCGACGATCAATGCGAAAATTTCTACCAAGAAACTACTACTAGAGCATCTGATGGCAAATATATTGTGAAGATGCCCATGGTCCAAAACTTTGAAGCTGAACTCGGCGACTCAAGGCCAAAAGCAGTCTCACAATTCTTACAACTAGAAAAAAGACTTACTAAAAACGAAAAACTATCGACTATGTACAAGGACTTTATGGATGAGTACTTAAAACTAGAACACATGAAACTAGCTCAGCAAAATAACGAAGGTACAGTAGTACAATGCTACCTACCGCACCATGGAGTCCTGCGAGAAAACGCAAAAACTACTAAACTGCGAGTAGTGTTTAACGCTTCCAGCTCAACTAAAAATGGAAAAAGCCTAAATGCTCTCATGGAAAAGGGGCCTAATCTACAAAAGGACATACAGGCTCTGATTTTGAAGTGGAAAACCTACAAATATGCCTACACTGCAGATATCGAGAAGATGTATAGATGCATATGGCTAGCTGAAGATCAACAATCGCTACAAAAAATCATATTTAGATTTGACATGACTAAACCACTTCAAAATTACACTCTATGTAGTTTGAGTTACGGCACAAAATGCGCGCCGTGGCTAGCTATGCGAACACTTAAGCAACTGGCACTGGATTACATGCATAAGTACCCAGCAGCCGCCAAAATACTACAAACTCAATTTTACTTGGACGATTTAATCAGCGGCGATAACTCACTAGATAACGCCATAGAAATTCAAAAATCGCTAATCGAACTACTCAAGGAAGGCGGCATGAACCTACGTAAATGGAGTTCAAATAGCCCTGACCTACTACAACAACTGTCTGAAGATCAAATCTCAACAGCGTGTACGTTTGACTTCGAAGATGAAAACACAAAAACATTAGGGCTGTCGTGGAACCCTAAGTCAGACACTTTCATGTTCAACTGGACATTGGAAGAAAATATGAAAAAATCACTAACAAAAAGAACTCTTTTATCAGAGATTTCACAACTCTACGATCCCATGGGATGGCTCTCTCCAGTTACTGTGACGGCAAAATTGATTTTTCAACGAGTATGGGAACTAAACCTTGAATGGGACGAACAACTACCTAATAAAATACAAGACGATTGGCTGAAACTAAAAGCTGAAATACATGAACTAAAATCTATCAAAATACAGAGATGGATTGGAGGCACGCAGAAAGATATTGAACTATTAGGATTTTGTGATGCGAGCGAAAAGGCATATTCTTGTGTCATATACACCAGGGTCAAGGACGAAAATGGACAGCTTGTACTGAACTTACTTGCAGCGAAGACTAGGGTTGCCCCAATCGCACTAAAGCTGAGCCTGCCTCGACTTGAACTAGCTGGCGCCTTATTATTATCACAGTTGATGGAAAAGGCGAAAAACTCACTTAGCGAAAACAACGTAACTATTTCGGCTTGGAGTGACTCCAAAGTCGTACTCGCATGGCTGCAGGGGGAACCAACTAAATGGGAAAGATACGTCGAAAATCGAGTGAAGAAGATAAGACAAATCATACCATCAAAACAATGGGCTTACATAGAGTCTAAAAATAACCCTGCTGACTGTGCTACCAGAGGAGTGAACCCGAAAAAACTACTAAATTTTGGTTTGTGGTGGAATGGGCCCGAAATGCTGAAAACTTTCAGCGAAAATAAAGAAACTAAATCTGTGAACTGTTTATTTACAACAAACATCGAACAAAAAAAAGAGACAGCCCTAGCCATAAATAAAACAAACGACAACTTGATCGTAAAATTAATAAATAACAACAGTTCTATAACACGGGTAAGGCGCATCGTAGCTTGGATTTTGCGCTTTATTACTAAGGCGCGCCTCTCGAAACATGATACAGCTCGTGGCGATAAAGAGATACCTACCTACTTGACTACTGCCGAACTACAAGCGTCAAATGAACTGATTGTAAAAAATATGCAATTAAATGATTTTGAATTGGAATATACCTTACTTTCCAAAAATCCAATTTTAACTAAAAAGAGCTCTATCTACAAACTAAGCCCTTATCTTGAAAATGGAGTTTTAAGAGTCGGGGGCCGCTTGAATAAAACTAACTTACCACCGGGCATGAAAAATCCTATGATCCTACCGCGAAATGGAAGATTGACTCAACTCGTCATTGAAGAGGCCCACGCAGCTACTCTGCATGGTGGGGCAAGGTTGACTCTTGCATACTTACGTCAACGCTACTGGATTGTCGGAGGCAACCAAACTGTGAAAAAACTACTAAGAAAATGCGTGCGCTGCAGCCGATTTAAGCCTACTGATAACCATCAGAAGATGGCAGATCTGCCTACGCAAAGAGCTACCCCTTCGCGTCCTTTCACCCATACAGGAGTTGATTTTACAGGCTGTATAGACCTAAAATTAAATAAAGGTAGAGGGGTGAGGACTACTAAAGGCTACATAGCTATATTTGTGTGCATGGCAACAAAGGCCGTACACATTGAACTAGTCTCAGATCTGAGCACCGAAATGTTCATCGCAGCATTTTCAAGAATGTGTGCTAGAAGGGGTACGCCAAAACACATGTACTCAGACTGCGGTACCAACTTCATCGGTGCATCGAGGATACTGAGAAGCGAATACGAACTATGGAAAACAGAGCTCTCGCCTGAATTCTTCACGGAAATGGGGAAAATGGAAGTCGAGTGGCATTTTAACGCCCCCGCCTGGCCTACTGCAGGCGGCCTTTGGGAGGCAGCAGTGAAATCGTTGAAACACCACTTACGACGTGTGCTAGGCGAACAGAAACTCACTTACGAAGAGTTCGCAACTCTACTTACGAAGATTGAAGCCTGTATGAACTCACGGCCGCTATGCCCACTTACAGAAGACCCGGAGGAATTTTACAACTACCTTACTCCTGGACACTTTCTCACCGGCGGCCCGACACTAACTTTACCTCTCTCAGACTACAGCGACGTTAAAACTATTAATATACGCCAACGATGGCAACTAACTGAAAATATGCTGCAACAGTTTTGGAAAAGCTGGTCGAACGAATACCTAACTCAATTACAAATTCGCAGCAAATGGCACAAACCTACTCAAAATTTAACCGAAGGTGACGTCGTGTTGGTGAAGGACGACAACCTACCACCGGGAAAATGGGCTATGGGGAAAGTCATCCAAGTCCACCCCGGGGAAGATGGTAGGGTGAGAGTCACCACCATAAAAACTCAAAATGGCGTAATAAAGAGGCCCGTTACAAAATTAGCTAAACTATTAACAAACGAAACATCAGACGACGAGCAGCAAACTAGAAACTTACCCGAAAAGCGCAGTGGTAAAAGAATTAACTACATGACTATGTTTATTTACTTTCTAACCATGTTAACACTGATGACGGGATCACACTGCGCTCCAACTTACGCAGAAAGTACCATTGTGAACGCTCAAATATCGAACCTCGGAAAAAATCGGCCAATTTATTACGACACTATCGGTAAAGTACAACAGATACACGATGAATGGATTTTACTAACCTTCTACAACCTTACTACCTACTGGCAAACAACTGAAGACTTACAAAACTACATAAACAACATAGCACAACTCTGCGTACAACTGGACCAGAGATTTTGTGCGAGTACTACACAAAACTTACTAGCCGAACTAGAGCAACTTAACTACTCCAACACCCTACTTTTGTCGCCGCATAAACACTTATCTTACCGAAAAAAACGCGGTCTAATCGACGGAGTTGGGTACGTTGCAAACAGCTTATTTGGAGTATTGGATCAGCATTTTGCTGAAAAATACTCACTAGACATCCAAGCTATACAAAAAAATGAGCAATACATAATGGAGCTAATGAAAAATCAAACTTCTATCATAGAAATTGAAAATGAGATCATGAAGAAAAACGAAAAGAACATAAAACATCAATTTCAACTAATAAATAAGTACATGAACGACACCAATATGAAACTCTCAAAACTTGAATCTAAAATCGGAACGGTTATGGCTACTAACTACTTTAGCTCAGTATCGCTCACGGCACACTTACTATTATCAAACTTGAATAACGTGCAAGAAATACTATTCAATGCACTCGTGGATGTCTATAAAGGTCACATTGATGTCCATCTACTAACACCGGTCAACTTGATCAAGCAACTGAATGAAATCTCCGGAAAACTGCCGAAAACTCTAACTTTCCCAGTTGAGAACATTGAAGAAAACATAAAAGATATTTACAAACTACTCTATGTAAAGGCTCGAGTAACCAACAACTACTTCATGTTCGAGATACACATTCCGCTGACGAGTGATGAAGATTTCACGCTATATCGGCCAATACCTTTGCCACTGATACTACACCAAAATGAGACTAAATACGTACATACATCATCTAAGTATATAGCGGTGAACTTCAGAAAAAATACTTACATGAGCCTAAGCGAAGATGGGCTGAAAAGATGCATACAAAAAAGCACAGATAATTTTGTATGTATTCTAAATCTCCCAGTGAGAAACTTAGAAAGTAAAGATGCGCCCTGTGAAGCTAAATTTCTAGGTCACGAAATGACCTCATTATGTACTACGATAAATAAGCACTGCGAGTCTGCTTGGATTGAATTACATTCAACTAATACATGGCTTATGACTTGCTGCGATGACTCATGTATGTTTAGAACTGTATGCGCGGGAGACGTCACATCTCATCAAATAAAAAACTCTGCACTTGTTACACTAAGACAAGGATGCGTCATGCAGACTAAAGATCTAAGCATATCTTCGCACAACCTCTACCACAGCGATGCCAGGGTCAACTTATACCTACCTGAGATACCACAACTTGAGAAATCTATTAATGGCATTGTTAACATGAAAACGCCACAACTAAAACTCATCGACCCCTCTGACGATCACGAGAAGGTTGAAACATGGCTACAAGAACAGAAGATAAACGAACTACATCTACCAGAAACTGTGACAAGCCATGACATACATCATTACGCAATCAGCTACATCTTGGTGTTCGCCGCTATCAGCGTCGCCATAGTTTGGATTGCGAGGCAGCGAGGCTGGTTTAATAGAAAGTCCACCTCTGCACCTACGACGACTAACACCACAGAACGCGAGGCATTCGAGCTACAGTCACGAGACACTCAATCGCCGGCATACGCATCTGTGGAGAAGCTGCACAAATCCCTTCGACGATCAACCTCAATGATGGAACGGCCGCGCGAGGGCCCGGCGCCGGCAGCACGCGAGCGCCGCTTCCCTCCCGCTCCGCAACGCGTCAAGGATGTGCTATTTAATTTTGATTAGTTATCTACTGTTTTATTGTACTTATTATAATTAACTTTTACATACTTTTATGTAGGTACCTTATTTTAAGCTTTTTACTTAAACTTTGTTTTTATATTGACTTTGTACAAACGATTCCCTCTCTCGGTTTTATCTCTTTTTGGGGTTGGAAATATGTACGAAGACGTACCATGTATCTAAATTTACTGAATCGGCATTTTATGCCCTTACAACTAGTGCTCTACTGACCGCGACGCGATAAAAACGTCTGACGGATCGTTTACTTGCTATCTGTGTTTTTACGTGTATTCATTCAATAAACTTTTGAAAAGTGATCAGTGATTTAACTTTGCACTCTTAACTACTTAACTAACTTTACTTCAAATGTACGACACGTCCGTACACTATCCTTTTCACAAAAAGTTGAGGTTGTATAGGGTCTTAAGTATTACATATTGTGTAGATCGTGATCTGATTACTTGACTCATATAAAATTGGTTAATAAATGATTTCAGAAAATGTCCCGGAGACGATTGATAGCAGGGACGGCGGGCGTCGCAGGCGCAGCCGTGACAGCGTGGGTCCTATCAGCCAATGATTCACCTGTTGTAAGTATGGAAACGTTTACCGATCTTATCTTACCCACGATATTGTTTCGGATTTTTAGGGATCCGTAACCAAAGGGTAAAACGGGACCCTGTTTACTAAGACTCCGCTGTTTGTCCGTCCCGTCTGTCTGTGTGTCCGTCTGTCACCAGGCTATCTCACCGTGATAGTTAGACAGTTGAAATTTTCACAGATGATAATTATTATTTCTGTTGCCGCTATAACAAATAGGTACTTACTAAAAAACAGAATAAAACAAATATTTTAAGGGGCTCCTATAGAACAATTAAACGTGTTTTTTTTGCCGTTTTTATAGAAAATGGTGCGGAACCCTTCAAGCGCGAGTCTGACTTGCACTTGACCGTTTTTTCCTATTAATGTGCGAAAGTGACTTTTATAAAGTAAGTGTAATACTTAGATAATAATGATTTTTACAAATTTAGACCTTGGTACAAAACGACACTGAACCATTCAAATATCCAATGGCTTACGTAGGTAATTTTTAAATACACTATATATATATATACAACATTCCACAGTATCTTAGAACACGTCTTTATAACATTAGTTATCAGATCAGTACCTTTCAAGTTGGCACACATAATGTGTCCTCAAATCGTATTCTGTTCTGAGACATGGCGGTTTACTAAGGAGTCACAATCAGCGTTGCGTAGAGAGCCATGGAGCGCTCCATATGCTCGGCATCGCACTCTTACACCGAGTCGCCAACACCGAAATCCGTTAACAGACTAAAGTACCTACCTAGTACGTATACATATACATACATTCAGGGTGTTCGGCAGACCGTAGTATGCCTTATGGTAACTGAGGGTAGGTGGAACCAATTCCAATAGCTTGACGACTTTTATAACCCTGAAAAGCCATTCCACTAATTTTCCGACTTTTTTAAAATTTCATTAAACTTTGTATTCTACATACTTATATATATATTTATTAATATTTCTATGTATGTGTCGGCCAATGGTAGCGCCATCTAGCGTTGAGTAGCTGAAACTCATAAAGTAACATTTTGTCGATAAGGGAAAAAATCTTTTCAATTACAACTTTTGATTAATTAATTTTCTTTCAAATCCATATTTCGTTTAAGAAACGCAGAATCAGAAAATTATACAAACAATCTACAGGTAGCTCAACTGGTCCTTAACAAAACCAGTCGAAATCGTGTCTTGAGACGCTTGAGCACGCAGCATTGCCCCTTTGTATGGCAATGCTGATGTGCTGTGCCAGATACTCACCAGCTCTCGGGTCACGCGTCGCTTCGAACAAAATATTAGATATAGAAAATGGCAGAAACGGTCAGAGACCCGAGTCCATTTGACAATAGTATCGAGAATTGAGCGTGACGTCTAATTTTTCATAGGCTTTGGTACATCATAATTCAACAGTTAATTATCTTATATTGACTCTGACATCATTACTTCCCAGGAATGGTTCAACCCAGCTACCGTAGCAGCTAAAACGGAGCGCAAGAAGCGCCCTCTCCCGGCCAGGGCGGAGCAAGTGAAGAACCTTCAGGCTGGACACGAGTATGACATCCTCATCATCGGAGGGGGCGCCACCGGGGCTGGCTGCGCGCTTGATGCTTGCACGAGAGGTATGCTTTTTATTCACTTACCGTAGGCATGGAGACTTGCCGTTGCCGAATGGTCGTGGCGCGGCGTAATTGCCCTTTCTCATTAAGACACCATGGTGGCGCCACTAATCGCGCCACCAACAAAATTTGTACAGTTGTATGGATGGTACCTCACCTATTATCAGCCTGGTTGCGCAACCAAATTTGTTACACACAATCTTGCAGATTCTGTGAGGAGGTTTAGGAAACGCCTCTCCATCTGCAAGGAGAGTACGGAGCGCTAATGCAAAAACGTAACATCCACCTTGGCAAGCACCTTCACAGTCCAGACGAGCTAAGAGACATCACCCCGAAAAAAATCCTACAGTTCCTAGCAGCTGCAAGGGTTAGCGGCGAATTATGAACGCCGCAGCTTCAGGGGTGAACGTATAAAGTGGCGTTCACAATAGTCCTATCATGGCCGCAGTGACACACAAGCCAGCCAAAGCAAATAAAAAAAATATTACCGTCAACCAAATCAACCGCTGGTGGCGCAACCATTAATATGTACCTTTGGCGAACTAAACTTATAAAAGCCATACTTATTGACGTCGTCAAAACCAGTAATTTCCCTTACACTGTCTTATTACGTTAATATAGTTATAAGAGTTCTGGCTTACTTGTCTTAGCGTTACACAAGGTTGATCTGCTAGTCTGATGGCTACCTACTAGATGACTGATATACATATTAAACTACTACACAAGCTCTGCTTAGTTTGGGGCTAGATGATGCTGTGTGGATTATTAAGCAATATTTATTACTTATGTAGGTACGCTTATCCGGTTTCAGGCCTTATTCTCAAGCTAGTCTTAATCAAAGCTAACATAAGGTTTAATTCTCTTCCAGGTCTTCGAACCGCCTTAGTAGAGGCAGATGACTTCGCCAGCGGCACCTCAAGTCGCAGCACCAAACTGATCCACGGAGGAGTGAGATACTTGCAAAAAGCCATCATGGGCCTCGATTATGATCAGTACAAGATGGTGAAGGAGGCTTTACACGAGCGAGCGAACATGTTGGAGTGTGCGCCGCATCTAACACGCCCACTGCCAATTCTATTGCCAGTTTATAAGTAAGTCTATAATTTTAGATCGCATCATGTGGATCTAAACTAAGAAAGTTTGGCAATATTATGCACTGAGCACTTCAATGTCAAAGTTGCCGAGGTTTTAGTATGCGATTCTCATGTTATAAAAATAAATAAATGTTGATTTCCAATCAAATCAAGATCAATCGGATCAAATCAAAATACGTTTAAGATACATACATATTTTAACTTAGAAGTAGATTTAGAAGATAAGATAGTGGTAGGCAATCAGAAACCTATTTTGTTTTGATCCATAATAATGGGAAGTAAAGATTTATTCATAATTATAGAATCAAATACGTTTATGATACATATACCAATATCTTAACTTAGAAGTAGATTTAGAAGTTAAGATAGTGGCGTGTACCTATTTTGTTTAGATCCTTGTCAAAGATTTATTTATTTAACTATTTTTATATCAAGATAATCCTAGCTAGGTAGAATGTCTAGGTAGTTCCTTAGTTTGTACCTAAACTGCGTTGTGTTGTGCATTGCGTTTGGTATTTAGGTAGAAGTAAAATGAAGACGCTTCTAAACAATAGAACTTAGGGTCTGAACAAACTTTGATTTATGATTATGTTCTTTTTTATCAGGGATTCCTCTTGACAATCTTTTCAAGACAACTGTTCTTACAATAATTTATGTACCATAATCTATTTTGTTTTGTAGATGGTGGCAAGTCCCCTACTTCTGGTTCGGCATCAAAATGTACGATCTGGTTGCTGGAGACAGGAATGTGAAAAGCTCCTACTATCTGTCCAAGAAAAACACCCTAGAACTCTTCCCTATGCTAAAGTCGGATAACTTGTGTGGCGGCATCGTGTATTATGATGGTACGTATGTACACCGGCCATACTCAAGGTACAATGTTTGTAAACATTGCTGCCATACTTAACCTAAACATCGCTTTCGTGTTATTGATTTATAGACAGAATTTGCACTGTCGTCGTTTTGAGCTCTTGGACTCATAATGCAGTAGGTAAATAATAATTATTATACTTAAACTCGAAGACAAAAAAAGGCATTGATATTTGAGATGTTTATTTTGTGAGTTGTTTTCTAACATTGTACCTGTACCTACCTTTAGAATGGCTAACACCCAACACCCCACCAAACCTCATCTGAACCTGCCTTCTTTTTTCATTTTTATCAAACTTTTTATTTATTTGGAATACAGCAAGTGTGTCTTAGTAGCGGAGCTTAGTGGGACTAAAATTCGAGTTACTAGTAGACTAATTTAATACAGCATAAATTCATAACAAGTTTCTTTTTTACCCACAAGGCGGCAAGTAAGAATGTAATACAATTTATTTAAAGTTAGTAAAAAGATAGGTTAGACCTACTATTCTACCTATATATTTAGTTTCTATATCTACATTACTATTTGTAGGAGTTTCGAGTTAGGTTAGTTTGTGAATGGAATCATAATACACCATTTGAGTGATGATTTCTCTTGTTTAGGCCAGCAGGACGACGCCAGAATGAACCTCGCCATAGCGCTGACCGCGGCGCGTCACGGCGCCACCATCGCGAACCACGTTACCGTCACCAAACTGCACAAAACTGCGGGCAAACTCAGCGGGGCCAGGCTACGAGTGAGTCTTGCCTACCTATACTGTTCCAAAGCTGAGCAAAAATACTCTTAAGCTGCTTTTATTTGCTGCTTTACACACAGTTCATTAAAAACAAATATATTATTTATTAAAATTTTAACTAAAACAGACGCAAATCAAGTCTTCCTTTTACTCCAATTCTTATTGTTCCTTACTACGTCTGCACTCAACGATTCAGGTCCAATTTCACCAACTCAGTTCAGCGCATTGCGCACATTGATCCGGTTCAAGGTGAACTAAGTTTAACTAACGGTGAAATTGTAACTAGTAGGTAGGTATATGATGTCAACACGACTATTTTACCAATCTTTTTCTATTATGTTGAGGTTTACCGCTACTTATTCGCATCAGTATTACAAAACCACTTGGGTTTAGGTCGTTTCTTTCTTGGAGAAACACATTCTTACCAGTTTTATCTCTGCTGTTTAATATGCAATTATTTGAACAATATCTAAATCGAAGTCAATTTAATTGATGCGTGGCACTGACACTTTGACACTGGGCGATTCAAGCTCCCTAACCTATTTTTTATTCATTATATTTTTTATTTATTGCATTCATAGTCATCACGTCTAAGCGATTAGGTGAGTTTCACAGTATGTACCCATTTAGGGTGTTGCGATGGAATACTGATCAGGTGTTATGCCTATAAACACTTTATTATTTTATCTTAGTAGGTTCCAATTGCCACAGATATAATAATACCTATTACTAAGTAATACGAGAGAGTTTTGCTTAATTTATTTATTAATTTCTATTTTCCTAGGATGAAATGTCCGGCAAAGAATGGGACATCAAAGCGAAATGCATCATCAACGCGACCGGACCTTTCACCGACTCTATTAGGAAAATGGACGACCAGAAAGTGAAGGATATCTGCTGTCCTTCTTCCGGCGTTCATATCGTCTTGCCAGGATATTACAGGTAACTACAGTACCACATTACTTTAACGCGTTCACTGCCCATCCTCGGTGGGCGACTCGCAGAGGCGTACCGTATATTATATTGTTGTTATATTGGAGATCTTCGTCCAGCCGTGGACTAGTATAGAATGAAGATAATATACCTAATTCTAGAACTAAGACAAAATCATTTCGTTGTTCAGTTTGTGGCTAGATGGCGCTGTTGATAAAGTGCAATATTGCCTGTGAAATGAATGGCGTTCTTCTTAAATGAATGATGGCAAGAATTTTGAGCTATCATGGGCATCGATCGCATGGGTATCAATCGATAGCTCTGAAAATTCTGAATAAAACTGTATATTTTGTTTTTTAAGTTTTGTTCCATGAAAAATTAAATTAATTTTTAAAAATGTGAATAAATCGCAATTTGGGCGAAGCTATGGTGATGAAAACTTGTAGAATCCGCCATTTTGTTTTTGACGTTGACAGTGCATGTTCACTTGACATCAATCAAGAAAAATGTCAAACGAAAAACCAAAACAAACAAAAAATACGCTATTATGATTGCTCTTTTCTACTAATGCGAAAATAAGGCAAATGTTGTGTTGTATGATCATTTTGTAGATTTTTGCTGGCCTGGCCTGATTTCGGTGTACCTTTATGTTTATTTGATAAGTAGAGATTCTTTTCGTTGGCATAAATGGACCTGTAGGTTTATGAACCCAAGTGATAGGGTAGGTACCTAGGTACCGTACCTGCGTAAGTAAAACATTATTTAGCATTGTCACACAAAAGGTGATATCTGAATTCACACCATTCTAGTCCTATGCTGGTTATTGTTTCTGTAATATGATGTTATAATATGAGTAGGTATAAAATAACCACCAATGCTGCCACGATGTCAGTTAGTTAGGTCAATGCAAATCAGAAAACAAGGTAGGTAACTAAATAACCCACTGTCACCAACAACAATTGGTAAATACCAGGGGGGGTCTGATTTCTTCCATCCACGACTTATTCCAATGTTGGATTCTGACCTACCTACTCGTATATAGGTATTGTATGTTGTCTACCTCCAAAGCAACATAAACTCTTGAAGTCTTAATAAATATGAGATAAAGAGGCAGCAATCACGATTTTAAACTAGATTACCTATATTGCTGGTTATTAGAATAAAATAACTTCCTATAAATAGGTAGGTAGGGACCTACAATGCTACAAGGTGTTGTATGTAGCTTGAATTGAATTTTTCAGTAGATTCGAGATCGTAGATATTTATATTGGGAACAATATTTATCCCTTATTTCAATAGGGAAGGTAAATTAGAAAGTAACTACATCTCACATCAGAACATAAAATAATTATTATGAAGGTAATTAGGAGATTTTATGATACAACTTCTCACCATAAAATATCATAGCATCCTGCAACTATTTTTAAAGGCTTTAACAAAATCCACAGCCCTTAAACGATAACTATTATTTCTATAATCATTATCAGCCTGAAAGCTTCTCCGTTAGAAACATGTGCACCTACTGTAACTGAGTTCTAAGAAGAAAATAGTTTTTTTTGGTTAAATTCTACACCAAAATGAAAGTCTGTAGAGAAAAGTAGATTATCACAAGTGTCACGTGATTTAAACAACAACAACAACAAAATAAATGTGATTACAGCATCTCTAATATTGCTAAAATTAATGTTCTGTGTTAAGGTTCATAATCCCGTAGTTCAGGACCTGCTGTTAAACACATAAAACCTAGCACTATTATTATATTGACTCCTATTTTATAAAGCCATTGGCACAGTCCATCCTTGCCTGCATCATCTGCCCCAGGTTGTCCTGGAGGAAGTTGTACATTTTTCTCGTTGGTAATTAAAGTGTTAGTATAATATAATATCTATGGAATGTTTTATGTGCCTGCTACCAACTATTCTCAATAAAACAATAAGTGTAAATTGTATATTATAATTATTATATCTAAGGGTAAAAAAATAACATAGGTACGTACTTTGTTATAAAAGTAATACACAACTCTTAAATAAATAAAACGGGAACATGTCTTCATCAGCCTATATAAGTCCACTGCTGGACATAGGCCTCCTCTAATGTACGCCATAGCGCCCTGTCTTCGGCTTGCCGCATCCAGCATCTGCCAGCAGTCTTTCGCAAATCGTCATCCCACCTGGTCGGACGTCGTCCTATACTACGTTTGCCGAGTCGCGGTCTCCACTCAAGAACACGTTTAGGTATCGGTTCTCGGTTCTTCTCGAAATATGGCCAGCCCACTTCAGCTCTCTAATCTTTTGAGCTATGATAGATTAATAACCTTAGTCCTGTGTCGGATGTATTTGTTGCGAATCCTATCCTTCAGTGAAACTCCGAGCATAGCTCTCTCCATAGCTCGCTGGGCGACTTTAAACTGGTGGACCAGCCCTACCGTGAGTGTCCACGTCTCAGCTCCGTAGGTCATGAGGGGTACGACGCATTGATTGAAAACTTTCGTTTTCAAGCATTGCGGTATGGATGACGAGAAGATATGTAAACTGAGACATGTCCAAGCATTCTCTGTTTTGAGCTAGGATTCTGTGCTAGATCCCCGAATGTACCACAGATTTTGTCGTTTTCCATTCTCTGTAAAAAGATTAGGTACCTATTAGAAAGTTATCTTAGTTCGATATCGATTGTTTCACTCACACATGCTCAAATATAGGCACTTTTACAAGCTGGTACCCATGCCTTCTGCCCAATGGAGAAAGGCGGGAATCGAACCCGCAACCTCCTGCGTCGCAGGTAGTCCTTCGCCAACCGCACCACAGAGGTCGTTCGTCTTTACCTTTAAGATTGAGGTGGACAAAAGAGATAACTTTATTTCCTAGTTTTACATAAGTAATCTGAGTTTTGTGCAGTCCTGTTAGGTATAAAGAAAATAAAGCACTGAGTTTTGAATGGTGGGCATAGACAGGTAAGGTAGGTGTACTAAATAATGGATAAAATATTAGTGGTAGATTTGTAGGCACTTACTATACCTATATTGCTGTTATCCACTCGTAAATGATAAACTTCATCCTCTTCAAAAATAAAACTGTTTGACTGTCTCACCAAATTCATGCTGCAGTTTCTACAGCGATTCATGTTTTCAATTATTCAATCAAAGACTTCGATTGAAAATAAAAAGCTCGGTAACTTCACGGAAAAAGTGGTTGACTTCACCGCCAAAATGTACTGTACAATTTTTATTTAGCCAATAGATCTACTACACTATTCTACCTTTCTCCTAAAACAAAGGAGGTTGGTTTTATTCCTTTCCCCTACCCTGAAACCAACCTACAGAATTGAAACCTTTTTTGTCACCCCGCCGCCATTTGCAATGAAACGATAACAAGGAACAGAAATTATTCTACCAATTTTCAAAAAAATATTTAATTTTTTCCAGAACAAACATGGAAAAAGTAAAAATGTAGGGTTCCTCAGAATTTTGAGATGAATCGAATGGTATATTTCATATCGTTTCCCAAATTTTTGGGACAAACCGTAAGGGAAACTTGCCATTGTTCTTTGAAAAGTTAATACCTTTCTTTAGTTCATTTCCTAATTTCTGAAGTATAAATAAACAAAACACACAGCTACAAATACGCTAGTTCCCTTTTCCTAAACTCAATTGAGCAAATTGAGCGACGTGACCCTTCGCTATCGAATTTGTTCTTTTCCCCATTGCTCAACGCAAGTTGCTCAACTTAGAAAATCTACAAGACTTCAGACTGCGTCAAACATTTTGTTTACACACAACAAAAATCCTGCCAATTTGGCTTTCACAATGGGTATTTGGCTGGGCGGCCAAATGGGTCTAATTTATCTATTGATAGAATAGACTGATTGATAACTATTGATAGACTAATTAGATCGATGCTATCGCCAAATTAATAAATTATCCTCTGGGTAAGCATTTAAGTGGATTAACAGAAAAAAATCTATTCTAAAAATTGGTTCCTATGCCCGTAATTACATTAACGCACTATGTATGAGTCTGAGTTTATGAGTGTATCAAATCATCTTATAAACGACCTTTTTGAGTTCAGAGTCGCTAGGCATAAAGTGCTTACCTATATTGATTACTTTTTTATAAAAGGTCAACAAAATGTCCGTGACGCGAGTGCGGTGTCTTCCGGTGTTTGGTCGCATCAAAACAGCAAAAGCATGTCCGATAGATCTCTAAACTAAACAACTCGCTAAAAAGACTGCTCTGAAATTTTTGGCTAACTATAATTACCTATTATTTATAACTCGGCGGCTGACTTGATTTTTTAAATTAAATACATACATACTTGCTTCTCTTATTTCCAGCCCAGAACACATGGGTCTCCTAGATCCGGCCACCTCGGACGGGCGCGTCATCTTCTTCCTACCCTGGCTGAAGGGCACCATCGCCGGTACCACAGACCTGCCGTGCCAAGTCACGCACAACCCCAAACCCACTGAGGACGAGATTCTATTCATCCTTACCGAGGTCAAGAATTATCTGAACCCGGATGTTGAAGGTTGGTTTAAGGTGGTGGAAGTTGCTAAGTGGGCTGTACTATCATAATCATATTAAACTATCATAGTTATTAACATTAATGTCATTTTAATGGGATATTTACCATGATTCGACTTTTGAATTTTCCAATATATCGGTCCAGTTTCATGCGCCATGATCACGGAGGAACGAAATTTAGATTTAATTAGAAACGAGAACTGGAAAACTCAAAAATCCAATCATGGTAAATATCCCGTTATAGGTAACTTGACTTTACTAATAATATAAGTACCTAAACCATTTTAATTTTGTTTTTTTTTGTTATGAAACGAGACGAAATATTGACCCAGTTGCATGATTTTCTTTGCCTTCGAAAGTCAATGATGATATCTAGAGCAAAGCTATGGATCAATAAATCTACAAGAAATCAGCCGCTGTATTTGAATTTTCGGCTGCGTTTTGAAAACCTACAACGGCTACAATTCCCTTGGGACAGAAGTTCTTCTAAATATCTTTTACTTCGTCGCTCCAGCGGTATCTTCGAAGCCCGAGATGTACTCGACAACTTGGACGACTTTTTGTCCCTAATAAGTGTATAAATCAAATCACTTTCTCCCCTAGTCCGCCGCGGCGACGTCCTCTCCGCATGGTCGGGCATTCGGCCGCTAGTGTCGGATCCCAACAAGCCGGACACGCAGTCCCTGGCTCGCAACCACATCGTGCACGTGTCGGACTCCGGGCTCGTCACCATCGCGGGCGGCAAGTGGACCACCTACCGAGCCATGGCTTACGAGACCATCGACGCGGCCATCGAGAGTAAGATATTCAATATTATTATATTATACGTGTAATGTAGTACACAAAACGTCTCTTGCGTGCTAGCGCGGGTTGTTTAGCTCGCCCAGCTGTGAAAGGGTGGCGGCTCGCTTTTCTCGCTGAAATGGAATATCATTTCATTACAACGGGTGGGGTCGTGGCTTGCTTCGCTCACTACACTATGATTTAATTCAATAAAGCGCTTTAGAGTGCTTTGTAATGGCATGCATGTCGTAAGGGAGAGCGGCTCGCTTCGATCGCCAAGCTGTGTGAGGGCGTCTGCTTTTTCAAGTAGATTCATTACACAACCTGCGAAATTGTATGTTTAATTCCGTATGCCTTGTTTAAATCTACATCTGTAAGTTTCTACATTATTATAGTATATGGCAATGTGTTATTTTCCAATGGTCACGCATACTGTTTTCACCATATGTCAGGTGCCGGTCTGAAGCCGCTGTACAAGGAGTGCCAGACGGACGGCTTCCTAATAGAAGGCGCGCACGGCTGGACACCCACTATGTACATCCGACTGGTGCAGGATTTCGGACTCGAGATGGAGGTAATGTCGGTTCATTGGTTGTAGAGTTCGGAGCGTAGGGATGTCAAAAAGTAATCTAGATTATAAATGTTGTCAGAGATTTACAAGGCTTATAGTTTCTGCACGCGGCTTTGCACGTACTATACCGACATAAAAAGTAGCCGTCCCCGGGATACCGTCTGCTTCGCTGCCATATGGTAACAGTTTCTTTCGAATTTATAATAATAAGTAAATAGTATGAATTTTCTCTCCTTACCTCATTGATATTATTGGTTCGGCTTAATCCAAAAGCTGTCTAAAAGATTGAAAGTGGCCCGTACCATATTTGTTTTTTTCTAGTAGTAACTTCTTGGACCAATTTTTTTAGACATTTCATGAATATGGACAATTGGTTGATACCGTACCGATAAATATTTAAACCAACTCTTTGAAGTCAAAGTATTAAACTTTTCTAATGTATTTACAGGAGCTAATTTGTGGCCCCACGTTATGTAACAGGTAGCCCAACACTTGTCGAAGGCGTATGGAGACCGCGCGTTCGCGGTCGCCAAGCTGGCCGCCATGACCGGCCAGAGATGGCCTATCATTGGCAAGAAGGTGCACCCTGAGTTCCCTTACATCGATGCTGAGATCAGGTGAGGTCTTAAGATATTAGTAACCTTAGGATATTAGTATCCTTTGGTTATTACCTAGTAACCTAAGGATATTATTATCCTAAAGGATATTAGTAACCTTAGGATATTGGTTTGGTATCCTTAGGATATTATATTCATTATGTTTAACCAGGCGTGGTGGATCACGCCGATGATGCCAGGATAATACATAGCCTTCTTTTGACAAATGTCTGTATCACGCAGAGATAATGAAGCTTGCTAGTTTTAGAATTTTTTAATTTTCCGAACCAAATTTCTCTTATATTTGTGATCGAAGTGAGCGTAGCAGACGAAGATCTCAGCGACTGCTTGGATGATTTGGGACATGTATGGTGTAACATTACCAAATATGTGATATGATGCAAATTGCAATGCAATAGTTACTTCGAGCATAACTGTGATACCGCGTTGATCCGAGTTGCGTGAAATTTAATAGGTGTAGTGTAGGTACTGATAAGATTTGTGAAAGGTGCTAGTAACTTGTTTGTGTGAGTGTGTGTGACCATGTCCGTCGAAGAGTGTTTGAAAGGTTCGGATGCGGCGTCTCTTGCGGTTGGCCGTCCACCGTCTCTTGCAGTTAGCGCTCTACTAGGTGGAGCCCACAGGTCTTCAGCCATGCCAGACTAGCCAAGTTCAGGCAGCTCCGGCAGGCAGTGGAATGTATCCGATTATTTGATTAATTCCAGCGTCTGTCTGTCTGTTAAAACAAAAGCTTACAAAAACACCTCTGTTTCAGATACGGTGTCCGCGAGTACGCGTGCACCGCAGTAGACATGATAGCGCGTCGCCTTCGCCTCGCCTTCCTCAACGTGCAAGCGGCGTCCGAGGCGCTGCCCACTATTGTGGACATCATGGCCGAGGAACTGAACTGGAGCGAGGCAGAGAAGCAGGTAGGACAGGCTTCAATATAAAGTTGATGGTACTAAGTCATTGAGCCGGTTTGGATGACTTTTAGTGTTTCCCCTGTCCCACAGATTTTCGACGAAGCACGTGTTCGATCACGTTTCTCAGTTGGTTAGAGCGCTGACGCGACTGAGGGTGAGGGTTCGAATCCTACCGAAATCGAAATTTTCTGGGACATTATAAAATTTTCGTAGAAAATTGCAGTTACGTGTTACTATAAAGCAATATCCTATGTATGCGGTAATTTAAAAAAAATGCAGAGTGGAAAGAGAGAAAAGTGTACCTGCTATCAGATGGAATTATAATTATATTGCAATTATAATTTCCTTAGAGAACTCAGTAAAATTACAGACTGATGCCGTTTAGTGCGCCAGAGCTTTTAGTCTTCTGTATGCCCCATCTTTCTGCCAGCATCTTACGATCTTAATCACACCTAAAATCGCCATACTCATTTATTTGATATAGAATAAAATTACAAAGTTTCTTGATGATAATAATATCATAATGTGCAAACGGGGATGATATCCGCTATATGTGTAGCTTTCGCCTGTAGATTTTAATTCTATTGTTTTTTGTATAGTTATAATTTTAGTGATAGTACCTGTGTAAGTCTGTGAAGTCTGTACTTGCCTATGTAGGTATAATTGTTAGGTAAAAATCGTAAAAATATATATTTTTCTTCTTCTTTAGACTCTCATAAAGGGCCTCTGTGCCACACATGCCTCCCAAAGGACCGGATCATTATTTGGCCTGACTTGATTGGGCATGCTTTTGGTCCCTTCTGTATCATATGAAAAGCCAACACGATCCCAAATTGTCTTATTCCCTATCTAATTTCCAGAAACAAATTAAAACTGCGAACGAGTTCCTAGCAAACGAAATGGGTCAAATGGTGAACCGCGCGAGCCGAGACAAGATCCCGATCAACCTGTCCAAGGACGAGATTCAAACCTACATCAAACGGTTCCAGATCATCGACGCTGATAGGAAGGGATATGTGTCTATCAATGATATTAGAAGGAGTCTCAAGGTATGGCTTTAAAGAGAGTAAGTGCTTCAAACTAAAAGAAACTTTAAGGAGAACTAAATCTTTGGAATACGAGTTCTTTGCATGGAGAAGTAATTTCCTTATTGTAGTTTCCTTGCTGCAGGGTTCACAGGATATTTTTGACACATACATTTCGGAATTTAACCGTTTGAGAGGCTCAAATAAAAAAAAGTATTGTTCACCACGTAAGCTCTATCTATCTATAGTAAGGCCTCTGAAAGTTGGTCCGTGAATAGGCCAGCGATAATAAGAGATTTTATAAATGCAAACACACATTAAAGTCTCCCAAGACTGATGGTAAACTAATGTATTGCTCCCATGTGACTGTTATCACATGAGAAGTAGGCCTTATGTCCAGCAGGGTTGATCATATTGTATCTTGGTGCCACAATCCAAAGTATTCTTCATACCAGCTCTTGGAAAACAACTAAGTAAGAAATTTCTAAGAAATTTCAAAGGTAAGAAATCGCTGCGACAAAATTTGTCGACTGTTTTGTCGCACTCTTTTTCGTGCGAATAGGAAACAAAGACTTGACAAAACTGATGACATACAGTCGTCGCGATGCGCATCGTAGCCCCGTGGGAGATGTCATCATCACCTTCATCATCAGATCACCTATCGTTTTAGGAAATGCAAAACATTGGAACAATTTAGGCTGGTCTTAGTTATTGTGTTAACCATTTCTGCCAATTCTAGGAACTAGGAGTGAAACCATCAGAAGACGAGATCAGATCTATTCTCTCTGAGATAGATGTGACGTACCACGGACAGTTAGAGATTCAGGACTATCTTCAGGTGAACTCGGAAAGAGTCTAACACGCTTTGTAGCAGGGTCTATGTTTAGATGGGCTTACATGTTGTTACTCTATGGCTTATGGGTGTGGATTTTTGATTACAAAAATCGATTCCCATTACTATCTAATTTGGCCTCATTTAAAACTACAGCCATCTTTGCTTTGTTGGTATAAATATCTCTAAAGATTAATAATTTATAGATTCACGCGTTAAAAAGTTAAGCTTTCGGAAAAGGTTTCTATAGCTCAACGAAAAAAGATATTCAATGTCATTCTATTCATTACCGCTCGGGACTAAGATTATTAGAAGAAAGATGGCGTTGTTCCGAATGGGGCCTATAGGTAACCTAACCAAACTTGCCCTATATAGGTACAGAGGCATTCGTCGTTAGCTGACCCTGGCTGATTCCAAGTCTCATAATTTTTTTTTTATTTTAACGGAATATTCTACATTTAAATTAGCTGCATATACATTACATGAAATTTACAATTACATACAAGCCGATGCAAGTATGGTAGGCTTAAATTTGTTAAGTCGTGAATATTTACCAGAAACTTAAGTTAATACGAATGTGAGTACCGAGACAAACCTCACAGGGTTTTTATGGTTCTAACTTTAAATGTGTAATTTGATTGTAATGAATAAAAAAAAACATAGAATTGATTTCAAACATAACAGGGGGTCAGCATCGAATGACCGCCACTCTATATAGAGTACCTGTACAGTACACGTAAGTACCTATCATGTACCACCCCTGTCATTGTGTGCTGGTCCACAGAACTACGGTGAGGAGGTGACCGGAGAGCAGCTCCACGAAATACTCAAAGAGATCGACACCAACATGAATGGACAAGTCGAACTCGACGAGTACTTACAGGTGCATATTGTGTGCCGGGAATCTTGACTGGTGTTAGAGCTTAAAGTAATAAAAAAGTAAAAGGGTTTTTTTTATTTAGGTTTCTTATTTTAGTCACAATAACACAAAGGAAAAAGGCAAAAGACAAATAAGTGACAAAAAGGGGCAGCGCTCAGCATGTGCCCAGAAGCGATACATAGCTATCGCAAATGCGCGCTGGATTTATGCGACTCCCAGTTTGGACTCTATGCTGTTGATGATAGAGTCAATTGTTTTCTAAATAAATAATAAAAGTTAACAATCCTCTATTTCGTTAATAATTAATAAAAAACAAACATAAATGTAGTCCACAGAAATCCACGCGCCATTTTGAAATGATGATTTTGAAATGTGGGTATATCCGCGCGCTATAATCCCCTCTAATTCTGCATGCAAGATTCAAATTCACAATTATTTTGCAAAATTGGGCACTAAACTGTAAAACTTATTTTCTAATGAAGTAAACAAGGACTCATCTCAATTTGTGAGTTTTGGAAATTGAGTATTTTTATGAAGAGCTTGCGTTGCTCATATCTTATTATTACTTATGGCTCTACAATATATATTTTACACTGTAACACAATTAAATAGGTTATAAAAACTTAAAGCTAAGACTAGAAGAAACACTTAATAGATGAATGAGGGTCTTAACATAAACTTTTCACTATCAAGCCTTCAATCAAAGATACCAGTCAAGACAAGAGTGGATTGTTTGTGGTTGCTTTTGTTTGCTTCTGTGCTTTGTCTGCATGCAGATTTACCAACGTTTGATTAAATTACTTACTCTCCATTTTCCTACATTACTAAAATATGAGATAAGTCTCATATGTAACTAACTAATGGTGATACAAGTTTTTACTAACGTAATTTTGAACCTTATTCTACATTTGTTATAGCCATAAACCAGATTCCTTTACTTTTCTCTTAGGCACGTAATAATAAAAGCTTACTCACTCACCGATCTATGCTAAAGTCACGTTTCCACCCAGCAGGGCTATTCACGAAGGCTCGGAATGAAACCGAGAGGATCAGAATTGAAAAGCGGTTTTTAATATTTTCTGCGTTCTACAAGGAATTAAACTACCAGAAAAGAAGTTTTCCATAAAAAGTTAAACATTTCTTACAAACCTATGTTTTGACAAATTTCGATTTAAGTATAGCTATTTTTGGAAGCAAAAGATAAAAAAAAGGTTTGTTACTAAAAATCAACATAAATTACCTATTGCTACATTATTTCATAATTTATTGTAACATGGTTTCATAGAAATATGTCTACGATTTTTGAAAATCTTCCTTGCAGAAGGCAGAAAATATTTATAACCGTTAAAATATTTGAATTTCGCGCGAATCTGTTTTCGATTTCGAGCCTCGATTTCATTCCGAGCTATCGTGAATATCCCTGCGGAAAAGCGTTAGGTACTCAAGCATTGATTGTTGACTGAGCAACCTTTTAGCTTTTCATACGGGCCTTAGACCAATGTATAGCTTGCAGATCTCTTTTACAGTTGTAACTACAACAGTTAACGATAAATATGTTTATGATTCTGATCCTTTCAAATCATGAACGTTTTTTCATGTTCCGCCATTATACCCTTTATCTAACTTATTAAATACCTTAACAAGAATATTTTACCAACTTGCCTACTTAGTCCTTATTTAGGTAACTTACTGACAATATTTATTAAACACATTATATTCAGCTGAAATAATGAATACCTAGATACTACTGTAAAGTTGAGACAGGTGTCATTCAAAGACTTGATCAAATCAGTTGAGTAGTTAGGTAGACTGTTTGCAACAGTCTGTAGTTCGCTCATTTTTTTCAATTGTAAATACAAGTTCTATTTTTTTTTATTAATTGGTTGGTATTTTTTGACAGTGGAGTTTTGATAATATATAATATCAAATCCAACCCTCAAAATAAAGCCACGCTTTATGAAGACCCCATTATGCCAATACTAACCTAACCTTTAACCACAGATGATGTCAGCGATAAAGTCCGGCCACGTGGCATACTCCCGTTTCGCGCGCATGGCTGAAATGGAGGAGGAGCATCATGAGAAAGAAGTTCTGCAGAAGAAGATCACTGTTGAAAGGAGCGGTGGTGGCTTGTAGATTACTGGAGTAAGGTAATAGATGCATCTACCTGCTGGAACTTATACCTAATTATAATGATGATGATTGAAGCAATGGAAAAGGATGTCTGGTTTTGAGAAACTAATCCGAGATGGAGAAGGAAACGCTACAACACTCACCATGCAATGCACGAACAGCTGATAATAATATAGAATGACCTTAATATCGTTAAGAGAAGAAAGTCAATGCCTTTACATTACATACCGCACCCCAAGAACAACATAGCGCTAAGTCAAAATATCACTTTTTTGAGTATCGACGAAAAACCGTTTATTGCTGAGTTTTTGAACGTTTCATGTAAATAATCCAATTCGAATAGGTATTGTAAAATTTGTTCGCTGTTAATCAACGGTTATAAATAGGAAATATGAGTTTTTGTCCCTTTTTTCAATACTGAACTATTTTGGAATAATTCCCATAGAAGACGCAAATTGCAAGTAGCAGCCAGAAATAATTTCGTGTTTGTGGTATGACTGTACTAATTCATTCACAAAGATTGATGTACAAAGCCGCCAGTGAGGTATTTTTGCGAATTACGATATGTCTGTCTGATTGGTAGATAGAGTAGATCAAGATTAATTGACATAATTCCGTGTAGTTCTTGGGGTGCGATATTGTGACGGCATGACGTCACAAATCAGTATCTTCTCTGATTGGTGAACGTGTCATGGCGGATTGGCAGTGGGTAGGAAAATTCACGAATCTTGCACTGTACCTATGACTACATAATTTCTTAGCAAAAAATTACCTAAATTTGCAAACCTTTAAGTAAAGTAATTATAATTCATTTCATTGGCTAATAACTTAGACAATTTAACCCGCTGTCATGCTAAAATCTCCGCCAAGGCATATTTCAAACAAAATCAAAATCGTCATGATAAATTGCTACAGAGCGCTATCTATCTCTTTAACGATTTCATTGATACCATATTATCGGAATTAATGCTTTCTTATTGTTTCAGATAATTTCGAATATACCGACCCGCACCAAGTGTTATTTCTCAAGAGTAGGTACATTTTTGTCGCTACTATTTATTAACCATCAGAATTGTACAATTAGTTTGTACCTTTCAGAATTGTACCTTAATTATTTATTTCATTATTTAGTATCTAAGTTTAACGACGAGATTTTGCGCGATTAGTTTACAAATTTACCATTGCCCAATCATGCTGAAGACGTAGTTTATTTTTTAATCAATGGATTTGATATTGTGATTATTTTAATTTTAAGAATAATTTATTTATTAATAGTTGTTGTATGAAATACAGTGAATTTAGACATCTCACTTTTTTGAAATTTTAGAAAGTAGTAAGATTTGATCGTTAGAATTAGTATGGAATGAACAATTCGAAAATCGGAGAGTTGCAAAACTTGATAATTGTCACAGTAAGTACAAAAATAAAAAGAAATTTACCCAAAGTTAAGATTCTACCACTTTCATTGAATGTAGACAGTATACTTACTAGTTTATGAATGTAGACTACAATAGAAAATTATCATTCCATTGAATGATAATTTCTACTGATAGGGTGACCACTAACAAACTAGGTAGGTACTCAATGAGTTTTTTTCTCAATAAAATAAAAATAGATAATGTACGAACACAACACTGCTTTAACCGGAATTACTACGTACAATCTAACTTAATAAGTATTTTGAAGTTCTTTCTGTAATAAAATTTACTGGGCAATAAATTGTTTTTATTCAACTTGTAGTTTCCATTCTTTACCCGCCATCACAACATCCTTGCTCAAAAAGTCAAATTTAACCAATGAACTAGGCTGTGGAACTAGGTACATATGTAATGTACCTACCAAAGAATAATAGGTACTTACAATAACAACGCTAGGTATCTTCCTATTTTATGGTAACTACTACTGTTGCCTTCATAGAAATCTAAATAATTGCCTTCTTTACTATATTGTCGTCGCTATTGGTGGCGTTCGTTTGACGGAGGCATGTGATGTGTATAGCTTTCAGCCAACGGGTGGACCTAGACAGGCTGATGATGATGAATAAATAATAATTGGGTTGGGTCAGGGAGGCTACAGTAACTCGGATTTTTCAGAGGTAAGGTTAATAATCTTTTGTTTTTCTACATTTTCGATACTTACCTCTGAAAAATCCGAAATTAGAAAAACAAAAGATTAACCTGAAATTTGCACACTTTTTTTGTGAAATTCACAAAAAAGTGTGCGAATTTCAGGTTAATCTTTTGTTACTTTGGTACTACCTCTGAAAAATCCGAGTTACTGTACCTGTTACCGTGTACCTACTTTAATTTAAAATCATTTTTATTTTCATCAAATATGGCAGTATTTGACAGACAAACAGAAATAAAAAAATGATACTTGAGCCATCACTTCCAGTCCCCCGTAGGGGGATGATTTCCTCCGTCCACGATTTGGTTGTTTACCTTTCATTTGACATTGACATACCCTAATTTCTAGAAGACGCCCTCACAGAATACCTTGTTCTCAGAGCAATAAATAGTTATTGCTCTGAGACCTTGTTGGACGCCCTGCCAGTCCTGCCACGTGTACATCTCTATCTCATCTATATCTGGGAGGCGATTCTCGCAATATATCGACTCGATAAATATGGCAACAATTGTCAAAATATCGAGTGATTGCTTCGAATCAAACAAGCGTATTCACAACATCTGCAATTCGATATTTATCGAGGGCTTTTCTTCGATAAGTTACTCGATATGCAACGAGTAGTCCTAGGCACTCGTTCGCATTATCGAAAAGTGAAAGAAGAACATCATTCATTATCTCTCTGTCGCACACTGTCTTTAGTCTTTGCTTTTTTTTGTTTGATGTTTGAAACAATTACGCGGTGGCCTTGTTTCTCAACTCATGTCAAAGATTAATAATGCAATAAGCAATACAAATTCCTCTAGTTTTTATTGAATAGGTACTTATTAGATAAAATAGCTTTTTGCATCATTATTATTTACTTTGAGTATAATTTCTGTCGTCAGGGGTGGTATGTGGTATAAATTCCATTTTTTCTATTTCCTTTGGTGTGCCCGAACGACATTATCGTAAACATTGTAAACGGTGTTGCCTGCTGACTAGATTACTTTCGCCCGCTGCGCACGGCTATCCCGACACAGCAGAGATGTTGTTCGTCAGCTATTAAAACCGTATACGTCTTTGACAAACAATACTAATTCAGAATTCAGACGACCTCTGTGGCGCGGTGGGCGAAGGTCTGCCTGCGACGCAGGAGGTTGCGGGTTCGATTCCCGCCTCGGGACAAATGTGTGTACGATCTGCAGACATTTGTTCAGGGTGGGTGGTCGTTTTCTATGTATAATAAAAAAATCTATCTATGTGTTGTGCTATATTATGTATATCAGTTATCTAGCACCCATAACACAAGCTCTGCTTAACTTGGGGCTAGATAATGCTGTGTGAATTGTCCAGCATTATTTATTTATTTATTTATAGATTATGCTATCTTCAAATAAAAAGTTGAGAAATTAATCAACTAATAAATACAGTTTCAAATTTTGATAGTTGCTAAAATTTCTAGATTCAGATAAAGTTGGAATTACTGCCGAAACAATAACCAGACATTGACATTCGTAGTGTGGAATTTTGACATTCAAATATGTAATGACATGACATAATGAAATCAAATTGTCTATGCTAGAAATATCGAAGAGTGCACTAGAATGCCGTTTTTGGCGTAACTCGATATGTTATCGAAGAATTGATACTTATCACTTGATATTTTATCCCGTGATACTACGTATCACTCGATAAATATCACGTGATACTCAGAATTGGCCCCGCAGGGCATGTGCATTGGGCCCATTGTGCATTGTGCACGTGAGTTAGCAATCTGTGCACATGTATAGACTATGGAATGGAGATATTTGGATCTTAGGTTTGAGGGTTTTTCCTTAAAAATGCTAATCGAAAACCGCTCATTGTATGAAAATGTGTTACCAAAGCTGTAAGAAAGACGGTTTAATTTTAGATTGTAGCATTAAAAAAAGTTGCAAAAGAAGACCTCGTAAAGACCATGGTCGAAGAAATTTAAAAAATAAACATACCATTTAACATGTTATAGACGAAAGCGTAGTATACTATACAAACTTGTCTGTGACTATACTTACTAGTCTATGACGAAAACATTAGGAGATAAATTTATCTCTTAAATATCTATTCGTATTTATACGAAGTTCTGGTAAATTGCTTACAGCGCCATCTATGGTACGCAATGTAAGTTCTTGTTGACTAAATAAATGGCGGGAGTTTAAAAACCAAGATTATCTGGAGCACGCACACGCATGGCAGGTCGGGGCGGGGCGCG
Source organism: Eupithecia vulgata (assembly GCA_946478455.1). Lineage (NCBI taxonomy): Eukaryota > Metazoa > Arthropoda > Insecta > Lepidoptera > Geometridae > Eupithecia > Eupithecia vulgata. Next base: position 3,821,185 of record OX297862.1, on the reverse strand, counting down.
GGGCGCGCTCACGCCACGGAATTATCTGTTGGTGTGAGCATGGCAGGTAGATAGCCTAAGTACTTACGTTCCCTGGTGGATAATAAATTAAATGGGCGCGCGGGATTTATAATAGTCGCTGTTGCTACCATACCGGTATAATCGTAGGCTAGATGCCTACGCCTAGCTTGAATATGCATAGGTACAATTTTCCGTAAAAAGATCCGCTATCCATTGCCAGCCAGCTTCTAAGTTAAAAGACATGTCCGTAGTGTAAGTTACAGTTATTATACCTCTAGGGCCGTAGATGGTAGGCTTCTACTAAGTCTAGGGCGGAGCCGCCAGTATAGTCTCCACAATTTACATCGTATGTTGCGAAGTATGCAAGGAGTTCCTTCTCTTTCGGGTTATTATGTACTCACAGGACAGGAAAAAAATTAATAGCAAATCTGTAGCATTGTCGTAATCCTAAAAGGCACTTTTACGATTACGACACTGGCTGAACAGGTGAGCACTGCTAATTAAAAACAGACTACAAAAAGATGGGTAGTAGGGACTTATACCAAAAGTTCGACCACCCGTTAGTTTGTTTTATTTTAATCGGTTTCCCGTCGTCGTTGTCGACGTCGTAGTCGTCCGTAATTATTGTATACTCATTGGTCGTCGCCTGCGCAGCACAGCCAAGGAGGATAAACCACTACGTAGTAGCACTGCAGCGAAGAAGGAATGCAATGAGTACTCTTTAATAATAATTAATAACTTTATCTACGTAAGAAAATAATGCATCCTCAGAACAACTATCATTATCAAACTTTATTCTTCCTCCGAGAATGCATCACACAATTACTCAACTGATATAAGGAATGCATTCATTCACTCAATTTAAAACTTTCCATAGACAAAGTACATATTTAGTTATAGATTTGATCGACTTGACTTCCGGTTAAAATTTACTCTTCTATTATTCATTTTATGTGTACATAGTACCTAAGTATAAATAAATAATACTCAAATCGCAAAATTAAATAAGGTACTTTGTCTACGCATCTACAACTCGTATCGTTAGTTTGGACATCGAACTAATTGGCGGGAAAAAAGTTGTGATAACACGCGGCCTCGGACGCGGCGCGGCGTAGGGCGGCGGTTACGCCCCCGCGCGGGCCGATGCGTTGTCGCGGGCGGGCGGTGGGTGGGCTTTTCTCTTCCGCATTCTTGTGATTTTTTAAGAAAGGGGATAATCAAAACTCCTTCGAATTCAAAGGTACACGTTACAAGATTCTTAACGCGTCTGATAAAATGAGATATGCCCGGATAAACCAAATTACTTTTTGTAGACGGTACCGGGTGTTCCAAACATAGGTACCCATAGGTACTTACCTATGCAATCAAATCAAATAAAGTGGCCATACCGAGGGCTCCCCTAGGAGCCATCTCACGAACCTGCTATGCTATGATCGATCACCAACCTGCATCGATTTAACTGTTTATATAAATGTCTCTTTTTGCAAATCACCAACTTAAACAAAAAACCAAAAATATTGCAGTGCAGAGCATACCTACAATGTAGGTATATTGGAAATGGGATAGGATACACGGAAAGTTGATATTACCTAAATCCAAGAATTAAGAGGTGGTGTTCATCTGAAAAGTTTTTCTGTCGATAACATAGTTGTTACACACCTACCACATCGTTTTTGTGAAACCTATCTACGTTCTGTTTTTTAGGTAGGCATGGCACTTGTGTAAGGTCAACGAAACGCAAAGATAATTTATTTTTGCAATGTACCAAAACAAAAGCGTAGAGTTGGAAGTCGCAGGTGTGGGTACCTAGATGACTTAAAATTTAAATGATATGAAGTAGGCAGGCACATAACAAAATGAAAAATTATCTAAAGACTAGACTAAAGAATAAAATACTTGCAAATAATTTAAGTGTAACATTTTTTCTTCATAGAAATATACGTTATTGATCATTCTTGTAGTGAGTAGGTACACGTCGTGGTCAGCGAGCACAGGGCATCAAGCAGGCATTTTCATCGGCAGCAGCCCTCTATCTATGTACATAGATAGAGAGCTGCTGCCGATGAAAATGCCAGAACAGAGCCCCTGTAGTCCTGTGGTAATATCCATTGGGTCCTTCTATTCCGGGATTTTGTGAAAGACGGCAGGACTGTAAAATGTTGGTATAAATAAATAATATGAACTGGCACGCTACTTGGGCCCCCTACAGCCTGAGGTCGGCCAGTGGAAAACCTAGCTTTTGATACCAATCCAGTGTAGTGTAGTACCCTTCTAACTTCTATACCTAAATCTTGCTATTGGGCTGCAACTGCAACGCACTTGCTGCTCCAGTACAAAGCTGCTCAGACCCGCCTTCTCCACTCCACCATGTCTAGGTACATTGAAGTATCTATCGCGGAGGAGACAGTACATTCCAAATTGCAACAAGGTTGGTTCACGGACTGGCTTATTCTGGTATCACCCTGGGGACACGGGCAACGAAAGGTAAATAACGAAACCTACGGACGGGAGCGATACGTACGGCCCACTTTCATGCCAAAAGGGATTTGATTTACTGATATTGATTGATCTTTGAGTCCTATTTTACCTATTAGGATTTCAGAGATGCTGAGCAGTAGGTACAGAGAGCTTGTACAACACAGTAGGTAGTAGTAACAGTAACAGTAATAGTAACAGTGTACTTAGTCTAATGATTATTAAAAACGAAACAGCGAACCAAATTTTCATAAAATGTTGGGAATTTTCTCTGTCTATTCGTCTGGGTATGTTATAATGGGGAAAAGATGTAAATGTCATTAGAAGGATCATGACGTCGATGATATGATGATGATATAATTAGTATAAGATGCAACATAACTTGTAAGAGCTAGGGCGTGTCTGGACGCGGGGCGGTTGACGCGGGCGTTTTGGCCCGCCCACTGTGACTTCCGCTTCCGTCAGCTCGATGCTCCCCAGTCATCTGAACTGCACCTAGATCATCCATGATTATTGTCACGCTCCCATCAAGAAATTGGTGACGTACCGGCTGCCGGCTAAGCCAGTCTCAATGACAGGTTTGGTTCTGCTCTGAAACTCCTTTTCTAGTCGTCATAATTTTTTTGTGGTCATTTAATACAACCTTACAACAACATAAACATTTTCATTGTCACCTATCATCGTAAATTTAATTTTATTAAGACTACTACCTAAAGATTTTTTTCTCCAAAGTAAGTATTTTTTACTTTGGCATAGTAATAGGTTGTAGGTATACACCTATTACTAGGTAGATAGGTAGGATTGATTACATGAAGGTATTTTTCAGCAACGCAGACTTTTTAACAAAATTTAGTTGAATAACATCGAAAAAATAACATTATTGATGGTCGTTTTAACCAGTTATAGCTTAGTTGATTTAGTCAGTATGAGTACCTATATATTTTGCTACAAACCACCCAGTAGGTTTGGTTTATGCACTACTAGACGATATTAGATGGTGAACGACAGACCACAACCTTTGTGTTGGATTACTTGGTTGAAGACTTAGATCCAATTTGGATCACTGATCGCTGACTGCTGAGAAACACGATTATCTAAGTAGATTTGGATATTTTGGATCGTTAGCGTAACGGTCATATTACTAACAGGTACCTACCAACTGCATTCCGATTAAACCCAAAGGTTCCTGGTATTCATCATCTTCAGCCTATTATTAGTCCACAGCTGGACATGGGCCTCCCCTAATGAGTTATTTATTATCAATTATCCTGGAATTTGGTATTACTTATTGAAGAGGATACCGAACGAATTTGTTCATAACAGAAAGGAGTAATTTTTATTTTATTTTTCTCCAGTTTAATTTTTATGCTTTTTTTATTTTTTACGCTAACTCTCTGTATAACAAGTACAATGTAGCAGGGCAGGTAGAAAATGCCTCGGCATTAAGCCCACCCTTTGTACCTTAGTGCAATATAAAGTTAAGTAAGTAAAAATATGCCGACTATAATGGGAAGTAATCATTGGATAATTTACAATAAATTGGTGAACCTGTTTTAATGAAATTACCTTACTTGCTCATAAGTTAATACAATTAATAATAATAATGCTGGACAATACACACAATGCGGCGTATCAACAGGCACGAAAGATTTCTGGAGCATTGTGATTTTAATTTAAGTATTTACCTACACGAGTATCAAGGTTGAATAATAGTAAGCTTTTGTATGTGGACGTTATCAGAAATCTAATGAGGTTCGATGTATTCATTATTCTACTTAACACGGCACAGTCGGTGGAGCTCAATTAGTAAACAACAGGCAAATAACATAAACGTCATTCCATTCATACACTACACAACTGTGCGACGCCAAGTGACGCGCCACGCCGCCACGCTAGAGTGGTGTGCACACCCATAATCGGACTATTTCAATCCAAGAAAATCATATATCAATGTTTCACTCAAGGTAATTTAAACCTAAAGATATAGTATCTTGTGACAAAATTGTATAAAAGGTTTTAACTGGATTTATGTTTTTTTAAGTACACATCTATATTTTATTGTATTGGAATATATGCTCTAACTCCTCATGTTTGAGTTAAAAATGGCATTTTAATTGCACGACATAATTAAGCAGGGACACAAACTCTCACAGGGCGGGTGCTCATTCGTTCTTAATGGATTCAGGCAGGGCAATGCAACCGAGACGCACCTGACGACGCTTGACAAAACGTGGTATAACTTTCACTCTCACTTCGAACCAGTCTCCAAAGCTACTTAAAGGCTATAAGTAATGTGGGCATAGCATTATATTTAACTAAATCATATATTATTGAGGTTATTAGAATATGAAAAGGTATATTATTGAAATTAACCTTGTTTATCTTATCATAGGTACTCTAATATTGACTAATTATACCATAAAGAATACGGTTTTGCTGTTAAAATTATTTCTCGGAACAATATTAGGTCTTCTGAGATATTCTGTAACAGTGAATTCGATTCAGCACCGACAAACTTCTCAGATATTTAAGTATGTCGTAACTTAAAGTAATCTAACACTACCTACACGTACGATAGAGTCATGTGAACAAAGGCCGTCAAGTGCAGAGCCGAACGCTTATCGTTTGTTTACAGGCCACGTTTTGAAAGACGATGCGGCTGGTACGTCGACCGACTGGCACGACGACGACGTGTGTGCATTTTTTGCCCGCCCAAGGAGGCCGCGGGCACGAGGTTATACACCCATTATTACGTCCTTCCTACTTTCAATTATTATTATCGGGCGGCAGCGTCATGCCAGCGACGACGTGGAGGAGGAGAGAGGCACAGCTGCTGCCTACCAATAATCAAGACTAGCATTGACTAGAGTGAGATGGGGATGGAGCAAGTATCCCATAACTTAAATCTTTACTCTATTCTCCTAAGCCTACTGAAAGTAAGGCGTTAAGTGGAACTGCCCATTACATCATTTTACCTGAAAAACCACTTTGTTCCGCATAAGAATGCTGAAATATGAAGAAAAAAATGATTATATGAAACAAATCTGAACGCGATAGTAGGCGGATCTCCGAACATTCCCGAGCGTGTTCGTGAGGTCTCGCCAGTTTGCTCGCCGCAGTTTGGCGGCCGGTCGTGAGGATGGTGCGTTCTGTGCGTGTACAAAGAATTTATTTTGTTTTCAAGTGTGTAGTAGATAATGTCGTCTGAGCCCGCGAAAATAGAGGTGGAATACATAAACGAGGACTCGGATAATAAGGTAAAGAGTGCCGAACGAATGTATAAATTGTTATTGTGTAACATATCAGACGCCAGCGGGCAGCGGTCTTGAGTCGAGCGGCGCAGGGGGAGGGCGGGGCGAGTGCGGCCCCGGCCGTGTGGGGCCCGCCAGGCCACACGCAGGAGGTTGTGACCGCGTCACAAGTAACTCCCTTGCCAAAATAGCATCAGCATCCTCCTCTTGTTTTTGTTGTAAACACCACACTTTTACAAGACAAACAGATAGAGAAAGCCAGAATTCAAAGCAATACGCGTGTATGAAACGAGGAAGCCATTTTATTGCCAAACCAATGCTTACCATTAAAAATTGCATTCAGAAGTTCAATGACACTTTTTTGTGAAGTTGTTGAATTTTGCACGAGTACGTGCTTAAGCAAAAGCATTTCACTAGGACTTAGGACTACTTTCACATATCTGTTTAATTAGCAGTTGAAGCTGATAATAGCTGCTAAACTGCGTCACGCGATTTGAGGTGGGTGGATCAAAGGGCGGCAGCGGCCTTGCGGACGACGACTCCCGGCACTTGTTAGGAAAAGGCGTGTCGATATTCAACTAACTACGACGTATAAACAGTCACAACTTTGGCAACGAAAACTTTCTTGGAACAGTTGAATCTAAACTTACTTTTCAAAGTTTGCGTCAAGCAAACTACATAGTTTGCAGGATTTGAAAAAACAGACCTTATAAATCCCACTTGATTTTGTGGGGTACCGGAAGTCAATTAATGACCCCATGCAATGAATGACCGAATGAGATGATTTGATAAATAATTGTCTATGATTAACTGAACAAAAGTATTGTAGGTAGGTAAGTAGTCAAACAAAATCCTCGCATTCGCATAATTTTTGTTTCTGCAAAACAAACTCGACATTCGGCTTTAAAATTTTCAATCAAATATTTTTTCTTCATCTTTCGCAGTTCAGTTTTGGTTCATTTTTATCGTTAGCATTTAGATGCATCAACGCATCCCGGGCTTCGAGACCCGTTCTATAAACAACGGCCGAGCGGCGAGCGCCCGCCTTTTGAAGTCTACAAAAAACCAAAAGGGTTGCTATGCACTTCCCCTTTCCAACCCTCGGGCCACGGTCGCGCTGCTCGAAGGTATTGTATTACCCGCACTGTGTCTGAACGTTTCCTACTAAAGGATCATTGTAAAAGCATTGTTGTTATTACTTTACTTTTTTCTATCGTTAGTGTAGTCACATCTGCCTGCGAGATGGTACGCGGTTCAGTTTCTGGCGTGTGCAGTTTTTGTGTTATTTTCTAGAAGATGATTTAGTTATAGTGGTTAAATGTGAGAAAGTTAAGCTTATGTTCAGTACAGAGCATTGGCTAGTGAGTGAGTGACCATGGAAGAAAGATGGAAAAAGATCTGCTCTGATGTTGTGAAGGAGGTAGGTTACATTCTTGAGCAACCTGTGGAACCCCAAAGCTAAGTTTAATAATCTCTTCTCAATAACTTAATTTCCTGGTATCTATGGCCAGATTATGGACTCTTGTTAAAAGTGTGAGATATTACAAGACCTCATTCAGGGAAATCAACATCTCATAATCTTTTTAAAATAAGTACTTATTAGCCAAAGACAATGTCGATCAAACAATAGCGAGTCGGGTAAGCTCTCAAGTGTCCATCTTTTGTCATAGAACAAACTGTAGTGCCAACAACCTGTAAATGCAAAATATATTCATGCGAGTTGCCTGTAAGGTTCGCTACGTTTGCAGTACTTAAAAAAATATTTGTTACAATTGGCATTTTTCACTGTGTCTGCTTCTTCGTTCTTTCCACCAGACAAAACTTTTTATGTCACCTTGTGCTGGGTGAAGGCCATCGACAGCTTATGACATGACCATGAATTTCACCTTATATGCTGGGTAAAGGCTTTCCTCAGCTTGTGACATGACCAATTCAATTAATTGAAAGATCTCACCTGTGGCGGGTCAACAAGATTAAAGCGTAGGTTAAAAAAATTGTTTTTATGTGCTAAAACAAGCTTAAAATACAATGATCCTAAATAACAAATTGTTCTACGATTAAGAATTCAAATTATTTTACTTATATCAACAAAGAAATTTATGAATGAAAACTCAAAAACTGGTAACAGTAAGTAACAGAAAACAACAAGGTACAGCAAGGTTATCTTATCACTAAAAACTGAAACACAAACTTCAACTACACAATACATTATTCACATGTACAGTGAAAAATTTTTAAATTTGAATTAAAAACGAGCAAGAGAGCAATTAAATGATGAATGAAAGCTTTCAAAAACAAAAGAAAGCTTCTGTACTTTGCTTCGTTGATACTGATGTTGTTAAATATTTTCTACTAATATTCCTTACATTTTATAACCCCTTTGCATACCAAAAATATCCAGGTTGTTTTATCAGGGTATAACTTGTTTCATAAAGCCTGATAAATTATACATGGGCAAAGCACATTATTCAGCTCATGTTTCTTAACCTGCTAGTTTCCATGAGCTCTTTGCTGCTCCTATTACAAGAAACATAGGTATAATGGGAATAAAAAATTGTGTATATATAAATGACTTCCAAAATTTTTACTTTGTTTTGTTATACATATATCTGCATATTTTTTTTGTATTTTTTAAGTTATTTTTGTGAAATTGAGTTATTTAAAAGTAGAAAAGTAAGTTGGAATAAAAAAGTATTCCTTGATAATTAAAAAATTTATAGGTGTATTTTTTTGGAATAAAATATCATTATTGAACCCTATTGAAGATTTCAGTCGCAACACAATTAAGCAGTGAATGATCTGTGATTGTTCCGAGAGCTTTGTTCTCATTTTGATGCTCAAATCATGCACTCTCAACAAATACACTGAGAGCCTGGTGGGCTACAAACGTATTACATAATATATTTATTCTGATAAATTAAAATAATTTTTTTGGTGATTCTTGTGCAACTGTTTTTTTAATTGTTTATTTATTTAAAAAAATCCACAGCCCTTAATTAATACAACTAGGCATAGGTTAACTTATCAAAACTTAGCTTAACAGTAGTACAATAAAAAGACAAAGACTTAAAAAAACAGTTGCACTTGCACAAGCATCTTCAATATCTACGCACATTGCACTCGCTTTTCCTGTACCTTGTACCTACCTACATCCTTAACTTTTGAACATAAATAGAAGCTTGCAAAATAATACGACATTGAAAATGAACTTCAAACTAATGAATCCCGCAGAAAAGCGAGGGAAATGCTCCACAGAGGGGACGCGGACGCGTGACCTTGCACTCACCACACCACCCCTCAACCATAACCAATACGACATCTCTGCACTGTAATACAGACTTTATTCCCAAGCGAAAGAGCAAACATTTCAATACCCGAATATTCCATCGCCACAGTTAACTTAATACTTGTTATAACGAAAACTTACTATTGTAATAACGACCTTAGTAACAAGTGAAAGAAGATCACAACAAGCCTTCCATCCTGCCTTCATCTTCACTTAAAATAGCGTTCCATCGCCACAGACAACTAATAGTTGCATAACCGTTCATTGTCACAGATATGTAGTAGTTGTTATAAGGAAATCTTACCATTGCAATAAGGACTCTACACTACTATTGTTATAGCTCATCCAATCCAGTCTGAGGTTATAATAAGCAGTGTTCGAATCAAAGGAGCACTTTGGCTTGTTTATTCGATACTAGCTTTTGTTCACGGCTTTATTTGCGTTGAAACTGGATAACTAAAATGTTAGCTTTAGTACGTTCAACATTTTCCTAAAAATATTTTATAGGCGTAAGTTCGTTAGTGAAGTTTTTTTTAGTAGAACTTCTTTTTATCCGGGAATATCGTGTGTGAAGCAGCGTGCAGGAGTTATAGTGTTGAATATCAAAACAGCCATCCAAACTTTATCGCTTTTTTAGGTAGGTAGGTATATTACAAAACACTGTTGTTCAATAATCGACTCTATGTGCTCAAGCTGAGGTTTAATTTTCATCGCATAATTGCTATAAACTGCCTTAGAAAGTAAGCCTTAAAATGTTGTCGATAGAGTTTACTTTACAGTGTCTGGAACAATTAAGCTTACTTTAGCTGGTAGAAAGGTTTTATTTCGCATTTTCCACGATCTTTGTGTTCGAGTTAATCTTTGATCGTTCGTTTTTCTTTGCGAAATATTAGATCCTGTTCTGGAAAGTCATTTCCTTTCGAATACTGTTTGTAGGGTTCCGTATCCAGAGGGTAAAACGGGACCCTATTACTAAGACTTCGCCGTCCGTCTGTCACCAGGCTGTATCTCATGAACCGTGTTAGTTAGACAGTTGAAAATTTCACAGATGATGTATTTCTGTTGCCGCTATAACAAATACCTACTAAAAAACAGAATAAAATAAAAATTCAAGGGCAATAAATATTCCCCAAAGATTATAGTATACCTCTAGATGGATCGTTTTTAAAAGCTACAATTTGACTCTGTTTTGACTTCTCTCTCCTTTGGGATAGTGCCATATGAAAGAAAGAGATAACTATATTGTATCAGGTTATACTAAAACACAAATGTGGTCAGTTTCATTCCTGTCATTGAAATTTAACTAGGGATGTGAAATGTGCATAAGTATGGAAACTTATCGATAATATTCGGAATGCAACGTAGCGTAGGTAGGTGCTACCTACCTGCTATAGATGGGTACCTACATCTTTCTAATAACCGTGAAGTTTCAAATTAAAAGCTTCGGTAGGTAGTTACTGAGATTTAAAAGGAAAAAAAAGACGATCAGAGTAAGACTTAAGCTTTTTATACACTAACGAAACCCAAAAGATTTTATAACAAATTATGGTTGATCGTATCGCGGTGGCCGATAAAAAAATAATAATCAACTACAGTAAAATAACAGGCACCACGAAACGGCATGGGCAGCACCATCCAGGCAAGATTTTGGTAATTAAAAATAATTATAACCGTTTAAATTATGCCGTGACTAAGAATCTACCGAAAATGTACCTACCACAATCAATACCCAAAAAATCCTGTCATTACTTGTCAAAGTCGGTACTTTTATTAAGTAAGCTTACAGTCAGTCAGTCATCGATCTCACTTGAGTATGAGTAACACCTTGTCTTAGATAAGCGTTACGATGACAAAGTAAGCTTTTATAATAATTACCAGAAAAATTTACCTAGATATCTCCTAAACCAGTAACTAGTAGTCTCTACCTTATATGTTTTTACTTTAAACAGGTATTTAAGTAATTAAATGGTGATAATTGGTTAGCATTTACAAGATAGGAGCAGGGAAAGTGCCTACTTAGTAAAAAAATACGTGATATGGTCCATTGTAAAATATTTACGTTATTTTTTTATTAAACAATAATAGAATATCAGCATCGTTATGTAAAATTCTTGTTTCATATCCGGTTCTATAACAAGAACTATATGCACGAAAATTCTTTGTGGGCTCCCAATCATGCCTTTTCAAATTTATTTTCCATTTTGTAGATAATTGGATCTTTAGGAAATCTGGAAGTGAAAAATAAGAATTAGTTGTGAGCTTCTACTAACATTACGATCATTGGATTACACTTTCATTTCATCTCACGAAATTGTTTTCAGGACACCATAATCTAGTGAATCCAACACCAAGTCAGTCAGTCCGTAAAGGTACACGTACCAATCACACTGTTTTTTTTTTTATTGATGACGGACGGTAAACCGTTTCGCCACCATAACTTAAAAATTTCTTAAATGTTATGTCTCAGTACAAGTAGGTGTATGTATATTTTGTATTAAACTTATCGACAGTAATCTATCGACAACAACAGTACGTCACTAGGGAGCATCAATATGGTACATAAGATGTCATTTTATGGTTTGTGACCAAATTTTTTGTGAATTATAGAATTATAAGGCTAATGAGCTTTGAATAACTTTATGAAATAGCTTCAATATTACATTATTAAAACAATTCAACCTATTGCAAAGAAATTTATCACTAACATTAGCCAAAACACGTCAATCGACTTACCGATGGAAAGATATTCTTTGGTTTAATTCCAACAAAGCCATCATCCTGCGGCTTTTGCAGCCAACTGCACAGGCCATGATTTATATTAATTTAGTAATAAACACCACAAAAACAAAGTTTTAAACACAAAATTACATAATACAGTATATTTTCTGTTCACCACCTGAGCCCAGCTGGGCCCAAACAAACAACGAAAAATATCAAAATGTGACACTCTGTGTTTCAAGATGACATTGACGTTGGGATGTTGTCTCTTTCTTTCACATAGACAATTGTCATAAGAAAAAACGAAAAGAATGACTAATTATTTGTTCATTTTTTTACGCTATATCTACCCTACGGAACGTAGGATCCTAGATCTTTGATATTCCCATACAAATGAATAATCTCGATCCAAATAAAAAATAAAGACGTGTTAGAGGCTCAGGTATACGGCACTTATATAGATAATTTTTGTGATTTTTAGATACTGTCATGTCATCATCACAATTTTTACGTAGGTAATCTAGGTAAGTAGGTACCTAGATATTATTTATTTGCTCACAAGTTTAAGACTCCCATTCAATCAATATCTTTGTCCAAAATTCCTAAGTAATTTGCGGGGTTGATTTAAATGAAATTATACATCATCACATCACACTAATTACTTAAAAACGCGAAAGTTTGGATGGATAGATAGATCATTGTTACTTCTTCAAGCCAAAACTTCTCAATAGGTCGGGCTGGAAATTTGCATACCTAGGCTTGCTCTTGACGTGGAATAAACCTTATGCTACAATTTAACCCATAAAACTTACTCAAGTTGAAGAATTAACCTGTACATACGTTTTCTAGAAACGACGCGTACGAAGCCGCGGGAAGAAACTAGTATCCAAATCTTTTATCAAATATCGGTGTTGCTAGTAAATTGGATGAAGTCATCCAAGTTCTTCGATCAAATGTACACTGGACAAAGATATTGGATGAGTGGAATGGGTACCTTATTTATTAGTCAGCGACGAATTGTTAATTTACGTTAGCTAGGTCATCTGAAAACCGGTCTATCGATCTTACCAACCTGGGATAGGTTAATATCTCACTAGCCTACCAAGGAGAGGTGTACTATAACGCATTCACTGCGCAGCAGGTAAGGCGCGTTAAAGACGGGCATGTGCGTCATGGGCATTGAAAGTATTCGTTTAAAAAGTTTAAATTAATTGACCTCCGTTTCTTAAATCACGGATAGACCATCGTTTGACCACAATCCCGATAGGTCCCAGGGATAATAATAATGTAGTCCCCAGGGATTAGCCCTAAGAATTTATTTGCATAAAAATAAATTCTTAGGGCTAATCCCTGGGGACTACCTTTATTTAATTTGTCCCAAAATCTGTGCCATACCTACCTAAATATTAAGGAATTTGCAGTTTAAACGATCAAATTTATCAACTTTGACGACTGACGTGACGATATGGCGCGATGGGCAAAGGTCGGCCTGTGACGCAGGAGGTTGCGTTGCGGGTTTAGTTCTCGCCTTGGGACAAATTTTTGTACGAGCAAATATTTGTTCCGGGTGTTCTGGGTATTTTTTTATCTATAACAAAAGAACTCTATCTATCTAATGTGTTAAAATATATAATCATCAATAATCTACCCATAACACAAGTTCTGCTTAGCTTGGGGCTAAATTATGCTGTGTGGATTATCCAGTATTATTCATTTATTTATTAGGTAAACTCGGTAACCGGACTCTATCGCATATCGTTATCCTTGACTATGTATTAGGTATGGGTGTAAGTAATAATTTGCCTACTTCATAGTCGAAGGTTTAAGGAATAAAATGGCTGACTTGGCTCTTCTCGTGATCTCAACACTAATAAGACAATTTTTTTTTTATTGATAGCATGTTAACACATGGACCCGACTAAAACCGGGCACTTCAATAACGATACTTACAAAGGTAGAGGTAAGTAGGTAGGTACTTACTTAAAGACAAAAGTACTTATTTAAAACTTAAATCTAACGGTACCTACAAAATAAAAATCAAATCTATACAAAAAAAATGCAAATATGAATTATATTTATTTAACAGCAAAAAATAATTACAACTAATATTTACACTTACATATATTTTCTAAAAATCTAAGTCGTCACGAGAATATTAATTATTAATAATAGAATTTGACAAAATAATATTTTTGTCAAATTCTAATATGAATTATTAGAGTTTGACAAAAATAAAATAATAAGTATAGATAAAAAATAACATATTGAGTAGATACCTACTCCCACGAGACTTGACATAATTTTAACATAAGTTTTAGTTCGTTCACTTTTACTTGAACATGAAACTGGTAGCAAACACCGAAATCAATTACGAATCAATCAACAGCAGGCATCTGCGAGTAACACTGCAGTGCCTTTCACTATCAACTACACTGCGTTAGAAATTGTGCGCTGTTGCCTTTGGCGTAGAGTCTTTTATCGACAGTTCTGTTTTATATTAGTCGTTTGTAGAGTCTGCAAAGTCAAGTCTAAAGGCGCTGTTACTTTGTCCTTATTGATAAGTGAAGAGGAAATTAATTTACGCAAAATGAAATTTTGCTCTCCACAAGATGTGGGTAGGTTAAGTGCATGTTAAAAGCAAAGTTTTACGCATTGCGGCAAGTCGCTCTCTGGAGTTCATTTAAGCTTAAAATTACCTCACTATGAACTTTAAGCTTACGTCAATTTTTTTAAAACTTAGTACTTATTTTAAAGCTAAAAAAACATCCATTTATGTACCACCTAAAATAATATTTTGCATCTGAAAAGTAATATACGAGTAATAACATAATATCAATCAGTGGGGCTACCATACGCGATACACGCCACGGAAGTCGACGCGCACGAGACGACTTTTTTAGTCGTCGTCAGTTTTTGTTTCATTTTATTCTAAGATGCGCACCACGAAAGAGTTAAAACTCGTTGTCGTGTGCACCTTCTCGCGTAGAGCCAGCCACCTAGAGTCCTAGACGAACACCCATTTAGTTCATTCAAATTGTCTATGGTTTTAGCAAACTGTTAAGAAATAAACTAACCTTCTTAGTTTTGTCTCCATACTGGTAGTTTGAACATTTTCACTGGCAGAATGGTTCCGAATAGTAGGAAAAGCTGCACACGTCCGTCTGTAGAGTCTGCAAAGTCAAGTCTAAAGGCGCTGTTACTTTGTCCTTATTGATAAGTGAAGAGGAAATTTATTTACGCAAAATGAAATTTTGCTCTTCACAAGATGCGGGTATACTAAGTGCATGTTGAAAACAGTTTTGCGCACTACGGCAAGTCGCTTTGTGGAGTTCATTTAAGCTTAAAATTATCTCACTATGAACTTTTAAACTTACGTAATTTTTTTTAAATAAGCTTGACCTTAAGGAAACTAATCCAACGAACCCCAAACTCGACGGGGTTACGTAGTTTCGTGTATGAGTTCTTATGGCCACATTCCTCCATTATGGGACCAGCTCTATCTATGGCACCATTTACCTTTGCTATATTTCAGCTCAATCGGTTGACGATAGCTGGTCTAAAATTCAGTTTCTAGATTTGTCGCACACATACTAACAGGCAGGACAAGTAAAATAAAAGCTTGTGTTGCGGACAGCGCCATCTCTCCGGTACAAGGAGTAGCTCGAAGACATTGACAGTGACGTTTAGTTCGTGTGTCCACTTAAAAATTTATTGTCTGTGTCCCCCTGCGAATAGGTTTCATTTCGCTTCTTCTCTCAGCCATCTTGATGAGAGCACACAATTTTGTAACAAGATTCATGTTTTCATTAAAAACTGTCAGTTTACAGAATCTTTCATTTATCGAGGGACCAATCCTGACCAGGCCTAAATAGCTTGTAAAAAGTACAATACGATACAAAACTCTTTATTGTACACTACAAAACAAATCAAGAAACAGACAGACATTAAACAGAAAAGTACAATGGGCGGCCTTATCGCTTACGAAGTGTAGGTGGGCCTCCCTTCATAGTCAAAATAAATACAGTGCTGGCCTATCTTTCTGGGCCTGGAAAAAATATGTTTTCGTTTTTAAATGCGAGTTCATTTCAGCTTCGTCAGAGCTCTAAATGTCAAACAGCTGTCTTTCTGCATCGAAATAGAGGGTATCTCTTTCTACAGTCTAAGAAAACTGAACAGACTTCAGACCCTAAAGGAAATGCAGTAAACAAGCTATTAATCATCATAATTATAATATTTTTATAAAACTAACTATAAGTAGGTACTTATATACTGACGTAGAATGACAATTCTTTCAATGACGCAATAAAATTGCAGTTGATCATCCGATCTATGGCCTTTACTTCGACGAAGGACGGTTTATGTAGAGTTCTGAGAGCGGCACTAACTATGTTAACTATTGCTAACGAGCTTAGGTTACCCGTGGTTTAATGCGAACTACACGGTAGAATGGACCCTACCCCCACATATACAGGGTGTATGCTAAATGTGTATCGACAGGAAAGGTCACACCACCCTCTGGCGCTTTTCGCAGCATACTGTAACGCGAATAACTTGCTCTTACACCGTACCTATAATGAACCTTATTCCTATCTACACAGGGTGTAAAGTGTATGTTATTGTCGGCAGGAGGGCTTCGAAATTCCACTGCAGCGACGTTAGTCTCTCCTACACGGTATAATTAAAATTAAGTAGGTTTTGTGTTTAGAAGTTTTAGCCTTCTCTATGTTTTTGAAGTTCTTTTTTGTTGTGTCAGTTTTGTACCTAACCTACATAAATAATTTTTTCTTTTTCTTTAATTTAATTAATTTTTTTGGTAGGTAGTTTTAAGATTTTCTTATTATTTAACTACTAAGCATTACGATTCGGAGACATCTGTAATGGCTAATGAATGATAATATACTATTATATGGTCTTGTGTGAGCAAATAATTAAAATGAACCTTACTGCCACCGTACTATTTAAGGTGTATTTTTGTCGATAGGAGGCTCCTTATCGCCGCTGGCGCTTCTCGTAGCAGCGTTAATATTAGAGAGTAATGAACCTTACTGTCACATATTCAAGGTATGTTTTTGTTCACAGGAGGGTTCCCAATCGCCGCTGGCGCTTCTTGCAGCGACGTGTAGCCGACTCGGAGCCGCCGCCATGGGGCCCGAGCAGCAGGACTCCAAGGAGCAGGTGCAGGTGTTTAGTAAGTATCCACATAATTAGATATCGCCGCGAGCTATTCAAAGCTATGAAATGAAATAAGTTCCCAAAAATTTTAGACTTCGGCGGGACTCGAACCCGCGCCCCACCCTACTCAAAGCTACAAACAAAAGCACAGAAACTGCTAAACAAAATCCAACAGGGGCGGATTTGCGTTGCATGGGCATCAGATCGGCAAGACATTAGCAAAACCTATGAAAGTTTGTAATGTAAAATTAAATGATAAAAAAACATGCATAATTAATATAATTATAAATACTATTTAACGGGTATTTATCGTATTTATCGCGTTTATTTACCTATTTTTCCCGACATTTCGACAGGTTTACACACTGCCGTGGTCTCCCGTTAAATAGTCTTGGTGGATACCCGTTAAATAGTATATAATTATGTGTTCAGATCGCGTAAGTTTAAAAACATTTAAAAAACATGCATTTCTGTACCACCATAAATAATATTTGGCTCTGAAAAGTACACTTACCTATTAACTATCAGGTCGTTTGATAAATAACAGCACTATGGCCGGCCGCACACGTCCGATTTTTTGTCAGATTGTCGGATTAAATTGTCTATGGATAGGCGTATTCAACTATCCGAAAGCGTTCGTTCCATACATTTGTAAATACACAAATCGCCTTCGGATAGTCGAAGACACCCATCCATCAGACAAAAGTTCAAACGTGTGCCTGATTGTCGGATGAAATTGTCTATGGATAGGCTTATTCAACTATCCGAAAGCGTTCCTTCTACACATTTGTAAATACAAAAATCGCCTTCGGATAGTCGAAGACACCCATCCATCAGAAACAAAAACGGACGAGTGCGGCCAGCCTGATTGTCGGATGAAATTGTCTATAAATAGGCGTATTCAACTTCCTGAAAGCGTTCGTTCTATACATTTGTAAATACACAAATCGCCTTCGGATAGTCGAAGACATCCATCAGACACAAAATCGGACATGTGTGGCCAGCCTGATATCGGATGAAATTGTCTATGGATAGGCGTATTTCAACTATCCGAAAGCGTTCGTTCAATACATTTGTAAATACAAAAATCGCCTTCGGATAGTCGAAGACACCCATCCATCAGAAACAAAATCGGACGTGTGCGGCCAGCCTGATTGTCGGATGAAATTGTCTATGTATAGGCGTATTCAACTATCCAAAAGTTCGTTCCATACATTTGTAAATACACAAATCGCCTTCGGATTGTCGAAGGCACCCATCCATCAGACACAAAATCGGACGTGTGCGGCCAGCCTGATATCGGATGAAATTGTCTATGGATAGGCGTATTCAACTATCCAAAAGCATTCGTTCAATACATTTGTAAATTTATACACAAATCGCCTTCGGATAGTCGAATACACCCATCCAAAAGACAATCGGACGTGTGCAACCAGCCCACACCATCAAAACACAAAAAAAATCCTATCCTATTGTACTAACATCGTCACCCGGGCACTTGAATGACCTACATAGCAACTAAGTATGAGTTATAGGTATCTATAAAACAACCACCCCTCGGATCGATGTGGCGACGCGGGAAATATCAGACCTCCGGGCTTACTGGGATACTGATGAGTAAAAACTAAACTGCGGGCGAGCGGTTCCCCCTCTCGTTATGAATTACGCCAGGGTTAATTTTATAGGTATTGTAGGATATATACTTTGTATTTGTTAATCGGCAGGTATATTCTAGGCGAGATGGCTGGATGCGGCAAGCTGAATATAGACTGCTATGGCGCTCATTAGGGGAGGCCTATGTCCAGCAGTGGACTAATATAGGCTGATGATAATGGTTATGATATCAGTTATCTAGAAGGCTATCCTTGTGGAGCTCGTGTTATGGGGAGTACCTAAAACAAAAGCTCTGCTTTGCCTGGGATGCCTTTGATAGTGTGTGAATTGTCGCTAAGAAAGTTCCTTTCGAAAAAAACTGTGTACAAAATAAGCTGTAAGTTCATCGAAAATAAAAACGAAATCGCAAAACAAACATGGAGATTAGTGTTCTACATTACATACACTGGAACCTTCGAACGATCCACTTCGTTTGAAACTCTAAGAGTTGAAGACCCTGTATAGATGGAAGCTACCTTCCTCTCGAATTCTCGATATAATTGATTTCGGTTCGTTAATGGTTGTGTGAATTGTCGCTGAGCAAGTTCCCTTCGAAAACTGGTAAATACTGTGAACAAAATAAGCTGTCTAAGCTTTTTAATCAGGCAGCAATTAATGTTTTGTTTAACATCTAACATGTTTACATACTTAGTTTAATTGTTTCTTTTATTATATTTTCTTGTTCTTTGTATTATAATTTGTGTACTTTCAGGGGTGGCATTTCATATAATTAAACAAACCCTTAATAAATGATTTAAAAAAAAGTAGTTCATAACTTCTCAATACTTACACGGGATTTAGGGTTCCACACACACACCCTCCGAACAATCCACTTTGTTTGAACCTCTATGAATCTAACACCCTGTATAGATAGATGCTGCTTCCCTCTAGATATAATTGGTTACGGAGTTCATACCGATCCTGTGGTTGATTCGAGTAAAGTAACCCCTCGTTATGGATATTTCGAGAGGAGACAAAATTGCTTCAAGCAATTTTGTCTAGCAATTTTTGCAATAAACCTTCTATCGTACAAGCTATATTAAACGGGTAATTATTTTTAATTAATATTGTAAATGTTAAATTCGGATATTTAGATGTATGTATTTTTGTTTCACGCAAAAGCTACTGATTGGACCGGGCTGAAATTTTGCATGTAGCTTGGATTGAAACAAAGGCTACTTTTTATCCCATACAACAGTTCTCATGGAATAGAAATAACCTTGAAGGCTGTGGTATGCGTGAAACTAGCGCCACCACCTATTTTATTTCATTACAACTTTGAACAAAGGAAATTTCAAAAATAGTACTGTTTGTGATACCTATTATAAGCTTTTTTTAAGGCCTCCCTAATAGTTTTATGCTATTTAGTTTAGCCAGTAAATCGAAAATAGATATTGGTGGCCACCAAGGGCAACTTCTGTATGTGGTTTAATATGGTTTATTTTATTACTACGTTGAACAAAGGAAATTCAAAAATTTCAAAAATCCAACGTAGTTTGTGAGACTTTATTCTATTAGGTTTAGGCTCCACCAAAATCTATTTTCGTATCTCTGCCTAAACTAAATGCTCCTTTGTTAAACGGAATCAAATCAGGTGGAGTAGGTGGCGGCGGCGGCGCCACTTTGGGTGGGGGTATGCGTCTTAAACGTCTCCATAAAAACAACGCATGCGAAGCCGCGGGCAGAAACTACCTCGTAATATTATTAAGAGTGCGTACGTGTTTGTTTGTATGTTCTATTAAAGTTCTGGTACGATCCTAAATAGTCTGGCCGATCTAAATGATTCGCGCTAGATACAATATTTGCTCTTGTCGTCGCCTGAAGCATTTTCCGGATGTGACATGGGTTTTGTAAATGTTATTTGAGCACACAAAGGAAACTTGCCACAGAAATATAAAAAGAAACGCGAAAAACCTCGCTTATACAGGGATATTGGCAATTAGACCGGATCCTCTAGGGGGGTGATGGGGGAGGCTATTTTCAACTATTTTGACCCCTTATTGTATTATGCAAAGTAAACCATTTTTGAGCGTGTTTTTTTTTGGGAACACCCTACGGAAAACCCCTTTTTGCGAATAGCCTACCCCATAAAGGATCCGGTCTCATCAATCCAGTTAGTTTAGATAATCTAGTAGGATTATAAATTTATAACACAAGATCTGCTTAGTTTGGGGCTAATTAATACCGTGTGAATTGTTCAGTCTTATTATGATTACTTTAATGGCGAATATGTGTGGCGATGTGTGTTTCTGAACGAAATACCGACGTCAAAACTACTAAACGAAACATTCTGGAATTTTGCGCGGTATGCATATGTTCGTGCCGTTGTTGTGAGACGTTTTGGGCGAAGACAATGCGGATCGAGCGGAAATTTTGCAGAGTTATAGAGTATCGATTTAGAATAACAAAAGCTTTTTTATCTCAAAAATATGCTTGAAGCCGTTTGCTGAAGCTAATGAATCGCATGTTGATTACAAATTTGGGTAAATTATCTTGATTTTTAAGAACGAGTGCAGTTTTTTTGACCTTTTGCAACGCATTTCCAGTTTAGCTCAGAGGTCAAGTGCGTTTTGAAATTCTGATTTAAGTATAAACAAAAAAAAAAGACAACTTTCCATCTATTAACTTGACATTTATTTATGAAACGAGTTTATGAAAGTAGACGAATCCTTGCCCAATAATCACACTAAAATCACAAATGCGAAAGTTCGGATGTTTGTTACCTCTTCTATTACTACTAATATTTAATAATAAGACTTCTACTAATACTACTATACTAAATATAAAAAAAAACTAAAAACAGACTTTGACTCCATTTATTTTACACTGTTATAGGGTTCCGTACCTAAAGGGTAAAACGGGTAAGACTCAGCTGTCCGTCTGTCTGTCTGTCCGTCTGTCACCAGGCTGTATCTCATGAACCCTGATAGTTAGACAGTTGAAATTTTCACAGATGATATTTCTGTTGCCGCAATAACAAATAATACTAACAACTGAATTAAATCAATATTTGAGAGGGCTCTTATCGCTCTTAGGCGGGTATTTATTCAGGTTTATAGTATTTTATATATATTTTTATATTATTTTATGTATTAGTTTATGCAATTTGTGTAAGTATTTTCTATCTTTATATCTTTTGCACACTTGCCCACTTCTACATACATGTCTCCCTCTCTTATTAAGGTTTGCTGGAAGAGAACTCTTTTTAGGGTTAAGCTCGCCTTTGCGATACCTCTCTTGTAACAAGGTTTAAATAAGGTTTTATTAGTGCAATAAAGAATTAAGAATAATTAGAAATATATATAGATAATTAGAATTGTCCAACATTATTTATTTATTTATATCCCTATTAGTTTTGATAATGACTATCAAGACGTTAAAGGTCCTGTTGATTATAACCACTAAGATAAAAGTGTGAACCGGACTATGCACCAAGCACCAATAGCTCCAAGCACAATATCATCATCATCAGCTTTTAGTTAGGTCATCATCATCGTCTTGGGTTCGGAGAAGAAGGCAAGTTCAGAAATGAGATATTTTATATTTTTTTCATCAATCTTAAGCATCTAATCAAAAAACTATCTTGGCTCTTTTGTGCAGAATTGAAGAATATTAGTTATAGGAGTGTATGAATCCTATATTTCATATTTGAACAGCTGTTGAATCTCAAAGATCAAGGAAATGTTGACTTTCGAAATACCAGCCTTATAGGGAAGAATACAATAATTTCATTGACTCGAGCCGTACAAGAAAGCACAAGTATTACGCCATCTGTGGTAGCGTCTAGACGGGCACAGGAGCGCTACTATTTATTCTGTGACGCAGCGGAGCACCCGGTTGCGCGACTATCGCTACATTCGCGACCTTTAGAAAACTGGGTGCCGCCTAACTCGCCCACGTCTGAATTCTAGCGTAATAGTTTGTACTTCCACTCAAAAGTTGCGCGTGATAAAATAATGGGGTTTTCCTACTCAATACATTATCTTATTTGGATAGAATCATTGAATTGCCTAGCTTAAATTGCAATTAAATTTTTGGAATTGAGAACAATAAAATCAGGACTCCTGAATAAAAAAAAATATTTCTTTAGGCTTAAAAAAGCTCAGAAAGAAAAGTCCAATAAATTACTATCAAAAATCAAATAAGAAATAAAGTGTTATTGATCTCTCTACACTTCAATCTTTTGTCCACTAGTAGAAGAAGTGAAACCTTATTGTTTAACATAGCATACACTTGTTATATTATATATTTATTAATAAACAAATAACAATATACTGCACGCGCGGCCTAACGAATGACAATCGGGTAAACGTGTTTTTGACTGGAGACCGCAACTCGCCAAACGTAGTGTATTACGCCCTCCAGCCAGGTAGGATGATGATCTGCGAAAGACTGCAGGCAGATGCTGGATGCGGCAAGATGAAGTTAGGGCGCTGCTATGGCGGCGCTCGGCTGGAAGGCGAATGTCCAGTCCAGCCATGGACCAATTTTATTATAGGGCGATGATGATGATGATAATTGATAATACATGATAATACCAAGAATTTTATACGTTCCGTAAGGGGCTACGTGGCGATTTGAGTAACTAGATCTCTTTTTCTAATACAGATTTAGAGCAATGAAGTAGTGTAATATAGTTAGCTTATTATTTCTATCCCGAAATGATTTGTGGGATTAAAAGTAAACCTATGTTACTCTCCATCCTTTCAACTAACTATGCCAAAAATCAAGTCGTTTGGTTGCTTAGTTAGAGCGTGAAGGAAGGCCAACAAACAAACACATTTTCGCATTTATATTATTAGTACTGATAGATAACATAGGCAAAATCAGCAGAAAATTTCAACGGATTTAGGTAAACCCGCGTAAATACCTATGTGTAACTCTACCTATTACTCTACCAATTTATAATAATAATATAATTTGTTTATTTCCTCTTCACAATAGGTACTTAAAAACTAGTTATACAAGCACAGTGCGTAGAACTATATTTAACCTGTATTGTGAGAGGCTGGAGCTTGCTATAGGTTTTATGAAAAACCTGTAACTACAAGTCTCCAGGACCTCCACTCCACGGATTACATATAATAGGTGACATTTATATATAGGTAGGAAAAATGTAACAAATTAATATTCTATGTAAGGTAATAAATTTTGATATCAAGATCAAGAGTAAAAATTAAAGGAAAAAAAAATATAATTATACTAAGACTACTAAGAAAGTATAGACAGACAGACCTAAATATGTGTTGTCGTGAGTGTAGTATGTGTGTGTGGTAAATGCGCATGGTTGGTAGGGTACTCCTGAGGACACTGTCCTCTTGGAGGGAATTTAATATGGGTCCATATTGTAATTGCATTTAGAATTTTGTTAATGTATTTAGGATTTTGTAAATGTATTAGCTATATAATAATGCACACAGATCTCCTTTCAATCCAACGATCCTATCCATCCACGGTTGTCTGGTAGAGATCGCTCTCGATCAATTGTCACTTTTTTACTTCTTATATGTTTGTTTGTTATATTTAATTAATGGATGCAATAAAGAATTTTCTATCTATCTACCTTGGTTTACGAATTAGACCTTATTATGAATCTCCGCAGCAGTGCCCTTGGGGTATTAAAGGCAATTAATTTTCCTAGTTAGTTAGCAGACTCGGTTATTGTGCAAATGAGCAAAAAGGTACTGATTGAAATAAAATGAGCCACGTAGCGTGATACGTTTTTATTTTTACATTTATAACGTTAAATTATTACGGATGTAGGCAAATGGGTTTACTACGAGCCTTATTTGTGTTGGACGAACAGCAACAAAAAATAAACAAAATGTTTTTTGATACCAGGTCCAACACAACAACAACAGCAGCAGCAACAGCAAGCTCAGCAACAGCAAGCCCAACAACAGCAAGCGCAGCAACAAGCCCAACAACAACAAGCTCAACAACAGCAAGCCCAACAACAACAACAAGCCCAACAACAACAAGCTCAACAACAACAAGCCCAACAACAACAAGCCCAACAACAACAAGCCCAACAACAGCAAGCTCATCAACAGCAAGCTCAACAACAACAACAAGCTCAGCAACAACAACAAGCTCAGCATCAAGCTCAGCATCAAGCTCAGCAACAGCAAGCACAACAACAGGTTTGTTCAAGCAGATTGAGAAATATGGTGTCAAGAGTATTTTTACGAAATAACGAATAAAATAATTTCAGCAGGTGCAACAAGCCCACCTAATACAAGCAGTACAAGGAGATGCAGCAACGATGGCGGCGATACAGCAACAGTACTTGCAGCAACATCAGCAACAGCAACCGCAATTGAGGGTTATCAGTTCAGCTGTGGTCCAGCAACTGAGGGCCCAGGGATTATCGGTAAGCTTAGCTCGATAGCCACCATCATCATCTTAGCCAAAAGACGTCCACTTCTGGATAGAGACCTCTCCCAAAGATCGCCACAAATACCGTAAGCGTGACCTGCATTCAGCGGTTTCTTGCTACTCTTCTTCTTTGGCAGAAATGAAATGAATAAAGTTTATTTAGCTCGACACAAAACCTGACCATTTCTTGGGAATGCTCAGTATCCTAGTCCTAAGAGTAAATATTTTCTCTGTCCGATCCAAAGTAAAATCATTGGTCACCTTGAACTAAAGTGGCTTGAAGTAAGAAGGTTTTATTGAACCTCCTTTGACGTCGTCATTAAAACTGCACTACAAAAGAATGCAACCTGCACCGATGTTCTACAAATCTACACCATAGAGTTTTCCTTTCTCATAAATCAACATGGCCACGAGTGTGACATTTCTTAAATGTCACATTTCTAGATGAAATACCTGGAAATACTAATAAAATTCCAAAAAACAAAGAAGTCAAGTCAATACTAATAAAATAACCCAAAATAACATTTGATTTTGGAAGTCAAAAAACTACACTGCTCAGATAAAAACCCTAGTAGCGCTCTACGTAGTGATGATTTTAGGAACGAAGAAGATTGAAGATAGCCATTTTATAGCAGAAGTGGAGGTTCATAAGTGTGGTGAACCATTCAAACAGGGCCGATGTTAAATTACCGGAAAGCAGCGTATTACAAATATTACAATGAAGCCCCAAGCACCAAAATCTGCTTCCAAGTCTTCGTTACGTAAACTTGCTCCCAAGCCGAGCTCATTACGGGCTTTTAGAAAGGTATGACTGTGATGTTTCTGAGGAATAATTCTCTTTTATTCACTGTTTGTTTTTAAATTTCGGGGGGCGTCAATGGAGGCGGTTAGCACAGGACCGTGGTGAATGGCACAAACTGAGGGAGGCGATACCCAGTGGGTAAAATCCGGCTGCGGATGATGACTATTTGAATTAAAAACCTCAAAGCAAAACATAGATCAAGCAGCAAGAAATAACCCAAACAACCGGAAAAAATATTTGCACATACAACAACTACAAACATCTATCCCAAGGTGGGAATCGAACCCGCAACCTCCTGCGTCGCAGGCGGAACTTTGCCCGCCGCGCTACAGCGATCGACAAAATGGAACTGTTTATAAAATATGAAGGCAAAATAATAATAATTTTTTTCTGACCATAGAAAAGTGTGACTATGGACTGTAGCATAAGTTAAACTTGTCCAAGTGCTTATTTTGTAAGCCTAAAGAAATAAAGTTATTGAGTTTGAGTTAAATTGGATCTGTCTGTATCATTTAACGCAGTCCATAATAATATTATATAGCTACCTTAAAACTAACATATACATAACATAAAAAACTTAATTACTGACACGTTTTTCGATGATTACGGAGACGACGTGTAGATGACGCAATCAGGGTGTCAGCTGGCGACGCGACGGTGCACGCACCAATTATATGTGGTACTCTTTGCAGGGTAACGAGCTATCAGCCGCGATAGTGAACGCTGCGAACCAGGTTCCGAGTGGTATCCAAGTACAACAACAACCACAGGTGAGAGTATAAGTATTATTCATCATCAGCCTATATTTGTCCATCCAGGCTGGACATAGGCCTCCCCTAATGAGCGCCATAGCGCCCTGTCTTCAGCTTGCCGCATCCAACATCTGCCAGCAGTCTTTCGCAAATCGTCATTCCACCTGGTCGGAGGGCGTCCTACACTACGTTTGCCGAGTCGCGGTCTCCACTCACACGTTTACCCCAGCGGTTGTCGGTTCTTCTCGAGATATGGCCAGCCCACTGCCACTTCAGCTTAATCCTTTGATAAGTATTATGAAGGGGCTGCAATACGACGCTATTGTGTGAAAAGGATAGTCATAGGATTTTGTGTTCGTAGTAGCGGAACAGAACAGAACCGCTTGTGCAAAAATCGAGTGCAATAATCAAGTTTTTGCTTATTATCTAAAATATAATAGTAATTATAAATAACATACCGTCTGCTTTACATTTTTTTTTACTGTATAAAGTTTTCCATTTAGTTTAGCCAGTATATCGAAAATAGAAATTAGTGGCCACCAAGGGCAACTTCGATATTCTGCCTAAACCTAATAGAATGAAACTATTACAGAAGCGTTAAAAAAAGCAGCAAACTGTACGTTGGATTTTAGAGTTTTCCTTTGTTCAACGTAGTAATTAAATAAAATAGGTGTCGGCGCTAGTTTGACGCATACCACCGCTTTAAGGGTCGGCAAGGCGTGTGTAATGTCCCAGATGTTGCAGGCGTCCATAGGCTGCGGTAACCGCTTCCCACCAGGCGCGCCACATGCTTGTTTGCCACCTTGGTGATGAAAAAAAAGTTCTTCTTATGTTGTTGTTTTGTGTTTACATTTTCGTCACGCGCTGTTTGAATCATGCGCTTGTGGTTTAGAGGTGCGTCCAGGCTTGGTGTTTTCCATGTATAACCTCAACCTCCTCAACCTATAATGGTCCACTGTTGGACACAGGCCTCCCCTTGATTTTTTTATATCATGTTAATGCCCATAATCCCATATACTAACTAGACTTATAATGAGGAGAGAATAATCTAGCTCTGTATATTTGTTATTTTCTCGAAAAAAAAAACCCTTTGGTTTTATGCTATATGTATAAACTTGTGCGAATCGCGTCTTGCTTTAAAAAACCCAACTATGATTTATTGACGACCTCAGTGGCGCAGCGGGCGAGAGTCTGCCTGCGACGCAAGAGGTTGCGGGTTCGATCCCCGCCTCGGAACAAATTTGTGTACGATCTGCAGAAATTTGTTCCGTTGGTCTGGGTGTTTTCTATGTATAATAAAAAATATCTATCTATGTAATGTATAATATTACGTATATCAGTTATCTAGTACCCATAACACAAGCTCTGCTTACCTTGGGGCCAGTTGGGGCTAGATAATGCTGTGTGAATTGTCCAGCATTATTTTTTTTTAATTGTTTATTAATAAAGTTCTATTTAAAAACTTTTGATAAATATTTTGTTGTTGTCTAATGTCTTCGTTAGACTGATAACAATCTTACCAGATGAAAAGTGACGATGTAGCCGACGACAAATATGACCATTTGGACATGAATTCAAGATTCCGTTGGTTCGCTCCACATGATTGGTGTAAATGGGCCTTTACCGTGAGCAATGTGAGGACGAATGAATGACTGTTTGTTATTGGTAGACAATCGTTGAGGTTTATTGACTACTTTCCAAACATTGGTACGATTTACCTGGTTTTCTGGTTTTCCCCTCTTCATTTTATGAACTATATCAGAACTTTTACCTACAACGCAACAAAGCAACTCAACAAAATTTTAT
This sequence comes from Eupithecia vulgata, assembly GCA_946478455.1. Lineage (NCBI taxonomy): Eukaryota > Metazoa > Arthropoda > Insecta > Lepidoptera > Geometridae > Eupithecia > Eupithecia vulgata. Next base: position 3,792,892 of record OX297862.1, on the reverse strand, counting down.
TATGAAATTTTCTTTTGTTCATTACAGATGAACCGGGTTAGCTACGACGTGTTGTGTTGTTTTAATTTTTCTAATCAGTTGTACTACCCATGATTCCATCATATTGAATGGTACTACTTACAGATAGAGAAATTTCCCGCTCTAAAATCTCTAATAAAATTCTTGTATATTAATAATTCTGTCAGTTAAAAAAAAACAAACAATCATAGCATAAGCAAATTTCTAACTCTTCTCTCCACTAAAAGAATGAAAATAAGAGGAAGACTGAACCTCGATCATCTTTCGTATAGATCTATAAACTGATAGCTATATTCAACTTATTTTGTGCCCGCGTCTTCGCACGAGATGTATCCGGTATAATAATAAGTAGTCCATGGACAGATTACTTAAAGTCTACAAAGATCAAATTATTTAATTTACCTATATGTATTTAATTTCTTAGAGATTACCCAGAAGTGAGCGTATTATAGGGCTTACGCACTATAATACGAAAACCATAAGAGGCAGATATATGACACCATTTTGTGAATGGGATAGGCAAGGATTTCTCGTTTAAAGTAGCGGGGATAAAACAGAGTGGCGTAAGCTCAAAAATCAAGTTTTTGCTGATTATCTTGTATTTTTTTCAAAGTTTTAATATAACCCAAATTCGCTCAATTCACATATATCATATATCTATCTGGGCCCTAAATAAAATAAATACAAACTCAAATAAACATCCACATATAAATTGATGTGATTTCAGGTTATCTCCATGCAACAGCTGCAGTCACTGCTCGGCGGCGGCGTCGTGTCGGGAGAGGGCGCCACCTACCAGAACCCACAGCAGCAGCTCCTGCAGATTCATCCACAGCTGTTACAGGTACTATCAAGTTATAATCCTAGAGTAGATCCTAGAGTAGGATAGAGTTATTATGAAAAATAATTACGCTAAAGTTTTCTTCGTCGCTTCTTTACTTTAGTCTATATACCGAAGCGACAGAAATCAAAATTGTCACTTGTCAGTGTTTTATTTTAAGAATTTGACCTTTTCTATGCATTTTTACTGCATTGTGCTATTAAATGAACATTTTTGTATTCATGTACTTAAAGAATTCATTGAAGAATATTTATTTTATTATATGATGTCACTATTATAGTGTTTTAATTATCTATGATATTATGCATGATTTTAGGGATACTATTTAAATGGTGAAAAACATGGGTTTAACAAAAATTACGAAATAATAATTTGTCGCAAATCGTAAATGAACTCATTATAAAACCAACTTTATCATAAGTTCATACAAAATGGTAACCATAAATATTTGAATTTCGCGCCTAACCGCGACGAACCTCCTCAACGATGAAAACTTGTGTCAAAAGCATCAATAACATCAGCATATACTTATGAATATTCGTGTACTTGCAGCAACAAGCGTACGGCGGGTGCTTAGTAGGCGGTGTCGGCGGAGTGGCGCCAATGCAGGCTGTCACCGTCGACGGACAAGACGCGCTCTTCATTCCCGCACAACACGCACAGGTAGGCTTCCAACATGAAACTTCATTTGAATTCATATTCCTAACTGCGGAAAACAATATACCCGGGTAAAGTAAACAGAGAGACTACTCTACTGTATTAGGATATTACATAAAAAAGTGTAAAGAAGTGGCTTGGTGGAAGCAGCTGGTCAACTCCTCAACAAAGGCTTTTCAAAGTGAGCACGACCTTCAGTAATGAAGAACACGATGAAGAAGAAGAGAAGAAGATTAAATTTTCGTGGAATAACAAACAAATCAAATTTTAAAGTTTTCACTTCTATTGTGTGGTCGCATGATAATGCACACACCCACTGTTGGAGACAATTTACTTGCAAAAGTGTACCTTTATCTAAACCTGTCTTCTGCAATTCCAGAACTTTTCCGGCATGGGTCAAGTAAGCCTGGTCAACGGTCAGCTGGTCAGGACACCAGTCTTACCGGCAGGCTTCCTCCAGAACGTCATGCATTTGCCCGCTGGTACGGTTTACTATAGTTCAGTTTCAGTGATAACGAGTGATCATTTTCACTTCACATGTACTTTTGATTCTCGATTGTGTAGATTCATGAATTTAGAGACGCATAGAAGTTAAAAGTAACAGTGCTTGAGGTAGGTCAGACAGACTAAGGTCCGTATTATTAAAGCTTGCTTCTATGCTTAAGTGATGTTTAAGACGTCGAAAAGCGTTACATAAACACATCCATGACTGAGCAGCTTTTATAATACAGGCTTTAGAGATGCCACACGGGCGCTGCCGTTGCGCTGCGTCGTCGCTGCGACGTCGCAGCGTTGACGCTCCGTAGTTCTACATACAAATCTGCCCGGCATGCCACACGGTGCGCTGAAACAACGTGCATCGAAACTACGAACGCGCAGCGCACAAGGAGTGAGGAAGACGAGGCGGGAAGGGGTGCTGCGGTGCGACAACACAGGACATCGAAAGGACAGCGACAGGAGAAAGCAGCGTTGCATTGTCGCAGCGCTCGTGTGGCACTCATTGCGTTGAAGTCACTGCGTTGCGACGTCGCAGCGCAGCAGCAGCGCCCGTGTTGCATCTCTCTTTTAGGGTGCTATAACATCCGTACGTCTACCATGAGTTGTCATAGTTAGATCGCCTGACGTTACTACAATAGATACGTAAATACGCAGATAGTATAGTTAGATTCTTTGTTGGTACCATGAGCTATGTCAAATTTTTAACTCATGCTCCCAAATTAAAAAAATGAAGCCGAAACTACAGAGACTATAGTTTAGTTTTAGAGTATAGTTTACTACACTGTGAGGTAGAATAGTTATCTACGTGACTCATACTGCGAATTTTAGTACCCAATTATCCGCTAGAGGCGCTGTAAAAGTTTTCATACATTTTTTTAACTACAGTCGCTAGCGAGTATAGATTGATAAAACTAATGGTAGACGTACAGAGCCCTAAGTTCGGTTGACGATAGTATCGAGATCTCATCTCGTTTTTGTATGAGGATTGCGGTTTCCCGTTCCGCACGATAGAGGCGCTGTACCAAATCCCATAGAAATAAGACGTGACGTTCACGTCTCGCTGACGTTTACGGCGAAATGTGTATAGACCACGGAGCAAATACAGACTCTGTATTTGCTCCGTGGTATAGTATAGACCATTCACCGTAAGATGTAGGGGACATCTTACGGTGAATGGTCTATACCACGGAATTGCCTTGGGAATTGCCAACATCACGGCAGTGGCATCTTACGGTGAAGGGTCTGTAACCATGCAGGGCCGAATAGAGTGGCAGAAAAGTTGAGGCAAACAGAGGGCAAAATCTGATGTTGATGACAATTTTTTAAAAGTATTTAATGGCAATAAGAGAAGACATCTTACGGCGAACGGTCTTTACGTATCGTACAAGTAAAAATTAATGTAATTGGTGTTACCGTATTAATTAAAGTAAATAAATAAAAGCCAAAAGGTTAACTATAAAAATTATGGTTTGGTTGACTGCGTTTTGATGGTAAAACCTTAAAACGAACCTTTAGAATCATGTTTCAAAAGTATATGTGAAGTTCTTCAATTTTAAACCTTCAGTCATTCCAATTTGGTTCAAAGTAAACAAGATTTTCCAATCACGCTCCGGTTAAACGATCACTTAGCTTCGGGATTGCTTTGGAAATAATTTTCCTTTCATCTGCTTCGCTTTAAACTCTCAGAAGACATTTTCATTAAGTGCATGGTCTCTATAAACACGTCAGAATTTCATTTACACAATACATGTAGATACATTATTTTATTTCGTATTATTATTACTCGGAGGGATGGTTTTTTTACCCGATGGGGGAAAAATGATGTCCGTTTCCTATAACCCACAAACGGACTATTTTATCCAAGAACTGTTGAATTTCGACATAACTGCCTTAGAAATAAATATCAAATAAATATCAATAAGCAATAAAGCCATTTGTGGTTATCGGAGACGGATTTATTATGAAGAGTATCATGTTACTACGACACCGCTCCCGCACAGCGAAGTCACATTCAATTCTAGAAATGAATATAGTTTTTACATAACAGCATAATATAACAGAACAAAAAGCTGCCCACCCCTAGCCACCCACCACTAGTTACGCCTTGCTTGCTTCAGTAAAAAGAATCTGTTATGCTTTTAGTGCTTATAATAAACTGTATTACAGCAAAATTTACTGAAAAAATAAAGCGGTATGTAAGGCGTTGACAAGCGGGCCTGGCGGTGGACTGGGTGGCTCTCTAGCTTGCTAGCACTCTACAGGCTACACTCTATGCTGTGCGGAAGCGGACTCTTTATTAGTAAATCTACATAGTTGCTTCCTACGCTAAAATACTACGATCTACAATAGTTTCAATTCAGATAACACAAAAACTAAACTGAAATCTGAAAGAACTAAAACTGTTACCGTCCCTTTCTTTTCGTTCGAAAATAAAAGAACAGCATGTTTTATAATACTGCCAATTTTGTGAAGCTCTTGTGACATCTGAATTGACAACAATATAATAAACTTCCTTCCTAGATAAGTCACCCCGAGGCATAGTAGAGGTAGCTATGTAGAAGTCCAAAGCATGCGTCGCTTCTAACTACTTCCATACTAATCTGTGTTTTTCCGCCCCCCACCCCCCGCTAACAGAGCAACAGGCGACCGTCAACATTCCCGGCACTAACTTGTCAATACCGCTGAGTGCGCTCACAGGCGGCCAAATGTTCAGCTCGAATATAATACCGGGCCTGCAGAATATACACAGCATACAAAGCCTGCAAAATCTACAAATCCCGACCAGTCAGGCCGTGGTTAGCACGGCGAGCTCGGCGCAGGCCAATGGGGGGGAAAAAGAGGAGAAAGAGGATGTGAAGCCGCCCACCACTACGGCAGAAGGTTCGTCTCAGGGTCACGTGGAGAGTTTTCTGGTGGGATTGCAGTTTTGTAAAGGCGCTGACTCTATCGACACGCCATGCTACCCGACGAAACGCAATGCGTTTTATGGTTTAGTTGATTGAAATCGTATGAAATTTCTATACCCAGAACTACATTGTAAACAACCAGAATCACATACGCACCCAACGCGACTACACATCGGGTGTGTATGTGATTCTGGTTATAAAAAAATCTTACGATTTGATTCAAACTCTTTACCCAACGCATTTCGTCGGGTCCTGTGGCGTGTCTGTAGTTTGTTTCAAGCTTTACTGTTGCGTTGTTTGTCTGCGAGACACTTTTGAGCAGTAGGCCAAGTAGGCCTGTAATCGATGAATCGACACTGTAGGCCAAGCACAAGATTGATGTCTAGGATAGAATAGAGAAAAAATATGACCCAACGTCATCGTCACGTCGCTTAAAATATTGAAATTTATTACTTCAACCTATCAAATTTATGCTATGTTTATGTTATTTTTGTCTATTCTATCCTAGACAACAATAGATATAGTGTCAATTCATTTATTTCTCACATTTTAAAGCCAAAGTATATGTCCTTTCTTATGCTTTCCATGTTATGGGCAAAAAAATGCCCACTCATTTCAATTCTACCAGAAAATTCTCCTCATACTATCCTTATCACTATCCCAGCTTATTTATTATCTTGCGAAATGCTTGGTGTTTTGATTTCTAGAGCACTGTCACATTAGAACTTCTAGTTTTAGATACATTATATTTAACATTATTTTAATATCTAACTACAGTTATCCGAAAGAGTAAACTTCCATCTGAAAGTGCTCTGAGAGGATACATGCGTCCTGTATTAAAAAGAGATGCTAGTTAAGAAGTATTATGTAAAGTAGAACACATTCTATCTTCATTCACAATCATCGCACCACATCTTAAGGTCACGCGCAAGCACTTTCACGTTTTGGTTGCGGCCTCGTTTCGTTGATGCTTCGAGCTAAGATTGTAAGAACTACAAAGATAGCATATAAATACTTTGAATCAACTGTAATATTAAAATCAACTATCTAAATCAATCTGAGGCTTACAAAATCTCGGACCTTCTGAAGATACCTTCCAAAGTTGTTCAAAACAGCCCGAAACCTTGTAAATATATCCGAATATTAAATTATTTGCTGTTGATTATAAGCGTACGAAAACTAGTCTAAATAATGACCATCAAACTCATTTAATGTACAGTACAATCTTCACAAAAAACTCGTAAAGCTAGAAGATTCAGATCTTAATAGTTTTATGTTGGAACTCTCGAGATTTTAAGCCGCTTCTTCAACCTACATTGCAATACGCAGGCGGCGGCGTAGCAGTCCAAAGGGCGGTGCAAAGCGGCGTCGGCGGCATGGGCATGGTGCCCATCCAGATCCCCATGAGCACCGCCAACGGACAGACCGTGTACCAAACGGTACACGTGCCTGTCCACGCGCCGCAGCATTTGCAGATCATACCCCAGTTACAGCAGGTACCTTCGAAAAAAACTAATCATAAGAAAAGCTGGTTATACTTTACAGCAGATAGAAGCGTGTGGAAGACGTTGTGGTGACACCGCGTAACTTTTGTCACGCGTTTCTTCATCAGCAGTTTCTTTCGTCGAAAGTAAAAAGCCAAAATCTATTGAGACAATACTATTGTTATGGTGTAGCGATTGATTAAGTTGAAAAGGCTGCTACACTTTTTGCTTGCACAGATGTTCACACACACACATTTAAATAATTTCCATCTATACAATACAATTTTTTATTAATAACGCTAAGTTACAAGTCAATAAAAAGAGATATTAAGGTAAACAATAATTATAAAATTTTGACCTTAAATTTTATTATCTCATATAAATAATTAGTTCATTGAGTAATTTAATATTAAATTCATTTATAATCATATTATATAATAGGCAATGCGTAGAACTCATCTACAGAATAAAAAGTACTCAGAACCATTTTTTCAGTCTGCTTTTAAACATTATGGTGGAAGTTGCATCATCTTTTAATAGTGTCCGGCAGTCTGTTGTAGACCAAAGGACCCATAGTCCTATCTTAACGACATGACGAGAGATACACGTCAAATGTGTCAACGTTGAAATCATTATATCAATCTCCATACAAACAGCACAAATACGCACAATCTATCCATATCTATACAAGCTCTGCTTAGCTTGGGGCTAGATAATGCTGTGTGAATTGTCCAGCATTATTTATTTATCGATTTTTTTACATCTAGATATTCCTAAGCCATTATTCTGCAACGATACCATTGTCATAGTTAGCGATTGGTAAGCAGAATTGAGCCCTATAGTATTTAAACTCTGTTCTAGCTAGTCATAAGGTAATGACATGTAGAACAAAGCGACGACCGAGCCGAGGATGAGCGACGATTGCATGGTCGGTAGACATCATAGCAAGTAAGCGTCGTAAGCCGTCATTGGATGCGGCTAACGGCGCACCTCTGTGAATATCACAAGCTTTGGGAGGCCTGAGGCCTATTCTAGCCTAGCAAAATTTAGCTACATACTACACTTTAGTACCTATTAAAGAGTGATGGCTGAAAGAAACGAGGCGTCCTCTAAGTAAGCGTGTTACTGAGTATGTTTATTTGTATTTCAGATGCAAACCCAGCCTCAAGTGGCGAACGTTCTCACCCCCAATGGCCAAATCCAGCAGATTCAAATTGCTCAGCTTGCAAACGTTCAGGTAAATTATTTACACTGTTCATGCCATCATTCATAAGATGAAAAAGCATTATAATTAAATTGTTGCTTGTACTAAAAGCAGAAACAAAAAGTCGAACTTATCTATAAGACCAACTCGTTTGATCTAATGTTGGTGAAATTACTTGTAAAAGTAACCTAACTGAGTACGAACTGATAATCTCATATCTTCTAAGAAAGAGTTCATTGTAAAGGACTGAAGAGATAAAGATGGAATTAATCGAAAATCATGTTTTCTAAAAAAAGCTTTACTGTAGCTTCTGGCAACAAAAAATACAGCCTAAAACCCTAACCGGGTTAACTACGAACCTTATTTGTGTTGGAAGAACACCAACGTTTCTTCCTTGAACGATGATTTCCTCAGGGTGAGTACGGTTCTAGTCGTGCATCTTACGTGTCCCTGTGTTCTTCCAACACCAACAAGTTTCGTAGTTTACCCTAATAATGAATATTTCAAACTACGATTGTTTTTATAGTAAAACATCCTAAAACATTAAATCATAAAATACGCTTCCTCAACTGCTGTACAATAATGCTGGGTGTTGGTTTGGTGCAGCAAGGCAATGGGACGCAGGCGAGCGCCGGCGGCGGCGCGACGTCCGGCACTATCACACTGCAGGTAAGCGGAACTTATTGCTTACAATACTGTTCAAAGAGAGCTGTGTGGTGCCGGCTTAGAATTTGCACCACCCCAACTCTTCCCGTAGGTGTCGTAAGAGGCGACTAAGGGACTTACACCGGGGGCGGGCAGCAGCGCCTCTTGCAGAATAGATTTACCACCGAACTGCGTTCCCCAACCCGCATGCCCAGCCAGCGTAGGGATTACGGGCATTACCACCCATGAGATAAAAAAATCGGATGGAGGCCTGCGTCCAGCAGTGGACCATTATAGGCTGTTGAGGTTGAGGTTCAAAGATCATTATGTACTTTTAGTGTTTTCCCATTCTGACAAAAAAATATGTTTATTCTAGAAAGCACAAAAAAGGACAATGTTCTGGGCAACTCTGCCTTAATACTACAGAACTGACGATTCCGATATGAGCGCACTTAAATAATAATAATAACACTTTATTGTACTTAAATAAATAACAAAAATAAACCTTACATCTAAATTTAAAAAGTAACAGTACAATAGGCGGCCTTATCGCTGAGAGCGATTTCTTTAAGTTTTCTCACTAACTCATTTAGCTAGGTATCTACTGTTTTAAAAAAAATCCTGTAAAAGATTGAACACTAGACTAGACTAGCAAGGTGAATATTTAATACTTACATTCATACAAATAACTTGTACATATTCCTCCCACGCTGCTTGGACAAAAAGGCTGTTCAATCGAACCCGATACAAACTGAAAGCGGCATCCAACAACAACAGCAACAACAACAACAGCAGACGATAATCACGACGACACCGACGGGGCAACAGGTCACCGTCATACCTGCCGCCGGGAATGTCCGCTCGGCTAACATCGTGCAGGTTCGGTTATCATCGGAATTTCCATTTTGTTTCTGCTTTTGTTTTTGTAGGAAGTTCCTTGTGAGCTTCATATTTGTTTTTATTTTTTGCTAAAGTAAATATTGCTTTCTTGTTCTTTGGCGACTGGACACTTTGTAAGTTAACTTAGCTTACCTCCACCCGGATACGTAAAAATGATACACTTATCTAGTACACGCCTTGAAACAAAAGCTCGATGGAAACTGAGACCGGCATCCAACACAGAGGATGACGATATGACGATGACGCTGACGGGGTAACAAAACAAGTCACCGTCATACCACAGTCATACATAGCGCATATTCCCGGTGGCCGGCCGCCGGGAATATGCGCTCGGCTCACATCGTGCAGGTTCGGCTATTATCGGAGCTTCCATTTAGTCTCTGCCTTTTTTCATAGCTGTTCATGTAGTTCCTCTTGTTATTATTTTCCCGTATTGTCCCAATGCAGGGCATAGGCCGCCCTCACTTTTTTCCACCTTTCCCTGTCCCTAGATGCCCTGGGCCAGTCTGAAAGGTCCATATCTAACTCATTCCGCCATCTCTGTCCCTAGACGCCATGGGCCAATGGCCGGCGCGGACACATTTCAGCTGGGCTGATTTCATGCTAACGTCATAAACCTTTGTTTGGGAGCGCAGGGTTAGGTTCCGTATTCGGTCTGATAACCGAACACCCTGCTGCGCTCTATAGACCGCTGACTCCCCTAGTTTAAACTTGTTCAAAAAGTTCATCTTGCTGTCTTTACATTTGTTATTTTTGTTGGATGTAGTAAATATTACTCTTGTTCTTTGATGTTGCTAAGTGTGGGGACACTTAGCTGAGTTACTTTGGCTTAGCTTTGCATAAATACAATAATTTACACACATATCTAGTACTTGACTTGATACGATCTCTCTTAAGTAGGTATTTATTTTTTGATAACCAGTATGAAAAGAGGAACCGAAGCATGAAAGCGAGGCCCTTGCAAAACCTTGCTTGCAATGTAATCCATGTTCTACGCTCAGGTTATTAAAGTTCAAAATACCTTTCAGATGCCAACACTAGGCGTGGGCGGACTAGGAGGCACGGTGCAGTTGGTCCCAGCGCTAGGATTACCCGGGGTGCAGTTTGCGCAGTTGCAACAACAACAACAGCAACAAGTGCAACAACAACAGCAACAACAGCAGCAACAGCAACAAGCGCAGCAACAGGCACCGGTTATAGGTAAACCTAAACTGCTACTGTTTTTTGATAAATTAAATAATACCAAACAATTTCATTCGACTTCAGGTCTCAAAGTAAAAGGAGCTTTATTATGAGTACTATTAAGGTTCAATTTCCTACGCAGATCGAAAAACACTTATTAATTTCTAGAACTTCTTAACATATTTTGAGCTTGGATAGATAGCTTACTACTTCTAGTACTCAGCCCGTGAGCACGCACTGCTTTGTCAGGCCTCTGTTACGCCATTCTGTCCGGTTCTGTGCCACCCTAATCCACTCTCTCGGCTATCCCTTTATAAAGTGAAGTAAAAAAAGCTAAAACCTAATGTGAAATTTGAAATTAAAGTTTAGAAGATGGAGGATATATGAGTTAGACGGTATCTCGGAGAAGGAAAGGTTTCTTTTCATCCAAGAAAATCGTGCATCACCGTTAGCAGGACCAGATTGTTTTCTAAAAGTCTTTCTTTCTCCAGGCCAACAAATCCAACAAGACCCGAATGATCCTACCAAATGGCAAGTGGTCACAGTCAATCCAAGCGGAGCATCGCCAGCGACGCCCTCTAGCGAATGTGAGGCGAGCAAAGCACGGTCCGCCTCGCCTAGCAACAAGCGGCTGCTGAAGAGGGTGGCTTGCACCTGCCCTAACTGCGATCAAGGCGAGAAGTGAGTACGTTAGTCTAGAACTTTGTCATGCAGCGCCCTCTATCGAGTGTGAGACGAGCAAAGCACGGTCTGGCTCGCCTACCAACAAGCGGCAGCTGAAGAGGGTATACTGCACGTGCCCTAACTTCGATCAGTGTACCGCAGGGTTCTATTCTCGGACCTTTCCTATTTTTAATTTATGTTAGCGACCTGCCTCTTGTTAAGAATAATCACGAGATTGTGCTGTTTGCTAATGATAGTTCATTAATTTTCAAAAAGAAACGACAACACAAATTTCGACTATGTGAATAATGCAATCTCAAAAGTAGTCTGTTGGTTTAGTATTAATAATCTTTTGCTTATCGAAACCAAATCGAAGTAATAAATTTTATTTTCACCTAATGTGAAACAAGTTAAGGCTGATGTAAATGTAAAAGGGGACACGGTAGAAATTGTAAACAATGCCGTATCCTTAGGAATTTTTAAACATTACATAGTAAACTTCAATTGGGTCCACACATAGATAAGCTATCGGAGAGACTTACGCCCGAATACTCAAACGCAACTCAGATTTAAGCACGTCTCAAGTCGTGATTTTTTGACAGTTTTCAATGAAAATGTGTCAAAAATTCGTCACTTGAGACGCGCTTAAATCTGAGATGCGTTTGAGTATTCGAGGGGTAGTTATGCAGCGTATGCAGTCGAAAAAGTCCGTCATATTACAGACATTGATACCTCTAGATTAGTCTATTTCAGCTACTTTCATATGTCTTATTATGGCATACTGCTGTGGAGTAATACGCAGCAGATTTAAACCGTATTTGTGCTGCAGAAGAGCAAGCAAGGCAAGCAATCTATTATATATATACATACATTCCAGGGAATCTGTAAGTGATAAATTCAAAGAAATAATCATAATGACAGTAATATGTCAATATATATCTGAAAGCTTATTTTACACTAATAGAAATATCTATCGGATCCCTAAAAATAGCGTCATACAATTAGGCTACACATGATTAATGTATCTTTTAAAAAGCAACGTATACGCTCTACAACAAAACTCCAAGTGAGTTGCAAAAATTATCGGTGAATAAATTGAAACAAAATGTCAATCATGTCTTTTGTAAAAAGGCTTACTACAAAATATCAGATTTTCTAGAGGATGAAATACTTGGGATGATTTTTGCTCCAACTCGAAAACGTAACATTTTAACAAGGTAAAGGTTTCTTGTTAGCTTTACTTTACATTGAAAAGATGGAAGTGAACAAAAAATTAAATTGCTCACTTTATTTCCTAGTTCAACATAAGTAATCTAAGTTTTTGTGACTAGAGTCTAGTTGAGATCTAAAAGTAGTAAAGCACTTTGATGTTTGATGTTTGTTAGCAACAAGCGGCTACTGAAGAGGAGGGTGGCTTGCACCTGCCCTAACTGCAATCAAGGCGAGATGTGAGTACGTTAGTCTAGAACTTTGTTATGCAGCGCCCTCTACCGAGTGTGAGGCAAGTAATGCACGGTCTGCCTCGCCTAGCAACAAGCGGCAGCTGAAGAGGGTAGCCTGCACCTTTTTTATTTCCTGAGAAATGCGCACGTATATAGTACTGCCACGGGGAGACAGTACGATTATGTGGGACTCCAATCCTCTAAAACCCTCAGGGAGTTTCCACCTCTACCGCTTGAGGTGGAAACGTGAGGACGCTTTCGCTTCCTTCCACCACGCGGCTTCCCGATATCGGGCCCCTCACTGGGGGATGTGCAGCACCCCCCTTCGCGGCGGCGCCAGAAACACGTGACGCGCCGCGACCACCCAAGGCGAGAAGCGAGTGGGTACATATATTATGTTAGTCACTGAGATGTATAATATTGAGGGAATATTCTGTACGCAATGACAACAGTTATTGTGCCAATTTAAAGCGACCCTCGACCTTCTCTGGTATAAATATGACGTTGCGGCGTACCTACCAAAACAATATGACAGCTGTAATATTAGTTCCGTAAACGGTCACGTCGCTCACGTTAACGTTCATAGCCAAAATGGTGAAAATCCAATGACCTCTGTCATCGATATGACCTCCAGCGTACATTTACAACGGAGCTCAGTGATGTTAGATTCTAAATTTTTTCACACAGTGCCCTCTAGCGAGAGTGAGGCTAATTAAGTACCATGTGGCAGGTGGATTGGCGATCGCAGTATACATGTTAGGAATTAAGAATACAAAGACAGAAGCGGTTGCCTTTTGTACATTCCCTTAGTCGACTCTTACGACATCCACGGGTTATCGAATACACTATTATGTCATAAAGATCTATGAGTACTGTCCGGACCGACGGATCGGTTTCAGTAACAGCGAGTATCTGTTACAGCCTCTGCCAAAAGTAGGTCTTAGCTGCCGTCCTGCCATAACTCACTAATATTAGAATCTAGCTAATTCGTGGGCAGAACCCACGAATTCGCTCACGTTTTTTCGGGATAAAACGTAGCATATGTCGGTTCACGGAATTCTATATACCTGCCTTCCAAATTTCATTGGGATACATTCAGCCGTGAAAAGGTAACAGACAGACAGACATAGTTAATTTCGAATTTTTAATATAACTAGCAGCGCCTCGTGGTTCCACCCGCGTAGTTCCCGTTCTCATCGGATTTCCTGGATAAAATATAGCCTATGTGATATTCGAGACTGTAATCTATCTCTGTGCCAAATTTCATACAGATCCGTTCAGTCGTTCTGGCGTGATTGAGCAACAAACATCCATCTACATACATTGCGTACATTATTGAAGTTAAACTTTAAATAATATACGCGTACGATGACAGTGACATATTTTTTCTCTATTCTACCCTAGACCACAATACCCATGCTTGCCCTGCAGATACTATCAATGAGATAAAGCCTCTATTTCATCCCTGCTAAAGCTCCTAATCCCTTGTTTCAGCCGCCTCCTCGACCGTAAGAAGCAGCACGTGTGTCACATAGCGGGCTGCAACAAAGTGTACGGTAAAACGTCGCATCTGCGCGCGCACCTCCGCTGGCATTCCGGAGAGAGGCCCTTTCTATGTAACTGGCTCTTTTGTGGGAAAAGGTGAGAGATTCCTCCACCTTTACATGTCTTTTTCATTATATTTCACTGAACATGCAGATTACTCACATGCAATTTAACGGTCAATAACTTGTCTAAAACGTAGCATATGGATTTGATAGATTGGAGGCGGCTCACGACCGCTCTTTTATGCTACATAGGGGAGGCCTGTAATGGACTTTTGTGGGCTAATATGATGATGAATGGATCGCAGTAAATCTCATGTCAGAAAATTTGCATCGAAGGAGTTTGCTCTGTGATCCTATGTTTATTTACATTGGATACAAATCCGTCGACAAAATCGCGGGACAAACGTCCAAACTACGTCTGAATGATAGCTATTTGATACCAATGTTGTGGTACCGCTGGCAGACTCTTATAAGTTGACACCGTTCTTAGTCACTTATTGATATATTTTTAAAAGCTCGCGATTGTCTTTTGCTCTTCAAACAATATCAAATCCACTCTGACGTCACGAATCCATGGCTTCAGTATGCGAAAGTCTTAAGGAAATCGCGCTAGCTTTATATTTTATCTAGTACAATATCCACCTCCATCCAGCATTGATTTATTAAAAATTTTCGTTCAGATTCACCCGATCAGACGAGTTACAGCGCCACCGTCGAACTCACACGGGCGAGAAGCGGTTTGAGTGTCCCGAGTGCAGCAAGCGGTTCATGCGCTCCGACCATCTCGCCAAGCACGTGCGGATACACACCAAGAACCGGATAACGGTACGAGTAATGTAATGTACTCTACTTAGTATCACTCGTCCGGAAGATTTACAGCGCCACCGTCGGACGCACACGGGCGAGAAGCGGTTCGAACTAGTAAACGCTAATAGGCTGCTAGAATTTTTGATTCTGGTACGGGTTTTTGTGTCCATGTGTATCCCGGGACGACGAATAATTTGAAAGGTTTGGTCACTGATGACATCCTATACATAGGTTACCACATAGTAAGTTGTGCCTAGCCGGGTTGTTTGTAAACCTCGCGCGTAGTGGACAAACGTTCCATTGGTTAATCTGTCAAAAATCAACCTTTGATCCCGCTGCCTACCGAAATCGTCCTCTTTAGAACACTTCTTCGACTTTTATCCACGTATCTGAATAAAAATAACATAAAAATCTTTAGATAGATAGATAGATATACTCTTTATTGTACAAAAGTACAAAGGGCGGCTTTATCGCTTTGAGCGATCTCTTCCAGAAAACCTTGGGATGGTCTGGACATAACGAACAATATAGACGGTGGCATTTGAGTAATATGAAAATAAAATAATTACATTATACATACAATACTTACTATAATGCCTAAAATGCATTATATATACTAATGATAAACTTACATACACACGGATAAATAATACTGATGAAGATCTTTGTATATTTACAGGAGGTAACCACATCCACGCCAATGTACTCAGACTCAGGAGACGACAGTTGCGACGACAAAATGATGCTCACCATAGAAACTATGCAGAACGACGCCGACGACGGCGAAGGGAAACTCATCATGATCCGACCCAACGCGAAGATAGAAGCAGACCAGATCGACAGCTAGGGGGAACCCGCGCCTGAGGCGAGACAACTCAGGCCGAGGAAGAGTAAACCTTGAGACAGGTGGCGTTAGAGCTCATTTTGAACGCTGCTTCAGGGATTTGGTAGGTTAAATACCGCTATGTTTATAAAAATGGAATCTATTTTTGGTTAACTTCTGTCGTTTGATCGGACCTTACGAGAAGTCGATCAGAACGACAGCTAGGGGAAAATCGCTCCTGAGGCGAGACTATTCAGGTCGAGGAAGAGTAATAATTAAGGCTAGTGGCATTAGAGCTCATTTTGAATGCGACGTCAGGGAATCGGTAACCTCTAAATTGATTATCCTACTTTAATGTTATGGAATTAGAATCTATTTTTGGTTACCTTCTATGACATGTTCAAACCTAATGCGAAGATAAATGATTCTATCAGATTTATAGCGCGAACAAGACGAGTAAACCGCACAGGATGAGTAAACCTTGACGCAAGTGATATATGAACTCATTTTGAATGCATCGTCCTGCGGCAGAATTCCACTCAATCAATCGCTTCACCATACCTATGTTATCGTCACACAAAAATGTGTCAGACATTCTGGTAATTTATTTTTGAAGAAAGAAGCTTTTGAAGCTTATGAAAGAAGGTACAGATTGAGAGATGTGTTACAAATGTCGGGTTGATCTCGCCGTACAAATAGCACCGCACGCACAATTTAGAGTTTCATTCTGTGGACGATGGACGATACCATTGTCATAGCAAAGTGATTGGTTAGCAGGATTTGGCCCCTGGAATTATTATAGTCGTCTTGGAAATGTTATGTTGTTAGAATACGGTTCGGATGCTAAGCCGATATCAAACCTTGTGGTTATCAAATTAAAATTTATTTTTGGTTGACATCTGGGTAAAAGGCATGATCGGACCTAACACCGTTAGTCTGAATCTCGGATCCTGACCCGGGAAATGGAGTCTAATGGCAAGTGGCATAAAAGTCATTATCTTGATCTAACTTTGCAAATATTATGATCGCTGTTATCAATGTAAATGTACTTAATAGTAATGAAGTACTTTATTTTTATTATTTAAATAAATTCCACAGAAGAGCGCTCTAAAGTGTTATTAAAATTATTTTTTGCTTGGCGAAAAAATCTACCTGGCGTTCGATTTTTCGAAAGAATATTGTAAATAATTATAATTAAGCTACGTAAAATAAAGACAATTTTGTTGTTTATTTTAAATCGGCAATATGCATATATAATGCCATATTTTATACCAAAATTAAAAGAAAATTGTGAAATATGGGCTAGAGTAAGGTATAAAAAAATGTGTTTGTCCAATGTTTAGACCTCAAACCGCCTGTAAGTTTTATTAACATTAGTGAATAAGGTTTATTATATTGAAATATTGTGGTTGTGTATATTTAAAGCTTAAATATTATAATTTACGAGATTCCAGATTTAATTTAAGTGAAAGGTTTAATGTCATCGTTTTTCTATACAATTATACAAATATCAGAATTTTGGTGTTCAATAGTTACACTATACTTTTTAGTCAAATATTTAATTGTAATGTTCAAATGCTCTAATGATTTGAGATTTTTGTTTTATTATTCAATTGTAAGATAAAATAGTATTTGATTTATTTGCACTTTTATGAATAAGTTTCTTGCACTAAATATGCACTATCATGTCCGTAGCCGTGACCGGAATCAGTCTTTACGAAACATAGTAATAAGAATGCACTTAGAAATATCGTGTTTTACCCTACTTATATAAAAAAGACAAAAGTCTAGCAAGGATGTCAAGATGTCGCGAGAAAACTCCAATAGTACAGGAGCCCTATGGTTGTTGCAAATGAAACGCACGCTGACGAACAGCAAAAAAAATGTGCATTCAAATAATTACAGTTACAGTACCAGGCGAAATATTTTTCACATCGACCTTTGGAAAGAGACAATCAGTTAATTTCGGCGTTGTCTCTTGTCTATCTTGTAATGTTATATGTCTTTTGTTTGACGGCATCAGATAAGACAGCGCAGACACGGCCATGCGCTTGAGTCTTGCGGTGCGTTACTGTAAAATTTATCTAAAGATGACGAGTGGCTTACTCGTCATCTCGGCCTAACCCATATTTGAATGCTTATTTTTGTGCTAGATGTGCGATCGCGGTGCTGAATGTATGGAATGTATGTAATATGTTCTCTATTCTGCTAGCCTAATGAATCGATTAGGTGATATATGACAATGTTATCGCCGCAGAATCGCCACCATTGATGTTCTACCGTAGACGAAAGAAACTTCAGGTACGCACTTCAAAATTGTCGAGGTTTCTATCAATTACTGTGCAAATAGCACCGCACGCGTTATCTGTAGTTTCTTTCATCTATGGACGATTCCACGATACCATTGTCATAATAGTAAAGCGGTTCGTTAGCAGAATTCTGGGCATATAAATTTTGGATCTGGGATAAGATACTTAATAGGCTACGTTATCAAAAGGCGTGTGGAGCCGCGGGGAAGCTAGTAGTTCATAAGTAAATTATGAATTCTTTGTACGGTACTTACCTTTAACATTTTTTATGTATACGTCCGTGAAATGTATGAGAGAAGAGACGATTGAGAGTAAAGGAAATGTTTATATTTTAATAAGCCCCGTGAATATAGTCATGTAAATATTTTTGTACAGTGTATAAATTATGTAGCATAAGTGTTGTAAATATTTATATTGTTGAAACAGTTAAATAAAAATATTTTCATAATTACCTAATTTGACTTTAAATTACCCAAAACTACATAAACCATTTTTTTTTCACCACACACCGGCATCAGGTTTTTTTCTATAGTACCTACAGTTGACTGTACCAAAGATAATAAAATCCTAAGAAATGTACCACCATTACCAGGTAAATAAATCCTTGCTAAAATAAGCATTAATGAATTAGAGTGTATTTTAATCCTATATCCTTTTTATTAGTTCTATTTTATCTTTTTTCAAAGGTTTTCTTAGGTCTCATCTAAGGTTACTACTGTTTTCTGTCCTTTGCATCCATTCGAGAAATATATAAGAATCGAATAAAATAGAAAAAACTATTTCTGTGACCTGCGTTGTTGTTGGTTAGAGTCGATACGTTTGCAACCAAAAGGAAACTTCTTTGAAAGCACTACAGACCGTTCACCGTAAGATGTCCCTGCTTTGGGAAGGATACAGGTCGTTTACCGTAAGATGTCCCCGGGAAGAATTCTTTCCAGGGCTCGGTGATCAGTCTTGTACCTTATTTTATAGTATTGCGTGCTGTGCTGTCAAATTAGTTCGACACCATTGTTTAAATCATCTTTACCAACAAATGAAATAGGGGTACAAGGGAGACTCCAAGATCTTGTCTCCCAAGCCAACCTAACCTGCACGTGGTGTACCCTGCTAGATAACGAACTAGGCTCTGGTGAAAATATCAACATTCTTCATAACTTTATTCAGAAAGAAAATAACAATCAAATAACAAATTTAAATTAAAACTAGTATTTACAATAGAAACAATTAAGCTATCTGCAAACTGTTCATAACTTGCTAACTAACTCATATTTTACTATTATTTTCCATTACTTGACACTGGCAGAAAAGAGTCCAACCAGACTTATATTGCCATTAACTAAGAATCATCATCATCAAATGAAATAAGTCCCAAAAAAAAAACGATTTCGGCGAGATAGAGAGCGATTTATATTCTGAACCAAGGTGAGACTCGAACCCGGGTGGGGCGCGGGTTCGAGTCCCGCTGAAATAGGAACTTGGAATTGGGAACTTTATTTCATTTCTTAGAGATGACCCAGAGTGCGCGTATGCACTACAACAAAAATCCTTTGTCTTGACAAACATTTATCAAAGACACCTACGAGGAATAACTTTTCCTCGTGGCATAACTGCTTGTCAAATTATGTACTGAACGGAACAATAAATAATGGCACAGACAGAAAAATAAATTGTTCAAACATACCTATTGGTCCTAGCACCAACAGCAACAGAGTCAAAAAGTCGTCCTAGTTTTGACCTTTTCAGAGAGAATGATACAGATTCAGAGAGAATCGTTTGAGACTACAAGCGAGTGAATCATACAATGTCACGTAAACCTGAACTGCCTCATATATCATACAAAGTAGTGAAGAGGTAAAAGGCAGTAGGTAGGTATAATTAGTATTTTATTAGTCCGGAACGGGCTTTGCAATTACGAGATCGTTAGCTTGCCCGGTACCTTTGCAGATGTAATCTGGTTGGGTGCTTTCTTGTGGTTTCTGAAAGGTGATTTTACTAGGTTGCAAAAGGCTTTTTGATAAAAAATAGTAGACGTAGGTAGAACGGACTGTTGGCATAACTACATGTTATCTTCGGTCTTGGCGGAGTCTCGACAGAGTTTAAAAAGTGCAAGGGCATATTGAAGTGCTCTAGTGTGTACGGAAAGTCAGGTGCACTCTTATTTCCACAATCCCACCATCCAGTGGCAAAAATTTTCAGAAGAACAGCTCCAAGTATTAATCGTCCCCATACTCATTATATTCATTGATTTCAATAGGACCACTGGGCACACTTGGATATGTCCAAGTGTAATTGTAAATTTACAATTTTGTTTCTTAGGTATTTGATATTAGGTAATATTTTATTAGAGTAGGTAAGTATTAATATTATTGTTTGAAGATTAAGTTATAAGGTCGTCCATTTGTTGTTTATTATAGTTGCAACTACTTAGGTACCTAGGTACCTAACCTACCCAAAAACTGCCATTGAATTTACACACGTTTCTTTCCCTCCTTTTAGTTCGATGTAATCGCTACAAATTCGCCTCGATACAGGGACCATCTTGGGTCATTATAACTCTTTATTCCATTCAAATCAAAGCGTGTTCGTCACGAAACTCAGGTCGTCGTCCGTTTGCAGCGTAGTCGTCTAATGGCTTCTATAACCGCAGGTGTAGGCCTGGGACGAAGCTGAAAAAAGCCGGGTAAAGCTAGACAAAACATTTCCACGTCAAAAGAAAGACAACGTGTATCTCTTTGGAGAAGGAAAAGGAAGATATGATTTCTACCTAGGCACCTACGTATTATTGCCTTAGCGACTTGCAAACAATAATCATAATTTCGTGTGGGACGTCATCAAACCTGAGAGTCCTAGATTTTCGACTCGGCGGGGCGGCTACTTGATTTCCAGTTGGTATGTTAGAGCGTTCCTGTTAGGTACGAAATCGTAAATGTTTGGGATGTTATTTAATTTCTAAGAGATTACCCCGAGTGCGAGGAATTACGCACTATAATAATAAAAACCTTAACATTTTAGCTCTCTTCTAGGCACGGCAGTCGCTTATGTAAAGTTTGGGACTGAAAATGGCCTCTTTTAATGCTATCCCGCTTAGATTATATAAGATCAACGATGATCTAAGCAGGACAGCATAAGAGGTTGTCATTTTCTATCACAATCTTTATCAAAACGACTAACATTCCTATTATTTTGTACATAACTCCTCTTCTGAATACCTACTTTAGTACTAGAATGTTTTTCTCATCTCGATAAGATATTGTGTATAACGATACCGTTAAAAACCTTTAAAGGTTCCTACTCGTAGTGCGGAAACATTACACAGTCATGCATGTACCTACTAGTCTTATGGAGGGTAAAAGGCCGGATAGAGCCCAACTCTACCGGGAGATTAAGCAACAGTTACCTCCATTACCACTCCCGTGAAATCGTGATGTCGACCGTTGCCCACAAAACCAAGCATTCCTCTATTTTTCATGAGACGCTGTGATTGTTGCTAGGTAGAGGTACCATCGTCATTAGACATGATTGCTTGGTGTGAATGGCGCTTGACAAGATTCGGAGACAGAATCGGCAAGAAAAGGCAAGAAAAAGTCATTTGGAAGTTCTAACATAGAATAACCTAAGTCAAAGTCAATAACGTTTATTTCTTTATGCTTACAAAATAAGCATTTAGACAAGACATAAACAGCTACATAAATAGTAATTATCATAGAATAAAAACGTCCTACTGTCCCAGGTAATTAATATGAAATAAAAAATAATATTTTATTGATTTTATTCGCTTAATTTTTCTGTCCTCTAGTGGAAGAAGCGAAAAATAAAACACAAGTAAGCTAAAATATCACTTAAAAACCTTAAAAAGCTAATACATTATTATGCACTGTCTATTATAAAAAGATAGTAGAGTCACGTAGGTGCTAGCGGTTTTCATTTCAACTCATTTGGGGCTGAAGGTGGAGTAGGTACCTAATTAGGGACTAATAAGTACCTAATCAAATAAACCTAAATTATTTTACCTTACATAACTAATAATAGCATAAGTCGTGCTTCTTAGGTAGGTATATATGCGCGATTGAGTGGTTTTCGATTATCATATAAGTAATGGCTAAGAAAGAATAACAGGACAATCTGGATCACGATAAGAATATCATCACCCATCATATAGATTACGAAAGGAAGGGAAATCATTTATGGGAAATTGCGTACCTAAGCTTCTATAACAAGCTTCCATCCAAAGCAACTGAGCTCCCTATTCGTAAATTTAAACAGTAGGTACGGTACATAAAACGAAATCTTAATAATTAGGTACTATATGTAAACTTCCTTATAGTATAATATTTGACTTGTCGAGTGCTTATTTTGTAAGCCTAAAGAAATAAATGTTGTTGATATTTATTTGATATTAGAAGATATGTAACCAACAGTCATTACGCCGCATTATAAAATATCTCCGTACCAAATTGTTTTATAGAGGAAAATAACCTAAACAAAGCAGTATGGTGCCAAGCCAAGATGTACCGTTGATAGGAGAGTGCAAGAAAGCACAACGCCTCGGTTGGCTGCCCGCCACGGCCCCTGAGCAGGCTTCTAATGAAAGATAAGCGATAAATTTAATTACCTACGTACCTAGTCTAATTACAGACTTGTGTTACTGCATGTACCGTGGATATGGACAATTTGAGTGATCATGGGTTGCTGTAATTGGAGGTTTTTATAGAGTAGCTAAACTGAAAGCCAGGCGTAGTTTTAAATTGTGGATGATTCAAAAGTTAAGTTCTTACCTGTTTGTCTAAATTAAATTAAAATAAATAATGTTGGACGATACACACAGTATTATTAAGCACCAAGCTAAGCAGAGCTTGTGTTATGGTAGCTAACTATTTATAATAGAATACATTACATAAATAGATATTTTTTTATTATACATAGAAAACATACCAATATTTGCAGATCGTACAAACATTTGTCCCGAGGCGGGAATCAAACCTGCAACCTCCTGCATCGCAGGCAGACCTTGCCCACCGCGTCACAGAGGTCATCAAATTGAAATCGTTATGGTGTGTATCTGGCCTATTAATCGATGGTGTGTGGATTCAGTTTAGAGAATATACACGTACAGTCGTACCTATAGACATGAGCATGCCCGTATTACTAAAGCTTGCTCAGTCATCGATCTATGCTTGAGTAACGCTTTTCTGACTGAGCAAACTTTCATCAGATGGGCCTTAGGTTACCTACATACTGATTATTAAACTTAATTTAAGTTTTAGGTCTACATAAAGTTTGGTTAATGCAGCTACAAAGTCGAGAATTGTATTTGTATTTATAATATTAAAAATAATTACTTAATAAATGACACGGTTTTCTGTGATTATGGATATGGCGCTCATTAGGGAAGGGCCTATGTCCAACTGTGGACTGGTGTAGGCTTATGATGATAACTTAATTGCACCATCATTAATTTAAGCTATCGTTAGTCCCGGTCTCTGCCTACTTTACAGTAGGTACTTAGAAGTCCTAATATTTTTCAAGTCGAAATGTCGAATCTATAGTTTCATTCATTCAAAGAAAAAAAAATTTTTTTTACTCGGATTGCCATCAGCTTAACTAATAACAAAATAACTTAAAATAGATACAGAAAGCTAATATGTTTCTTTTAGCGAATTCGCTAATAGAAACTGAATAAACTACTTAAGGCGCATACCCCACCTAAAGTAACGCCGTCGCCGCCACCTAATTTATCTTATAATTCCGTTTAACACAGTTTCAATTTTCAAAAATCCATCTTCCAGTTTGTGATACCTATCATAAGCTTTTTTTTAATGCCTCTGTAATAGTTTTTTTATTCTAAGTATTTAGTTTAGGCAGAGATACGAAAATAGATTTTGGTGGCCACCAAAGGCGCTAGTTTGGGTTGTTAGCTTCAGTGCCGTGTGATCACTCGTTTTTAGTGTTCACACCTAAGGCGCATACCCCGCGCCTTAGGTGTGAACACTAAAAACGAGTGATCACACGGCACTGAAGCTATCATCAGAACAATATCAGCTAGAATCTAAAGCAAGTGTTGGACCCTCGTGAAATAATGTTATAAGGAAAAGGAAGTCTCATTAAAATATAGCAAATTATGAAGTAAAGCTAATAACTTAATGATTTTCTATGTGTATTCTAGCGGATTTTCATAATATTTTGTATCCGCTATCACAAAGCGGATGCCTTGAGACGACATGCAATAACATTACTTACATTTACAGTACTATTAGCAACTCAGTATATCTATGGTATTTAGATATGAATGCTACATATTTTTAGTACCAACGCATTGTAGAGCTAGCTCTGCAGCAATGCTAAAATAAACTGCAAAGCACTAAGTATTTCGGTTCGATTCCTGTCTTGGGACAAATTTATTTACTATACTCCAATTAAAAAACTTAGATATTTTTTGTATACAAATGAGTTACAAAACCCAAGGAATATGATGGAAAAATATATAACAACACTGGTATCATCGAAGCTAAGCACAGAAGCTAGTAAGCTAACTGGGGCCTATCGACTCTTACGACATCCTTACGGGCTGAATTTGCTGGAGTTGATTCATAAGCACACGTACACGATACTTGACACTGTTCGCATGGAGTGTCAACGCGTGTCCACCGCTGTGTCAATTAGTTGCAGATGTACCTAGTGGTGTCACAACACAACCACACAAACAAATTGCTACCGAGTGGACGACACTTTTGACGACATTAGTGTCGAGATCAGTGTCGTCGTGTATCCAAACTATTACGCTTAGATCGCCACGGCAAGTTCTGGAGAGAACCCAAGAACTCTATCTATATCATTTACCTTGGTAGTTTCCCCATTTTATCTTGCCCAGAGAATGTAAAATGTCGATGACTTTTTTCTCTGTCGGATGTTTTCGTTGCGAATCCTATTCATCAGAGAAACTCCGAGCATAGCTCTTTCCAAAGCTCCCTAAGCGACATTGAACTGGTGGAGCAGCCCCACCGTTAGTGTCCTTATTCCAGTTCTGTAGATAATGACGGGTAGGAAGCACTGATTGAAAATAAAGCAGTTTATACTAAATAAAATATATAAACAAATAAATAATGCTGGACAATTCACACAACATTATCTAGCCCCAAGCTAAGCAGAGTTATGTTATGGGTACTAGATAACTGATATACGTAATATAAGACAATACATAGATAGATATTTTTTATTATATATAGAAAACGACCAGAACACCCTGAACAAATGTCTGCAGATCGTACACACATTTGTCACGAGGCGGGTATTGAACCCGCAACCTTCTGCGTCGCCGGCAGACCTTCGCCCACCGCGCCACATCGGTCGTCGAGACTGCGCATAAATACATTTTGACAACCTAATATTCATTCGGACATACCTAAGCTTGGTAATCATAGCAAAAACTTATAATCTAGTCACCAATTTCAATCAAAACTGCCTCAAGTACTATCATCACCAGCTACTTAGCGGTGACATTATAGTCATCAATGACGTTCATTTTATTTTGACGGAGAGCGTTCACCCCCGCTTGTTTTCATGATGGAAGTTATTTGGTCGTGGACGAATGAGCAGTAATTTTGATGACAGGTATGGGAAGATTATAGACCAAAGACCAATGGACAAATCTTCCAAGTGAGGTGGGCTTTCAAGAAAACTTGAGGGATTTGACGGAAGTTCTCCACAAGAGTCGCTCGGCGCGTTTGGACTGCACAGCCATCATACTTCATCCATACTAAGTATGTAAATTCGAAAGTAACTCTGTCTCTGTCTGTATGCCTATACCTTTTCACGCCTGAACGGATTTTTTTTCAATAATGTCCCAAAAATTTACGATTTCAGCAGTATTTTGGGACACTATTATATAACAAAAAGCTAGGCTGAACGTATCTTAATGAAATTTGGCAGGGAGGTAAATGGTATCCCGGAGACGGACATTGACCTCCTTCTTGAAAAGCGTGTGTGAAGCCGTGGGCAACAGCCAGTACCTACTAAATAGTTGCTCAATAAAAAAAATAAGCCAGTGACAATCTGGGTATCTTGAAGACAAGAGTACCTAAATAAGTGTCAACTAGAACTTCGTGAAACAACGTCGGCCAAATCGTCACTTTCCATCACCATCATCAGATTGTGGTCAAAGAAAGGACAATAGACAATAAAACTACAGGCATTACATGAATCGTCTAAAAACAGACCCGATGATGATCATGGAGGATGTATTATTGAATGCCAATAAAATTGGCAGAAATTAAAACACCCTGAAGCCATGAAGGGTATGATGACCGTTTACGACAAAACCTTTATTTAATTTCTTATCACCTCCACTCCATTATTATCGTATAGAACACAGTTACTGCATTTTTTAAAATAGAACTTTTTGTCTTATAAATTACCAAGCAAAGGTCATTCTAGCTTTCTGCCAACGCTTTATTAATTCCTGTGTAGGGCTGGTTTACATGGGGCAGGCTCTGGATAGGGCAGATTCAGACTGCTCACTGTTGTAGGTAGGTACCTCCTCTAGCTTAACGATGCAGCTGAAGCTCAAGATTTCTCTAGGCTTCTAAATTTTGTGCTGCATTGTCAGCCTGATCATGCTTATTTTATTTACTTGACACGGTTATAAATTCTTCGGCTACTATGTGGTGACTGTTATTTTACAAAGCTAAAAACTATCTATTAATGAAATTAGTAAATATGTAAATCAAATTAATTTTATTAATCTTAAGTTAATTTAAATATTAATATTATTTTTAAGTTAACAAAGTTTTTACATAATTTTTTGCCCTTAACATTTACCTATCATGAAAATATCATCACTGTCGCCATAAAACAAAATCGCTGAGCCACCGCTGCCTAGCCTAGCTAACACTTGTGCAGAATAAATCAAGCTCTATTGCTTACTCTTATTAAAATTGTTACTCGCTCGCCACAAGCACAGTATACAAGAGTGACTATAAGGTTTTCATTTTGTGGAGTCGTTTTTAATTTAAATTCTTTGATTTGCTTTCCAATGCACTCTTAAGATTGTTACGATACGAGCGTACTTTGAGCAATGGGTGTTTACTGATTTTATTAGGCCCCTCTACCTAAACTAGTCGGCCAATATAAACCATCCATTAGGCTGTGTCTCAGGTGTAGTGTGGTGGCAGGTGGACAGTCACCTGCAATGTAATGTACCTTCCACGGTGGATGCGCACGCGCCGGTCCACGGCACCGCATGCCGCGCTTATCGGATCTAGATAAATAACAACTTATTTCTGATTTCTTTCAGTTAAAGGATACCGAAGAAACTTATTATGCGTAAAATCTGCAGTAGGTAAAACGTCTGGTTAGTATACTTCCACGCCTTTAACACATAGTCGTTTTTAGGGTTCCGTACCAAAAGGGTGAAACGGGACCTTAGTACTAAGACTCCGCTGTCCGTCCGTCTGTCATTCTGTCATCAGGCTGTATCCGTAACCGTGATAGTAAGACATTTATCACAGATTCACAGAGACAATTGTAATGATATATTTGTTCTAAAAGTTTATTTCAATAGCCTTCTCTGTATTATGTTTTAAACTGTACATTTGACATTTACCAAGTGTTCGAATGTGTGTTCCTATGGTTTAATAAATGAACGGAACTGCAGATGATTTACTACCGATGATGTTGCCGCTATAACGACAAATCCAAAAAAACAGAATAACATAAATATTTAAGGAGGCTCCCATACAACAAACGTGTTCTTTTTTGGCGATTTTATAGATAATGGTACGGAACCCTTCGTGCGCGAGTCTGACTCGCACTTGGCTGGTGTTTAAGCTCTTTTCAGGACGTAACGCATGTTAGAGATTTTAATTTCTTTTAACATAAAATCAAAGAAACACTTACTGAAGATAAGTAAGTACACAAATTACTTACTGAATATTTTCAACTAAGTTCAAGAAAAGATGACATGTTTTTTTGTCCTCAATGTTTGTAGGTAGATTTCACGAACCATCCATCAATTCTAAAGGTTTCTAAGATAACAATCCAATGGGGCAGCCTCTTCCAACGGACTTCCTAACATTTGAAATATTCCAGAATCCAGAATATTCCATAACTAGCTGTTAATTATTGCCTCAAAGGTTACGAAGGGTGCATAATGTGCTTTTGTACCATGACGACTTGCTACTTACAGTTTACTCTATAAGAAAACATAGAAATATGATAGTTTACGTGAGTATGAACCGTGAGCAAACTTCTTTTGTTCAGGAAAGAATCAAACATGGATAATATCTGTAAGCAGTGTGGTGCTGGCTTAGAATTTGCTTGCACCACCCCAACTCTTCCCGTGGGTGTCGTAAGAGGCGACTAAGGGACATACACCGGGAGACGGGCAGCAGCATCTCTTGAAGAATAGATCTAACACGAAACTGCGATCCCCAACCCGCATGCCCAGCGTGGGGATTATGGCCCATGATATAAAAACTAATGAGGCAATTATCAGGGGGAGGTTTGTATTCAGCAGTGGACCAATATAGGCTTTTGAGGTTGAGGATAACATCTGTTTTTACCGCTTCACAAGTTCACACCAAAACTACTGAACAGAACAAGCTGAAATTTTAGATAGATTTAGTAGACCTAAGGTTGAAATAACAACTGTAGGTGAACATAACATGAAAGCTGTGGTTTCTTTGGTTAAATAACTTGGGGAAACCAGAACCAGAACTCCAGAACTTGCTGTGGCGGTCTAGGCGTAATAGTTTGGAGACACGACGACACTGAATGTTGTCACAAGTGTCGTCCACACGGTAGCAGTTTGTTTGTGTGGTTGTGTCGTGACACCGCCACTACATCTGCAACAGTGTCAAGTGTCATTATGTACCCTAAGCTTAAGAATCAACTCTTCCAAATTTAGCCTGTAAGGATGTCGTAAGAATCGATATCCCCCAGTCTGGCAACCACCCCCTTCCCTTGTTCGGGGGAGGCAATTTTAGCCACGGACGTATGTGGATTAATAGGAATCTCCAGATATATCTGATCTGTTCGTATAGAAACATTATTTCCCGAATAGTTGGTAGGGATTAAACGACGAAATGGGTTTTAATTGTTTGGAAATTGATTCGAATGATAATTTGATTGTTTTGAATTTTGAAAAGGACGTCGAATTTCGTACTTATAAACTGGTTTTTAAGTTTTCATCCAAAACGGTTCATAACAGACAGAAATCGTCAAATAATAAACATACATACAGCCAAACATAGAATCTCCTTTTTCGTAGTCGGTAATAATATAGGAGTAAAGCTTTACAGTCTGTCCTTTCAGGGCTCAATACTTGTGCCGGGAACAATACCGTCCTAGTAGGTATTTTACCGCTCTATGCTTTTCTACATTTCCTTAAGTGCTCACTTGATGAGTCTTATACCATAGTTTTTGTCTAAGTTTTTTCCCGTGAAATGGCACGTAAAACGTTAGAACAAGTTTTCTGTTGACATTACAGACTGTATTTTATGGACAGGTTTCCTCACGCTATGTTTATGAAATTTATAGTGTCTATAAATTAAATGTGTCTTTGTTAATAAAAAACAAGATGTACCTTACTTTACAGATATTTTATAATGCTATGAAGCATTATATAGTTACTGAAGCAAAATATATGATGTAAAAAGTAAGACGGTAATACATAATTTTTACCTTTGATTAGTTAGGTACGTAGAATTGTAAAAATATTTTTGCAGCAAATACAATCGAACTTTAACTAGGTCTTTACTGAAAAAGAAAATTAAAACCAAATTATAGAATTAAAATAGAACAATTATTTACAGCCGTGTGGTGCCGGCTTAGAACTTGCACCACTCTTCCCGTGGGTATCGTAAGAGACGACTAAGGGACATACACCGGGGGGCGGGCAGCAGCGCCTCTTGCAGAATAGATTCTATGCGTGATTTTCAAGCTGGTAAAGTATTCGTGAAAGGTAAACCTTCAAAAAAATTGGTGGAAATCGATCATAACTGAATAAGTAACGAATATGGGAGAACTTTTCTCAGCTGTGGGATAAATGGACTGACAGGAAAAAATAACGTAAGATATTTAAAAGGTCGATAAACCAATCTGTGTAGGCATAGGTCTGTGGTATAGGTGGTATTGAAGAATACTGACTAATAACGATTTCTTGTATGAATAAATGCATGGATGTGTAGATAGTTTTGGTTACCAAAGTACCTACTAATTTAGACATAGTTTCTTACTATTTGTAGTACGCACGCTCGTCCCACCAAATGATATTTACTTATAGCCCTAAGTTCTCATTTTATGTGAAATGTGAGGGTTCCGTACCCAAAGGCTAAAACGGGACCTTATTACTAAGACTCCGCTGTCCGTCCATCTGTCTGCCTGTCCGTCTGTCATCAATTTCCACAGATAATTTACTTCTGTTGTCGCTTTATCAACAAATACTAAAAAACTGAATTAAATATTTAAGGAGGCTCCCACGCAACAAACGTGATTTTTTACCGTTTTTATAGATATGATACGGAACCCTTCGTACGCGAGTCCGACTCGCACTTGGCCGGTTCTTATAATTCGTATGAGAATAAAGTTTCTTATGCCAAAACTTCCTCACCCGAACTCAAAATAAACCTCTATCCTTCCCTCATTAGAGTATGGTAAAGGAACACTATTTGTCCTGCTGTCACTAACCACACCCATTTTCCCATAAAAATTTAGATAGGTATGTATTTATGTATCTAAATTAGTATGTTTATGTATTGTTATTTGTTCTATTTTATTATTTATTTATTTCATTAGTTTTGAAATTCGAGTTGGTATGTACCTACTAATATTTCATAAAATAAAATTGCGAGTCAATTTAGAATTTTGTTATTAGCTTCTTATTTATGCACACAGATCCCCGTTCAATCCAACAATCCTTTCCATCCACGGTTGTCTGGTAGAGATTGCTCTTGAGCGATAAGACCGTCAGTTGTTACATATTTGTTTTTTTACTTCTTTTATTTTTGTTTGTTATGTATATTATGTGTGCAATAAAGCATTTTCTATCTATCATAAGACAATTTCCTGCTGGTTTCATAAAATCCGAAATAATCCGGTTATGAGTTATTTCCTAAATCCTCAGCAATAAAAGTTGGAAGATGCAAGCGGCAGCGCGTGACGGTTGATGACCGCTGAAGCACTCCATGGACGAAATAACTATAAATATAGTATACTTCTGCCCGCGGGTTCGCACTAGTAGTTCTTCAGTAAAAAGTGGATTAGATGTTATTCCTGGTGGTTTTCTGTTTTGGTATTTGCCAAGTTTATACAAGAAAGCTCTTTAGTTACAAAGAAAATAACAATGTATGAATAGAATTCTAACCAAATGTAAAATATGGTTGCATTAAAAGGTTGATTTGATACAAATTACAATTTACAAAATTGAAACATTTGAGTTAACTGCAGACTGTTGCAAATAATCTACAGGTAGCTGAAGTGATCATTATCAAAATTTATTATAATCCGTTCAGATGTTTCGGGTTAAGCAAAAAAATTTTGATTTCAAAACGGCAAAGTAGTCGATTATGCCGTTTTGTAACATTTTCTCGAATTTTTTTGCATGGCTGCTCCGATATATTGTACACGAACCTACCATTCAAATGATAAATAATCTAATTTGTATAGGTATTATACATACACCTACAGTTCACCTTTAAATAAATAAATAAATAAAAAATCATTTATTGCCCATGTCTCTCTAAACTAAAAACAAAAATTACATAAGGCAAAGGGAGTAAATTCAGCTTTGTGCTGCATGCAAGGAACATGCGGCGCTGATTTTAAATCTACTCCCGTCGGGTAGGTGGTCACCTGTGGTGGTCACCGAGGGGTTGGGATAGCCTTTTACACCAATCAGCCTTTGCCAAACATTCGTTCGAAGCTACTTGGTAAAATGACAAAAATGTACCTATGGACTTAGTTTGGGGCTAGATGATGCTGTGCGCTTTGCCTGGTACTTTTTTTTAATTATAAAGTGAAAATATTTGTTTGTTTGAATTAAAAAGGCCTCGAAACTACTGGACCGATTTGAAAAATTATTTTACCATTCGAATCCTAAATTATCCCTGATGAACATAGGCTATAAAATATACCCGTGCGAAGCCGGGGCGGACCGCTTGTTATAAATAATATACAAAACGGAGACAGGCATAGATAGCATCCTCCAACATCCTTCCTAAAATAGGAAACTTTTGACCAAGACCAAGTAAAGTTAACTAAGGTAGGTGTACCTAGATCAACCATCGAGTTACTAAATTGAGCTTTCTTTCGAGCAGAAAGTAGAAAGTCGTAGTAAAGGTTTAGAAGGTAATTCCGGCACGAGTTTTCGTGATTTGAACCGATCTATAGTTTTGATTTGTCTCGTCGTATATTCGTTCAGAAATGTCGCCGGGGTCCTCGGCCGAGGCGTGAAGCGTGACGGAGCCGCTACTTGGCTCTACGTGCCTTGGACTTGGAGCTTTTGTAAGCTTCTTAAAGATATTTACACTGGAAAAGTAGGTATCATAACAAACACTCGTTTAAATATTTTTATCTATGTTAGTCTCTCTAAGGTATTTATTATATGGGCCCTAATTCTATATTTTATTCCTCTTTTTTTTATTCTATAGTTTATTCCTCTGATCTCAAAGTTTAATCCGAAGCACCTAAACACTGATTATACAACTTATCTTATGAAATTGTTTTAAGGAAATTACGATAACCATGTAACTACTTTGTAATCTTTTTCTGAAATAAACTTATTTTTATAACTATGTTACTTTTTGTACACTTTCTTTTTTGCCTGAAATAAAGTATTATTATTAAACTCAGTTTGAACGACTTACGGTGTAGATACAGAGACCTCCACCGATAAGTTTAGCTTCTAAGTTTGAAGCCATTTCTATAAATCTCACTATTAATTATTATACGCGTAGTTTGGAGGCTTAGTTTGTTGTTTGAGTTGGTTTGATCAGGCTGAAATTTTGCATAGATTTATAGCTAAGCTTGGAATCAAACATTATTATCCCAAAAAGCAGTGCCAAGTGGATAAAAATAACCTTTCCACAGAAACAACACGTGCTAAGTCTTTATGTGTTTAGTTTTTTTTTGTAGCTTTCCAGCCAAAAACGCACGAGAAAACAAATTGATGATTTGCCCATACAAACGTACTACCAAAATGATTTGTAATTCGAGCTTATTTACACCTTATCATGTTGTTTTTCGTATTCGAATAGTATTTATCTAGGTCCCTGGTTGTGTTTTTCTTAATAATACACACCTTTAATGAAATGTAAGTAAAAATATGCAAAATGCGATTATGCATAACATTACGTCGAAAATGACATGTTTTCGTCCTATTTGTTTTGTTTCAAAAACAACAATATCTTACGGTTTGTTTGTTAAGGAACATAGCTCACATTGTCTAGTTAGAGAATAACAACACAATGTCGAAAATAAAATAAGTTTTCAGTCATCATTTTTGATATAACGGAACACAATAATTTACGAATTGAAGTTGCGAGCAGTTGTCGCCGGATTCCTTACTGTATATTTTGACAATAGGGAAAGCGGCAATTTCTGTCTCTTTGCCTGAATGAACAAGGAAGAAGTTGCGGAGATGCCCCAACTGTCCACCGAGCTTCCGTTACTAATTGTTCGTTTACAATCTATAGGTAGAAAGCGTGACCCCGCTTCCTTGATTTTCTTTGGCAAATCAAACAAAATTAGAAAATAATTGAAGTTTAAAATCTTTTACAAAGGAAACTCCAAAAATTCCGAAGTTCTAATATCAGAAGCCCCTTCTAGATAGTTCAAACTAAGCCTATGTGCTTATTCCTGACTATAATCTGTCTCTGTGCCGAATTCAATCTAGATCCGTGTAGCCGTTCTGGCGTGATTGAGCAACAAACATCCATCGATCCATCCATCCATCAAAACTTTCGAATTTATAATATTAGTGTGATTTCAGGCCAATCGGTTCAGAAGTTTTGGCGTGAATAGGTAAGTACAAACATCTAAACTATTGTTAAAACACATCCAAACTCTTTAGTGTGATTAGTTAGGTACTGTGGTACTAGGCCTACCTTCGGAAATTAACGGAATTAACGGAAATTACAGCACAATTACAGTTCACAATTACAGTTCACAATTACAGTTTTTCATATTTTTTGTTCAAGATGTTATATTATATGATGTATTATTATATATTCTAGTGTTATGTTAAAGATAATTTGTAAAATTATATAAATGCAAAGTTTTCCCTTGTTACTTGCTTCGTTACATATAGTTAACATATAGTTTCTGGCGATTGGTGTGGCATAAAAGTACTGCTCATTCCATAGAGTGGTTCATTATTGTCCTAGACCAAGCCTTACCTACCACGGAAGGACATAATAGGTCCTTGTCTGGGATATAATCACAAATTACCAAGATATGTATTAAAAACATTGATTAGTCATTCATCCAATGCGTAAAATATTTACAATTCATGCCTTAAACTTAAAATCGCTTAATTTATCTGAAATGAACTGCTGTAGAGTTCAATAACATTTTATTCAAATACCACAAGAGCAGCTCGTGCCATAGAAGCATCAGGTAACTGTAGCATCCGAGATGCTTGATAACAAACCCCGTTATACACAAGTTGAAATTCATATAAAATCACTCATTACACTCAGAGATTTATGCTCTACACTGTAGATCACAAATCTCCGAAAGTAATAAGTGATTTTTTGTAAAATCTACAGTTCATGAAAATAAACTAGAAGTGCTTCGAGATAAGAAAATTTAATTAGAATCAAATTATATTTTTATTTATTTGAGTATCTGGCACAGCGCATCAGCATTGCCATACAGCGGGGCAATGCAGCCAGTGTCTTGGGCACGCTTCCGACTGGTATTGATATGGATCAGTTGAGCTTCGTGTACATTGTTTGCAACAGTCTGCAGATAGCTTAATTGTTTCTATTGTAAATACTAGTTTTAATTTAACTCTATTATTTGATGAGTAACATCTTTATTTGATTGTAATTTTCTTTCTTAAAAAAGCGTCTACCATTTATTTACCGTAAGGTAGTTTAGATATAGAAATGAAAATTGAAGTATATGTTTCAACCAAGCAGATTAATTTAATAATTCTTTCGTTTTTTTTTTCAAAAAATCGTGTTGATCCTTTCCAGGCGTGGACCCTTAGTTTGCTAATTATAATACTTCTGATGTGGAGTGTATCTTCTTTTCTTCAGAGTTTCTTCCAATAAGACACTTTTACTTATTTTTACTTTTATTTATTACTTCTTGATGTTTCCGTAATCGCGTCAATATATGAACTGAATTTACTCTTGGTAAGCGTGGCTATTTATCTCAAAATTGACCCTGTTTATTTCCAAAATTAGAACGAGAAAAAGGCAATCGACGATTAGTCGTTCGATTGTTCGAAGTGATTTGAATTTTGAAGTTGCTTGCGGCCAGCTTCTATAGTGAAGTATTTCAACCTCCTTAATATTATAAAACCTATACTTTTCTAAAAAGGATTTGCTTCGTTGTCCTATCCTATGTCTACGAAGACTCGTCGGTTCCAGGACAACTTCATTGACTATCCTAAGTTGTTTCCTCTGAATATAGCTGGTCCGAGAGAAACTTGGAGAAGAGCTTCTTATCTTTTGGGGATTATACGCATGATGACCAAAATGATTACGTAAATTCCGTTTTAGTACCTTCAAATCAAAGGTGCAGCTAGAATCACAGACCAAACAAATTAATGGAACTAACTAAGTCTTAAATTTTCTCTATTTCACTTCTCAGAAATTAAAATCGGTATTGATTTTCTATACCGACATAAAATAACTACTTAGCTGCATCCAATGTTGCAAACTGGACCGTAATGGATGAACCGGAATCATTAATCAGAGCCATGTCGCTTTATGACCCACAAATCATCTCGCTAATCGAGTTAATGAAGATCGCCAGTCTCATGGGTCCATCGGGCTTAATGCGGGCGTAAAGATACGTCTTTATTAATATCTATATTCATACAGGTTTCGCTTGTAATGATTTTGTTCCATCGACTTTCTAGTTCGATATGGCCATGATGAGATTTTAAACATGAATGCTATCTATCTTAATCCATTCTACAAAATTCTGCCCGTAGCTTCTATATTGCCTCTGTATGAAGATAGGTAGTAATCTTCATACAGAGGTAAAGTAGGTAGGTACCTGTTTAACTTATTAGTGAAATATTTATCTATGTAATGTATTTTAATAAGTCAGTCATCTAGTACTACCCATAACACATGCCCTTCTTAGCTTGGGGCTAGATGATGCAGGGTGGATTGTCCAGCAATGTTAATTTTATTATTATTTAGATTTGGACGAGCCGTTCCGGATGTCATTGTTATTTTAGAATTGCTTTGATTTTAGCCATAGGCAAAGGCAAAGGCTTATCTTATCTATGCCCACATTCCACAAAATATGTATGTATTGTATTATTATTGTCTAATATCATTATTAATTATTCATTATTATTCTCTACATTGGACTTATTTCATTCGAAAAACCCTCATCATCATCATCCACAATGTGAGTTCACCCACAGCTGGGTACGGTACAGGAGACCCCCAAATTGTTGTGCCACTCCACACGGTCCTGTGATTTTACTATAATTTTATTAAAAAAATACATTTAAAGTATTGGTAAAGATTATAACTTCAAAAATATAGATAAAACAGTAGACATTTCGGAGGCTACAGAATAAAAAAGCAAGAAAAAAAACAAAGTTCAACGGCCCAAGATGAGCCTCGGCATCGCGACGAATTGATTGGAGAATCGAATGCCTTGCTGTCCACAGATCGAATCGGGATGATAGGGGGCTGGAAATATTTCGAATAGCTCTGCACACTTTGTAATGAGTGAAATAATGCTTCCGGTACAGAAAACAAGATCAACTTAGCGGAGATTTATTGCAGAGTTTAATCTGAGAAGAGCAGCAGAGGTGAGGTATATTTGCCCTGGAAAAACTTGTAATTTTGTAACCAACCAAGGTATCTTGCTTTAGAAACCAACTTCGGTATTTTCTTAACTATCTTAGAAAAGTCAATCTTACTTAAATTCATCAATCTGAAAATACAGAATTAATCAGATATGTTAGATTAAATTTGATTTAGATTAAGATAGCAATCCAAAGTTTTATAAAGACTTTGCAAGTCACTCGTGTTTTTGTACTAAAATAGGAAACACATTAGAAAATGCTTGTTCTATAAATACGTCTTGTATCCCGTTATGTATTCATCACAATATTTTTCGGACAATGCATTCCTACGCTAGTACAGTGGAAATGAGACGTCAATGGAGCCAATGTATAGTTTTCCAATAGCATATCGATTTATATCGCCGATGACAGATTGACCACTTCCCGCGTAATGGCTAGCGCGTACGTGGCCTCTACAGACTAGCCGATTATATCAAGGCTATTTAGCTTATAATTTCGTTTCTGTAGTCAACATTTGGTCGTATGTATAGTTTCTGCGGGGAAAACACCCGTGCCCGTATTTATCTTAAAATTTACTTCGTCTTATTGATCAATTAAAATATCTATCTATATATATTGTATTATTTTATGTATATCAGTTATCTAGTACCCATGACACAAGCTCTGCTTAGCTTGGGACGAGATGATGCTGTGTGAATTGTCCAGCACTATTTATTTTAATTAATTTACCTAGAGTCAGAAAATAAATCAGAGCAGGGATAGACCTTAGACAATTTAACCCGCTGTCGGATAGACCCAAATCCTTTATAAATGAAGCGAATAAGTGACATTTGAAGTCCCCAGGCTTTGTTTCAACGCCATTGTCTCCACTTCCATTTTAACTATGGTGTCGAACATCTTTATGTTCGACACCATAGTTTTTTTAGGGTTTCAAACATCGGTTTTGAAACCCTTATGGTCTCGCTCTGTCCGTCCCCGCTCTTTCTTGAATATCTCAGTAACTACTGCAGCTATTAACTTGAAATTTAAAATAATGATACATTTCGTGCGCCATTACTGATTTCAAGAAAAAAATATATAAATAAATGAAAAATGAAAATGAATAATTTCAATACAAATTTTGATGTTGAAATTTCAAAAGAGACTTAGGAAGGCAAATGGGGTACCAAATGAAAGGTATTGTTTTGTACATTTCAAAACACTTTTTGAAATTTCTGTAAGTTTCATACTTTTTGAAATATTTCAAAAAAAATCGAAAAATTGCCCTTTCCCCCCCCCCTATCTCCGAAGATTGCAGACCGATCCATGTACAATGTACTAGGCGTTTGTAGACATCAATCTATATTTTACAGGAAAAATATAGAGAAGTCTGTAATAATAATAGTTTTTGAAAAATGGTCAAAAAAGGGGGGAATTTTTTTTCAAAAGGGGGGGTACCTATCTTTGTGGGGTATCAAATGAAAGGTATCGTTTTGACCATTTCAAAACACTTTTTGAAATTTCTGTAACTTTCATACTTTTTGAAATATTTCAAAAAAAGTCGAAAAATTGCCCTTTCCCCCCCCCCCTAGCTCCGAAGATTGCAGACCGATCCATGTACAATGTATTAGGCGTTTGTAGACATCAATCTATATTTTACAGGAAAAATATAGAGAAGTCTGTAATAATAATAGTTTTTGAAAAATGGTCAAAAAAGAGGGGAATTTTTTTTCAAAAGGGGGGGTACCTCCCCATGTGGGGTATCAAATGAAAGGTATCATTTTGACCATTTCAAAACACTTTTTGAAATTTCTGTAAGTTTCATACTTTTTGAAATATTTCAAAAAAAGTCGAAAAATTGCCCTTTCCCCCCCCCCTATCTCCGAAGATTGCAGACCGATCCATGTACAATGTATTAGGCGTTTGTAGACATCAATCTATATTTTACAGGAAAAATATAGAGAAGTCTGTAATAATAATAGTTTTTGAAAAATGGTCAAAAAAGGGGGGAATTTTTTTTCAAAAGGGGGGGTACCTCCCCATGTGGGGTATCAAATGAAACGTATCGTTTTGACCATTTCAAAACACTTTTTGAAATTTCTGTAAAATTCATACTTTTTGAAATATTTTAAAAAAAGACGAAAAATTGACCATTCCCCCCCCCCTAGCTCCGAAGATTGATGACCGATCCATGTACAATGTATTAGGCGTTTGTAGATATCAATCTATATTTTACAGGAAAAATATAGAGAAGTCAGTAATAATAATAGTTTTTGAAAAATGGTCAAAAAAGGGGGGAATTTTTTCTCAAAAGGGGGGGTACCTCCCCATGTGGGGTATCAAATGAAAGGTATCGTTTTGACCATTTCAAAACACTTTTTGAAATTTCTGTAAGTTTCATACTTTTTGAAATATTTAAAAAAAAGTCGAAAAATTGCCCTTTCCCCCCCCCCTATCTCCGAAGATTGCAGACCGATTCATGTACAATGTATTAGGCGTTTGTAGATATGAATCTATATTTTACAGGAAAAATATAGAGAAGTCTGTAATAATAATAGTTTTTGAAAAATGGTCAAAAAGGGGATGTTTTTTTCAAAAGGGGGTACCTACCCATGTGGCATATCAAATGAAAGGTATCGTTTTGGCCTTTTTAAAACACTTTTTGAAATTTCTGTAAGTTTCATACTTTTTAAAATATTTCAGAATATTGATTGTCCAAATAATTGGCAAATGTTTGAAACCCTCGGCGCGCGAGTTACACTCGCACTTGGCGGATCTTGTTTATATATAATTCTTTCTCTTTATATTCCATCACAAATAACTAGATAATATAACTGGTAAGAATCTATCTGATTACGTAACTGTTGGCTCGCCTGCACGCCTCCAAGAGTGCTGTTGCCGCATGCGTATGTGATCTATGAAAGTTGGATAGCAGATCGGCTCGTCTGCACACCCCCAAAAACGCTGCAGCCGCATATGATCTATGCAAGTCGGATATAGACGTTTGACTCATTTGCACGCCCCCAAGAGTGCTGTGGCCGCATGTGTATGTGATCTATGAAAGTTGGATAGCAGATCGGCTCGTCTGCACACCCCCAAAAACGCTGCAGCCGTATATGATATATGCTTGTCGGATATAGACGTTTGACTCATTTGCACGCCCCCAAGAGTGCTGTGGCCGCATGTGTATGTGATCTATGAAAGTTGAACGGCCCATGTATGTGATCTATGAAAGTTGGACAGCAGATTGGCTCGTCTGCACGCCCCCAAGAATGCTGCGGCCGCGTGCGCATGTGATCTATGAACGATGGCGGTCGCATCAGCGCGGCATGCGGCGGGAAATGAGCTGAAAGAATGTGTTGAAAGCTCCTCTGATCTCTGATATCATTATAATGGATGTCGTTTTGTGGTACACGATTTTTCATTACTGATCTAACTGTGGAAGGTAGATATCTTCCACCGTCCACAGTTGGATCATTAATGAAAAATCGTGTACATACTTCGGAGGGACTCGAACCCGCGCCCCACCATAAGTCCGGGTGTGCTTTAACCAACTAAGCCACGAAGTCTCAGTCGGATCCATCGAAAATCTTTGGGGTCTCTTACGGACTGTAGCGCCGGTAGCTCACCTACAAAGTAAACATTAAAGTTTATCTAAACCTGTTAAAAGTCTAAAGTTACATTTAGTTCGTTTGACGAGAGCTGTTGCCGTTGCTAAATTCTAAGGATTTTTGCTATAGTGCTTACCCTCACTCTGGGTATATCTAAGAAATCAAATAAGTTATTGTAAGAGTAACGCCGTAGTCGAAATTTTTTGGGAACTTATTTAATTTCATAAAGATACCCAGAAAGCGGATAAGCACTATAACAAAAATCCTTAAACCCTGTATCTGACCTCATATTCATAACTCGCCCTTGCGGCACTTATCAGTGCAGCTGTCTTACTAATAACAGCCAGTGATTTCTATTAAAGTACCAATTAGCATGCACCAATGACTCTGATGATTCGTCATTACTTGCTCAAACGGCGAAGAAAATTATGACTAGGAAACCGCAGAGCTTGTCTAGTTTGTCTGCGTTTAAAATCAAAATAGATCCAACGGTTTTCAGTTTAAAGTCAATCGAAGAAAATATTTTTTTTCTATTTAGACATTAGTCGTGCAAAGAGAATAATGGTATCCAAAAACGAAAGCACAATTTGACAGTCAACTCTGTCAGGCCAATGACCGGACCACTAGAAGTGGAGACCGCGACTTTGCAAACGTAGTGTAGGACGCCCTCACACCAGGTGAGATGAGATGGAAATGCTGGATGCGTCAAGCTAATGTTCATGTACATGTTCGCCATGGTGCTTTAGGGAAGTCTATGTCCAGCCGTAAACATGGCTGAGTATGATGACGTTGATAATTGTCACAGCATTTCCAGGAGGTGCTTGGGAAGTGAGTGAATTCGGCGAAATTATGAAAGCTTTCTTGGCAGATTCCATCGACTTAACTCGTTTGGAGCCAGAGCAGGGATGGGTTTATTGTCTACGTCAGACTCGCATAAGCCCTTATTAGGGTCAACCATAGTCGTAAAACCGACTCCAGGACTTGGGTCCAAACGAGTGTAGGGTTTAAGTTGGTTCGAAAAACTAGTTATTCCCGAAAATATTGCTACTTGCGACGTACAACCTAAAAAAAAATACTCAATTCGTTGGCATAACACTTGTAGCTAACAGTTTAGTCATAATCTTGATGACTTTGCAAGTCATTATGACTATGTTGTTGTTATCTTAGCGAAGTTGTTGGCACTTAGGTACGGATTTACGGATAGCTCTTCTCATATTAGTAAAGATATTGGCACGTCCATGAAACCCATTTGGTCCACTCACCGGAACGAAGCTTGATGTACCTAATAGGTAGAAACTCGGGCTGTACGTGAACCACCGTGGGACATCAATTTTACGTGTGTTTAGAAAGTTAATGAGAGAAGCCTGAAACTGTAGAACGTATGAAATGACTCACGTTTTGCAGTGACGTGGTTTTACTGGATCTAGTCGATCCTAACTTTTTATACGCTGCCGAAAAAGAGGAGGTGGATCTATGTTCGGCTGTATTTCGTTTATGTATTTAGGTATTCTCAGAAACGCGTGGAGATGTCGCATCGCTTTCAAATCGCTCCCAAATCGCCGCCATTCTTCTTCTTTTTCTTCTTCATCTTGTCAAATTCTAATCTGTGAAAACTAAAGACATGTTTGACTCTAGTCAACTCACTGACTCTACGTAACATTCAAATAACTTAGTAATAATTTTATTTTATTTTCAAAGACTTACAAGAGAACTTACACGAAGTTTTATAGTTAATTTCCACATAGCAACTGCTTGGCCAGCTACTCAAAGCCCTAGGAAATAATCACAGTCCGATAGCCATTGCGTAAATGGGCATTCCAGCGTTTTTAGGAGTCGCCACTGGGCGGAACGGATTCCTGGTATTCCTCCACAGCTTTGCTAATAGTTGATAAGAAGACGTATAAACACGCACTAGTGGATTGACTGGGATTTGCTTCGATGTAAGTTTATAGAACGTTGTAACGTTTATTTGTAACTCAGACAATATAAATAAAAAATTACTTGCATATTAAAGAAAACTGTGACCACAAGTCGATTTGAAATTGGAATAGGTATAATAGGTGCATAAGAGTTGATAAAAATTGTATGAACAGTTCATACACTATGTAGTGAAAAACAATACAATTTTAGCCAAGAGTTCAAAGAAAAAGTTAAAAATTACTCAAAAAGGTTTAGAAAAGTTTCATCATCATCATCAGCCTATTCATGGGGAGGCCTATGTCCACTGCTGGACATAGGCCTCCCCTAATGAGCGCCAAAGCGCCCTGTCTTCAGCTTGCCGCATCCAGCATCTTTCAACAAAGAATCAAGGTTTAGAAAAGTTTGTCAAACAGCAAAGTCACATTATATTAGCTCCAAAATTAAAAATACTGAAAATGTAATAAAATCAATTTGGAAAATAATAAACAGTTAAACTGGAAAGGTTAGTGTACCTATATTAATGATTATGATTGCTCAATCAAAAATGATGTTAAAGTAGCCCAAGCATTTGAAAACTTTTTTACTGACATTCCAATCAAACACTACAAAACTTCTAAACTCTTCTCAGGTAATCGCTGCGTCATTATTCATAGAAAATGTACAAAACTGCAAAAGTTATTTTAATTTCAACAATGTTGATGAAAAAGATATTAAAAAAGCCTTCAACCTATTTAGTACAAAGAAATCTGTAGATCTCTGGGGCATTTC
Source organism: Eupithecia vulgata (assembly GCA_946478455.1). Classification (NCBI taxonomy): domain Eukaryota; kingdom Metazoa; phylum Arthropoda; class Insecta; order Lepidoptera; family Geometridae; genus Eupithecia; species Eupithecia vulgata. The sequence goes on along the minus strand of OX297862.1, from coordinate 3,749,691 downwards.
CGTTAGAATTATTAAACCATTGATTGATACCATTGCAGCAGATATAGCTTTAATATTTAATGTTTTTTTTTTACGATTGTGTCGTATTTCCTGATCTAATTAAATGTAGTAAACTAATTCCACTGTTTAAATCGGGTAGTAGATATAGTTGTAATTGGATAAATAAAAATACCCCCCAAAACAACGAATACTTATTTATTAAAAAAGAAAAAAAGCTATAGTTAATTGCTATTTTCTACATGTAATATAAATAATGGAATATATAAGTTTTCTAATCAAATCCTAAAATCAGATCTACCTATGTACAGTTAAAGTTAGTTTGCCTAGATACCTAAGACTAGGTAGCCTGTAACAGCCGAATAAATGATTCTATTGCATTCTTTCATTCAGTCAAAGAAAACAAAGGCGTAGACCGAGTATAGTCGACAGATGCACGAAGAAAAACATCCAGGGACCTAGATAAATACTATTCGAATACGAAAAACAACATGATATGGTGGAAATATGCTCGAATTACAAATCATTTTGGTAGTACGTTTGTATGGGCAAATCATCATCCGCCGGCCTCTTAATATTCCGTATAATATAACGCAGTGAATCCAAAGACCAAGCCGTCAATCGGGCGGAGGCTCCACTGAGTTTTTGTGGTCGCCACCGGACGTGACGCCTGTCCGGTTGGTATCTAGTAATGATCCTCTATGCTATTAGAGGTATAGCCTAGCGAATTATGAATGGAAATGGACTTCCATAGGTGAGGATACACAAATAAAGTTAGATATTTGTTTCAATTCAGTTGATTGGGTTAACGACATACCTAAAAATTGGGAGTTGCATAAAACCAGCGCTCATTACTAACCATTCTCAATTTTTTTTTATACGTGTTACTAACAAAATGGATTATTAGGTCTGAATAAATGAATTTTCAATTTCAATTTCAATTAGCGATATGTATCGCTTCTGGGCATAATGCTGAGCGATGCCCCCGTTTTTGACACTCTTTTTTTTTCTTTATTTTTTGTTTGTTTTTTCTTCTTAATTTGTGTCATAGTCACAAAATAAAACCTTTTTACTTTACTTTTACTTTTAAAACATCCCTAAACTGCACGTCGCGTCGTGGGGGCAGCGAGGGGTCCATAGATTTGCAGCTAGCGCAAGACTGAGATAAGGCGCGAAATGCGAAATACCTAGGTATCATCAGTCTATAGTAATCCACTGCTGGACATAGGTCTTCCCTAATGAGTGCCATATGCCATGCCCTCTCTTCAGCTTGCCGCATCCAACTGCGTCCTACACTGCGTTTCCCAAGGCAATACGACAGTGTCTTACGTATGAAATATACATATGTACACGTCGCCGTTAGATCGTACAATCTGCCCGTTTGTGGAATAGCTTGGCCCTAGCTAGAATAGCTTGTATTGTGTTGATTGCAAAATGGCGCAATTCAGTTATTGACTTTGCCGATTGTTGGACGATAAACGTTCAATTATATGTAGGTACTACGTTAGACCTACGTCTAAATCTGAACGCGCACCTGGCGGCGTGGCAAACGCGGTATTCCCTGCAGTCATCAAATTTTCTAAATCTTTATATGAGCTAGGTATGCAACACCAACCTATCTGCAGCGAACCCGCGGCATTTCAGTAAAATGCCATGAGGAATTGTGATGATTGTAGGCAACGCCTGCTCAGCTTTAAAGTTACTTACGTTACATACGTTTAGCAATCGGCCTAGCCATTCCATAAAAGCGCTGATTCTACAATCTGGAGGCGACATATAAATAAAATAAATAATGCTGGACAATTCACACAGCATTATCTAGCCCTAAGCTAAGCAGAGCTTGTGTTATGTGTACTAGATAACTGATATACTACATAATACAATATATTACATAGATAGATATACATAGAAAACGACCAGAACACCCGGAACAAATACCAGCAGATCGTAGGTACACATACTTGTCCCAAGGCGGGAACCGAACCCGCAACCTTTTGCGTCGCAGGCGGACCTTCGCTCACCGCGCCACAGAGGTCACATATGTATATATTTAGTTATATTAACATTTACGTGTCGTCGTCTGCTATAAAACTACTAAGTAAAACGATTTTACCCTGTACTGAATCGCAACAAGCCAACACGAGAGCGATTTTTTTTTATTGCTAGTTATGTACAACTAGTGGTCCGCCCCGGCTTCGCACGGGTATATTCTATCACCTATGTACATCACGGATAATGTAGGATTCTAACGGTGAAAGAATTTTTCAAATCCGACCAGTAGTTTCGGAGATAATTCAATTCAAACAAACAAACAAACTTCTCGTCATATTAATATTAGTCTGGAAGTATAGATGTACAGCAAGAACAAAACAATGAAGTTCAGATTTCTCGATGCGTTGTTCCCACGAAAGTTGTCAACTCATACCGAACAGTGACTTGGTGACAAGGTTCCAAAGTGTATGTGAAATCTACAGTGTAGGTATAGGTAACTCGGTATAGGAAAATTATTTAATAACATTGGGCATGGTAACATTAGGATATAAACCTAACTATCTGACGACCTCTGTGGCACGAAGGTCTGCTTACAACGCAGGAGGTTGCGGATTCGATTCCCGTTTAGGGAGAAACGTTTATACAATCCGCAGACGTTTATACAGTTCAGGGTGTTCTGGTCGTTTTGTATGTATTATAAAAAATATCTATCTATGTATTATATTATATTATGAATATCAGTTATCTAGTAGGTACACAAGCTCTGCTTAACTTGGGGCTAGATAATGCTGTGTTTTTGGCGGCTTGGGGTCGAGGTTTATAGATGTGATTGCATGTTGTAACCAAATTCCTTAGTATTTACACAGCTTTTTAAGTTTTTCGGTACAATTTTTTCCCTCGCAATTAAAATTTTTCATACAATCATGATATTACGGTACATTTTCCATACAATTGCGAAAGAATTTAACAAATCGGTTAATATTTCTAAAAGTCGACGAACCTGTTATAACACATTCGTCGATTTTTATAACCTTAGCCGCTTACTCCACTTTTGGCAGATCTTGTAATTTGCACATTGTAGTCAATAGTACAAAGTTTTTATTTTAAATCATATCAGATGATAAGATATTGTTGATGGTTTTCATAAACAAAGCAGGTGAAGTAACAAATGGATCAGTTTCAGAGAAGTATTTTATTATGCTTTTGTCTATTCATCCACCGAATCCATACAATGTCCTCCCCTGTCTCTTCAAAGCGTAGACGACATTACAATACAATATAATACAAAGACTTGCAGACAACCTTTGGATGGAGAGAAATTCATCACGCTCTTCAGTCTTCTTTTTCGCATGCTCTGCGTAATTAACACATTCTTCAAGAAAACCTTCAGAACTCCTCAACGAACGCTTATTGATACCTGATAGAAGTTTTATCTTTACCTGAGGGTCGTCAACAGAGACAGGGCGCTATGGCGCTCATTAGGGAAGACCTATGTCCAGCAGTGGACTGATATAGGCTGATGATGATGATGAGGGTCATCTGGTAAAACTTGAGTTCTGTGGGTAGAGTCTACGCCCTTGTAAAACAAAATGTCAACGCGATCATTATCCTTAACAATTAGCTCAATGGGACCACTTTGACCTTACTAAAGTTGTCTTATTAGAACAACCACCTGCGTTTATAAATAAAGGTCACCTAGAGATACGAGTCTATGGCTTTTGCAGTTATTTGTATCAGGTAGTTCAGTTAATACTGGGTTTTATATTGCTTAATTAACGTATTATCTACGAAAATTAGCATCCAATTATGTACAAATTAAAGGCGAAGAACCGAGGGAAAATGCATTTGTCGTACTGCGCATCTAAGGTGTCGCCCACTCTTATGTTGCCGCGAGTGTTTTGTTTTTTTAAGGTTATGTAAACAAATAGTTACCTAAGCCTTTTTTTAATTTTTTTCACTATAAACACGTGCGTCATTCTAGTGGTAATTTCATTTGTGTAAATTTTTAAAAACTATATTTACTTATACAAAAAGTTTCTTGATTTTTTCAAAATATTTTTCTCGTTTACGGTTATTGAAGCTGAACCTCCCCTTAAAGTTTGGTTCTTCATTTTTGTTACACTCAGTACAGAGAATAACCCAGAAATGAAGTGTACCCGTAAAAAAATATAATCGAGGTATTTTTTATTAGTTTTTGTCCCTAAAATTTTCGGGAATTATTTAATTTTTTAGAAAATACCCAGAGTGAGGGCTAACGCACTATAATAAAAAAAAAACAAAAAGAACCTTAGTTTGTATCCCGTAAAACTTAAAACAGTGTTAAATGAAGGAATACTAAGTCGTCTTTTGGTTTTATTGAAAATCAAATTATTCGATGTAGACCTCGTTAAGACTCGCCGTTACGTAAGACACAATAGGAAATCCCCAAATAGAGTACCTTTACCTATTGGGTAAAAGCATCTGGTGATAAAAAAGGAGGCCCATTGTACAGAGACATCTGCCGGCGCAGCTGACATGCGCACGCGCGGGTCTCAGGCTACTGCGCTGCTTTTTGTAGAAGATAATAATAAAATAACGAATTTGTGTGTGTTAATTCTAGTTATGTACCTACTTTATAATATTCCGTATTATTATTCATAAAATAAGAACGTAAGGCTTGTCTTTCGAAAAAAATCGTACAAATTCTGCGCACTTTGTCATGAACTCTCCCCAAAGTCACGACCAGAAGATATCCCATAATACAGATTAAATATATAAAAGTATATACTTTCCTAAGGAATGGCATTAGCGTTCACAGTTCGCTAGTCGTTGGCCAGCATAGAGCACCTGCAATTAAGCATGCTCACCACCCGTGAAGTCAAGATCATTCACCGCGGTGGAAGAAGCTTCTAGACCAAATCAACAAGCTCTATTGTTTTTATGGACGCTGTTGTATTTATATACGTGATTGCCTGTCCTAAACTTGGAGTTTTGCTTGTCGGGGCCGAGGTAGAGCTGATGGTACCTACACCATTCCAAACCGAACGCGCTGTGAAAGCCGAGTGATCGAATTCATTGAATGCGTGGAAAACATCTTGAAGATTGATCGACGATGATGCCTTCATAGCCGTGTGTCCTTCCTGCGCCAACTTCTCCTGTGGGTGTCGTAAGAGGCGACTAACGGATATACACCAGGGGGTCGGGCAGCAGCGCCTCTTGCAGAATAGATCTACTACCGAAATGCGATCCCCAACCCGCATGCCCATCGTAGGGATTGTAAGCATTGCTCCCATGAGATAAAACTTAATAAGACGATTATCAGGTTAAGGTTTGTGTCTAGCAATGGACCATTATAGGTTGTTGAGGTTGAGGATGTCTTCCTAATGAATTTTGACCATTCCAACTGTGTGACTGAATGTGGATACGTCGAACATAATCTAATAAATTATTTTTTTATGTATTACACTTATACATATATAAATAAGGCTATCATCATCATTATCATCAGCCTATATCAGTCCACTGCTGGACATAGACCTTCCCTAGTAAGGCTAGATAAGATAACGGATCACAACACAAGATACCAATTATTATTTCCACATAACTGCTATACATTTTGCAAGGCCTGTGAAATAAATAATTTTTGTTAAGTAGTATTTGCATAAAAATATCAACGCGACCATATTATTAGTGAGTCTACGCAAGGCACCCATGGAGGTGATCTCTAAGGGTCTAAGCGAGAATCAGAAGCATGCTCACCGTCCGTGAAGCTCAGATCTTTCACCGCAGGCACGAGAAGCTTCCATAAGATTCTTCAAGTTAACGTAAGTAGGATAGTTTACTGTTATAACTTATATATAACTTCTGTCGGGTTTTCAAAAAATTATCTGAGCATCTGGTCGAAGCGACGCGTGACCCGAGAGCTGGTGAGTATCTGGCACAGCGCATCAGCATTGCTATACAGTCTTAGGCACGCTTCCAACTGGTATTGATCAGTTGAGCTACCTGAAGATTGTTTGCAACAGTTTGCAGATAGCTTAATTGTTTCTATTGTAAATACTAGTTTTTATTCAGAAAGAAAATAACAATCAAATAACAAATTTAAATTAAAACTAGTATTTACAATAGAAACAATTAAGCTATCTGCAAACTGTTGCAAACAATCTACAGGTAGCTCAACTGATCCATATCAATACCAGTTGGAAGCGTGCCTAAGACACTGGCTGCATTGCCCCGCTGTATAGCAATGCTGATACTAGTTTTAATTTAAATTTGTTATTTGATTGTTATTTTCTTTCTGAATAAATATATAACTCAGCGTCGACTTTCAACTGCTAACAGTAGGTATCTGTTGTTAATAATTTTTTTGTTATATATATTTTTTAATCGAAAATGAGTACCTACTAGTGTATGAGAACAACCAGTGCATCTAATGCTTCCTTAAATGTATCTGTCTTTCGAGAATATCTAACAAGAAATTTGAACTACGTACAATCAAATAAGCTGGTTCGCAAAAAAAAAACCTTAATATTGCTACTTATCAAGGAGTCTAAGTATATCCCTAGGTTTTCCTTACCTCCTGATATTACCACTCCCACCTCATCCGATGAGGCTGGTGAAGGTCGCCGAAAACCGCGCATCGAGCGGTTTTCGGCGACCTTCACCAGCCTCATGGGCGTTGAACCGCGCGGGTAGCGTTGGACCAGTAATTGTGGCGGTGTTATGGGGTGACTTATATACAATAGCCATATTGAATAAAGATAGTTTTTTGTGTAGGTACATGATGTACATAGGTAGTAGATCTTAAAATAGATACTACGTTACGTTTCAACATGAGCCCGGTGTGGCCTATATAAATGACGAAAACTTATTTTAGGTACTAATTTTGTGTGAGCAGCAGAGTCTGACCTACCTAAGTAATGGCCTCCACGCAGCGTTGTGCTGGATTAACACTGGCAGCGTGTTTATTTACCGCTGGTTTTCAGTGGATGAATCACATCTTCGATCTGAAATGATGATGATAAGGTATACAAGCAAATCCGCTACCAAACCCACTTAAATTTATTAATGCATCCTTTTGTGAGGCCTTGATGAAGCCATTCATTAGTATTGTAAGGGCTCAACACAATTAGAAAGTTGAGTTAACTGCTTCTGTATCAATAAAGCCGCCTACACAATGATGAGAATTGAATGGTGACTGGCGACTGTTCAACAAAGAATAGGTTTGTTTAATTTAGACAAGTACACAAGTTTTTAATGAAATAATTCTTTTAGTACAAAACTTAACGAAGTAGCGGCCACACAATAATGCTATTTATATGTAATTACAATATTTCAAAGATAGAATATTTTTCAACGTCAAATAGTTATAAGCGACGCGTGACCCGAGAGCTGGTGAGTGTCTGGCACAGCGCATCAGCATTGCCATACAGCAGGCAATGCAGCCAGTGTTTTGTCTTGGGCACGCTTCCGACTGGTATTGATATGGATCAGTGGAGCTACCTGTAGATTTTTTGCAACAGTCTGCAGTTAGCTCAATTGTTTCTATTGTAAATACTAGTTTTAATTTAATTTAATTTTTTGATTGTAATTTTCTTTCTTAATCAAATAATAGAATCAAATTAAAACTAGTATTTGCAATAATAATTGAGACCAAGACGTTGGACTGTCATACCAAAATAAATAAACTAGGATGTTTTTTATTTTGGTATGACATACATAATGTACTGATATTATAAGCTGGAGAATCCTGTGGTTCCTGATTGAAGTACAGTTTTTAACTAGTTCAGGAGCCAATGGACTCATTTTTGTCTGTAAAATTTTATGATGTCAATAAAACCATGGTACAATAATATAAGGTCATGGTGGTGCGGAAAGTAAACAAATAAACAAAAATTTTATGTTTTAAAATAAAAAAGTATGAAGTTTTCATTGTGTGTCACAAAACTACAAATAAAATACAATAGTGTGTTCACAAGTAACATGATAGATTACGGTTAAATCTTACGAACATCTGCTTCTAATGAAAACACCAAGTCATATGAATAAAACAATTTTTACTTTTACTATACTTTCCAGTTTTGTTAAGGAAAATTGGCCATTTTTATAAATGTTTAATTATAAAAAGTATAGTAACTATAATTTGTAATGTATAAAATGTCAATCGTACTTTTATCTTTTTTGTACGTATCTATCTTTTGCTTTTCATTAGTGCCAAACAATAATTACTAACTACAGACCGAACAACAACAACTTCTCGGTACTTTTATAAATTGTTTACAATAAGCTAATTAACTATTCTCATGTGACTGTTTCTTTCTGAGAATAAATATCTTTAAACCTACCTTACTTTACTTTTACCATTACAATCCTACAAATCATTATCCCTGACGAACATAAGCTATAGAATATACTCGTGCTAATAGTGTAAAAATAAAATAAATAAATAAATAATGCTGGACAATCCAGACACCTCCACCACAATAGTAGTTATCTGTACATAGGTGGTAACAGTTCGCAGACAGCTCAGCTCTATCATTTTGTACAATTTCTTCCCAGCTTTAGAGATATGGTATGACAGCTCGACCGTAGCGTTATGTGCGCTGTGGCCTTTGAGCATTACTTCATCAGGCTAAAGTACGTTTAAGAGGCAGGTATGTGACATTATTTCGTGAATAGGATAAGTATAAGATTTCGCGTTTATAGGAGTGGGATAGAGCAGACCGGCGTAAGTTCAAAAATGAAAATGAAATAAAAATGAAAGGATGAAAATAAAAAATCTTGTGATGATTTTTTTATTTTCATCACCATATTAAATAGAAGAATACACAGGGCACTTTTGGCTTATTAGTGCAAAAAAATGTCTTAATTAAATGATAATCAGCAAAAACTTGATTTTTGAACTTAGGAGAAATTAGGTATTATTATTATTAATTAGACATTAGGAGAAAAATTGTAAAAACTTAGAAAACAGATGGTACTTTGCACAATTATTTCTGATATTAAAAAATGTTTTTTTTAAATTTTCGAGCCTTGTATCCCATAGATTATTATGTATTTTTTTCAAAGTATTTTCGATGAAGATGACGGTGAAAAATTGTTTTAATGTAACCCAAATTCGATCATTCACATCGTAAACAGCCTGGATTACACAATCGTATACCATCAGCGTTAAGGACAATACCAATTGTAACTCCTCTATAGTATTTTCGTGCTTACTACAGCGCTACATCATCGAATTGTCCCTTTACAGTAGGAGTACATCTATCAGCACCGCACCGCACTTCCTCTTCGTCGTTATCGTCATCAATATTTGCAGCCTTAAAGGCTCGTTTACGCCGAGGCAACAACGTGCAACAGTGCCGCATGCTACATATTGTGGCATGCGGCACCTTGTGGCATGCTACAAATAGAAAGCATTTGCGGCATATGTGGCATACGGCAGCCTATTTTACGCCGAGGCAACATCGTGCCTGGATATCGTGCTGTTTGCTTGGAGTGACTGGTCTACTTGTTTGATCGAGGGGATACATACACCATAGAATATGGCTGATCAAGTAACTTTAGCAGCAGCTTATTTAGTACTACTAAGCCATGCAGCTAAACAACAGAAGAAGAAACGTTGGTGGAAAAGAAGATTACTTCAGAATGGCCCACAACAAAAATTAAGGCAGACGATGGTGCCTTATTTAATTTTTTTACCAGAATGTCAACTGAGGACTAAAAACTGTTTTGACGCACGAAAAATGTCGCATGGAATCCATTGTGCCCGGATACAAGTTACGACAGTCTGCCACATGACGCAAGGTGTTGCCATGCCGCACGGTTCTTGCCACAATGTGCGACATTTTTGACTTTGTAGCATGCGGCCTTGTGGCATGCCGCAATGCCGCACAGTGTTGCCCCGGTGTAATATAGCCTTTACGCCCAGTGCTAGTTGTGGCTTTGTGCCGCCACTACGGTCCTGCCTATCATTCTATGGATGATTTTAACGAGATTCATCAGCGATTTCGTGCCTTGTGATATTGTTTGTCGAAATACCATGCGTCGAAATAACGTTTGTCGAAGTTGCGTGCAACGCAATAACGTTTGTCGAGATTCCGTGCATCGAGCTAACGTTTGTTGAGATTCTGTTCATCGATGTAAGGTTTGTCGAGATTCCGTGCATCCAGCTAACGTTTGTTGAGATTCTGTTCATCGATGTAAGGTTTGTCGAGATTCCGTGCATCCAGCTAACGTTTGTTGAGATTCTGTTCATCGATGTAAGGTTTGTCGAGATTCCGTGCATCCAGCTAACGTTTGTTGAGATTCTGTTCATCGATGTAAGGTTTGTCGAGATTCCGTGCATCCAGCTAACGTTTGTTGAGATTCTGTTCATCGATGTAAGGTTTGTCGAGATTCCGTGCATCGAGCTAACGTTTGTTGAGATTCTGTTCATCGATGTAAGGTTTGTCGAGATTCCGTGCATCCAGCTAACGTTTGTTGAGATTCTGTTCATCGATGTAAGGTTTGTCGAGATTCCGTGCATCCAGCTAACGTTTGTTGAGATTCTGTTCATCGATGTAAGGTTTGTCGAGATTCCGTGCATCCAGCTAACGTTTGTTGAGATTCTGTTCATCGATGTAAGGTTTGTCGAGATTCCGTGCATCCAGCTAACGTTTGTTGAGATTCTGTTCATCGATGTAAGGTTTGTCGAGATTCCGTGCATCCAGCTAACGTTTGTTGAGATTCTGTTCATCGATGTAAGGTTTGTCGAGATTCCGTGCATCCAGCTAACGTTTGTTGAGATTCTGTTCATCGATGTAAGGTTTGTCGAGATTCCGTGCATCCAGCTAACGTTTGTCGAGATTCCGTGCGACGCGATAACGTTTGTCGAGATTCTGTGCATCGATGTAAGGTTTGTCGAGATTTCGTGCATCGAGCTAACGTTTGTCGAGATTCTGTGCATCGATGTAAGGTTTGTCGAGATTCTGTGCTTCGATGTAAGGTTTGTCGAGATTCCGTGCGTCGCGATAACGTGTGTCAACGTGTACTCCATTGAACACATTAAAATATTATTAAACCAGTTCTTAATTAAGAGTTGTTCTATTTTATTTAACACGTTGTGGAATGTTTCTTATTTCATCCTGGTATAATCATACGACTCGTCTTTATCAAACTTTAAGTCTTTTAGAAATAAATGGTGATATGCACCACATTTATTTCTTTTACCATTAATATTAGATACACCAACCGTCCTTCCTTTTCTACATTTTAAGTAAACACTTTCCAGAAGAAAATCGTCGTCCGACGAACTTTAAGCCATGATGGTCAGTAAAGATACATTTACCTGCTTCTATATTATGTAGCGTATCCTGCACCTATCCGTACCGACCCGCACCGACAAGTCTGTACCGGAAAACCTGCCTCTTTATATTCTCACCCGATGTAGTGCTGATATATCTGCGTCAACCTTTATCCGTTGATCGAAGAATGGCGTGACTCATATCAATTCGGGAAACAATCCGCCCGACAATAGCCGGTCGAGTAAGCATCACCAACATCATTTCATCACAGTCGGTAGGCACTGAGAGAACCATGATGCAATATCTTCGACAATGTTAAAACAAAAATAAATAATAAATAAATAATGCTGGACAATTCACACAGCATTATCTAGCCCCAAGGTAAGCAGAGCTTGTGTTATGGGTACTAGATAACTAATATACGTAATATTATACATTACATAGATAGATATTTTTTATTATACATAGAAAACACCCAGACCAACGGAACAAATTTCTGCAGATCGTACACAAATTTGTTCCGAGGCGGGGATCGAACCCGCAACCTCTTGCGTCGCAGGCAGACTCTCGCCCGCTGCGCCACTGAGGTCGTCTAAAGAAAAATATTCTGGAGGCCTACTGAACTTTTTCCTCACCAGCCTATAATGCCTTACAGTTAGGTGTTAAACACGTGTTAAATCTATACTGCAAGAGGCGCTGCTGCCCGCCCCCGGTGTATATCCCTTAGTCGCCTCTTACGACACCCACGGGAAGAGTTGGGTGTTCCAAATTCTAAGCCGGCACCACACGGCGGCGGACATCCGTACACGGCGGCATAACTTTTTACTAAGACGTAAAGGTTGTTGGCTGAAAAGGTTGCCTAGATGAAATCGCTTCTCAGCAATAAGGCCTCCCATTGTAATGTTATATTTCATGACTACGTTTCTTTCTACGTTTCTTTTGATTTATTTTGTGGTGTACAATAAAGTGTATTTTATTGTATTGTACACACTAGCGGATATACCGACGACGACGTAGACGTGGCTGGTAGTGCGTGCATACCGCAGTGGCTAAAACACGCGCGGTTCAATCACTAGTGCGTACTTGATCTTAAGGCCTGTTCAGAAATACACTAACTTCGCTACCCATAGGTTTGTGGTAACAACGTCACGAGACGAGACGCGAGAAACCAAGCAAATCTCTGTTCCTATGAGAGCAATCATTATGAAATTTTGCATAGCTGAAACGATATTTATACTCTATTATTGTGTATAAATTTTGTTGCTATAGTATAAGCCGTTTTTGAGAACGGTCGTGTGTACGCTAGCATAACGTTATGCTGGCGTACCCACAAACAATGGTCATTATTTCTTAAACCAAGGAGGCGCTATTTATTTTACTTTTGCACTAGTTATACTCTATATACACGCTATATATTAGGCATAACAACAAACGTGAATTCGGTTATGTGTACGCTACCATCACGGACACAAACTTTTTACATTTCCGCTCAGGGTTACAAATACTGCATGATTCCATAAAAGCCTTTTTAACTTTACCAAGAAATGAAGATGGCCTTCTAAATTGCGTTATATCAAGTTTTGCATGTCACGAATTTTCGCGAATTTTTTAATTTGCTTTGTAACCCGTGTTTCTAGTTTATTTTCTCACGTTTGTTTCTTATTTTTCATTACCTGTTTTAAAACGAATTTAAAATTTTATAAAAGTTACTTCGAAGTAATACAAAATGGGTCTTTGAACCGTCGACCCCTGTTTGCAGTTTGTAATGAAGAAATCACGAATGTTTGTACAAAAAAGAGATTATTTGCAGAAAAATATGATGAAGGTTGGACAAACAATTATATGTAGCTAAGAGCGTGTCGTATCTCATTATCTTTCTGAATATTATGTCCTCAAACGATCATATAAAATTATAGTTAGTATATAAAAGCAAAACTCTTGTTTTTTTTGTTAGGTACTATTTTATATCATCATCATCAGCTTTTACTAGTCCACTGCTAGACATAGGCCTCCCTTACTGAACCCTTAATAGCACCCTGTCTTCAGCTTGCTTCATCCAGCAAGCTGAAGACAGGGCGTGGATACATTTGTATACCACACTAATACATTTATCAATGCGAAAGTTTGAATAGATGTTTGATAATTTTTTTAGTTCCTCTTCACGCCAAAACTACTGTTTGCCAGATGTAAGCTTGGAATAAAACTACTACTTTCTAAATCTTTTGAAATCAGTTCCTATGAGATATACATAACCTTTTTAGGTTCTTTAGGTTCCTATGGATACAGGATACTCGTGGCTGTTTACAACGCGTTCGAAGCCGAACTTGTTTACGTATGAAATAGCAAAGCATTCAAACAGAAAACATATTCTATTCTATTATCAAATTTGACTTAATTTACTTCGGTCAAAGTATATTGAAAGGCAAGAAAAATACAATAATAAAACGAAAAAGGATAATCGCGTACACCCTAAACATAATGGTTTGAAAATGAATGAACAAAATGCGTCGTAAAGTTAAGTAATCGATAAGGGCACTACACACGAATTGAATTAGCAACTCCTGTGACCCGAACTCTTTCCGTAACTTCAATTAGTGCGTAAAAAATTTGCGAATGGTCTTTAAAATTAGGGTTGTCCCTGGTAACCAAGAGATGGAACACAATGTCTGTTGATGTAATTAATTGGGAATAGTTGTAGGAATGTTTAATTGCTTTTTATAGTTTCAACGTTTAATAGGTCTGCAGACCTAGGGAGGACGATTTGCCTAATGGTGGCGTAGGGCATGCCTTAACCGCGCGCAGTGTCATACCATGGAGGAGGCCTATGACAAAGGACAACCTAACTTACCACCAACCGGTGTCAAAATTGTTCATCAATAAAGATAATATCTTTATTCAGAAAGAAAATAACAATCAAATAACAAATTTAAATTAAAACTAGTATTATAAATACTCATATTTATAGAGTATTTTATATATTTTATAGTATAAAGATAATTATAACAAATTAGATATAAAAACTAGGAAAAATTGTAAAAGTTAGTGAATAAAGGCTATTTTTATGTTATAGTTTCACTGAAATTGTTGTATTTCGGTTATAATTGTAGAATAATTGTAGAGTAAAAACATGCATAACGTTTGAGAATTTTATTTTAAGTGATCAAAACAGACAGCAGAATAAACATCACATACTTCAAATTTTAAATATAAACCATCGTTACATTCCAATACCTACAAGAGAGTATTTAATGCACCTAATAGAAAGCAGGTATAACAGCAGAAATTAAATATTTAGGTACTCACTAAGCCCTATTTTTACTTACATTTAAGGTCTACAGCGTAGTAAAATAATCTCGCCTTAGCAAAGATATGTTTTGCTTTATTTTATTTTTATAATTATTTAAAGCAGAGTTTTTATCATCATCAGCCTAAAATATTACTCCAAAGCTGGACATTAGGCCTCCCCTTATGAGCGTCATAGCGCTCTATCTTCTCTCTATCTCTATCTTCAGCTACATCCAGCATCTGCCTCCAGTCTTTCGCAGATCGTCATCCCAAATAGTCGGAGGGCGTCCTACAATAAGTTTGCATCGCAGTCTCCACTCAAGACCACGTTGATAGTTTTTCTCGAGATATGGCCAGCCCACTGCCACAGAGTTCTTGTTGCATATTCGTAACTGACGACAGTTAAATGCATGCCTGCTCTTTCAGTATCAGCCAGATGACGCAAGAAATATTAAACGAATCACTAGTAATCGATAAAGGACTTTAATGGGGTACGTTGAGGTTCCTCATTTTAGCACGTAGTTGTTGTAAGTAATTTTTAAACATTACATACTTAGTTGAATAACTATTGGAATACGATGATGCCCGCAGTAGTTTTAAGTAAACTGTGTCGTGTCTGTGACAGGGTTGTTTCCTCTACCTACAGCAACGGAAGTTTTGAAGTAGAAGGAGCGCATGTGAATACTGAAGATTAAAACTGTGCCTGATCAATAAAAAAACTTTCAACGCTTCGGAATTTAATGCCCGCTATCAATTTCACCGTTAACCGATAAGCAAATTAATTAATGCAGTATTTCAGCCGTGTGCTATGTTGGGGCTATTTATTTTAGCAAGTTGTATCGTCTCCAGCTTCTCGATGGAGGGGTTTATAGTAGGGGGTCAGGATGCAAAAATTGAAGAGTTTCCTCACTCAGTCTTAGCTAAAATACGTTGCATGGAGGATGACAAATCACAGGCGCACTATTCCTGTGGATCTTCGATTATCAACCAGCAGATCCTGTTGTCGGCTGCTCACTGCCTCCACGGATGCACGTCAGAATCTACCGTCGGACTGTACGTTGGAAACGCTATTGCTGAATCAGAACCCAACCGACTTTCCTTCGGCTTTATCCTCCATCAGCAATACAGCCCAACGACGTTCGAAAACGATATTATGTTGTTAATTTTGAACAAGCCTTTGGATTTGAACAAGAAGGCTCGTCGGGTGGCAATATTGAGACGGCCACCGTATAGTGAACCAGCAGTTGTGGCAGGCTGGGGTCTGACTAATGTGAGTATTGTTATGACTAGGTTGTCTGCCAGAGATCGCTCTTAAGACCTCCAATAGCCATTTATGTCATTACTGTTTAATTTTTTAATTGTATTTTTTTTTAGTTTTAAGTGTGCATTATTTAGATACGGAGTTATGGCGCTCATTAGGAGAAGCCTATGTCCAGCTGTGGACTACTATAGGCTGATGATGATGACGATTACAAGTATTTTCCCTCCATCAAATCTATGAGCTTGATGTGTTGCGCTGCGGGGCAAAGATCTCCTAATTCTCAAACATAAGCTATTTTTATTTTGTCGAATATACAAAAAAGTATGAAGATGTGCGCTGCATCTCTGCCATTTCTTGTTTGATTGACAAAATATGTAAATAATTTGGCCTGTTTTAAAAAGCTATAAACCGACTTCAAATTTCGGTAAATAGTATAGATCTACGTCTCGAACCGTCATATTAAGTGGTTGCTAGAGTGGTTTTTTTTAAGTTTAACTGGATATATAGTTATTCCTCGGGAATAAAATTATACTGGGTTATTGATACATTAGTAACACTACGTGAACTGGAGTTTCTGCCTGTCGCCACAAACACGTTTGTGAAGACGCCAGGTCTTAATTTTCAATCTAAGTATTGGTAATAGGTACTCCTCTTGATTCAATAATCGTTTGAAAAAGAGGTTTTATTTGAAACTTAACTTAAAATCGGTTCTGTCCTGAATCAACAGTTGGTATGGGATTGGAAGATCGGTCTTTTGCAACTCGTGGGGTCCCAGACTAACGTAACCACATACAATATCAGACGTGACTTCTAATTTTTTTTAAGAATGAAGACCTGGCGTCTTCACGAACGTGTACGTGATGATGGGCAGAACCTGTAGTTCACGTAGTGTTTCTAATTTACCTATAACCCTGTATAAATGGGACTACCAAGGGATTATTTTATATACAATAGTGAAAGAATCAACAAAAGCGGACGACTCTGTAAAAAAAAAAATGTGCGTCCACTTGAGAGCCACCTCCGTTTTATCGTCGGGGGAAAATACTTTTGTCCAATATCTTCTGATGATCTAACTGACGGACTGATATTTCTTTTTATTAAACCTTTGACTTTCATGGGGAAAAAATACTTATGTGCTTAGTTATAAGGGCAAAAACGCATTGACTAAAGCTTCATTCTATCCTGCAGGAGGTGGATCGCACAAAGTCGAAAAGCCTCAAAAGCGTTGTGCAGACGGTCTGGAAAAAGAAAGACTGCCAGAACATGTTTCATAATATACAAGGCACCTTCTGTGCCTCCGCAGAGCATGATGAAGGATATGCCTCATTGTAAGTACCATTCTTAAATGATCATCTGATTCAATTAATTCTTCAGCCTCAGGAAAAATATACGACAACTTATCTTATGATTTTTGTTATAGTGCTTACCCGCACTCTGGGCATCTCTAAGAAATGAAATAAGTTCCGAAAAATTTTCAACTAGAGAGAGATTTTCGACGAAAACCGACTGAGACTTCGTGGCTTTGTTGGTTAGAGCACACCCGTAGGTACTAAGAGTGGAAAGAGTGAGAAGTCGAAAATTTTTGGGAGCTTATTTCAACTTATCTTATGTTCATGTACCAAGATTATTAAATTTGTTTAGTTTATGTAGATGTTATAAGAAGTGTAAGTATTACCTATTTATTTATTTTTTCAAGTGCCACCGTCTCTGTTGTTCTTACATGTCCAGTCCAACCCAAGGTTGCATGGAAGAGATCGCTCATAGCGATAAGGCTGCCTTTGTACTTCGTTTTCTCGTAGCATTAATTTCTGTACTGTTTTCTGTGTTTGTGTGGTACAATAAAGTATTATCTATCTATCTATTTATCTAGGATTGACGACCGATGTGGCGCAACGGCGTAGGTTCGTCTTCCACACATGCTTTTACGGGTTCGATTCCCACCATGAACCAAACGTTTGTGCAATCTGCAAATATTTATTACGTGTTCTGGGTATTTTCTATGTAATTATAGCAACAATATCTGTCTATGTAGGTTATCTATTGTATTATACATATACATCAGTACCAGTACCAGTCACAAGCTCCTGCTTAACTTGGGGCTAGATGATGCTGTGTTTATTGTCCAGCTATATTTATATAAAAAGGGACCAAGTATTCCAAGAGACTTCTTAAAATTGTTAAAAAAAATAGGTACTCTAACAAATGAATAAATATTGACAATGTAAATACGGCATGAGAAATAACTATTTGACAAGAAATTTGATCATTGATTCATCATCATCATCCACAACATCACCCACTGCTGAGTATAGGCCTCTAAACTCGTGTGCTCTCTCCCCACTGTCCTGCGCAAAGTAATTCATGATTTGATTTATATTGCTCGTAATCATGATCATTGATTACGAACAACTAACTGCTTCAATACAATACAATACAAATATACTTTATTGAACACCAAATAATTACAAAAAACATATTATACAGAACACAAAAATAATTACAGATAATGTGCTACATTTTTTTACTTTCAGGGGAGACTCGGGTTCAGCCCTCATGGTCCGCGGCTATATTCAAATCGGTATTGTGTCGTACAAACACCCTTCTGTCAGCAAAAAGGTCCTCATTTACACTGATGTCGGATATTTCTACGACTGGATTAAAACAAACACAAAACATATTTACTGCTCTTCTTAAAATGTTATTTTGAAATCTTTTATGCTCAGGGATCAAAATTATATGTGATTATACAAGTTGCCACTACATAATCTTCTATTCCTCTTGAACCAAGGTTATCGCAGAATAATTCCAACACTAAACTGCGATCCCCAACCCGCATGTCCAGCGTGGGGATTTTGGGCATTACAATGACGATACAAAAAAGATGGCGCTCATTACAGCAGTGGACTAATATAGGCTGATGATGATGATGATGAAGGTTATCGACATAGCCCAAAGGATTAGCAAGCTGAAGTGGCAGTGGGCTGGCCATATCTCGAGAAGAACAGACAACCGCTGGGGTAAACGTGTTCTTGAGTGGAGACCGCAACTCGGCAAACGTAGTGTATGACGCCCTTCAACCGGTGGGATGACAATTTGCGAAAGACTGCTGGCAGATGCTGGTTGCGGCAAGCTGAAGACAGGGCGCTATGGCGCTCATTAGGAGAGGCCTATGCCCAGCAGTGGACTAATATAGGCTGATGATGATGATAATGAACCTTCTATTAAAACCTGGACTTATTAAAATGGGTACCTACTTAACAGACATTCAAACATACCTAACTACAAGACTCTGTCAGTCTAAAAGCCTCTGAAATTGCCAAGTCAGATCAGCAGGTTTATTGTAAAAACTCATTTCGAACCTCACTAAGCTGAATCTACAGAGAGTTTTAAGTTTTGTATTATGTAAAACAAAACATAGAATACCATTTTAAGGTGAAGTGGGTTTGCGTTCGAAGTAAGCTCGGCTTACTTCGAACCCACTTCAGTGAACCACTTGAGTGAATTCGAGTACGAATTCGGACTTTTACAGAATGAGTCTACAGATAACAGATAAGTGAAATTAAGCGGCAACCCTACACAGTGACCCGAACAAAAACAGTGAAGCCTGGCGTCACGAGTCGCTCAAAAACTGATTAAAATTTCAATCCGTGCCGAAACTCTTTAACCGTCAAAATGTAGCGTAAAATATAAAATTCGTGCGGTCGATGCACTTGACGACGAGGTAAGAGAGTTGAATTTGGAGCAAGCGAGCAACTTCGTGAGGGTAACGGCGACTTCACATCAATCAAATGCTAGTCTATGAGTACAGCCTATCGAATGCAAAAAAGTTCTTGACTTACCTAATAATTAAGAGTTTATTTTTCTCACAGTATGTCTCAAAGTATGTGCTTATGTGCTAATGTGCCCTATGTGCTTAAACTAGGAAGTGTAAAAGCTATTGATGGGAGAGTAATAAAGTTATGGAGAGTAAATACAAATGTAGGTGAGTACAAATACCTTTGTATTCTCTGGGTAGAGATATGTCTCTACCTGTGTTGCATGGGTGATGGTGGAGTAAACCACAAAAATATTGTACTTGCATAATTAAAAGCCAGTTCGTATGGTGATAAAAAACTCAATGTTCAAATCTCTTGTCAAATAGTTGTTTCTTTTGTTGAATTTACATTGACAAAAGATCTGTTTATTAGTTATTTTATAAGAAAGATGAGGAGCGAACGAACAACCGGCTGTAAGTTTATAGTTGCTATGGACCACATTAGACTGTCGTATTGTCGGTTGGAAAGTGGTTCATTGCCGCGACAATAATAGTTGCTTGTTTGCGCAAACTAACTGTTTTCTATTACAATCGTGGTTTGGGAAATATCTTCTAATTTCAAGAGGTTTTACAAAAAAATACAGGGAGGTCTCTCTTAACCAAATTTTCGCTTCCCCTAATTAATTAAACTGCGAAATGACGAGGCATCGTACCTATATTTAAACAATTGATGCATTAATTTCATACAAAGCAAAATACAAGAGCTGACTCAACGTTTTGATAATATAATTATTCATCTTTGGACTTTGGGACTAAAATAAATTGGAATTCTAATAACAGGTTGTAACTGCAAACATGGCGCCTAGAAACAGCTGATGCATGCTGATGCAAAGAGCGCAGGTTGTGCTCATAAAACATGTAAATTTTTTAACTACGTACTAGGTACGTAGTTGAAATAATTCATGACTAGACCTAGACCCTCATGCCCAGCGCGGATTGTGGACCCCAAGAGATAAAAAAATCACAGGGTGGCTTGCGTCCGGCAGTGGACCATCATAGTCTGTTGAGGAGACCCTCCGAATACTCAAACATCTCAGATTTAAGCGCGTCTCAAGTGACGAATTTTTGACAGATTTTCATTGAAACTGTCATAAAATCGCAACTTGAGACGTTCTTATATCAGAATTGCGTTTGAGTATTCGGGGGCTAGATGCTAAAAACATGACTTGATACAGAAATCAGGCGAACGTGGTCTACCTTTAGTTGTGTATGAAATACAACCCACAGGATAGACTGATTTTTAACACCATAAAAATTAATGCTGTCCTTTCGGATTTCACACATTTTGGTGGTAAGGCATCTGATACACGGAGCCATATTAATATGGGTGGTTTAACACTTTTATTGCCCACGACGCCGCATGTAGCTCTTGACGCTCGAGTACCTAGCTGCAGCGGCACGCCTCTTCTAATCGCATCGCAAAGGCTGTGAGTGCGTTAACCAAATCCCCAAGCGACTTTTTTTTAATTTAAATACTTTACCGTATATTTTTGTATCAGGAGACCCGTTACCATTTCCCTCAAACTAATTTAATTACTCACAGTTTTTCTTAGTATATGGTTAGGTAGTAACTGTAGCACCGGGATAAGTAATTTGTCCAAACGTGTCAAACGCAAAATAAAAGAACAAAAATCCGTTAATTGCCCAAAGCGTGGTTCCCACGGAAAAGGGCGAAGACACATGAAGCACTGAGACTTGTATATCTTATGTACCGAAGACCGACCCAAAGAACCTTAGTAACTTTATAAAAATATACTACTAACCTCCGATTATAACCTAAGATAGTTTAGGTTAACAAAGACATTTATAGATGAAAACTTAACAAGAACTTGTCTAAGTGCTTATTTTGTAAGTCTAAAGAAATAAGGTTATTGATTTTTTTTTAACTGATAACAATATCAGAAAATAACAAGGTTACATCACGACTATCACTAAAAAAATAAACACAAACTTCAAAAACGCATAAGCTCATATTAGGAGCGAGAAATGTTTAAATTTGAATTCGAAAATGAACGACAAATCAATTAAATGATGAATGTAAGCTATTTTACTGATTGTAAACGGGTTAACTACGAACCTTATTTATGTTGGAAGTACACCAACGTTTCATCCCGGTTCATCAAGGATCGACTTCAGGGTGAGTGCGGTTCTAGTCTTAGTCCTCTAATCCATATTCCATTTCGTCCTATATTCCATAGTCCTTTTCTTCCTTCATTTACTTACCCAAGCACGCATGTGTGTCTAAGTCCTTAGAATACCAAGAAGAGATTCCAGAGAGAGTTCAGCCTTGGACATTTGGTGATTGAGTGGAATTTTTATTTAGTGCACTACAGTGAAATTTATGGTGGGAAAACGGCAGAGGGCAATATTTGTATAATGAAATGCCGTTAGACGAAAAAAAAAAATTGTTGGCCGTTCTTCATCTTCCCATTTTTTAGACGACTTGAAGAAAGGCTCATCCAGAGCCAAAACCTATCATCGAGTTCCATTCTGCACAACCAGTTGGTCGGTATAGTTGGTCAGAGTGGAAGGACAGATCGAATTGTCAACCGACGAAAAACAATAGAGGAGGAGTTTTTATGTTCGTCTGTGTGTTTTATATAGTTATGTTTGTCAATTTCTTTGTTAATTATGAACCGATTTGGTGAAAGAATGATGTCTCATAATTTTTTTATATTCGAAGCTTATGTATTTGTCTAAAAAGCAGTGAAAGGAATTGGAAGTCGGTTTTAGTTCACCAAAATAATGAAATCATTTTGTTTAGAGATCCATTGGAAAGCCAGATTCGACTCTTCGGTATTAGAAACTTGGTTGAAACTGTTCTATAAAAGTCGCCTAATTTGTACAAGTAACTTAAAATCGATGCAAATACCCAAGCTACCATGAGAGTAAACACCATTAAAAAGCTATTGGTCTGAAGAACGTACTTATTCCTTCCTATGAAGGTACCGGCCGCAATCTGAATCAAAATTCCTGTACACTGGATGACCACGGACGCGGACATTTTTTTAAATTCTTGTTCGATCATTACCACCACTTCTAAATCACAACTAATATTATAAATGGGAAAATGTGTTTGTTTGTTTGTTCTTCCTTCACGTCTTGACTAAGCAACCAATCGACTTGATTTTTGGCATAGAGTTAGTTGAAAGGATGGATAGTAACATACTTTTTATCCCATTAATCAGCTTGTACGTATATAAAACCGTTACGATAACCCAAGCTCAAATGATTTTAATTTATTTTATATTAGTTATACTTTATATATTTTTTTATTGTTTTTTTTTACTTTTTTTTTGTTTGTTCAACGTGGCAATGCTGCCAGCATTCTGGGCACTCTGCCTTCTGGTGACGGCTTAGATTTTTAGTAAATCGATGTAAGTGTAAATATTAGTTGTAATTATTTTTTGCTGTTAAATAAATATATTTGTTATACTAAGAATTACCTACCTTTAGACTATACATATATATCTATATTAATAAGACGAATGCAGATTTGATACCTATATTTATCTTTTGATGTAGGTATAGGTATATTATATTTGATATGTTCATGTAATATTAACAAAATAAGCCTAGGTGGGACATGGCAAATAGAAACATTTATAAATGAAAATAAAAAAAACCATTCATGTATCCGCGTGGCAGCAGACTACTCCTTCTATTAGATTGGGGGGTCTAGGTGTCCGTGAAAATTCTAGTGTTTCACTCCCAGCTTTTTTGTCTTCACTTCATCGTACAAAGGATCTTTTTCATAAAATTTTGGCTAAATGATCACAAAACTAATCTGCCCAAAGTCCTCTCTTCTGAGAGACTGGGATGAGCCGCTATGTATGTTGGTACGGAAAAATCTTATGAATATACGTCTACCAGCTCATCAGAACGTCTACTCGCCGTTTCCGAGTTCCGACGTTTGGATGTTTTGCCTTCCAAAATTAGGCTGGTATTGATATCGATTAGTTGAGCTACGTGTAGATTGTTTGCAACAGTCTGCAGTTAGCTCAATGTAAATACTAGTTTTAATTTAGTTCTATTATTTGTTTGTAATTTACTTTGTGAACAGAGACAAATATGTTAAAGAGGAAAGATTTGTTTGTTTGTTTAAATTGAATATGCTCGGAAACTACTGGGCCGATTTGAAAGTTTTTTACCATTCGAATGCTACATTATCCCTGATGAACATAGGCTTTAGAATATACCCGTGCGAAGCCGGGGCGGACGCTAGTTGTTAATAAAGATATTAATAATAAAATTATTAATTATATGAAATAAACGCGAAAATAGAAGGCAAGCTAGCTTCTGCTCGTTGATTTGCACGCGTTTCTCTGAGATTTTTTTATATTCATAACTGTTGTTGTAATTTTATGAAGTCTCTTATGGTCTTCTCCAGGATAGGCCTACACTTTGGACTACTAAATTGCCAACAGAATGCCGCGTTTTTCCTGAAAAACTTTTTTTATTTCGATTATAATCCTGCCATATTTCAGTTTTTTTTTTAATTTATAATGAAACTAAAAATGCATTATTTAGAACCCAAGCTAAGCAGAGCTTTTTCAATCCATTCTTTGGTGTAGAGATTGAGGTCTAAGAAACCTCTACTTTTGCCCCAGTAAACCTCATGATGAATTACATATTTGACAGCCCTTTAAAATAAAATTGAAGTAAACCTATATATAAAGCCACAACACCATCATTCAATGGCGCTATATTCCACACCTCTCGGAAAACGCGGTATCGAATAATTGTTATCGCATTTCACGTTTTCTTAGGCGTAAGTACACATAAGAAAACGTGAAATATATAACTACAATATCAACTGTTATCGCTATGCGGGCGCCATGACGTGGCAACGCAAGCGCACCTTTCGGGACTTTTGGTATTTTTCATTTGAAATTTGGGTACATTGACACTCATTTCTAAGAATAGATTGCATGCCAGCATACGGAAATTTGTTAGGTATCTGATACGGATTGATGAAAATATGTGCGACTGGATTTGATGTTTATTTGAAATCAATTCTTTTGCCATCCTTTTTCATATATGATATAGGCAGATGCAGACACCTATCTTGTTTTTGTATCATTTCTGACGTTAGAAAGCGCACGAATCAGGATAGATTACGTGGAATGATAATGATAAAAATGAAGAAACACTTAAAGATATTTATGAGTCAGGCATTTTTGAGAAATGAAATAAGTAGGAAATATTGGATATAAAGAATTTGAACGTCGGCAATCGGTAGTTAGGGCAGGCCTATGTCCAGCAATGGACTAATAGGCTGATGATGATGATGAATCGGTAGTTGCTTTAGATAAGATAATGATGGAAAGGACAAACACAAACGCCCATTCAAAGTTTGCTGACGGTATGAAGGAGATTACATCCGTTGAAATCACGATAGGATTTAATTACCAAGCTATTGCCCGCGCGTTATCATATCAGCCGATAAGAGTGAATACCGTGCCAGTAAGTTTACAAATAACACAGGAACCTACTTGTAAATAAATTACGACGAAACCGAATCATTGTTTAAAAAAAAAGACAAAACCAGCCTCGGATATCCACCGCCATTGTTTGTGTTTACAAGTACCTCCGACAATTAGTAGAGCAATCGCTTTCCGATCCAGCGCATTCAGCAGGTGACAGAGCGTCACCTGAATCGACGATTTCTTTGTGTTTGTTATCGGTAACTGAATTTGCATTTCGAATGTCTTAACCTAATTGTTTACTTGAGTTACGAGAACGCGGTTCATCGTGCGCGTGTCGTTAATCATCGGAGGACGTTGCGCGTGCGTCAGGTGTCGCGGCCAGGACCGAGCGGGCCGCGGTCCCCCGGGACCGGGACTCCGGCCGGTGGTGAACATTCGCGGCACGTCTTTTGTTGGCGGTTGTTTTGGAGCACCATCCGGTTCCTGGTGGAGCGAGGAGGGGAGGGGACAGGTGGGCGCAGGTAGCGCGCGCGGCCCCGCTCCGTCAGTCCACCTCGGCGCGTCCGACTGCGCGAGCGCCTCGCCCGTGCTCACAAATATCAATATGGAAATGGCCAGTCATTCCGCGACAGGTGCGCGCCTGCGCCCCCGTGCACGTGTGCTGTTAGTGAGTGCTGGCGCTGCTTCTCCTCTGCATACCAACACGGCATTCGGTGAGTCCACAACATTTTTGTAGAGAAACTCTCTCACGAGCCTCGGAGCGTTTCGTCGAGTTTTTGCCGGTTCTTTAACAGCGTTGGTCGGCGCGCATCTGCCGTTCCGTTCCAATGCAGCTGCCGTCGAATGAATAGGTACGGGTACGGACGACGACGGTTATTTTATTTGATTGTGTCGTAATCTAAGATTTGCCCTTTGGACGTGCCCTTCTTGAGGAAGTGGAGGCCCGCTCAGCACAATTAGCGTGGTCGCGTTGCTCAGGCGGTTCACACGGTCGCAGTTTCGCATGTTGCTGCGACTGAGTAAATATTAGTTCGATAAGGTTGGCGACTGCGTGCGTGTACGTTCTCCTGTTATCGATTCCACACATGCGTCAACTTCGATAGTTATCTTTAACGGATCTGGGTCATTGTTCTTTTATATTTCGTTTTTTTTTACATTTTCAACGAGTTTTACTTTACGGTAGGTACGGATTAATATTTCCTTATCATAAAAACTCAATAAATATGAAATTACTTGGCTGTACTGTTCGACACTTTTATTACTCTATCGAGTGTGAAAATATAGTTGCACTAATATTTGTTAACACTGAGTAAAACGTGAAAGAGACAAGTATTTTCTGAATAATTCACGACCACGTTTTAGAATAACTTTATCTTTTCCCATGAATTCTATGAATAACAATTATGACTCCTAAAATTCGTTATTCATGTTTAGGAATCGATTCTGAACCGTAACCAATCGATTCTAACATAGAAGAACGAATTGACGAAGTTCCTTAAAGTTTTAAGTCGTTAACAACACGTGAACTGTTTTGAAACTAGAATATGAAATTGCATAGTCAGATATGATAGCGTTTTCGGTAAGAATATAGTCTTGACAGAGGAAACCGAATCATTTTTGTAAATTCTAAAATAAACCAACCTGATAAAAGAATAGGTACTAACGCTACTAAACGATCATAGTCTGGGTAGAATCAACTGCCTCTATTGTCTGTTTTTTTCCCAGCGGACTCGCTCTGTCGCGTTTCATTGTACCTAGCGTAAAGGTACGTGTTTTGAACGAAGGTAATTTCATGACTACATCTGCTTCAATTGAAAATTTAAGCTATTTGTGTATATCTCTCGACTTGAATATAACATCTTGATGCTTACAAATCTGAAGTACTTACCACTTTTTATGTAAGACCACATACATAGCGCTCGTAAAGCGAGTCCTTTTACATCTTTAAATATGATTTATATAGCCTTAGACACTTTTAACACATGCTTGTAACTCCTCTTAAGGCCACTTCAGGCATTTGTATATTAGCTTATCTTCCGTTCTTTCATCTACTGGTTGAATAGGCTTTCTTGTGTTATCTTCATTTTTCTTCATCTGATGCAATTTTTGAGGATCTATTTAATACAATTAACTATAATCAATTAGGACGTCATTTTGTAAGCCTGCCCTAACACCACAGAGCAGATACAGAGCCCAACACTAATTCGCTAAATTGATGCCATTGTCAATTTTATATCAAGCTTATAATTTTTTTAAATCGAGTCGGTTATTATATGGAGTGGTGATCCAGTTGCTTATCTGGCCAAACTGTTTTATCACATGCGTCACCTACTGGCGATGCAATGTCTGATAATTTTCATAGATTTATTTAAAAAGATTACCTAAATTAAAAGTAGTACTTTCTTTATAGTGCACGTTGTTTTTTCATATGTTTGTTAAATCTGTTCACAACTTCTTTGACGAACGATTCACGCTATTTAGAGTCATTATTATTTCGAGTCGTTTTGACGAGTAGAGCCAGGTTCTCCCTGTCTTTAAATTTTATGTAACGTATTGTAAAAAATGTGTATTTACTCATACAAATTTGTCATGTTTTACATTGTAAATTTTAAATACGTTATGTCTTTATAAACACTACTACTGTAACTATGATATCCTCAAATCTGTTGACCTTGTCAAACATGAATATCTTATTTTAAACTTGAGGTTTTCCAATGGCAAGGTCAATGCCTTTATTTGGCTACACTTCGTAGTTTTAGCTACCAGCATCTACCTATAACAGCTACCTAAAACTGATTGTGACTGGTAAGTAACATGTGTCTTTCTGTAAATTTTAAACTAACATATATATTTTTTCTTCAAGCCACTTTGTCCATATTGTTGTAAACCAGCGAGTAATTATAGTTTTATAGTGATGAGCAACTATTTATAGCCTTTCGTCATCATCAGATGATGGAGAGGTTTCTAATGGAACGAAGGAGGCTATTTAGTTTGTGAACCCGTCACGCGCCGCGCCGTCCCCGTCCGGAACGAATCGTTCGAGATAAGCATTGACTATGGACACTTCTCTAGGGTTGCTAATGTTGCTACACTGCTCCTTGAATTAACTTCATCAAACGGACGATGTTCGCTATTGATGCTAATATCACTGTTATGGAAGTGTGTCACTATGTGCGTTTGTGCACTAATACCGCCAAAACTATTAAATTCATCGAGCTGTAATTTTGCTTGGATGTAATTATAGTTTTGAATTTTGTACCTGTTACCTAAAAAGAAGTGCTGAAAATGTGGGCAGAAGCACATTACCATATTAATGGCAAACAATACCTTCCATAGATTATTGTGACTGTATGAAATTACTGTAGTAAATTTGAAATTTTGCTAAAAAGCGTTAAGGACGTTGCTGAAATCAATTTATCTATGTGCAAAGAAACTTATCTTTTACTTACAAGATATATGCAAGATATCTACCAATCGTAGGTATACAATCATGACGTAATGTAAAAATTGTCTGCCTATCACAATAAGAACAAGGAAAACGTTTTGTGGATTGTCGTGGCGATATCACACAGCAACAATTCCTAAACAATATAGTGATAACAATATAAGAATGACAAGGTAGGTCGAGTATACTTGCCTGCTACGCCTAACTATAGGTTTGTTTTTTAGGGAAACATACAAATATATAAAGTTTTACTTTTTATAGTGCGTTAGCCCTCGCACTCGCGTTATTTAATTTCTTATACAAATATATACCCAAAATATATTTTATACATCAATGTAATTTGTTTGTTTTAACCAACGAACACGACAATACAACAGCGTTTCCTATAAATAATTATTGAACAGAAACAAGACAGAAAAACAAAACCATAGAAACAAACTTTGTCGAACAAAGAGATATATGTAGATGATGACAAAAGAGTGAGTGAGCCAACCCTAAAAACCGTGAAAAAGTAATCGTGGTCCGCGACAAATCAAACAGTACGGTGTGATGACTTGACGATCTCATCGCTTCAACCCAGAGTTGATTGAACTTGAGAAAAAACTACTGCACTCTACCAAATCATAGGAATAAATCAAAGACCACTCATAAAGAAAATTGAACTGAGGAAGAGGCGGTCCCGGCCTCGAAACCTTTCGATACAAATGACTCAAGCGCACTGTCAGTAGGTAAAGCCTTCAAACCAGCTCACGCCATTGATAAATGCCGACAAAAAATACCAATTACAACAATTGAATAAAACCCCTCGATGTTTTCGACACGCATCAAACAGTCATTAGCTAGATTTGGAGCAATTAATTAATTTAATCTACGGCATTTCGTGTGTTCTGGCATTGTTGGAATTATGACGAATCTAGACTGTTCTTTAGAAGCCGGGGCATGAAATTGTGTGCACGAGGCGTATCGGCAATTTGCGTCAGTTTTTTTTATCACAGTCACGACAAGCCGGATTCCTCGTGGAGCAGCCAATCGTGGGCTAGAGACGATGTAATTGGGAGAAACTACGCCACAAATGCTTTAGATTCGTTTTCGTCCAGTTGATGAAGACCTCTGAAATATCACCTATTTACCCCTCATTGTGATAATCGACCTAGCTGGAGGGATCTGGTTACGTTTGCTGCTCTGTAATGACACAGTCTTATTCTGGTCGGTTGCAACAGCGTGTAACTGTTTCGGCCCTTTTGTCCGGTGATGATTGTTGAGTAATGCTATACGCACAATGCATTGCTTTTGCATATAATTTTTATTTGTTTGAGTGATTTGTTTCGTTGATAATAAGGTCAATAAATTATAGCGTATTACGAGTATGTTCCCAAATCTTGACTGATGAATCAATTGTTCACTCTATAAGCCAAATGAATTTAAAGTTAATCAGTAAACACAACCTTTTGAGAAAAGTAAATCATCTCTTTCCCTCTAGGCTTCCTTACCCTGATGTTTTGCTTCCCTGCCTTCTATTTTCACCCAAAACAATCTATCATGCCTTTGCATAAAATAGATCCCATAAACAACGAAGTTCTTGTATTAGCATCCTTTAATTGCTTTAAGAATTGGCTCCAGCAGCCGTAAATAGCAAGCGCAGGCTTTCACTAATTTATCACGGTTCGATATCGATACAATGAAATAGGGTATCGACTATGTTATCTTTTTCGATCGACTTCCATTGAAAAGGGTTTGGTAATGTTTGTTCGTTTTTTAGTTACTTGTTTATTTATTTGTTAATAGACGAACAGCCAGTGCCTGATGTGTCTCCAATTTCCATCAACTACTAACTCACCTACTAAGTAACGTAATTTTTGGTTTGATTGAAACCTTTAGGTTGTTTAAGTATTTATACATGCTGAGTAGGCAAACCAAAAAGTATCAAATATCATCAGCAACATGAGAGCATTTGTTCAGGTAGGTAAGTATCATGCAGCCAACTGATGTCATGGCCACAGAGCAATATGGCGTTCACAGAGTCCAGCTTTTTCGTAAAATTAAGGACGCAACTTGACACAGTAAATTTTGAACATATTTTTAGGGCATTTTATTTGAAGAAAAATATTGTATTTCATTAAGTGGTTAATTAGCACTATAGCATTATTATAAGCACACTTTTCAAAAATGGGTGTAATATTATTATCTATTTAGTACCACATAATTAATTGTTACCGTCATCATGCTTTATACCCGTAAGGAGGTTACGATTCTCCTTGCAATATTGCTTGAGGTTCTTTCGTTCCAAAATCAAATTGGAAAGTGTCAATGCTCCAATATCAATATGTCTAGTACAGATAAGCCAAGGAATTTATAATGTACAGATAGGAACAATCTTCAATTTATTTCAATTCAAACCGATTACTTATTGCACCGACTTACATAGTGTGGCCAAAATAAATGTCATTGGTGTGGGCACAGAAATCGAAATAATAAGGCACTATTTAGATTTCTGTGGTGGTGGGTATCATAGTGATGTTATAACTATAAACCGCAATGGAAACTAGCGGAGGCTATAAGGATAATTAGGGGAAGCGGTTGTAGAGGTTGTTGAACTCCTGCGAAGCCTCCGTCCGTCACTTGTCGCCCGTACGAAGCTGCTTGGTTTTGATTATCTCTATCAATTTGATAAATGCATCTTTTTTGTAAAAATATGTTAACTACAGGCAATAGATTGTTATAACAATAACTTCCTGTTTTTTCTCATTATGACCAATGACAACAAAGGAATACCAAGAACTATCTGCTATTGCTAGAAATAGAGAAGATCATAACATAAGTTATAATTTTTTAGTTGCTTTTTCTAATAATTATAACTTATAGAACAATATCATTTGGCACTAAGTATCATACGAGGTAATCAAATAATTATTGAGCCTAATGCTTTGAGTTAAAGGTCATTTTTAAGTGACAAGCCTATTTCAGACCGATCTGACAATAGCTCAATAAAAACGTCAATTCCGATGTAGTAATTCTGTTTGATTATGACTGTACGGTGTTTAATTAGGCAATTATTAGATTATCATCTATTGTAGCTTCAATTAGAATATCTGCAAGCCGTGAGAACTTTACAGTTCAAATTCTAGAGAAATAAAATGTGAAAAGAATAAAGAATGACATTCCATGTTTCACGATCCGGGTCGTTGCTCTCATGCTTTAGGCAAGTTAGAAGATTTTTAAAATTGACTTTTAAGTTTACTTATACAAAACAATGTTTTAAATATTAAAACAGGGTTGTTCTGCGAGTTGAATAAGTTAGGTTAAATAATAGTTTGATGCTTTTGGCAATGGTGCTGAAATTGTTGGCATAATTAATTATTTTGGTCATCAGCACTGCTCCAACTTCACATTTGGTTAGGTAGGTGCATTCACAGTACAACAAAACCATGCACAATACCTACCTAATATTTTTAAGCGACTCATCTGTACTGCGCTGCAACATGACTTTTCTATGACAGACTCAACACAGACTTAGGATTAAAAACTTTTTGTCACTTCTCTTTCCGCTCTGCTGGCCGAAAGCTATAAATTGTCTATGGTTCGTGTGCTTATAATGACAGAAAATGTCAGCGTCCTCAGGCGCTGGGTAATGAATATTTAATTGCATGGAAACATTTTGAGAGTCGGTACAAATCCTCCTATGTCTAGCATTGTTGTTCAAATTGCTAACGATTATGAATAATGTGCCTTTAAATGTGAGTCTGAAACTACATTTCTTACTAAACTCGCTTTGAGACTAAAAAAATCTTCATTTTACATTAAGTACTTTATTATTTTATTTCAGAGTAAGTTTTTAGAGCAGTTCTGTTTGCAATTTAGATTTATATTTGTTTCAACAATTGGCTTCTACATCACTAACCCCTGAATACTCAAACGCATCTCAGGTTTAAGTACGTCTCAAGAGACGACTTTTTTGACACATTTTCATTCAAATATGTCAAAAAACAGCTCAAGTAGGTACTTGAGACGAGCTTAAATCTGAGATGCTTTTGAGTATTCGGGGGTTAGGCCCTTATTATGAAAGCTTGCTCAGTCATAGATCTATGTTTGAGTGACGTTTATGCCATAGAAAAGCTTTACTCAAGCATGATGACTGAGAAAGCTTTTATGTTACGGGCCTAAAGAATTTTGAAACCCTTAATTTGTCACTAATTGTTGGTACTAAGTCTACCTCAGTAGCGCGGCGGGCGAAGTCCGCCTGCGACGCAGGAGGTTGCGGGTTCGATTCCAGCCTCGGAACAAATAATGTACGATCTGTAGATATTCATTCAGGGTGTGCATAGTGTTTTCTATGTATATTCGAAAAATATCTATTCTAGATATACTAGGTAGTTATCTTGTACCCATAATACAAACTCTGCTTAGCTTGGGGTACGTAGATAATGTTATTATGTTCTTGAGGCTAGATAAAGATATATGAATTATCCATGTTTTTTTTTCAATATTACCTACAAACAAGGTACATACAGTTACTATCAAAATCATCATGCTGCACTTTATTACTGTCATTGAACATATTATGTCTTAACAGTAAATAACTTCTCAGATGCCATTACATATTAGTTAGGTTGTAAAATTGAATACCAACAGCTTAGCAAGCACATAAATAAATTGTATGGCGAAATGGTGTGTAAACTTTAATTTTGTCACGTATGTTGTAAAGCAATTTCTAAAGCTATAGAGTATAGTCACTGTCATTCTGATAACGGTGCTTGGATAATCCTGCAACACCTTCCTACTCGTTCACTCTTGGCAAAGTTGACCATCGAACTACCTGACCAGCGCAGTGAACGGCCAGAACGGCTGAGTCTGTTTTCCCGCTTGAGTACAATCTCGGAGTCTTTAAATCCAGATTGATTAGGTTCCATCTGGGAAAGCGACCTCCATCTTAGTTCACATTTTCATTGACTTTAGTAGAATGTTGGCGTGAATATTCAAACTTTTTCAAATATATAAGGTTCTGATGAAAGGCTGTTTTTGTAATAAGCCACCATCTGTCCTTGTTGGATGGTTATGGGATCATGGTGGGCTGTAACACAGAGGTGGTAGGCTCAAAAGTATTTTTTCTTCTGTTGGAGAGTGACAATGGACTTTTATAAACTTAACAAAGACCCCATTCTACCTTGAACTACGAGGTGCTCCATCAAATCTTCATTGCGTGCTATGTGCCCGAAGATCTTTGGTATATTCCTGTTAAAGCATCCAGTTTTCTTCAATGTCCTGTTATTTCAGTTCTTACTAATCTGGTCATAAAGAAGGCACTAAAAACAAATTAAATGAGTTACTTTGTAACCAAAACATGGTATTTTCATAGAATTCCCTCGGTTCAGCGACTGCGCAACCTGTTTGAGTCAACTGAAGTGTTGTATTCGTGAGAGCGCTCACTTCCGCCCTGGATTGGTGTGAACCGTAAATTAGAGCGCTTTCAATGAACGGAAAATAAAAATAAACTGTTGAAACGATGCAAATTTTATGGGAATTAAAAAAGAAAATTTTTTGTTGGAATATTTTTTTATCGTATTTGTTTGGTTTTGCAATTTTACTGAATTAGGTAAGTACTTATAAAATTTTGGGCTCTTCAAGTGATTTTCATATATTTTTATTCGAATAATTTTCATGGGACGTTTTAAAAAATCTTAGCAAAAAGATTTTTTAAAATGTACCTAAATAAATGTGCAAAGGTACAAGAACTATTTTATTTAAATACAATTATAATATGTATATTAAACTACCAAATTGACATCACAGACATTGCCAATTTTGAACATTTTAAACTTACATATAATTACAGATTTCTTTGAAAGTCATGCATAGTATGAATTTATTTGTACTTTTTACGAAATAGAATACTATTGTTTTTAAATTATGTGAATTATTATGAATGAAATATCATTACATTACATATTATTGATGAAACTGTTTATATACATATGTAACTTTTTTTTAATATGACTAAGAATCTTGCTCAACTTGTACAACATGATTAGTCTTGTATAATTTTCAGTGTTATAATAGTGAATGAATACAAATACAAAATACGAAAACCAAAAATAAATTCAGAAAACCCTATGCGAAAAGAAATTATTTGGAAATTCCGTTGTAAATGAATGAATTGAAAAATAACTAAACTACCAATTGACATCACACTAAAGTTGAAAATTTGAAAGGTTGATAATAAAGCAGCGCCCTTCAGAAATTTCGATTTTAAAGAAAATTTACTACCAGAAAACAATATGTCTTAATTTTAAACAGAGCATCACCCTGTTAGGTCCGCTATAGTGGTTGCAAAGCATAAACCGTGCTGCTTGCTAACCGTTTCACACAGATAATAATTTACCGATATTACGAGATTTTCAAAGAGCTGATACAAAATGAATACAGAATATTACTGTAATACACAACTGTGTGTGTATATTTCACAACTGTGTATATTACACAACTGTGATAGGATGAGAAACCTAAAAGAAATGCTCTACATTTTTTTGATCAAGAATTGTCCTTCGTTTGACCACTATCTCACCTAATAGTAAGTGACGATGTAGCCGACGATGTATCATGATTCATAACCTTCATGACTCAATAAGGTCCAGAAGACACTAATTCACTCTTGTCTTGAAAAGACCCAGCTGGCCTGAAAAACAGAAGACGGCAGCGAGTTAGTTCCAAAGTTTAACGGTTATTTGCTAAGTAAAAGGTTTCTTTCTGCTAGAAGAGAATGGGTCATGTCTTCCATAGTATAAGCTCTGGATCGTGAATCTTTCTAATTTTAAAAGAGATTTTATGAATAACATCCCTAACAGTTTTCTTTGATATAAAACGAAGTTTCTGCGTCTGTTTTCTAGGTAGATGACTAAAAATTTCTTGACAAATTTGATGAAATCGTTGTCGTAGATCCACAATTATTATATTATTAAAATACTATGGGTAAGATTATGAAGGAAAATTAAATCCTATTTAGTTTTTACACTATTGAGTACTTAGCTAAGCAATATTTATAAATATGTATGTTCTTGACATGTAAGTAAATTTTCTTTAAATAAAAAAAATAAAAAAAGAGTTTAAATCCTTTTTTTTAATCCTTTATTTCCTTCTGGGAAAGCGTGCTCCACCTTGGGCTACATCTTCACATTCTTACGTGAGATGGTGGTCAAACGCTTTACCATTTTTAATAAAAAAATGTTAGTATGAGTTTTAATTAACATTAAAATGTAGAACATTTTTAGTTTCCGAGAATTCCTCAGTAATAGTCCTAAAGAATGTCTTCGGAAGGATTCCTCAAACAAAAGAAAGCCCAATTACCGTGCCTGTTGTTGTTGGGACACGAATAAAATTAATACTCTTCCCAGGGCTCGTGAGAAAGATTCTATCCATTCAGTGCAAAAACTGAGTGCGTTCGGAAGCAAGAGGTCACACGAGAAATTGCACCTTTTAATTTATGTAGTTAATGAAACAGAAGACGTAAGACGTAAAAATTTCAAAGGTAATTTTTAGAGATTTCTTCTTGTGCGAAGAATTTTGTTTTCCCAAAAGACTTTCATTTAAAACTAACGTTTTCCATAAAATAATTTGTCATGTGGGCTTGATTATTTAATATTACAAGTTTTAATGTAATTACCGAAATTCAACATCAGATAGGACAAAATAATAATACTTATTAGATACTTCAAGTTGGTAAAGTATTCAGGTGTCTCAAAAATCTGCGTTGTTTAATTAAAAAAAAATTGGCTTTAGATAAATAAGGCTTTTACGAGTATAGTGCTATTTTTATCTAAGAGTTTTATAAACATCGCATTTAATGTAAATAATCGCAGGCGCATATTTACAGTTAATGCCTTGGATGAGTCCTTAGTGTCCCGTGGTTTAAATATAATCTATTTTAATATGCCTTGGCAAATAAATGATGTCATTTTCTAAATTAAATGACAACCACACCTGACACCCTCCATAAGCCGCTCTTTAAAATTAAAGCCCAAGCGGGAGGCTATAGACAGGTTGATTCGTGATTTTTTAAAGTGCAGTGCACAATTTAATAGCTAAATCTCCAGAATTGTAGAAGAATTAGATTTCGTAAAATTTTGACAATAATAAACTTATCAACATAGGTCGCTTTGAAATAAACCTAGTCGCAATATCTATAGCTAATGAAGCACGGATTTGTTAAGCAAAACGCATTGTTAGCATAAGTTATTTATTGGAATAGTAGAATTTCCTGCAAATGTTGGCGACTCAAACGTTATCTACAGGTTGGTAATGTAGGCTTTTGAAAGCATGAGATATGGTAATTTGAGATAGCGCATGCTAAGTACAATGCACAGCCAATTTAACAATACATTACTAACAATTGCTAGTTATAGTTATAGATAGCTTTGTCGCATTGTGCTATAAACTTGCTTTAAATTCAAACACTTGGATTGTGGGCCTGAAAAGCGGGTTAACGTGGAATTAACTCAAAAACATAAACGGTATTTTATTAATGATTTGTAAAATAAAAGCAGATACATAATTTGATTGTTTAAGTAAACTAAAAACAGATTTTGAATCCCTTAGTTTAAACTGTTTTAAAGTTTTCTTGGATAAATACTAATACCTCAGGAATATATTTTTATGGGACCACATCGTAATCATCTACACTAATATTATAAAGACAAAAAAAAAATTATTTTTTGTATGTAATGAATAAACATAAAAACTACTGGACCGATTTCAAAAATTCTTTTACCATTAGAAAGCTTATTTTTTAGGGAGTGACATAGGTTATGTTTTATCGCAGAATTCCCACGGGAACGGGAACTAAGTGGGTGAAAACGCGAGGCGCGATTTGGATAATTATTTTGAAGTTGTATATAAGACTGGCGCTCATTAGGGGAGGCCTATGTCCAGCGGTGGACTTATATAGGCTGATGATGATGATGATAGAAGACTAGCAAGTCTTCCATAAATAACGGATAAATCAAGCAGCCCAACATAGAACCTTCTCCTTTTTAAATTATTTTTAAATCTGATAAACATAGATTTATTTAATCTGAGTAATAGAGAAATAAAAACGCTATACATCAAAAAAACTGTATTACAGGTTGCCTAAAGCAATTAACCCCCGAATACTCAAATGCAACTCGCATATAAGCTCGTCTCAAGTATCTGTTTCTAGTCAGTTTTCAATGAAAATGTGTTAAAAATTCGTCACTTGAGACGAGATTAATTCTATGATTTGTTTGAGTATTCGGGGGATAGACTTCACAATCTTCAATAGAACTAAGCCCAACAAGCCAATAGAGATTTAACCAATACTTAGACGTCATTACATAGAACTAAAATTTATCGGCCCATTATCTAGAAGCGCCGGGGGCAGTGCGAGGCGCCTATTGTTGCGTTAGCGCACTCAACACTCATTTTACACTAAGATGTACGATATCGGTTTGTATACATTTTTTTTATTTATTATTAAAATAATTTTGCGTATTGAAAAAAATATTAACCGACTTACAGACAGAGGCATACAAAAGAGATGTTAGTACCAAATGGGATTTATCTCTTCGAAGGCCTTTTTGTGAAAAGGGTAGGCATAGAATTTCGCGTTTATAGAAGCGAGACAGAGTAGACCGCGTTTGCAAAAATCAAGATTTCTTCTAATTGAAAGAGTACGGTTCAAGTAATCAAAGTTTTGTTGCGACCCTGCCTTTGCTTTATTTTTCAATATGAAAATCAAGTGAGTAAGTCATATTGTTTGGAAGAAAAAGACAAATATGAATCAAAATTGAGATGTAATTTAGGTGTTGGAGTATAAGAATCCTAGATTTCATATTGGAACAGCAGTAGGATCTCAAAAGATCATGAAAATGTTGATTTTTTCGAAAGACCAGCCTTTTCAAAATCATCAGTCCAGGATCGGTCGTCCTTTGTTTTTGACGATCCGCCATCCGTCAACATAATTATAACTCTTATTTACGCACGTTGCCATGGAAACCAATAAACCAGTGAGTAGTAGCAGCTTGCGTTTTCACTCAACTTCATTACATAGACACAAAAATGAATAAAAATACATTATTTTCTGTACTTTCCATGTTTGAACTGTAATGATAGATGGAAAATGCTAAACTTTTCCGACAGTCACCGAGTTGTAACTGTAACGCAATGGTCGAATGATAGCTGAAAGTCGTGTCGCATAATGTGAAATTGCTTGTAGGTACTGTTATAATCATCGCTAGTGAAATACATACGTTAGCTCATGTACTGGTCTATTGTTAGGACCAG
The DNA here is from genome assembly GCA_946478455.1 of Eupithecia vulgata. Classification (NCBI taxonomy): domain Eukaryota; kingdom Metazoa; phylum Arthropoda; class Insecta; order Lepidoptera; family Geometridae; genus Eupithecia; species Eupithecia vulgata. The sequence goes on along the minus strand of OX297862.1, from coordinate 3,710,915 downwards.
ATTGTACGTACGCGTACCTACCTAATAATACACGCATACCAATGCAAAAGGATATTGTCAGTAGATATCTACTAGGTAGGTACGACATATAAATTATGACCTCCGATGTGTCGCGGGGGGCGAAGGCAGGCATTTGACGCAGGAGGTTGCTGGTTCAATTCTCGCCTTGGGACTAATGTATGTACGATCTGCAAATATTTGTTCTGGGTGTTGGTATTTTCTTTATATAGTAAAAATATTTATGCGTAGTTCCCGTTCCCGTGTGAATCCCGTGTGAATTCTTTATGAATTGTAGCCTGTGTTATTCGATATGTAAGCTATATTGTTGTGAAGTTTCATCAAAATCCATTCAGTAGTTTTTGCGTCAATGAGCAACAAACATACACCCATCCTTACAAACTTTCGCGTTTATAATATTAGTAGGATGTATATCAGTCATCAAGTACGTACCCATCATTAGGTACTCAAGTTCTGCGTAGCTTGGGGCTAGATGATGCTATATGGATTGCTCTGTTATATTTATTTTAACTAAATCTTAGAAAATAGGAAAATAGGTTTATCTAAGTTCCCCGTCTGTGACAGTGCTATGCGTAGGTAGGTATTGCGTGCAAAAAATGCAGCCGGCTCAGGTTTTTTTCCACCGTGTATTTTTACGAAAGATGACGTAGCTATAAAATTAGCAGGCACCGTCACATGTTTGTACATTCTTTGATTTTGTCATCAAAGTTTACTTAAGCAATCTTTGCAAGGTACTTACAGAAATATTTATAAAACAAGAGTGTAAAATATTTACATATAGACGCGTGGCGATACGATTTTGGTTTGATTGCTGTGGCTGTACCACGCGGCTTCACGTGGGCCAACATTCACGTGGACAATACACTACGTCTTGATCGGAATATCAAGAAGTGATCTTTGAAAGTGTTCATTCGTTCATTCGTGGTATTCGCATTAATTTGTGCTGAAATTTATTTAAAAAAATTAAAACAAATATCTTTTTTGTTTTTCAGTTGTGGAGTTTCATGGACATGAAAATGACGAGGCCTATTAGAAGTGGACCAGTTATTTTGGTAAGTTTCTCGAAATTGTTTTTATAAGCGTAGTAACATAATAGGATTTTGTTTAGGGCTAAATTGTCCTCAAAACCTAAAACATAACCTCCCGTGGATACAAAGTGTGAGAAAACTCTAAAAGGTTCATTCGAAATTCAATTTGTCGAAACATGACTGCAATCAAAAATGCTCAGTTTTAGATGCCTCAACGAGAATGATAATCACGGAACACGGTAATTGCCGTGACGTGTCCGATCCGACCACTAGCCGTCACGCAAGACTGCGGCCCCCTACCAACTTTGCCTACGGGCTTTCAACTCGCAGGCGGTACTAGAGTCTACACACTTGTGTCAGTTGCATCGCTCGCGCCGCCCGAATAATACCAACGACCGCGTTGGGCCGCACGTAATGGATTGTAAAGTAGCAATGGTGTGTCTAGAGTTGTGTGAAAATGTGCGGAGCAGCACAGCCGAAGTCCAAGGTCTTGTGTGTCATTCCGTTTCAGTTCATGTAAGTTTTGAGTAAATTTTAACTTTGTTTTTAGGTTATATAGCTCGTTTATTTCGTAGACAATCAAGTTTTTTATACATAAGTGAAAAAGTAAAAAACGTAACATAATTTCTAAGGAAATAATAAAAATATCATAAGTTAAATCTCTTATGTCTTAAATTAAATAAATCTTAAATTAATAAAATCGGTTGTCAACATGACTATTATTGAGTGCCTATCAATATAATAAAAGTCGAGCGTTGCGTTCGAAATTCAATATTCAAATTTCGTTCTAGGAACCAATTTAGAGGTCATTGACCTCGCTCATCCTATCGGTACTCTACCAATACTTATATTAGGTTCCTGCTTGTTTAACCTAAGCAGATGAATGAATGAACAAATTAATAAATGAACGAATGAATAAATGAACACTAAGTTGTGTACATACTGACAAAATCCTAAAAACAACAAATTAAAGACAAACGTTTTTAGCTTTGATTATAATTTTCTCTATAGTACGAGATATTTATCACGAAAACTATCGCTTATAGAAAACCAAATGCTATGATTTATTATGGTGTAAGAAGTTTACACTTGGATGCTAATTCAAACATCGTAAGCACGCCCAATATCATTAGCGTCGAGCAATAACCGTAATAAAACTAATATTTACTATATAAGGTCTTACATTAAATTTAAAAAACGACCATTTATTCATTTTATGTGGTAGGTATATAAACGGTTTGGTAAGTTTATTGGAACTTGTATAGTAGGTACCTATTCGTTTTTAACTCTCTTGTGTAAAAGTAAAGCGTTGAAATATGCAAAGGACAAAATCAAGACGCGATTCTATTATGTTTTTTTAGCTGTCCTCCTAATCCCACCAATGGGTGCGGTCTTGCCTGGTCTTCCATCAATATCTGGTTTTGAGGAACTGTTTTGATACAAGAGAAGGGTTGTACTTTTTGATAGATAGACATCGATTGGCCACATGCGAGAGAAAACCTCAATTACTAACTTCATAAAAATAGTTTCAATTCAGAATCATGTCTTTCCTGTATTGTATTGTATCACAAGTGGTTCAATCACTGTGTCTCTATATCATCGTCTCCTATATCAATAGATTAGCCCTTTTTCTACGCATCTATCACTATCGCATGAATAATGTAAGTTAAAAACCTCTATGGTGACAGTGAAAAGAAATAAACATAGAACTTGTTTTGACTTTTTTTATGATTGGTCTACAATTTTACGTTTTTAGAAATTTTATCGTTCATCCTCATCATCATCAACCTATGCTAGTCTAGTCTACTGCAAATAGGTCTCCCCTTATGAGTGCCATAGCGGACTGTCTTCAGCTTGACTTATTTTACCTTTATACTTGTGCTAAAAGACATTGTTTCTTGCCAAATAATATGATTCTAGATCAACGGGAAGAATGGGACCCTTTCCCATTCTCTCCGTTGACCTAGAACCATATTTGGTAGACATACTTTTTTGTCGGTTTCAGTTTTTTCAAATCTATGAAATTATTGCCAATCCAACCTTAAAATGCTTAATGTTTGTTTTTTTAAGATAAATAGATAAAAACAGTCTGTATGAAAATATTGGAAAACCTATATAAAAAATGGATTATCACCGATATTATGTATATCTTGAAGAATCATGAAAACTAAATAAAGCAATTATAAAATTATCAAAACACTAGTATTCGATACAATACTACAACAAACTCAAAGTCATTCTATCTTTCATGTATCTTTACTTATTCATTCGGTATCATTCATTCGAAAGCGTCAAAAAGTAATAAACTAAACGTTATTATGAGTGAATGTTACACTGTCGTTTCGATAAATGAATAGAAAGCAACAAAGAATCGTTCATTCCATTCAATTCCAATTTCAAATCACAATATAAGGTTGTATTAGTTATAATATTTACAGTTCGCAATTGTTGCTTTGGCACACTAGCTTTGTCTGTTTACCTACGTCGTCGTCGTCGTTGTCTGTATAATGAACTTTCTGTAGAACTATATAAATAAGTCGGTAACATTGTTCTGTTACTATTAACTCTAGCTAGGCCATCTACTTACCTAGTTCACTTGATGCAAATACCTTAGTTTATATTTATGTATGTAAGTTAATGCCTCAGTTAAATATTAATGTGGACACGTGTAAAGAGGGCGCTGTCGTCGCGACATGTGCCGACACAGGTGCTCGTGCACATGTCCGCCAACTGGCCTTTCGCGCCCTTTTATAAGAATGTAAGTTGCGTTAAGTAAGCGCAAATACAAATTGTATGTTTATACAGGCAGGTATTTTATGATAGTTACTGTTTTTTTACAAACGTAGTTAATCTGACTGGTTCAGTATCAAAAGCGGTTCTGCTTCTGACTCCTTTCCTCCAAGTAGATACCTAAAAGGACATCTTTTAAGTTTAGGTACTTCTATGTTCTGAATAAAAACAATGAGGTAAAAAAAATCTGGACTATCCACATAGCCCCAAGCTAAGCAAAGCTTGTGTTATGGGTACTAGATGTATTTTTATGTACCTTCTTGTTATTTCGTGGAAGCCGTTGCCGCATTGTGGTAACTGCATCAGACACCTGGCGGCGACGTGACCTGCCTACCTTCAGGACCACCTGCAGTGATTAGCAATTAGCTGCGCGCGCGGCCCGCATGACGCGCCTACAATACTGCCGACGATCCACTTTAAGTTAGACCATTTGCAATTTAACAGACTTAATAAGGTCATATGCAAATAAGTGCCAAAGGTTGAACGCAAACTGTACAAGATCAAAATAAATGTAACGTAAAATACTTACATCTAATAACATTGAAGGAAAATATCTGATTTTCCAACGGATTTTCCTGTTTTTTCTACAAAGGTACAACGCAGTTTCATGACCTAACGTTTCGGCTTCCTCAACCTCAACAGCCTATAATGGTCCACTGCTGGACGCAGACCTCCCCCTGATTTTTTTATCTCATGAGGGGTAATGCCCATAATCCCCACGCTGGGCATGCGGGTTGGGGATCGCAGTTCAGTGGTAGATATATTCTGCAAGAGGCGCTGCTGCCCGCCCCCCGTTATTTATCCCTTAGTCGCCTCCTACGACACCCACGGGAAGAGTTGAGGTGGTGCATATTCTAAGCTGGCACCACACTGCTTCTGCACAAGCAAAGTTAAACTTTCTCTTCATACCAAAAGACTGGTAACAGTGTGAGTGAAAAATACTACAAAACACAGCGCTGTTACACGTTTGACGTAAAATTCTGTGAAGATGTTACTAACTATCGACAAAGCATAGTCAGTTCAAAGTACAATGTTTGCGTCGGCTATTTGCACGTACTTTACACAATTTGTACCTATTATGGAACTACAAAGTCGCACAATGTTATGTTCTATGTTCCTCTATTTATGGTTCGAAATAGCAGAACTCTCACGAATACATCTGGATTGACCAGCAGGTCTGAAACTCAACTAGCAATTCCAATGAAATCACTTTTCACACTGTATCACGGTAATCACATACCTCACTGAAAATGTTTCAATAATTCATCATATGCTCAAATCTGACTTGCTTTTCAGCATTCGGAGGTGACTTTTTATTTTATTTTGTCAGCCCTACTCGTTTCTCGTGTGTATTTGTGACGTAAACATTATGTCACGTGTGCGGTCGATTCCTTAGCCATATAGACGCCAAGGAGACGATATAAAGCTAGAACCACACTCTTTTGGTGTGGTATATTGTGGCACTCGAGAAGCATATCGTTTTTAAACAATGTATGGTTAGAAACACACCATTACTGTGATGAAGTGCATCAAACCATGCATAGTGTATGAAACTAATCATTCTTCAATAGTGTGGTATAATATGAATGTTTTTTAGAGTTTAAAACAGTTTAAAACTTACAGATTTTGATCAAAAACCGATAACAGGCTCCAGCCTCTCACAATACAAGTTTTCTCATAGACTATATTAAAACCTTTTGTGGACAGGAAATAAATACATTTCAATAATTTATTATAAGTAACATAAGTGCAACTACGAACCTAATTTTTGTTGAAAGAACACTAACATGTCTTCCCTTAACCCTACATTGAAAATGATTTAGTCACAAAAGTATTTACCTGTATAAAATAGTGTGGTTATAGCTTAACTGGCACAGGTGTGGACTTAGCTAACTAGGCTAGGTATGTCCACATGTGGCTGAACGAGATGACGTATGAGGAAGCACCACGCTGAGCATACAGATGTGAAGAAGGCCTGACTTCCTCTAAATGAATCATGGACTTTATTTTTACCCTACACGGCAAGTTATAAAAACCAGCCAAGTTCGAGTCGGACTCGCGCATTATCTACAAAAACGGTTCATGAGATACAGCCTGGTGACAGACGGACAGACAAACAGACGGACAGTAAGCGAAGTCTTAGTAATAGGGTCCCCTGTTACCTATTGGGTAAGAAACCCTAAAAGGATTGTTTTTGTACTGTTGTGAAGCGGCGTTTAAAAGTTGCAATCCGCGGAAATGTTCATTTTTGTCCGAATAAGTAATTATTATTAATAATCTCAAATATATCATAGTTTGACTTATTGAAGGTCTCCATAATTTTATCCGAATAACATACGATTTTTCAGGAGAAATAAAAGTGATACAGGTAAATCATTCTCATCATCATCATCATCAGCCTATACCAGTCCCCTGCTGGACATAGGCCTCCCCTAATGAGCGCCATAGTGCCCTGTCTTCAGCTTGCCGCATCCAGCATCTGCCAGCAGTCTTTCGCAAATCGTCATCCCACCTGGTCGGAGGGCGTCCTACACTACGTTTGCCGAGTCGCGGTCTCCACTCAAGAACACGTTTACCCCAAAATCAATCAAATCATACTCACTGGCTAGAAAATACCTCAAAATTAGACATTATTTTGTCATACCAGTATACCATAGTTTTTCTAACGTCACATCTAAAACATAATTCGTCAGAAAGAAAATGTCGCACTCGACATGCGTTCGACACCCCAGTCGAAGTTATGAAAAGATATTGATGAAATATCTCGTATCTCTCACGATTTCTCAGCGGGTTCTCCCTATTGTCTGAAGTTCCCACGCATACCAGTTGATTAATTTTAATTGCGTTCCGCCGTAATTTATGCTTTATTAATTTGAGTGAAAGTTTATATTGCAATAACTAAATGACTATATTTGGTGCAGCGTTTTGATTTTCACCGTCTTGTTCATCAGGAATCGTGTTCAGTACGTAAACTGTATTTTTTCCACCGCATCCAATGTACAGTCATGTCATATTTTTACTTTGACTAATAATTTAACGTGTTATAACGTAAAATAACGTGGGTTTCTATTGGTAAAAGTATTTTCAAAATCGGTTCGGTAGATCCAGAGGGTACCCCTCAAAAACAAACTCACAATTCACAAAGCCACCTTTTTATAATATCATAGTATAGATAAGTAATAAATAAATAAATAATAAATAATGCTGGACAATTCACACAGCATTATCTAGCCTCAAGCTAAGCAGAGCTTATGTTATGGGTACTAGATAACTGATATACATAATAGATAGATATTTTTTATTATATATAGAAAACGACCAGAACTCCCTGAACAAATGTCTGCAGATCGTACACACATTTGTTCCCGTATTTGTTTCCGTAACCTCCTGCGTCGCAGGCAGACCTTCGCCCACCGCGCCACAGAGGTCGCCACATAAAGGTGACAGATTTGTGCCGTTGTTGTAAAGATGTGTTAGTTGCTAAATGAATAAATAAATAAAATGTTTGGCCAAAGTGAACGTCTAGACAACTGAATAAATCATGTTGAATTTTTCACACTTAAAGATCTGGAAAATAACCTGAAATAACTTATAGGCTACTTTTTATAAATGAAAAAACGCATGCGAAGCGATGGGATAAAGCTCGTGTTTGACAGTACACATAATTATATGTCAAGCAGTTTGTCTCTGATTATTCCTACAAGCTAAAAGAATATTTTTTACACTCATTGGATTTTTTTCTGAAAGAATTGTTCTCTGGTTGGTTAAATCATAAATGTTTATTCTTTTTATAAAAAGTCTCTGACATTACCTACAGCTGCAACAAATTATTAAGAAATAAGTTTTTTTATTTAGTAGCGATGTATTTTTCTGTTAATTCAATTATAAATAATTCATCCTTGTTTTCTTAGTTTAAGTATGTACCTACTTCATTATCTAGTAGGTACTTAAGTAGTCTTATGTTTATATCTGTGTACTAAAGCTTTATTTGTGTGTTGTGCTGTGTTGTGTCTAATAAATATTTTTCTTTCTTTCTTAATTCCTGTAGATCTCAGAGGTTACCTACACCTATTTAGGTTTTTAAGTATATAGAGGTAATATAACTTTACTTACTGTAAATGAACTGCTTAGTTTGTATAAGGAATAAAGTTCTTTAAGGTTGTTCGAAGCGGGTTAGCGCGATTTTTTTTGTGAGTTTTAATTGTCGTTCTACAAGGAATAAAACTATCGAAAAAGTAATTTGCCGCAAATCAAACACCATTTTCTACAAACTCATGATAAAAAGAAGTTCGATTCACTGGTATTTTCGAGCATTTGGGAAAATACGAAATTTTGTGCTAAAAACATTTTCCTAAATGTTCTCAAAATACAAATGAATCAAAGTTAATTTTATCACAAGTTCATAGAAAATTGCTCACGATTTGCGTAACATTACTTTTTCGCAAGTCTTATTGCTTGTGTAACGCAGAAAAAACTAGAAACCACAAAAAAATATTGAATTTCTCGCCAAACCGCGACGAACCACCTCCCCAATTTCTCCATACAAAAGACATCAACGCTCTCGCCTGCAGAATAACCATGAGAAATGTTACTTCCTTCAGGTTAGGAAATTAATTAAGAATCTCAGTAAAGCAAGCGTCACTTGACGTGCAAAGTTTTCTCGAAACATATAAAACCAGTACCGGCGAGGCCTGACCGTGAACTGCGAGTGTGAACAAACTCATTTAGACGTCGAAATGTTCTCGATATACGTCTATGAACGTGACCGACAGGCAGGGATTCAGGAGTCTCGTTTGTAGGGTTTTGATTTCAGCGGACGGGGCTTTTATAGCTACTGATTTAACCTTACTTAGGATTTAAACTGTACTAGCACTTTCATGGCTGAAAACACAGAGTGCGATATGCGGATAGGAGCGCGCCGTCGGGACACGGAGTTGCAGATCGCACTCTGTGTTTTCAGCCATGAAAGTGCTAGTCTAGTATAATCTAGTTTAAGGCACTACCGACAAACAAAAAAAGTAATATATATGTTAATAAACGATATCTATCTGATGGTTCTGGACGTTTTATAGTCGATTTATGGAATTCACCAAAGAAAAAAAAACGAATATGGTAAAACAACTGGTTATAACTCGAGTGAAATATCGTGTCAGGGTTTTATACGAGTGCAATCTCTACAGGTCCACAGATTTATCTGCCCATTAATACCATAAGGTTTGATTAGCTGCTATAAAAGTAAATAAATAAAATTATACCAGTTTAATGTAGGCACAAAAAGACCTATAAAATTGTTCAGGAATCTAGGAGCGGGGCGTTGACACACCGTTTTAAAGCTTCGGTAGGGTCATCGTTTCATTCAAAATACCAGTGAATAGGTATCACTGATCCCTTTAAGTATAAAAATTTAAATATTTTTTATTATATTTATTTATTATCACATACAATACCAACAGACACAGTGCACATAATAGAAAAATATACTCAATACTCAATCATTTATTGCATTCTATAGGTGTACAGAGTGCTTAAAATCTACGTAGGTATTTAGTTTTACTAAAGACCCTGCTGGGCACACAATATTATTATGGAAATGAAAGTAAATATATCAAATTGTGACCAATTTTATTTACTTAAATAAATCATCTTTACCATATCAGAATATACATACCATATCCAGTACTTATTAACATAGGCTTCCCCCCAGAAGACCAACAGTTACCATAACCTCCCTTGGGGTTGCCATTGCCACTATCAACACGCTTGGCTGGCGGAATTTATTTCCGTATTTACCTACCATAAAATATTCAAAATACATCCCTGTCCATAATATTCGCTTGAGTTCCGTATTTACTTACCTGTCGTCGTATACATGGACCCTGTTTAGGCGAGGTGTTGCATACTGCATTACTTGCTTTAGTAAAATAGAGCTGGTACCAACTCTTGAATAGGTGTGAAATACGTGAAGTTTGAAGACGTAGGTTCTAGATTAGCATTCACTGCCTAGCCTCGGCGGTGTGACCCGCAAGGGCGCGCCGTCGCCGCCGCCACACTTAGCCGGGGCACGGCTTCTGCGTCTTGGGCCATGAAAGTGTTCATCATCATCATCATCAGCCTATACCAGTCCACTGGACATAGGCCTCCCCTAAAGAGCGCCATAGCGCCCTGTCTTCAGCTTGCCGCATCCACCATCTGCCAGCGTCTATCGCAAATCGTCATCCCACCTGGTCGGAAAACGTCCTACACTACGTTTGCCGAGTCGCGGTCTCCACTCAAGAACACGTTTACCCCAGCGGTTGTCGGTTCTTCTCGAAATATGGCCAGCCCACTGCCATTTCAGCTTGCTAATCCTTTGAGCTATGTCGATAACCTTGGTTCTCTGTCGGATGTATTCGTCTGTCGTGTAGTCGTATGTATGAAAGTGTTAGTTTTACCTGGCCCATCCATACATACTAGGGGCTCTTCTCTACCTGATAGAATCCGGAATACGGAATTCTGTAGAACACCCAAAATCAGCGACATAGCTCTCAGAATTAGTAAGCTGAAGTGGCAGTGGGCAAGTCATATCATAACGCTGGGAAGTAAAGGTTTTCGTATGGCGGCCGCGATACAACACTTAACGGAGTGTTGGAGATCATCAACTCGATGGGCCGACGACATCGTAGCGGTTGCGACATGAACAAATATCTTCAGATCGTACATACATTTGTTCCGAGGCGGGAATCGAACCCGCAATTTACTGCGTCGCATGCAGTCCTTTGCCCGCTGCGCCACAGAGATCGTCAAATGCAGCGAATAAGCGGAGAAAATAGTATGAATGATACACTCACAAATACATCCTAAATTGACCAACAGGCCTAGAGTTCCTATTCCTTCCTTTTCTTTCAATATCTAACTAGCTATCCAAGTTGTATGAAAGCAGCGAACAATAACTCGTCTGCTTCAAGCCCTATTCATTCTCATGCAATAACTGCCCTAATTTCCACTACACTAGAGGCTATAAATATGCCATAATAATATATAAATTGCATACTATCCCAGTTCAATCAAATTCATGCAAATGTTTGGTGCATTTCCCATAGAGTTGCTACATTGCCCATCTATAAAATATAGTCCGTTTGCGTGGCCGCGTTCACACGGTACAAGGGTTTGTTCCCAACCGGACTTATGAAATAGCTTGTGTGAAAATTAATTTGGGACGAAATTTAACTTCTGTTTTATTTCATTATATTTATGTAGTTTGATTTTTTGTGACGTGTCCAAGAGTCATGTATCATATAAGCCCTTAGCAATGCACATTGCACAAACAGTGTAATAAGTGGCCGTAAGCAATAATTAGCTTTTCTGTTTAGTAGAGTAAACTAATTAAAGCTGCTGGTGGAGTACATGATTATTATCGTCACCCACAGCTGGGTATAGACCTTCAATTTTCGCGTGTTTCCTCATCATGAGCCTTTGCATACAGGTATGTTGTATGGGAGGCCTATATATATATCTCTCTCTCTCTGAATTATGGATGATGATGATAAACAACATAACAATGTCATCAACCCATTGCATCATCGAAACACGCAATCGGTTGATATCCATTGCGTGTTTGGATGTCCTAGGAGTTCAGCTTTCAGCTCAGAGTACCCACAGACATCAAAAAAGATTTAACCTACTGTATTTTACACATTCAGTTATTATTTTATACAGTGTTTGCAATATCAATAAATAACAAGAGGCGCTAGTTTTTGCCCAATACAGCCACATAACGATGATTGGATGGGTAATTCCAACCCAGCTGGGTTAAGAACAAACCATGTAAGATTACCGACTCTCTGCAGTGATTGATAGCCTAGCGCGAACTCCAAGCGGATTATACCGTACTTTTGTCTATTCCGTGAGCTTTGTCTTAGGATTAGGGTTGTCGACAACCAATAGAATAGACCAATAGACGAATAGGCTGTACGAAATGGGAATCAATAGTGAAAAACAAATAAAGGTTTCTTAATAAGGATGCGGTGGTTGGGAAGGTCTGAGAGACGAAGCTCCTAAAACTAAGGCAATGCATTATAATTGTCCTTTGGCTGAAAAACATTCACTGCTGCGGATAGGCCTTTTCCAAAAATCGCCAAGTCGTCGCTGCCCGCTCTTTTCCTTTGTTTAACGTTTGAAGACTACGCGAACCTCCTATTCGGTCGCAAGGTTTCAATTGGGTTCAGTAGTAAAAATCGTGATTAAAAATATTGATAGTCGTATTTTTAATTTGATTTATGTTCACATTAGCGTCAGTAAGAATTCTGCAAATCGATACAAAATAATATACCTATCTTCTCTTCTAACTTATTTGAATTCGACAGCCCTAACTGAGACGCGATAAGCTTACGCGCCTTGTTAAATTAATGAGAAATTGTGTCTTTAATAAAGCTGCAATTATTACACGGGGAGTTTCAACATTGGACTAATCGTGATGATAATCGGTCATCGGCGGTACAGTCAGCACCAGCGGCTGTACTTGAATCTGTTTTTGTGGCAGCACCTTTTCAACAGACTAAGCCTACGCCACGATATCTGTCAGTGTGGCCACGTATTTATTTAGCGCGTTCCGTTTTCAAATCTTTACAGAATAAACAAATAATGCTGGCGAGTAAAATGTAGGTAGGTTACAGCATTTTCTAGCCTCTAAGTAACCAGAGTTTGAGTTCTGGGTACTGGATAACTGATTTTCTTAATACAGTAAACAAATATTAATAGATTTTATTGTACAATTTTATTATAGAAAGCACTTAGAATAACATATTTTTTTTAAAGCCCCAGCCTAAAAGTTTGACTCGTGTTTGGTGATATATTATTTTCAAGGTAGGCTGGTATTCGCACGAGTAGGTTAAAATTCTGATAGGTACTTAACTTGAAATGAGCTAAATGGAAAATAAAAATCGTTGATTTTTTGCCAGCTCTTGGGCAAAAAAATACGATTTCTATTTTCTTGTGATATCTTTAATTTTCCAGTGATAAAAAATCGTTTATTTTTGCCAGCTCTTGGGAAAAAATAACGATTTTTATTTTCCTCGTTTTTTAATTTGGACTCTTTGTGCTGACGCTGACTGTATTATCCTAATGTCTGTTACACGCCTACGTGTATGTTTTTGTCGTACCCACGTATGGGCGGGGGACAATGATGATGATTCCATTGAACTTTTCACGGACATACCCATCTTAATAATGTAGTGTATCTGAATACGCTGTGGCGCTCATTAGGGGAGGCCTATGTCCAGCAGTGGACTAATATAGGATGATGATGATACAGTAGACAAGACTATCTCTTTATTTTTTTATTATTGTCCTTTTATAACAAAATCCACAGCCCTTAAATACTAGCTATTCTAAGATTGCATGCATAACTTACGGCCAAAACAAGATTAACATTTTATATACTATAATAATACTTTTTTAATATTTATGACTGATCAATCTAGTACAGATCTAGTACCCATAACACAAGAACACAAGCTCTGCTTACCTTGGGGCTAGATAATGCTGTGTGAATTGTCCAGCATTATTTATTTATTTATAATAATAAATTTTATTTATTTATTTATCTAGCTAGATCAATCAAAATATCATTCTTTTTATAAAGTCGGAAACTTAGAAAGATGTTTGAGCAAAATAACTGAACCGGTCGAGCTGAACTCGATCGGTTCAGTTATTTTGGATTGGGTGTGTATTGTACTGTGTGTATTTTTGCAGAGAGCTAGTTCTAGGTATATTCTAGTACTCTATCCAGGTAAAATGAATGCGAACACGCAAAGTAAAGGATAGATAGAAGCTACTGTTTTCATAACGCATGCACATAATTTTTAAAACTACCTAATATCAAACATCACAATATTGATGGATGGATGGATAGATGGATGGATGTATAGATGAAAGTTTGTTGCTAAATCACGCATAACGGCTGAACGGATCCGGATGAAATTTGGCACAGATATAGATTAAAGTCTGGAATAGCAAATAGGCTATATTTTATATCGGAATTCCCACGGGCATGGGAACTAAAGGGTGAAACCGAGAGGCACTGGTAATACATGATAAATATTAAAGCTATACCTTCGTGCTTAAACCAAGAAAGTAAAGTCAGACTGCCAGATAACAAAATGAAATAAATTGAATTAAAACGGATTCTTGGCCATTAATCATTTTGCCACTTGCGGTTGATGGTAAAATTTCTGAGAGATATAAATGACTACAGAGGTTATTACATGTTATACTTACTATGAACGTAAAAGACAAATCGAAGGACTGACTTTCGTCAAAATAAAACGCTCGGTGCGTTTTAGTTCAGGGTCAAACCGTCAGAGCTGACCAGTGAATGCATTAAAACAAAATAAAAATCAAAAAACCTTACTAATATCAAATTAAATTGTGTCAACGTATGAGTAGATTCGTGTAAGAAAAATAAATCAACTACGGTTTTGAAGCATTCCATCAGCATTTTCGTTTACCTTGTATTTACGTTTTTTTAAGACCATACCCGGCTAAAAATACGTAGCTTGCTTACGATTTCTCTTCGTAATATTATAATGATAAAATCCATCGACTCATCGAAAGGTAGATACTTAATTAAATTCATAATAATTGGCTAGTGATTGCAGATGTGTCATCAAGAGTTATGAGCTGCAAAAATGTGCATTTCAATTATTTATTGGTACGTTACTGTTTGCCGACTATGTGGTGAATTTTATATGTAATGTAGATGCTTACCTAAGTAGCAAGATCATTATCTACAACATAATTTTAAGAAGTAGATAGATAAGATATGTTTTATATGTATATTAACATATATAAAATAGCCTAATAAAAATATATCATAGATAAATTAAAATATATATAATATACCTGCTATAAACTGATAGATAAGAAAAGTAGATTATAAAGAATAGACATAAGAAAATATAAATAAGGATACATAAAGTCTAAGGATTTTTGTTACAGTGCTTACCCGCACTCTGGGCATCTCTAAGAAATGAAATAATAATACATAAAGTCTGTAATAATGTTAGAGGAACAAGTAATAAATAAAAAAAAGTAGCAAGACCAGTGATCGAATAAGGGTCAACTCACTCCAAGAATGCGACGAGACTGCTGAGCACACTTTAATATATATCTTTATATAATACCTTCGCATCCGACTCTGGCCATATCTCGAGAAAAACCGACAACCGCTGGGGTGAACATGGTCTTATGGACAAACGTAGTGTAGGACGCCCTCCTACCAGGTGGGATGACGGTTTGCGAAAGACTGCTGGATGCGGCAAGCTGAAGACAGGGCGCTCTAGCTCTTATTAGGATAGATGCTGGTGTCTACCTACGCAAAAGTATACAAATTGGCGTAAGCGCGGCGCAGCGTGACGCGCCGCGGGGTGTTTTCGTATTATGCCAATAAAATTTGTACCTTGCGTAATATGTAGAGATTGTTTTAAGTTGATTTTATTTTATAATAAAGCTTGAAAAACAATATTTTTTGTAATTCTAGACTGACTGTACTTGTCGTTTGAGACACGCAGACTATTTTCATTTCCAGACGTTTTGCTACAAGGTCATTTTCGCATGTTAGTCAATTGTACTGAACGGTCGTTTTCCTACTTAGGGGTTCTGATAGGTACCCTAAATAACGTTATATTTTGAATCAAATAATGTGCAGCGTAGCATCACAGTCATCTCGATGTGAACTAACCCTATGAATAACAACTCATTTTAATCCTGCACTCCTAAACTAAACTATTGAACGAATCGCGCTGAACTTTTTATCGCATAAATCAGTTCCCGACGGATAAAAATACCCCAAAAACGTAAATAAATAAATATCAATGGTGGACAATTCACACAGCATTATCTAGCCAAAATCTAAGCGCTTGTGTTATGGGTACTAGATAAGATAACTAACGAATAACGTTTACATAAAACATTAATAAAATTTTTGTAAATTTTTCTCCCTGTAAGCCTGTTTAGGCTTTCAACGTGCCGTTACTCTGCCGTTTAACAAAGGTTCTATAATATTATTTGACCTAGAACCTATGTCAATGTAATGTTACATTATTCGTAGTTTACAACAATGAAATCTTTATCTTGTGACACGTATTTTTATACCACTTTTAATATCAGAAGCAACACGTGTGAAGTCACGGGCACAGACTAATGTTAAAGTGGTTAAAAAGAACCAGAAACTTATTCGAAACATGACTTGCTGAAGTTTTGTTTGATTTGATTATCAATTTCAAAAGTGATATAATTTACCTTTTACTATATGAGTATAAGTTATACCAGTAACTATTTTATGTCCCCATAACTTTCTATCATGTCTAGTAATTCACTTTAATAAACTCTTAACTTTCAAATCATAGACTAAACTTTTCTCTATTCAATGATTGCTTGTATACGTGATGCCATTTATTTCAGGTCCATTACCATCAATCAAAATTGTTCTTATGTATGGTGAAAATTTTATATGAAACAATTTAAATCTTATTTAAAACTAGCGGTAGTTATTTTTTCGTCAATTTTCCAATGTTTTTAATACTTCTTATCCTATTCCGGACTAAGAGAAATCCAACAAATCAAAACCCACAAAAATCGGTCCCGTCGTTCTTGAGTTATAAATGGTGTAACTTACACGACTTTGTTTATAAATAGATGTTGTGTGTTTCATTTAAAAAGTTTAATTTATTGGAAATACATTGGAATTCAATTTCACTTTGTTTGTTACAGATTTTTACATCATATGAAAAATGTGGGGAAATACGGAGATCTTGGAAAAGGATCGGTGAGTAAAATTTTAAAATATCATGAGTTAATTTTTTTTGCACGGAGTTATTACTTTTTTTAATTTTTTGACCGAATTCATGACTAAAACTTTCAATGATGTGCTGCCAATTATATCTCTTCATTAAATTGTCCATAGATTATTCAATATGTCTCTTGTGCATAGATGCCTCTTTTGAGATTGACCGTGGTCAAAAAATCTACTAGGACTTTACTGCTCATTGATTGGTTATTCGGTGCATAAACCATTTAGTAATAAAACATTACATAATAAAGTTTAAATATTTCTGTATTTTTCTGTAGGCTGACTTGAACATTTTTAAGATGACTAAATGAATAACGAAAAATATTATTTTTATCAATAAGAGCTCTAACTCTGAATTTTGCAATACCCTTACAGGGTTCATGTAGATTCGAAATTGTATAAGATATGCCAGAATACCTGATCCAAAATGGGTAAGTAGCATGCTCTCTGATTACCATTAGCTTTAATAAAGTCTTCAACTAATCGTTATTTTCCGAGAAGACAGTGACATTAGTGCGGTTCCCACGTTACCTGCGCTGGCGCATAAAAATGAGGGTCGTGAACTCGGAGACACCGTTACATGAGTTCTTTAGTCATGTTTAGGGTTCGGTATGTAGGGAATTGAAGTTGACTTTGGTGTGTCAGTTGAAGGGTATAGAATGCAAAAAGGGTTTATGTGACGAGGATATTTACGATGTTGAGCATCTTCTCCTAAACTATAAAAAAAACTTTGATAGAGGCATTAAAAAAAAGCTTATAATATTTATTACAAATTGCCCATTGAAAATGTTTTAATTACTTTTGTTCAACGTAATAATAAGATTAAATAGGTGGCGGCGTTAGTTTGGCTAGGGGTACCGTCTTAAGGCGCATAGTAACCCAAAATCAAGAAAATTAGGTGTTTTCGAACCCGTTTTCCAACGAAAATATTGAATGTAGAGCTCTGAAATTTATATATCCTGTAACACACATCCTGAAGGGTCCCTTGGCGGTCCCAAATGCTTACCGTTAATTATAGTGTAGTTGTTATAGTGTTAGTTATAGTGTATGTGTAGCGGCTTCGAACCCACTTTTTATCGGCGTCTCAAATTCGATTAGTACCAAATTCAGTATAGTGATTCATATACTTCATACCTATCTCTTGGAGGTCCATTAGATTCAAAAAGTAGTCAAAATAATAAAATCAAACATAAAAACGTATTTTCGCCTACAAAATCTGTGATACAAATCTGGCTAGTTACACTTCGCCCAACCGCAGAGGATCATATTATTTGGTTGATTATGGCACTACATGGCATGCTGAACCGAAA
Organism: Eupithecia vulgata; assembly: GCA_946478455.1. NCBI lineage: Eukaryota > Metazoa > Arthropoda > Insecta > Lepidoptera > Geometridae > Eupithecia > Eupithecia vulgata. The sequence goes on along the minus strand of OX297862.1, from coordinate 3,692,943 downwards.
ACAAACACTCTTTGCTGCATAAAGGCGCGCGGAAAGGTCCAAGGTCATTTGCCTCACTATTCGTCTTAAGACAAAAAGTTTATCGTATCGTTGAATTCGTCGTAAGATTGTCTACCAACTAACATTCTCAATTATACAAATCGTAAGTTAATCAGTGTTCGAAAGGATCTCACTGGCATTGAAATCAGAAGCGCTAAATGTGAAAACGATAATCAGAATTGATAACATTTCTACCAATCGGTAGTAATTCTTACTACTGTCAAATATTACTGATTCCACGCATTAATTTACTTTCTGCCAGTTCGCATTTTGGTTGACCCATAATGTCATTAAGTAAGTATCTTTTTTTTTTGGAAGACTTTCGTGTTGATTTCAGTTGATTTTTTTCGTGGTGATCGATTTAGTTAATTTTTACTCAACATTTAGTATTACTTTGCAGACATACTCAGACGTCCAAATTGCTTTACGTTTACATTTTGACTATGCAATAGGCTAAAATGGTAGATATTATTTTTGTAATTTTATTGCTACTTGCTTCTGCCCGCGACGTTACACGCGTTTTTCCGGGACAGTATTAAGTCTGTCTAATATTATGGGCTACATAACGCTGTGTAGGTCGTCCAGCATTATATTATTTATTGAGGTTTTGTATTACCTCTTATAGACGAAGTTGTCTGAAGTCAAACGATCTTAGCTTTAGTATTAATTAAGACGTTTGCGTTAAAAAAATCTTAGGCAAAATACTTACCTGCTCAATAAAAATACACTGGCACTCTACCAGTGTATTGTATATAATGTTTGAAATATCCTAGAAGTAATTAAAGTATTTATTCCATTACAGTAACATATTGTTACCTCATGCTTTAGGAATAATCGAATGAATCATATATTTTTTCTCACGCTTTTAATCCGTATAAATTGTGTAGGTGTGAGGAGGCCATGTTCGATTGACCCGACCTTTTTGGTAAACAAAGAAGGTACCTAATGATTAAATTGTCTTGAAGTTATTGGACGACTCTTGTGTAGGTTTTTGTCATGCAAATAACGGAATCTCGGTTTTTAAAATTTTGATAATTTTAGTGAAAGTTTTTGACTTCTAAGTCAAAAGCGTTAATTAATATCATCAAAGGAGTTTTAAGGTTTAGACCATAACATCGGCTACGACTTTGTATTTTTTTTTCAAAATCGCGGCGCAATTCTTCTTATATAAACAGAATAGTAAACATTGATAATAATAATACAGGCTTTTTAAGCCTATCTCAAGCTCTAGCTCCTTACAAATAAGGTTAATTACTTATAGACCTTAATTTAATTTTACACAATTATTGTTAAGAAAACCTTTTTGTGAGTGGAAAATAAATGTCTTATTATTAATATTAATAAAAAGTGTCCTAACCAGTCAGGTTTCTGAGATATTTACATGTAAAAAAAAAATAGTTGTAGTAATAGTTTATTTCATTTGTTAATATCTCGTAATTCTGAAGCTTTAGGCTATATATTTTTTCCTCTATCCAATTAAATAACATAGTGCGCCGCGATGTTGATAAAAACTATAGTTAGGGCCATCCTCCTTACAAATATTTTCAAACCCCTTTAATTCTAATTAACAGAAAAGATAGATAAATATTTTAAAATCACAACAGTGCATTCAACCCTTACAAACATACAAAGTAATAAGATGTGTTATGCTTCTTAAAATTTAACATTCGTTCTCATCTATTCGTCTGATAGGTCGAGAATACAATTTAACAAAACGATGAGGCATAGAAAGTTTTCCAGTGGAATAATCCCAAAAACCACGCTTTATGGCAAGAATAAAGTCATCAAAACTATTATCCAAGACGAAATTTAAATAACAGGAAACGAAAGGGACACGCAACCGGCTAAACCAAAAGGTATAAGAAATTAAGATTATATATATTCATAAATGGATTTTAGATTTCGCTAATATTGCCCCTTTTTCACACTTGACATCCTGATCGTTACCAAATTTAATCTATCCGTGGTTTTGGTTCACAGTTTACAGGTCCAAAGATATAAGTTCCCAAAAGGTGATTTTGGGATCAAGCTTATGCGGTCTTTCTGTTTGTCAGCCCGAATATCTATGTAAAAGTTACATCATTCAATGGTATTCAGTAATCAATAAGTTTTTCAACAAATTACAAGACATTCTATTTCATTTAATTACCCAGAGCGCACTTTGTGTACATTGATAACGTTGCCTAGAAACATTATCAGACGACAACGCAACGGTATTAACACTTGAAACGGTGGTCCGAGGTACACCAAAGCCTTAACTCGCAATTGTAAAATTATTTGAAAATTATCTAAACTACTGACTCAGGTAATTTGCCCACTTCATAGTCTTACCCCCGAATACTCAAACGCATCTCAGATGTAAGCGCGTCTCAAGTGACGAATTTATGACACATCGTTGAAAACTGTCAAAAAATGATGACTTGAGACGTGCTTAAATCTGAGTTGCGTTTGAGTATTCGGGCGTTGAAATGTAATGTATTGTATTATATATACCAGTTATCTAAGTACCCATAACACAATCTCTGCTTAGCTTGGGGCTAGATAATGCTGTGTGAATCGTTTAGGATTATTTATTATTTATTTAGGTAGTAAAATGACTGACTTGGCTCTTCTCTTGATCTCTACTCTTTTAACGGCATCATAAAATATAAGAATATAAAGTTGGAAATGGTTCAAAAATCCCATTGGAATTTTCCTATGTCCTGTATGTTTTCCTATGCCAAGGTAATTGGTGAATAAATCGTGATGAAACCGCATCTAAGGTGAGATAACAAGGCGTCGAATATCCTAATTGGTAGGTATTCACGTGATCAGATTGGATTTGTTCAACAGTTTCACTGCGTGATTATCTCGCATGATCGCGTAACTTAACCACGGGTAGAGATACCAAGGTTTTACATTGTACAATATTGCATTAGCGCGAAAGAGGTGTTAGCTAAACAGTATTTAAGATGCACGGGTAGATAGATAGGTGGTTTATTTGGTTTACAACAGACAGCACAAAATGAAATCAAACATAGACAATAAAGGTAGGTATCGGTAAGAAAGCAGTAACTTATTTGTAGGAACAACTCATACGAACAAATCATTGACGACCTCTGTGGCGCAGTGGGTGAAGGTCTGCCTGCGACGCAGGAGGTTACGCGTTCGATACCCGCCTCGGGACAAATGTGTGTACGATCTGCAGCTATTGTTTAGGGTGCTCTGGTTGTTTTCTATGTATAATAAAAAAAATCTATCTATGTATTGTATTATAATGTGTTTAACAGTTATCTAGTACCCATAACACCAGCTCTGCTTAGCTTGGGGCTAGGTAATGCTGTGTGAATTGTCCAGCATTATTTATTTATTATTTACTCATAAATAGTTAATGATAGGGCCGACAAAAGTAATCGATAAAATTAAGCGTTAATGACCTATTCGAAAAGAACAAAACCTACTTGCAACTTTCTGCCAACCGGTCTTCTACTTGCGTAGCGGTTATGCTACGTCGTAGGCCGCTACGTCGTATGCTGGTACGCTATCAGCAGTAAGCTACATATTGTATACCATACACTACTTTTTCACTAGTAAGTGAAAAAATTCTTCTCGTTGATAAACTAATAATGTACTCAGTTTACCTAAAGTTTAAGTTAAGTTAAGTTCTTAGTGAACAGCAGCCTTAACTAAAAGCCCGCATCCGTCCGGAAACCGTGAACTTATAAGACGAGCGTAAACCTGTTTTGACTGGTACCGCCCGGACCGGTACGCCGTTTCTATACGGAACCACCAATTTCGAACTACAATAATATCTGCTGGGGATCTCCAGCCTCGCTACAGTGTGAACTAATTAAAATATTACTGAGTCATCGACTACAAAAAAAATGTATTGCTGATAACAAAAGCTCATTTTACGTTCAATAATAAAATGCGTAATTTTAGCATCTGGTCACAGTTCAAGCAAAGGTTTGCACCCAAGTGGTGGCCCGTGCGTGTTGGATGACTGTTACCCTTACCCAACGGTTGTGGTAAGAACTCACTTTCACGCTCTCAGAAGCTATATCGAGAGATATCATATAATATTATAAAAAGGAAAGATTTGTTTGTTTGTTTGAATTGAACCACTAGAATCCTACATTATTCCTGGATGCATATAGGCTATTGAATATACCCGTGCGAAGCCGGGGCGGATTGCTAGTATCTAATAAACTGATGACTTGAAAAAACAATGTACCTTGCAGCGCAGCGTTCCCATCAAATCCAAGTCTCGAATCATAAACTGGCATAGCGTAGGTAGCAACCCACGTCTGTCAATCTTGGAACAATTATCTTTCGAGAAAATATGGACGCGTTTGACCCCTGACACGACGTCACTCACTAGTGACGTAACTGCCGATAATCGATAATGATTTGTCGATAAAAATCGATTTGCGTAATCAGGCAATATTGTAATGGAATTGTTTTTTTTACTTGAATTGGTTTTCAAAAGTTTCTAACCGTGTTGTAGAAAAGTGTACTCAAATTATGTTCAACGCATTTCTCAAAATACATTTTGTAAAATAGAAAAAGCTTAATTTTTAACCTGAAATTTAATCAGGTACATTCATTATGTGGTGTATAAATTTAGGTATACCTAAATTTATACACCACATAATGAATGTATGTCTGTATAAATTTAGGTATAAGTTTAGATATTTGAAACGTATTATTATGCGAACAACAAAAACAAGATTAGAAACTAACATCAACATTTAAATAAGGTTAATGCCACCAAATGCCTAAATCTTCTCGTTTTATATCTAAATTCTATTTAATATATGTAAAATAAATACATATCATTGACGTTCATGTTCAACGTGTGCCAAACACATAATCATTTCACCTGTCAGCTTGAATATACATAATTATGTATATTACACAGAAAAAAAATTAGCGCGATATCTTGAGATAGTTTAGATACCTACTTTTATCACATACTGTAGGTACTTGACATTACCAGTAGTGAAAATTTTTCAGTGCCGTTTAATTTTTCACTTCCACTCTACACTAATATTATATAGAGATTTATATTTTTTTATGTAACGAATAAACGTAAAAGCTACTGGACCGATTTCAAAAATTCTTTCACCATTAGAAAGCTTACTTTTAGGGAGTGACATGGACTATGTTTTATCCCGGAATTCCCATGGGAACGGGAACTACGAGGGTGAAACCGCGAGGCGCTGCTAGTAGAAAATAACTTGAGTCTGTCTCAGAAAATGTCAGATGTTTAACCATACAAATAAATAAAATAAATAAATAATAAAAATAAATAATTCTGGACAATTCACACAGCATTATCTAGCCCCAAGGTAAGCAGAGCTTGTGTTATGTATATACAGTTACATACTAGTACCACCTCGCTAAGTAGTACTTAGCAACACGTCCCTAAGTACGCTAGCAAGTCAGTTTGTAGCTGACGGCAATAAAAACCTTATTTATTTGACCAAAACTCTAGTAAGTAGTTACTCGTACTTACATAGTGAGTCATCCGTTGGTGTTTTTTTGCAAAACCGGTCGTGGACATGAAGTTACAAAATGATAGAGCTATTTGGATGTGGAATTGGTCGCATTATAAAATACTACAAATGACACATCGAAATAGGTGGAAATCACTATTTTTATAACAATACCAGCTCCTGCCCACGGCTTCATGCGCGTTATTTAAGGTTATTTCTATCTGGGAACTACCTAGATGGGATAAAATGTCTATGTTACTCTCCAATATTTCAACTAACTGTATGCCAAAAATAAAGTTGATTGGTTGCTTAGTTAGGGCGTGAATAAAGGACAAACAAACTAACACACATTCGCATTCATAATATTAGTAGTAGATTCATAACAGTTGAGCGCTACCTCTAGATTATGAATAGTCTACAGTTATCTCAACTGTAATTATTTATTGCAATTCCTTCTCTAATATAATTTTTTTCCGATTACGAAACATTAAAAGGTACACTTTTTTATCATAGCGCACAGTTCACTCATTTTTATATTTTATGGAATAGTTATGACTCATTAACACCTATAAAAGGGTTCTGTAGCTTGGGGAAAAACGGAAAATCATGTAGGTATGTTCTTACTTAAATTAAAATTTTAAACATTTTCCAATAACTTATTTAATATCTTTGTTAAACTTAGAGCACTGCGAATATTTTTATTAGCTTTACGAAAATGTATTTTTATACTAATACTAAGTTGGTTAAAATGCATCGATTTTGAATTCACATAAAAATTAAGATACAACACCTGATTACATCGATATTGAACTCTCTGATGCCGCTTTACGATCCATTTTAATTTATTTTTTAACAGGACCACACTCAGGTCCCAATTAACAGCCCAATATTGGTATAAAAACCAGTAATGCCACCATGTTTGTATTAACTTTTTACGGGTTTCGCGAAATTTATACTTATTACGAGTGTCGACACCGTTTAACTCGATAACAGACACTTCGATGTATTTTTGTCTTATTTGGAACTGAGAAGCGGTGTTTGGAAAATAAGGAACTATGGCTCGTATTACATTGAAGATATTCGTATAAAGATTGCTGAATCATAAGTATGTAGATAGCTAGTTAACACCATCAGTAAATTTACAGAAAATAATTAAACAAAAAAAAACACTTAATACTAACTATGTATATCTAACTATATCATAGATCTATGCTTGAGTGACGTTTAGGCCTTATAAAAGCATTACTCAAACAGAGATGGATAACTGAGCAAGCTTTCATCATACGGGCCTAAGAAAAGGTCAAAGTCTAAAAATTAAATACTGACAATATAGAAATAATATTTTGATTTATGCTTTTAGCTCTCTAGGAGTTCTGTTGTAGAAACGTATAGGTACATAAGGCAGTAATGACAAAATCAGGTAGCCAAAAATACCTCTGAAATATTTGCTTATTTGATGGAAATTTTGAAATTGTTAATTCTAATTTGTATAAGGGATAGCCTAATATAAAAAACAAGCTGCACAATGATAGGTAGGTATGTACAAGATGTGCCAATTTGAAGTTATCAGAAAAGTAAAACCATACAAATAAAAAATATAAGGAACACCACTATTGCCCCAAATTGTAAGTCTATTGTTATTATGAAAGTAATTTTTATAAACAAAATTATGGGTAGTGGACCCATTTTTTTGTAAACAGTACCAACCCAAAAGAAGCGTCCGTGATTTTATTACGGTGCTAATTAACGGAGAATAAATTACAGTGAATTTGTGGTGATTTCTGTGATATATCGATACTTGAATGTGATGTATGTCCGTCAGTTCTTCTTTAGTATTGGTATTCGGTTATTTAAGCTCGCGATAAGAACTGGTTGATAAATTGGTAGTATTCATTTCATTTAAGAAGATTTCAATTTTTTTTTTCTGTCAATAACCAGGTCGTGTGACGAGAATAGCTCTTGAGCGATAAGACCTCCGATTGCACATAAAATATAATTGTTTCAGATGAAAGTTGTTTCTTAGTTATTTTTCTATCTATACGACCTGGATCTTAAAAAAAACTGAGTCATTCGTCAACTCACACCGTCAGTCTTGTCCCAACTGGTGCGAGTTGAGGAATCGAACGACCAAAAACATTTTACTAAAATAATAGAGAAGAGGCAAAATAATTAGTTTTTTTTAATTTGACTATTAAAAGTTACACTGGTATGCTCGCTGTTATATAGGGAGAGGGATTAATTGTATTGTTGGGTATTTGTCCCCAAAACTCGTTTATTCCCAGTAGTTCCTTTTGACAGTTCCTTTAAAGGGACTTAAAAAAACAGTGTAAATACTAAGGAATATGAAGATGGTTTTTCGTTTATTTAAAACAATCATATAATTACATACCTGGTAGAACATTACTACTAAGTTATAACCGTCTTTAACTTAAACCAAGTCTGCGCGTAATTATTATTTTCCCTCGGTTCAACATTCAGTCGGACAGACATTATTCTATACATTTCGTAACTCTGTGACGTTCGTCAACAATTTAGTTTCCACATGGTTTTTAGCTGTGGTTCAAGTCCAGCCCCTCAATAAATAACAGATATCTCTAAACACTTGATAAGCAGGATAAAACAACTTTAATTCCAAAATCTTCAAAATTAAAAGGGTACTACCTAAATAAACATAAACATGAACTTGAAACACAGAAAAGAAAAGCGAGAAGGGAGGCTTTTCCCCTGCAACTTTTCAGTCTTTGCAGTCAGCATAAAAAGAATACTCTACCAGGAAGTCTTTATGTAACGATTTTTCCAAAGATAGAATTCATTTGAAAAGGTGTCCAAAATTGCATATCAGTGCTAATCTAATAAGCGTTTCCTTTTGAGTATTCGGCGACTAGTCTTACATATCTGTACTTTAAATATGAACCACTGTACTGAGCCATCTAAACCTCCTTAGCCATTAGAGGCAGGACACAAAATGGGACGGCTTTTTATGATTTATTATTATTACATCTTCGTAGACGGGTCATTATTACCCACGGGCGTTTGGACGCGGACGGAATTTAGTTTCCTTTATTTTTCAGTAGTTTAGCTTAGTTTATTTTAATTTTAATGCTTTATGCTAATGCATGTATGGATTTTCTGTACCGTACTGTTATTTAGTTTTGCTTTGTTATTTTTCACATAGTTAGAGCTGTCTAGAAGAAAAATTTGGGACATTGTTAAATTTTCGTAGAAAACAGTCACAGTGCGAGTTACGCAATTTAAATCGAAAACCCAAAGCTGTCTATTTAATAACTTTCACTTGCTCTTTCTTAAAACCTGAAATACTCTAAAGACTATCTTTTGTATTATTTTTTATTATATTTTAGATTCCGTTTACTAGGAAGAAACTAAAAGGATAGCCTAAGTGTTATTCTAGGGCTTCCATCTATGCAAAATTCAGCCAGATCCGTTCAGTAGTTTTGGTGTTTAAAGAAGATAACAAACTTATATTCATCCAAACTTTCGCATTTGTAACATTAGTGTGATTGATGATAAATGGAGCGAAATGCCGAATTCACCCCCCAAAAGGAGTGAAACCGTACGCAAGACCTGCGTAGACGCATCTATAAGTTATGTCAGCGGCCGTTGCCCGCTCTATGAATATGCAACCTGCTCCGTTGAACCGGTTACAGTCGACCTTAATGGTAAATAAGTTTTGTCTTCACTGTTTAAGATGAAGAGCTTTTTGTTATGATTAGGATTGCATTTCTCGGACGAAAATGTGGATTTTGGTCCTCATGCCATTTGATTTTGAGAATTTTTATGCAAATCAACTATTAAACCATTTTTCAGAAAGCCCACCCTATTGAATTAGAACTCAGCTAAATTGCCTGTCCAGTCGAAAGAATTTAAATAAAAAAAAAATCATTAAATATTGAAAAGAGGAATATAAGTACAGCAATCTATATAAACATACAACAGTAGGTGCAGAACTCACTTGTATGGGTTCTAGACAATTAACAAAACAAGTTTGCATTCGTCCAGTGTAACCCCGACTTATTCTCAGTCAAAGCTGATAATTTATGACACATTTGTTTAGATAAAGACTGAGATTTAGTTTGCATTCCTTTGCCTAATAAACTGCAGTATGAATAGGCTCTCTTGACCATGTTGGCCGTGTGTACCAGACCTTATTCAAGCCATGCTAATTGTTCTGGCTTTATTGGCTAATACATTTGTATAAGTCTTAGCTCCTCTTTATCTTAAAGTTAAATTTTGTTACTGGTTTTTATCAGCTTTAAAACTTTGCTTTCATAAATTGATAGATATGAAAAAAACAATTTTAAATTCCTTCGTAGGTATTTACACATTTTTTTAAAGTTTCACCACTTATACTTTTGCTACGAGTTTTTTTATGAAATTAACTCAGGTTTATTCTCTAGAATATCCATAATCGACGGTGCAATTGATGATACACATTGACACTTGTTATCAAGTCATCACAACACAAGTATTGCTTACTTTGAGGCAAGGAGATTTTTTTTATTAAATTTAATTTAGAATAAATTTCAAAAGAAACAAATAAGGCTATGATGCGTAGATGTGTGAAATGGGCAAAATATTTTTTTGCATATTGGGTCTACTTAGCTGCATTGGGCAGCGTCGTATAATTTTAACAGTTTTCACCTTTATCCGTCCCGGACGAGATTTTCAATGGGACCAAACGTTATTTCCAAAGTTTCGCGTTATTTCAAAATATTTCTGCCTGGTGATAATAAAATACTCATCGCAACCGATGTTGTCACCAGCACATAAAGGGTCCTGTATATCATATTTCATTGGCGTTTAAAGTGACACTTGCGTACTGGGTTAAAAGCGATATGCTGCTCATTTGGTTAAAAGGCCTGCGTGGGCCGATATTGCAACGAAAGTTTGAAGTGCCAATGTGACGTTACATGACAGACGGAAACTTGAGCAATATTCCCTTTTGACTTGTTTCTCAGTACAATAAAGATACTGGTTCTCGGCACGGTTTCTGACCGTACGGCGTGCTAGGCGTATACGGTCAGAAACGGTGCCGGTTCGATAAATAGTATTTATAATTGTGTTCAGATCGCGTAAGTTTAAAAACATTCATTGCTTTACTTTCGTCCAATAAGTGCTCGTACCGCCTAAAATATATCCTGCTGCCATTTTATTTTTTCTGCGAAACGGATTTATAAAACGACCTGACCTATCTCATTTGAATTGAACCAGGATAATCACGGGTCCTCTTTCTTGTTTAATAGCTAATTTTATAATCATTTCTTAGGACCGGGTAATATTTCAATACCATTCGGTTTTATTGCACCTACTTAACAATGTTAGTGAAATAATAATGAACAAATTACAAGGTCTTCAAAGCTTCAGACAAGCCAAGTCCAAACTCCCGTATTTACCGCGCCATATTTCTCAATCAGGGCCCATAACCATTAAGCATACCACAGATTAAACAAGTTACTAGACGTCTAGCATACATAATGCTTATGAATGGTTGCCAGATCCTCTGTATAGCCTCGTGTTCACAGATTCGCACACCTGGCTTACTCGTAAAGCTTTACTTCGTAAGTTCTTTATGATAGATGATCGAAAATTATCCCCGTCTTGGATGAATAGAATATTCTCGAGTCAAATCTGTAATTGTGTACAGCTGTTCGTAAAATATTGACAAAGCGATCTTGTTACCGTTGCTATGGCATGGTCGCCATGTTACGGAGTCGTGTTAATTATTAATTATTTATTTATGCACAGTATTAGACGTGATTTGAAATTCATATTTCTACAATTACGTACTATTTATTTGTTTTGGTGTTTTAAGACAGCTTACAAGCTAGATTAGGAATACATTTGAATGGTTTTAGTAGCTACGTTAATAATAAACTGAAGCAAAATAAGCATTTATTCGTTGTAGATTGCATTGCGAGCAAACGTTAGGTTCATTACGGATGTAAGTGGGTTAGCTACGAACCTTATTTGTGTTGGAAGAATACCAACGTTTCATCCCTTAACGAGGGACTTCTTCAGGGCGAGTGCGGTTCTAGACGCGCGCTATTTAAGTTATTTACCAGTACTAGGTATATTAAAATACCTAACTACAGTTGTTATTAATACAATATGTTATATTAAATCACATATGAACGAGTCCTAGGTACTATTTCTGTTTGGTGAAAATCTACAACCGTTTGAAATGAATAAGTCATTTTTGCTATTTCCCTGGAATCTTGAAATGACACAAAACTAAATAAGCCTATTTCTTTTCATTACAGTGTGCAACGTGAATACGAGTGAAGACTCCATCAGATGACAGCTTGTTGAACAGGCTGTGATGAAGTTCCATATTCCTAAAAAATGAATACATTGAATAGGACGTAAGTAAACTACACTACTCTACTCAAAACATCATAACTAGGCGTAAGAAGGCCATCCCTGTTTGTATTGGGTTCGGCTAATCGAAATACCTTCCTTCGATAAACTCTGTGGATAAACTGTAGATCATCATCACCATCATCAGCCTATATTAGTCCACTACTGGACATAGGCCTTACCCAACGAGCACTATAGCGCCCTGTCAGAATGGCTGTATGGTGTTTCCTTTTCCTTTTATGAAGAGTTAGAATTAACGACATAGAAACAACGACGAGTATAATGATACCTACGGTGGATATAAAATGAAATAAATGTCTTCAGATCGCCGCATCCAGCATCAGCCAGTAGAACTGTAGATAATATTCTTAAATTATCAATAAAACAGACGCTAATTTTTTGTCATTTTTCAATAGAAATTTCGAGTCACCGGGCCCGATATAAAAAAAAATGCTGGACAATTCACACAGTATTATTATCTAGCTCCTAGCTAAGCAGAGCTTGTGTTATGGGTACTAGATAACTGATTTACATACTACAATATATTATAAAGATATTTTTATTATACATAAGAACAACCGGAACAAATACAATACAATACAAAACACTTTATTGTACACCAGAAAAAGAACATTACAAAAAGACATATAACATGAGACAAGTACAATGGGCGGCCTTATCGCTTAGAAGCCAAATAATAATGCCAAATAATTTTAGAAATACCTGCCTTGGGACAAATATTTGTACGATATATTTGTCCCAAGGCGGGAATCGAACCAGCAATCTCCTGCGTTGCAGGCGGATCTTCACCCACCGCGTCACACAGGTCGCCAAGTCGATATGTCGAGTCCAATAATACGAACAGCTTTCATAAGAAAATGTGCCTTTATTTAGTAAGAGAGTGTTCCGATGCGTAGGACGGTAGCACGGTGAGACTCCCCGTGGTGAACAAAATTAATTATGGCCTGTCCGTGTTCCTCACGGAACAGAAAAAATAAGTGGAAGTGCTATGCAACAAAATTACTATGGGCACCGGTGTCGCCAAACTCACACAAATAAACCCTTAATCTTATAATGCATTACAAAGAAACAATTCGTTTCATTGGTAGTTATAAGTTTAGTCAAAATTAGCCAACATCACAGATTAGAAAATAAACCTTGAATTCTACTGCATAAGATTTATTTTACTTTAGCAGCAGAACGTATTTACGAGCTACACTCACCAAACAGCAACTTGACGAGTCAATCCTGCTATTTGACCATAGATGGCGATATTCACAGTGCTAGCAATTGTAAACTTAATTTCCTTAGTCATATGATTGACATTCGCGTGATAGGTCGCGGACTTACTCACCAAACATTTGACTGTCGAGTCAGTTCCGCTACTTCACCATAGATGGCGGTATTCTCAGTGCTCGCAATTATAAACTTAATTTCGTTAGACATATGATTGACATTCGCGTGATAGGTCGCGACTCGTCTAAGGCTGCACCAGGTAGCACAATGAACTACTTTATCGATATCGATAGATATTTTGCCACAGATTGTAGGCGACGACGGAACCCTAGTATAAGGATATTTAGATCTAATTACACTCTTATTGGTTAGTTTATCTTAGTTTGTGTCTATTTAGAGCATAGAAACTCTTTTATAGGAATTTGGTAAGATCGTATTATTACGTAAGTTGAAAATGTACTTTTTTGTTTACGGTCGTTTTGTAGTAAAAACAGTACAAAAAGAAATGTTTAGGCCTAAAACTAGTTTTACCGCTTGTATTAGGTAAATAGGATAATTAGTTTTAAAGTTATTTACCTTTTTGTATAAGGAAAAATGTCTCTTGTTGAGTTTTGTGAGGTTTTAGTTTTAGGCACTTTTTATTACTTATAAATGTCTAGATATTGTATTTATTTATTGATAAGGTATGTTGTAGGCACTAAGTAGGTAAACATAATTTGTAGTATCGATCAAATCAATAGCCGACTTGACTACATCACTAAACGAGTAGCGAAGAACATTCGAGAATAGAAACAATCCAAAATCAACTTTATGCTAATCGCATAAGGTCGATTTTGACTAACCGTTCTAATAAATTATTTGTAAATTTTAATAAAATAAGATTTTATGACAATGCAATGAAAATGCTACCTATTGATGGTATAAAACACCCTCGTTTTCGAGGTTTTTTCGCCTACTATAATTTTTACACTCTAAAATGGAACAATACGGCATAGCTTCGGAAAAATGAATTCGCCGCGAGACTAGCAACTCGACGTGATGTAAGAACACGACTGAGATCAGTTAAGCGTAACTACGCATAATTGTGGCACGCGTGCCACGCCTACTTAACACTTCCACTTATTTTTTCTGTTCCGTGGTGTTCCTTGTCAATGGTGTCTTTATGTCGCCGCCATTAGGACGCCCACTGGACCGTCATAGAATGGCCATGCATGATCACATTGCTCCACGTCAATCCTTGCCATTGATTCAATCTTACCAGAGGCATCATCATTCATAGACGTATTTTACTCACTGATGAGTAAATTGGCTTCTTGATGTATAGGATCATGCACTATCTACCACGGTTCCGAGACCAACCTGTGGCATAATATTATAATTGCATTTATAAATCATATAACAGCATTTTCGTGTAACTTTCATAGAATTTCCGGTTAACAACCGTTCAGAAATTCAAGCTATCGACCACTGGTAATAAATTATTTCATCTAGAAAATAGTTACGAATATTATAAATTAAAAATTAATTAAATATCAAAGTCTGTATGTTATCGTTTAACCTCTAAATGGCAGAACGGATTTATATGAAATTTGGCAGAGAGGTAAATAATATTCCGGAGACGACATAGGCTACTTAAAAAGCACATGCAAAGCCGCAGGCCACAACTCGTAAGCTATAATTTAAACTCATCAACTCTTGACTGCGATTATTTTCGAAAGTTGGGTTTTTTGACTGTGAGACTATCCGGACTTTTACCCTACACTCTTTGTTTTTGGATCAATGCCATTTTTATTGGTTATGTTCAAGCTTTGGTTGTTGAGGCATACGGAGTGAAATTATCGTGTATGTCTGTCTGACCGAATTCGCTGAGACGCATGAGGCTTTTGAGATTAGCGTTGTGGTCGGTATTTCACACACAGGATGATTTTGGCTTAAACAAATATTTTATACGATTGGAGACGATTGGTTTTACGTATAAGCTGATGAGAATACGTCGTTTTTGTAAAAAAAGGGCTCAATTCAATTACTTTTAACGTAAAGTCAGGGTAAAGATTTTACCTGTTGTAAGGAATGAATAAGAGTCTGTAATTTATCATTTTGTTTTGTACTGTGTACCAAAATGTAGAGAATAGTTAACGACACAGAAAAATAAATAATAATAATAATAAATAAATAATGCTGGACAATTCACACAGCATTATCTAGCCCCAAGCTAAGCAGAGCTTGTGTTATGGGTACTAGATAACTGATATACATAATATAACACAATACATAGATAGATATAAAAAGGTAAAGAATTCTTTGTAATCCAGTGAAAAAGTGAGTGAAGTGTAAGTGCTACTTATTTTTTAACTTAGTACTTTATCAAAATGTTGGATCAAATTATTCGTATAGACCTAAAAGAATATCACTCAAAATAAGACTCTACCTAGCCTTTTTACCAGTCTAATTTAGCAAAGTCCAGTAGTTGTTAGATCACTGATACATCGCAGTCGACGTGTCATTCATTCTCGCGTCCCGTTGCTATTACTCATCGCAAGTGACTGTAATCACCAGTGCCACCTGTTTATCTCTTCGGGTGGATAAATTTAACACTAATATATGACAAAACATGAAATGGCAGGCACTCAGAGAGCCTATTTAAATAAATAAATAATGCTGGACAATTCACACAGCATTATCTAGCCCCAAGGTAAGCAGAGCTTGTGTTATGGGTACTAAATAACTGATATACGTAATATTATACATTACATAGATAGATATTTTTTATTATACATAGAAAACACCCAGACCAACGTATTTAGTACAACATGGCTGATAACAGTGATGCTGTCGCAAAATCACTTTTCGTGAACTTATAAATATGAAATACGAATACAAATAATATAGTTGTTAAAAAAAACTGACTCGAATCCCTTAGTTTGAACAATTCTATAGCGGGATAAATAGTAATTTCTAGAGAATACAATTTTTATGGGACTATTTCAGGATTGTCTTCTATACAACTGCAAAATAATCATCCAAATCGGTCCAAAAATGACAGAGAAATCGTTCGTCGATTTCTCTTACTCTTCATAAAAAAACATTCGTACAGCCGAACATAGAACCTCCTCCTTTTTTAAGTCGGTTAAAAGGGATTTTTACACCTAGTTTACTATTCTTAGTTTAAACTGCGTGCTTTAACCAAGTTCTAGACTCGTGATGTAGACTCAGGATCCGAACCTCGGCAATAGCTTACTCATGCATGCACCTCTAAAATGTATACTGAGTTCATAATAAACTTGTAGTAGCACTATGAATACCTTCGAAAATAGTAGTATTCTGATAGTTAGGCCTGTGTCCAGCAGTGCTTTATTATGGGCTGATGATGAGTTTGAACTGACCTTTAATATAACTTTCTCACAATACAAACTTACTTTTCAATTTCAGTCTAACTTTTGGGTAGAGCACGTAGACCTACCAGTAGTAGGAACATCTTAGCGTCATCTAGATTCATCATAGGAACCATGAGTCGAGCTCGAAAATATCAGCGATTTTACCTTAAGCGAATATATAATTCACACCACCGCTCTATTCAATAAATCGTAAATTGTTTGACATTTGATAAATACTTTCTGATATCCTTTGATTTATCTATTCGTTATCTTTTAGATAAATGGAGTATTTATTGCAACATTGGAACTAATGGATACGATGCAAATTCACACCTTGTTTAATCCCGTTCAAGCAAATAGGTTAAAATTTCTGTTTGTTTTTGAAGATAAAGAACGATCATATAGGTATATCAAGATCAAAGAGATGAGGTAGGCAGAATGCGTTCTTCAGAGATAATACCACCAATGGTCACTTATTTTATTTTCTTGCAAACAGTTTTTTTTGTGAAAAGTGTGTAGTAAACTAGACGTTTAAAATATTCAAGTAACAAGTTTCGTTCAGAAACACGAAACAAACTTTGTATTAATTTTTCGAACCACGAACTTCCTTGGTTTCGAACTGACTATAGCGCAGCCTTAAGGTCATGAAATGGATCTATTTTCACTGCAATAGAAAGGCAAACAAGATGAGCCTGGCCCTAGCTCGGTCGTGAGTGCTTCTCGAGCATTAAATATCAACATGACTGCTAGCTGCGAGTCCCATGGGAATCGAACCGGCGCTTCTCATGATTCGAATCGCTCTTTAATTTTCTTGCGTAATTACAGATGTTTTGTGGTGTGAGATTCGAGTTTTACTATTATTTTATTGTTTCCTTTAGTGTTAGGTCTTTTCGTTGTTATTTGCCGTCTATCGTTTGTTTTTCCTTGTTGTGTTATTAACGGGTTGCTTAGCTGGTAATGTTTTAAACGGCTATTAAGAAAACACATGAAAAGACAGGCGAAATGCCCATACAAACGTCATCCCAAAATTATTTGTTACTAGCTGACCCGCCCACGATTTCATTCGCGTGGACTTTAGTAATACCTCAAGTAATGTTGTTTCCATGTAAACTATCAGCGGTAAAAGTTTAACAAATGATCCTATACGATTTTAAAGTTGTTAAAGAAAATCTATAAATAAATTACATCCTTCTAAGAATCATCATCATCATCATCAGCCTTTTTCAGTCCACTGCTGGACATAGGCCTCCCCTAATGAGCGCCATAGCGCCCTGTCTTCAGCTTGCCGCATCCAGCATCTGCCAGCAGTCTTTCGCAAATCGTCATCCCACCTGGTCGGAGGGCGTCCTACACTACGTTTGCCGAGTCGCGGTCTCCACTCAAGAACACGTTTACCCTTCTAAGAATGCTTGTTTAAAAATTTCATCTATAATGAAATGTAAGCAAATCGCATTTTGCATATTTTTACGTCGAAAATTACATGTTTTCGTCCTATTTGTTTTGTGTTGTAGGTACATAGCTTAAATTGTCTAGTTACAGAATAACAACACTATGTAAAAAATACAAAGCTTTTCAGTCATCAGTTTTAGTATTACCGAACATATTACGAATTGCGAATGCTGTCGCAGAATTCCTAAGACTTTATAAGAAATGTAATTTTTCAATGAACTTAATTTGTCTCTACTAAAAAGGTGTATTACCGTATACAAACAGATACCAGGCCTTTATTATCTTCCAATCAAATCTTCGCAAGTCAATTCTCATGTATTGGCAGATACCTTCATTCATTCCCTATCTAGCCTTAGATCTTACATCTAGTACCTATGCATCTAGATCTCTGATTCTTGCTCTGGCGGTCTTGTCAGCGTAAATGATGGCGTGATAGTTCATAGTAACTAATACTGTGCAGACTTAATAATTGTTTTTTTTTTTATATAGAGTATAACAAAAATGCTTTTGCATTTTTGTTATACTCTATATAAACCAAACTTTTAGGGGGGTTCAAATTCGATCACAGAATACGTGAAAAATAGTTTTGAAAATTCCTGGCTCCACTACAATTAAACACGTGCTTCAGTTGACATCTAGTCTAGTATATAACCATATAAGATTATTAATATTTTTCCCGTATTCTGTCTTTGAAGCTTAACAGTTTAAAAGTTTAATCCTTCCTTTTTGTACAAAATGTATACAAAAAATGTGTACAAATAAAACTTTGGCTTAGCTTTTTTCATATTTTCTTATAGGTAGTCTTATCTCCTACCTATATCTGTACCTACCTCATCCAACACTGTCTTAGGCTCTGCCGTATCCCTTTAACTATGATAAAAAGCTGAGACTACACAATTTACCATTAAAGAATTAAAAGGCCTAAGCTTTTTAAGTAGTAGATCTTAGAAAAGAAACAGGACCCTGTCTTCATTTGCCTATTAAGTTACGATTAGCATACCGCCAAGGTAGTAGAATCTCCGTCATTGAAAAAATGCGTACATTTCTCGAGTTCTAATGCGTACATGTAAATCCTTCTATCAATGGGCAGGCCCAACTGGTTGTTGGTGTAGTATTTAAATAGATATTAATGTACACTCAGAGACATTTGTTTGTATGGTTCTTCCAAGATTTTTATGTACCTACTACTCAAATTCATAATGTCATTCATTAGATAATAGTTTCTACCCGCGGCACCGCACACTTTAACGGTATAAAAAGTAGCATAAATACGGAAATAGGCTACTCTGTATCTCGGTAAAGTATAAGGACATTATTAATTTTTTTATTAGTTTAATGATGCTGTATATACAGGATGGTTTTTTCAGAAGTGCCTTGGCAGAAGGGACTTGGCCATCACCGCCCTTCTCAAAAAACCACCCTGTATACCGTTATAATATATAACGATACCTCCCTGCCAAATTTTATTACGATCAGTTCAACCGTTTAAGCGTGAAAAGCTAACAGACAGACAGACAGACTTACTTTCGAATCTAAAATATTATGTAAATTAGTAAAGTATGGGTATATAACTATAAACTATATAACTAAAATATAACTACGATCATACTTCAACAATCAACTTTTTCCTCAGCGCTTTATATGACAGTAGTCAAAATAAGAGAGAGAATACAATCATATGTAGTTAGTTTCGTTTTCTATCGGTTCACAGATATCGTGATCGGACTAATGGACTACACGCCGAACCCGCCGACATAGCCCGGAGCGGGTTAGTGCGACATTTCAGAGTAATATATTGTAGGTAGCCGTCAGCCGACTTGGCGGCGGCGAGCCGACGACCACTTGTTGAGTCTATACGAGAGACTTTCATCATAAGATCTGTTGCCATACCCTATCCTATATGGTGTAATATGTATTTACAAAATTCTGTTTTATTTTTGCTAAGTTATAAAATACAGATTACTGAAAGCTAATTGCACTCGACAGAGAAAAATATTGTCACTTCACGTACTCTTTTTTTAGTCGAGATAAAGAAAAGCTACCTGGCGGTTGACATTTATATCTCAAATTAAAACGCAGTTTGTTTGATGTGTGCTAAATCTTCCTCACCTCACCTCAACATCCTATAATGGTCCACTGCTGGACGATTTTTATCTGATGGAGGGTAATGCCCATAATTCCCACGCTGGACATTTGGGTTGGGGATCGCAGTTCGGTGGTTATATCTCGCAGTTCAGTGGTCTCTGTCAAGTCTTGTTAAATCTCTTAAGATTTAAAACGACTTGACAGAGATCTACAGAGAGAAAATAATAACTGTGACTTATCACAGTTATTTTCTGTCACAGTAATTATTTCTTATGCATCATTCATCAAAACCAGTAGCTAACACTTTCATGGCCCAAGACGCAGCAGCCATTCTCCGGGTCCGGGTCGCGGAGGCTGAGCAGTGAATGCGTTAATAGAAATTATCGATTACGCAGGTAATTAGGTAGGTTATAATTGCCCACGTGCCATATTCATATCAATACCAGTTTCATTAAGTACTTAATGTGCGTATGTCTAGTTATTAACATATCCGTTTAAGTTATCTATCTAGAACTTGTTAACTTACTTTCCAAGGTGTATCGATAGGTGTAACGGAAATGGTGGTTTTTAGGATGCATGAGGAATTTCAAATATGGTCGAGAACACTCCTTTGTAAAGTAAGTATTATGTGATTAAGTAGGACGATAATAATACTAATTCAAAAACATTATTTCCTGTTTTATTTACCAATTCTTATAGTATTATTGAGGGTCCTAGCTCTACCTAGACCTAGTTCATATTTAGGTCTTCTAGTTGCTTGTATTGCTTGTTGCTTAAATGTTCCTTTATTTTTATGTTGTGGATAGCGCAATGGTCTACATTAAGAATACCATTTAACTTTACTATCATTTAAAGTACATTCTTTCTGCATAGATATACAGATGTAATATTAGTGTAATATAGACATTTGTTATTCCTTAAATAACTAAATAAACTCTGTACTCATAATTGTTATCTCTATAATAACAAGCTTTGTATTAATAGAATTAGAAGTACAAAGAATACAGACTAAGTACTCACAGGAAGAAGAATAAAGAACTCACACTAAGCACTGGCGTATCAATGAGAATAATCAAGAAGACACACTAATCAACGGCAAAATACGATAGAAAAAAGAAGAATACGATAGAATACAATGAAGAACACGAACTAAGCACAGGCAATGGCACTGGAAGAATTCACGGGTCCAATTATGTACTCCCGTGGTCTCTTAGTGGCATCTCTGGTGCTGGCGTTTGCAACTGTCAACTGGTTGTCAAGAACTACAACTACCAGGACAATGCAGGAGGTTGCGGGTTCGATTCCCGCCTTGGGACAAATATATGTACGATCTGCAGGTATTTGTTCCAGATGTTCTATTCTATAATAAAAATATAAGATACACAGATAGATCTGTGTAATGTATTGTATTATGTATATCAGTTATTTAGTACCCATAACACAAGCTCTGCTTAGCTTGGGGCTAGATAATGCTGTGTGTATTGTCCAGCATTATTTATTTGTTTATTTCTTCTTTAAATACAATACAATTCTTTATTAAGAACTTGGCTTTGTGTATACCTAGTTTGTGTGTATTTATTTCGTTAGGTAATTTGTAACATTTATGAAATATAATTATGTTTTTCAATATTCTAGTTATGTTCATGTTTATTTTATCTTTGTACACCCCGTGCTTTTCTTATATTCATATAATTCTTTCCATACAAAGGTGGCCTGGAAAAGATCACGTCTAAACGATAAGGCTGTTTATTGTACTTGTATTAACTACAATGGGCAGCCTTATCGCTTAGAAGTAATGTTTTCCAGGCGGCCTTATCGCATGTAATGTCTCTTTGTAATGTTCTTTTTTTGGTGTACAATAAAGTGATTTTGTATTTTACTCTATTGTATAGTTATTAGCACTAGAATTACTAACTGAAAACTTTACATGTTGCATCATGGTTTAATAGCGTTGAGTTTGAATGCGGAGAAGTCGATTTTTGTTGTTTTCGCTTGATAGTACTCCTGCTGCCCAGAACGCCCCTCCACTTTCGCCGAGCGCTACTAAACCGTGACGAGACCTGTTATGTACCTCAGAATTCAGAAAAAAACTCTTGTTTTATTTCGTGAACATCAGCATGTGACTAAATGTAAGAAATTCAAAACACCACAAATTATCTTAATGGCATATTATCATCGATAAAAAGAAGTAAGTACTAAAATTTGTTTAGCATTTATATTTTAATTAAACAATTGTCAATATCAATTTTCACTCCTACTAGTACTGTGATGATTATCCAGCATTTTTATTATGGAGTTACTAACATCATGATAAACTAGGATAAAAATCAAACAACATAATGTTAAGACTAATAAAACTGGGACCTACAACGTGGTTTACGAGGTAAAAAAAATACGGACATTATATAATAAAAAAATCTATGCATATGTATACCATAATGCAAATGCGAATGTTTGGATGGACGTATGTTACTTACCTTTGACGCCAAAACTACTGAACAGATTCAGCTGAAATTCTGCATACCTACATGTAGTTGTAAACCTGGAATAATATATCCTACAAAAACGCAGCCATACGCTAGTTAGATTAAGAAAACGCCATCGATATTCGTTTCTTTTTATGAAACATAAAATTCAGTTAACTGCTTAGACAATTTAACCCGCTGGTTAACTGCTACTGCTAAAAGCTGCTGTAACCAAACCACACTATCACATCCATTCTTAGAACCGCTAACATCAAAAACTAGTTTGAACCGGCTACTGTGCGAAATAAAATCGGCTGGCATTCATTACCTACTCGTAAACAGGTGCAGTAATTCGAGCTGCGCATACTGTGGAAAGTCTTATTGCTGGCACAACCACTGTAATCTGGTCGTGGTTTGAGCGACGAGAGGTAGCGGTTGGACAATAAATCTATACTAATTTTATAAATAATAATAATAAATTCATTTAGACTGCACTAGTTTTTAAGTTCTATCGTATAATTTTGTGATCTCTTGTTTTAAATCTAGTTGGTTGCCCTTACTAAATAAATAAATGCGAATGTGTTTGTTTCTTTGTTTGTCCTTCCATCACGTCCTAACTAAGCAACCAATTTACTTGATTTTTGGCATTGAGTTAGTTTAAAAGATGGAAAGTAATTACTTTTTGTCCCATAAATCAGTTCCCATGGGATATATATAACTTTAAACAACGCGTGCGAACAACCTGGCCGGAAGGCGTCTTACACTACGTTTGCCAAGTCGCGGTCTCCACTCCGCCTTTGTCAGTCATATACTAAACATAGACCTTCCCTGATAAGTACCTTTTTGGCTCTTATCATAAGATAAGGGGTGTTGCGGCATGCTTATGTAACATTCAAATATGTAAAACAAGCGCATTTCCTTCTACATTACTGAGTGCTTAATAAGGTGCCAAGACAGGTCGTTCCTTCTGCTCTACAAAATCGCAAAATTCATTGAAATTCATCGCTATTCTGTCGCTTTCCATACACACCTAAATCGATGCCTGTTTCGCTAGAGTATCGTGGTACAGGCGCGTACTAAGAAGCAAAAAACAAAAAGCACAACCCAAAAAAATCGACATCGGGAATAATTACTGACTTCTTATGTTTTCAATGAATTCAAAATACTAAAATTATATTAAATCTGTGATATTTAAATTAAATAATTAATAATATTATGGATGAGAGTACCACATTACATTACCATGACTGAAAATATATATGAATGTTGTGTAACATAAGAATTTAAGTACCTACGGTATAGAAAACATTTATGAATTTAAGTTAACATAGGTCTTTAGTTTAATGCGTTGTAAAAATAAGATTCTAAAGAACTTTTGTTCAATCCTAAAAAATGCAATATTTTTGTTGTTGTTGTTTTGATTTCGTGAAGGAGATAGGTCAACAAACTGTATTGCCGAGCTATCTTTCACCTACTGTAGGTGAAAGATACCTCGGCAATAGAGTTAGACTACTACAGTCTGTAGTAGTCTAATTTACGATATCTCGTTTATTTTCATGTATTTTGAAATAATAGAGCAAAAACATAGCGTGATCAAGACGCTTACTTCTGTGACTTGAGTTGGTGTAATTGTTGCGGTTCGTAGAGATTTCTTCAATTATATGCCTACACGTCCCAGATATGCCTATGCATGTCTGTAGAAA
The DNA here is from genome assembly GCA_946478455.1 of Eupithecia vulgata. NCBI lineage: Eukaryota > Metazoa > Arthropoda > Insecta > Lepidoptera > Geometridae > Eupithecia > Eupithecia vulgata. The sequence continues at coordinate 3,668,740 of OX297862.1, read as the reverse complement.
GTTAGGTCACTTTTTACTAGTCATTTTTAGATTTTTTGATTACAAAAAGCCAAGCTTCGGTAACATTCAATAGCAAAATGAAAATGACTCACGTTTTTCTTCGGTAGCGATTTCACTTAGCCTTTTTAACCTTTAGCTGACACCTGCGAGCGTGTTTTTTTGGCGCCAAAAAGCGATTAACTTTTTGTTTGCGGGTGAAATCGATGCTAAAGTGAAAAGTGACGGCTTTTTCTGATTATTGCACGATTGAGTTTGTAATTTCAGGTCAACTTTTTATAACTTCTGTTATAATTTGTTTTCAATGAGTTTTTTTTTGGAGTTTGAATTAAATAATGAACTAGAAATTTTAATACACCTTTCCTATAAATCTTTGTCAACTTACACGCGTATCAGTGTGTTTTTCATTCCGAACTGAACGATATGACAGAAAAAAACTTCTAGCTATTACAAAAATATAGATTAAGAAATGTGACGGATAAAGTACCTAGTTTAGTTATTTAAGTTATATGTATGGTTGGTTCTAGGTATGAAAAAAAAATATTATTCTATTTAGTCCGTTATTTAGATACCTAATCAGAAGATATTGGACATATATTTTATCTTTTGCCACTCAAACTCACAACACAGACGAAGTTATATTACATTTTCATAAATCATAGCGAGGTATATTACGCTATATTTTCTATAATAATCGGCGAGTGACCACAGACAGCTATAACGAATACTTTTATTACGTCACCAAAATAATGACGTTAGATATAGCACGATATATTTTGGTATAGTAAGACATGATGGCGGCAGAGCTAATAAGTGCAAAAATATATTATAAAGCATAGCCACCGTCTGAGGCAGCTTGCTATACTGTAATATTTAGCTTACTATATTAATATATATATTGTAGCTCCGTCTGTTGAGATCTCAAACAAAAATTACTAAGATTAAGCGCGTCAAAGTTGGGGAGTGGGGCTCGATATGTCACACCGTGCTAAAAAGTGTCACACGGCGGCATGACGTCATGTAGAAATTTATCTAGTATCTACTATATTCATAATTTTTTGTTTAATTGTCTAAAGAAAAAAATACGTGTCATATTTTCTGATAATCTAACTGACGGACTAACAGCCGGTCTTTCATCCGCTTGTTTAATTTTGGACGACCGATGTGGCGCGGTCTGCGAAGGTCTGCCTGCGACGCAGAAGGTTGCGGGTTCGATTCCCGCCTCAGGACAAATGTGTGTACGATCTGCAGACATTTGTTCAGGGTGTTCTGGTCGTTTTCTATATAGTATAATGAAAAAAAAAACTATCTATGTATTGTATTATACTATGTATAATCAATTATCTAGTACCCATAAAACAAGCTCTGCTTAGCTTGGGGCTAGATAATGCTGTGTGAATTGTCCAGCATTATTAATTTATTTTATTTATTTATAATTTGACAATTGTTTACACTTTTTGTTCTCCTCTAGTGTGTTTACTTGTGGGTAGAAACCAAAACTTGGTTCCAATAAACAAAGCTTATTTAGGCTATGTGCCGTATTTTGGCCGTTTTTAGATTCATTTAGAAAACCAGTCTGTGACTTTTAGTTTGTAAAAACTAATAATTATAACAGCTGCGTAAATAATAAATGCATTATGTAAATGCTAGAAGGTATATACAATTAATAAGAAAGCTAGATAGAGAATGGTCATTTCTTAGCTGTTAATGAAAATTTATTGCGCTATACGTTTACATTATGCTGGTCTGGTTTGTAATAAAATTTATAAACCAAGGTTTAAACGCTTACTAAAGTATTAAATTAAAATTATATTTAAGTATACTTGGACATTAAAATATGATAAAATAATAAAATTTATTTCATTTTATAGAACACGGACGGATAGGTAAACTATAAGCATGAGTCCAAATACATTATTTAAAGGTGTCTAACCCCCGAATACTCAAACGCATCTCAGGTTTAAGCGCGTCTCAAGTGACGAATTTATGACATATTTTCATTAAAAACTGTCAAAAAATCACGACTTGAGACGTGTTTAAATCTGAGTTGCGTTTGAGTATTCGGGCGTAAGTATAAATTTTATTGCAAAGTCAATAGAAGTATAGAACAAAACAAAAAATAACCATTTTTATTTTATTTTTATTCATCTGGATCAAATACGAAGCACCAATAGTACCTACTTTACCAAACAGTTCCTGCTGGTCGGTGCGAGGACCACATGGAATATAATAAATAAGGCGAAACAAAATATTCCCGCAGATACAATACAAAAAATAAGCTTAAATGATAACTCTAGATTATATAAACCCTTAGACATAGCAAATGCTTTCAATGACTTTTTTATAGATAAAATAGTACCGATTCAATCATCCGGAAATAACATAACCTCAAAACTTACTAGTCAAAGAGACTCTATGTACCTACAACCTTGTATACCCAATGATGTTCTAAGGATAATAGCCTCCTTGAACAACACAAACAGCTGTGGCTATGATGATATATCCACGAAGACTCTAAAATCTGTAGCTGGAAGTATATGCGCGCCAATCAGCTATATTATTAACTTAAGCATAAGCTCAGGTGTATTTCCAGATGCGTTAAAGGTATCGATCGTTAAACCCATTCATAAAAAGCTAAACAAAGAAGACATGGGTAATTATAGGCCTATATCTCTGATACCTGTCATCTCTAAAATATTTGAAAAGTAACAACTACTTAGAATATAATAATATTTTATGTAGGGAACAAAAAGGATTCAGAGAAAACAAAACAATAAACATGGCTATTTACGATTTTCTACAACTTGTTATAAAGAACGTTGATAATAGAAACCCTGTTTGTTCAATCTTTTGTGACATGACACAGGCGTTTGATTATGTTAAACATGATATTTTATTGAAGAAACTAGAAGTATACGGTGTAAGAGGAAACACTCTACAGCTGATCAAGTCTTATTTAGAAAATAGGAAACAATTCACAAAAATCACTAAAATTAATCATAAAACCAAAATAGAAGAAAGTCACCTTTCACAAGAACGTATTGTAAAATACGGTGTTCCCCAAGGCAGTGTCTTAGGCCCTCTCTTATTTATTATATACATAAATGACCTGCCAAAAGCAACTACCCATGCGATGTCCTTATTTGCAGATGACAGCACGGTTACCATAGCTTGTAAGAACATAAACACTTATAAAACTGACATTAACTTAGCATTGACATCTATTATAGAATGGTTGAATAATAATAATCTAAAAATCAATATAAATAAAACAAAAATCATAAATTTCCGACAACGCGATAATGCAGCTCCCAAAAAAAATGACATTTATTACAACAATAACGAAATCGTAGAGGTGGATAGTACAAAATTTCTGGGACTAAATATAGACAAAAAACTAAATTGGAAATCCCATATTGAAGCTCTTTGTAAGAAGATCAATAGTTTAGCATATGTACTTTACAAAATAGCACCAATAGTCGACATAGACACTCTTCTGATTGCCTATCATGGTATAATTGCCTCCAATATCAGATATGGAGTTATGTTCTGGGGTAACTCCACGGATATCTTAAAAGTGTTTAAGTATCAAAAACGCTGCATAAGAACAATGTTCCATCTTAAAACAACTGACTCATGTAAACCTTTTTTCTTAAACTATAAAATTTTGACACTACCATCACTGTATATTTTGGAGACGGCTATGTTTGTTAAGTCTAATTCCGATCTTTTTTGTGCACCTTCGGATGTCGTTGTCCGCAACAGGCGTGATAACCATAAAATCTGTATTCCAGGTAGAAAAACCACAATGATGAGCAAGAGCATATTTGGGATGGCTCCAACAATATATAATAAACTACCGCAGTGTATAAGAATACTGCCAAAATTGGAGTTCCAAAGAAAGCTAAAATCTATACTTTCAGTAAAATGTTACTATGATATACAAGAATTCATTAATGACAAAAAAATTACACCTTGACATTCGTTTTCTTTTTATTTTATTTCAATTAATTTTATAAAATTTTAATATTACTTCAATCTTTATTCACAAAACTAGTCTTATTTCACGAAATGTTATTCTAATCTAAATCCTAACTCATTCGATTTGAAATGTTATCTTATTTGCCTTAATTTAAATCATCATGAGTAAAATTGTACATCAGACATTGCACACGTAACAGTAGAAATACATTGAAACATGCTTATACCTAAACCACCTCTGTATACATGTATTTCACGCAATAAATAATACTTTACTTTACTTTACTTTACTAGGGAAAATTTAGACCAGCACTTATTTTATCGGTAACTTCGGTGTCAAATACATGTTTTATGTATGGCGTGAATGAGACATCTCGTTTTGCCTTTATGGGTAGTTAGGCATAGCTGGACATTACTGGCAGAACTGATATTTCGTTTCTAGAAATTACAATGTTTTGTAGACTCATCAAAAAATGAAGAGAATAGCTGATTTCTTGTATTCTATTAGTTCTTATGTGAATATGGATTTAAACCCGAGGGAAAGACACGTTCGGAAGACTATAATATTGAGTTATTATGGTAAAAGAAGATTATTTATTTAATTGCTTTCGCTACTCTGTACCACAAGATAAAATCTCTTGTTTTATTAGTTTAAAAAATTATTTTACTTTAATTTACAGGACTTTAGGTGTGAGACCACAAAGTTTATGATGATTACAAAAAATCCGAAAGAAAAAAAATTATTATTAATAATTGTATGCTTCTGCATAACTAGGTGTAACGTTTCTTATTATAAAATGTATTACTTATATTGTTTTTTTGGGCTTTATTTAAAAACTATGTTAAACCAATCGTAGTCATAATGTTTTTTTGTCTTCAAAAAGTTATTTATTTACAACACTGCACCTATACATACAAAGCACCATGGTGGGACTTTGAAAAAAATATTGTGCATCCTACATACAAAAATCTTCAAACCCTTGTGCTGGTTTTCATTCAACAGGTAGGTCGGTACTGTAGCTGCAAACTTACTAATCTTTTGAGTGTTGTTGACTGTAACCTTTCTACAGTACCAAGCCCTCGTATTCCAATGTAAGTTAATATTTTGCTTTCATAATTTGCAGTGGAACAGCTATAGGTAACTTGTACCGATACGTGTTAACAAGGAGGCCTAGACTTGGAAGGTTCGTTATCAAGTTATTTATTACTCTTTCCTCTAAAAGTACAGTTATTATTTTATTGGAAGAACTGTAGTGAAGGTTGGCCTAGATTCTGTTGCAAATATTTACAACAAAGGTTTTTTTACAAAAATAAGTTTTAATTCATCCTAAAATTTGACGGGACTTAAAACCGCATAACTTCAACTTTGTATGCGTACCGTTGCCAATTGCATCGATAAGTCAACCATCCTGACCAGTTGAAAATCTTTGAGATTGTCTACAGCTTTTATGCCTTGGGTAAGGTTTTTCTGACTCAAAATCTGTTGATGGTTGTAATGAGAAACCAATTCCATTCGTGACACTACTATAACCTCTTTATTGCTATGGTAAATCAAAGAGGTTTCATTATGAGTCAGATACAGCCAGTGGTACACACTAGCTTTACTTTCCTATATTCCTAATTCAAATTCTTCTGTTCGATATTCAAAGGCATGATAGCGCCACATTGTGTTCTATATTGGGATTTCTCCCTTGGGAACCTCCCGTTTTGTAAAGGAAACTAAGCGTAGGAAAGAAAGGAAGCTCCTTCATGGAGTGAAATTTTACAGTTACTGGTATATAAAACAATATATTGAAGAAACCAGCTTTGCTGGTGGAGGCGTTTAAACTCATCGAAGACGACTAGACTCTTTGGAGTCGATTTGATTCAAGCAAGATATTTGTGTGATGGTATGAGCTTTGAAAGTTTATAAAGGTTCGATTTTGCAATCCAAAATTACAATTTGCGTAATCATAGGTAGTTAAAAAGTTCTAAATAAATCAAATTTCATATTTTTAAAGTCAGTAAATCAAATTCGATAAATGAACTTAGATGTGAAATAGGTAATTTTAACAGCACGGTAAATTACTAGAAGGTATTGCAACATTTTCGATTAACGATTAGCAGTAAAATCTTTAGCGATAATTCTAAACTATAGTTTACCAAATTTGATTTTTTTAATATCACAAGGCAAGGAATTAAAGAATCTATCCCCCATTTAGGAGAGCATATTTATGTCTGGACTTACTGGTAATCGACGTCTTTTGGCTGAGTTTGAGATGATGATAATGTTTTTTTCCTGGACTGGGACTTACACGGGCCTAATGTAAAAAAAATGTAATAAGGATAGGTATAGAATTTCGCGTTCATAGAAAAGGGACAGAGCAAAGCAACGTCAGTCCAAAAATCAAGTTTTTTGCTTATTTTCAATTTAATATTCAAAATAATTATTAGCATTTAATACAAAAACTAAACGATTACTTAAAAAGTCTGGCTATGTAATTTGTAATAGATATTGAGGTGTCACTTATTATTTCCCGCATTTCAATTAAAACATTTTTTAGGTGAATTAAATAATATATTTTTATTAAAGAAACCAGTTCAATTTCAATAATTCTTTTGTTACTCGACCTCTACAGGTTTTTTCCCTACCTACCGTATTTTTTTAATGTGAGCATTTGCGTCCGTTACCATAAAATGTAAGTGTTTAAAATACACATTTTGATTGATTTTTGCATTAGGCACACCCTTAAGTACGTACTAACCCGCCAGCACTACGTACTAACCCCAACAACCCAAACAAGAGGGGTTTTGTACTAATCCACACCTTGCCCGCGGATAGGTGGTAGAAAGACACTTTAGTATAAATTATTCATGAATTCACCAGAAACTGCTCCAAGCAAAACTGCCTAGTTTAAAGCAAAATCATTCACATAGCATTTATTTTACGAATCACAAAACATATTTCTTGTATTTGCTTTAATCCATTCGAAGAAATACCCCACATCAGTATATATGACGATTTTTCTGCTGACAGAAGGCACTTTGTAGGATACGAGACCGATTTGTATGTATTCTCGTACCATCAGAGCAGATCCCGAGTCTCCCCTGAAATTAATAATTTAATATTATATTAATAATTTTTACACTCGCGCCTTCCCATCTTCCTAGGACTTCTGTGAGGGCTGGTGCGGCGGCAGATTTAGCCGAAGATATCAAGAGGCGCAAATATGCAGGTCTTGACAGAGCCTACACATTTGCTCCCCTTGGAGTCGAGACCCTAGGTCCGTGGGGTACCGAGGCTCTCCGGGTTTTCAAAAAATTATCTGAGCGTCTGGTCGAAGCGACGCGTGACCCGAGAGCTGGTGAGTATCTGGCACAGCGCATCAGCATTGCTATACAGCGGGGCAATGCAGCCAGTGTCTTAAGCACGCTTCCGACTGGTATTGATATGGATCTGTTGAGCTTCCTGTAGATTGTTTGCAACAGTTTGCAGATAGCTTAATTGTTTCTATTGTAAATACTAGTTTTAATTTAAATTTATTATTTGATTGTTATTTTCTTTCTGAATAAAGAACTGATTTACATAATTTATTATGGGTACAAATTTTTCTACTTTTAAATTGATTTTATTGTTTGGCAGTATTTTTCTTAGTAACTTTACGCAAAAAAAAATAATTACTGTAATTTAGTGCGAAAAACGAGGCTAACTAGAAAGATTTCCGGTAGTTTTGAAAATGGTTAATTTTATATTATAATTTTAACTTTCGATGTGTTATTTCTGAATTTAAAGTTTGCCACTTCTCTATTAGTTTATTTGTTTTCAATTGAAACAAACAAATAAATCTTTCACTTTATAATATTAGTATAGACTATATCTATGTGTGGCACAGTGGCCGGCCTTATCGCTAACAGCGATCTTTTTCAGGCAATCTTTGGATAAAATTAATTGATTATAAAAAACTTGGTACAGATTTCCACTGTTTTTTATGTTTTTCGGGATAAAACATCCCTTTTTTGTATTAAACTCAATACAACTATAAAACAACAACTAAAATTGGTCAACAGTTGATGCAGAAAGGGGCGAGCTGACATAAAAAATTAACACAAAACATACATTATAGCACTTTTTAAACTTTCGCGATTTGATAACATATTTAAGATTATTTATCGGGTATTTATCGCGTACCTTTTGCTTTCTTTTCCCTAACGTTTCAACCGCGTTTCAGCGATCGTGGTCACGGGGCGACACAAAAGGCGAAGCAAAAGGTACGCGATAAATACCCGATAAATAATCTTAAATACATTATAGCCTCACATAGAACCTTTTTTGAACTACCTACGGAAAATAATTTCCATTACCTCGCGGGAGCCCCTGAGTCATCAGCAGCAGCTGCGCAGAAGGTGCCTTCTAGCATTGTATTTTCAAACAACTTATTACACTCACGCTGGTTCTTCACTCTTTGCGCTACGCTTTTGAGCCCTTGTGGAGGGATGTTGAGTTCTTCCTGCAAGATGACATAGTTAACGGGAATGTTCTCAGTTAGAGAATAGTTTGCTATTTTGGATAAATTTTATTGCTTTGGTAAAGTTATTCGCCACTTATCCTGCAGCAATCGGCAGACGGCCGTGGTATGTTTTTTCTCTCGAAATACTAGGGGCGTAGAACTAAGATAGTTAGGTACTCAAAAATACTTACATCAACTACGCCCCACCCTGCCACAAAAACCGGCTCAAAATACTTACATCAACCACGCCCCATCCTGCCACAAAAGCCGGTTCAAAATACTTAGGTAGGTACATCAACCACGCCCCACCCTGCCACAAAAACCGGTTCAAAATACTTACATCAACCACGCCCCACCATGCCACAAAAACCGGTTCAAAATACTTACATCAACCACTCCCTACCCTTCCACAAAAACCGGTTCAAAATACTTACATCAACCAAGCCCCACCCTGCCACAAAAGCCGGCTCAAAATACGGTGGTTTATCCATCAACGCCACCCGACGAATCTTTCTGTTCAAATCCAGCGGCCCATCCATTATTATCAACATTATATCATTCGCGAAAGTAATGGGACTGTAATGTCTATGAAGCGTAAAGGCGAATGAATTTCGTTGCGATTCTGATCCAATGACCGCACTACCAGCGAATAAGCCTATTTTGGATGTAATTTCGCAACCATAGAGGCAGTGGGCAGCTGACAGCAAAATATCCTGGTTAATGACCGACGCTCCACATGTAAAGAAAAGTGACGAACGAGTTTTGCAATTTATAACAGCTAAGACTGAGTGGGGGTACTTTTCAAGGTTCGCGTATTCTCCTCCTACTATAAAACGTTCCATTGAGAAAGAGGAGGCGACACAACTTGCTAATATGCATAGCCTCAACATAGCACACGGCTAAGCAATTGAATTGCTTATCGGCTAACAGCCAAATTGATAGCGGCCATAAAATTCTTAAGCGTTGGATTAAGGTTTCCCTACCCAGGTACTCATAGCCTTCAGTGGGTAGGTTATGTTCTCTACACCATCCGCGTTTCAAGACCCACGTTTGCTTAGTATGTTTTTTTGCTAGTTTGTTTGCTTAGCCGTGTTATGCCGGCTTAGAATTTGCACCACCCCAACTCTTCCCGTAGGTGTAAGAGGCGACTAAGGTACATACACCGGGGGCAGGCAGCAGCTCCTCTTGCAAAATATATCTACCACCGAACTGCGATCCCCAACCCGCATACCAAGCGTGGGGATTATGGACATTATTCCCATGGGATCAAAAAATCAGGGGGGAGGCCTGCGTCCAGCTTTGGACCATTAAAGGCTGTTGAAGTTGAGGTTGAGTTTGTTTTTGAAAGAAATATTCCTTAACAGCATTTCTCTTTGTAAGAAATTCCCTGAACACTCATAGGCTTCAGTGGATAGGTGTATGTTCTTTCTACAATATCCGTGTTTCAAAACCCTTAAGGTTTAGTTTTTTTTAAGACATTCTCTAACTTGCTTTGCTTAGTTTTGTTTTTTTCTCTTTGTAAGAACTTCGCTGAAAGCGGGACACGTTTTTCGTTTCATTTGTTTCTAAATTCTGCTAATTTATTGGGGTTAGGGTAAATTCGTCATTAGTCCATTTTTTGTGCTAATTTTAATGGAGTAGTTTAGTAAAATCAAGTTTATGGTTAAAAATGATAAATTCCAGGATAATATAAAACCCCAGCAACCCATTTTTTGGAAAGTTTATATTAATAACTTTCCGAAAAATTTAATTTGGTTTAAACGATAACCACTTTTGAAAGAGTTTTTTTTTATTTCTTTATGAACCCTCTTTGTATCCTTCACCGATACCGATCTATATATTTGTGTATATTTGTAGAGGAAATAACTAAAAGTGGTCAACCTGTAAGAAAAGAGTTTTACTCATTATGAATTATCTTGCATAAAAAAAACACTAAATAATAATTGGATTATGGTTTTGTACTTTTTAACCGAATAGACAAAAATCTAAAAAGATTTTATTTGGTTTCGTTGCTCGGCTGTATGTTTTTTTCGGCGATTTCTCCGTAAGTTATGGAACTATTTAATTTTTTTTTGTATGGAAATAAATCAGGAGGGATAAAGTAAGTATATGTCACGAAAACCTTAAAAACAAGGAAAATACTAAAGAATTTGAAGGCAGCTATTAGTTTTTTAAAACAATCAATTGATTTATTCATCTGTACATTCATACGAGTAGCATAAAAAATTTAACAGCGCATACATTAACTAAATCTAAAAGTACATACAGTGAAGTCAATGTCAATACCTCACTGTAAAAACTACTGTCTTGGGTGTGTAGACGTACCGTAAGAGAGATGTCACACGGGCGCCGCCGCTGCGCTGCGAAGTAACAACGCAGTGACATCAACGCAATGAGTGCCACACGAGCGCTGTGACGACGCAACGCAACAGCTTCGATATCCTAAACTGCGCTGTCCTGCGTCGTCACAGCGTCGTCGCACCGCAGCACCCCTTCCCGCCTCGTCTCCCTCATTCCTTGTGCGCTGCGCGTGCGTTGTCTCGATGCCCGTTGTTTCAGCGCACCGTGTGGCATGCCGGGCAGATTTGTATGTAGAACTACGGAGCGTCAACGCTGCGACGTCGCAGCGTTGACGCAGCGCAGCGGCAGCGCCCGTGTGGCATTCTCTCTAAGTCATTGACAAAGTATTTTCACGAAAAGTTAACAACGACCAACAAATTGCCGTCGTATACTTAAGGCGTTACCCCAACCCAAACTAGCCACCTATTTTATTATTATTACGTTAAATAAAGGAAATTTCAAAAATTTCAAAAATTACATTGTGCTGTTAGTGATACCTATTTTAAGCTATTTTTAATGACTCTGTAATAGTTTTATTTTGTATAGTTTAAGCAGAGATGCAAAAATTGAGTTTGGTGGCATCCAAGGGCAACTTTATATCTCTGCCTAAACTAAACATAGATAGATAAACTTTTTATTGGGTTCACACACAAGCAGCACAGGAAAAAGTTAATAACACACATAACATAATTACCTATACATTAAAAATAATAAAACATAAACACATACCTAAAAAGAAATAATAATAATTATAGAAAGTAAAAAAAAAACCAATGGCAGGGTCCACCCGCCTGTTTCTGCGCTGCCGTGGTGAGCCCAAAAAGGTCAGTCTCAGCTTTATGCTGTCCTGTACCTACCAGAATAGCTACAAAACAGCGCTGGTTTTCACACTGACCCACTTTGTGAGATACCACGAGCCGAGACGAGAGGTATTTATTACTCCTCTATACAACCAGACCAATGAAATTTTTAATTTTACTACATATAATAAGAAAATAATAAGATAAAATAGGTTCTGGCGCTGGGTCGGGATTCCTATTCATCCACATCTTTACTACAATACAAAACTTCTGCATATCTTTTGATCCATTCGTAATAGTAACCAACATCTGTGTAAACGACGATGTTTCGCGTCACTGAGGGTACTTTGTAGGAGACGATTCCGATCTGAATGTAGCTGCGGACCACGAGAGCTGAACCGGAGTCTCCACTGAAAATAATAAACAACATAAAAAATATTTTATTTTAACTATATTCAGGAAATTAACAGCTAACTTAAATACTAGGTAATCAAATGGGTGCTAATAATTACAAATTTCCACAAAAAGTCTCTAGTATTCTCTCTGTAAAACTAAGGATATCGACGTAGCTCAAAGGATCAGCAAGCTGAAGTAGCAGTGGGCTGGCCATATTTCGAGAAGAACCGACAACCGCTCGGGTAACGTTCAGACCGCGACTCGGCAAACGTAATGTAGGACGCCCTCCGACCAGGTGGGATGACGATTTGCGAAAGACTGCTGGCAGATGCTGGATGCGGCAAGCTGAAGACAGGTCGCTATGGCGCTAACTAGGGGAGGCCTATGTCCAGCTGTGGACTAATATAGGCTGATGATGATGATAATGATTATCACTGTTTTAAATTCGGCTTTTGATCTAAGGCTAAGGCGCTCTGCAAACTAAACAACTTTAGTTGAAGAAACTTGCAACTTTTTAATATTTAATGGCGATAAAATTTTTAAAAAAAAGTTGGGATCTGTATGAAAACTTCGGCAATGTAACCTGTGTATGAAAAAACTATATCCTACCCGTGCGAAGCCGGGGCGGGCCACTAGTTATCATAAAATGGTTGGTGTTTTTTTTAACAATTGTTGATTATGAGCATTTCATTTGATTCTATAGCTTTCTAACAATGTATTTATCGTTTATCGTGTACCTTTTGTTTTCATTTCCCCAACGTTTCAACCGCGTTACAGCAATCATGGTCACGGGATCGCGAAAGTTCAAAAAGTTCTAACAGTTTGTTAAAACTTACTCGTAAACCAGGCAATTGGCAATACGTACTGTGACACATATTTTTCTTCGTTTTCCGCTGCGGCACAGAAAGTCCCTTTCATCAGTGGCCCAACCTTTTTAGCACACACTTTGTTAGGTAATACTTTCTGCATCAACCATTTTAAACGAACAGCCTTTGTTTCATCAATTTCCTGTAAATAAAGGTGTGTTTGCTCTTGATTTAGTAGACCAAGTATATTATTTATCATCCCCATGATCTCAGGCCATTAGTAAACCGGTCTTTCGTAAGGCATGTCCATGGGGCTGATCGAAGCAGATGAGGTCAATAAATATAGCGGAGATCATCCTTGGGTGCACCATAATTATGATTGTCCAGGTGATGACATAATTATAATTCTAAAATAACCGAAATTGTGTAAGAACAAGATAAAATAGGTTTTAAAAATAGGACCCAGCATTGGGTCATAAAAGGGTAGTGATGGCATATCAACTACCCCAGCCGAGCAACCCTAGCGTCTACGGATAAGGGCTTTCGGCTTTCCCGCCCCTCTCTCTAGAGAACCGCAGTCATCCGTCCGACCTCAACACCTGGAGTTAGTGTGAATAAACTTACGTCAATCAACCCCCAGCCTGCAACCCTAGCTTGTTCATCATAAGGTGGATTCTTCAGCATCGCTACACGAGAGGATTTCTTGTTCAAATACGCCGCAGTCGTCAGTTTCACCAAACATAAATCACCAGCACTTGTGAATTGGTTGAACTGATTATGCAGTATGAAGCTTTCAACAGAATATTTTATGCCCCACCCGTTGTGCTCGCTTCCGAGAAAGACTCCAATATGTTCGTTGGTGGTGCAGGGGAAGAGACAGTGTCCAGCTGTCAGAAGAATTTGTTGGTTCACGATGGAGGCACCACAGATCCAAGCTCTCTTTTCGCAGTACACGCTGAGGAGCGCAGAGTGGGGATGCTTTTCTAGGTTAGCTAATAACCCCCCCACAATGTAACCTTCCATTTCAGCATGAACATGCGCGCAAGCGATCAGCCACAGCGCGATCACTAAAACCGGTTTCAGCATAACATTGGTCTACTATTCAAGTTTCTTATCTGCTAATTGGTAAAATAATTAGCATAGTTTTATGTGTTTTGCTGACTGCTTGATGATTGCTTTAGTTTATTGTTTTGAATAGTATATGTAGGTGCATGAATACTCCGTTGTGGTGGAACTTATATGATATGAGGGATATTGGGAAAACTAAGCACAAATTCAAATAACATAATATAAATACTTGAAATAAACAAACTCGCTGTGCCAACAACTAGGCTTCACAAGGTTAATGTATCTTTAAGGTTTAATATATACGCATCTACAACAAAACTGCTAATGAGTTGCAAAATCTATCAGAAAATGAATTAAAACGAATTGTCAAAACCTTTCTCTTCAAAAAGCCTTACTACAAAACACATAATTATCTGGACTAGAAGATAAAAAAGCTTGGGACGGGTTTTGCTCATACTCGAAAAATAACTAACGATCTAAAAGTTTCTTCGTCGAGTCTATATAACGACAGAAATCAATAATATCACTTTATTTCCATGTCAGTGTCTTATTTGAATAATTTGACCTTTTATAAGTGTATATTTGTATTTTTGGAATTTATACCCAAGCTTGGAGCCTAGATTTTAAACAGGAAAAAGTAGGGTAGAAGGCATATATAACGCCTTCACCGATGACGTCCATCTGTGTCACAAAATAAAAACAATCAATCAGAATCCTCAGACCAGTTGACGATAGCATAAAGACGTTTTATTGTGAAGTCTTATTGTTCCACCGGATTCAATACTGCAGTGCCTCTATCGTTCATACAGGGAACTACGAAAATTCTTTACAAATATGAGAAATTACGATTACGCCTGGAATTCGCGTCAACCGGACTCTGTTGCCCCTCTTTATTGCTCTAGTCCTAAATGTCATCAGTTAGATTATTATCACAAATGATAAAATTATTATCTCGATTACGAATACAATATTCATTGTCGTGATTGATGGTCATTCTGGCCGAGGTAGGTAGGTATATGGCAGGGCATTCAGGTTATTTTTACCCGGTCTCTATATTTTCAGGAAAATTAGTTTTTGAGCTAGTTACCGAATAGTGATAGAATTATACGAGGCTGCATTATTATGTATATATGTATTGAGGCACTATGACCAAGTTGGGTTGAACGAACAGGATTTTTTATGAATTTTTAAAAAAACTTTACAGATCAGTGGTTTTGTATGTAACCTACTCTTTCAACGGAATAGGCATGGTAATAGGTAAAATCAATCTTGACTCTCTTTATTCTTTGAAAAATTGTATTAAGTTAGATTACTTACCCCCGAATACTCAAACGCAACTCGCATATAAGCTCGTCTCAAGTCTCAGATTTTTGTCAGTTTTCAATGTAAATGTGTAAAAAATTCGTCACTTGAGACGAGATTAAATCTAAGATTCGTTTGAGTATTCGGCGGTTAGGCATTTAAAAAAAGAGCTCACTGACAACTGACATATATAGAGATGTTTTAAGTGTAGATAATGAAAGTCCAGCTTCGTCACCTATTCATTTATTTAGATTCCGAAATCGGTTACTTTTTACAAAGCTTCGAACGGCATCACAAGAACTGAGTTTTTGCCAACAATAACTAAGACCAGTTACTGGTTTCTGCATTTTCGTTGTCCTATAGGTACTTATTTAACTAGGATATGAATTAAAACAATATTTTATGCAAGACAACTGAGTTCTCTTGCGTAGGTTTTGATCCAGTCGTAGTAGTAGCCAACATCAGTGTAGATCACAACGTGCTTGGATATAGAGGGTATCTTGTAGGAGACGAGGCCGATCTGAATGTAGCCACGGACGGTGAGCGCAGATCCTGAATCCCCTCTGAAATGATAGTGAATTTTATTTCCATTTTTGGGTACCAAAGCAAATTTTTTAAGGATAGGGAGTGCTTTGGCACTTCTGAATGAATGGATGTAATAAAGTGCAGACTTTATTACATCCATTCATTCAGAAGTGCCAAAGCACTCCCTATCCTTAAAAAATTTGCTTCATCAGCGTTATCTATCATCGTTGTGTAAATTAGAAAACCTTATTTTTGTGTTTATGTAAGTTTATTATAATGTTTATAGGTTATGTAGAAATTATGGTATGTTGTGTAAGTTATTGTTGTTTTCAAACAAAGTCTACAAAATTGTCTCCAAATAATATAATTTAAATGTTTGTATTATAATACTACAATAATATGGGATATAATGGTGAGTATCTGGCGCAGCTTGGGCGCAGCGCATCAGCATTGCCCTACAGTGGGGCAATGCAGCCAACTCTTATGCACGTTCCCAACTGGTTGATATGGATCAGTTGATTACATGATATGGAGAGCTGCCTGTAGATTTGAACAGTATGCAGTTATCTCAATTGTTTCAATTGTAAATACTAGTTATAATTTGTTTCTGTTATTTGATTGTATTTTTTTGGTAATAAAGATTTGGTGCTTTTCATAAAAATACTATTATAAAAGAAGTCAACTTCAACTTTAACAAGAAGTCAACTTACTGTGATGCAAAGTCATCTGTGCTGTCAGAACTGGCGCACATTGTTCCCTTGGACAGATATTTAAATATTTTCAGGCAATCGGTACGACTTATTACCCTTTGCTCCACAAACTTTAGATAATCTCCTTGAGTTCCACGTTTTTCCTATAACAAAGTTAAGCATTAATGCCTTCAATGCCCAGCCTGCTGCTCTGGGCAGCAAGCAAGGTAGCAGGCAAGGATCCCGTCAAATAATGATGGAGAATTCACACAGCATTATCTAACCCCAAGTTTAGGAAGAGTGGATGACGAGAAGACTCGACGTAGTTTGTCAACCTAGCTGCATCCTCTTCTTGGCCTCCTTCTCGAAATTATTTTTAAACAACTGCAGAATATGCCAAAGGTTAGAGTACTCGGAAACAATTTCGAGAAGGAGGCCTAGAGGAGGATCCAGCTACGTTGGGCAGCGTTTGGCAAACTACGTCGAGTCTTCTTGTTATCCATAGGTATTGAAAGATTTAAGTTCATGAATTTTGTTTGATTTTAATTTGTACTGAATTGTACTAGGCCGTTCAGTTAAAGTGTCGTTTTGATATTAGTCCCATTTGCTACTAGGTCATATTGCTAATAGACCGTTATGCTAATATGCCGTTTAGCTTTTAGGACGTTTTGTTAATAGGGCATTCTGCTTAAATGTCCTTTCGATACGAAACGCCTACTGCTATGCTTGAAAACGAAAGTGAATATGAATAAATCGCACATGCTCCTTTTAATATATTCACAGATATATCAACATCGGTCATCTGTCTAACTAACGTATGACGACCTCTATGGCATCGTAGGCGAAGGTCCACCTGCGATGGAGGAGGTTGCGGGTTTGATTGCCACTTAGGGACAATTATTTTTACGATCTAGAGATATTTGTTCCGGGTGTTCTAATATGTTTTTTATCTATGAATCTTTTTTTATTATTCGTTCTTATGTTCCAGCCTCAACACAAGCTCTAGTCGGGGGCTTGGATCTTGAATCTAGCAAGCCGATATATATTGCTGTGAATAGTCCAGCATTATTTATTTAACTATCTGCTGCACTCTGCTTCGTACGCGTTGTCTAAAGTTATTTCTGGTATAGAAATAACATGAGAACTCATTTATGACATAAACAGTAGCCTATGTTACTCTCCATCCTTTTAACTAACTCTTTCCCAAAATCAAGTTGATTGGTTGCTTAGTTAGGGCTTGAGGAAACGACAAACAAACAAATACACTTTCGCATTTATAATATAGTACCTATAGAGTATTTATTTTTTTACTTACATCGGTCATCCCCCATCCAGCAACCTTGGCTTTTTCACTGTACGGAGGGTTCCTCATCAGAGCCACTCGATTGGCTCGCGAGCTCAGTCTTATTTGGTTCTCGACTCTCACTAGACCTATGTCATTTTTACTCGTCTTCGGATCATAATCTTCATGGACCACAAAACTATACGTTGAATACTTTCTCCCTCTAACTCTGTTTTCGCTTCCAAGATTTATCCCAATATGACTTTCGAAGGTACAGCTGTATAGGCAGTGTCCTGCCGTAAGGAGGATCACCTGGTTGACTACGGAGGCGCCGCAAATCCAGGCTGATTTCTTTCCTTTTCTGTCAACGCAATGCACGTTTAGAAATACAGAGTAGGCATGGTTTTCTATCTTTGCCATCGCTCCCCCCACGATGAATCCCTCCATCTTTGCCCGAGCGGAGGCGACTAAGCCCAGTAGAACGAGGCATGTTTGTGCCATCACAACGCGATTCATGAAATGACTTACCTTATCGGTTAATTAGCTGGGTTATAGTAGCATTTCACAGATGGGCGAATATTAATTTACGCTTATTGGAAATTACGAAAGTTTAGGATCGTGGTGCAAAACGCTGGTCGAATGGAGATCATGGGGTGAAAAACGCGGAAGTTTCTGTTTATGCGATTGAGGCATTTACCGTCGTCAGGGCTAGTTAGAAACTCTGTTAACGAGTTTTGACTAGTAGTCTTGACTAGAAACTAATCTAGACACGGATTATGACACAGTTTCATTTTTTATTCAAATATTTTAGCGGTTTTTAATATTTTGTGGGCAAGTACCTACCTAAATTGCGGAAAAGTATTGTCCCGTAAATCTTACAACAATTTCTATAAACCTATGTACCTATTATTAACATCGATACAGTGCTACTTTGAAGAAATTTATAAGTAACTAGCTGCGAACCGCGGCTTCGCCCCCGTGGAAATTTATGTTTCCAACTTTCTTAATTTTTTCTTTCATAAGAACCTTCTCCTGACAATAACAAACACAACAAAGAAAGATTTGGCCAAATTGGTCCAGGCGTTGTTGAGTTATGCGCTTACCAACACATTTTGCGATTCATTTTTATATTATAGATAATCTTACTAATAATCAACATTTACCAAAAGCTTTACTATATCATACTTTATTATAACATAGGTTCACAGAAAATGGTTACAGTTTAGGGAAAACTAGTTTTCCGCTATTTATATTCCTTGTAAAACGCAGATAATATTAAAAGTATACACATATATATATAAAAATAATATAAAAGTATATGTATGTATATTTGAATTTCGCGCAAAAAAAAATCAGACTTCGTGTCGAAGACTCGGTAACGGAGTTTCTATACAGCCCTGCAGGTGCTGTCAAAAGGATAAATACGACACGAAACAGACCTCAATCCCCACCTCAACCTCAACAGCCTATAATGGTCCACAGCTGGACGCAGGCCTCCCCCAATTATCGCCTTATTGGCTTTATCTCACGGGGCGTAATGCCTATAATCCCCACGCTTGGCATGCGGGTTGGGGATCGCAGTTCGGTGGTAGATCTATTCTGTAAAAGGCGCTGCTGCCCGCCACCCGGTGTATGTCCCTTGGTCGCCTCTTACGACACCCACGGGAAAGTTGGGGTGGTGCAAATTCTAAGCCGGGACCACACGAAACAGAAAAAAACTGATATTTACTCTGCTTTCTGTTCCTTCATCCACACGAGAACAAGCAACGCGTTCTCCATACTATGTGTATTTTAAATCTGTTGGTAAGTACCTACCGACAAAGTTTGTGGGTCGCGGTGGCATGAGATGTTCCTTTTGACGACCTCTGTGGCGCGACAGGAAAAGGTCCGCTTGTGCCGCAGGAGGTTGCGGGTTCGATTCTCGCCCTGGGACAAATGTTTGCGCAATCTGCAAATATTTCTTCCAGGTGTTCTGTGTATTTTCAATGTATATTAAGAATATCTATCTATGTAATGTATTATTATGTTTGTCGGTCATCTAGTACCCATAACACAAGCTCTGCTTAACTTGTGGCTAGATAATGCTGTGTGAATAGTCCAGCATTGATTATTTATTTATTATTTTAATTGAATTAAAGAGAGTTTAATCAACATTATTATGCCACCCTCGGAAGTATACAACGAACTAAATAACTTAGTATCTACGCTTTATTCCTAAATTAACAAATACTTACATCTAGGGTTTCCTCTGGCAGCGGAGTAGCCAAAATATCGTTAACTACGCCAATATAAAATAAAAATGTATGATAATAGGCCGTTTGCTCGACCACATGAACAATTCGACGTTTTTATATAGATAGAAAAAATTAAACAACAATAGGTAAGTAGTTCATTAATTTTAATTTATTAGAAATTTTATGATTTGATCTTTTGTTAAACATGTTCACAAAATAATTTTTTCGCTGTATCGACAATCCAAGGGTAAAAATAAGGTATGTCAGTGTACACGATAATGTATTTATCTACTTCAGTGAGCCTGTAGGACACCAGACCGACTTGGTTGTAGCCGTCCACTACCAGAGCACTGCCCGAGTCTCCGCTGAAACAAACACGCATTAAATAATTTACTTAATTTAAACCAACTATACTAAAAAGAATCTACTTGCAAGGTTTTAAATCTTGGCAATGGTCTGAAAAGACAAACGTTATAATTTAATTCTCGGCAAACGTAGTGTAGGACGCCCTTCGACCGGTATGGATCACTATAGACCAGGATGCTGGATGCGGCAGGGCGCTATGGAGCTCATTAGGGGAGGCCTATGTCCAGCTGTGGACTATTATAGGCTGATGATGATAATTTAATTGTTTTACAAAACTATAAACAAGCTTCAAACTCCTTACAAAGAAGTCGTACTTTGTTGTTATTGACACTGTTTTGTAAGTTTTTCAGGACATTACTTATCCCTTAGGAATTAAATTTGCAAGGAGCCATCTCTCTATCATTTTCCATACTAAAACGAGTTCTTTTTGCATCATTCATACTAAAATTATAATTTCGAAAGTATTCTGTATCTGTATGTCTGTCTATCTATATTTTCAATACTAAGTTTTATTTCAGAAATGGTTACAAATTAGGCAAATGCATATCGTAAATTCCATAAATTAATTATTTAATTTTAATTTCACGCCTAAACGGCTAAACAAATCTTGATCAAATTTGGCAAGGAAGTAAATGGTATCTTGGGGACGGACTTAGGGTACTTGAAAAGTGCATTCGAAGCTGTGGGAAGCAGCTAGTCATAAATAATGCTTTTAACCAATAAAATATCTGCAGGTGATTGCAGACATAACTCTGACAAGCGATCTGGTGTGATGTGCAATATTTTTTTTAATTATCTAGTGTATATACACATACACTAGAGTATAATTACAATCTAGCCACAGAAATGGCTAATGGGTAATTTTGTTTTAACTTATTTTTATAAAAAGTTCATACTAAGAACGTGTCCAATAGCACTTTTCTTATTGTCTCTATTAACTTAAGGGTTAAGACACTTGGTTCATGTGTTCTTTAAGCACTTATGCACGTACACTATAGTTATCACTACACTATTCTGGAATTCTTTATTGTATACAAAAAAAATACATAAAAAGAACTTAACTAATAGGTTATGTACAAAGGCGAGCTTAACCCACTCTGTGAAATATGATGACAACAAATAGATCCGAGGCGTTGCAGCGTCGTTTTGGGTGAGGCCTTTATTCACCAGAGGATGCATAGGGCTGATAATGATAATGATGATGTATATAAATAAATAAATAAAATAAATAAATAATGCTGGACAATTCACACAGCATTATCTAGCCCCAAGCTAAGCAGAGCTTGTGTTATGGGTACTAGATAACTGATATACATAATACTATACAATACATAGATCGATATTTTTTATTATAAATAGAAAACGACCAGAACACCCTGAACAAATGTCTGCAGATCGTACACACATTTGTCCCGAGGCGGGAATCGAACCCGCAACCTTCTGCGTCGCAGGCAGACCTTCGCCCACCGCGCCACATCGGTCGTCAATATTGATCTAAGTTCTACATACCCTGAGGGGCGGCTGTTTCTGTTGGGATCATTTGCACAGAAAACTCCCTTAGGAAGCCTCCCGAGTAAAGCTTGACACTCTTCTCTCGTTATAATCTGTTGAATTGTGTTTTTCAATACTTTTGTTTTCACTTTCACTTGTGATGTCTGCAAATAAAATATATTTTGTAAGAATTGTTTTTTTCCTATACATATTTGTGACTTGTACAGCATAATTTATTAATAATAAATTTTATTTTAAAAAACTGTTGAAAAAGGCTGTATGTAACGTAGCTCTCGTTTTATTTTTTGCCCATAAAATTTTTAAATAACATATTTCTTTCCTATAAATATTCATTATGTATCCGTTTATTCGTTTTTGAGTTTCTATTTAATGAAATTTATTAACATGGGAATTATATCATCAAAAAATATCGTAATAATTGGTATTTGAGGTTATGGCCCCCTGATAGATGTTTCACACTTAATGAATGACAATCTACGAAAATGCAAGTCACACTGAGCATGCCACCAGTACAAACAAATATAAGTAAAAATATTTTAAAATAATATTCTGGGTGACAACCGAGAATATTTTTTTGGTAAATTATGCAATACAAATTAATACTAAGAAAAGTAGTAACGTTATCTACCATTTCAGCTACTTTCTACGAGATAGAGCTGTTTTAATAATGCTATAATACCTAAGGGGATCATACCTAGGCGATAACACCGTCTTCTCCCAATATATAGCTACATAAAACTACCTACAACTCAGTTTTTTGTATCCCACACATCAGTCCCAGCAGAATATATGCTGATATAAAACACTTACGTCATTAAAACTTTAAACTCTCGCGATTTGTTATATTAAATACGCTGTAACGCGGTTGAAACGTTGGAGAAAGCAAAAGCAAAAGTTACGCGATAAATACCCGATAAATAAACTTACGTCATTAATATATCCCCATCCCGCGACTGTTGCCATTTGTCCATCATAAACGTGCTTATTTTGAATGGAAACTCTGCTAATATTCCGGCTCAAAACGATCGGCCTTTCCAACATCACCAATGCTATATCATTAGCAATGCCCGATTCCCGATAATCCTCATGGACTTTGTAAATCCGGGTCCTCATATCAAAACCAACACCACTAGTTTTATTAACATTCCCATATTTAATTCGAATAGTTCTACTCTCGATACAATCTACTGATGGCAAGCAGTGTGCGGCGGTTATCAAAATCTGTTGATTCAACAAAGAAGATCCACACATAGCAGTTTTCATGCTATTGCAAAAAGATTCTAAATATACAGAATATGGGAAATCCTCTATTTTGGAAAACTGTCCTTTAACAATGAAGCCTTCGAATTTGCTTTGGCACCTGATCACATAACTCAGGTATAGTATTATTTCAAACACTATTTTGCTCATTATTTCTTTACGTAGGGACAGAAGCAATCAAGTAGGCATTGCTCGAGAATTCAGTCCTAAAATATGGCTCATTTACTTGAGAGTAATCAGTTATATGCACTATAGGTATGAGTTTGATTAATTCACTTTAGCGTTTTTCCCCGCCGTCGTCACCGCGATGTGACAGAAACGACTCGAAATTACTTACTACTTGAAATTTTGGCGGTGTTGGTGGACTCGAGGCTTACTCGAGACCTCAATTTTGTAGAATGAATAGGCCTAGGCCTATTCATTATTATCTGGATATATAATAATGTATTAAAATGATATTTTCGTGTTTTGATGAGCACATCAATACTTAATTCTTTGAATATTGTCACTAATATTGTCACTTCGTCTCCCTCATTTCGTTCTCGGTGGCGGCGGTTTTATGACAAGGGAGTAGTTTCGGTTTTCTCATGTTTTAAGTTACCTACCTGAGGTCCGTAGCACACCTCTGCCGCGAAATCATAGCAGCGAAACCGCAAATCGAGTTCCGCTGCGCAACATTACCTACTACATTTTTCGCCATTCGAGTAGCGGAATGTAAATTGTCGACTGCCACAATACACACGCGAAACAAACGCAGTATTGCAATGAAAGGGTGGAAGCATCGCGGAGATGTAGCTGGCGACCGAGCTGATCGGCGGAATTGTTCAGGAAAGATGTAGAAGGATGACACGCAAAATCGTGAATCGTTCCACATTTTTCTCTATACAGTAGGTGTTACTTAAATATGCTAGTGTAAGTATTTCTGTAGGATCGTTCGAATTAAATAAATAAATTGAAATAGAATAACCCTATGCGTTATGGTCGTTTACACATAAAAAGCGTTTGGTGACGTTTCGCTTTGACTATGATAAAAATTACTTATATTTTATTCGACGTTAAATATGATTTGACTATTTGATTTGACTTTATCAAAGAAAAATCTTAAATCAGTGTATTTAAAGCCTAATTATTGTGTGGAAATAATGTATGCATAATTAAATCAAAGTTTTATGTTTACCATAAAGTTATTTATTTATTCCTTACACGCCGATGTGGCGCGATGGGCAAAGGTCCGCCTGCGATGCAGGAGGTGGCAGATTTGATTCCCGCCTTGGGATAGATGTTTGTGCGATTTGCATATATTTATTTAAACAGATAGGCAGGTAATAGAAAATAGAGGTTAAATTCCATTGTATATAAAATGGTTTACAATTTGCAGAAAGTTATATTTTGTCTCTTGAAATAAAAATTCCATGCAGAATGCAGAAAAAAATCAGGCCGACACGAAACGATCCACCAGCTACGATTTCAATTTATAATATCCGATTATTCGATTTTCCTGTTTCATGTTTATTTTGCCCTTTTCTATTACGTTCCGGTCTACGCAATTTCTTTCCTATTATATATTTTTAAGTTCCTATTTTTTTTTTACGTGTGGTGCCTTATTATAATTAAGTTAGAGAAATTCTACAGCATAGAATGCACATGCAATAGGAATAAATTTATTTGATTTTCTAATTGACAAAATCCTAGTCAATTTAAATCAAACACAGCACATATGTTAGGGAACGCTTCATGAAAATGACTATATAAGAACATACAATTTACCTCTATTTCACTTGTTACAGACAAGTCATGACGGAAATATTGCGGTTTCACTGCTATGCTTTCGCAGGGAGATGTGCTACGGGCGTTAGTGCGTATCATACAATGACGGTGTATTGATTCTGGGTTTATCACACTAATATACATATATAGATATAGTTTAGATGGATGGATAGATAGACGGATGTATAGATGGATGTTTGTTTCAATCACGCCAGAACTGGTTCACGGATCTGGACGAAATTCGGCACAGAGATATATATATATATAGATAGTCTGGAATAGCACATAGGCTATTTTATTCCAGAATTTCCACTAGAACGGGAATTAGGCGAATGAAACCGCGAGGCGCAGCTAGTTACACATATTGGAAGCAAGTTGGAAGCTCATAGAGTTTTGCGTCAATAGGTCTAAAAGTTCGGATATACAAATGTTTTAATATTAAAAAAATTATTTATATTATTAGAATATCGTACGAATATTCGCATATCACTAGGCTCCTAGACCCCTAACACTTAGAATTGACCAATAAAACCCCATTTTAATATACAATAGCTTTATTTATCTCAATTTCGTAATAAGAATGCCACGAGCCATATTTACCTAGAAGTAACTAGGTTGAGTCATTGCCATGACTATACTTAGTAAGGTAGAGTCATGGTTACTACTCTAAATAATAAATTCATTACCCATAGCCAGGGAAAATATCATAGAAAAAGTCTTCCACCGTCGAAACCGGAGCAGGCGTCGTCATCACTCTTGGCTGGTTTTTAGCTTCCGCTTCTTGTCTGAGAATACACATATAATAAGCGTTCCTTGAGATCCAGTTGAAGTAGTAACCGATATCTGAGTAGACGATGATGGATTTGCTAACCTCCGTGCGTTTAAATGAGACGAGGCCAACTTGTATGTAGTCTCTGACAACTAAAGCGCTGCCGGAATCGCCGCTGAAAATAAAATAGGTTTGAAGGACGTCTATATTATCATGGGCCCATAAAGGCGAATGTGGTGTGGCTGCTCTGGCTTATGAGTAAGCACTGAGAGCATCAAAAACACTTGTAGGGCTAAATGAGAGCGTATTGGTCTAAAGCAAGAAGGAACAAATATTTAGCAGCAAACACAAGCCTTAACTTACTATTTAAACATCTAATATAAAACCATTTATAACTTAAGAACGATGGGACCGATTTCATGGTTTTTGATTTGTTGGATTGC
The DNA here is from genome assembly GCA_946478455.1 of Eupithecia vulgata. Taxonomy (NCBI): domain Eukaryota; kingdom Metazoa; phylum Arthropoda; class Insecta; order Lepidoptera; family Geometridae; genus Eupithecia; species Eupithecia vulgata. The sequence continues at coordinate 3,642,716 of OX297862.1, read as the reverse complement.
TCTTAGCCCGGAATAAGATGAGAAGTATTAAAAACATTGGAGAATTGACAAAAACACAACTACCTATGCGAAGCCGGGGCGGACGGATAGTTAAAACTAAAAATTAAAGAAACAACCTATAATATTTTTACATTTTGTAGTTTGCTGAGTTAATCTCACAGGTAATTTCGTCGGGTTTCTTACTAGACTGAGCCTGTTTATAAAGAAATTAGTGTAAACGTGTTTTACTAATCAACCTAATGAATGTGTTCTGAGGGCAGGCAACGAAATTACTATACAAAGTAGATCATCAATATGTGTATATATTTACGATTAAATAAAATTTACCTGGCAGGGTAGCTCGCTTCGTTAAAATATCCACCACAAATGGTGCCGATGGGCACATACCCAATCATTTTCTGGCAAACAGTACGATTTGATACCCACTGCTGGGTGTGTTGTAGTACATGAGTTCCATCATCTTCAACTGAATCTGAATCCTGGAATATTAACATGACTGTTAGTTAGCGGCCAGGTTCAACCACAACAAAATGAAAGAGCTAATTTAACGCGACCTTTTGCAAAATAACATAACTAACAGCTGGTTTATCAAACAATTGTTATTTTTGAAAATAGGTTAATCTATAAGTGTATTTGCAGAAACCAAGATTGGATTAGCTGTCATTATTGGTTGTGTGATTCCTTCACACAACTCGATTTTGTATTTTTTACGAACCAAGTCTTGGTTCCTCCACACATAAGAGGTTGACACAAAGTTTAAACTATTGTTAAAAATAACAAGTGGTTGAAAAACCGGCTGTTAACCCCTAATTAAGATATTTTCTGGGAAATAGCCAGATAGGATTGATGGTGCTTTTTAGTCTATAGACCTTCGTTTGATTGACCACAATCTCACCTGATAGAAAGTGAAGATGTGGCCTACGATATATCACGAAGGTTTAGAAGATACCTATTCACTCTTGTCTTGAAGAGACCCAGGTTGTTATGGACCGGAAAATAGCAGCGATAAGGAGTGTGTTTCAAACCCAAGCGGTACAAATGATAACGGTAGAGGAAAACCGATAAGTGCGAGTGGATCCACTAAGTAGGGGTGGTAATGCGCTGTGCGTCTGTTTGTCCTGTAGTGGAAGGGCTGTGGTGGAATCAAGTCATTTCGTTCCTGTGAACATTCTCCAAAATGTATCTCATAAAAGATCGAGAGACAAGGGAAATTCTTAATGTCATCCCGAGCATACATGATTGGGAGTGAGATAGTGTGTAAGTAAGGACGGCAGTTAAGCGCGGCATTGGTCAAAGAGCACAAACCAAACAGCAGGATCCTGCCTATTTGGACGGCTAGAGATGGAGACTGCAGGGACGCCCGAACCCCCCGAGGAATTGCCACCGGGTCCTCTCGTCCGGTCGCCAACCGGCACGATTATTGTTATTATTTGCTCTTGGTGGCTTTCGTATCACTGCGGCCATGATAGGCCTATTGCGACCACCACTTTATATGTTCACCCCTAAAGCTGCGGCGTTCAGAGTTCGCCACTCAACCTTGCAGCTGCTAGGAACTGGAGGATTTCCTTCGGGGAGATGTCTCGTAGCTCGTCTGGGCCGAGCAGGTTCTTTCCCAGATGAGTACTATGTTTTTGCATCAGTGCTCCACACTCTTCTAGCTGGTGAAGAGGTATTTCATCGGCCTCTTCACAAAATCTACAGGATTTTGTGTCGCATAGTCCCAATTTAAACATGTGCTTGTTAAGGCGACAGTGTCCAGTGAGGGCTCTTGTTGTGATGCGAAGGTTATCTCTGTTTAACGCTAGGATTTGGTTAGTGTACCGTTTATCGAAGGCTTTTATCAGTGATTTTGATTGATCCATGCCAGAGGAGTTTTTCCAAAGCTTGGTTGATTCCTCGTACCAGGAATTCAGGGTTCTAAGACTGCCAGACTTTAGGGAATGCCGGCACGTTAGAGCATTCCGTGTTTTTTTACGACGAGACGGGCTTTCGCTTGTGGCTGGCACGCTACTTCGAACCCCTATAACCTGCGATCGGCCTGCGGAGAAGCGTGCTTCGGATCCCGTTACCCTCAATGTCCAGCCGTCAGATACTTTTGCCTGGTTGCTGTCCTGCCACATGCTTCTCCAGTGCAAACTTGCTAAGACCTGTATTCTCCACGATGGATACTTAGGACTACATTCCGAAACACAACAGGGTTGTTTCACGTACTGCCTTAGTCCAGAGGGTAGTGACAAGCCGCCGCCGAAGCCTACCACCAGAAGATACCTAGAGGCTATCGCTCTTAGACCAAAAGACACCGCTCCACAGAGGTCGGCATACATGTAAACATACGCTTTACACGGCAATTCTATAACGTGATCATAGGACACACGTGTAGTATATTTTTTTATTTGTGAATATAATATATTTTAATTCTTTAACTAAATAAAATGGTGTGCAATAAACAAAATACACTGTATTTGTATAAATTGACGACTGATAAGTCGCGACGGGCGAAGGTCTACCACCGACACAGGAGGTTGCGGGTTCGATTCCCGCCTTGGGACAAATATTTTACGATCTGCAATTTTTATATTTGCCTCGGGTGTTCTGGATAGTTTCTATGTATTATGAAATTATATACCTATCTAAATCATGAATTCTACTAAGTATATCAGTCATCTACTATCCTAACACAATCTCTGCTTATCTTGGGGCTAGATGATGCTGTGTGGATTATCCAGCATTATTTCTTTATTTATAGAAAGTATTTTAGACATATCTTCATCTTTTTATTTATCAATAATCAATAAAGTAACTTAATAATAAAACTGTTAACACTTACATCAAGACTGCCCCATCCCGCGACGGTAGCCATCCCATGAGGAGGATACTCCATAATAGCAACCCTGCCCACAGACTGGCCAAACACTATCGGGTAACTCAATTTCATAATCCCTATATCCCACTCTATCTCATCATTGTCATATAAGTTGTGTATAATTATATGAAAAGCTTTTGCACTATATCCTTTACGCCTGTTTGCATGGCCATATTTGACCAGGACTTGATGTGGTCCGACCATATAAAGGCAATGCGCTGCAGTCAACACAAGATCCTGATTGAGTATTGATCCTCCACATATCCAATCTCCTTCTATTGGCTCGCTGACGTATAAAAATGCTGAGTAAGGAAAATAATTTATATCAGCATTTTGGCCTTTCACAATAAACCCCTCGAATTTCCCTTTTCGACATTTGATGAGACTAAGGTTTAGTAAAAGCAGTAAAGCTGATTTGAGCATTTTCTCGTGAAGAACATAAAAAAAATTAATTGGGCGAGTGGGTTATCGATCAGAAGTCATGGTTGGGATGATTTGGATTGCAAAATTAATTAACTGCAGCAAGATGCTATCTGAATCTGCTATCCCAGTAACTGTTGCGTGGGAAAGGACCATAAAAGCCTTTGACAAACAATCGTAAATATTAAAATACTTATAAGTCTTATAACTTAGTAGATTATGTTATCAACTTGTTGATTATATTCTGGGAATAACTGTAGGGTCTCACCCCACCCATTACCTAAGTACTTTATACAAATTTGCGACACGAACTAAAATAAAAACATTAGATTTTTCCTAGGCTGTTTTATTTGGAAAGCTCATACTTAAACAGAAAAGTTCAAAGCGTAACATATAAAAAGTTAAAAACGAAGAATAGAAAACCGTTATCCTAAGCAAAAAGGTAAATCGAGGTAAAGCGAAGCACCAAAACACTTTATTTTGGTCTGTAAACTACCTGCAAGCAGTCTACAAGTAACGGTTCGGTTCCTCGGTAGTCGGTTATTGAAGATTTTACGATACTAGACTGATTTATACAAGCCCCAATCGCCTGGGGGAGCTATCTATGTACACTACTTATACTAAACATGTTATAATGACTTAATTCTACGTGCGAGACACCCATTCAGGTTATCTTGTTGAAATAGTTAAACTAATAATGTTTCTACAGGTTGGGAGTGAAAAGATTAATTAGAAATGGAAACATATCATAAGTTTTATCTATGTGAAAAAATATAATAGTAGTTTTTAGATTTCATAAGACTGATAATTGTTCTGAATATTTTAATGTCAAGGTTAAGGTGAAGTAGGTCCCAAAACTCAGGTTTTGCCTAGACGGAAAATCAATTTTAAGGCAAGAAAACACAATTTTTTTAAATCTTTTTTGATGAGCATCGAAAGCTTAGGATTTTTGTTAGTAAGTTATGGGAGCCGAAACACGATTGACTCAACTTGACTCGATAGAAAAAAATCGCAAAGTTTCCTCTAAATTTTGCATTTTTACTACGGAAAACCAGTTTCATTTGCTAGTTACTTAACATATTTGCATGAAATATCGTCTAAAAAATACTTAACTAAACACATTAGAGGATTATGGTTTTAGTTTTTTGCGAAAGAGTATTATTTTAGAGCAATATCAAATTTATAAATAAAAAGCAGTAAAATTGCGCGCGGGCCGGCTCTTGCGTCCCTTTCTCGCTTTCACTGCGCGGTGTTCGCTCGTCCTTGTCTAGAAATTACGAACGTACTTCACCTTAATAATAAAATCAAGGAATAAGAAGTCACACAGGTAATAAAGTTGTGTCACAAAGAAATTTGGGAATAGCTGAGCGCATGACGAAAATTAAAAAGCTCTAAACTGTGTAACCGACGACAATAATTAAACACAATTCGAAAAGAAACAATAACAAGATATAATAAAAAATAAATTAAAGTAGTTAACAAGGAAGTCGTTTTGGAAGCAGCAAGAAAGCGTGACAGAAACCAAAAAGCTTAGATTTGTCGGATTTGTATCAACGAGCCAAAACAACGATTAATTCTCATTGTGCCAGAGGCGTGGCGAATGCACAGAGATCGCCAGTACCAGTGCAACACACTCGAACTCAATGTAAAGTCGACTTGGAACGGGTAAGTCTCACATTTGAAACAGAATGAAAGAAATGTACTAGCGAACCTTTAAATAGAGAATATGTTACAGGACCGAAATATATTTAGCGATAAGTGTAGGACTGGTAAGACAGTTGAATTCGATTGTACAGTTTTCGAAATATTACACGAACAAGTTAATGTCTAAAAATCCTTTATATAAATAGACCTTATCTCATTCTGATATGGCGTCAGATTGATGCCGATTTTTTCTGTAAATATGTAAAAAAAAAAAAATTGAAATCTATTCTACAGAACAGAAACCTACCTATTTGTTGGTGACAAATTATTATTATAAATTGCTTTTTAGGTAGGTACACAGTGTTTCAAACTAGCTAAGTTCTATAGTAGGGGTATAATAGCGAAGCACAAAGAAAAAGTGCTGCAAATGACTGAACCGTTATGTCGAGAGAAGAGCAGAATAACAGTTTGTGTTCCGGTTCCGAGAGTATCAGCTTTGATTGTCGTGATGCTCTCCGTCACAGTAGGAAGCTGAATTATTTTAGGGGCAGCTTTCTAGAACAGTTAGTTTATAACCGACTTCAAAAAAAAAGATTTTCTCATATCGTCTGTGCGTTTGTTTTTATTTATGTGTGTTACTTGATATCTCCGTCAATGGTTAACCGATTTTGCTGATTCTTTCACTATTGTATAGAGAGTAGTGATGCATCGAAGGAACAAGCTGTGTTTTTACTCAACTACTAAGAGAGTAGTTGTGCATTGTAGGAACATGCTGTGTTTTTAGATAGATAGATAGATAGATAGAAAATTCTTTATTGCACACTTAAAGCTAAAAAAAACAATTTACACGTAAAACAATTATATCATAAGTGACAACCGACTTTTTACCCGACTATTAAGGGAGCAGTTATGCATCGAAGGAACAAGCTGTGTTTAACCCGACTACTAAGAGAGCAGTTATGCATAGAAGAAATAAGCTGTGTTTTTACCCGACTATTAAGGGAGCAGTTATGCATCGAAGAAATAAACTGTGTTTTACCCGACTACTAAGAGAGCAGTTATGCATCGAAGGAACAAACTGTGTTTTTACCCGACTACTAAGAGAGTAGTTAGGTATGCATCGAAGGAACAAGCTGTGTTTTTACCCGACTACCAAGAGAGTAGTTAAATGCATCGAAGGAACAAGCTGTGTTTTACCCGACTGCTAAGAGAGCTGTTATGCATCGAAGAAATAAGCTATATTTTTACCCGACTACCAAGAGTGTAGTTATGCATCGAAGAAATAAACTGTGTTTTTACGAGACTACCAAGAGAATAGTTGTATTATTGTGTATCTGGTACTTAGTTTAATTAACTCAGATTCGCATAAAGACCGATGCGGGTACAAATGTATCCATACAAAAAAGTAAATTAAACATTCCTGTTCTACCAAAATCCAGATTGATTTATTGAAAGATAAATAATGAATTTCATAAGCAATTATCAAGTAATTCGCAAGTGATCGTAAAAATCGTTTGATGTCGTAAAGATGAAATGAGATGATTCCGCCCATCTGATATGTTCTGGATTCTGCAGTAATTGGTATATTTCATACACAAATAATACTTGTTTTTACAAATCCATGGTTAAAAAATAAAATATGCAAATCGAATAAAATTTGGATATAGATTTACAATCAATTGAATATATGCAACGTACGTATTTCTTAAAATGTATGATAATTTATAACAAATTTTAGGAACAAATTAGTTCAACTGACCCATATCAACACCAGTCGGAAGCGTCCCCGAGACGCTGGCAGCATAACTCCACTGTATGACAATACAGACGCACTAGGATATTCACCTCTCGGGTCCGCGAGGCTTCGACCAAACGCTTAGATATATTTTTTAAAACCTCATGAGCCTCGGTACCCAAGTGTAGATTATAATACCCACTACCACACCTGGATTCGATTTCACACTCAACAAATTTAAAAGAAGAGAGCTCTCCAACACCTAAAGTTCTCGTCATAAATACACCGTAGTTACATAATGCTAACAACCTATAGCTCTTGCAAACTATGTCAAGTAAACTTGCGACAGTAAATCCAACGGTTCGGCGCCCAGCCGTCTTGCCCATGCGCATGTTATGTCGGTGGCCTTGTCGTGTTCCCGACGAAATATTGGAGCATGTATAAATTATTCCAATGAAGAGTTGTTTTCAATAGACCTGTTTTGCTAAGAAACTTGCAACTTTATCAGCTCTACATGTCTGTTTCTGGCTTTACCTAGCTAAGAAAATAGAATAGAATGTTCTCTGTCCAAAGAAATGAAGGTCGAATAAACAAACTGCTGTATGCAGTATCTAGCCCCAAGCTAAGCAGAGCTTGTATTATGGGTACTACATAGATAACTGATAAAAAGTCGTAACAGGTCCCAAAGATTTTCGACGAAACCGACTAAGGATTTCGTGGCCAAGTTGGTTAGAGTATACCCGCACTGAGGGTCGGGCGCAGGTTCGAGACCTACCAAAATCGATGGGATCTTACTAATTAATCTTCAAGAAATTGAATCTAGGGTTTTGTATTATTATAATACGAAAACCTTAGATAACACATGATGATACATAGGTAATGTAATACAATACATATATTTAGTTTTTATTATACTTAGAAAACGATCAGAACACCCTGAACAAATCAACATCTGCAGATCATACAAATAATTGTCCAGTTGCGGGAATCGAACCCGCAACCTCTTGCGTCGCAGGCTAAAGTTCGCCCACCGCGCCACAGTCGTCTAGAATAGTTTGTTTGTGCAAAGAAAGCAGGTTCCTTCTTAGGCTATGTATTCACCTACCAAGAGGGACGGTGGGCAGACGCTCTATGCCACTCTTTGGCGTCTCCACACCAAAGTCGGCGACACAGCCCGTTAGGGTGATGTGATATTTCAGTGTAAATATTATAGACAGCTAACTGTTTTTTGTAACTCTGTAGTCAATGGTGTGTAGACATTATTACCGATTATAAATATACCTTCTTAACCCTATCCTTTAGACCCATGTTGTGAGGTTGAAGGCATCAAGGGTTCATGAAATCTATACTTATAATACATCGAGTTAGAATAATATAGAGTCCCAATCTCTAACTGACAGCACTCAAAAAATGTCCGAGCGCCGTTCTACATACCTATACATTTGTTGTTATATAGCTCACAATGACATTTACGCGAATTAAGACGTTATCTTGGTTGAATAATGATCAATGTCGCTTGTACGCAATGTCATAATAAGCACCGAAGACACACCGAAGATTTCCGAAGATGACCGACGGCCATGCGCGTACGAACAGGGAACAGGGCGAGTGGAGACGCTATTTGTACTAAATAATATTATAGGTCGTATTTGTGATATCATTATATGTGTATGTGAGTTTGTGAGTTTATAATGTACCTAAGAGGACTCCGAAACTAAACATCTGATTAAAAAAATTTGTTAACCAATATTTAGAATGAATCTAGGTTTCAGGATGGACATAGGCTATAATTATATTATTTAGCCAGGAGGAGCCGGGGCGGGGCAGCTAGTCACACTTATAATATGAAGATAGCTTATACTCTGGACTAACACTTATGCTAGGTACCTACTTTTTATCCCGGAAAACACGGGGGTGCAAATAATTTTAAATAAAACAAATTAATCTTTATGTATTACGAGTTTTATTAGGTACTATTTTTAACCTACTGACGAATAACTTAATTACCTTGAAACAATGTTAATTTATTGTAACGTTGCCTTTTACTTTGATGACTGTCCATTCAGAGCACCTTACGGGGTTTCGAGGAAAACTAAAAACAAGGCATACAAAATATTGTAATTTACACTATAAAATTATAGAACGCTATCGACTCATCTACTTTTTGTTCGGAAAAAATAAAGCTTTTATCAACATGGTAATATTAGTAAGTATAATAATTAATTAAAATTCGTAAAAATATTAAGTATCAATGAACTCCACAGTTTTGTCGTTGGAACACAGTGTGCTCGTCACAAGCTCACGCGAGACTTTGTTTCTCTTTTACTCTTACATATTTGTTTAACGCGTGAAAGAGATACGCCTACGAAGTGCCAAGGTCAAGCTGTGAGCATTTTATTTTGCAGAAAATATTTAAAATTATTGAAATTAACATGAAAACACGTACTGTGGATACATAAATTCATAAAATTGTTATGATACTTACCTAAAATACGAAACACCATACTTTTTTTGCACGTAGTTGCTGTTATTTGGGCAGGAAATCACCGAACACTTTGACATCGCGAACGTTGTACGAGGACTGCGGTCGCCGTACAACTAAACAAAAACTCTGCACGTAGCGTAGGTTGTGCAGAGTTTTGGCGCGGACATTTTATTTCTGTGATTGTTACTCTATAGTATTCTAACTCGATGTTATAATATTATAACGACCTCTGTGGCGCGGTGGGCGAAGGTCCGCCTGCTACGCAGGAGGTTGCGGGTTCGATTCCCGCCTTGGGACAAATATTTGTACGATCTGCAGGTATTTGTTCCGGGTGTTCTGGTCGTTTTCTATGTATAATAAAAAAATATCTATCTACGTATTGTATTATATTATGTATATCAGTTATCTAGTACCCATAACACAAGCTCTGCTTAGCTTGGGGCTAGATAATGCTGTGTGAATTGTCCAGCATTATTTATTTATATTTATTTATTTATAAAGCAGAATAAAGTTAAATTTTATAAAGAGAAAAGTTTTGTTTGTTTGTATTGAATAGACTCCGACACTACTGGACCAATTTGTTAATTTCTTACAGCATGAGAATCTCATTCGTGATGAAAATGGCTATAGAATTTACCCGTGCAAAGCCGGGGCGGACCACTTGTAGGTAATAAACCATAGATAAGTGCAGGCTTGCCGGTTGATGGATGGTGGCGGTGGAGTGCTATTTTTGGTGTACGAGGAGCCTTATGTCCAGCTGTGGACGCGTTTGGGGTGATTATTATGATGACCTGCCCCCAAGTACCACAGATATCCTAAAACTAGAAGTAGGTATGTTTACAGAAACAAAACAATTCAACCTAAAATCTAAATTTTTCAAGCTCTTTAATTCGAGCTCTTTAATTCGTGCGAGAAAGTGTAGAAAATAGTTTAGACTCAGTTTTGCATGATACGGATTTAATTAAACTTAATTGTTGAAAAACGACGACGATGAAAAAATACAGGAGTTTTCCAATCACAAATTTAAGAAAACATTTATCTAAGAATCAGATTCTTTGTAAATGTTAACTGCTGGTAAATAAACTGACTGGCATTTAGACTAAACTGGAAACCAGTAATCGATAGCTAAGCACGAGTTATTACTTGTATCGGGTTAAACTTATATCAGATTCTTAATTTTATAAGTCCGTTTATAAATAAGTACCGCTGCAAAAGTATACTTGTAGGTTTAGGGAAGGTTTTATTTAAGAACACAGATTTTTCATATTTAACTATTTATTAGTTATGCGTGAAGTATCAGTATTTTACTTTCCAGTTTTTTTTGTTTTTTGTGAGTTGAATTTGGAAAAGTAAATATGATAACATGGAAATTTTCACACAAATCGGCTCGAATATCGCTATCTCTATTTAACTGGTGTAGGTGCGGCTTGCGCGATAGCAATATACATTTTTAAGATTCGGTATGATTATGGTTGTGTTTCGTAATATCAAAAATGATGATTAAAAACAATTTTCATTTAGGAGTTAGAAGTCATTAAAAAAACGCCACATAATGTTGTTTAATAATAAGCAATGTTTTAATCAAACAAAACGGAAGATATTATTAGTTTATGTTACGAAATAAATAAGAAAATATGACGTTATAATATGCTTAATGCATCAATTTCATTTAAGGTACTTATGTATTTAAAAAATAACTTTAATAGTTACTTAGTATGGTGGAAAAAAAGCACCATATACAAATAGTTTTGGTATTACGATTGTATGGGCAAATCATTCTCTGCTGGCCCCTTGACAATCCTCAAAGATTGTATTAATGAAACCAAATATTATGAAAATTCTCCTTGAACCACTGACTTTGCTAATATATCTAAGGAAATCTAGAAAGCTCTTCTACTGGCTTGCTATAAATCTGTTAAGTAATGTTTAATTGTTTTGTATTCTTAGTACGGTAGTAAACTGTAATAAAGCGAGAGAAATTGCAACATAGGGTTCGGATTTTCTCCGCATGCCGAGAGAAAAACTATAATTACCAATTCTAGCCACAATTACATGTATCTGCTGATCGGGTAGTGTTTTGATAACGCTACAGTTACACTATGTTGTAACGTTGGTATTATTATTATTTATTCAGGTAAAAAGAAACAATATTACAATTTGGTTAAATGTGTCATAAAGCTTATCAAGGCGCATACCCCACCTAAAGTGGAGCCGCCAACTAACGAAAATAGATTTTTGTGACCACCAAGGGCAACTTCGTATCTCTGCCTAAACTAAATAGAATAACACTATTACAGAGACATTAAAAATAAGCTTATGATAGGTATCACAAACTGGAAGATGGATTTTTGAAAATTCCTTTGTTGAACGGAATAATAACATAAAGTAGGTGGCGGCGCTAGTTTGGGTGGGGTATGCGTCTTAACTAGACAAAGTTCTCACGTGGTTCACTAAGAGCTGAATATAAGAGCGTTGATATAAGCGTAAATATAAGCTGATAACAGTAGATATAAGTACTAATCGGAATAATAACACTCTTTGAAGTAGGCACTGAAAATAAACTAATAATACTAATCTAGGGTACCTACGATAATATCCGATGAATATAGGATGCCTGTTGAAAAAATCCTAACTTTTGACAAATTTTATCTCATTCATAAGCTAACAATACTTAATAACTACTATTCATAGTACAACAAGTTTTTCATTAGCCATATAACTGCACCTATAGGTAAGTACCTACGCCTGATAACTTGGCACAAGACTAGGGGCCGAATTTTGCTGACCAATCGCTTTTCCAGGACAGTCATCATCATCATCATCAGCCTATACCAGTCCACTGCTGGACATAGGCCTCCCCTAATGAGCGCCATAGCGCCCTGTCTTCAGCTTGCCGCATCCAGCATCTGCCAGCAGTCTTTCGCAAATCGTCATCCCACCTGCTAGAAGGGCGTCCTAAACTACGTTTTCCGAGTCGCGGTCTCCACTCAAGAACACGTTTACCCCAGGAGTTTTCCAGGACAGTATCGTCGCCAAATCCCTACCATACTGGGTTACTGGTAATTTACTGACAATGCATGAACTGCAGGTTCTACCATCATAACCAACACGTTTGCGGAAGGCGCCAAGTCTTCAACCTCACCTCAACAGTCTATAATGGTCCGCGTGACTGCTGGACGCAGGCCTCTTTTGATAATCGCTTTATCAGCGTTTATTTCATGGAGTGTAATGCCCATAATCCCCACGCTAGGCATGCGGGTTGGGGATAGGTCTATTCTGCAAGAGGCGCTGCTGCCCGCCCTTCGGTGTATCCCTTAGGAATCTACAGGAAAGGTTGGGGTAGTACAAATTTTAAGCCGGCACCACGCGGTTCAATACTTAAAATGTATATTATTATCATTTTATCATTTATGTAATACCCATCATAACACTAGCTCTGCTTAGCTTGGAGCTAGTGTGAATTGTCCAGCATTATTTATTACATCCAATCTTACAATATAAATCTTTTTTTTTATTATATTATATTATAATGTAGGTACTATGTGTTTATAATATATTCATAATTAGTAACATTAGATGCACACATATCTTACCCCATGTATATCAGATGATCCTTTCCATACCAGGTTGTCTGGCAGAGATCGCTCTTATGCGATAAGACCGTCAATTGACACTTATTGTATAAGTGTTTCATATGTAAATTGTTTTTAACCTAAGTGTGCAATTTTCTTTCTAGTTTGTCTTTTTCTATCTACATTTTTGTTATTCATAAAGCTCGTGCTAAGCTTGTGTGACGGGATCCAGTCTTATATTATGGTAGCACGTGCACGCTCGCTCGTTAGGATCTGTAATGAGCTGGGTTTATTTACGGGCCCACCTAAATGCTGGTTCCAATCCGATCGAACCAGTAATTTACACTAGCCGGATAGTGTCCTCTAGATTGCCTTGCAACTGGTTTTAAATTGGAGCTTCTTATGATGGTTTTTATCAAAAAACAAATAGTGATAAAAGATGAGCGTTTCTGAACGGGTTTATGATGAAAATTCATCGCTTTTTGGATGGAATTCCACATCAATTCAGAAATTCTTGTTTAAAAGAAAGCGGTCGTAACTAACCGTCTCTATCTGGTTGTTGAAACCAGCAGTTACTACAATACTGCTAACCATCTAAATAAATTATTTCTTTAATTAAATTATAAAATAAAACCGGGCAAGTACGAGTCGGACTCGCGCTAGAAGGATTCCGTATCTATAAAAACGGCAAAAAATCACGTTTGTTGTATGGAAGCCCTCTTAGGTATTAATTTAATTCTGTTTTTTAGTATTTGTTGTTATAGCGGCAACAGAAATACATACCTATGTACATCATCTGTAAAATTTGAAATGTCTTGTCAGTGACAGACGGATAGATAGACAGATAGACGGACGGACAGCGGAGTCTTAGTAATATAGTCTCATTTTACGCTTTGGGTACGGAACCCTAAAAAACATGCATAGATAGAACCTCTTTCTTTTACATAGTAGTTCAAAAAAGAGTGTTGATTGGAAATAAATTCAATTGAGCTCACAGACATAATACTACTAGCCCCATTATATGTCTGTGATTGAGCCAAAGCACGCATAGATCTAGATCAATAAAGATTCAATTAAACTACGTACTTTTTCCTTCTCATCTAAGTACTAATCTACCAATGAATATCAACCACGAATATAATATTCTACAGGTGACTAATGAAATTCAAAGCACCTCATAAAATAAATCAAAATGGCGGCTAAGCAGTCGGTCTCTATGACAAAGCTGTTTTTAATAGCAGAGCTACAACCGCGGGTCGCGAGATGCCTAATTTATTTCACTAAATGCCTCCTACTTGATGACAAGATATGTGAGGGGCATAATTTAGTTTAATCTTCGCATGCGTCATATCTTAGGTCATTTGAATACGTGCTTGGTACCTTTTTGCATGGTTTTTGAATCCTATTTGAATCCTTTTGGAATAAGTAGGTTGACTTTTCGGATTATCTGTACCTATACCTAGTAAAAAAGTCTTAAAATATATGACTATCAAACTTTTTATAGTACTAAAAGCGGAGTAAGAAGATAGGCCGGTCGACTTGATTGTTGTTTTACAAACTACTAACAGCTGCCCACGGCTTCGCATGCGCTTTTTAAGTAGCCTCCCAACCAGCAAAACAGTCTCAGAATACGCACTTTATAGGAGTGGTAGGCTTAAAGCGCTCTTATAATTGTTTTGGAACATGCCATCGATCCTATATTACTTTTAGACAAGCCGGTATGGCCTCAATAACGCTCAGTCTCATAACCAAGTCTCATATATGTATATAAGAGTATATTTCTATGCTATTGTAAGCCACTTACTCCTATAAGAGCATTTACTAAGATTAATTGTACTTGAGAAAACTTACTCTTATATGCATATTTTCTAAGCTCGTTTGATTTTCTATTAGACTTGCTAAATGCTGTTGTAAGAATGTCAGACTAATATCAGCATTGCATAAGAGCACTGTGAGTACGTGCATTTCTGATCTTATTTGAAACTATTATAAGATCAATAGCACTGAATAAGTATAATATTAGAGTGATTTTGGATTAACATATTTACAATACAAAAGACAAGAGGAATATAAGAGCGTTTGATCTTAGATCGATTTTGAGAATACTAATTTTAATCAGTTTAAGAGTAAGATTTAGCTGCCCGCATATTTTATTTAAAATTTAAAATTTTATTAATAAATAAATAATGGATTACAATAAATGGAAAAGATTTAAGATGACAGAGGTCGTCAAAAATTGCGAGGATCCCTAATTTATTTCAATATGGAGTTATCTTTAGTATTCCGAATGCTAAAATTAGAGTAAACAATCTTACAATAGTCTAATATTGCGCTTGTAAAATGCAGCTATACTAATGGCGACACTATCAATACAAATTAACAAATAATATAATTAAAAGAGAACAGAAAACACCATATTTAATAAGGCGCATGAATTTTGAAGCGTAAAACGTGGTCTACTTAACAGTAAATAATATATTCCAATACGAATATATACCTTAAAACTTAAATACATGCACTTGATAATAACGGCACTTTAGTATAAAAAACTTCACAGCAACTTTAATTGTTTTCATTTATTAATTGTTTTTTCTTTCGTTGTAATTTTGAAACCTAGCCTATGCATGCAGGCTTACTAGAAAAAGCAATATGAGCCTAAGTCGGCTTAAATTAATTTTGGCTAGATTTCTGTAAGTTCAAACAGCATTCAATTAGACTGATATTAAAACGATATTAAACTAAATATGCTTATAATTGGTGCCCAAACCCAGGCTTATACGATTATATAGGAGTGATGTAAGAGCAAAAAAACAGTAGTCTTGAGTTTGTTATAAGCCTAGTTTTTGCTGGTTGGGCTATGTCTGTCCCCAGGATACCATGTACCCATGATGCTCCACGGTCCCGTATTTCATTAAGATGCGTTCAGCCGTCTAGGCGTGAAAAGGGAACAGACACACAGCCAGATATATACCTACCTCTAGACAGATTTATTTAGATTAGAGAAGTAAATAGGTATATGATTAGTTTTTAGCTATCGGAGGTACCAATCCTTTTTTGTCGTCTGTAGTCCGTGTCGTCTGTACTCCTGCTAGAAAACCAGCGTAAACTTTTTGTAGAGCAACTTAGAGCTGAGGTGGGGCCTATTCGTTCACTGGGCGGGCTCTTGTTTTTTTTTAATTCTGTAATGCCTGTTTAAAGTGTTTGCCTTTGTACGCTAATAACCTTGTTCCTTTCTTTCTTTTATTTAATTGTTTTATTTACTCGCAAACGAAGTGAAGAAGAAGAAGAAAGAAGAAGAAATACAATTATTTACAACATCAATACAATACAACAATTAAATTAAGACACACTTATAAAACAGATACATGTATAAAGTTTTTATAAAAATGTCCTAACTCAACATAATGCTGGCTAAGCTGTGAAAAGTAGAGTCTTTCACTCGGGCCAAAACCACCCATTATAACTCAATCTTGTCATCCTCCCTCGCTACGTTCAGGAGTATAAACAACCTCATCTCTATAATGGGGTGTTCCTTATCATGGGAAGGTGGATTGGATTGAAAGGCTTGTTCTTGATCTGACTCCAATTATAATGAATATAAACTTATTAAACAGTGGTGTAAAGATTATTTTATCGATTACAAAAACCGCGGCTGGCTTCTTCTCAAACATGAGTAATGAATTGATTTATTGATTGATAATGAATGATCCGAGTGCTCCGCTTGCTTCCTTTTTTGACGGCTGTCGGTCTGACAGGTGTCATGCGCGACCGCGGCGCCTCTGTCACTGTCACCATGAATGGATCCATTAGGGTGTTGCCCGAACATGGGGTGTTTTGGTCCCTAGTAAAATAATTTACTATTTTTACCTACCTTATATTGTTTCCCTCGCCACGTTCGGCTCAAAAACAACAATAATACTTCTAGCCTGTACCAGTCCATCTAGGCATCTGCTGATAAGCGCATCATTAGCTCTTATGGGGTACGTATACAATACCCAACTGGGGAAGGACAAGTTCCCTTCCCCGGTTGGGGAACCGTGCGTTTGGCTCATGCACCTTAAATATGCCTATTGCCCCTTCAGCTTACTTTAAATCAATTAAAGTTGATAGGACATCCGTCCATCATTTTAACCAATTAAGGGGCAGTATTGCACCTGTTAGACCGCGCGCGCATCCAAGCGTGCGTGTGCGCAGCCGACCGCGCATCAAGAAGCCGTTATAGATGTTTGAATGATTCTGTAATTGTACACTTGATGTAGATCCATAATTTTACAATTGTACCTGACAATAACAGTTGGTTTTTCGATTAGGTGTGTTATGTGAAACTTTTTACTAGTTATTTCTGATGAGGCTCATCCGTTGCCACTACGTCAATAACCATACGCTGAATTAGACAGGTTATATTCCTTGACTTCTGCGGAGAAGTCGCTCTACTTTTAAACTCTTTTTAATTAAAAAAAGTTGATAAAACTGGAAGGTGCCAACACGCGCGCATTCGCGATTTTCATTTTATTAGAGGATTAAAAAACTTGGGACGACGTTTGCTCCAACTCGAATACAATATTATATATATTATTATTAATAATAATTCTAATACGGTAAAGGTTTCTTGTTCGCTTCTTTACTTTAACTTAAAAAGATTGAAATGATCAAAAAGTCAAACTATTATATATATATTATGTAATTTGAATTTTTCTGACGTGTCTAAGAGTCCTGTAAGGTCTAAAGGAAATAAAGCACTTTTATGTTTGAAACCCCTGCCTAATTTTCCGTTGGTATACCTAATACGTGAGTCTTCGGTTTGTGAGTAGTAGATTCTCAGCGGATTAACAGATTTGAATTAAGTTTATGTGCTTGAAAGATAATAATACCCATGTCTCCACAAGAATAAAGATTCAAAAGAATCGAAAACTATTTATTTCCGTAAATACAATCAGTCAATAATACTGGGCTTCGACATTTCTTTGCTTTGACTTGGAACTTGATTGTATAAAGGAGAAGGAAATAGGCTATTTTTGATCTCAAAACGAGCCTAGAAACGTTTTGAAATGAGGGACATAATTATGTACGGGTGTTGCGACATCTTTCACCAAAGAATCGAATTGATCTCTGAGTTTGTGTTTATAGATATCTTAGGACATATTTTTATCACATGATTTTTGTGCAGTGCGGCTGGGTTACTGAATTGTTTTTGACAAGGAGCTACCGCCCATTCTCCTCGTGGCCCTCCACGACCAGCAATCTCAATATAGCGATTGACTACCTTACGATCAAGTGAAGTGATCACCAGTGAAGACTACACCCCGGGTATCTATAGTTATCTTACCTGAGAAGGTAAGTAAGTGAGATATGCCAAGAAGGCAATGTCATTATCCTGTGGGCGGCGGAGCATGACGCCCTCCGCCGCGCTCCGCTGCCTCGGTCAGCCACCTCCAGACGCCTCGCAGGTGGATGGGATATCTCTCGTGCAAGTGGAACAGAAGATGACTATCACTGTTACAAAGTTCTTAGGGCTCTTGGGATCTGATCCGAGTGCTTGTCATACCACGCTCTAGCCAATCCTTGTACCGTGCGTGTGGTCTGCATGATAGGAAAAACATATATGAAATTATAGGTTTAGTGTGACCCGCATGCGGATCCACACGCGGGTGGAAATCCGCGTTACAGGAAAAGAGCCCTTATTTCAGCAGCTAGCAATAAATGTAAATAAATAATGCTGGAAAATTAACACAGCATTATCTAGCCCCGAGCTAAGCAGAGCTTGTGTTATGGGTACTAGATAACCGATATATTATGTATATGTATAATACAACACATAGATAGATATTTTTTATTATACATAGAAAACGACCAGAACACCCGGAACATATTTCTTTTTCATATTTTAACGATAACATGGTTCAAATATGAACCAAGGCGGGAATCGAACCCGCAACCTCCTGCGTCGCAGTCGGACTTTCGCCCACCGCTTCATAAAGGTCGTCGTATCAATTTCCTATAGGTAACGCGATTCATTTGTTTTGTTGATTGTAAGGTTATCGGACTGAACGACGGACCGACAAACTGCGTTGGCGGAGTGTCTATTAGCGAAGATCTCGTTGGTTGGACGCAAGCATCAAGCCTCATACTAAGTGCTAAAGCATGCTTTTAACTCTCTGCTATAATTGCAATCTTCAATGTTTGTGCCCTGTGGTCTTTCAGGCGCTGACTTGATAGGTGCTGTTCCGCTGCCTAGGTCAGCCATCTTCAGACGCCTCACATGTCGATGAGATACTCGAGTGCAAGTGTAACACTTGTAAGTTTACTACTATCATTGTACTAAATTCTAATTTCACCAGTCATAAAGCGACCATAAACTGGAATTATTGTTTATGGAAGGTCTGTAGATCGCAGCTCTTTTGCTTTTTTTTGACATTTAACTGCTTAGAATTTTTAGGACATTCTTCTAAAAATCTGTCTGTGCCGTAACCTCCAACTCAAGCCCACTCACCTCACCTCACCTCAACAGCCTATAAAGTCCACTACTGGACGCAGGCCTCCCCTGATTTTTTTATCTCATGGGGGGTAATGCCCATAATCCCCACACTGGGCATGCGGGTTCGGGATCGCAGTTCAGTGGTAGATCTATTCTGCAAGAGGCGCTGCTGCCCGCCCCCCGGTCGCTTAGTCGCCTCTTACGTACGACACCCACGGGAAGAGTTGGGGTCAAGAGTCAATCCCACTGCGATTCTAATTTTACTGTTACAGGCCTCCCCCTTTTTTCCACTCCTCTTTATTTTGCATCCATAAAGTCAGTTTTTCAGGTGCGCTAGACACAAAACTCAAAAACTCGTCTCGAAAAGCCCAATTTTTGTTCTTTTAGTTTTCAAAGTTCACTGCCTGACAACTTTAATGATCTCTACACGCGTTCTGACAGTAATCATGCTCACGAAACCGAGGACGTGATTAACATTAAAAATAAAATTTGGTCGGTTTCTAAAGTGTTGGTAGCAGTGGTAACAGAGCGGAACTAGAGGGTTCACGGTCTGATGCCTGCGTTCACCGAGCGGTGGTTTTAAATCATCAGAGATCATCATGTTAGTACTCTTTGATGATCTTCCAGATCTATCCTGACTATGACGTCTATGACGACCTCTGTGGCGCGGCGGACGAAGGTCCGCCTGCGACGCAGGAGGATTCGATTGCGGGTTCGATTCCCGCTTCGGGACAAATGTTTGCAGATATTTGTTCAGGATGTTCTGGTCGTTTTCTATGTATAATAAAAAGTCTAGGATTTGGGTTACATCGGTATAATAAAAGTGGTAGAAAAAAACTGTTTCGAATTGGAAGTTAATAATTGGTAATGGAAGGTAGGTACAATGTAATATACCTAGCTCTTTCACTCTGAACTTGCTGCACGCTATTTACGCACTATATCACATTTAGGTGATACTATTATAAGAAGTAGGTCTTATAATTTGGTTTAAACATCTTTTATGAATAACGTTCTAGTTTTGCGTTTTAGTTTACTATAAAAATAACTCTGTATTTTTAAATTATACCTCTTTACATTCCTACTGGCCGTGTGGTGCCGGCTTAGAACTTGCACCACCCCAACTCTTCCTGTGGGTGTCGTAAGAGGCCACTATGGGACATACACCGGGGGGTGGGCAGCAGCGCCTCTTGCAGATCCCCAACCCGCATGCCCGGCGTGGGAATTTTGGGCATTATCCCTCATTAGATTGGAGGCTTGCGTCCAGCAGTGGACCAATATAGGCGGTTGAGGTTGATACATACCTACTATGCAAGTGGACTGATGGAAAATAAGGCACAAACCTTCCATACCAAGCAATGATTGTTTAGTATCTTATAAATCTCAGTGTTGCCAGTGCGACAGCGACAGCGACAAGCGATGCAAACCACAGAAAATCAGGTACAACAGAAATTACTCTTTACGTCATATTATAATTTTAAAGTTTCTTGAACCAACGCGATAATTCTCCGGTCGACGAACCCCAGCGTAATTAAGCACGATCTATGACATTGTCTTCCACGTGGGTTCTGGCATAGTTAATGCAATGAGAGGAAGCGAAAATTGAATTAGTACGGTACACTCATAGACATCCGAGGTACACTTGTCTTGTTAATAGGTATCTACGATCTAGTTCTAGGGTTGTCCTGAATACTAGACCTTAGGACGAAACTTCTAGGAACTGAATAACACCTTATTGATGAATAGATTTTACCCGCTGGAGTCCGCTGGTTTGCATGCGCTCGAACGAAATTCCTTAATGTGGTGTTTCAGTGCAAAAGTTTATTTCATAGAGAAAACCACGGGCTTTTGGTTCAATTAAATTCTTTTTTACTATAAAAATCAAACTCACCCAGAAGAAGTCCCTCAAACGGGATGAAATGTTGGTGTCCTTGTAGGTACCAACAAGGTTGCAAGCGGGTTAACTATAAGTACGTAACCCGATTTTATTCATTAAAAAATCTACTTCTTTATTTCAATCAATAAATATAATTTACATAAAAATAATGGTAATAATTCAAATCAATATAAAGTTGTGAATTACCGGCTAAATATAACAACATTAACTCCTTATCTTTCGTTGGTAAACAATACAGATAGGTAAATAAAAGCAAATGATAAAAATCCCTCGCAATAGCAGCATCCATACAAAGAGATGACCCTACTTCGTTATCTACTAGAACAATAAAGTGTGTCATGCCAGCTGTAGGTCCTGTAATCACGAGCTGGCGACCAAGTGGTGACCGCGCGTGTCAGTGTTATTTTTATAATCCAAATAAAAACTCCTTTCATGCACAAAAAAAGAAAATACACATTGATGTGTAAAAGTTAACTTCGGTGCGCGCGAATTTCAAACTTCGAACACAAAAGTGACCAAAAAGTTTCGTTTGTGTTGATTGAGAGAAATAGCTTGGATGTGGAACTTTTTAGCGCGAAATAAGCAGGTAGCTGCTATGTTGGGAGTGCTGGTTTTGGCTGCGATTTTAGTGGTGTTCCTGGCCACTAAAGGATCCAACCATACCTTAACTAGAGACCCATTAGAAGAAACTGAAGATGTCAGTGACAAAGCTCACATGTTTTCAACACACACGTAAGTTTATGATGTGTTTGATAAAAACATAGAAAAACAGTCGTAGTAATTCAAACTTTAAAGGGGTTTGAAGATTTTGGCCCTAAAACCTGCCGCCATTTTATTTTTTCTTCAAAGTTGCCGCGCACAATAAAAGTTATATATTTGGACAGAGGACACTAAAATAAATAGAAAATGTTCTATAACATAATGTCCTAAAGCGTCAGGTTCCTGAGATATTCGCAGATGAAAATCACTATTGCTCTAATGAATTTATCTACGTTAACTGTTTTCATCAGTTTTCACGTTGCCTAGCAACGTACCGATTGATGATTTTGAGTATTTACCTACCCAAAGATCCTACGTTCCGCTAGAATCTTTGCTGCCTAGCTATTATATATAGGTATATTGTGAAGCATATGCCGACAAGAAAAGAAAAAAACAAATGTTACTGATTCAAAAAGTGTTTATTAAAATTAAAATGTGGTAGGTACCTACTACAATTAATTACTAGGAAAATTACATCAGGCCAATCAAATGTTTGTACGATCTACAAATATTTTTTCGGGGGTGTTCTCGCTATTTCTATGTATAATAACAATATCTATCTATGTAATGTATTGTATTAAGTATATCAGGCTAAGTAATCTGGTATCACTATCTGGATATCAGGTTAAGTAGGTATATCTAGTACCCATAACACAAGCACTGCTTAGCTTGGGGCTAGATGATGACGTGTGAGTTGTCCAGCATTATTTATTTATTGCTCATTTTCATAAAAAAAAATACTATCTAAGAAATCAGCAGGAGGCTGAAAATTGTGTTCTTGATGCCGTGCCCATGAAACGAGTCCAATCTCTAGTTTATACCGAGAACGAAAAACGCGCGCATATTTTTTTAAGGTGTGGTGAGAACCTCATTTTACATAGAAACCATGGCAACCTAAGTTTGAGGTATAAAACCTCTTTCATGCCATGGTTGGTTTTAGCACAAGAAGCCTCCTTCGATAGGTTTAAATGATTTCAGCACAAATTTTTTTTCGATAGGCTACCTTGATTTCTGTAACTTATTATACCTACCATTAAAACGCAGTGTCTACAGATGTAAAGGGGTCTTGGAGATTTTTACCCTAACATCGGCAACCACTTTGTTTTATTATATCGCCGCGCACGATGAAAGTTACATATTTGGATAGAAGACACCAAAACAAATAAAAAATGTTCCATAGTATAACGTCCTAAAGTGTCAGGTTTCTGAGATATTCACAGATGAAAATAAATATATTTTTTCTTTACATGTAAATATCTCGGAAACCTGACGCTTTAGGGCATTATGTTTGAGAACATTTTTAATTTGTTTTTGTGTCTTCTATCCAAATATATAATTTTCATTGTGCGCGGCGATTTTGAAAAATTAACAAATTTTAGGGCCACCCTCCATACAAAAATCTTCAAACCCCTTTACTTTCTCCTAATTTTTGGCAATTCGTACTTTTGTCAAAGCGGTCATTGTTGCCTTGAATATGTCTACCTAGTTCTTGTTGAGAAAATATTTTTGCCATTTTATTTCTCTATTACAAATTTATTTTTAAGACTGAATCTGCAGAGTTCGTGATAAATTGCTATTAATTCCTTCAGAAACCGTTGGTCCTTTACAAGGCCAATAAATTGCCAACGGTTTTCTTAATACAATAAAAAAGCTTGTAAAAATTAACCGTTTTTGCGGAAGTTATTCCCACATGATGAAGTTATCATCTAACTATGTTACGATCGTGTATAATAGATAAAAATTGTGATTGAAAATGTCACATCATGTATGAAATTCTGAATCTAAATCTATAACTACATGACTTTAATAATAAACATACCTATACATACAAACAGTAAAATACTTATAATAAAGCAGTCCAAATAAATTTAGACCTGACTAGAGGAAAAGTTCATAACCACGCTATTATTATTATAAACGCGATAGTTTGTAAGTATGGATGGATGGATGGATGTTTGTTACTCTTTCACGTAAAAACTACTGAACGAATCTGGATGAAATTTGGCACAGAGATAGATTATAGTCTGGAATAACACATAGGCTATATTTTATCCCGGAACTCCCACGGGAACGGGAACTACGCGGGTGAAACCGTGGGCAGCAGCTAGTTATAAATAAATCGCCAATTAGGTATAGAACCAAGTTTTCTCTCTTGTGTTGACGCCGCCAAATAATTGTCTCGCCCTAGCGATTAAAGCTAGAAAATACCCGCTACTTTACGATACTAAACTCATAAAAGAAAACAGGATTTTGTAATTACTTTATTGTAGCCGATAGACGATTCTTTGAACATTTCTAAGTAGAGCCTGCCGCTTCAATTATAGCAACATGGATTGTGCAGAATAGTGTATTTTAAGGCGTAATTAGACTTGTAAATATAGGCGGAAACGATTGCTATGCTATTAGAACAGGCGATTTTATGGCAACAGGACCTCCCTGAATTTTTGTTATTTAGACACTTAGATGGAGTTGAAAATGAGCAAAATCAGTTTACAAGTACCTATTGGATTTTCTAATAATGTCACGCTCAATGTTAATGAGTATAAATGTTTAATGATGTAACCATAAACTTTGGATAGAAGATTCTAGTTATACCATCACTTAGAAGCTGGTGAAATAATCGCTTTATACATATTAGAGATTTTATAATGTAGTTGTCATGATTTTCACGCGCTCTAGAAAAGCACCATTTCAGTAGAATTTTCAGGGCTCGTTTCACTCGTATTTTATCATTACAATTCTTATGTGTTTTTATAAAATAAATGCTAAATGGCAAGTGAAATATTTTGAAGGTCCATAAATTTTATGGAAGCTCGCACCGGGCGCATATAAGGTATACCTACATATTTAGCGTCTACATATTCAACCGTGATTTCCCTAAGTGATTGTCAACTGTTTTCCTCAGATTACCATCGAACGAGCGGTTTATGCCTTCCATCGGAAACGGCCATATTGCAGCCAACGTATTCAGTGATACCGTTTACATGAATGGACTCTACAGGTCAGTAAATATAAAACATCTACTCGCAGTAGATTATCAACCAAATGGATAGGAAGAGGTTCTGAATCAGTCTCTATTTTTATTTGTGTTTGTTCCTGACTCGATATCTCCAAAATGATTTTGACGACCTCAGTGGCGCAGCGGGCGAGAGTCTGCCTGCGACGCAAGAGGTTGCGGGTTCGATCCCCGCCTCGGAACAAATTTGTGTACGATCTGCAGAAATTTGTTCCGTTGGTCTGGGTGTTTTCTATGTATAATAAAAAAATATCTATCTATGTATGTATAATATTACGTATATCAGTTATCTAGTACCCATAACACAAGCTCTGCTTACCTTGGGGCTAGATAATGCTGTGTGAATTGTCCAGCATTATTTATTTATTTATTTATTACTAGCGGTCCGCCCCGGCTTCGCACGGGTACCTATTCGAATTTTTCTCACCTTTTAAACCTTCCCTAGACCTCCACGAATAATTCAAGACCAAGATAAGATAAATCCGTTCAGCCGTTGTCGAGTTTTAGCGAGACTAACGAACAGCAATTGATTTTTATATATATAGATTAATGAATGTGACTTCAAAAAAGCTGATAATTATTTATTATATTTGTATTCTTTTGATATAGAAATCTGCTGTCTCAATGGTAGTTCCATCCGTTTCTAATAAAATGTGTCAGACCCGACTGTAGACTGGACAAAACGATGAAAAGATCGGTTTTTGGGAAAGGCTTAGAGGCCCTAAGTACACCTACAAGCTTGTATAAGAAACTCTCTCCTTACAGCGGAAAAACAGGTAACAGCCACCGCGCGCGCATCCCCAACTGGGCGAACATTCGCCTCAACTCTACCCTCACCAGTCACAACCACAGTCCAGTCTACACCCTGGACACAAGAGAAGGTGTCTTCAAGGTCCAAGTGGATAGGGACCGATCGGTCGTGACGCACCGAGTGTTCGCTCATCGGTACTACACGAGGGCGATTGTGAACCAGATCCAGGTGGTTGCGAAACCTCATGCTGGTGAGTTTTTTCAACATCCCGAAACTGGTTCAACATTCGCCACAACCTACAACAGCCTCACCTTAGCCCTGTCTACGCGATGGACACTAGAGAAGGTGTTTTCAATGTCGAAGTGGACAGAGACCGATCTAGAACCGATCGAGAACTAAGATTGGCAAAGTAATAAAATGAGAGCGAATGCTTCCCTTATTCCAACAACGACCGTGGCGCAAGTAACTCTTGACCACATTATGATAATTCTGGACAATTCACACAGCATCATCTAGCCTCAAGCTAAGCTAAAATTATCTAGTAGCCATAAGACAAGCTCTGCTTGGCTTGGGGCTTCATGATGCTGGGTGGATTTTCCAGCAATAATTTATATATTAATTATTTAGTATCCGTAGAAGACATCCAAAACACACGGAACAAAGTATCTGCAGTTTGTTTACAAACATTTGTCCCGAGGCGGGAACCGAACCCGCAACCTCCAGCCACGTATGACATTTGCCCGCCACGCCACTGAGGTCAAAAAACTCATTCATAAAAATAGGAACCTTCGGGAGTGAACCTGGTGATTATCACCATTCACCAGTTGACACTTTTGTAAAAGTGTCACTACTGGTGAATGGCATCATCATGTTATGTTGGCGATTGTACTTTCCTATTTGGATTATAAATTGAGGCATTTATTTAGATAGAAATGGTTGGTTCAAAAATATTACGTACCTGCGTGTCACTAAAAATAGACAAACACCGACGCAATAGAGAATAATACCGGTATTCCGAGGATCAAGAAGGAAACGTTAAATTAAAAGCAACCTTGTGGTCATCAACTTAAGTCATCCGTATTAGTGATGAGGTCAGAGTTCAGTCAAGGAATGAGTGTCACCTAACCACGTCGTTATGTAGGTCTAGGTACTGATTGCCCGTACGTAGTCCCGTTAACTGGACCACCAAAATATTTTTCGGTACTCCACTTAACTGTACCTAACACGAAAGAGAGACAGATTTTATTTAAAAAAATATGAAATATGATCATACCAGTGGTTATATTACTCAAGCGAATTTGCGGACAAAGTTCTATAGAAAACAGAAATTGGTCTGTATAAAAGCTATTTTTGTCGTGGGGTCACCTTATTGAATAACGACAGCCATTTCTAGTGATTGCCGTTCTGAACGGAGTAGGCGTCGAGAATTTGGGTTAGTGGATATAAATTCGTCTCACCCACGCTGAAGACCAATAGTGTTTCAGGCAGTTAGATATTAAAGCATACCTACTCGTCATTTCTTCATGAGATGGGTACGTAACCGAAGATTTCGTAAACAGAGTTTTTCTGCGTAAACCGCCATTTGTTCTATGTAGAGTGCCCACTTCTCCGGACCATAGAGCAATTTTATGACTCAAGTTTCTCAATGCATAGCGTCTTAATTAGCCTGCAGCAGCAGTGCTCTAAGTCTTGGAGCATTTGAAATTACGCTAAAACCACAATTCGTGACATTTTAGAGCCCTTTTTGCAAAATACTGGCGACGGTCATTAAAAGGTCATGCTTTCAAACGTCAATACAGGATGGGTGGCTGTAGCGTAATCGCATAGATGGCCGCTACAGCTCGCATGGCCTTAGACCTTATAGCGTAGGTCTTAGAGCAAATACTTTGTACTATAATAAATAACCCTAAGGCGTAGTTAAACACATATGACTTTCTATTACACTCTTTATTGTATAATTTTCACATAATTTCCTGCTTTAATTTTTTGTTGTTAGTTAAGTCGACGGTTCTCCGTTGTTCGCACAAGTGTAATACCTAAAGACCTATTAAGCTGATCTTCTTCCCCCAGATCCAAACTTTATCCACAAGGAGATATGGATTGCCCTGAAGCTAATACCAGGCGAGATGTCGGACGACATTTCCTTCCACAACCCCCATCCTGAGCTGATCGAAGGGCGCACAGTCTGGACCACTTGTGGGCAAACTGACGAACCTGAAGATGCAGGTACGTTTGCCTTATTGTTATTTAAACACACTGTGTGTTAATATTAGAGGATTAATCGAAGTGGAGTATTTGGGGGAAGCCGTGGCGTTCTCGGCCAAGAAGCGACCCGTGCAACTCAAACCGTGATGTTGTAAGAGTTGAGTTAGGGAACTTAAAAGAAGAAGAGTACAACTTCCTTCTGTGAAATTTTAACACCTCAGTGTTAAAATTCCACAGAAGGAAGCTGCGATCCATTCGCCTACTGCCAATTAGGGATAGGCACGTTCTGCCGTGTGCACCACTCCAATTCTTTCCGCGGGTGTCGTAGGAGGGGACTACGGATATCCACCGGGGAGCGGGCAGAAGCACCTTCTGCAGAACAATTATACCACCAAACTGCAATGCCCAACTCGATGCCCAGCGTAGAGATTATGGGCATTACGCTAATTAGACAAACGCCTATAAGGCGCTCAGGGGGAGTCCTGGGTCCAGCTGTGTACCGACATAGGCTGCTGGTGATTGGGACGTTCAGTAGCGGACGTTCGCATGAATCACACTGTTGACTTGGCGCCCTCGTACACTCCCCTGCGTTTGACCACCTTTGGAACCGAATGTCGTTTACGTTTATTTAACCTCAACATCCTATAAAAGTCTACTGCTGGACGCAAGTCTCACTCTGATAATCAGCTTTTATCCCATGGGGGGGGGGGGGGGGTAATACACCATAATACCTACGCTGGGCATGCGGGTTCAGGATTGCAGTTGGGTGGTTGATCTATAGCAAGAGGCGCTGCTGCAACCTGTGTATGGCCTTGGGTCGCCTCTTACGTGGGGAAGGTATATTTATAGCCTAAATACCTGGTTTTAAGTAATTTCATAAACGCCTGCAGAATACCAGCCATTACCAGTGGATGTGTGTGTGTACTGGACGTCGGTGCCGGATCATCTAGTGGTGCCGCAACATGGCTCCAGGGTGTTCACGTTTGTGATGACAGCGGATAGGAACAGGACTGTTGCGAGGGAAGAGTTTGTTAAAGGTTGGTTTTGATAACATGTTCAAGAAATTTGATATTTGACTTGTCGTATAGAATACAGAAAAAATCTTCAAAGAACCTTGTAGGGCCTTACTTTCACAAAACATCTTGCTCTACCCATAACTTTATATTTTGCTGAATACCGGAAAAAACACACTTCTACATACTAGTCGCTTTTGAAACAATATACTGCAGGCATTAGGTACTTTAAAAAATATTCATAGTTTTATTCAACTGTTTTTAGGGTTTCAAAGATCGGTTTTGAAACCCTTATGGTCTCTCTCTGTCCGTCCCCGCTCTTTCTTGAATATCTCAGTAACTACTGCAGCTATTAACTTGAAATTTGAAATAATGATACATTTCGTGCGCCATTACTGATTTTAAAAAAAAAATATATAAATAAATGAAAAATGAAAATGAATATTTTCAGTACAAATTTTGATGTTGAAATTTCAAAAGAGACCTAGGAAGGCAAATGGGGTATCAAATGAAAGGTATCGTTTTGTACATTTCAAAACACTTTTTGAAATTTCTGTAAATTTCATACTTTTTGAAATATTTCAAAAATAATCGAAAAATTGACCATACCCCCCCCCCTATCTCCGAAGATTGCAGACCGATCCACGTACAATGTATTAGGCGTTTGTAGATATAGATCTATATTTTACAGGAAAAATATAGAGAAGTCTGTAATAATAATAGTTTTTGAAAAATGGTAAAAAAGGGGGGGATTTTTTTTTCAAAAGGGGGGGTACCTACCTATGTGGGGTATCAAATGAAAGGTATTGTTTTGACCATATCAAAACACTTTTTGAAATTTCTGTAAGTTTCATACTTTTTGAAATATTTCAAAAAAAGACGAAAAATTGACCATTCCCCCCCCCCTATCTCCGAAGATTGCAGACCGATCCACGTACAATGTATTAGGCGTTTGTAGATATCGATCTATATTTTACAGGAAAAATATAGAGAAGTCTGTAATAATAATAGTTTTTGAAAAATGGTCAAAAAGGGGGGGAATTTTTTTTCAAAAGGGGGGGTACCTACCTATGTGGGGTATCAAACAAAAGGTATCGTTTTGACCATTTCAAAGCACTTTTTGAAATTTCTGTAAGTTTCATACTTTTTGAAATATTTCAAAAAAAGACGAAAAATTGACCATTCCCCCCCCCCCCTAGCTCCGAAGATTGCAGACCGATCCATGTACAATGTATTAGGCGTTTGTAGATATCAATCTATATTTTACAGGAAAAATATAGAGAAGTCTGTAATAATAATAGTTTTTGAAAAATGGCCAAAAAGAGGGGGAATTTTTTTTCGAAAGGAGGGGTACCTGCCTATGTGGGGTATCAAACAAAAGGTATCGTTTTGACCATTTCAAAGCACTTTTTGAAATTTCTGTAAGTTTCATACTTTTTGAAATATTTCAAAAGTAGTCGAAAAATTGACCTTTCCCCCCCCCTATCTCCGAAGATTGCAGACCGATCCACGTACAATGTATTAGGCGTTTGTAGATATCAATCTATATTTTACAGGAAAAATATAGAGAAGTCTGTAATAATAATAGTTTTTGAAAAATGGTCAAAAAGGGGGGGAATTTTTTTTCAAAAGGGGTATCAAATGAAAGGTATCGTTTTGACCATTTCAAAACACTTTTTAAAATTTCTGTGAGTTTCATACTTTTTGAAATATTTCAAAAAAAGACGAAAAATTGACCATTCCCCCCCCCTAGCTCCGAAGATTGCAGACCGATCCATGTACAATGTATGAGGCGTTTGTAGATATCAATCTATATTTTACAGGAAAAATATAGAGAAGTCTGTAATAATAATAGTTTTTGAAAAATGGTCAAAAAGGGGGGGAATTTTTTTTCAAAAGGAGGGGTACCTGCCTATGTGGGGTATCAAATGAAAGGTATTGTTTTGACCATTTCAAAACACTTTTTGAAATTTCTGTAAGTTTCATACTTTTTGAAATATTTAAAAAAAAGACGGAAAATTGACCATTCCCCCCCCCTAGCTCCGAAGATTGATGACCGATCCATGTACAATGTATTAGGCGTTTGTAGATATCAATCTATATTTTACAGGAAAAATATAGAGAAGTCTGTAATAATAATAGTTTTTGAAAAATGGTCAAATAAGGGGATTTTTTTCCCAAAAAGGGGTACCTACCCATGTGGGGTATCAAATGAAAGGTATCGTCTCGGCCTTTTTAAAACACTTTTTGAAATTTCTGTAAGTTTCATACTTTTTAAAATATTTCAGAAAATTGATTGTCCAAATAATTGGCAAATGTTTGAAACCCTCGGCGCGCGAGTTACACTCGCACTTGGCGAATCTTGTTTTGTTTACCCATGCTACCTTAACGGTTGTTCTCAAAGATAAGGTCATTTATCAAAGGCTAAGTTTTCACGGTTTTCCTTAGAAATATTAGCTATATGTACTGCTAAAAGAAAATTATAAACACCTGCATAGTTTTACAGGAAGACGGCGAGGAACTATTCGACAAGCACGTCGACGAATGGCTGAAGTCCTACCAGCAAGCCAGCGTGGTAATCGAAGGGAACCTACAGTTGGCTAAGATTGTCAACGGCATCTGGTACTACTTTCTCAGTTCTTTGCCGTCTGAGCACTCGTACAATCCACTGGGTCGGTACTATGGGTTGAGTCCTACGGGCCTGGCTACGGGAGGCACATTTGAAGACTATGAAGGTAAGTCCCTTAACGGTCAAAAAGAGCTGGTATATCTCACAGACCGCGACTCAGCAAGCGAAGTGAAGGACGCTCTGTAGCCAGGCGGTGACGATCTGGAAGACAGCGAAATGCACTGATGATAAACTGATGATAAAGCGCTTTGGTGCTTGTTAAAGACGGCCCATGAGTAGCAGTGGACTGGAGCTGGCATAAATACCGCAGGTTAGCCCGCCATCTTTAAATTTTCTAGGTAGGGAAACCTAACAAGAACCTAAGATTCAAAAAGTACTTAGTCTTCATTCTGGCTTTCAATTCCAGGTCATAACTTCTGGGATACCGAAACGTGGATGTTTCCGTCGATCTTGCTTCTGTACCCCCAGTACGCTCAGAAGTTACTGCAATACCGTTTGGATACCGCGTACGTCGCTGAAGAACTGGCCAAGATTACTGGCCATAAAGGATACAGGTAGGAAAGAGAAAAGAAAATACATCCTAAACTAATATAGATATACCCTTAGCATAAGAACCATAACTAACCTCTAGCGGAGCTCGCGTAGAAAAGTCAAAACTCCATAAAAGATTGAATCGGTTTTGTCAAAGTTTCAAGATCACAAAATAATGTTATCTACTTATAGAAAGGTAAAGTTTGTGAATTGTTTGTGACATTGTAGGGGGTAATCTCTGGATCTACAGAACCGATTTCAAAAATTCTTTCACCACTAGAAACTTACTTTTCAGGAAGTGACATAGGTTTATATTTTATCCCGGAATTCCTGCGGGAACGAGAACAAACTAGAGCGGGTGAAACCGCGAGGGGCCCGCTAGTACACTGAAATATAATATGTTATACATGGATGTCATAAGTTTTCTCTTCAAACAGCTATAAACTTAAGCATTTTCTTCATTTAATAGGTTTTTTCACATTTTTCTTGCAGATTTCCATGGGAAAGTGCATACACAGGAGTGGAGGTGACCCAGCCTTGTTGCCCTGAAGTTGCGGAGTTCCAGCAACACGTCAGCGGAGACATTGCTTTCGCAGCTAGACAGTTCCTGGCCACGACGAGGAATGAGGGGTGGTTGGAGGTAAGGTACAACATAACGAATTTAATTATGATAAATAAATAAATAACGAAAACCCGTGTAGAGAAGTTTGACTTTTTGAGTAAGACTGTTGTGATTCAGCGACCGACTGTGGACCGACTGTGGCCTTTGACACTTTACTCAAAACTCAATCATTTATTGCATTCAATAGATGAAGAGAGGTGCTTAAAACCTAGGTAACCTAAGTGTCACTTTATACTCTCCTGGACACACTACTTCCAACTTTCCAAGGCATCTCGGTTCAGGCGTCAGTCCCCGAAGTCGTTGGGTTAGCGAAGTCGAAACTGATATCTAGGAATTTGATGCTACTCGTACTAGCTGGAGACAACTCTTGTAAACAAACTTTGAACGTAGCTTGAACTCTTGTTAATGCAAGATCATTGCCAAGAGGTTTGTTAGTAAAAAACCAATAGAGATCGCATATTTTCTCAGCATGGGGGCTGTGCACTCGTGACACACATCGCCGATTTCTGGGCGTCCCGAGCCGTCATCAACTACAAAACAGGACTTTATGACATTCAAAGTAAGGAGACTCATGGAACAAATGCATGACATAATTATTAAGGATTTATTTATCGCGTAGGTACCTTTTGCTTTCTCTTCCCCTACAAATGCATGACAATAACATGGCTATCGAATAAGACTCATCATCATCATCATCGAATAAGACTAAGTTTTTTAATCAATAGATTAAAAATTAATATGATTTCAGATGTCATGGGTCCTGATGAAGACCACAGCAACATTACGAATTCAGTTTTCACAAACGTCATAGCGGGGTATTCACTTTACCTGGCGCAGTGAGTACAAATCATTTACATGTGTAAAAGGAGAGATAGATGAGATAGAGAGAGAGAGGCAGAGAGAGATAATGGTTACCATCTAAACAGCACACATACCTACCTGAATACTGGTGTATGCCATGTCTCCCCCGAACGACTAATGCTTTGCGGATAATTTGACTCGAAAAAAATCGCTTCAAACAATTGGTCGACTAGTAACAACTCGACTAAAACATACTTCCCTAAAAAACTTCTAAAGAAAAAAAATCCGTCTGTTTCTGTGTTCCGGTTCTGTGTATAGGTAACTATGATTCGCATATCGTTTTATACGAGTTGTTACTACTTGAATTGTTTTTAGTCGAATGTTTTTTAGACAACATGTTTTATTCAATTTTATTTTTTTACACTTACATAGAAAATACCCAGCACACCCGTAACAAATATTTGCAGATCGTTCAAACATTTGTCCCAAGGCGGAATTCGAACCCGCAGCCTCCTGCGTCACAGGCGGACCTTGGCCCA
This sequence comes from Eupithecia vulgata, assembly GCA_946478455.1. Classification (NCBI taxonomy): domain Eukaryota; kingdom Metazoa; phylum Arthropoda; class Insecta; order Lepidoptera; family Geometridae; genus Eupithecia; species Eupithecia vulgata. The sequence goes on along the minus strand of OX297862.1, from coordinate 3,608,762 downwards.
CTTTGGTCGCAAAAAACCTTATAACGGGATATTTACCATTCCAGATATGTTTCTTGCCTCTGCAAGAGTTACTTCTTAGCCAAAGACCCGGAACACTACGCCGACATCGCATGGAGCCTCGCCCTACCCTACAACAGTGTTTACGATTACCACCCGCAGTTCTCAGGATACCGACGCGGCGAGGGTATCAAGCAGGCTGACGCGGTGTTACTGGGGTATCCGCTGCAGTATCCGATGAATTTGTGAGTAGATACAATAGATTGGGCTTCTAATGTAAGATTGGACTGTAAGGCTGTATTCGAAACGACCTGGACTTAGCGTTTTTTCAGTATCCACTTTCGTAGCCACACTCTTTATTTTATTTATAATATTTAATAATTTGAACGATCTTAAGCCTATTACATAAATTATGATTTTAGTCAAGTATATTCATTATTACTAAACATTAAACACAATCATAACATTATTAATTAAAGTCAAAATCAGCCAATTACATATTATATGGAAATGTCAATAAAAATAAATAAAAAACAGAGTCCTTCAGCGAATTCCAAACATGATGTTGAACGTCATCCATTTCTCTACGAGCACGTCGAAATCTGGATGTAGGTAGAGCCAGTAGAACGTTAAGAGCGAAAAGAGATAAAGAAAAATAGAAGGAGTAAGATCCCCTACCACATGGGATACATGTCTAAGTGCTTATTTTGTAAGCCTAAAGAAATAAACGTTATTGATATTTGATATTTATATTTGATCTAGCACGGGCAACACTGCGAGACGCCGGGACGGCCTACAAACTGTGTTTCCTTGTTCGGCAGTAATCGTTAGGGACATAGAGACTAAACAGTTTGCTATTATGTAGTCTCGGACATTCCACTACGCCTCTGAGGACCTTAATACACATGGTCATTAGATCTTAGTGTTATTGTATGATCTTAGTGTTAGACCCAGAGAAACGCAGTCGGATATATTATGTATGTATGTATATATATCTAAAGGTTGTCGCAGGTCTGAGGCGTACTGCTACCATGCAGCATAAAAATGTGTATTCAAATATAGACCTTAAGGCGGTGGTATGCGTCAAACTAGCGCCGCCACCTATTTTATTTTATTACTACGTTGAACAAAGGAAAATTAAATGAAACGTACAGTTAGTGATACCTATCATTATAAGCTTTTTTTAACGCCTCTGTAATAGTTTTATTCTATTAAGTTTAAGAAGAATATCAAAGTTGCCCTTGGTGGCCACCAATATCAATTTTCGATATAGGTACTGGCTAAACTAAGAATAAAACTATTTAGAAAAGCTTATGGTAGGTAAAACTGAACGATGAATTTTTGAAAGTTCTTTCGTTCAACGTAGTAATACAATAAAATAGGTGGCTAGTTGTACCACAGTCTTAACTCGTACCTAATGTTTAGATGAAGTTTATATATTGACGGCATTAGATAACAGACAGCTCGCGGGCCTGTCGTTTGAAGCTTGTAGGAAGAAATATTCTCATTGTAAGAAGCATCTAAAAGTAACGAGGGCGTAAAACCTATATTTGTATGCACATTTTTGTGTTGGGTGGTGACTGTACTAATTTTCGGGTGTTTTCCAGATCGACCAGAGCAAACGACCTATCCTACTACGAGTCAGTAACCAGAAGCAATGGACCAGCGATGACGTGGAGCATGCATTCCATCGGACACCTCCAGTTGGGAGACCAGCACAAAGCGGAGGCTAACTTCAACAAGAGCTATGGGGCGTTTGTGAGGGAACCGTTTAAGGTGAAGGGAACTAGTGCCTTTTAGTCTTACATTATGTAGAATAAAATAATACTATTTAGACACAATGTGAACAAAGATTACTGTGGATGCTTTACTCTGGTACAGGTCACGTCACGGTTGTGTTTGAATGCTCAAAATCCACCTCCACTCTGGCCGAGCGCTATATTAATCCGTGACGAGACCAGTCACTGCCTAGATAGAGTTCTAGCAGTTGCTTAGGATAGTTGGTTTCAGATGGTTCTTTCCTATGTTTATTAATGTGACCTAGTTTTTAACTGTGTTTATACCAAAGGTGGGTACAATTTCCAGTTAATTGGTGAGGAAGAGGTGTTTGCATTAAAAGGGCGATATATGACGCCATTTTGTGAAAAGGATAGGCATAGGATTTCGCGTTTAAAGGAGCGGGACAGAGCAAAGCGGCGTAAGCTCAAAAACACAGTTTTTGCTGATTATCGGCTCGTTAAGACATTTTTTTGCAAAAATGCCCTGGTGCCAAAAGCCAAAGGTGCTACACAGGGCACCTTGAACCACCTCTCTTCTATTAAATATGGTGATCAAAATAAAAAATTCGCGTGATTGATAATTTAGGAGAAAAATTGTAAAAACTAAGAAAACTTTCTGATATTTAAAATAGTTTTTTTAAATTTTCGGTCTGCCTTGTATCCCATAGATTATTGAGCATTTTTTTTCATACTTCTTTCGATAAAGATGACGGAGAAAAATTGTTTTAATGTAATCCAAATTCGCACAATTCAGATCTACCTGGGCCTTAAAAAACATAAACACGGAATGAACACACTGAAATAATTTCACTATTTTAAAAACCTAAAAGCCGTCTTTGAATCCCTTAATTTTAAACTGTTTTTAAGTTATACGCGATAATTAAGTACCTACTAATACCTCGGGACTCAAACTTTTATGTGACCACCTCAGAATCATTCTTTTTATAGCTCCAAGAGCAAAAGAATTATCAAAATCGGTACATAATCGACGTAGAAATCGAATCATTTATAAAATTTAAACATTACAGCCGAACATAGAAACTCTTTCTTTTTACGAAGTCGGTTAGTAAACAGACGCTTTGTGCGTCAATATTTTGCATTAAAATAGGCTAAGTATGCAAATGCAGATGCAAATATGAAATTGCATATAATCCTGTCTCTAGTTATCAGTGACGTGACGTCATATTTCCAGGTATGGAGCGAACTCGCCCGCCCAAACATCGGTGCAGTGAACTTTTTCACGGGCATGGGCGGATTTCTCCAAGCGCTGATCTTTGGATATGCAGGCGTCAGCATACACCTCGACAAATTGACAATCGACAAGCCGAGTTTACCGCCAGGGTCAACTTTGTTTAGAATTCAAGGTTGGTGCACGTTAATACTTTATCAAAAGCCTTACTTTATGCAGTCCAGCATTAGAATGACGCTAAAACCACCCAACATCTGAAATTGACATCTGAAAGCCGTTTGAATGGCCTTCGTAATATACAATTGTATGGCGAAATCCATTCATAGGGTTTTCAAGGTCACTGAAATGGCTTTCAAATATCAATTAAAGGATGGGTGGTTTTAGCGTAATTCCACAGCTGCTCTTAATAAATGCAGATCCACATCTTATTGTATCTATTTGTACAACAGCGTCACTTTTATAACTACGATGTAGGTACATGTGCTATCTAACTTGGGTTTACTATTAAATAAATAATTCTGAACAATCCACACAGCATCATCTAACCCCAAGCTAAGCGGAGTATGTGTTATGCGTACCTACTATAGATTATTTATTTGTTTACACTTTATTGCACTAAGGTACAAAGGGTGGGCTTAATGCCGAGGCATTTTCTACCTGCCTGATTACTGATAGACCTACATAAATACTACATAACAGAGATAGATATATTTTTATTCTACATAGAAAATACTCAGAACAAATATTTGCAGATCGTACGTAACAATTTGTCTCGTGCGGGAATCGAACCTGCAACCTCCTGCGTCGCCGGCGGACCTCCACCCGCCACATCGGTCGTTCAAAATGCTAGGGCTTCACTATTAGGTATTTCCTGGAAGCTCGCAGCTAAATTCCATCGAACCAAAACCCATGAAAAACAAAGGGTTCCTTTTCTATGAAGACTGCTCTATGTACTAATTAAATATTTAATAGTTGATCTATGACCATCAATATCTTAATATCTATGAGATAAGGGTTCCTACTTGTTCGATGCAAAATAACCTTTGAACTTTACAGGCAATAATTACCTACTAATGTCAAGTGTAAAACAGAGCCAGATAGAAGGTATACAATTGCCAACCGGACTCAGCTGGTTGACAATCGTATCGAAGACGTGATCATAATGTCTCATTTTTATATGGAATTTGTGTATCCTCACGATGGAAAGGGGCGTTGTATTAAAATCTACGGCAAAATGAGGAGTCACAATCTCGTCTATCGCCAAATGGACTCGGGGTTCAGGTTCTATGTCTCTCAGGGCTATGTCTATCTCAACATATTTTTATTCACATCACATTTTTGTTTTAGGTATAGGTATATTATAATAGTAGAACTGAAGGGCTATTCAAAAGCTTATTTTCCGTGTCTTTGAAACGGAACCTGACACAGATTTCCGTGAATTTCAAACATTTTAACGGAGTTAAATACATATTATCCACGGAACTATTTTTTTTTGCCACTTATATTCCAAATTCTTTATTTGAAAACATGGGTCACAAAGATGTAAGAATAATAATAGGTAGTACCATACATGTTTTGCCTAAATCTAGGGCATGCAAATATATTTATAGGTCGGTAGGAGAATTGACTTATAGAGCAAATTATGGTACCTACATGATGAAATGTTTAGAATATTAAATTATAAATTACATTAGATTAAAACTGGTTATAGAAATAATAATTAAGTAATAACATTCATTTCACTGATTCGTCAATATTTAAGTACTTATCTAATAAAAAGTCATTTATATTCCTTGTAGAAAGGGAAATACGAAGCAAAAAACTAGTTTTACGTAAGTATCAAAACATTTTCTATGAACCCATGTAAATTCCATTCAAGGGATCAAATATCTGGGTGCCAAGCTAACCCTGGAGATTCACAAGGAGTCGACCACATTGAAGGTGTCATCAATAGACGACAACTGGCCTCTTACCATGTACAATGGGAAGTACAACGTCACACTAGTACCAGGAATGATGGGTAAGAAAGAACCTATGTTATAAGGATTTTTGTTATAGGGCTTACCCGCACTCAAGGTAGGTATCTCTAAGAAATGAAATAAATTCCCAAAAAATGTCGACTGCGGCGGGGCTCTAACCAACTAAGCCACGAAGTCTTAGTCGGTTCCATCGAAAATCTTTGGGACCTCTTACGGACTGTAGAGCCGGTAGCTCCACCTACAGAGAATACGACTGAGACTTCGTTGCGTGAACTTTCAGTCGACCAATAGGATTGCTCTATCGATTGCTATTATCGAGTTATTTTTAAAGCCGATAAAGAAGCGATCCTATTTTTCGGCTGCAAACTTAGCAATGTATCACACCTCGGACAAGGTCATTCCACCAGAGCTCTGGTGAAATGACCTTGTCCTTGTGGATGCCTTAGTCCTGAAGCCTTGAAAGTTTGAAAGCGTGTTGGGTTGACAACATTTTAAATGTAGCTGAGCACAACTGGATGCCGAAAGCACAGGCTGGACAAAAGAGACTGGAAATCTAAAGGAAAAATAAATCCATGATTTCCGGCAAACGTAGTGTAGGACGTCCCCGGCCCGGTGGGTTGACGATACGATTTGCGAAAACTGTTGTAGGCAGATGCTGGAAGCGGCAAGCTGAAGTTAGGGCTCTAGGGTGCTCATTAGGGGGTGCAGCCAGCAGTTGACTAATATAGGCTGATGATAGCTAATCATAAATCCTTTGTCTTTGTTTTCAGTGGAACTAACAGGGGAGGGTCCGTTCCCCATAACATCAAGACCCTGGAAAAACTGCAAGATTCCCGCTGATGTCATAGGAAATAACTATCTCAGACCAATAGGAGCATAATCAAGAACATTATAGTAAATTAAGCCTATCTTTCATACAATACAAAACTATACTCTGAATGGGAAAGTTTGGATGTTCAAATGGATAGATGTTTGTTACTTCATCACGCCAGAACTACTGAACGGGTCGGGCTGAAATTTGTAGTTCAAGGCCTGAAACATAGGCTTACTTCTATCCCACAAAGCAGTTCCCATGGGATAAAAATAACCTTAGAACGTATCCATAGAAACAACACGCGCGAAGCCGCAGGTTGAAACTAGAACCAAATATTCGTTCGTAGCAACCTTGTAACTCGGTGTAAAAATACATAATAGGTACCATATAAATTGTGTACCTACATTCGATATGAAAATGATAAAATATGTATGTAGGTAGGTACCTACTGGCCTAAAATGTACGATAAGAAATCACAAAAAACCCCATAATTATATGGTACTATTTTATTTTGATAAGACTTGTTATTTTACATGTTTCTCTTTTATTATGTGCGTTAATTAAGCATTTAGGTACCTAATAAAGCCTTTGACGTCATGAATTAAAAGTTATAATATGTTAATGATAATGATAACATTCGCAGATTATTATAAATTAAGTAGTACCTATTTTCAAAACTTTTCGGGGTTTTATCGAAAACAACAAGGTTGTATGGAATGATAAATAGGTAAGGGCGCATTCACACTCACACACACATCCGTTTTACAGGAGCCGGAGTTAACCTTTTTTTGTGATTGCGTTTGTAGGTAGGAGCGAGTTCGATTTGAACTCGCGTAGTCGCGAGATTACTTACTACTAGGGTAGCATAAACATGGAGGAAATTAATAGATACCTTTGATCTTACCAGCGAATCTCTGAAGAACTCTCTGTATCTCCAATCAACTTCTGCTCTCATGGTAAGTACTTTGGGAATTATTTATAAACATCCCACAGTATTCCGGATCCAGTAAACGATTATTATAATAGCAAAAGATACTTAGAAAACAGTCCTGATAAAGCGATCCCTAAGTATACCTACCTAAGTACTTATTAAAGTTAGCAGTGAGTAAAATACGGCTGCGGATGATGATGCTAGTAGAATGCGAGGCGTTACCGATGCCTACCATTTGTATAAAAGCCCACCATCTGTATACTTTTGTTATGAAAAAAAGTTACAGGCTTTAATTTTATACACCGAATTAGAGTACATGCACAAAAAAACGAAACGAAACAATCGATTGCGTAATTTGGAGACTTAAAATAGGCCTTCTGCTGCTTGCTTATAACTTTTTTATCATATAAAACAACAATTGGCCGAAACAAAACACGAAATTTCGCGTTGAAGAATTAAAATATGAATGCTCTTGAATTTATTGGATTTCATCCTCTCTCCCATGAAATCAAGCAGGTCTAAGGGGTGAGTTTTTTTTTAGGGCCACTGACGGAAGTCCTGAGAGTTATGGAAAAGTCATGCTAGGATTTATTTGCTTGATTTAAAAAAAATAAGTTCTGTATTTAAAATAGATACCTAGTCAAATATTATTTTAAGGATTTCTGAAAGTAACTTTTTGTTAAAAAAAATCTTCTTTTTGGGTTCTTCGTTCTCTAATTAATTTTTGCCCAAAGTTAGAAAGGTCGGAAAACCAAATTTGAATTAGGTATACAAAAATTGTACAAAGGTTTTAAAAGCAGGTTTGAACATATAATACTACTCGTAGCAGCTGCCATCGGCTAAGCACGCGCTTTTTAAGTAGCTGATGTCCGTCTTCGAGATAACATTTACTTCCTCGCTGAATTTCATTAAGATCCGTTCAGCCGTGTAAAGATAACAGACTGACAGCGTGACAGACAAAGTTAGGTACTTTTGAATTTATAATATTAGTATGGATTATTTAGGTTGTGACAGCAGTGTGTTTTACTATGTATTTACGTATTCACTATATAATAATAACATAGTACATAATTAAAGACTTCAGGTTAATCTATATTCATAAAAGAGAACTGACTGACACATCAAGAAATCTCTGGATCTAAAAGAGCTACGAGGCTGAATCTGCAAGTAGGTTCCTTTTGGGACTTAACACCCACTAAAAACGGATTTTCGGAAATTCATATCATATCATAAGGTAGGTAGTTAAAATGGGGTCAAATGTCGTTTTAAAATAACTTCAGAACTTTACTGTTCGCCCGTCAAAATTTGTAGAGTGGGAAATTGATTAAAAAAGAACATAAAAATGTCAGGGTTTTTTGAAAGATTAAAAAACATTTTCGATCCCAAAGGTTAATGGTGCGGAGTCAACGTTTAAACGAAAATTACGAGAACAGAAATATAAAGATGAAATCTCTGGAACTTACTATTTCTGGAGTTTACTAGGCTGAAATTTTGTTTTTATTTCTATTATGACATTATTAGGCAGCCAATAAGAGCCAGTTTTAAAAATAAGCATTCTAAGGTAGAAATGGGATTCAATATATTATGTTATCGTATAGGTACTTACTTTAAAATCGTAAAGGACTGGTTGGTTCTAAAACTTTGGAGGCGATAGTTTGCATGGAAACTAACATTAGTTGGGTATTTCTGAAGTCCACGCGAATGTAATCGAGGGCGGGTTCGTCACAAGAAAACGATAATTTGGCATACAATTTCTTTTTATTAAATTGTAAAACATAATAAGCCATAAATTTACCATTAAGAGTGTGATGTTATACACTATACTCTTAATGGTAAATTTAATAATAATAAAAATTTAAAATAATATTACATAGGCCGTATTGTTTAAATTAATGTCTGGAAAATATTCAAGGGCAGGTTTGATATAAATTATGATTATATAATTATTTACGTAACATATTATTTTAAGGGTAAAGTAACTAAAACTTATCACAGGGAACTTTGGAAATTAACTTGGAATGTACAAAAAAACTGATAACTATTACATAAATTAGGTTAAAAATAACTATGATTCAACATCGCACACAAAATATAAAAAATGTAGACGCTTCAAAACGTCTTAGCATGCGACCTTGTAGGTACCATTTTATATAACTTCTAAACAATTGTACTACCAAATAATGCAACTACATAACATTTTTCAGATTTGTAGATTAAAAATATTATACCTAGTGGTACTTATCTAAGTACCTTCACTCATTTATACTAAAAATAACACATCTTACAAAGATAAACCAACTAAGTAAGTACCTATACGATAACATAATATATTGAATATATTATGTTATCGTATAGGTACTTACTTTAAAATCGTAAAGGACTAGTTGGTTCTAAAACTTTGGAGGCGATAGTTTGCATGGAAACTAACATTAGTTGGGTATTTCTGAAGTCCACGCGAATGTAATCGAGGGCGGGTTCGTCACAAGAAAACGATAATTTGGCATACAATTTCTTTTTATTAAATTGTAAAACATAATAAGCCATAAATTTACCATTAAGAGTGTGATGTTATACACTATACTCTTAATGGTAAATTTAATAATAATAAAAATTTAAAATAATATTACATAGGCCGTATTGTTTAAATTAATGTCTGGAAAATATTCAAGGGCAGGTTTGATATAAATTATGATTATATAATTATTTACGTAACATATTATTTTAAGGGTAAAGTAACTAAAACTTATCACAGGGAACTTTGGAAATTAACTTGGAATGTACAAAAAACTGATAACTATTACATAAATTAGGTTAAAAATAACTATGATTCAACATCGCACACAAAATATAAAAAATGTAGACGCTTCAAAACGTCTTAGCATGCGACCTTGTAGGTACCATTTTATATAACTTCTAAACAATTGTACTACCAAATAATGCAACTACATAACATTTTTCAGATTTGTAGATTAAAAATATTATAGTGGTACTTATCTAAGTACCTTCACTCATTTATACTAAAAATAACACATCTTACAAAGATAAACCGATCCGTTGCGTCGTCCTGGATGGTTTCAAATACTCCATTATTTGTTAGCTAGGCTGATAATAAATCGCATAAAACCCCTGAGTTCTAATCGATTAACATTTCGTTTTAAAAGTTCGCTAGTTGAAAGCAGCTGGAAGCTATCGCTAGTAGCCCATGAAAACACCCAAATGTGAATACCGTCGGGCGGGAGGGGCGTACGAACGACCGTGTCTCGTCGTGTTGTTCTTCATTCGAACATTACGTACCTTATTTAGTCTGTGGCTCAAGTCATTGAAACTTTAGTTCGCCACTTCTCCACTGCAGCGCTAGCAGCGACTAGCTGCCACCAAACAAATATGGCGTCAGCAGCTGATAGAGATTTTGTTTGTTGATGCTTGTAAAAGTAGAGTTTTGAATGGAAAAGTGCTTAAATACTGCTGTTAATTATAAAATATACATCTTGTTCTGAAAATGGATTTATCGGAAACTGCTTTTAAAGAACGTTTTGAGTTAAAACTACTCGAATACGAGGAACAACACAAAGGTAACATTTTGTTATTGTTTTTTCGTCGCGAAGTTTTGAAAGTTTTACGAATGCATTTAAGAAACATTATTACCATTGATTGAAAATTAAAAAGGCCTATTGTAATTTATTTAAGGATCTCAACGCAAACCGTGGACACAGGAGAGAGTGAAAGATGTTATAAAACATATCCTTCAAGCTAGGATTACTATGGAAGCAAGTCAGCGCAGGACACCGATGGAATATTACTGGATGTCCAAGTACGACGTTTTAGCTGATGGAAATGAATACAGTCTAATATTCAAGAAAAAAACCAGCAGTGATCCAACAATAATCATTATTCCACGGGATGATTATTTTGATGTGTTGAATGAAACCCATAAATCCTGCAGTCATGGTGGTCGGGACAAAATAACACAAGCTCTAAAAAAGAAATTCTACATCCCTAAAAAGGCTGTTGAAATATTTGTAGCGCTTTGTCCTGCGTGCGAGACCAAAAAAGTACACCCCAAAAAAATTATTAAGCAGAAACGTTCCTGTCCAATTGTGGCGCACGATGCCAACAGAGGACAAGTTGACTTGATCGATTTTCAATCTTCTCCTGACGGAGACTACAAGTGGTTATTAATTTATCAAGACATTAATTCAAAATTTGTAAATCTCCGGCCGCTTAGAACAAAGACAACAAACGAAGTGGCAGTAGAACTTTTTAAAATATTTATGATATTTGGGGCGCCTTGTATACTGCAGTCTAATATTGGTCTTAAGTTCACAGTAAAATTAATTAATGAGTTGGCTGTGTTGTGGCCTGAAAAGAAAATTATTCATGGGAGTACCAGGAATCCACAGACACAAGGAGGTGAAGAAAGAAGTACTCAAGATGTTGAAAACATGTTGCGATTGTGGATGAGCGCAAATACATCTACAAATTGGTCCCTTGGGTGCCACTATGCCCAATATCACTTAAATACTTCAGTCAACAGAACACTGGAAAAAACGCCATACAAGGCTTTGTTCGGCAACGACCCTAAAGCTGACATTAACAATTCTCATATTGACCCATTATTGTTTGTTAATGTGAAGGAAGAGAAATCAACAAGTTTGTCGGAACAAGAAATCAGTGACAATGCTCCATGTTTAAAAAAAAGTAGGACAAGGTCTGAAACTAATGTTGAACAAGATTAAAATACTTTTAACAAAAGGATGTTTATTCAATTTAGAATATTACACAGAGATAAAAAGACTAATTAGATCTTCTATCGTAATTAATTAATTACGTAATTTGAATGTGAGGTAAAACGAAAATATGCCAATATTATTGTTATGTATTCATTAAAAAATTTAATATAAGCAAACTCGGATGGTGATTTTTCAAAGCTACTGCGGTCGTGGAATTAGTTAATAAATAAATAAAGTTGGACAATTTACACAGCATCATTTAGCCTTAAACTAAGCAGAGCTTGTGTTAGCCATCATAACACAAGCAATGTGTTAAGTATATCAGATATCTAGTACCCATACTAGATAAATCTGATACTTCATACATTACAAAGATAGGTTTTTTAAATGAGTACATAGAAAACACCCAATACAAATATCTACAGATCGAACAATCAATTTACCCGAGGCGGGAATCGAACCCGTAGCCCCGTTGCAGGCGGTGATTTGCTCGCTGCGACACAGAGGTCGTCAAATAAACAAATTTTATATATTTTTATAATAGGCTCTGTCGATTCTCTTAAATTGAGTTCCTTTTGGCTGTGTTTGGAACATTTCGCCACTAAGCTACACAACTTAGCTATGGTGAGACAAACAAATAAGCTTCCCTTGAATGCCTAATTTATTAAATTTATGGGCTAATTTTACCATCCGACCTATGTTGGATGGTTCGCGGGGAGAGGGAAATTAAAATCCGGTTTATTAAAATTTTCTGCGTTCATAAAACTATTCATGGTTAGGCAGTTGTTTTGCGCCCGTTTTTAACCATTTTCTTTGAACGCATAAACACACAACGAACACATAGATTTAATTAATTTATTTGACCATTTGGAGTATTAAGACATACAAAGAGATTACTGTCCATTTCAAAAGGACAATTCAATCCAAGTCTATCTGAGCATTAGGTTCATAGAAAATTGTTAAAGATGCGCGTAAAACGACTTATCTTGCTATGTTACTCATAGGACGCAGAAAAGTGTTCTCATGATGTGTTAACGCTCGGGAATGAAATAGACCAACAGCCAATTAATTGCAAAATCAAAGCCAGAATTGCACAAAAACTGATCTTCGTACTCAGATCAGTAAGAACTTTTTTGCACACTTAATTTTAAATTCCTTATATTGCTTACTAGGCAAATTAGAATAGCACCTGTTTAAGACCAAAGCCATGCTAAAGTCCACAAATATCGAGAAAAATGTATATGCAAATACCGTAGGTAGGTAAAAATTATTAGGTAGATGTTAAACGAAACTAAATCTCAGCGAAAATAAGAAGTTCTAACCGTGTAACGTTAGAATTCTGACTTGAAGTAGGAAGAAAAAATCTAGTTTTAATTTGTTTCTATTCTTTGATTGTATATTTTTCAAATAGTAAAATGTATAAACAAAAAAAACAGTATAAACAGTATAAGCATTCACACATTTGAGTAACGTTACAAAGACAACTATTAATTTATAGTAGGTACTCATTATGTAGATACATAATATCTTGTAATGTTTTTGTCAATAGGCCTCATTATCGCTATTGGCTAACAGAAATCTTGTTGCCTTATCAGCCGACAAAACATTAATTTCATTGTTAATAAGTTAATATTTCTGAAAACGCATTCAGGTTTCTTACTGGTCCTTCTTTTTTTTTAAAGGGAGCATAATCCATTTTCGATAGAAAAGTACAAAGACTGTACTCCCTTGGGCTTTAACTGACCATTAGCATCCGCAATGTTTTCTTTACAAAATAGAGAAATAATAATCAAACCACCAATTTCGGAGGTCGCCCTATAAATTTGGGAAGACAATTGACTGAAGCTCAAATTAATTTCAATTGATCCTGTCAAAATAACTCTCCGTGACATGAATGACGTTAACAAAGCGATTGAACAAGTTTGTCTACTGAAATTCTGAGAATAAACACAGAATATTACATACATCCTACTGATAATTATAAAGGCTAAAGTTTATGCTGTTGTGAATCTGTTTGGCTGAAAGCAACGCCAAAACTACTGAATGGATCAGGATGAAATTTTGCACACAAAAAGAAAGTAACAAACATTACGTATGATCTAGAAATAAAACTGTAGTACTCGGGTCTTTTTAGCTATTATATGCGAGGACACATCAATGGTTAGAAGTTATAGTGCAGTTTATATAAATAGTGATTACAACTGTTTGTTCTCCAAATAAAAAAAAAAAAAAAAAACAATGTGAAACGTTAATAAGAATGGTTTATGCACTTTATGTACTTAAAATAATGTCCGATCAAGATGCTTGAGTATCCCTTAAAACCTAGTATGTAACCAACAAGTAACAAACATTACGTATGATCTGGAATTACAACTATATTACTCTAGTTATCAATGTGAAACGTTAATAATAATGGTTTATGAACTTATGTACTTAAAAGAATGTCTGATTAGGATGGTTGAGTATCCCTTAAAATCTAGTATGTAACAAACACTAACAAATATTACTTATGATCTAGAAATACAACAGATTTACTAAGCAATTGAGTTTTGCGTTTTTTAAACGCGTTCGTCGAGAGCATGTTCCCATAGAGTCATGGCCGTAATTATCGTTAGACGACTATACCATAAAATTACTTTCACACCAAGTAAAACAGATACACAGGACAGGAAGGGACTACTACAGATTACATTGTATAATGGGCGGCCTTATCGCTTTGAGCGATCTCTTCCAGGCAACCTTTGGATGGACACGGATCAACCACCAAACTACGATCCCCAACCCGCATGCCCAGCGTGGGCTTTACCCCCATGAGATAAAAAACAGGGGGAGGCCTGCGTCCAGCAGTGGACCATTATAGGCTGTTGAGGTGAGGACTGTCGTGTCTAGTAGATAGTTAATTGTAAAACGATTCTTTAAACCTTCTGTCGTCACGACGCAGTGGGAACGCACTCTTAGTTAACAATAAAGCGACATAGTATTATGTAGGCACTTAGACTTAGTTAAATTAAAACTAACAACAATGCATTGACAATTCTTTGAATCAGAGAGCTCTCTAGCGAGCGATCTAACACATCTGCCATACGACCGAATATCCGTCAAAAGATCAGCGCTACGCTTTTCCAAGAACCCCTGGACAAAAATGTTATCATTGTAAATATTTAGAACTGGCTACTGTTACTTGAAAAGCGCGCCTTTGTAGGTACGTCCTTTTCAAGTAGCCTATATCCGTCTATGGGATACCATTTACCTCCCTGCCAGAAAACAGACAGACAGTTACTTTCGAATTTACTATATTAAATATGAATGTTACTAGCAAGCAAGCGTCATTCGGTTTTAGTTAAAATAAAACTTGTTAATTGACTTTTTAAAAGGTTATCAATTGGAGCAGTAGGTATAAATCGTTGAATTGCTTATTTATGTTGGTATGGTAGATTAGGTATATTATTCATTACTATGTTACCTATGTATTGTATGTATATAAATATCGACATAAATTTATATGGGTTTTCAAGGACTACATGTTATATTTAAGGGGGGGCTCTAAGCTCTCATACAAACGTACCTACTTTTCTGAAACTACGTCCGACGTCCCCGATTTCAAAGAAATTTAGCATACGATTATGTATAAGAATCTCTCCGATTCATTCGGAAACTATACCGTTTATTGCAATGAAATTATGCCCTCATAATCGGATAAGAATACTCATAATAGTTATGTTTGTCTCTTTTAAGTTTTTCGCTTGAAAATGGTTAAAAATGAATTTTCGCTCTCATTAGGTCGATGTGTGTACGTACGATTTACACCAAAGACGAGGAGACTAGAATCTCGAATAGGTACATGTCGGTTTGTTTGAAAATCCATCACGTACCTATCGCATGATTTTTGACCTGTATTGGTCTACTATTGGTTTTCTTAATATACGTCGCCCTTTGCAAACCAGGCTCTAAATTCTATCAGACTTGCCATTTGCGAGCGATTTCAAAGCGACGCGATTTCGCAGCGAGCACGCCGCGTGCGATCTGCGTTTTCAACACTGGCGTCGACGTCGTCGACGGAAATCGCGGCAAGCTAGCTGCGTGCCCGCGGCGTGCTTGCTGCGTCGTCGCATCGCTTTGAAAACGCTTGTGCGATAAGGCACTTAATGTCGACACGCTGATTGGAGTCCAGGGCTCATGTAAGCGTTTCGCCAAGCAGACTCTTAATTCGATAGTATGGCATCAACAATAGGCTAACTACGCTATCTACCCTAAATCGAAACCAACAATATTATCAAGGTCGTAATTAAACAATCTGTAATCGTATTTATAAAGCTTATACAATTTTCGTATCAAAGGCAGGTCTAGCTGTGAGAAGTACCTGTGTAACTTCTGGGAAGTGCCAGACGTTTTGCTCAGCCGTGGGAATTGTACGTGAGATTCGTTTATCGTGTGGAGTGCTAGGAGAGAGTCGTCCAGTAGAGTCTCGTATTTACCTGGAAAATAGAAATCGTGTTAGGAAATGGGCTTGAAAGCTGCGAGTGGTTAGAATAGAAATCATCCATCATTTACTTTTATTTCTTTAGGCTCACAAAATAACTCATATACGTACAAGTCTTTCAAACTAAATTATGGTCCCAAATAAATAGCAAATTGAAGCTTTATAAATTAAATGTAAAATAAGTAGCACGATTTATCGGCAGGTTGTGAATTGAATTCAACTAAGTAGCTGATTGTATTATTTTGTTATGAAAACGAAATTTTTTAAAAGATACTACCTAAGCAAATCACAACAGATTTTGCATCAACACTCATACTGAATTTTTCTGGGAATTAATCTGAACCTGAATTCTGTCTCTTTCTGTCGAGACCGTTATCAATACCGCTATCTCATCGTCAGGTCTCGTATTCCTAACATAAAGAATCCATTATAATTCCTGGAGGTTTGACATACGAAGACTAACAAATGCTTATGTTATACAATGTACATAGTATCTGAATCACTTCCCGCGGATGTCGAGAGCGACTAAAAGATAGCGCCATCTACAGAACAATTTTACAACCGAACTGCGAAAGTTATTTCAATGGCCTTATAGGTTAATATAGGATGGGTGGTTTTTGAGTAATTCCAGAGCCTCATGTCCAGCGTGAGGAATATAGACAATGCCTCCGTTTGATAAAAGCCGTATTATACAAGAAGATGCCCTTGACCAGCAGTGAACAAGCAAAAGCTGAATACTGCATAACTGGAATCGAAGGCGTGTTTTCGAAACCGAATCGAGGGAGTGTTTTTAATCACGCCACTCTACGGAGTAAACCTCAACGTAGGCATAAATCAACCAAAGGACCTCCAAAGAAACTTTTGTGTTATTTAAAATCAAAAATAAAACAGGTTTCGGCAGAATTAAGATCGTAAATTATATGCGATGGTTACCAGACGGTGACGCAAGTCGCAACTCGCTATCAATTTGGGCAAAAAGTACTGGCCGACATGAAAAAGCATGTGCGTAAAAACTTGTGGGAACATAGTATGCTCAACAAGCCAGTTATGTATCCATGGATGGGTATACAATGGAAAGAAAGAAGAAAGGAATCTAATTTATTGACACAAAGGCAAACACTTAATACATAATGTACCTATTGTTAATTAAGGTAGAGTTTATGCAGGCACTTATTTTGATTCTGAAATACATATTATTATGTATTTCAGAATTAAAATAAGTGCCTGCCCAGCAGTGTTGCCAGAAGGTTACATATTTTCTTACATTTCTCGTAACTTTTGACCCCTTCGCGTAGATAGGAAGATTTTTTATATTCATGGCAATTTTCGTAACTTTTGAGAACAACTAGCAAGATTTGTATTATACTAGATTTTTATTGCTATCAGTTTACGAACGCATCCAAATTATACCTGCAATGGAAAATAAAAAAGTTTTTCAAGCAAAATTAATAAATGGCTTGATTGCGTTCCAAATGGATACGAACCTAAGTATGTATATGATGTGAATTTTTACTCGATACCTCCACGCGTTTCTGAAAAAAAAGGGTCAACAGACAGACACCAAAGTGATCTTATAAGGGTTCCTCTTGAGATACGGAGCGCTAGAAAGACAATAAGCAGCAAAAATGTAACATTTCAGGAAACGAAACATAACTTTCGACTCAATGGCCCTGGCAACACTGCTGCCCAGTGAACCAATTGGTCTTGGCAAAATATAGCCTTACTTCAATGAAATAGTAAATTTATCTGTTATTGAATAAGTAGAAAGGAATTTATAGGTTAATCTATCTTACCCCCGAATACTCAAACGCATCTCAGGTACACGTCTCAAGTGACCGTTTTTTGACACATTTTCATTTAAAATTTGTCAAAAATCACAACTTGACGAGCTTAAATTTAAGTTGCGTTTGAGTATTTGGGGGTTAGGTAGGTACTGAAATTATGGTAGAGGTACCGTGCATAATCCAACGGATTATCATCTTAAGTGTTTGTAGCGATGCGTTTGAAATCAAGAAAGTGGAAAGATTTCTTAGAAGATGACTTACAATGTTGATGGCAAGTAACCTAACAATTACAGAAATAATTTACAGACATTTATCATCGGTAAAGCCCACAACAGACGGAGCTAGAATATATTATATAGTAATCTATATACCTAGTACGGTATAGCATACTGCCACAAACACGGTGGATATGCTATAATATATTTTTGCATTCATTAGCTCTGCGGCCGTCATGTCTTACTATTTACCAAAACATATCGTGCTATATGTCTATCGACATATTTTGGTGACGTAATAAAAATATCCTCCTGGAGATGCTGGATGCGGCAAGCTGAAGACAGGGCGCTTTGGCGCTTATTAGGGGATGCTATGTCCAGCAGTGGACTAATATAGGCTGATGGATGATGAAAACGAAATGTCTCACATCTTTACCAGTAGACAGCTAGAAAACTCAATAAACATTTACATTAACCTGCGTCAAACGATTGCCAGTACCTTAGTCGATAGATTTAACCATGATAATAATTTATGTAGCATCACGCAGCGGTCATACCACAGCATGATAAAACTCAAAGGTATAAACTTTGATTTATTTTGTTATACTGTTGAACCACAAATCAATTATTGCGTAGTCGCAAGAAACAGGTTCTTGTTTAGATGTCTTGCTGATTTCAGCTCGTTATAATAGTGAGATTATTAATAATTATTAATATAGTTAGCTCAATTATAACATTTATAACATCAGTCTATTGTTAGGTAATATTTACTGTCGTTGTAAATGTTGTTTATGAAGGTACAATCAGATGTCAGGGTTTTTTAGGTGCGGAACTCACCCTGGGCAATTTTCAACGAAAATTTTAATCATGTCCCAAAAAAATTCGACTTCGACGTAACTTGAACCTGAAACCATACTTCAGCACGGGATGCGGGATGCGAGTCGAAAAACTCTGGGACTTTTAGTTCGGACTCAAACTCGGTACTAAATTTTTCAAGACCCGAAGAAACCGACTAAGATTTCGTGGCTTAGTTGGTTAGAGCACATCCGTACTGGGGGTGGGGCGCAGGTTCGTATCCCGCCGAAATCGATAATTTTTTGGATAATGTTATATTTTCTTAGAAAAATTGCTCAGTGCGAGTAACGCACTATAAAGCAAAAAGCTAAGTTTCAAGTCCCGTCGGAGTCGAACGATTTTTGAGACATTATTAAATTTTCGTAGAAGATGTGTTATATATCTACGTGCCGCTTAAGGCTTTAAAAACTATTACACTTTTTATAGTCACTTTTTGTGGCTACAAACGATCAAAACGTTTGATTGAACTGAAAAAAGTTCATTAACATTTTACATATGCCGTAGTTATACATTTGTAACCTATACCTACCATAGCTACCTATTATTATATCTGTACCTATACTCAAGTTTATAAATGTGCAAAACATATAATTTAAACATTTGAGATAGGTAGGTACTATTCCGCACCGTGTTTCTTTAATAAGAACCAAAAAAGTACAGGAGTATTAATTATGATAGAATAAAACTTGACAGACTTAGCCCAAGGTCGATAGGTTATCTATCATACGTAGAAAAAATCTATACGTCGAGAATAGCAACCAGACTAACTGCGAAGCTATTTGGCAAAATAAAAATAAAATAATGCTGGACAATTCACACAGCATTCTCTAGCCCCAAGCTAATCAGAGCTTGTGTTATGGGTACTAGATAACTGATATATAGATTTATGCAGGCACTTATTTTGATTCTGAAATACATATTATTATGTATTTCAGAA
Organism: Eupithecia vulgata; assembly: GCA_946478455.1. Taxonomy (NCBI): domain Eukaryota; kingdom Metazoa; phylum Arthropoda; class Insecta; order Lepidoptera; family Geometridae; genus Eupithecia; species Eupithecia vulgata. The sequence goes on along the minus strand of OX297862.1, from coordinate 3,589,073 downwards.
TTAAAATAAGTGCCTGCCCAGCAGTGTTGCCAGAAGGTTACATATTTTCTTACATTTCTCGTAACTTTTGACCCCTTCGCGTAGATAGGAAGATTTTTTATATTCATGGCAATTTTCGTAACTTTTGAGAACAACTAGCAAGATTTGTATTATACTAGATTTTTATTGCTATCAGTTTACGAACGCATCCAAATTATACCTGCAATGGAAAATAAAAAAGTTTTTCAAGCAAAATTAATAAATGGCTTGATTGCGTTCCAAATGGATACGAACCTAAGTATGTATATGATGTGAATTTTTACTCGATACCTCCACGCGTTTCTGAAAAAAAAGGGTCAACAGACAGACACCAAAGTGATCTTATAAGGGTTCCTCTTGAGATACGGAGCGCTAGAAAGACAATAAGCAGCAAAAATGTAACATTTCAGGAAACGAAACATAACTTTCGACTCAATGGCCCTGGCAACACTGCTGCCCAGTGAACCAATTGGTCTTGGCAAAATATAGCCTTACTTCAATGAAATAGTAAATTTATCTGTTATTGAATAAGTAGAAAGGAATTTATAGGTTAATCTATAGGACTTACCCCCGAATACTCAAACGCATCTCAGGTACACGTCTCAAGTGACCGTTTTTTGACACATTTTCATTTAAAATTTGTCAAAAATCACAACTTGACGAGCTTAAATTTAAGTTGCGTTTGAGTATTTGGGGGTTAGGTAGGTACTGAAATTATGGTAGAGGTACCGTGCATAATCCAACGGATTATCATCTTAAGTGTTTGTAGCGATGCGTTTGAAATCAAGAAAGTGGAAAGATTTCTTAGAAGATGACTTACAATGTTGATGGCAAGTAACCTAACAATTACAGAAATAATTTACAGACATTTATCATCGGTAAAGCCCACAACAGACGGAGCTAGAATATATTATATAGTAATCTATATACCTAGTACGGTATAGCATACTGCCACAAACACGGTGGATATGCTATAATATATTTTTGCATTCATTAGCTCTGCGGCCGTCATGTCTTACTATTTACCAAAACATATCGTGCTATATGTATATCGACATATTTTGGTGACGTAATAAAAATATCCTCCTGGAGATGCTGGATGCGGCAAGCTGAAGACAGGGCGCTTTGGCGCTTATTAGGGGATGCTATGTCCAGCAGTGGACTAATATAGGCTGATGGATGATGAAAACGAAATGTCTCACATCTTTACCAGTAGACAGCTAGAAAACTCAATAAACATTTACATTAACCTGCGTCAAACGATTGCCAGTACCTTAGTCGATAGATTTAACCATGATAATAATTTATGTAGCATCACGCAGCGGTCATACCACAGCATGATAAAACTCAAAGGTATAAACTTTGATTTATTTTGTTATACTGTTGAACCACAAATCAATTATTGCGTAGTCGCAAGAAACAGGTTCTTGTTTAGATGTCTTGCTGATTTCAGCTCGTTATAATAGTGAGATTATTAATAATTATTAATATAGTTAGCTCAATTATAACATTTATAACATCAGTCTATTGTTAGGTAATATTTACTGTCGTTGTAAATGTTGTTTATGAAGGTACAATCAGATGTCAGGGTTTTTTAGGTGCGGAACTCACCCTGGGCAATTTTCAACGAAAATTTAATCATGTCCCAAAAAAATTCGACTTCGACGTAACTTGAACCTGAAACCATACTTCAGCACGGGATGCGGGATGCGAGTCGAAAAACTCTGGGACTTTTAGTTCGGACTCAAACTCGGTACTAAATTTTTCAAGACCCGAAGAAACCGACTAAGATTTCGTGGCTTAGTTGGTTAGAGCACATCCGTACTGGGGGTGGGGCGCAGGTTCGTATCCCGCCGAAATCGATAATTTTTTGGATAATGTTATATTTTCTTAGAAAAATTGCTCAGTGCGAGTAACGCACTATAAAGCAAAAAGCTAAGTTTCAAGTCCCGTCGGAGTCGAACGATTTTTGAGACATTATTAAATTTTCGTAGAAGATGTGTTATATATCTACGTGCCGCTTAAGGCTTTAAAAACTATTACACTTTTTATAGTCACTTTTTGTGGCTACAAACGATCAAAACGTTTGATTGAACTGAAAAAAGTTCATTAACATTTTACATATGCCGTAGTTATACATTTGTAACCTATACCTACCATAGCTACCTATTATTATATCTGTACCTATACTCAAGTTTATAAATGTGCAAAACATATAATTTAAACATTTGAGATAGGTAGGTACTATTCCGCACCGTGTTTCTTTAATAAGAACCAAAAAAGTACAGGAGTATTAATTATGATAGAATAAAACTTGACAGACTTAGCCCAAGGTCGATAGGTTATCTATCATACGTAGAAAAAATCTATACGTCGAGAATAGCAACCAGACTAACTGCGAAGCTATTTGGCAAAATACAAATAAAATAATGCTGGACAATTCACACAGCATTCTCTAGCCCCAAGCTAATCAGAGCTTGTGTTATGGGTACTAGATAACTGATATATAGGTACATAATTTTTATTAAACATAGTAAACGACCAGAACACCCGGAACCTGCAGATTCTACAAATGTTTGCCCCAAGGCGGGAATCATACCCGCAATCTCTTGCGTCGCAGGCGAACCTTCGAACACCGCGCCAAAGAGGTCGTCAAATAAAGATTAGTCGTCAAATAAATATTAGTTTCGTCGAAAATATTAAGAAACGGATACGAGTTTAACTAAACAGATAAACACGGAAACCTTGATGACGCGACCGACGACGTGAGATTGACGCAAATGATGATAGATCATGCTTGCTTACACGAAATGACACAAAAATCACGGTGATCAACACATGCTATAATGCTATACAAGAGAGAAAGAAATAAAGTATCCAAGGTCAGTAGAACCAGCATCATATCAGCCTGGGATCAGCTACTGCTGGGTATACGCATCCTTTCGTTTCTGCCAGACTACCATATACATACCATACATATCTAATCTTCTTATAGCCTAGCCACACGCTTCTTCTTACTCGCAAGCATTGCACAAACCCGTTTGCAGGTAATGCGGAGTGTTTTGACAGCAAGACTAGCTCGTGCAAACTTGGCTGTGCAATCGTTGACATGCCGAAGATAAGACTGCACAAATTTACTTTGCACGTGATTCAGTGTGTAGCCGGTCGTTCAAGCCACGCTTTAGTCCGGCAAAGTGTTGCTTGTTTGTATGTAGGTTTTTTGACGGAAAACAATAAAAGAAAATTCCTAGGAGAATCTTTTCTGTTGGCGACGTCTTCGTGACACCGAAAACAGAGAAATGAACACATATTGTAACCTCTTTGTACTGACAGTTCATTTTTGCGCACTCAAGTTTACAAGAGCTTATTTGCACGTGTGGCCAGTGTCGCCACTGTACTGTACTGTGTGCCTCCGACACCAAAGAACGCCAGTTCTCTGCTTATCATAACTCATACAAAGGATCCCATCAGGTAAGTAGACCTTCACCAAATTTAAAACAGGACCATTCCGAGTTAGGCGGTAGAAGTTAGCACCTGCTCTACCTATCTTTTTTCAAACAAAAATGTTCATGTTGTCCAATTTAAATTATGGGGATAACTCACTGAGCTGAACATAGGTACATATTATAACAATATACCTAGTTGGAGCCGCCGATATTAAGTCGTGGACTCGAAAAATTATATCGACAGGATGTATTTGAAGGATAACAAACATTTTAGGACTTTTATGAGAAAGCGATTAACTAACACGTGGCTCTACACAGCTTCTAACAAGATCCTTAAGTAAAAATTCAAATAGGGGTTAAGTTGTTAAAGTAGTAAGAACACATATTGAGCGGTTTTTCGTCGAATTAGCAAGTAAAGATCACTGATTCAGATGCAGGTGGACTTACCAATATTACGCAACAAAATTCGTGTGTAAACAAGATATAACCAGTCTTTCAAGGATTAACCAGAAAATAGCCGAGGTTCACGAAAGATAAAGAAAGTGAGCAACGAATGATGATCAACTTTGGTCTTGCATATGTGACCTAGCCTTAGGGGGAAAAGGTTTTTTGCGATATCATACTTTTTTGTGCAATTTCGTATGATTCGATAGAAGTTGATGAATTGATATGCCAATCCTGTTTCTTACACGACTGGCTTGAACTATGCACTAAGTATACGACTGTATAAGGTAATCCAACGGTTGTCTGGAAGAAATCGCTTCTTAGCGATAACACAGCCCATTGTACTTTTATGTTTAATGTCTATGTCTGTTTCTTGTTTTTTGTTCACGTATAAGAAAGAATAGATCAAGAGTTTGTATAAAATTCGTATTTTCTTGCCATTAGTAATAACCTTTTTTTGAAAATTTGTGATGATATTTTCTCTAAAAATTATAGAGAATTTTATCCTGTAGCTATAGCTACAAGGGTTAAGGTAGCCTTGCATTCTTCAATCCAGCCTGTATGTACCTAGGTAACCTCTGTATCGAAGCCTAGAGGAGATGCTAACTGACTATAGCGTCGTCAAACAAAATGGACGCTTCTGATTAAAATTAACTATATGTATATCAGTTACGCTATCTCTTTTGTGTGTATTGTTTTTGAAATTACTGTCAATTACCTAGTTGTAATTTTCTTTTAAAATAAATTAACATAATATTAAGCGCTACTCATGTACTCTTCATAAAAGACTTAGACAAAATATTCTGACTAATGGAATTGTTTTTAAACGACTATGTAACTTTCTGCAGTAAAAGTGGCTGCTAATTTCACGCCAAATCGTCAAGACCGTAGAAATGGGTTCAGAGCACTGATACACGAGCGAGTTTTAGACATAGAATACGACGTAGGCTTACGCAGTTTTCACTCACGTGGTTTTCAAAGGTTCGCATCTTTTTAGGTCAATCATCAAGGTAAAATAAAAACATCTTGTATTACACCAGCAGCATTTGCGGTTTTACACGCGTAGTTCCCGTTCCCGTGCGAATTCCGGGATAAAACATAGCCTATGTCACTGCCGAAAAGTAAGTTTTCTAATGGTGAAAGAATTTTTCAAATCTGTGATGTAGTTTTTAAGTTTAAACAAGAATACAAGTTACATACAAAACACAAATCTTTCATGTTCATAGTATTGTACCTATAGATTTCATACTTGTTAAGTAACAATACGTCATCTGTGCTTGTACCTACTATCTAGACGTAATAACTGTAAATTTTTGATTGTAAGATTTAAATGAGTCAGGGTCAAGAACTCTTTACAGTACATTTTGCGTTTCTACCAGAGACGTGCGAAGATGCGTAGCGAAGAGTTTGTTAAGAACCAATAGAATCACTTTATTTGCTTAGCTTTGCTCAGCGCAGCTCTAGATTCGGTCCACTGCGAACGGCTCAGCTGAGAGAGGTTTTTGTGTATATAAAACAAGAAAAGTAATTGTGCGAGGAATGTATGCTAGGGACGGATGAAAGTGAAAAAATAGCAGTAGCTTGCTCGCACTTCTCTGGTGGACACTCACAGTCTTCCACAGCGTCGCACGATACGTATAAATGGTATATCCACGCAATGGTCAGCTTCGCACATCTCTGGTAGAAGCACAGCATTTAGATGAGTTGCGTCAACGAAATACTCCTTAGTAGTTCCAACGATAGATACTTTTATGGCAGGTTTTTTCATCCAAGACTCCACCTAAACGAAGAAGAGAGACAGTGGAAGCTCGACTCGCATTTGGCCGGTTTAACTCTCATTTTATTAACCTCTCTCCATAAATGTTATGTATATGAATAAATAACTTGTGTGCCTTTTATATGTACACAAAGTATAATTACTCAAGCTAGAATTAACGACATCAAGTGTATAATGTAATACCTACGGTGGAAATAAAATGAAATGAAATGGATTCACACTAAAATTGTGGGGGTCCTGAATATGTCGTAATACCCTTTTCAGAACTCGGCCCAATTCGAATCGGACTCCCTCTATCTCTATCTTCTACCCATTTTTGAAAATTTTGATAATTGAATAATATTTTATAGTACTAATGGACCAATAAATAAAATGCGCCATAGCGCCCTGTCTCTTTAGCTTGCCGCATCCAGCATCTGCCAGCAGTCTATCGCAAATCGTCATCCCACCTGGTCGTCCTACACGTTTGCTGAGTCGCGGTCACAACTCAAGAACACGTTTACCTTAGCGGTTGTCAGTTCTTCTCGAGATAATGGCCAGCCCACTGCCACTTCAGCTTGCTAATCCTTTGAGCTATGTCGATAACCTTGGTTTCACTGTCGGATGTATTCGTTTCGAATCCTATCCTTCAGAGAGACTTCCAGCATAGCTCTCTCGATAGCTCATAGACTTTAAACTGGTGGACCAGCCCTACCGTGAGTGTCCACGTTTCAGCTCAGGTCATGAAGGGTAGAACGCAGTGATTGAAAATTCTCGTTTTCAAGCATTGCGGTATGAATGACGAGAGAGAGGGTTAAAGATGATTGAGTGCAACTCTATGAGTGAAATTAAATTGTTCTCTAGTTGGTTGGTTTGTGCATTGTTTGTATGTGAAACAAAGACTGTAATATGTGATAACGATTACACGGGCAAAGTTCGTAGGCGTCATTTCCTTCTGCAGTTGTTATTATAATCAAATAAGTACTTGCTGAGTGATACCCTACAGTCTGCAATTGTTGTTGACTCAGGCCTAATGTTGCTGCATTAGGTAATGTGAGGTCATTGCCTTATGGATATTTAATTAATGTCTTTTTAGGGTTCAGTACCTAATGGGTATAACGGGACCCTTTGCTAAAACTTCTGTCTGTCTGTCCGTCTGTCACCAGGCTGTATCTCATGAACCGTGATAGTAAGACAGTTAAAATTTTTACAGATGCATTTCTGTTGCCGCTATAACATCAAATACTAAAAAACAGAATAAAATCATATTCAAGGGGGCTCCCATACAACAAACGTGATTTTACGTTTTTATAGATAATGTACCTACGGTTATTTCAAAATGTTCAATGGGCAGTTTGTGATGCCTATTATAAGCTTTTTTTAATGCCTCTATGAAAATGAAATCTATGAATGAAACTATTAAGTTTCATTTTGTATAGTTGAGGCAGAGATACGATGTTGCACTTTGAGGCCACCAAACTCAATTATCGCATCTCTGCCTAAACTATATTTTTTACTATATTTTTTAAAAATGAATTATTTAACTGGCTAAATAAACGTAATTTTTATGAAATTAATGAATTAATTAATTTTAAGGCTAGAAATATTAATTAATTGCATGCTTATTGAATAGTGAAACATGAGTTCACAACCTAGTAATTTATTCACCTTTGTATACCATGTTTTGTGCAATAAAAGTATCATTATCTTTAAAACTAATATAGAGGCATTAAAAAGAGCTTAGGTATCACAAACTGGCCATTGAAAATTTTGAAATTATCTTTGTTCAACGAAATAATAAGATAAAATAGGTGGCGGCGCTAGTTTGGCTCGGGGTACGAGTATCTTTAGTTGTTATTGTGTATTTATTTTTCAATAAATCATTATTTCATTTCATATCGTCTTAATCTTAAGTACCTAGCAGAAAATTGTTTGAGTACTTATTATAAACCTGGCCGTGGCGATAACGTGGTAAGATTTGACCTCTACGTGTCCCCCGTTAGGTGTCGTAAGAGCGACGAAAAGAAAGTATCAGATAAGGGCGCTTTCTTCCGTTGCACTGCGATCCTCAACTCGCATGCCCAGCTTTGAAGGCTCGTCAAAGGTCTCGACTTCGACTAGGTAGGGCTGGGCGGGAATTATGTCCAAATTAAAGCAATTCAGAACACTCAATCAAGTCGGTCTATTCTACCGTTTACACACAACTACGTACTTAAAAACAAAGCCACTCCACTTCACTATTTACTTTGCACTTTTTCACTCAATCACTGTCCGCTATCATTCGCACCTGCAAACGATAGCGGCTAGTGATATATTATAGTGATATATGATAGTGTTCTTGGTGCTCCCAAGAAAACTGCTCAGAAATGAGGCTGCACTTTTCCTCATTCAGGGGGCGAGCCCGTCTGTGCGCGCCTCGGCTAACATGCCGGACGCGCTGCATAATCGCGGACCTATGTCCAGTAGCCGTACGAAAAGGCTAATGAATTTATTATCAATCTTAGATGTGAACCCATATAACCTTAGGCAATTACAATGCTGCTTAGATTAAAAGAAATATAGACTTTATGAACTCACCAACAAGACTGTATTTGATCAGGCACGGATGGCAGAGACTGGTGATCGGCTGCCAATGCTCGTTGTTAACAATATCAGCCAGCTCTTCAGATTTGTTTGTGAGGAACTGGGCAAACTCCTTGAACGTTACGTCATCGCCCAGTTCTAGTGATTTGTTGGTGGGATTCTCCCGGAAAGCTTTTATGATCCGACGTCCAACGCGATCCTGTTGAGAAAAGATTTTTATATGTAGAATGAATTTTATATACATAAAGGTTAAGCTTAACTCAAAAAACCTTAGAATTTAGCAACGGCAACACCTCTTGTCAAATGAACTAAATGTAACTTTAGTCTTTAAATAGGTTTGGATAACTGTAATGTTTCCCCTATAGATGACGCTGACGGCGCTAGAGCCTCATGAGGTCCCAAAGATTTTAACATACCCGTACTGAAGGGCGCAGGTTCCAGTCCTGCCGAAATCGATTTTTTTTGGGAACTCGTTTAATTTTTTAGAGATTACTCTGAGCGCGAGGGCTTACGCACTATAATACAAAATAACCTTATCTTTATAAATAGTAATTATTATCAATTTATAAATGAGGTTTCATACATTTTAGTTATGTTTAGGGTGGTTTCGATGATCTCTATGTATAATAAAAAATATTTCTGTATGTAGCATAAGTAGATATTTACATATATCTGTGTACATATCAGTTATCTAGTACCCATAACACAAGCTCCGCTTAGCTTGAGGGTACTGGGTGGGCAGGGGATACTGTGTGAACTGTCCCATATTATTTATTAACTTATTATGCCCACACGGTTTCGCACGCATTATTCTCGTAATACATAGCAGTCATGAAAACCAGCTTTGCAGTTTTGGAGCTCTAATGGCCTTTCTAGACCTAAGCGATATTTGCTGCCCAGATGGGCACCGAAATCTGATTGGGTATGCCTTATTCCTACACTGTCACTAAAATACAACTAGTATTTTAGTGACAGTGTAGTACCGCAGACAGCGCGGAATGCCAGCGAAACTTAACCGAAACTCACTGCTAACAGTCCAGGCCAGGTTACAGACCGTTAGGTCATAAACTTTCGAATGTAGGATCCAGGTCCAAAGAACACCAAAAGAAGTATCATTATTTCATCTGTGTTCACAGTGCCAGTTTTGGCTGAAGAGGGGGCGATATATGCTCCATTTTTTGAATAGGATAGGCATAGGATTTCGCTTACAGGAGCGGGACAGAGCAGAGCGGCGTCAGCTCAAAAATCAAGTTTTTCCTGTTTATCTATTAATTAAAACATTTGTTCGCAAAAATAAGCCGAAGGTGCCCTGGGTATTATTCTATTTAATATGGTGATGAAAATAAAGAAAACTTGTGATTGATAGTTTAGGAGAAAAATTTAAAAAACTACAGATAGTAGGTAGTACTTTGCACTATTATTTCAGGTTTTTAAAATAGTTTTTTTTTCATTTTCCAAAAGAAGGGGATCTGCCTTGTAACCCATAGATTATTAGGTTTTTTCGAAGCTTTTCGAAAAAGATGACGGAAAAAAATTGTTTTAATGTAACCCAAATTTGCCCATTTGAAGAGAAGAGCCAAGTTAGCCATTTTATTACCTTCCACCATGAAGTTGGCAAGTATTACGTACCTAGTATTATGTAGTTTAAGATAACTTTCGAGTAGCTAAATTGCCAACTTTGTGAGTGAGTAAGGATGAAATAACAATACTTTGAGGGTCGTTATTTCCTAAACTAAATTGCTTCGAAACTAATAAGTCAGTTATCTACATTAGACAAAAGTAATTTTTAGGCCCTAGTTTTTAATAATGTAACAAGGTTATTGATAGCTGAAAAGTGCATTGAGATGGTCTGAGAAAAGCGTTCCCGCTTTACTACTATAGCCCCTGATACATCTTTTTGGTTGGCTGAATTTCTGATGTACCTACCAGATAATCCAGTTATAATATTTACAATTGTTTTAGACTAGGTAGTGGAGTGGTAGAGCAAAATTAAGAGCTTCTTAAAAAATTTACTAATGTAAGTACCTGAAAATATCTTGCACTAGGCAAGTCCCCCTCGAACTTGTTTCTATAAGCAGACAGCAGTCTCTCAAACGGGTTCCTCACAACAATCATCTTGTGGTAGTTCTCCAGCATAGAGTCCCGCTCAGGTGCCTCCACAGTGCTGAGGTTCCGGAACATTCCAGGAGTGTGCGCTAGGCTTGCAGGGATTGCCAGGACATCTGTGTTGTTCCATTTTCTGGATATGATCATGAGTATCCTTTTCCAGTTTGTACAGGCCACCTGGTGAAATAGTGAGGACATTTAAACAATTTTTGACTTCATGGTTATGCTACACTAAAATGTTTCTGGTTAATATATAAAAAAAAATATAGATTTGAACCTGCATAAACATGACATGCATGACATTGAATTAAAATTCCTTTTGTAAAATTGGAACAGGAAATTATTTACAGCAAAAAATTATTACATTAAATTAAATGATTTCAGATTTTAGATAGCGAGCTGTGTAAGTTGTTATTTGAATCGACAGAGGAAGCAGAAATAGAGTAATTACCACATCCATCCATCAAGGAAGCACATCGGAACTTAGGCACACAAACAAAATAATTAGGAAAATCACCGCCGCGGCTAAGCGCCCTTGATTAAGCGACATTATGATTTATGCAAAGTGGTTCGCCTTGAAAACTCACCTTTGGCACATAACAATACAACAGCTTGTGCTCTTCGTCAACCAAAATATGTTCAAGTTGCGAAGGAGCTAGATCGTTCAACGTATATTTAGGGGGCAACCTTCGACACTTCTCGGATATCAACTCTTGGCGAGCCAAGTTCAAGGACTGTGTCAGCTCCAACGAATGCTCATCTTGAATATCGTTCTCACTGCCGTTTACACAAAGTAAAATCGAGAGGATGCACAAGTACACAGTTTTTGTACGCATCTTCACCAAAACTCATCACAAACTTTCTTTCGAAATTAACCTATAGCTTTCAAGTAGGGCATGCTACTTGTGGAAACAGAACAAATCTTCCTGAATGGGAAGTCATCCACCCAATATTATAAAAGCTTTAGTAAAGTTGGACTATTTTATTCACGTTTCTCTCAGAATAACTGTTTTTCGTAATATTAATAAGGAGCAGAACAGCACAACCACTGCTCAACACAACAAAAACACAACTGATTCACAGACTAGGTAAGGTAGAGATACTAACGTATAACTGATTGAACTGAAGTTAACTGACTGAACACAAATGAATGAATGTATTATTTATGAATGGACTAGACCATGGTACAATATTAATGGATGGAATTGATTGAAATAATTTTGGATGTATGAATGAAAAGTAAAGAATGAGTGAATACACCGTAGACTAAGCTTCTCTGAATGATAGATAAAAAAAATTGACCACGTCTTTAAAAAGTTCAAAAATCTATTTTAGTGAAACATTGGATTGTAAATGCGTAAGTGGCGAAAGGTTGTAAAAAACACCAACTGGCAGCAGATATACTACAAAACTCGAAACAAAACAGCATGAAACCCTCAATGAAACCATAGGCTATAGAGCATGGTAAACTTTTAACATAAAGCGCGTCACACACGGTGAAGATAATATAAAATACACAGAGGAAGAAGGGTATAGAGCTCTTGTATATGCCCATCTCATTCACACAAGAGAGAGATCAAAATATGCTGCTAGCCTGAGAAAAAATGAGATAGAATGAGCCCTATTCCTATTTCATCCGCGTGGCCAGTTTTTTCATTGTTTAGCTCATCTATGAGCTAAACAAATGTGCCGGGCACATCGATGGACTTCAACACAGTATTTGTTTATTCGACCTTTATAAAGTTTTTTGCTAATTGAATGTGGTAAAGTGACTCTACGGACATTTCTGCATCTCACAACACTATATACCTGAAGCAAAGATGATGTGATGCAATGTTATTTGATGTTAAAGTGAAGGTGAACGAAAAGTGCCAAATTTATCATTCCACTTGTAAGTACAAGTTCGTTTGACTTAAAAAAGGTTCAAAACTTATAGATTCATAGATTTCCATTGAGACAAGGCTCAAAAATTATGTTTTGTGCTAATTCTAATAAACATAACCTAAAATTACGAAAATTTAGGGTTGCCTGCACTCGACAATAAATTTCCCCAAACATGGCGCAAAATATTCTCATAAATACTTACATCCACATTAACTTAAAATATGTTTTTATTTTTTACAGATTTCCCAAAAACAATGAACCGTCTCGTAGTAATGAAAACGTCTGCTTTGGATAGATAGAAGCCCCACGGGTCGCAAAAATTTGGGAACACAAAAAAAAAACAAGAATTTGTATCAAACCATTCATGAAAATGTTTTTATAAAAAGAAACAGCGAACATATCTGTTCCCTCGTGCTGTTACAAGACTGGTAAGTAAAATAAATAAATACATAACTAATGGCTCAGTGCAACAGTGGTTGAAAGTTTTTTTGAGACTTGGATTAAACAATATTCTTACCTACTTTGTGTTTTAGTCTACCTACCTTCCATTCAAATCAAATTCAAAAATATTTAAATGGTATTGGGATTTGGTGTAACTAATACTTGCCATATTTAAACTAGGTACTATATTATGTACTCATATAATATTCATATTTCCTTTAACATTTTATTTCAGGCATGTAAGATAAATACTACGGAAAAGGTACGTGAAGGAAATCATGAAAACTTTGTGTTTGTAAGAGAAATACAATCCAGTACACACATACAACCACACAGTGTAAATTAATAAGTACAGTTTAATAAAGTGTACGTACAATATTATGAATTATGTGCATATTATATTATTTTCAAAAAATAGTATTTAGTACTAATATTATAAATTACTTGTTAATACTAATGTATATAAGTACTAATAATATTAATATAATTAAATATAAGACTGATAAACCTACATTTTGATAAGTTGGGTATGCAGTTGATTTGTGATCCTATGATTTGTGGAGAATAAATATTGATATAACTATCTTAAGAATCAAAAAAGTCATTATTACATAATAATATTTGTATAAATAAGCAAGGACGTAGGTAATACTGTGTTTGAGGTATAAATAGTGTCATTTATTTGGTTTTCTCCGCACTTTTATCTGAAGTAGGTAGGCCTATAATGTAAAAATGCTTTTAAATTTCTTGTTCTGGTTGTCTTATCTTGGCAATTCCTGTGTAATATTAAATACTTAGCAGAAATGTGATTTCCAAAGTGCAATTTTTATTGTAAGTCTGTGCCTGTTTATCGTGTTTGAATGGATTCCCTAGCAATAATATTTTTTTCAAAATTATTTGTATAAGTTAATAGTAAATAAAGTATAATATTTTAAAGAGTTTGAAATTATTTCTTCACGTAGTATAAGTAGCGGTGGTAGTAAATTTAAGAAAATAAAATTGATACCTAAACGTAGTTTTATTTCAATGCTCAGTTTACCTATTCCCGCATACTAAGGTAGGTACTTAATTAAATAATAAATAATAATAAGGAATCCGTAGTTAGCAGTGGACTGGTATAGGCTGATAATGATGATGAGGGGTAATGCTCATAATCCTCACGCTGGGCATGCGGGTTGTGAATCGCAGTTCGGTTCGGTGGTAGATCTATTCTGCAAGAGGCGCTGCTGCCCGCCCCCCGGTGTATGCCCCTTAGTCGCCTCATACGACACCCACGAGAAGAGTTCGGTTAGTGCAAATTCTAAGCCTGCACCATACGGCTCTACCAGACATGAAATTACGAACCTAGTCAGGGTAAAAAAAATTGCATGGCAACACCATTTCGTATACTCTGTCTCTTTTCACGGCCACGCATGCCAACCATCTAGGTATAATTCATCTGAGATAAAATATATGTATATTATCATAGAGCATATTTTAGAATATCGCTCACCATAGAAATCCTATGAACCATCACACACGACGAAGTTATTTTATATTTTATCTTCAGTATCTTAAGATACCGAGCGAATACGCAAATATGGAAATATATATTTCGTATCTTAATATGTTATCTTAAGATACGAAATATACACATATAAATACATGGTGTTTTTGTATCGGGCTATGTGCGGACGCAGCGCGAGGTCTATATATATTTATATATCTTCCCTAATCAAATCATGGATTGAAATGAATGTTTCTCTTGACTTTCTAAAATACTCTTGAAATTTCTTCGTTGACAATCTTCATAAAAGTTAAATTCGCCGCAGGTTTTTCTCTTTTTTATGTGAGGCTCTATCCAAATTTTTCTCCTTTTGGAATGTGCTACTGCAATCTGCATTTCACATTCTATATTAGAATCATCGTCTGAGGAGCTGCTGTCTAACAAATCAAGAAGTAAGGCAGTATCACTCATAGTCAATCACCCTGTATATTATTATAGAACTCTAACAAGGAATACGTGTGGCACCAACGCAGACTCGTAAGAAAATGAACAGGTTTTTTAATATTATCGTATCTTAGCCGTGTGTGATAACCTGATAACCTAAGATACTATAATATTTTATATTATGGCATCTTAAGATGAAATATTATAGCATCTTCGTCGGCTGTGATACGCTTAATATAATATTATGGCCGCTGATCTGGCCATGGATTATGAAGTTTTCATACTAACTAACTATACATATGTGCCCATCCCACTCATCCAATATCTTTGTCCAATCCAAGTTCTTTCTTTGTCCAATATTTGATCAAAGTTCTTGGATGAAGGCTCATTCCACTCATCCAATGTCTTTTCCATGATTTTTGAGTAATTTGCGTAGTTTCATTTGAATGAAATCACGTCACATCACAATAATATTAAAAAAGTGAAAGTTTGGATGGACACCTGGATGCTTGTTACTTGTTTAGGATCATTCTGTAAATCCCCCACGGTCGACCCCCATGTGGGGGCTTAACGGTTTACGTCAAAACTTCTCAACAGATCTGGCAGAAAATTTAGCGCTTGACCTGAAATAAACCATAGGCTACAATTTAACGCACAAAAATCAATTACCATGGCCGCATGGGAAAAAATTTACATAAACGTTTTCATATAAAAAACGCGTGCGAAGCCGCGGGCAGAAACTAGTACCTGTCCAAATCTTTGATCAAAATGTATATTGGACAATGATATTGGTTATGTGGAATGGGCACTCCTCCCTTTGTTTTTCATAATATTGTTATTATATCGTTCCGCTTTTTATTGTATGGCGGACCGACTGGATTATGTATGACGTAAATCGGTAAACCCTCATTATACGTGCCTATGGCTTATATGGCAGAACAAAATCACTTAAGGGAATGAACAATTATCAATCACATCAATTAATTACAACATGGTGGAATTGTAAGATAATAAAACAAGATAGCTAGGTACGAACCCACCCTCAGAAAGTAGATAGTATGTACGTAGGTAGGACGAAGCAGGTTAATAAAAAAAGATGTAGCAAGTTATATTTATTTTCCGGATTATCAATTTCCTAATTTTTAAGTTTTTCAGGAAGATTACTCTGAAACAAAACAAATGCCCAAAATTAATGACAGACATCTCAGCCGAATCCACTTTTGGACATAGGCCTCAGGCAGGCCACCCTACCTATAGGTTTGCTTTAAAATTAATGACCTTCATTAAAATATGTAGGGGGTTAGCTTTATGGTTAGGTAGGCTACGTAGATTAGGTATTAGTGAGTAGGAAAGCTCTGTGCTTGTAGTACACCTTTGTGTACCTACCTACATTCAGCGACCGCACGTAGGGTAAAGTACCAAGCACTGGGTTGTCCTACTCTACAGTAGGAAGGAGGTGCATAAATTCTTTAGTGTGGTCATTAGAGAAAGACAAGTAAAAATTAGAGCTTAAGGTGGATATTTACACTCATCTGTCTGTTTTTACCTACTTCCTAACCTACATAATTACCATATTTCTACTAAAACACCTGGGTACAGTAGGTACCTACTTACTCTAAGATGTTGAATGTAGCAAACTTGGTGATATAGATGAATTAGACCAAAAGCTTCTTCAGCAACTGCCAATTGATGATTTTGCCACGCTAAAACTGCAAGGCATGCCCATAGGGTTTCATCTTCCACTGTGCGGCAAAGCTGGAAAAATAAAAGTAGCGAGGTACTTAAATTTTATGATCAGTAATAACCTCCATTGAACTAAAAATCCATCTACGATAGAATCTTTCAAATAGTTATATAAGGGTAGGCAATACAAATGACAATAAAAAATATGTAGGTGACATAAATAAGTATCACATTTAGGTATCACCTGTAAAGCGACCTGCCACATATTTGCAGCAACATGTTTCAGCAGTTTTTCTGGAAACGTCGCAATCGATAACACAAGAATTGATCCGTTTCCGCGGCATATTCGAGCCACCCCATCTTCAACACTTAAAACCGACGGGTTTCGGCCAAGGTCACTAAAAACAAAAATGTAAGTTGGTCCGGTGCATTATACCAAGTTCCTTCTTTGCTAGAATAGATGGGAGACCTTACTTTACTTCTTTACTGACAGTTGTGAGCGCCAGCCAATCAGGCTGCATTGCTGCTCTTGGACAACACCAAGCAACCACAGAATTTGCACGTAACCCAACCAAAAGCTCGGTTTCGTAGCTCCAAGCAATGCTTAGTACTTGAGAGCCTAAAAAATAAATCAGTAAGTTATACATGAAGTACACAAAAATACACCAATCTCGGTCATTGAGAAGTGCTTATCACACTTACCCAGTTTTACAAATTTCGGCTTGGTGTCCTTGACTGTAACTACGTACAAATCCCTGTTATAGTCAAGCAGAGCAAGCTGTCTCTCATTCAAAGGGCCGGATTGACTAAGAGCAATACTCGAGACAGTCATTTTATGAAATAGCTTTGTAACTGTATTGTCGGTGGAGCTGCGTACAATGAGACCCGTAGGCAAATCAAATACGTGGATCACTGAAAAGATATTTATCATGAAGATGAGACACGATGATGATGATAATGATGAATGGTAGAACTTCATATCGAGGGCATCATAACATAGGGGCGTATCCGCCAATTTGGTCAGATTTCGATTTTTAGCTGTCGTATACCCTCTTACCGTCTTCCGTGTTATAACAAAAGGTCATAAAACTCTTTTAGAAAACAAAAGCAGAAAAACAAAATAATAAATAGGCGTATTGTAAAAATATTCGTAAAGAGTTTTAACAAAAAGGCGTAAACTAACATAGGCCCCTATCAAAAATTGTTTTCGTTATAACAAATGGTCGTATGCGCATACGCCTAATTGCGTTCAATATTTTTAGAGGCGGACCTATGCACATACGCCCATTTGTTATTATAACGAGTCTCTTCTCCCGCCGCTCACCAATGTGCTGAAGAAATTCAATACTAAATGGTATAAAATTTTATTTTGAAAACTGACAAACATTTTATCCACACACTATCTTATTGATCTTCTTGTGATGTAGGAAGCCCTGGACGCAGCTAGGGAAATATTTTCTTCATTAACCTTTTAAATTATTGGATGATGGTAGATTCTGATAGAACTTGAAGTATGTGGTCGGAATCAAACCAGTTCTAATCATCTCCTGCAAATCCTTTAACTTGGCATTAGACACTGGTAATAGCCGAGTATAGCAACTTGGACTTATAGCATAGCTTTGCTAAGACTAGAGGGCAATAAAGCACAGCTTCTAGATCGAAATTGACACACGTTGTGCTGGTATCCTGCTTAGCTATTTCAGTGTCATTATCTTTCTCCTTTTTTGCTAATGCATCTTTCTGAAAATCGTTGCAGGCACTGAGAAGTTTTAGCAGCTTCTCAGGAATAGATTTGTTGCCTTGGAACCCACTGATGACGCTGACGAGACCCTACACAATCTGGTCAAAACGACAAGGGCATCAAGTTCTGCAAAATGCAGCGCACTGGCAGGAAGTCTAAACTGGGGGGGGGGGGGGGGGGGGTCCAAAGTATTCAATCAGCAGTTTGGCTGGAGCCACCTGACGAAGCTTATAACGCACGATGGGAGGACCGTATTGTTGAAGACGGAGATCTTAGCCGAGATCGAGGATTCTTGAGCCACCCTGACAAGCCACTAGCTAGACCGAGGAACTGCCCCCGGTGAAGACGGAATATCATCAGAGCTTTTGAAAGCTAGAGGAACCCCTGTTTTACAGGAATTACAGAACCTCTTCAATGCCGTCCTTCACAGTGGAAGAACTCCAAAGGCATCAAAGGCATGGAGCGGGAGTTTGGTGGTGCTCTTTTTTAAGAAGGGCGACAAAACCCTCCTTAAAAATGACAGGCCCATATCGCTCCTGAGCCATGTCTATAAGTTGTTCTCACGAGTGGTCACGAATCGTCTCGCCAGAAGACTTGACGAGTTCCAGCCACCGGAACAGCCGGGTTTCGCGGAGGATATGGCACCATAGAACACACATACACACGGTTAGGCAGTTTATACAGAAGTCCGAAGAGTATAATCAGCCCCTGTGTCTGGCCTTTGTGGACTATGAAAAGGCCTTTGATTCTGTCTAAACCTGGGCTGTTCTGGAATCCTTACAGCGATGCCAAGTAGACTATCGTTATATCGAGGTACTGAGATGTCTTTATGATGCCGCCACCATGAGTGTCTAAGTACAGGGCCAGCAGTCTAAACCTATACAACTGCGCAGAAGAGTGAGACAGGGGATGTTATACCCCGAAACTGTTCACAAGTGCGTTGGAAGATGTGTTTAAGACGCTGGACTAGAAAGGTAAGGGCATCAACATAAACGGCGATTACATCTCACACCTGCGATTCTGTGATGACATAGTCTTAATGGCGGAGTCGCTTGAGGAGCGCTTGAAAACCGGATGCTGGCCGGCCTAGCTTCAGCCTCGCGACGCATCGGTCTTGGCATGAACTTGGAGAAAACCAAGGTCATGATCAATGATCACATTGATCCGGGACCGGTGGTCGTACATGGTCACCTTCTCGAAATTGTTTCCGAGTTTACTTATCTTGGGCACTGGGACTGCAGAGTCTCTGCAGTTAGGTAATAAAAATTTTGAGAAGGAGGCCAAGAGAAGGATCCAGCTAGGTTGGGCCGCGTTTGGCAAACTACGTCGGGTCTTCTCGTCATCCATACATACCCCAATGCTTGAAAACGAAAGTTTCAATCAGTTCGTCCTACCCGTCATGACCTACGGAGCTGAGACGTGGACACTCACGGTAGGGCTGGTCCACCAGTTTAAAGTCGCCCAGCGAGCTATGGAGAGAGCTATGCTCGGATTTTCTCTGACGGATAGGATTCTTAACGAATACATCCGACAAAGAACTAAGGTTATCGACATAGCTCAAAGGATTAGCAAGCTGAAGAGGCAGTGGGCTGGCCATATCTCGAGAAGAACCGACAACCGCTGGGGTAAACGTGTTCTTGAGTGGAGCGGTCTCCACTCAAGAACACGTTTACCCCGACTCGGTAAACGTAGTGTAGGACGCCCTCCGACCAGGACCGACTGGCCTGACCGGCCGTGACTCCGACTGGGATGACGATTTGCGAAAGACTGCTGGCAGATGCTGGATGCGGCAAGCTGAAAACAGGGCGCTATGGCGCTCATTCATCATCATCATCATCATCAGCCTATACCAGTCCACTGCTGGACAAAGGCCTCCCCTAATGACCGCCATTAGGGGAGGCCTATGTCCAGCCAGTGGACAAATATAGGCTGATAATGATGATGATTGAACTTGTTTACGCCCGCACATTCTAAGAAATTTGTAGTACAATAGGGTTATTTAGACAGAACAAAGAGGCGTAACCGCCATTTTTTTTAAGTTTACTAGAAGAATTCATTTTTTATTACAGATTTAATTGAAGAACATAATAATATACTACTTATGAAATAATCATCACATTTAGTTAATAACTATTAAAGTTAGGCAGTTTTTTCTTCCTCCTGTAAAATTGCAAAAAAGTCGATACGCCCCTATGTTATGATGCCCTCGATATTACGTTTTCTGTCAGTGTGATCAATCGCTCCCAGAGTGTCTGGTCCCAAAGAAACTGCAGCTCTTCCCAATGTTTCTGGCTTAGACCCCCATCGAGGACTAGCTAAGAGTCGACCCATGTAGCTATAAACTGACAAACCAGCCCTTTCGACAACACACAAACACCTGGGAATTAAAAAAAAAAGGATATTACATTATGTATTAATTTATTATAGGTGAAAACACGGCTGTGTTATGCTGATTTAAAATTTTCATATCCTTATTACCCAGATTGTCATAGGATAAGCTAATAAGACGCTAATTTTATCAGGTGGGTTATATTATCACCTGCGTCAGCCGTCAAGCAATAGATCAGTATATAGGCTGTAGACGTGAGATGTAGATGAAAGCATTTTACCTTTCCGAGAGCAAAATCATGCTAATAGTACCCTCCTTTAAGTCAAACGTGACTGGTGTATTCCACGAGGTAAGCTTGTGAATAAAGCATTGTTTTACAGTTGCAATAACAAGGTGATTGAAACCAAGTGCAATTTGAATAACTCTGTCAGGATAATCAAGCTGATCGCTTTGGTCTGTCACTATGTCCTTGATAGAAATAACTTTGCGACCCGTCTGGGTGCATGCAAAGTATTTCCAGGTATACTCCCTGAAATTGAATTTCATATATTTTAAGAAGAAGATAGATTATAGATTTTAAGAAGATAGCATGATAATCTCAGACTTTTTGAATATTTCATGATTTATATTTTGTAGTTCTTGTATTATGGATGAAATTACCTGTCAATAATATGGGCAAATAAAACATGGCCGTTAGCGCAGGCAGCAGCAAGCTGAGTACCATCCGCAGACCATGCGATACTATAAATGCTGCCAGTTGTTGGACGATCCAAACAATGAGACCACTGAAACAAAGACAAACAGAAAGTGGTATCGCGGTAAGTATGCTTTTTTGGTATTTCGGTCTGGTGATCTTAATACTCACGCCGTTAGCATTACAGAGTCTGATCAGGCTAAAACTCCCAATGACGTACATGTCTCCAGCAGGCGACCAACTGACACTCGTTATTGGTTGGTCATGCTTGACGCTTACAGAAATCTGCTGTCCAAATGTATCCCAGATCTATAAACAGAAGTCATCCAATAAATAAATGTCTGCTGGAAGAAGAATGGGACAAAATAGAAAGTTCTTCACATTTAATTATGATACCTTTGAATACCCATCTTCTGATCCAGATATGATCAAGTTGTTGTTAGCATTCCAAGCTGTACATAAAATGAGTTCATCATGTGCCTTCCACTGAAAAGAGAGTTTTAGTAGAAAGTCAATCGTTTTGTTTTTGGCTTACGGGCCGAAACGTATTAATTTCTTCTAAATAGGTACCTTAGTAACTTTATTATTAGAGTTCAAATGTTTGATGACAAGGAAATTTCCCTTCGTATGCAATATCGCTGAACTATCTGGACTCCATACGGCGTTAAAACATGGCACGTCTGACTGCACAATCGTTGAACGAAGAAGACCATTGCGCGACCAAATTTTCACAAATCCATCTTCTCCAGCTTAAAAAAGGTAAATCAAGTGTCCGTCACACGTAGAAAGGTGGCAGATTTTGATAGAATGTTACCAACTGTGCAGATTAAAAACTTATTATTGCCTATCAGCACTCATCATTGAGTTGAGTGCTAATAAGTAATAGTTATTCAGTGCTGATGGGTACTAAGTAGACTTCCACTGCCGAACATGCCTCCCCAACATCATCAGAACATTCGCCTATACCTAGGTCACTGCTGGCTTAGGCCTGCCCTTATAGCGCCTTATTGGGTCTTATCCTAAGTGCCATAATAATAACCAAGCTTGTTTGGCGGATTGGTTATTGCAGCAGATGTTAAAAATACGTATAATGAAGCTGCTCTTCCTCTGGTTAAGTCCCTTAGTCAGCTCTTACTACATTTACTAGCTGAGTTAGATAGAGGGGTCATTTAGAGGAACTTATTTTTAAAAATGTGTTTATCCGTACCTGTAAGAAGGCCAGCACCATCAGGACTCCATTCAGCAGCGAGGCATGCTCCTTGATGAGCATTCACTGTTTTCTCAATCCGTCCATTATGGTTTACAATGTGAAATCTGGATGAACCAAAATCAAATATGTAGATATTTACCTGCTTAAATATCGTAAAACGTAGATACATTGTGTACATAGCCCTGCGTTCCGTATGTTATTTTATTAGGATTGAGATGTCATCGTCTGTTTCTATGCAATGTGGTACAGCACCTTGTATCATGTCGACTTGGATGGAATGGAACTACCTACGCTAATTTCATACAAAAATGAGACGTCTCGATAATATCGTCGAACATATCGTGGTGACATTTAGTAGGTATAAAATGTAAATGGAACATAATTTAAGTCAAACCTTACTTCCCATCTGCCGACGATATGAGAATAACATCGTGCTGATGCTTGTTTCCACCCACATTACTTTTAGGGAACAGGTGCATTCCAGTGGGATAAAAATCATCAGCAAACGTAGCAACGACAATGCATTCATTGTTTACTAGATTCCATTTCAAGAGTTTGTGGTCATCCCTGAAATTTATATAGTTTAGTTTTTTATAGTTGTTTGTTACATATTTGTATTATGTGAGTACCTAGTGAACCTACTTACTTCATTACGAGAAACTGATAACACCTAACTTAAGCTTAACATTGCTCAACGTTGTTATTGTGTATTTCTTTTTCAATAAATAATTTCATTTCATTTCATTGTTTAAAATACCTAAGTATATTATTTTATTTAATACCTCGTGTACACTTCTTTTATACGAATTTACTCAGTCATACTTTTTTACCCATTTTCTTCATTCATTTCATACTCATTCACTTCTTAATTCTTAATTCTTTATTGCACTAAAAAAAACATTATTTAAATCTTATAACAAGAAAGGTATCGCAAAGGCGAGCTTAACCCTAAAAAGAGTTCTCTTCCAGCAAACCTTAATGAGAGAGGGAGACATATGTGTACAAGTGGGCAAGAGTGCAAAAGATATAAAGATAGAAAGTACCTACACTAATTGCATAAACTAATACATAAAATAATATAAAAATATATGTAAAATACTATAAATCTGAATAAATACCTAATAAAAATAATAACGATTCTATATTTATAATAAATACATAAAATACTTATACCTACATCGAAGTCATGAAGATAGGTAATGCTCTTTGACTTTACGCTTGAAGATGAAGAGTGAGCGGCTAGCACGAATATGATGTGGGAGAGAGTTCCATAACCTGACCGAGTCGACAGTGAAGGAGCCACCATAGCGGCTGGAAGAGTGTCGAGGAAATTTCAGGAGCAGGGACAATGATGTTCTACAGGATTTATCGCGGGGGTAAAGAAATTCAAACCGCTCACGGAGGTAAGAAGGGGTAAGAGGATTGTTCAGAATGCTAAAAAGAAGCGAGAGGACGTGTAGATCACGCCGGCGACGGATTGGGAGCCATTTTAACTGAGTTCTGAACATTGAGACGTGATCATATTCACTTCACACTCATTCACTTTATTCATTCCACAGTCACACTCATTCACTTACTCCTAGCGCTCATTTAGTAGGTATGGAATGAGATACCCTGGGACATACTACCTATTTCACTAACGTTAAACTCTAGTAAATCTAGGGTTCAAGGATCTGGCCTGTTGACATGTGCCTAAATGCGCCGTGAAAAAAAAGATTCTAACTTCAACGCAAAAAAGACCATTTCAGCTTATACCTACTTCTAAGTCAGAGCACTAAATAGCTAGCACTAAAGCTAACAGCTGTCTGCGAATCTGCGATGAAATAGAGGGCGTAAATTTCTACACTATGCAATGTGAGCGAGACTACTGAGTTCAGACCATAAATTAAGAAGTATACTACGGTTCAGGCATTCAATACGCCTATGCTTCAGACCCCGTTAGTGCTCTTACACGCTATGAGTGTAAGGTGCCCATTCCACTCATCTAATATCTTTGTCCAAGTTCTTTGTCCAATATTTGATCATCGTTCTTGGATGAAGGCCTATTCCACTCATACAATATCTTTCTCCGAGATTACTAAGTAATTTGCGTACCTAGTTGATTGCTGTGTGAATTGTCCAGCATTATTTATTTATTTATTTCAAATTAAATTACCTAATACATCACATCACACTAATATTAAAGATGCGAAAGTTTGGATGTATAGAGGTATGATTGTTACTTTCTGTTCCGTGATTGTTTATATTGTTATGTACTTCTTTACGCCAAAACTTCTTAACAGGGCTAAAAATTTGCATAGGTGTAGCTCCATTATGCTGAAATAAACCATATAGGCTACAATTTAACCTATAAAATTTCATGGGAAATAATTAACCTGAATTCGATTAATCTTAAGAATCAAATCTGTCTATACATTGCATAATAAAGAAGAAGACCATAGTTAAATAATAAATATAATTAATTATGAATACTTAATAATAAATTAATGTAATTTTATTCTTAGGTTTCTTAGGGCTTTCTCTACGGTACCGATGTTTTGGATTTTATTATACTAGATTATGTTCGTTCGATTACAAGAAGAAATTGGGTGATTTCCAAATATCTGTAAAAATGTAGTTTTACTTAACATTAAATAATAATATAAAACAGGAACGTTTCCTTTCTAAAAAACTTCTATAACTTTTCTGTACCTAAATAATTTTATTCTGGTATTGCATTGACCCCCCATGTCTCATGGCCGTGGGACACCCTATATACATTCGTAGCTATATACGGAGGTAGCTACGTAAAATATCTACGTGAGGTAGTTGGGTACCTACCTACCTAGTTTACCCGTTCAACATTAAAATATTTATCAGAATAAAGAAAACAGACGATACTACTGACCCGCATGAAAATACATCTTCTGTGTTGTTCCAGCTCACACAAATAACAGCTCCAACGTGCTTTGGCTCCTTGAAAGACGAAATCTTCAGCTTCATTTTATCTTGGTGGATTTTTGCGCAGTGGTTTAATTCTCTTTGGATCTTTGTTTGAATGTTTTGATTTTGAGATTCGACTCGTTGTCATAGCAACCACCGAACCTAAACCACTCGGAGCAAGTTATTGTTCTGAGCTAAACCACCAATCAGATTATCCCACAGACGCGCGCGACTAATCTACAAAGCTCCAAAGATCCTAGGATCCTACCTCCTACGTTCCGTTTAAGAATCCTTGACAAACTTCGTACAATCAATTTAACTGGCATTGACAATTGACTGACATTGACATTTCACTTCATTCACTTGTACTCATCATGTTCCTTCACTTCCTTCCTCGATTTGTAGCAATTTGTAGGTGATTTCGTAAATAATAATTATCACTTTCACTCAAAAATAAGCTGAAAAAACCTTGCAGTGCGAGATGTCGGACGTTCCGGACCTTAGCAGTGACGAGGAGAATTTTGAGGAGGAAGAATGGCAAGAAATGGAGACTAGTAGCGAGCCCATAACGTGCTTGTTTTGCAGCTCGATTTTACCATCCGTTGATGAAGGAATAGCACACTGCGAGACAGAACACAACTTCTCCTTGAACAACCTGAAAGTAAAGTTTAATATGGACTGCTATTCATACATCAAAATGATCAATTTTATCAAGACACACAAATCAACGTCTGATGCCATTATGAACGCAAAACAACCTCAATGGGAAGAAGACAAGTACTTACAGCCTGTAGAAAACGACGAATGGTTGACATTTGACTTCGAGTCATTGATGGAAAAGCCTAGTTCCCCGAAAAATTATCATGCCAATGTTGAAAATGGATTGGTAACCTTATCTCAAGCACATTTCATTGAGCTACAAAGAACAATTCAAAGCTACGCAGAACAGTTAAAAGAAAGCCAAACTCATCTTCAAATGGCAAAGGATGACATCAAGCAAATGAAGGAATCAATAAAGACTTTAGTCGAAGGTGGAGCATCCACTGACCAGGTCTCGGAGAGTACAACAATTGTTAACTGTGTGTCACAAGTGCCCTTGGAATGTGATGAAGGTTACTTCAGCTCGTATGCTCACTTTGGAATACATTATGACATGCTATCAGACAAGGTACGCACACAATCTTACAAAGATGCAGTGTTGAATAACAAGGAAACTGTCAAAGACAAAGTTGTTCTGGATCTTGGTTGTGGCACTGGAATCCTCTCAATGTTCTGTGCCACAGCTGGTGCCAAAAAAGTGTATGCCTTAGACCAATCTGAGGTCATTTATCATGCTATGGACATCATACGAGAGAATAACTTACATAACATAATAAAAACAGTAAAAGGCAGGTTGGAGAATACAAAGCTTGAAGAAAAAGTTGACATAATTATCTCGGAATGGATGGGATACTTCCTATTGTTCGAAGGTATGTTGGACAGTGTTATATATGCTCGAGACAACTACCTAAATCCTGGTGGTCTTTTGCTACCAAACCGCTGCAACATAAGCCTGGTAGCAAATGGGGATACGGAGTCTCACAGCAAAATCATAGACTTCTGGTCAGATGTGTATGGGTACAAAATGAACTGCATGAAATCTGAAGTGACAAGGGAAGCCAGTGTTGATATTATTGCATCGAAACATATTTTATCAGAGCCTAGCGTGATTAAGGATATTGACATTAATACTTGTACGACTGACGTCATGGACTTCTCATCTGATTTTATGTTGCCAATTACTAAAGATGGAGCGATAACATCATTAGTGGGTTACTTTGACACTTTCTTTGATTTACCGCAAAAGGTCTCCTTCTCGACGGGCCCACAAGTGACTTCAACACACTGGAAACAAACTGTGTTCTACTTTAGAGATTGTAAAGAGGTGAAGAAGGGCGATGTTATTTCCGGTACTATAATATGCAACAGACAAAAAACTGATGTGAGATCACTGTCAGTGCAAATCAATATATTTGATAAAACATTTAAATACATTCTTAGCTAATGTAGCTTTCTAGGAGTACACTATCTGTTACTGATATTTCTTAAATAGTATTTTAAGCCTGTTCTAGTTTGCTAAGCAATTTTATAACCTGCTGTCAGCAGTTGTGTAAATAAAATTAAAGAAAACAATTTTCTACGAAAATGTTTATTTTTATTTTACATTATAATATACACAAATAAAGGTGATTTTATGTATTTACATAAGAAAGATATCTATTTGAGATTTCATAATTTTAAACATAGGTGAAGGATGTGTTACATTGGTACTACATAGATAGAAATATTTATAGAAATTATCTCAAAAATGTATGTAATAAATTTTTGTTACCTATTTGATTTTTAGGTTCATAATAACAAAGACCAAGATAGAGCCTGCATAGTTATGACAGAGGTTAGTAAATAGAACTCAAACAAATTCCTAAGGTTGTGCATAATCTGTATTGAATTTTACTACAGTTGTATTAAAACTTAAATATTTAGTTGTTCAGTTAAATAAATGCTTATGACTATAAATTTGCAATGTCACAATTTCAAAACTACCAGGGATATCTCCATTTAACATTTACATAAAGTATTTTATATTTTAAGCTTCTGTTTGGAAAGTTTAAATTATTACTTAGCCTAAGTACAGCTGTAAGCATTATTTTTCAAGACAATAATAAAATCATGTACATAAGGCTCATTATTACTAACTCTACTTTTTATAAAGCTGTTCTCCCAATTCAAATAATGGCACTAAACTAAACCTAAAATAATTAAGGACTTAATACCAATAATATTATTTCTTAATAAGTGCCTACATCTATTCATATAGGTAGGTACACTAAATGCACAAATATACAGATTGAATACATGTAGTAGGTATTAATTTAATTATAGATGATATATATATAAAAATTACGATTTTCTACGATAAGCGTCACCAGTTAGTCAATAAATTTATTCTTTATGCCCTTGAAAAGAAATAGGGACTTGAACTAGTGTTAAATCATGATTATGGTTAAGTTTTGATTTGATATTCAATGAGAGTGGTCCCACGTACCAATCTGAATATTCCTTGATATCTAGGCCACTGATAAACATTATAAACTGTTTGATTAAAAAGGTATATTTTCGAAGACGTCTGATGAAAATTTGGCATCTGTGAGTAAAACACTTGGCCTAAATCCTTTAGCATTCGTATCTATAAATTCTTTTCCTTCATAGCCTAGTTTGAAGGACGGTTAAATTTCTTAAAGTTCCTTCTCAAAGCCAAAATCTAGAATTCCTGTCAGGCATTTGATAATACCATCAGTCTACTATGTTCACATTTGTTTTATGACTTGCTTCAGCCAGCCACTCCATAGGAAATATAATTTTGGCTACTTTATAGTTAAAATATACTTATCATGTCGCTAATATTTACTAGTTAGATATTAATAAGATCAGATATCTACTGTTAAAACTACTGGGTACCTACACGTAGTTTCAATACTATGTTCCATAGAGGCTTTTAAGCAGGATAAAAGTGAGTTTTTTATATGATGGAATGGATTGAATACATTGAGCTATTACAAATTGAGAAAAATACGCAATTTAAACAAACCTTGGTGACTGTATTGATGCTTAAGACAACAATACATAAACTAGGTATATGTGAAGTCTCTAGTATAAATGTAATTAATTATAATAGGTTACCTTACTCTAGAAGTTGAGATGCGATATATTATTTAGAAAATAATTTTATATTTAAATAACATTTGGTCAAGAATATCAAGACTCCAATTTAATCGGAAACATTAAAATTAATAAGCGTACTTTTCATGGATTAACGCTAGTTAATAATTTATATACTACGTCACATAATTAGGTGTTAAGATAACTATGCGGATTAACTATAACATTTAGATAGATTTTGGTTGGTAACTAACCTAATGATCATTACATTGAAAAGGTGTGCATTTTTGTGTCATGCATGGCTTACACAAAATATTATTTGCTCCATAACCAGCATTCATTAAGGTATCTACAAGTTGATAAAATTAGTTTACTCTATATTATGTATTTGAATTGAGTTCAGTACGTTTTTACGTAACAGTCATGAGTAAAAAGCTTATCGCATTTGATATATCTTATTCAATCTAAAATAAAATAATTCTACGAAGATTGAGGGTGTTCCTCAAGGTGAACCTCTTAGTTCTTTTCTTAAAATTTTACACACTTCTAATAGATTAAGCATTACATCTAAATCGTTAGGCTAGGCTTAATAGTCTCAGCAGTTAATAAATATTAAATTATCTACTGGCGTCATTACACCTTCCGAATTAGCTCACTATGTTGTCTTCCACATAGAGAAACATTATATAATACATTCACATTGTGCTTTCGTTTCACGTTTTGTGCGCACACAACTTTAGCAACAATAAAGCGTCTATAACTTTCACACTTATATGCCTAACTTTTCTTCAGCAAGGAGTTAAACATGTTGCTGCAACTATTTCTAACGCTATTTACAAAGCTGGCTAAATATTATTCTTCCGCTTGGGGCGGTGGTGGGGGAGTGTCGTTGACTTCTTCCTCCTGCTTAGCTCTTGCCTCAGCATCTGAAAATAAGACAGATAATATCAGAAATATATCTTTGTAAAATTTAATTATATATTAAATTTATTTATTACTTAACAATAGAAGATATGAGTTATTGTATTGGTACCTTTTGCTGCCTGCTCCTTCCAAATCTTCTTATTGTCGCTGAGGCAAGCAACCCAAGGCTTCCTGATCTTGAACTTCGTAACTTCAATTGCTGCAAAATAAAGTTAAATCACATCACGGTTAAATACCTACATTATTCAACTGCCGTTTTCCACCAAAGCAAAGCAACAAACTAATCAAACAAAATCGTTTATTTGCAAGAATACATAATTTTCATACCTACAAACAATCTCAAATTAATGTCGTGATTATGGTCATGGTTTTACCATGGTTTTACCTACACATCTTCAACCCAAATAGGTTGTTTGTAGACGTAAAAAAACATTACCTACTTGAAGGCCGAGTTGCCTTTAGTAGTTTATTGGGTAAGTAAGTAAGTAGGTACCTACCTAAAGTTACTATCTAGGTATGTGTAGAATAGAGCGCTTACGTGTGTTATCCTCATTGATGGTCTCGCTGCCTCCAGTGCCAGCCCCTTTCGGCCCCGAATGCAGCGGGCCCAGGACGCACTCCAACATATCCGCACAAACCCCCATGCTGGGCTCCACGATGAACTCTATGAACCCGATCTGGGACTCCGCGACCAGTGTGTTGTTTCTGTCGCAGAGCGGGCTAAAGGGCAGACCGAGGTCGCGTTCTTTGTCGCCTTGGAGGAAGAACTCGTCAAGCAGGCTCATTGTCCAGCGGTGGTGAAGGTCCCATCTCTGAAAGTAATTAGCAAAAATAGGTAAACAACTTTGGTTTTTTTACTTTCTTATCTAGAAGAGAGATTATCATCGGGTTTGGAGTTCTCCAAACCAGAAACCTTCAAAATCTCTCTTCTAGATAAGAGCGATCCAATATTGGCCAATCCTTCCTGCTAGTAGGTACAAACTTACCTACTAGCTAGGAAGAGACAGTTCAGGACCAATACATCTGCCTGGATTAGTCTTGTGCCTATTTTCTAGACCGAGATCCATCCACTTTGATTGACTCAACCACAAGAGTACCTAGGTATTTATAGAGTAGTATGCGCCTAATTAGAAAAGTTACCTTAGCAGGATGCGAAATATCGCAGCAATGCAGCACCATAGAAGCCGCCTTGCTCTTATCCACGGTTGGCTCAGCGAGTGTCAGCAGCGATCGCATGTTCTTCAGCTGCTGGAAGTGGAACGACATGTCAGTGGCCAGCACCATGTCGATGACCAGCGTCCGGAACTCACGGAACTCGTCCCGCGACAGGTTCTGCAGGATGTTGCAGTCTTCGTCTTTGATTACCCTGGAATCAAGCACAAAAGTTGTAGGTAAGCACCCTTTATGTATATAGGTAGATTCCTAATTTATTAGGTTAAAAATTGCTTAAAAATGTCACGTGGTTAATAAAAGACTCCTACCATAACCCGCCATTATAACATAAGGGCTACAGTTGATACTTGAGCTAAGGTCAGGATTACCCCATTAGTTTTGTACCTACTTACCTACGTGATCCTACATGATCACTGTGATTTGGATATTGGTATTATGGACATTCAGGTATCTCAGAACTAATTAGACCTATCTATAATTATTATTTAGGTAGGTTAGGTATTAGTAGGTACAACATATTAATTAAAGTGCGGTAGTTATGTAGGTAACCTATATATCTATCGAACTCTAATTAACATGTTGAATGATTTGGAATCCAGGTAGGTAGTAGCGTAGGTTCCAAAAACCTGTTTGTTTTAATCACACTAAGTATTCCCTAATTATAAATGTTTTTTTTTGTTTTTAGGGTTCCGTAGGTACCCAAAGGGTAAAACAGGACCCTATTACTAAGACTCCGCTGTCCGTCTGTCTATATGTCTGTCCATCTGTCACCAGGCTGTTTCTTATGAACCGTGATAGTTAGGCAGTTGAAATTTTCACAGATGATGCATTTCAACAAATACCTACTAAAAACAGAATAAAACAAAAAAAATGGGAGCCCCCATACAACAAACGTGATTTTTTTGTCATCGATATTAACGTCTTCATAACATTAAAATACATTAAAACACAAAAGATACATTTAAAAAAATATTATTTTGTAAAAAGTAGTCCACCATTTCCGGTCTCCCCCCTACTAAGTCCTTTCTCATGAATATGAAATACTTATACTAGAAAATATCTTCGCGAAAGCTCATTGAATATTTTATCAAGACTGTCGCCATCAATCACATGTGATAACATTTTTGCCTTGCGTTAACATACTTTAAGACCTTCTGAATTCTGTTTGAGTAGGTAATATAGCATCTGAAGCGCGAAATCTTATTTTCTGTCTCCTGTACTGTTGTCTAATTGCTGGGCCTAAAAGTATTTTCGTTCTTCCTCCTAGGTTTTCTGCAATTACTTGATCTTATTTGTCTTTCCATCTTTTTCTGAGTCTTCTCTACCACCCCTCACACACTTTACCCACCATATAATCATCTATCTAGTAAACTAAAACATCTTTATGTTTACATAATGATGTGGGTAGGTATGTAGTAAAGATGTTGCATCTTTTCTACATACCTACACTGTATCACACTACCTATTGAAATACGTAGGTATGTAGGTAACCTTAGCAGGTAGTTATCTCCTCCTCCTAGCATCGTATTTCCTCATGTCTGAGGGTCGTGAATCCCCTGTGACATCATCTTATCATGGACAATATTGCGCCACCTGAATCTGTCCTTGGCGTCGTGAAGAGCGTCGTGGAAATTCGTGTCCAAGGTCGTGCGGACCTGGTCTGACCATCTAAGTGGGCTGCGGTCTCTAGGCCGTTTACCGTCAACCTTTCCAGTGACCAAGATTGTCACCGGTTTTCCTGGCTATGTGGCCAAAGAACGTTAAGGCTTTGCTCAGGCACATGGAGGACAGTCTCGTCCTTATCTTCAGTTCCCGCAAGATGGAAACGTTGGTGGTAGTTATCTATTCGTACATTATTATGTCATTTGAAGTGAAATAGGCTTTAAATCTATGTAGAATTGCAGGACCTACAAACTCCCACGGGAAATTATTCCAAAAACATCATAACGAACCACCTCACTTTCTTTTGTGTGAAAAAATCCCGAATCCCTTCAACATTTTCACCTATTGTTGCTGATTAAGGTACAGACAGCATCCAAAGTATTTTATTTTATTTTCTTAGGGATAACAAACAGTAACACTTAAATATTAACAGTATAAACTTAGATAAACTTATTTCTAGAAGTGAACCAGCCCCGTTATTCGCAAGTTACTGTAGAAAGGGGTGGTGCTAGTGACATTTGACAAAAAGTTGTTGTTGCAGATATGTAATTTGCACTATGAAACATTAAGAGTCTGCGATAGTAGGCCCTGTAATGATTTCGAGAATGTAAAATTTCCCAAAGAAGACAACAGAGGGCTCTTTATTTACACGTAGACCTACACAAATTGACTATACCTAGAAGGGGCTAACATCTACCATATCAAAGAACCATATCAAAGTAAATTTCCTGCCGGTTTCATTTCAATCCTATTCCGATCGCTCGCAGACTAAGTACGATGGCGGCGCTATGATTCTGAGCCTCGTATGATGGCCATGATGTAGACGACAGAGGGCTCTTTATTTACATCAACATTCGTTTGCAAATATTAATTAGGTAATGCCTACATATACAGGATGTCTCATAATGAGTGGATAATCTTGAAGGCACTTGTGCAGAGGGGCAAGGCCAATCAGACACAAAAAAAGGAAGCTTTTGGTACTTATTAAAATTTTGAAACTTTGGTAAATTCCCGTACTACCTTTGTTCACATTTTTGGCCATGGTGCCTACAATTTGAAACAAATTTCAAAGGTTTTAGTTTTGAAATGTATAAAAAAAGTAGGTTTATGAAATATTTTGACTAAGTATGACCAGTAATTTGCAAGACAATGTTTAAACTTGAAATATCGTTTTTTACATTTTATCATGCAAAGTTTGAGCAACACTCATCATGGGACACCCTGTATACATACATATATGTATGTAATACATACATACATTCTAATTAGGAACATACATACTATGTATGTTCCGAAATAGAAGATCTTTTCTTTGTCATCAGATTTTCTACAAACTTACTCTTTATTAACCCTTAATTACTCGCGTGGGGTATATTTAACCCCAGTAAGGTTTTGAAGTGTTATAACTCCGCTCCATACTGTGTGGTTGTGTCTAGAGACCGCGTCTGGGGTATATATTGCCCCACGCGAGTGTTAGTGGGTACTTTTTTTGACTATTAGGTATTAACAAATTTATGTTTTTTTTTAATAAATATTGGAGCAAAATTGACAACAAACTGACCAGAATAAAGTTTCTCAAACACCTTGCAGTTAATTTGACAAAGGCTCACTAACAAAGTCGATCTATAATACCGCAACTACCCCGGGCCATACAAAAACGTATGAAGAAAAATGCTGAACTTCAAGATGCTGGTTCCACGTCCAGAGGCGGTCCATCGACAAATTATAAAAGATGCCATCTTTGCCCACGGTCGAAGGACAAAAAAATATGATTTGTGTGTGCCAAATGCCAACAGCACGTTTGTCATGACCATTCCATCATGACATGTGATGAATGTACCGTATAAATAGTTCCTACATTATATTGATTGATCTCTTATTTACTATAACTAAAATGCTGATTATTAATACTGTTATCCTTAGTACAAATTTGATTATTTCTAAATTTTATATTAAATATAATACTAAAATCGTCAATAGCGTTTTTATTTCACCTTTAGAGTTGGGGTTAAATATACCCCACGCGACCTTTAGTGTGACTTTTTTGACGCGATTAAGGGTTAAGAAAGAAAATTACAATCAAATACTAGTTTTAAATAATAGAGTTAAATTAAAACTAGTATTAACAATTGAAACAATTGAGCTAACTACAAACTGTTACAAACTACATATAGGTATCATTTTGATTTGATTATCAGAATAAAAAATTGCGCTGAAAGTGTGAACAAGTGTGAAGAACTCAATGTTCCAGTCGACTTTGATACACTGAGCTACCATTAATGGATTACTTTTTTTCACTCTGATCGTGCGGTTGGATTAGTTTCCACTACTTCAATCTATTCTATTCTGATCCATAGCTCAGGTAGTTTCCACTGCATGTTTCTTTTTATGTTACATTTTGGTATTTCAAACTGCTTCTAATAAATAGTCAGCGACGAGCAGATACAGAATACAGATACAGACAGATTGAACCACGCGCCTCAAGAGTGAATAGGTTGAAATTCAACTAAATTAGATAAGTTTACATCAGTTGGCCAGGCGTCTGACGTGACGCGCTGAGCTCAAAAATGTTTTTTTTTTCATTTATAAATGTTTTCGAACGAGCGTGGGTGAAGGAGAGGATGTCGTGTATACGCAAAAAAAAAAAACAATACACGCAGCTCCGTGCAAATAGCAACGCACATGCCATCTGTATTATTCCCTTATCTACGAGTATGTAAATAGTCAAATCGTAAGTTTAGAAAAAAAAAATTACTACACCTAATCGGAAAATACCTATATTAGTTCTTACTTGAAACAAGATCCGTCAAGTGCGAGTGTAACTCGCGCGCCGAGGCTTTCAAACATTTGCCAATTATTTGGACACTCAATTTTCCGTCTTTTTTCGAATGGCAATATTTTGAAAAGTATGTAACCTACAGCAATTTCGAAAACTGTTTTAAAATTTACAAAACAATGCCTTTCATTTGATAAACCAATAGGTAGGTAGCCCCTTTTTCGATAAAAAATATCCCCCTTTTCAAGCAATTTCAATGTGTTTTTTTTTTCATAAATGTTAATTTTTACAGACTTCTCTATATTTTTCCTGTAAAATATAGATTGATATCTACAAACGCCTAATACAGTGTACTTGTACGTGGATCGGTCTGCAATCTTCGGAGATAGGGGGGCGGGGAGGTAATTTTTTTGACTTCTTTTGAAATATTTCAAAAAGTATGAAACTTACAGAAATTTCAAAAAGTGTTTTGAAATGGTCAAAACGATACCTTTCATTTGATATCCCTCTTGCCTCCCTAGGTCTCTTTTCAAATTTCAACATCATGAAAATATTCATTTTCATTTTTCATTTATTTATAAAAAAAATCTTGAAATCATTAATGGCGCACGAATGTATCATTATTTCAAATTTCAAGTTAGTAGCTGCAGTAGTTACTGAGATATTCAAGAAAGAGCGGGGACGGACAGAGCGAGACCATAAGGGTTTCAAAACCGATCTTTGAAACCCTAAAAAGGGAAGAAAGTACGTAAATCCAAGCGAACAAATATGCGGGCAAAAATATATGGGATTGTTTATTTTTTTGAATTCAAAATTCAAGGCTAGAAACAGGCAAAATAAAAAGTTTTTATCTCGAAGCCCACCAAAATGTTACTGGCCACTTGCATTTTTTGAGAAAACTTGGCGGTAACTATGTGTTTTTGAGTTTCAATAATTGTAATAGTTTTATTTTAAATTACGAAGTTTCAAAACATTTCAGGTTATTTCAAAGATTTTTTTTGTAAAAAGACTGGTTATTAGATGAGTAGATTAATTATTTATTGACAAGCAGTTAGGTCACGAGGAAACACCCATGTTTTTACAATAAATAAATAAATTTTATTTATTTATTACATATAATATCCATTCTACTCAATTGATAGGTCTGCCAATAAATAAAATCTTTGCAAATTCCATAAACGAAAACTGCAACTCAATATGGACTCTATTTCAATGATAAACGAACCATTGAACCTGCAAAACTAAATTTGTCGAATATCGTAATTCGTATGATTTTGTCAGCTGTCATCGTGAAAAAAGTAACGTGACCTCACGTCCATCCGAGGAGGCGTCCAGCCTCCGAATGACGTTGGTGGAAACGATTTTGGGTATTTGTCAAAGTAATATTCGATCTATAAGGTTCAAAATGGTTTTAGCAAAATACACACATGTTTTAAATTTGCGTTCGCACGAAGTAAATATGTGTTTTTACCTTATTACAAGATTATTAGACAACCAATCGAAAAATAAAAAAGCGTAACTAAAGAAGAACTTCTACCTTTTTTCTACAAAACAAAAACCCAACAAGAAAAGTGTGCTGTTCCTGAGATAAATAGCAAAACGTGTGTAAAACATCTGTTTTTCAAAAAAATAAACTATCGAGAAAACTTTCACCAATCGTGTTTTTAAAAATACGTACTCCAATATAAAAGTTCGAAGTAACATTTCCCTAAATATGAAGGTGGTAGCTTTCACAGATTCTGAGATAAATAACGATTTTGAAACACAAAACTGCATATCATGTTATTATATAGTCAATGTTTTTATTTTAAAGTTTAAAACGGGTTAATAAATTTTTGTTTTGATTGCTCTAATGGTGTGGTTTTTAAGAAATAAACCAGGGACAAAATCTCTATATCTCGTTTTTCCTAGAAAACCATCTTGTGAGATGTTAAAATTTCTTAAAAATCTTCAGCTATTTTTATGCCGACTCTACCTACAAACAAACCTATCGGCTCATTGTTCACCCTTCGAATTGGACTTGTTATTTTTGGCAATGAAATTGACACAATGTTGTTCGTTAAGTCTGATGGTTGAAATAATTTACAGTGTCGTTTCCTTCTGGATTTATGGTTACGATTTCGTTCCTTTACTCTCAAATTCATGCCTCGAAAATGCTTTGTAAATACAGTAAGGTAGAAGAAGTAAGGTAGAATTTCATTCTGTTAAAATAGGAATGTGAATTTAAATACATATAGGATCAAATTATACCTATGTACCTAGATATATTAGTACTTATTTGTACCACACAAACACAGAAAACAGTAGGTACATTTTTTTAATAGTACAAAGGCGGCCTTATCGCTATGAGCGATTTCTTCTAGGCAACCTTGGTAGGTTAGGTTTGAAACTCGTTTCTTTTTTCGGACTTTCTTTATTGTATTGTATTGTATTCATTTATTTCAGATAATTAAACAATCCATATTACACATACACAAAATTACATTAACTTCGAAATTCCACTGTCAGTCTTTATGATTTTACTTGCTAGCGTACGATTGGGATTTGGGTAGAGGTTAAGAAACTAAATGATCTTTAGGTTGTTCTTCCTTGATTCTCAGCATTTCCTTGTATAGTATTTTGTGTTTGTGTGGTACTATAAAGAGTTATCTATCTATCATTCATCACGTAGTTTCATGAAAGAATAAGAATAAAAAAACATGTTTCTCTTTGAAATTTGGAACCACGTCCATGAATTTGGATTGATTTAAATTTGGGACCATGATTTTAAATGGTTTCAGAACCAGTAAAAGAAACATAATGACGTTTTTAATCGAAGAAACGAAAATACAAGAGTAGTTTCCATTTAAAACAAAAAGCTTTTATTTCAAATAACTGTGATCCATATTTTTTATAGCAGAAAGATATCTTTAAATGTTAGTTTCCTTAAATTTCAATATAACTGTTGTACCTACTGCAGTTATATTACATTCAATGAAATACGCTTATGCAGCCCAGCAAGCTTAGCGTATAACAAATTGTATCTTAAATTTGTTATACGCTAAGTTTGCTGGGTCAGCAACTTCGTTTCGCCTTAGAATCAGGAATGACGAAATTACATACCAAAAATATACGAGAACTTCATATTTTTATTTTTATCCCTAGTGAATTTTTCATACTTTTAACTACACTGGCCTGCAAAACTAACCCCCGAATACTCAAACGCAACTCAGATTTAAGCACGTCTCAAGTCGTGATATTTTGGCAGTTTTCAATGAAAATGTGTCATAAATTCGTCACTTAAGACGTGCGTTTGAGTATTCGGGGGTATGTATCATACTTTTTTCTTTAAACTTTAGAAGTTAGATATTTAAAATAAAAAAACGTTTTGTAGTAAACTTTACTTGCTTTCTTTGAAACTATAGGAAACTATATATTATTATAATTTTTTACTTAAAATTGATGAAACATTAATGAGAATATTCCCCAAAATCGGCAACGAAACCTCTTTTTAGTATGTCAAACCGGCTCGAAGATGTGATTAGAGCCCGAGGAGGCAACACCAGTTATTTAAAATTATGTAACTGTAAAACATACTTATAAAATGTTAATTGAGTTTTTGGACACTAGATACGATAAAATGGCATTTTTTTGTTTTATCTGTTTTTTAGCTAAAAATTTTATTAATTGTAAGTAAAAGAAAGCTGATAATTAGCTATTAAACGTTTTTAATTTAAATCTCTTGCGTATTTAATTAAGAAAAAAAGTGTGAGACTTAAGTTTTGCAGGCCAGTGTAGCTCCGCTATTTGAGACGGAGAAAAATCTAAGAAACCATAGATCATAAAAACCACTCCCACCGTTCTTGAGTAATAAATATTTTAACTAAAAAAAACTGAGCATCTGTTCGAAGCGACGACGCGTGACCCGAGTGCTAGTGGTTATCTGGCACAGCGCATCAGCATTGATTGCTATACAGCGGGGCAATGCAGCCAGTGTCTTGGGCACGCTTCCGACTGGCATTGATATGGATCAGTTGAGCTACCTGTAGATTGTCTGCAACAGTTTGCAGATAGCTCAATTGTTTCTATTGTAAATACTATTTTTAATTTAAAATTATTATTTGATTGTAAATTTTCTTAACAACTAACACTTTTTTATATTTATATATACACGTAATACTCATGCCGATATGAAAACTAGCGTGTAAATTAAAACAACAAACAAATTGACGTTACAAAGAAAAAACAAAGTTTTACATTCCCTTGTAAATAAAGTTCAATATTATTCGCATTTTTCAAATAAACGCGCTGTACCCCGCTGACGAGACGGTGTATTTGATTAAAATGCAAATCTGAGGAGCCTGGCCATGCAGACACGGTCCGTGCAGACCTGTTTTAAATATTACACGAACAGGGTGCTTTAAAAGACACGTTTAAACATTGAATTGTGTATGACCTACCATCCCCAATCACATCACATCACACGAATACTATAAATGCGAAAGTTTGAATTGTTAATCTTACCTATACCTATATATATATATTTTATCCCATAAAACACAACACAACACGGACAAATGTACAAATGTGTGTACGATCTGCAGACATTTGTTTAGGGTGTTCTGGTCGTTTTCTATGTATAATAAAAATATCTATCTATGTAATGTATTGTATTATGTATATCAGTTATCTAGTACCTATACCACAAGCTCTGCTTAGCTTTGGGCTAGATAATGCTGTGTGAATCCAGCATATTTATTTATTTAAGACACTTATATATTTGTTTCTAACATAGCAGCATATTGTATATTACCAGCTGGTAGGTACAGCTATTGAGCCCGTAAAATAAATAATATCTAACAGCCTGTATTTAGGAGAATACAATTTAACGCGCAGAGCAGTTGGTTTTATTCAAAGCAGTGTGTTGTTATTCAAAAACTTAATTTTGCTGCGAAACACTACAGTTGGTTAAATGCATCCTATTTTGTACACTAATGAAATAGTGTGCTTATTCAGTGTTGAATAAAATGAGTTGTTTTATACGGAAAAACAGAGAAATTTATGCATGAAAATTAAACTGACTAACTAATGTAAAGGATAATCGAAAATGTTATAACAGGTGAAATAAAAAAAAACGTTTCTGTTTGGTGTAAGCACGACTATGAAGTTTCCTAATTGTTGACGGGTGAGTGATCAAGACTGAACATATACATTATAATTTTTTCACAATGAGACTGAATGACAGAATTAAGAATTTCATAGACAGTTTCTATAGTATTGAGAGACAGAGATGCGAATATGTTGACTCGAACAATATGGGGACTTATGGAAGTTTTAACTTTTATAGAGCCATACAGCATGTAACCACAGACATAATACTAGCTGCGCCCTAAAGCAGGCTAAAGATTATTTTCACGACTACTTAGAAAAGAAGAAATAATGTTGAGTTCGCTTTCTCTCCAACCTAAAATTAATAAGCCTTTTTCATCTCTTTTTACGGGTGCAATGCTAACTCATATAAAGACAAAATGGAACTGCGCAGCTTTACATAATGCCAAGCTATGATTTCGTCTGTAGATTTCGCTACTAAAGTCAGCTTTTGTCAGCCCACGAAATAATTGCGTGTTGTTGCTTGTTGTTTCTTTATGTGCCTTGTAATACCTTAATTATTGTTTGTGGTTACTGTGTGGATATTTGGCGATAATTCGACATTAATTTTATACAGTGACTGATTGTTTTATATCCAGGTTCTCGTAATACCTGTAATTAGGTGGCTTTTAAAAAGTCCTGTAGGTACTTATAAATTATCAGTTTTTTAAACAATGTTGCTTTGTTTTGACTTTTCATATACTTGTACGATTTTAAAGAGCCTCATCTAGGTCCAGTCTGGATGCAGCAGTTTTAGCAGCGCGTGTGTTTACTTATTTATTTATTTCTATGAAATTTTAAACTTTATTAACATTTTTCTGGTTTCCACAGGATGAAAATCTAACAAAATGCCGGTTAGTTAACATGACACTAAAATTTCGAAAAAGCTAAAACTTAAATAAAAACTGAAAAAAAAATAGTAATATTGTTTAAAATAAATCATATTATATAGATAAAATAGAACTGTTTTTATCGATTTGTATATGAGAAATTGTATGCTAGCTATTGTAATAGAGTATAATGCCACAGGTGCCGTATATATTGCCACATTTACAATGCCCTAACCCCCTTTGGCCCTGAGTTCGGCCCCAAAAGATTGTCTATGTGGACGTCAGATTTGTATGTAAGTTGGGTAATTGGCACGCATCATTCTAGTAATGTTTAGTCAGCTTCTCTTTATAAGTGTGTGCGTGTTATGTAACATAGATTATTCTAGATGATTTTAACGTAAAAATGTATTCATACTAGTAAAAAAAAAATGATTACCAGTAACTCAATCTCTTACTTTTAATCACGGAAAAATGCGTGTAATGCCACGGGCAGAAGCAATCGTCATAACAACAAAAATAATACTGTTTCATTCAATTGAATATGCGTTCAAACGATGACTTTATATTTGGAAACAGGACCAAATATAAAGTCATCGTTTGAACGCATGAGTAAGGTCTGTAAAATAAAATAAAACATTGAGCATAACAAAGCATAACAAAATAAATTACAACATCTTCAAAATCAAAATCGATTGACATAATAATATACAATCGATCCGGCAAAGTATTAAATGACTATTTGTTTGCCAGTCGAGTCGAACTACTAAACAGCAAATATGAGAGTGGAATAACCATAAACGAATAAAAATGCTTCCTACGGAGTCTACACGAGGTCTACGAATCTCGTAGACGATCTACACAAATTCTACAAGATTCGTAGAGCCTCTACGCGGCCTACGCGTTGTGCGTCCAAAAATCGAGTCAAAATCGTCCATAACTTCAACGAATAGAGAAAACTAGAAGTAGGTAAGGTAGAGTACCACGCAGATAAGAAATAATAATTTATCAGTAACTCGGATTTAAAATTTGAAGAGATGACACTCTCCATCCTAAAATGTAGGGTGAATGATGGAGGCACAGGACAAAACCAGTAACGATTTATTGTGTGGTCATGATCCAGTTTGGGGTCAATACATCAGAGACCTGATTTGAATTTTGTATAAGTATCGATAACATCTTTGTTTTTCAAGGAAGCCATTAAAATAATGTAAGAGGAGTGCAGCAATGGTTTTTTACCAGTCAATTACGGGCGGGGCTGCGCATTCCGCAGACGCGTGAAATATTAAATTGGCGGGCTCCTAGCTTGCCAGACTGAGGGAAAGTTTTCGTTTCTTTCCATAAATTAAGCGCGCTGTAAGGCGCTAAAGGTACCCTACTGGTTAATGGAAGGAATTTCTTTTCATAGTATGAGCGCGATCTGTAATAGTTTCATAAAAACTCGATTATAGTTTTAAATGGTTTCACTGATTTTGAAATTTAGCAGTACGCCTTTGAAAAGACAGCAGTCGTAAACGATTTTTTTTCCATTTTGGTATTTTGCAAACATCCACCTAGGAATCAGGAAAGTAATGAATAAATAATTAATGCTGGAAAACTTACACAGTATCATCTAGCTCCAAGCTATCCAGAGCTTGTATAATATGGGTGTTAAATAACTGATACTCCATAGATCGACAATAAGGCCATAAAGCAACTCACCGAAATGCCGCACTAATATGATGGTTCTCCAGCACCGCTCGATCGTTGTACAGCAGAGCAGTATCAGAGCCGGACATTACGTGAAAGTTGTTTGTAGTTCCCGTGTGTTCGTAGTCGTGGACCACCGCGGCTACGAGCGTGGCGAATATCTCCAGGTCGGAGAGCCAGTTCTGGAAATAGATATTACTCATACAATTACATTAAATTCAATTCATTTGTTGATTCAGATAACACGATCCGTAGAGAAGAGTAAATAGCAAAGGAAATATATACAGAATTAATTTAACAATAAATGTACATACACACACCGAATAAAGCGAAGTAATAGCGAAGAGCCTCGATTAACATCTCAAGAGACTCTCGCTAAGAAGTTGAATTTTGGTTAACGAAACAAAAACTAAATGTATTAGATTTATGTTACCTAATTAAAACAAGTCAAGGCTAAATGTACAACGTAAAAGAAAAATCTGTAAAAATTGTGGACAGTACCGTATTCTTAGGAAAAACCTCAGATATTATTATCGTGATAAATTCAAAGAAATAAACATTATGACAGACCCCAGTCAATATATTTCTGAAAACTTGTAATGTTGTACACTCATAAACTTCCCTAAAACTTGCGTGTAAGGCAAATCAGCCTTGACCTCTTGCGATTCTATTTATCTTTGTTTTGGGCCCAGGACGTGGTTGTTTTAGCCCATATATATTTGGATTTGTCGTACATGTAGCCGGCCCAGTTTATTTAAGAGCTATCAAAACATAGGAGACGTTTGGAGTTGAGAGTATCCTGAGAACTCAACGTGACCTTACTGCTCCTGCCGTGCTATTCAATGGATTGTCATCCGGGGAGACTGAGTAAAAGCGATTTTGTTCTCAATCACAAAAATAAATACATACATAGAATATTCGATGAATTGACGACAAAGCTGTCAACGTCAAAATATTTCAAATTTCTAACTAAATTGTAATGTTTCATTTTTAATTTACTGAACTTGAAACTTGAACTTGGCTTTGTTTTGCTCGACTACGTTTCATTACTGCAATTGTATATGTTTTTACCTTTGAATCAGAATTGCT
Organism: Eupithecia vulgata; assembly: GCA_946478455.1. Lineage (NCBI taxonomy): Eukaryota > Metazoa > Arthropoda > Insecta > Lepidoptera > Geometridae > Eupithecia > Eupithecia vulgata. Next base: position 3,544,920 of record OX297862.1, on the reverse strand, counting down.
GAAATAGAGCAAACAAACGCAAAGTAATCTAACAATTGACTTTTATTAATTATAAATCTTAACGTTGACGTTAAAAATTCCGTCGTTGATCGGCTCTATCCCGCCAGAAAGTTGTATGAATTTTTTAGTATCATATTGGTAACCGAAATCGTTTATGATCATTCTCCCCGGATAGGCCATTCGATGGGAATGGGACATTTTATCGTAATCGCACTGCTACTCTGACACAGCATGTAATGGACAGACTGAGCCACGTCAGCCGCGTACAGGCTGTTGTAAGGGTTGTGGAACTTACATTAGCCTTCCTGTATCCGACATGGATCAGTCTATCGTTCTAAGCACTCACTATGGAGCTGATGTTACAGAGCAACTGGAACTCATCGTGCAAACAGTCTAACAAAGACCTTCAGTCTAAGCACCGGCTATGAAAGTTCTCTCATAGCCCATGAACCTGGTCTGACAGATGCATTAGTACTCACCATGAGCCCGGTCTGACAGAGCATGTAGTGGACAGTCTGCGCCACGTCAGCAGCATGCAGGTTGTTGTGGTACGGGTTGTGGAACTTGCAGTAGCCTTCCTCTATCCGACTGAGGAAGTTCTCCAGTATCGTTGATGGGACCTGAGAAAAATTAATTATTTTATTACTCTACCTACTTTTTAGGTTCTGTTCGCGGTTTCCACCACGTAGAATTTGAATAAAATATATCTAGCCCTTGTGTCATATAGAAGTAACCTAGCTTTTTATAAATCACAGCTGGACTGCATTCCATCTGTTAACCGGACGTGCTGATAAATTCTCACGTATCACTGTATACTTTTTTTTAAACTGGCCCCATCCCTTTTTTTTGTTATATGGCCTAGAACTATACACGCTAACATATGCTAGTTGGGGGACAATCGCTCCTGATTATAAAAATGTATCTATAGTGGCACCGATCTCTTCTCTGACAAAGAGGTTATGACTTTTTATGAGGCCGCTTACATGGCCTTCATCATTCGGCCGCTTAAGCCTTGACCGTGAAGAACTATGACTGTCAGATTGCACGTCAATTTTACCAAAAGTAGTCGACAGAGGGCACTTATTTTTTACGTAGACTTATGCAAAGTTTATCATTTGAAGAAGATTTAAACTTCTTTTGTTTTGGTTGCTGGCACAATCACATGGTACTAATTTTATTACTAACTAACATTTGCCTGCGGCTTTGCTATTTTGTAGGTAGGTACATAAATAAATCTGTATCTTGGCCACGCATAACGGCGAAAGTACATACTGAATGAACTCAAATAAAACTTGCAGGGGCGCACCGTGAGTTTGTGGGGCCCTGGTTTATATTACTTAAGGGCCTAGCAGGTCACAGCCAAAGGCTTTGCGGAGATCATTCTTCGGTTTGTAGTGACCAGTTGGGTTATAATTTAAGATTATTCGTGGGGTTTGAAGAAGTCGATAGTCAAGAATAAGACAACTAGCCAGGAGTGTTAACGGCGGAGCGAACAGCGATTTTTTTTTGGGTTTAAATACGCACCGACAAATATGGAAGAACGGTGTCTAGGGACTTATAAAGGGTGTCCCGAAACTCAAAGGCAAGCCGAAAACGGAAGACAGTTGTATTAATTACGACTCAGAAGAAATAAAAATTCAAGGTCCATCTCGTCCAATAGTTAAAGCTTTTTACTGAAAATCAGAAAATCGCTCCCCGGCGGCGCCAAACTTTTCAAACTGAAAAAAAAAAGTCCAACGCGATAGGCAGACATATCGCAGTTATCCTTGATTTCAAAAAAGTATATTTACTAGGTAATACGTTTTACCTTCACAAATTATCATCATCATCATCAGTCTATACCAGTCCACTGTTGCATAGATCTCCCCTAATGAGCGCCATAGCTCCCTGTCTTCAGTTTGCCGCATCCAGCATCTGCTAGCAGTCTTTCGCAAATCGTCATCCCACCTGGTAGGAGGGCGTCCTTTACTACGTTTTCCGAGTCGCGGTCTCCACTCAAGAACACGTTTACCCCAGCAGTTGTCGGTTCTTCTTGAAATATGGCCAGCCCACTGCCACTTCAGCTTAAATTAAATAGCTTTAGCTTAAATTATCATAATTTTTAAAACGTGATAATGTATTTTATTTTGAGTTTCGAGAGTCAAAATAATGCCAAATTCTAGAAAAAGGTGTATTTTTAAACACTTAGTTTAACTGTAACGAACGTAAATGATCAGAATAAAAAAATACGATAAGTAAGGAAAAAGCCAGTAGGAGCCGAGTAATGGAATATAATTTATCTATATATTATATAATATAATCTATATAAATATTTATTCAGAAAGAAAATTACAATCAAATAACAAATTTAAATTAAAACTAGTATTTACAATAGAAACAATTAAGCTATCTGCAAATTGTTGCAAACAATCTACAGGTAGCTCAACTGATCCATATCAATACCAGTTGGAAGCGTGCCTAAGCCACTGGCTGCATTGCCCCGCTGTATAGCAATGCTGATCTATATAAATAAAATAGAACAGAAAACTGGGTGAAATATCAAGAGATCTCTGAAACTGCAAGAGATATGAAGCTGAATTTTACACGGAGTTTCCTTTTAGTACGTAGGCTAAGAACAGATTTTTGGAAATTTACTTGAAGGAATATTTTCTAAAAAAGTTTTAAAATCGTAAAGGATTGGTTGTAAAACTTTGGCGTTGATAGTTTACATGGAAACCAACACATAAGGTATTATTAAAGTCCACGCGAACGAAATTGCTGGCTGGTCAGTGGTCAGCTAGTAATATATAAAGCGGAAAAATTTGTTTGTTTGTTTGATTGAACAGGATAGGCTCCAAAATTACTGGGCCGATTTAAAAAAATCTTTCACTATTAAAATGCTACATTATCCCAGACGAACATAGGCAAAAGAATATACCCGTGCGAAACCGGGGCGGACGCCTAGTATGAAAATTAACTGATTTGTAAAAATAAAAAACCCACATAAGTTCTTTACGAATTACAGAGCCAGACTAATATGTTATTTGAGTAATCGTTTAGATTTTCTATTTCTTGCTTAAATTTTGAACAATTCAATAACTCCCGCCGAAAATTATAGACCAGCGCTCAAAGATCTACTTATGAGCTTCTACCTATTTTATTACTACGGCAATTTACAAAAAAATCATTGGCTAGTTTGTGGTACCTAACGTAAGCTTCCACACAGGCTGGCTAAGTCGTTACACACAGGCTGGCTAAGTCGGACAGACTCACGCACGTGCTGGGACCCGCGTTGTATAACCACCCACCGGAGCTGGTAGTCACAGCACCTAGCCTCGCTTTATTTAAGCGCAGACTTAAATCGTGGCTCGTTCAGAAGGCGTTCTACCATGTTGACGAATTTGTGCGGAAAATTGAGTAATATAATTTATTGTGTACTTATTAAATTTTATTTACTTCATACATATTAATTAAAATTGTAATTTTATTATTTATTTTATTATACTCGGTTATAATAAGTAATAACTTGTGACATGTAAAATTTCTTACCAATAAATTGTTTAATCTGTTTAATCTGTTTAATCTTCGTCTGTAATAGATTGATTTTTTATTGTTCAGGCAGAGATGCGAAGTTGTCTTGCTGGATACAAGTGCCTAAGTGCCAATTGTCTAATTGTCTATAGGTACTATACAAAATAAAAGTATTACAGATGTATTTAAAGAACCTTATGGTAGGCATCACCAACAGACCAACGGTTTTTTTTTTTTGAAAATTCCTATATAATATTAATAAAAAAAAATTATAATAAGTGGTGGCGCAAGGGTAATGCCTTAATCAAATGATAAAAATAAAGTATTTACATTCAAGTATTATCTTATTTTGACTTGGATGGATGACCGCATACTGTATACGGCTTTTTACAATTTAGATTAAAAAAATTTAATCCTTTTGCGAAATAGTTATGTAACCCTCGTATTTATAGTAAAAAAAATATGGATTTTTATCAGCGCGTCCTACCTGTCATGACCTATACGGAGCTGATCGAGACTTAGACACTCACTACAGGGCTGGTCCACGAGCTATGAAAAGAGCTATGCTCGGAGTTCCTCTGAAGGATAGGATTTGTAACGAATACTTACATCCGACAGAGATCCAAAGTTATTGACATAGCTCTAAGAATTAGCAAGCTGAAGTGGCAGTGAGCCGGCCATATCTCGTGAAGAACTAACAACCGCTAGGATAAACGTGTTCTTGGATGGAGATCATGTCTCGGTAAACGTAGTGTAGGACGTCTTCCGATCAGGTGGTATGACGACCCATGAGACTGCAGGCGGATGCTGGATGCGTCATGCTGAAGACATAGCGCTAATGGTGCTCATTACTGGCCTATGACTAGTAGTGGTCTAACATAGGCTGATGATGATGTATTGTAATAACTAACTCAGTCACCTAGTAAGTACCCAACATCTTGAGTAATACAGATATTATAATACTAGTCTACATCTGGACCGTGTTTAATTATTCAGTAATATTTATTTATGTTCATTTAACTACTACCATTCCATTCTACCAAATTGATAACTCTGTCAATGAATAAAAATACTGCAAAATCCTTGTAACGTAGGTGCAATCCATTATATATTCTATTACAATGACAAATGAACTATTGAACCCGCAAAACAAAAGTTGTCGAAAATCGTAATTCGTAAAGCGTGTCCAGCTGTCATCGCGAAAAAAGTAACATGACCTCACGTCCGTCCATGGAGGCGGCTAGCCCCCGACTGACGTTAGTGGAAACGATTTTCAGTTATATATAAAGGGATATTTGATCAATAGGGTTGAATTTATCGTGGCAAAATATTACCTAGGTTCCAATTACTTCGCAAAACGCCTTACAAAATTGAGTTTTTTGGGATTTATTATTATTGTATTGAATTCTACAAAAATTACGAATGTTTATTAGAAAGATATGATGTAGAAGTAGCGGTACCTGTATTTTCTTTTTCATCTGGAGTTATATATTTTATGTAAAGGCTCAAACGCCCTGCTATTTTTAAGCGTTTTTCTCCAGTGATTTATTATAAAACTACACAAAATAATGAAAAAAAGAGGTAGTAAAGATAGTTATTAGTTATTTGTTTATATAATGTGGTATTTTTCATCACTTAAATCGTATGCACTTTAGAGCAAAACAAAAAAAGGTAAAAGCTGTTCGTCCAAGTAAGGCATCACTGAGGCCTCTTAATTCATTGTTACGTCAAAAAGAAATAATGAACCTACCCAGTTCAGGTGGTTTTGTATTTTTTCGATTTTGTATCTTGTTCTTATCAAGAGATTTTCTTTTGTTGAAAATAATAATTAGAGGATCTAGTGTTCTATTCAAATTTCAGTCAAAAGATCTTCTTGTGCTTGTACTTACTAAAGTCGGTACAAGAGCCAGTAAATATTCCAATGATTTTCGAAGTGCTTATTGAAATTGCGGTAGATATCGTTGAGAAAAGTGGACTTAAGAATGAGTCATAAATTAGAATACTGAACGATCGTCATGCTGGATGCGGCAATGAAGACGGAGCGCTATGCTGCTCATTAGGGGATTAGGGGAGGCCTATGTCCAGCTGTGGATTAATATAGGCTGATGATAAACGTCATGTCTGAGATTTTACTCATAAATGGGCAGGCCTTAGCATAGAGATTGAAAGACAAATAAATAATCGTTAAAGGTGAGGACCTGGAGGAGTGGTGACCGCGATGCAATCTGGAGCGGAGTGTAGGAAGACCTCCCACTCAATGAACCCACAACGTTTTAGCGATTGCAGGGTGTTGATGGATGGAGGCAGTTCAGGACTGCTATTCGTGGCGTCGTTTGGGGGAAGTCTGTGTTCAGCAGTGAACGTATGCAAGCTGATGATGGTTAACGACATATACAATAGGGAAAAGAAAGAAGTATGTAGGCAGAACAAGTCAATTAACCAGAGTTCTGACTGCAACAGTACGCTAAATAATTAGTCTCTGGAGTACAAATACTATAGACCAAATCAAACAGATATGAAGTCCTCTTTAATAAAATTAACCATTTTGAAATTACGTTACCCATGTCAAACCAATATTAATATGACGGACGCATAGAGTATCTAAACGAGGACCTTCTTTGGCAACTCAGGTTCAATTTTGCCACATTTGCCTTTGAATATGAGAACTTTAGGATTGCTTTAAAACTACTTAAGTTTCATGGTGCACTCACGAACTAAAGGAAATTGCAGTTATTCAGAGAAACTTGACGCAAGTTTGAGCAAACTAAAAGTTTTGATGTACCTACTTAAAGTTGAACTAAAGGTGGTTGAGTTTATTTGGTTCTAAGAACTGAAAAGTTTTAAGTTCACGCTGATACCATAATCAGATCACTGTTGAGAATTATTTTGTGATTTATACCAGATTTGGCCTAAATGGCAGCTATTTGAAATTTTGCTTTTAGGTTGCGGCCTTTTTTTTTAAATACCTACTTATATCTGTTGACCAGTTACTTACATACTTGGCGAGAAAACGTACTAAACTTAGTACGGTTACAAAGGTTACAAATTGTATAAATCGTTTTTTTATCTACCTATTATAAATTTGACTTTTCAAGATTATCAAGGGCTATGAAATTTTGAATGCATAGTTTCATCCCCACTAATTTCTTTCCAGCAAAATTATTCACAACAGGAGGTAATACGAAACTTTGTACCGTTATCAACGGAGGTCTATTAAAAGTTCCCGACAACTTTGTCGACGTTAAAATTTGAAGGCAACCTCGTCTCGACTTTAATCTTGTTAAGGACGGAGATTTTGTTGGATCATAGGTCATTATCACAGTTAAGGTGGGACCTGAAGTTTTTGTCGTTGTTATTTCATATCGTAGTCCTTCGATAGAGCCAGACCCTTATTTGTTTTATGCATCCCTATGATTTTCATAGTTGATTCGATGTTGTTGTCTAGTTATTTTTCCACATTCTTTTTCAGACTTACTTATTTTATAAAATCATATCTAAAATCTATCTACCAACCAAATCAAGGTTGTTATGAAAAATAACAACCTTAGGAAGTTTCTTTCTGGAAACTCGCTCCAAACAATCATAAAGACATCAATTTAGAACAAAATTGTATTTCAAAGCAATTCCTATCAACTCCAATCTTCGACTTATTTTCTTCGCAAAGTCTAGCTTTCTTCATTGTTCTTTACGGTTAAATGAAAAACTAGAATTGTAAGAAATAAATACTTATTTCTAGAAAATGGGATCAAGAAAAGAAACTTTTATCTAGGAGCAAGAAACCAGTAAATTAAATTAATACAGCAATGTTCAGCCGACTTCCCGAGATTCCAAGTTTGCAATTTTTAACCGTTACTGTAAATACTGAAGGGTTCTCTGTCTGTTTTTGCAACTAATTGGTTAAACAGTTGCGCCATTTTGTCTTTTCGTTTTTCACGGTTTTCGAATTATTTGGAAGCATGTAGATCACAATAAAAATATGTTATACCTTACAAACGTATAATATAAAATACCAGTAAAATGATTCTGTATTCTTAAATCTGTTTTCTTAAATCATAATATTACTGGGGTTCGAGATTCTGCTTCGTAGCCGGGAAACAGTAACGATGCTTTGATAAAACTCAGATAAGGTTGTATTTTACCTTTTTTATGTGTAAATTTTTGAATTTATGGTAAAAAAGACTTTTGACTTTGACAGCTCAGTTACACAATATCATAATATTGCCTGCTTTGCGATTCTATTGAGGATGTTTATTTTACAATAGTATTTACAACGAGTAGTTACACGAAGCGATTAAGACATACGTTTTGAGATAAGTGCCTGCATTATTCTATTGTAAAGGGTATAAAATGGGTTCCAGATATTCCTTACATGATGAATTCAAAGAAATAAATATAATGACTGTGCCATGTCAATAAATTTATGAAAACATGCTGTACACTAATAAAAATATCAATCGGTTCCCCAAAAACTCGCTGTGGACACAATTAGGTTACACAAAATTAATGTATCTTTTAAAGGGCAAATATGTATGTGTTTCTACAACAAAACTCCAAGTGAGTTGCAAAAATTATCAATAAATAAATTCAAACAAATTGTCATACATATTCTTTGTAAAAAGGCTTACTATAAAATATCAGATTATCTAGAGGATATAAAAGGTTAGCACAAGTTTTGCTCCAACTCTAAATTTAACATTCTAACAAGGTAAAGGTTTCTTTTTCGCTTCTTTACTTTACCTTAAAATTATTGTAGTGGAGTATATAAATGATCACTTTATGTCCTAATTTTACTTATGTAATCTGAGTTTTGTGACATTTCCAAGAGTCCTGTAAGGTGTAAAGGAAATAAAGCACTATAAGTTTTTTGAGTTTTGTAGTAGATACCTACTAAAAACCTTATTGTTTGATTGTATGATAATGAAAGTGTTCGGTCTTTTCACAAAATTCTAGTTGATATTACCAATACTTAACTCGTGTTTTTGTAGGTTATTCTAATTAATATACGGCTTCAGTGTTAAGCAAGTGTGACAGATTCCTTTCATATTATACGTGTAAAGATTTATCTTTAAGTTTGTATTTGCTGCGTTATGTAGGTAAACGAATCTATCTCATTTTATAAGTGCAAAGCCAGACGTCATAAAGCTCAAGACAAGAAGTTGAAGCTGATAAACTTGGAGTCGAGATTTCGCGCTAACATTTATAAAAGATAAAAAACAGAAGAAATAAAGTCTTATAAAAAATTAGAGCTTAAGCAGATACACAAAAAATATAACTACCAAGGAAAGTGACAAAACGCTAGTTGTAGCTGCAAATTAGCGACTCGCTACGACGTAGCAACGATCTATGAAATAGCTACGACGACGTAGCAACCAGCTATGAAATATAGGTACGACGTTAGCATTGATTTATGAAAAACGCCTTTTGAATTTGACTTTGTTAGCTATTTCGTAGCTAATGCTACGTCGTACGTAGCAATTGTTTACGACATAGCTACGATTTTTGTAATATTGCAATAATATTTTCTCTTTGTTATTTACCGACCAGTACATTCATTAAGTGAGTACCCATTTCCATTCCTACTTTCCTTATTTCTCATGATAAACGTTTATTTATCGCGAAGATAAAGGTTTTCCTTATGTGCATGGATTGTCATAATGTCCTCTCGGCTTAGATGAATAGGCACGATGGTTTGCTGAAATTAATTGAGCGCAGAGAAAATAATAATTTCGCCTCAATGGTCAAAGAATGTCGTCTCGTCCTAATAATACTTGCTCGAATACTTTTTCTTGTAAATCCAAGAAATATTGGCGAATTTTTCTACTTGTAGAATTTAATTTCGATTTTGGGCACAATAATGTTGCTGCTGTTTTAGGAATGACGAAGGTCTAATTGATTTTGTAATTGATACTTCATTTATTCAGACGTGACATCCATTTTACAGTATTTAATGGTCCACTGCTGGACGCAGACCTCCCCTACGATAATTACCTGTTTATCATGGGGGGTAATAGTCCCTTAGTGGCCTCTTACGACACCAAGAGTTGGGGTGGTGAAAATTCTAAGCCACGGCAAATGTTATTAACATATATTATTTAAATTGAGAACGAAATAAGCAAAATTACAAATCAAATGATAATAATTATGATAACAGTGAATTCAATAACGTTGGCATGAAGATGTTACCTTCGCCTGTAACTGCAAGTACTAAGTAGTTCATGCTAAATGTACCTATAACTCATCATCATCATCCCCAATGTGCGCCATACCGCCCTGTTTTTAGCTTGCCTTAAATAATTGACTAGTTTCTGCCCGTGGCTTCGCACGCGTTGTTGAAGGTTATTTTAATCCCATGAGAACTGATTTATGGTGGAAAAATAATCAGCCCTAGCCGTTCAGTAGTTTCGGCGTGAAGGGGTAACAAACATCCAAACATCTAAATTTTCGCAAGTGTGATGTGATTATGGAGCCGTGTGGTGCCGGCTTAGAACTTGAACCACCCCATCTCTTCCCGTGGGTGTCGTAAGAGGTGAGCTAAGGCATACACTGGCCCGTCGGGCGTCGTACGAAGCAGACGTGTTGCACAGTTTTTGCGTAAAATTTTAAATCTTACTCAAACTAAAATTATTCCTATCTAAATATAATAGAGTTTAAATTCAGTTGAACCATAGTGTGTCAGTTAACACTTTATATTACTAGTTCCATCCAACGCTCGAAAACAAGTTCACCAAATACAAAGATAATGAGTTTACTGCGCTCACCGACTGGAAGTGACCCAAACCTAGCGGCTGCTGGGCGAAGCGGTTCTCAACCAAATTTATGTACCGAAGATTTTCTTATTGAAAATAAAATTGGAAAGAAAGTAAATTTACGAAATAAAAAAAAGGAAACTGATGACTTTACTCAAGTGAAGAAAGAGCTCAGTGAAATCCGCAACCAATTCTCTCAAATGGTGGTCATGATGAATTCAATGAGACAAGACCAAAAAGACTTCTTGGAAAAAGTATCTGGTGACGTTGAGACCATAAAGGAGCAGATTGCCGACATAAGAGACGTGACAAACAAACTCACTGAAGAGCAAATTACCATAAAATCTGACATAGTCCTCTTAAAAACTTCAAACGCAGAATCAGTAGAGAAAATAGAGAAGCTTAGTATGGAAGTCACCACTCTTAAAACTAGCTACCCGGCAACATCAACCACTGAAAACACACTGGAAACTATGGTACAAGAAATTAAAGAGCGAGAAGAGAGAAGCAAACACATCATTATTGTGGGAATCCCAGAACCAACCGGTGACACCAAAGATGAAAGGAAATTATCAGACACGGAAGAAGTCCTAAAGATAACGAAAATTGTGGCTGTTGATTGCGGTAAGCCTGTACAGACTTTTAGACTTGGTAAATACAACCCAATAAAGAACCGCCCTATCAAGGTCTGCTACAAATCACATGAATCTGCATTAGCTATATTACGTAATAGGAATAACCTGAAATCAGACACCATAAAGATTTTCTCAGACCAAACGCCACAACAACAAGCGTATCTGAGAAACTTAAAAGAGGAGTTAAAGCAGCAAAACAAAGATGATAATGGTCTTACTATAAGGTACGTAAAAGGCGTCCCTAAGATAACGACAAGAATTCCAAAAAACTAGAAGCAGCTGATGTTACGCTAAACGAAGACAATTCCTACCAAATAGTTACCAACTACAAAAACATTACAACCAGTAAAAAATCCCTAAAATTCCTATACGCCAACATACGCAGTGTTGTCAAACCTGGAAATTTGGATGAACTAAAATGTATTATTAAGGCATTCGATAAAACTTTGCATATTATTGTTTTAACGGAAACCTGGATAAAATCAGATGAAGAAGCCAAAGGTTTACAAATCCCTGGATATTTCCATTACTACAACTACAGAATCAACGCAAGAGGCGGTGGGGTGTCTATATTCGCTCATAATAACCTCAAGCATAACCTCATTGAAGAGCTATGTTTGAACGACAATCACTTTCTATGGATACACATAGAAAACTACTCATTGGATATTGGGGTTGTATACAGAAAGCCTGACTCTTCGAACCTGAAAGAATTTTTTGATGCATATTCAAAGCAACTAAATAAGAGGAAAAGAGGAGTCATATTTGGAGATTTTAATATTAATCTACTCACTGACGAACGCTCTACAACTACATATAAAGAACTATTGCAAGAGTTAGATTTTACTATTATTAACAAGATTGAAGAAAACTACTGCACTCGAGAGACAACCACAAGCAAGTCTATAATAGATCATGTAAGTCATAACTTAAAAGATATCAAACATCACCTAGCAATCATAGAATCACCAATGTCAGATCACAAACAAATATATTTTGAAATAAAGAAAAATCAACCCGAACCAATAAAAAAAGTTACCTATAATGCAATAAACTATGATATACTATACAAAGTTTTAAAAGAAAATATGGCGAACACAATAAATGAAGATCACACATACAGCATATTGGAAGAAAAATTATTAGATAGTATTAAAAAAAGTAAAGAAACGAAAACAAAAATCATAAATAAACCCACACAAGACTGGATAAATAAAACTATCATACAGGACATTAATACCAGAAACCTACTTTGGATGGAACACAAACGTTACCCACAGGACAAAACAAAAGAAGAAATATTTAAAAAGAAAAGAAACGAAATCACAGAAAATATACAAACAGCAAAAAAGAAATACTACCAGAAATCCTTTGATGAATGTAAGAAGAAACCAATTAAAATGTGGAATTTAATAAACAACCTATCAAACAATAAAATAAAGGAAGCTTCAGCCCCGAAAATACTTCAAACCCCAACTGGATGCACTAATGACATTGGTGTAATGTGTGAAACATTTAATAACTATTTCTCTAGTGTTGGATTGACCTTGGCTAGTCAAATACCTAAAATAGTTTATAATTTTGAAACCGAAATTGATGCCCGAGAAAGCATAACTGGAACATCTTCAAATGCTAACATCTTAAGCCAAATATCTCCTACAAGTAACGATGAAATAGGAAAAATAATAGACAACTTAAATAACAATACAAGCTGTGGTGTAGACTTTATAAATACAAAAACAATTAAATGCGTTAAAAACATTATACTTAATGAACTAACTCTATGTATCAATGTTTGTCTTAAGAAAGGGATATTTCCCGATAGCCTCAAAGTTGCAAAGGTGACTCCAATTTTCAAAACTGGAATAAAAACCGAACTTGAAAATTATCGACCAATTTCGGTCCTACCAATTTTGTCCAAGATTTTCGAAAGGGTAATCTACAACCGTCTTGAAATATTCCTGAGCTCGATAAATTTTCTATATGAAAAACAGTATGGTTTTAGACCGAAATCTAACACGTTGTCTGCTACAATAGACTTAGTTACGGAAATAAAACAAAACATAGACCAAAGAAATATAGCACTGGGAGTATTTATCGACCTTAAGAAGGCATTTGACACAGTTAGCCATAACTTACTATTAAAAAAACTGAAAGAAATTGGTATCACTGGGGCTGCACACGATATATTCAAATCTTATCTTTCAAATCACCACCAATTAGTTAGAATAGGACAGTATCAGAGTCAAACAAGTAATGTGACATACGGCGTGCCCCAAGGTTCAATCTTAGGTCCCTTACTATTTCTAGTTTATGTTAATAGCATGCATGAAATAGGGTTAAAGGGTGATGCGACTCTATACGCTGATGACACCAGTTTGTTTTATTTTGGAAAGTCAATAGACACTGTCGTAGCAGACGCACAACATGATTTAGACCTGTTACAAAAGTGGTTTCAATGTAATTTACTCACTTTAAACATATCTAAAACAAATTTCATAATATTCACATCGAAAAATAAAAAAATAACACAGTTTTCGCCGCTAACAATAAGTAACATAACAATAAACAGAGTTTATCATGAAAAGTACTTAGGACTTATTTTGGACAGTAATATGACATGGAAACCGCACTTACAGAAACTAAAATCAAAATTGTCATCTCTCAATGGATCTCTGAGAAATTACGTCCGATGTCTACCGCACGCTGTTCGATACACTATCTACAACTCACTGATTAAACCGCATATTGACTACCTAATAGAAGTATGGGGCACAGCCGCTAAATCTAATCTAGACACAGTACAAATAGCTCAAAATAAATTAATAAAGAGGCTTTTTAATTATGACTATTTAACTTCGACCAACAAAATTTATAGAGAAACCAAACTTATGAATATTACTCAAACCTATACATACTATAATTGCATATTAATTCGTAAAATACTTTCAAAAGATATACATACACAAATAACTTTTAATAAAAAACAACAATTTCAAAGGATTAGACTTCGTAGTGCGAATGATATAAAACTACAATCTCATCGAACTAATTATGGCAAGAGAAACATTAAATACGAAGGTGCACAAATGTATAATAAACTACCGAAAGATATCAAAGAACTAAAATCAATGTCAATGTTTAAAAAAATACTTAAATATCATGTCATGTCAAAATAACTAGGTCGTGTGACACTGTTATCAATTTTAAGATGTTTGCATGCCACTTCCAGTTGTGCTCGATCCTTGTCATGGCCGAGCATCCATTGTTCTTGTTACGCGAAGAGACTATTCATTTTAATCTCTTATTGGCACTACCCACTTTAGACTAACTTTTTGTTAATTTAAGTACGATTAAAGCCCTACATTGTTAAAAATTTTGTGTTCTCATGTAAGTGAATTTATTCTTATTGAGAAATAAAACATTCTTAAACCTGATACAAAGGGGGGGGGGGGGGGGCACCGGGGGGGATTAGCGCGTAATCCCCAGCATGGGGATTACGCGCTAATACCCACGCTGGACTTGACCGCAATGAGATAAAAAAATTAGAGGGAGGCCTGTATCCAGCAGGTGAACATTATAGGTTGCTGTTGAGGTTGCGGTTAACGTTGAAGATGTGATTATGTCGTATTGTGGTTTATACGTTTTTGGCAAAATAAATAGATATATTAGTATTACCGTTGACTTACCTTAAACTTGTGTATCATGCCGTATCTGTTGAGAAGCTCGTAGCCCAGGTACTTGACGGGGGCGCCGCTGCTGGCCTCGTGCAGGGCAAACACGTCGAACGACCACTCGTCCAGCGTCTGAAATAGAGAACAATGATAAGAAATAGACACGGTGGTGGGAAATCTACAGGTTATGTTCCCATTCGGTGTAATGTTTCTGTAGTGTGAAATGTGCTAAGGGTCAGTTCACACCGAGAGACGCGACACGACACTGCGCGCGCTTTTATTCAAAATATAACATTATTTACTAGGTACGCAAAAAGATACATTTTATATACGGCGTGAATGTATATGAATTGACGTGAATTGGGTTACACTAAATCCCTTTTTCTCCGTTATTTTCATCGAAAAAGCTTGAAATAAATACATATATAGTCTCTGAGATACAAGGCAGATAAAAAATGATAAAAATACTATTAAGATATCAGAAATAATTGTGCAAAGTACCATCTGTTTTATTAGTTAATTCCATTTTTCTCCTAAACTATCAATCACGTTTTTATTGTCATCACTGTATTTAATAATAAAATACCGTGGGAGCCTTTGGCTTATTTTTGCAAATAAATGTCCTAATTAATAGTTAATCAGCAAAAACTTGATTTACGCTAACGCCGCTCTGCTCTGTTCCGCTCTTATAGATACGTAATCTTATGCCTATGCGTGTGAGTTCATTGAACTGTAGGTATATAAAACTATAAATTTCAATTTAATTTTAAATACCTAACACTAGATCGATGATAAATTTTTTAAATACCTTAAAAAAGATCTATTTAATTTTTTCTTCAAATTTATCTTCAAAAAAAAAACTTGACTGGCAAATGTCATAGATTTATTCTGTATTCCTGCTTGACTTAAGCCAAGAAAAGTATGAAAGGGAAGATTCATCACGTAGGTACTTACTACAATTCAAGTGGTTTCGATACCTATGCCGGCGACATACATCGAAACTAATTGACTATTGTTTTTAATAATTGCTTTTTTTTATATTATGTCAGGTACGCATAGAAAATAATTTTATAGTTTTATATTAGTCAAACTACGGTGTATAAACTGACAGCCTGTATAGTGTACACTAGCGACCACTGAGACACTAACGGGCTACAGCCAATGCCGCAGACCTTCCACCATCCGTAGGGGTGCTCGGATACCAATATTGCAGCCACATCTGTCCATCCCGTATAACCCTTGCAAGTCTCTACGTAACGACCAAAAAACTAACACTACATGAATCATCCTTCGTGGATGTAAAGGCCATTGATGAGGATGATGAGTGTACACTAGCACGAAAGGAAGTTGGCAGTCTTGCCGCTCCCAGAGTCTCGGAAAGACCGTTAAACCATTGGTTCTGCGCCTGACCCTTCCCCGGTTGTATCGGACTGCCGTTTCATCGGATTATGAAGTGACCAGTGTTTGCGCACATACTTCTGCACTATAACATGTCCCGCGCACAATGTCCACATCGCTAGTCTCCATAGAGACTGGCCGACGTGGCCGAGATTTGGTTAGGAGAACATCACTAGCTCGAAAGTAAATTACAAGAGGGAAACACCTATTTAACTTTAATTTTCTACCTAAATAGAAGTTTTTTTCCTTAGTATTGAAAAAAAAACTTCTATTTAGGTAGAAAATTAAAGTTAAAAGTTAAGTTAGTTAAATATAAGAGCATTTCTCTGTGAATCATAAATACGATTTAGAGGCTTATAAGCTGTTGTTACGTCACATTTAATCGAAACATAGGAAGATATGCGAATCGAATATTTATCACATTTACAAAAGCCTACAAAGTCATCGATCTTTTTAGCTTTTAGAAGATTATCATAGAAATCAGAGAGAAATCTCACATAATAATAACACACGTTCCCGAGTGAGTACCTAACTCTTTGAAGATGTTTTCTCTCCACACAGGATATTGGATTGCTTACCTTCCTGTTTGTGTGTTGTAGGCAGGTGTTTGCTCGTTTCTTATTTACTTACTTGAGAGTTACTTTTGTAACGTCATATAGAGGTAGATGCGAACGTCGGGCTTATTGCAGACATGCACTATAATATGACCATCGTTTTGCATTCTCTATTCAGCAAAATTGTGGGCAAACATAGATATAAATATAGATGGATAGGCGTATTCGACTATCCGAAAGCGTTCGTTCCCTACATTTTGTAAATAAATCGCCTCCGGATAGAATACATCCATCCGTCAGACAAAACTCGGACGTGTGCGGCCAGCCCAAGGGGACACCGCCGCGCCATGCACCGTCGTCAGCTGACACCCTGATTACGTCATCCTCGTAATCACAAGTTACCGTGTTAATCATTCCGTTTTTAATATTGTATTAGCAAGTGGCTTTAAAATAGACTGCTGAGCTGTCGTGGGATTTCAGGAAATTTATGCTATATGGACCATAGCATAAGTTATTAAGATCTGTAACTTTTCTACAGTCTGAAATAAATGATTATTATTAATATAATCCGATTCGCACGCGCTTTTCAAGTATCTATGTCCGTCCCCAGGATACCCCCCTATTACTTCCCCGCCAAATTTCATTAAGATCAGCCGTTTAGGCGTGGAAAAGGTAAAAGATAGACAGAGTTACTTTCGAATTTTTATATTAATATGGATACATACAGGTTCTACAACAGGATGAAAAAGTTGTTGCTTATTAAACTTTTCTCCTTATAAATCTGTCTCCAAGTTTTCTTTTCCGGACCCCGGCATCGACTCCGCAACGATATCGAATATCGACGTCGTATTTTCAACAAAGAATCAAAGCAACGAATGGATATTCGAAAGAAAGCATTGGTTGGATGATAAAAGTGACCTTTACTATACTTGAGATAACATTTGAATTTAGAATTGCAGGCCAAACAAAGCGATTGTGGTCTAGGGTTGAATAACATTTTTTTTTCACTTCTCTTGCTCAAAAAGTGTGTCAATATAGCGTAGCTTAGGTGTCCATTCCAGTCATCGAATTTCATTGTCCAATGTAGGTTCATTTGATCAAAAAACTTGGATGACTTCATCCAATAGCAACTAGCAACACCGATATTTGATCAAAGATTGTGATACTAGTTTCTTCCCGCGGCTTCGCACGCGTAGTTTCTATGAAAACTTACATATTATACAGGTTAATTCTTTCCCATGGAAACTCAAATGTTATGGGTTAAATTGGTTAGGCAGCCTATGGTTTAATGCAGGTCAATAGTTGTGCCTATGGAAAATTTCAGCTCATTCTGGTGAGAAGTTTTGGAGTGAAGAAGTAACAATCATACTTCTATCCATCCAAACTTTCGCATTTTTAATATTAGTTGATGTGATTTTATTTGAAATCAACTAGGTATGCGAATTATTTTGGAATCTTGGACAAAGATGTTGGATGAGTGTAATCACATAAGCATCCATCCATTCAAGACATTTGATCAAATATTGGTATGAGGCCCTTAGAGGGCGCAAAAAATTTCATCGCGTTAAAAATCATTTGTAATTTTTCTTTTAAATTTTTGCTTGAAATCATCAGCCAGTACAAAACATTCGTCCTCTTGCATGAAGACTCGCCTTTTTGGTGTTCCATTTACAAAGAACATACATATCATTTGAATTTATTTTTAAAAATGGAATTGAGTGCTCCTTTTTGGTCATTGTTGGATGTTTTGTATGGTGATTCTTCCTCCATGGTAGAATGCGTAGGTAGGTAGTAACTTTGCGTTGCGCTTCCCGAAGACACAAAAAAGTTGGCATCAATCAGCGCGAAATCTTTGGAGTAGGTATTTGGAAAGACTAACGAAAAATTCGTGAATATTTTGCGAAGGTAGGTAAGTTTTGATTGTTCTATTTTTTCACTATTATGGTTGTATTGTTTTTAACTCGGGCTAAAACCACCCATTATGACTCGAATCGGTCTTTTCATCCTCCCTTTCTATGCTCGGGACTATAAACAACCTCATCTATAATCGGGTGGTTTAGTCCCTAGCAAAAAATATACTATTATTCCCGACAGATCGGTATTTATCCCGCAATACTAAAAAACTGTGTAAAATCAAGGAATGCAAGGTCGATTTTCAATTATTAAAAAATAAAATTAGAGTCCTTTGTGTGCCCTAAATATCAATTGAATTATAATGCGAGATATATGCGTGCGAAAACGCATGCAAGTATACAATAACTTAGAAATAATGTAATCCGTATAGGTAGTATGTACCTATAGGATACTATTAAAATCGATGTCCAAAGTAACCTTGATCACTCAATCAACAGTCCGAAATTGCTTGGCCAGTCAATATTTAAGTTTGTATAATTAACATGACAGAGGATGGCTTCTCAAGGGGATAGCAAACAGATCAGTTTAATGTGCCTTTCGTCCGTGGGTCGTCCAAAACTTTATAGGAAAATATTTTATGCATGCCAAGGTTACATATTCCCTAAAGATTTTTCATCATGTTGGAGTTTCTCAAAACTCATTCTAACTAATGTTACTTTAGGTAATATTCATAACCGACTTCGAAAACAGGAGTTGTTTTTCGGCTGTTTGTATGTTTTTTAGGGTTCCGTTCGGATCACTTTGTTGTCCGTATGTCAACCCCCTTTTTTCAGAAACGAGTTGAAATTCACATCATATACTTGTGCGTAACTTAGGTATTGGAAATAAATTGCACTTTTAATAAAAGCATAGGTTATAAAATTGTCTAGATTTGAACAAACAACGAACTCTATTAAAATCGATTTCTTCGCCGAAAATCAACTCAAAAAGGCCTGCGTTCAGCTTAATTTCTACTCTACCACAAACCTCCATTTTCCTTAACCCTTTTCATCCTTCCCCAATAACTGTTGAGTCGTACATTTTAAAACGGTCATTCTCGATTCATGTAACGTGCGGGCTCAGAAATGAAAGTTTATGTGGCTTGGTTAATCTGCAGGTAGCCGACAATAGCGATAAAACCTTGCATGGCCTCGACTTTGGGGAATAGAAATGAAATGCGAGAATAATATATTAACATACAAAGTCCATACTTTATATTATAAATTCGAAAGTAAGTCTGTCTACGGTTTTATTTACTAAAGTGCGTAGCCCACACCGGGTAATAACTTAGAAATTAAATAATTTCCTAAAAAAATCGATTTCGGCAGGACTCGATCTTGCGAAAGTAAGAACTAGCTTCTGCCCGCGGTTTCGTTCGCATTTTTCAAATACCATATACCCTGCCAAGTTTCATTAAGATCCGTTTCCGTTTTCGGCCGGACCCTAACAAAATCGAAAAGTTTTGCTTGCATATCTAAGCTACCCGCTAACCTATAGTGTCTGGTCTAATATTAGAATAACGCGATGAAATCCAGGAGCCCTATCTCATTAAGACGCCATGGCGATGCCACGATTCGCACCACCGTGGTGTCTTGAGCTATTAAGCGAGAAACACCAAAACAAACACCAGGATTGTCAGTTTCAAAATGGACGTCTTTTTAATTGTGGTTTAAATCCTCAATTAAAACGACGTCCATTTTGTATTTTTATTTTAGTGTTAATTTTATTTCATTTACTAACATATTTATTCAGAAAGAAAATAACAATCAAATAACAAATTTAAATTAAAACTAGTATTTACAATAGAAACAATCAAGCTATCTGCAAACTGTGGCAAACAATCTACAGGTAGCTCAACTGATCCATATCAATACCAGTTGGAAGCGTGCCTAAGACACTGGCTGCATTGCCCCGCTGTATAGCAATGCTGATGCGCTGTGTCAGTTTACTAACATGGACACATTATTTATTTTTGTAAGTATTTTTAATTACTGTCGTCTGAAATAAACGAATTGAATTGAATTGAAGAGTTAACAGTTCTTTGGCTAAACGTATAAGTGGTGACGCGACTGGTGATAAGTGAGCGACGCCAATTAGCTCTAGACATACATATTATTATGTATTAGTGGTTGCACCACCAGCGATCGACACCAGGTGATTCGGTTGCCAGCAACAAATTAGGTTGCGCAACCAAGCTGATACCAGGTGAAGTACTCTCCATCAACACTCATTTTGATGGTAGCGCGACCGGCGCCGCCGCAATGGTGTCCTAATGGATAGGGCCCTAAAGGGTCATTTACCACAGATGAAATAATGTTATTTCGTAAGGAATACGTCTAGTCAAGAGATACGCTTCTAATGTTGACAAAAATAAACTATCGAGGGTGAATGCGACTTTTTCTTCAGAGTTGGGGTCTGACATGTGGAATCACAATGCACGGGTGGGTTTTCCCCAGGGATTGATTGGAATGGTATTGAGTACACCAACGTAACTGGGAGAAATACTGCTACAAGAAACTCGCTTCAATATTATGTGAAAGTGAAGTCAATTCTTACATTAAAGGCAATATCTATCAAAGACTTTATCTTTTAAAACCTTTTTAGGTTTCCATACAGAAAGGGTAAAACGGGACCCTATTACTGAGACTCCGCTGTCCGTCCGTCTGTCTGTCATCTTAAAGTGTTAATTTAAATAAGCCTTATAACTAAGTAGTTATCTACACTAATAACTTGAAAATTACTGGACCGATTTCAAAAGTTATTTTGCCTTTAGAAAGCTACATTATCACTGAGTAACATAAGCTATAGAATATACGCGTGCGAAGCTGGGGCGGACCGCTAGAAACTTAATATTTTGATTTTAATTTGACCTGTATTTTTGAGCAACCATAGAGTTCTTATTCTAATAAAACTGGGGATATCACGTTCTTACTAAGCTTGAATACAGCGTGCACCTTATCAAAATAAGGTATAGCTAGCTCCAACTCAAACGCTGCTTGGATCCGATAAAACAATAATACGTTTAGCGAGTAATGCGCTGACGATAGTAAATTTAAGTTACCGCACTAAATCCCCATCTTTAGTCGTAAATCTACCATCAAATATTCACCGTCTGGGGGTACAATGAAAAGGTTCTATGTTAAAAGGTTAACGTTTTACCTGGATCCGTTTATTTAGCCAGGCGTAATTAACTAATTTTTATCAATCAATCAGTCAAGTGTAATTCCGTGGTTTTCCGTGACTTTTGCTACGAGAACTACGGATTTTCGGTGCGACAACGGGTGTTTTATTTAGGTATTTTTTTTAAAGGCACATTTATGGCTCACTGCGAATTAAAACGTACCATTTCTGATTGAATGTGTTTTACAAAAACTAAAAATTGAAAAAGAATTTCAGTTCCCTTCTTTTTTTAAGTAGATTGAAAACTGTCAATTTGCTCTGTTGCTGTTGTGAAGCGGGGTAAGTTTAATTTTTTTTGTCTATCAATCCGTTGGTGTACCAGCAGAAAATTTATTACCTTCTCCATACAAACATTTCTATATTGACTGGCTTATTCTGAGAATGGTATGAATAGAAAATTAAACGTCAAACGTATTCCGGACTCGTGCCTCGGAAGTTGCATGCGAATGTAACTCGATGTCTTTTGTTATGTCATGAACGAAAAGTCTGATTTGAACGCTCATAGATAATTTCATATAAAATATTACCCACTCTCCTTTTTCAAGTCGATTAAATACTGTCTGCAATCACGCCAAAACTACTGAATGGATCGGGGACAAATTTGGCATACATGTTTTTGTACAAATTTGGCGGCGACCTCTGTGGCGCGGTGGGCGAAGGTCCGCCTGCGACGCAGGAGGTTGAGGGTTCGATTCCCGCCTAGGGACAAATATGTGTACCATCTGCAGATATTTGTTCCGGGTGTTCTGGATCTATGTAATGTGTTATGTATATCAGTTATCTAGTACCCATAACACAAGCTCTGCTCAGGTTAGATAATGCTGTGTGAATTGTCCTACAATATTTATTTATTTATTTAGTAGCTTTGAGCTGAACTAACTTACAGGCTAATTATATCATTTGAAAATGCGTGCTTAGCCGCGGGCATAAGCTAGTACATAAGTTGATTAAATGTTTGTTTTTTTAAGGAATGGCGCGGAGTATTAATTTGAGTGACAGCGTAGGTTGTACAGGTGCTTTATACCTACGACAGGCGTTTTTTAGCGTTTTATAATTAAGGCCCATACCCCACCGAAAGTGGCGCCGCCACCTAATTTATCTTATTATTCCGTTTAACAAAGAAATTTTCAAAAATCCTTCTTCCAGTTTGTGATACCTATCATAAGCTTTTTTTTAATGCCTCTGTAATAGTTTTATTCTATTTAGTTTAGGAAGAGATACGAAAATAGATTTTGGTGGCCACCAAGTGCAACTTCGTATCTCTTCCTAAACTAAATAGAATAAAACTATTACAGAGGCATTAAAAAAAAGCTTATGATAGGTATCACAAACTGGAAGAAGGATTTTTGAAAATTCCTTTGTTAAACAGAATAATAACATAAAGTAGGTGGTGGCGCTAGTTTAGGTGCTGTATGCGCCTTAAGCAGCATGATTGCCTTACTACTCTGAAGTAAATAGGCGCTGATATTCTGCCGAAACCATTATGATCACAAGACCCTGTGAGGCTTACAATTATTCACCTGGTTAAGGGTTAAGCTAAACATCACACCTGTCTCTACCGTGAATAACTAAGACAAGGTGCAAACACTTCGTTAGCTACAGGAAGAAGCATTATTCACGTTCAACGGCACGGCGCCTTCGTTAACCCTCGACCAATAAACCCAACTAATAATTCCGGAACACATAAGATGTATGTCGGTTTCCCGGAATGTCCGCAATCGGACGTAGTTCCACGGACGTGTGGCCACCTTGGAGTTGAATTAGAATTCCTTTTTATCCTTAAAATATATGTAGCAAACAGAAAGTGTAAGGTAATCGCATTTTTTTTCACCTGCATCTTCTGCTGCCTTTCTAATTTCTATCTATCTATCTATAATAATAATAAACCTACATCAAAAACCTTTATAACTACAAAAAGCTAGTACCTATCTACATAATTAAGGCATTTGGAAATGTGACGCGCTATGACGAGTACTTTCACCTGACGGCCTAAAACGTGCCCTTGGATTCCATTGCTGGGTATTTTTTTTCGTTTTAAGAACACAAAAGATCTATGACATAAACTGACCTTGAGAACTCTGACCACGTCTTGAGGGAACTGCATAAGCGCCGTGCTTGTAACCCTCCTATAGATGCGGTCCACGAATATTCCTGCGCGGATCGCATGCGCCACCGATCTGAACTTCGGCTTCTCATCAGACTTCCGCTTCGCCGTAGCCAGCTGCCGCGTGAATGTAGACGCGAGCCATTCCCTAACTTCAGGTGGCACCGCGTCCGGTTGAACCTCTGACAACTCGTCATCTTCGTCCGCCAGTCTCCTGCGTAACAAACGAGGGTTAGCGAAATGTTGGTAGTGATTTTCGAAAGCTTCTTGTTAGTTGTGGAAGCTTTGACCCTCCGTGTCCACAGAAAGCCGCGAAGCTTTGCAGCACGTCCAGTTGTATGTTAGTTTTAGAGGATACAGTATAAGCTGAAAACATACCTTAACTTAAAGTTAAATGACACAACTTACGTGATAAATCAACTATTCTAGTTAGTCTAAGCTATTGGAAAGTTTAGTTTCCATTTGCAACTCTAATTCTATTATCTCAAGTGTCCAAACGGTTTGAGTAAGCCGCTAAAAGGTATTTTAAAGGTTTGCATGTATCTGAAAAAGAAAATGTTATTACAAGCCCCATTTAGAAGGAATAAATTTGTCAATCAACTAAATTTATTTGGAAAGAAAATAACAATCAAATAACAAATTTAAATTAAAACTAGTATTTACAATAGAAATAATTAAGCTATCTGCAAACTGTTGCAAACAATCTACAGGTAGCTCAACTGATCCATATCAATACCAGTTGGAAGCGTGCCTAAGACACTGGCTGCATTGCCAATGCATCAACTAAATGGGGCATGGGTTTATTGTTTATCGAACGACCCAGTACGTTGCCTGGCGGGGATTGTGGTTGTGGTAATAAAAATCGTGAAGAGTTTTAAAAGAAATGTGTGTTTTTTTTGTGCGTTTTAGAGTTTTGAGAGTAGAAACACGAGTGGATTTTTATCAGTAATTTATAAAATACCGTTAAAAATCTATGTTCACTTTTTTCTCGCTGTTCACTATAAACACTCTCTTTGAAATGAAGAAACGTGTTGTTGAGAAATGTTGAAAAGTGTGATAATCTAGATTGTAGAACATGCCATTAGGCTAGGGTTAGGCTGTCATGGATCATGCACGTGCTTAGAGCGTATCCGTATATTGCTTTCCATTGGCTTCATTCCTTTACCTATAATTTGGCCTGTTTTAAAAAACATAAACCAACTTCAAATTTCTTTACATTAAGTGGTTGCTAGGGTGTTTTTTTTATAAGTTTAACGGGATATATACTAATCACTCGGGAATAAAATTTATATGGGACCATTTCGGGATCATTGTCATCAATAGTGAAAGAATCATCAAAATCGGACTTCTTTGAAAAAGTTATACGTGGTAAAAAATACGCGTCGACTTGAGAGCCTCGTCCGTTTTTTCATCGGTTTAAAAACCGGTACAAGTTTTAGAATCGGATATCTGCAATTTTAATACCCGAAACAAATGAGTAGGTACAGAACCTACAAAGATTTATTCGGTTGGTACCTTAATTATAACTACTTACTAATAACAATAACCATAGACAAACAGTTCTTATATTTTCCAGCTAATCATAACAGTTAAACCCCATCATGTTTAGTTTATTAAATAGGTACGTGAAAATGTACCTCCACTTAGAATAGATATCTGTTATAAGGCCTCAGTATCTTTGCACAAAAAGTACTAGAGTAGTTTTCATAATTAAAAAAAGCCACAAACAATAGAAAGCAATATATCACAATAGTATTCACGAAGAAGCAGGATTGGGAAGCAGGTTCCAGGGCTCTTCTATTGCCACTTTAACTCAACGAGCACCTCGGCAGTCCATATAATTGGTATTGCATTTCTAATATTAAAACTTGTTTGGTCTTTCTAATATAACAGATATAATCTTTTTACTATCTTATCGATTTCTAGTTTTATGTTTGTTTCGACTTTTCATCTTTGGACTCTGTCTCAATCCAGAAATTAGTTCTAGAGACCACAAGAACCATTGCTAATATTGTAGACATATCTTAATCCAAGCCATATACATACCTACATACTCGTATATACCTCTGGGGTTGGGAAGAAACCGTACCCATATGAATTAGGTTCCTTCCCCCCAAGGCCTACGTTTTTCTCAGCCAATGCTTGACAGCAACTGCTTAGTAAACGCAGCTGTCATAATTAACTGAACAAAACTAAAAAAAGCCACTCGTAAGAAATGCTTTAATTTCCCATGTAAAAGAATTAAACAAAAGTTATTTGCAAGAATACCTTTTCTACATTGTTTGGAAAACTATGCGAATAGAAAGTTAATAAATGAAAGCATGCAATAATAAATGAGATTGAGTTCAAGTGGCATTAGAATCTATTGTAGTTGGCAACATCGACACACCTAAACACCAGGGTGGGGGCTGACTGCTGACGCGCCACTGCCGGTCTAAAATGAAACACCTCGTCAATGGGGCTCATAGGACAGACACGCGCAAAGGATAACATAATCAAAACACATTAACACTGGGAACGGAGGCCAGGTGTCAATCACCAATTGACAGATGTGATGTTAATGGAATTTTGTCCGGTTTTATTTATATAAAAATTTAGTCTAAATACAAACAATAATTATTGCCATAATACAGATGGGAAAATTAGAACTTTTGGTACATAAATTCAGTTTTTGTCACGGTAGTTACATTAATATATATAAATAGTTGCAGATATTGATATAACAAAATGATTTGTAGCTCATTAAACTGCGATTGATAATGACAATCTGGACCTCCCAATAGACGCAACAGTTTATATATAATCACTCAATAATATAAATAATTAGTGTACAGAAAATAAAGTTGCTATTTGTACCTAGAAAAGAAACTCTCAATACCGGGGCAAAGCGAAGGGAACATCTAAAAACAAATGCGGTGTAAAAGAACGGTTCCAAAAATAATGAAGACTGTGAAGTAGTCGGTAAAAGAAAAAGCTAGGTGGAGATTTAGGGGCCACCCATAAACATGCCTAAGGTTAGACAGGAATAGATATAGACGAAAGAAGTAAGAGGGACGAGCACAAGACGAGTCACACGAAGACATGGGCTATAATCCATGGCTAAACTATACGGAGAATACTATGCTACTAAAACAGGGTACGCTAAACAATGCAACTTCGTGTCAAGTAGATTAGAACTACCCTACTAGCTTGTCTGGCTTCACGTAACTGAAGAGCAGAAGTAGCTTAGCAACTCATGGCGTCAAAATTCATAAATAAAATATTGTCCATGAATATTTTATCATTGAAAAAAAGTTAAAAATAGGTACAGTTATAATAACATATTGATTATTTTTATTATCATTAAGATGTCTCTATTATATAGGCCAGCAGTTTTGATTATTTTTCCTGACAAAAGTCACAAAGCAAAGCGTACCTCATTTAATTCGACATAGAAACCTTACAGCAAAATAATCCAGGAAAGACTATTCTAACAGAGGACAGGTTAGAAGCAATAAAAGACCTAGCAATTGGACAGAAGGGATGAGCGACTACTTGGCCATTGCCGATGTGTTATTAACTTTGCTTCGTTCGGTTTGGTTTTCGCCCAGCAGGGGGTGTGGAGACGCCTTGTTGGCAGAGCTGACGGCTGGGGAGGCTGCTCTGCATTTCTGCTATCCCTGTGTGAGATATTATCACTGGCGACACGATGAGAACCGCTCACAAGCTTATTAACACCCTAGAAGTGATTCTACTGTCGTGAGTGATATTTATAATGCAATGGTTTTTAAATAAAAAAATCTGTAAAATCATAATATAACAAAATATGAGAAAGATGTCGGAGCGTAAAATAACGAAGATTGAAAAGAGAATTATAAAAACTGGAATCAAAGTATTTGAATTCAAATAAAGTCATTTAGAAAAAATATCTTAAATTATTAGTTGGTCAGCTGTTTTTGAATAGGTTTTCAATGTTGTAGCTCTAGTAAATTTACTCGGACTAATATTACTGTCGAATGTAAACTGTACTGAGCAATCCGGTCATTTTGCTAGTAGCAATAGCAATTCATGTAAAATGTTTTCTCTATTCATTTGTAAATTTTCTCTTTTGTGCCAGTTTGTGCCAACTTTTCGTGAGTAACACTCGTTTAAATACCCTCAGTTTGGTACCTAAGTATAAATTATACCATTAAAATTTTCAATTGATGCTTTTTCAATTCAAAACATAATAGTATTAAAAGAAACGCGAACACGACAAACAGATTACACGCTTTTTTGTTCATTTAGTTTAATGTGTTGTGGTTTGTTTTGTTTCTATTCTACCAAACTTCAACGGATGCTTAAAATGGGTTACCTTTAATCAAATTAACCCAAAACCCATCCATTAGGAGCTTGAGTAATTAATGAAAAAGCCTCTGTTCTTGAAAGTATCTTACTTTTCGTTAAGACAATGATAGGAAAAACAATTCTAAATAGCAAATATAAAACAAATCTACTCGATAGCAATACAAAGATGTGTCAATTTCCTCCAAGTAACCAAAAACGTTTTAATTTTAAAAACCATCGAAAAGAATAATAAACAAAAAAAACGACATACATTTTTACCGTGAATAAAATTTCTAACAATCTTAATTAAATTTAGGGCCAACGTTTTGTCCTCGACCGAAGGACATCATCAGAGTCAAAAAGGTTTTGTGGTAACCAAATGCTGCTTTACAGTTAATTGGTTCGTTATATAGATAGATAGATAGAAAGATAGAAAATACTTTTATTGCACACTTAAGCTAAAAACAATTTACAAATTAAACACATTAACAAATAAGTGACAATTGGCGGTCTTATCGCTCAAGAGCGATCTCTGCCAGACAACCTGGACAACCTGTATATTAGCATTGACTATACCACGGTAGGAACTAGTTTTAATATTATGCGATACGTGCAGATTTTTTAAAATTATTATTTAATAGTAAAAGAGAAAAAACAATTGCTCAAAACTCTTTCAACTGGTTTGTGGAAATTACGGTTGCTTTGAAATTAATTTAACTTTATTTCTGATATTTTAAATGAAATTTTAAATAGTCCTGTACCGATTTTTCTTAGTTAACCCTTTGCTACAAAACTAATCACGGCTTACAACCCTTGCTGCAAGCAATTACAGTTATGTCGTCAACGTAATTCATCACGTTTAGGTAAGCGGCTTACGACATGTTCGCGCTTGTCCCAGTTAGTAATAGTAACAGGCACGGCTTCGTACGGATTATTTAAATTGAAAATATCTTGTGTTTTGCTTTGGAAAATAATTGTGTGTTGTTTTTAACGTGGATTTTCTTAGCACGATCACGGAAGTTTAAATTTTCTTTCCGGATTGTGTTACTGAAATTAAATGTTATTTTCTAATTAAAGTCCAAAATTGTACCTATTCCTATTCCTTTTAAAATAACAGTTGAAAAAGTTCATTTCTAGCGGCGACGTTGGTACAGTTTCTAAGTGTAATGAGATGTTCATGTTTAAAATAAAAAGTAAGTATAAACTATTTTGTTTAAATAGGTATATTTTTTTAAAAATATTTTGGCATAATAATATTATATTACTTACAACTCAATAGTCTTATCGGATTTAGTTAAATAAATATTTTAATAGGAACATCAAAAGTTGTGGTCATAACCATTTGCTGTGTATGTGATTTTTAACAGCCATAAATTTCCGGATGCTAATGTTGTGTGAAATTCGTCATGCGGACATAAGTGTATTATATATAAGTTTATATAAGGTATAAATGTGATTAAATTCATTTAATCACATCTACTGTTACATGTGCACGTCATTTCTTTTAAATTTCGTAGCGCATCTACGAATTTTCTACGCTCGTAGCACACCGCAATGCGAGTAGCTAAGACCAAAATTGACTTTAATTTTGGTCTTAGCTAACAAGTAAGTACAAGTAACAACAAATAAGTAAACAAGCAAAAACTAGTGTACCAAACACGCGAGCGTTCGAAGATTCACTCCGCTAAACCTAATTTGTAAACAAGATTTTCATCTAGCAGCTAGATGAAAATCTTGTTAAAATAAGGAATCAACGCGGAATCTTGTCTTAAATAAAGGCACGTTTTCCTCTCTAATTAACCTACCCGTATTTTCAGCCAGTAATTTGTTTTACCTTCGTTCTTTGCCGAAATGGACTCATTACTTCCTTTGTCAACTCGCTTAAGGACTAGCTAGACTAGCTAGTCCTTAAGCGAGTTGACAAAGGAAGTAATGAGTCCATTTCGGCAAAGAACGAAGGTAAAACAAATTACTGGCTGAAAATACGGGTAGGTTAATTAGAGAGGAAAACGTGCCTTTATTTAAGACAAGATTCCGCGTTGATTCCTTATTTTGACTGTTGTGATGGCTTCACTCCCAGATTATATGGGTCAATTTTGGACATCAGAAGGGCTTATGATCGATTCACACATATCAGTAAAGCGATTCCGGAAACGTGTTCGAAGAGTTCAGTATCAGTGCTACAGTCAGTGTTATTCACACAAATGTCAGTACTCAGTTCACGCAGCTTCCGTGAAAACGTGTCCGTCGTGAAGTATCGTGATTGTTGCGTTGGCTCTGTTCAATACTACGAAGGTAACAATGATAGCCATTGTTCTAGATGAAAAAGAAGAGCAGCATCAAGGAAAAAAGGTAAAATGAGTGCAAGCCAAGCAAGTGCCAAGAAGGATGGCAATTAAGAGTGACATCACAGAACATTATATTTTTTTTTTGTGTATTTCGATTCCATGTAGTTTGTATGAGTCAAATCATACAAAACCCTCTTTTTACGAACCAATTCTATCAATCGCTCGTCCTCCATTATGCCGCGGCGTCCGTGATCCGACAAAAATGTTGTTGTCAACGAATACGTCCGTGATTGCCAGTGTCGATGACAAGTGGCGATGCGTTCATAGAGAATGTATGAAAGAATTTTTCGCACTGTGTCGGTACTGTATCGGAACGGAACTGTGGCTTCAGTGATATGTGTGAATCGACCTTTAAACCGCCAGAAATCACTGATCATAACAGTAAAAAAATATTGCTAAGATGATGGAAAGTAAACATGAAACCACTATTTAATTTAGATCACAATTGTAGAGAGCTCCGACACCAAACAAAATAATAAAATAACAAACCGATAAAGATAATAAACTTAACAAGCATGTATATAACAATGTGTTCGGCTCGAGTGAATAACAGAACCTATAAACTTTATAAACATTAAAAACTCTGCTACAATCTGAAACATAAAAATTATGAAAGAACTTCTTGATTTTATACACATTTTACGAGGTCGACTTCGCTTCACAAATTCCATACAATCAAAAGAACAGTGACAGTTATTTTCTTGTTTAATTTTACTTTTTAAATTGTTGCATTTGCTAGTTTGAATATTTTCACATTTTAACTAAACTTTAATTCATTTTCCTCGGTTTGAACTTTACACTGGTATATTCTACAACTTATGTTACTAAGTGATAATGTAGCTATCTAATGGCAAAAAAAAAATGAAATCGGTTCATTAGTTTATTCGTTACTAGCGACCCGCCCCGGCTTTGCACGGGTTATATTATGCATGTATTATACATATAAGCCTTCCTCTTGAATCATTCTATCTATTCAAAAAAACCGCATCAAAATGCGTTGCGTAGTTTTAAAGATTTAAGCATACATAGGGACATAGGAACAGAGAAAGCGACTTTGTTTTATACTATGTATTGATATACAAAAATACAAATCTTTAATCTTTATAATATTAGTTTAGATTTTCCAATGTGAAAAAACTTTTGCTAACGAGCTTGACTTCAAGTCTTAAATTCAGTGGTAGAGCCAACTCATTCTTATTTACAGTAACATTTGTCTGGTCTTACAATTTGTAGTTAGTTATAGTTGGTACCCCAAACTGAAGCTTCAGACAAAACACATTTAGCTGACCCCAATTTGCCTCAAAAAAGGGTTTTATGCTAGATGCTCGTTATCATTTCAAACAGTTTCTTTACGGATAGTTAACTCAGGACTAGAGTTAGAACAATTACGTGTATATCAGTAGCCTGAATTCTTTCAGGCCATTTCAACAAAATTATTCATAACGCTTTTATTTTCAAAAGACAAGATGATTACAAGAAAAAAACCCTTAACTTTATATTCTTCTGAAGAATAATTGGACTACAAATTTAACTTTTATTATTTATTCGTGAGAAAGTCATTTAGTAGTAAAATTGATTTCAATAACGCATTCACTGCTCAGCCGCGCGCCTCTGCGGGTCTTATCGCCGCTGTATCGGAGCCGGAACACGGCTTCTGCGGCTTGGGCCATGAAAGTGTTAAACTACTCGATTTTTTCAATGCATGTCTGAGAGTTTAAGACAAATCATCTGACACTTTTGTAAGAAGAAATAAGTCTATTCTGATAAGTTGTGCGGGAATTTTCAAATGACTAAAATTAGAGCGCGCCGTACAGTTTTAGTAAAAGTGAGGTTCATTTGTGAAGCGAAGTCTTCCTTCTACCACAACACAAACCACTTATCCCTAAAAATTATGTACATACTTGGTTTCATCTATGTAGACTGCTTCTAACACCTTTGCAGCATACTGTAGGTTCTTTTGTAAAGTCTCAGCCGATATTTCACCTCTATTTAATTGTCTTAAGAGGTATCGCAATCTGTGGACAAAGAAATTATCATTAAGATCACTTTGTTTCTTAGAAGATTAAAAATATAAATAAATAATGCTGGACAATTCACACAGCATTATCTAGCCCCAAGGTAAGCAGAGCTTGTGTTATGGGTACTAGATAACTGATATACGTAATATTATACATTACATAGATAGATATTTTTATTATACATAGAAAACACCCAGACCAACGGAACAAATTTCTGCAGATCGTACACAAATTTGTTCCGCGGCGGGGATCGAACCCGCAACCTTTTGCGTCGCAGGCAGACTCTCGCCCGCTGCGCCACTGAGGTCGTCCACCAAATACACCTAAGTCATTGAAATTTTTATATTTTCATAAGAAACAATTCAAAAAAGATAAAATATCTTTATATCGATAAAATGACCTTTTGTTGAAGATTTATTTGATGTAAGTACATAATATTATTCTAAGAAATTAAAAAAGTTCCCAAAAAAATTGTGAGTCCTGCCGAAATCGAAAATTATTGGAAACTCATTTAATTTCTTAGAGAAAACCCAGAGCTATTTACACTGTAAAACAAAAACTTTAGTATTTTATCCTGTAACATAGATAACCATGAAATAATATTATGCTTAAGACTGTACGCATCGCATCGTTTCCGAGCCAAAAATGTTCAGGGGGCCAAATGAATCGAGGTTTTATTCGTTGTATGAAATCGAATGAAAAATTTAATTGGTCCGTACCGAGTCGTAGAATTGCCATAATTCATTTGTTTCAATTTGTTTCCTTCAGCTTACTGGGGCGTTTGGTTTGGATACGTTTACGTTTAGTTTTGAACGTTATTGAGACACAACTGTGCCATTTGATAATAGAAAAAATGAATTCATTTAAACTATGCACAACAAAACAAGGAATTTAAGAACTAGTTGTCAACTAGTTGACATCTAATATCAAACTAGTGTTGGAAACACTGAAAGTTGTGTAAAATGGATCAATGCAACTTCTTCGGCGGGGGCATAATTCATTTAGGCCGTGGTAGTGTCATGTCGCCTAAAAGCGAATAAAGGTTAGGTGGAGATTGGCGCCCACCTA
This sequence comes from Eupithecia vulgata, assembly GCA_946478455.1. Taxonomy (NCBI): domain Eukaryota; kingdom Metazoa; phylum Arthropoda; class Insecta; order Lepidoptera; family Geometridae; genus Eupithecia; species Eupithecia vulgata. Next base: position 3,511,487 of record OX297862.1, on the reverse strand, counting down.
AATTGGATTGAGTGCTTCACGCCCTTATCGAGCCGATAGGCAGTCACCCTGTTTAGATTTCAAACGGTTTGGGATGACGGCCGAAAGGATTCGTAATTGGGTGCGGAAAAAAGCTATGATTCGGTCTAATGGATTATGGTTTGACGTAAAGGTTAAGCCTATTTTCTCGCCATCGCTATTACTCCCCAAATGGATTGGGAATAGCAATGGCGAGAAAATAGGCATAACTATAAGTACATTAATCATAGTTCTTTTAATGTACCTACTTATTAAGTACGGTACCCAAAAATAAACGTTAAAGGTGCCTACTTAGCATAAGCAAACGCTGATGAAAAACGCCTGACAGGACATCATTATAATAAATCATTATAATAGTTACCTCCTGTTTTCTGTCACTGTAATTACTTTCATCGACAAAACGTCCAAAAGCTAGAAACAAAGCTTTCAGTCCTGAATACAATTTTGAAATAACTTGAATATCCAGACGAAAATCCCATTGAGCGCACCCAATTTTTCATAAGCCCGACGAACCGAGAACTCTTCAAAGCGATGGGTGAACCGCGAAGAAAGAATGTGCGAAATAAAACAAAGCTATATCGAATCCGATTGCTGGAGGGCAGTTATTGAACGCTTCAAACAAGGGAAAGATAGTACTTGAGCAACGCAATCGAGGTTTTTTGAGTAATGTGTTTGCAAACTGCAAATATTTGTTCCAGGCTCTCGGTATTATTTTATGTTTAAAAAAAAAATGTAATTTATTCTATTAAGTATCTTAACTGGTTTATATTTGGAAATAAATGACATCTGTTTTTAGCCAGTTATTGATTTTCAAAAAACTATTGGTATTAATGTTTAAATAATGTAGATCTTTTACGTCAACGTAATATTCTTTACACAAATATTTTAAAATACTTTTGCTTGAACCCAATTTCATGAAGCGTTTTTCATAAATACGTCCAAATATATCACAAAAGCTCCCGTAGCTCCAACACAAAAGAAAGAAAATACAGAAAAATCCTCGGGATTAATTTGAATCCAGAGATAAATTGTGGCAATCGAGACGTTTTGCCGTAACTTTTTTATTGATACTCTGTTGGGTTTCAAGTTTCTTGTAGGTACTGTTGTTGTTTTGAAACTCGAAAGTTTCAACGCTCTGTTCATTTTAATGACTTCCCGAAACACGGGGTGATTTTATTCAAAAAGGGTTAAAGATAGATATTGGCGCCGAAGTCCTCATCTAATATAGACGAAGAGACCTTTCTAATCGGTCAAACAAATTATAGATTATACAATTACCAATATCCCAAAGAGGATACCTAAAACGTTAGAGAAACAGAGCAAAGTAAAGTAAACCGTGTTGACGGATATCGTAAAGATGCCAATAAACACCTATCAATACTTTTTTCGATTATAGAAAGATAAAATTGTGCCCTATATGCAGCTCAACTGGTCGACGAAAGCGTCTGCGACGTTGGGGACAGGGCGATAGACCTCAAATGGTTATGGGACACCTGCCTAGACGAACAAAAGCTGTGGCCGAGTGCAAGTTTGAGAAGATGTGGACGTCCAATATCTAAAACCGCGTTGAATGATGATATTATCAAAGTCGCTGGTAAATACTAGTTCTAATTTGTGTCAATTCTTGTATTGTAGTTTTCTTTGTTAATATTGTGCAATAAAGTATTTTGTATCCTTAATTGCTACACGCAAGTTAGATGTATGTAAACAGACGTGTGATGGAGAAATGTTAAAAACACCATCTCAACATTTCCGCCGTCAGTCAGTTCCTATAAAGCCAGCGAATGGATTTCCGTTGGAGGAAATATTAATAACTGGATGTATTTTTCCTGCAAACCACACCAAAGATCTTACGTATCCAATTCATTGGGGTTTTGAAATTATAAAATGTCCTCTTGATAAGTGGTCGTAGGAAGCGACTAAAGCACATTTTTTTATGGTATATAGACCTTCGTTTGAGCACAACCTCATCTGATGGGAAGTGAATATGTGGCCGACGATGTATCACGAAGATCTAGAAGATACCAATTCACTCTTGTCTTTAAGAAACCCAGATTGTAATTGACGGGAAAAACAGCAGCAGGGAGCGTGTTCTAAACCACAGCGGTGCGAATGATGAAGGGAAGGAAATCCGCTTAGTGAGAGTGGACGGTATATCCACCAAGTAGGGGTGGTAATGCGCTGTGCGTCTGCTTGTTCTGGAGTGGAAAGGGGATGGTGGAATTAGGTCATGTGTAGTTCCTGTGAGCTGCGTTTCTCAACCCCCATGCCAATCGTGGAGATTATGGGTTTTACCCGCCATAAGATAAAAGCATGCACACGCCAGAACACCCTGAACAAATATCTGCAGATCGTACAAACATTTGTTCCGAGTAAGGAATCGAACCCGCAACTTCCAGTGTCGCAGGAAGACTCTTGCCCACTGCGCCACAGAGATCGTCGTGGTGTCGATGTTTATCTTAAAAATCTTTAAAACTATTTGCGGTGCAAGCTTCAAATCTGTCACAATAAAACTAGAAGGAGCATTATTTTATTCTCAACAGTTTCAGTAGCAATAAGAAAGCATCATCAATCACGCGTCCCTAAGGGCCCGTCTAGACAAGGATCAAACGATTATGAGACAAATCGCACCCCAAAGTACACGTTAGTCTCATCCTATCGAGAAAAGAAAGTGGAGAAAGTGGATCATAGCTGCTCTAAGTAGATGTTGATGTGTGGAAGTTTCATTAGTTGTAATTTTGAAAGTAATTTAATAGATTTATTGAGAAAAAATCTAAAAAAAATGTCGGAAACGTTAGTTGTTGCTTATAATAACAAAATAGATTTTATATTTCAATTCAAAGATTCATAAATCTGTTTTAGAATACCATGAAATATTATGGGCAATGTTATTATGACGTAGTGGCGTAATGTTATTACGACTTGTAGAATCTAATTGAAATACTTTTAAAAAATAGGTGATATACCCTATTAACGTATTCACTGCCCAGCATCGGCGGTGCGATCCGCAGGGGCGCGGCTTCTGGGTCTTGGGCCATGAAAGTGTTAAAAATCGTATGCTGCTTTTTGGTATATGCATCGATAACAGCTGAAGCTAAAGCGACTTAGCTAATGTTACGGCACAGAAAAGCAAACCTAAAAAATTGCTGTTTTTCTAATTAATTCAATTTAATTAGAAAAAGCATAATTTTTTTAGCTTTGCACGGGTATATTCTATTGCCTATGTTCATCAGGGATAATGTGGGATTCTAATGGTGAAAGAACTTTTGAAATCAGTCCAGTAGTTTCAGTGCCATTTCAGTTTAAACAAACATTCCTCTTTTATTTATTTATATTTATTTGGGAGACAGACAATACAAAGATATATAAAGAGATACTTTAATAGTTTTCATAAACCAGTAAATATAATAATATTAGTGTAGATTTCAGTTACATGGTTTTTTTATAGGCCTTATAAAGGCACAAATAAAAACAAAGTAGTTTAGTTATGTTCGGTTAGTGTTATAATAATCAGAATAATCGCGCCGGGTGATTGAAGGGACATAGAGTGACGAACTCCAGTCGTATCAATCATCATCACCATCAGCCTATACCAGTCCACTGCTGGACATAGGCCTCCCCTAATGAGCGCCATAGCGCCCTGTCTTCACTTTGCCGCATCCAGCATCTGCCAGCAGTCTTTCGCAAATCGTCATCCCACCTGGTAGGAGGGCGTCCTACACTACGTTACGTCGTATCAATAATTCTATATAATTTTTACAAAATGACATATACAAGGTGTCATGTAACATGTTAGTACACAATGTTAGACAGGGAATGATTCTAAACCCCAAGGTAATCAACTTGTGAATATAGATTTTGTAAACTTCGACTACTTTAAATAAAAAAAAACCTTTTAAATTATTTAACATTATAAAATATTTCATAAAGACCAACAGTATATTTATTCAGAAAGAAAATAACAAATTTAAATTAAAACTAGTATTTACAATAGAAACAATCAAGCTATCTGCAAACTGTGGCAAACAATCTACAGGTAGCTCAACTGATCCATATCAATACCAGTTGGAAGCGTGCCTAAGACACTGGCTGCATTGCCCCGCTGTATAGCAATGCTGATGCGCTGTGCCAGATACTCACCAGCTCTCGGGTCACGCGTCGCTTCGACCAGACGCTCAGATAATTTTTTGAAAACCCGAAATTTTTTTCATAAATGCTTTTTCTTGTTTATGCAGCGAAACCAGAGTTAAGTCTTGAAATAAAGACAAAAATTATATGTAATAAAGACAAAAGTTATATAAAATGTCTTTGAAATTTTAAACAATAATAAATATATAGAAATACACGTAACACGAATAGTAAGATCTATAACTTTTGTCACAGATAACTATAAATATGTCCGTAATTTTAAAATCGTATAACAAAAGTTGATACCTTCGGGGTCAGAATTACACCATTTCAGCATAGAACACATATTTTCGTGCCACCCTGTATATGTATAATCGTGTACTTAATATTAGGCAATTTTTGTAAATTAACCATTATTTGTTTCATTATATCTAATAGGTAAATCCATTTATTTTTTAACCAAAAACATTTTTTTATTGTCTATCGATATAGCCGACGATGTATCACGAAGGTCTAGAAGATACCTATTCACTCTTGTCTTGTTTACATTCACATAACGAATAAAACATGCGATGCAAGTAAAACGTAACTGCCAACATGATTGTAAATTATAAACGATTTTCAATTAAATCCACTAGATATCAAGATTCAGGAAGCAACTTATATTGAATCTGTGTCGAGATTAATATTCCACTATTGGTTATGCGGAACTTTACCCCACTCTACCCCTTGATTAATAAACACAAGGAGTGCCGAGCCGAGCCAACTATCCTATAATATTAAACGATACTGTACTAGTACACCCTTACCTACCCATTTTAATGACTAGGTGGATAAATAATACAGTTTTCATAACTCTTCAGGGTTATGATGGATAGTGAGTTATAGGTCATTATATCATAAACGTCCACAGCTGGGCATAAGCCACCTCCATACGACGCCACAAAGAGCGGTAATGAGCCGCCTCCATCCATCGATCCGGCTACGATGTTGTCGGTCCATCGAGTTGATGGTCTCCCAATACTCCGTTTTGCGTTGCATTGCGGCAGCCACTCGAGAACCCTTACTCCCCAGCGGTTATCAGTTCTGCAAGCTATGTGACCTGCCAACTGACACTTCAGCTTACTAATTTCAAGAGGTATGTCGTTGACTTTAGTTCTTCTACTTATTTCCGATTTCCAGATTCTATCACGCAGAGAAACCCCGAGCATAGCTCTCTCCATAGACCGATATGAACGACTATTTATAAGCTTATGAACGAGGCCTATAGTTAGCGACCACGTCTCGGATCCGTAGGTCATCACTGGCAAAACACGTTGATTGAAGACTTTCGTCTTGAGGCTCTGCGGTATCTGTGATGAGAAGATATCGCGAAGCTTCCCGAACGCTGCCCATCCGAGTTGGATTCGACAGCACCTCTTTATGAATGGTCAAATCAGGTAAATTCAACATTTACCTGATTGGACCATTTAGCCTAGGTAGGTAGCATATTTTTTTTTATTTTGTTAACATCGCTTAAAACGTAATAGTTACAAGTATCATGAGTGCATTTTTCGCTCGCGAACCGATAATGAGCAATTTAACACGTATTACATAGATCAACCGTGACAAAGTAAAAGTTCGTTGTAACACCGGATCCAGTGAACCGCACGAAATCACGTTACGTCGCTTTTGATCCGCTGCCATTGTTGGGGTTGAAAGGCATTGTCTGCCAATACCTGATGCTACCTCGTATACGTTGTTTGAATAATATCAGTTTGTGGAACACGATAGATTTGGTAGCTTGGTAAACAAATGAGATTTTCTATAAATTTCGTGAAAGTCTGTTTGTTTAGTAGCTAATAAAAATAGAAAAAGAAATGTCTAACGTAGAGACTATCCCTATATTTTAAAATATTTTGCCAGTATATATAATGTTGTAGGTCTTAAAATTATAACATCCAGTTATTCTACCTAACATAGGCAAGCAAATATTAATTTTTAATTTAAGTACACTTCATCTATGTATTTACGAATTGCATATATAAAATAAATTAAATTACATTTATATATCAAAATAAGTATAAATCAATGTCAATGAATATATTCGAATTCTTCTAAGTCCCTGTAGTTAAAATATTGATTCATGGAACAATAACATTTATATAAAAGCCATTGTTTTAGTTGTATATTAAATAAGTTTCCAGATAGGCTCTTTACATCCTCTGGTAGATTATTGAATATTTTATTGTCATATAGTAGGATTGTTTCTGTGTCAGCGTTAACTTGTACTTTAGAGTGTGTAATCTGTTGTTGGCGATTTCTCTTGTTGATGGACGAATAACAGACAGACGGAAAGAGCGAAATTATACAGGATTAGTCTGTGGAATTCTAAAGCGTTACTTTTTCATAATAACTTAATCTTTCCACGAGCTAAGATGGGACAAAAGCCGGGTTACAATACTCAGTAATTTTGTCACGATTTCAGAGTCTCTACGGTCAGTTGAGTAGGGTTCTACTAAATATTAGATGAAGTATTATGCTTGTAACAGGGGTTGGGTACACGTAGCTTTGTTGAAAATGTACCTACCTATTATGATATTAAATTATGCTGGACATTAGCACAAAATATCATCTACCTACGCCCAAAGAAAGCAGACTTTACGTTTTTAGTTATACTAAGGCCTCAGAGTATAAATAGAACGCTTCCAGACCAGGAAAAAATATTTGAAGATTATACAAATGCAAGTACTGTACCGGGAATCGAATCCGAAACTTGTGGCTGCAATCTGAGTTGTATCAGAAGCACCAACAAATGATTTTTAATCGTGAAACTTAGTACACAAATACAGTTGTTCGGTTGGTGAATATACTGAAGATCATTATATGTCTAACCATTGTATTGTGAGATATGTTGACCACAATAGCTTGAATTGGATGCGTATGACGACATCACTTCCCACAAACTACGTATGATGCCGCCACGGATTATGTAACCTAAGAGAAGATTCATTAGAAGCACAGAAATAGTAGGGTAGGTAGGTACTTACTTTTAAGTACTAACTGTAGTAGTTGAAATAAAAAAAAATCTCTTAAGATTATTTTGTAAATAGTTTGAGAGATAATACAGTATTCGTTTGAATCTGCATAAACAACTGCTTTTAACAATGGTATATTAGGTGATCTCATCGGATTATTTTAAAGGTATTCAAGGCATATTATTTTAAGGATTATTTTAAGGCATATACCTAGTTAAGAAAAGTTTTTTATAATTTTCATTTGCTTGGTCCAGCATTCTAAATTCTTTCCACTTTCCTTTATCGTCAACTCAACACACATTATTTTGTTCTGGATAATTCAAACGAATCAATATTTATAATTATTAAATCTCTGTCGAAACAGGGTTTTACGCTTACCCGTGTGTCTTTCAGCTTACGTTACAATATTAATTCACAAACTCGCTGCCGCGAAGTTAAGGACTTATGTCATAAGCGATCCTAAACTAACAGCAATTTGCTCGCTAAGTCGTGTCCAAAATTTATATTGGTCCCGTCTGTTTGGCGTTGTAAATACCAGTAAATTAAAATGTATTAAAATCCAATTTAAATTTCAAATCTACTTTTATATTTAGCTATGTAGATAAATTTATCAATAGGTGCGTACTTATACGAGAAAATTTCACAGTTTGGAAGAATCTGTATTATCTGATTTATAAAACAATGTCGTGTTAGTGATACCATTCATAACTCAAGAACGGCTGGACCAATTTAAATGATATTTTATTTGTTTGATTGACTCCGTCCCCATTAGCAGAGCAACTGGTTAAAATGATAAAAAAATACATGAGAAAAAAAAATGCAAAAAAAACATTTTCTCATAAATTTTTCGTATGCATACTGTATATATGCCCATAGACATAGAATTTTTTCACTATAGCCATAATAATTCTCAGACGAAAAGAAGACTGCTGGGTCAGCACACAGCTTTGTTTCCCTTCAAAAATAATCTTGACAATGTAGATAAATATCTAAACACAGCAAAAACATGTAATAGTACAAATACCCTTTGCCTTACAAGCATTGGCACGCACGTAGCAATGGGTGCTACGCACGTAGCATTACTACAATTTTACTATCAGAGCAATAAAATCTTGCAGTACATCTACGAGCGATCTTACGTGTAGACACGTAGCGCTGCTACGGACTTCGTAGCAAGTATAAGCATGTTAAAACTTAAACTTTCGCGATTTGATAACATATTTAAGATTATTTATCGGGTATTTATCGCGTACCTTTTGCTTTCTTTTCCCCAACGTTTCAACCGCGTTTCAGCGATCGTGGTCGCGGGGCGACACGAAGTTGGGGAAAAGAAAGCAAAAGGTACGCGATAAATACCCGATAAATAATCTTAAATTTATAAGCATGTTATCTTTTTATTTATTTTATTGTGTTATTTATACCCGGTGTTCTCGTCTTCGTGTTACATACTAATATTATATATTCGAAAGTAACTCTGTATGTTACGTTTTCACGCTTAAAAGGCTGAACGAATCTTAATGAAATTTGGTCGGGAAGTAAATAGTATAGGCTGTGCTCGTTAATTAGCGCTCTTAAGGTATAATAACTCTAGCTTGCCTCTTCTCTGCTATAGAACCAACATCATAGACCAAGACGAATAGAAGAAGAGGCAGAATGCCTTTACCCAGCTGCGGGATCGGATAGGCTTTGTACATGGTGTAATAATTGAGGCCCAAACTTTAAGGGAGGGTTTACTTTCGATAATAGGACATGGGAATTATATAAAAAAACGCGACTAACTTTAAGCTAAGTTCTAGTCCTTCATTTTTGTTACACTGTATATACAATGATATTAGATAAAACTTTTAAAACTATCATGGTTATTAACATTAAAGAAATTTATAACGGGATATTTACCATGACTCGATTTTTGAGTTTTCCAATATTTCGGCATTGTTTCATGCGCCATAATCTTGGAAAAACTCGAATCATGGTAAATATCCCGTTTTAAATGACTTTAATAGAATATTAGATTCGTTTCATTGGATCTCAGTTACCTACTTACCACGCCCGGTATTGATTAACCTACAGATATGTAACAGAATTGATCTTGTGAGAGTTATAAGCAGAAAACTGGACGAAAACTGACAGAAAACTACACAGGCCCGACAAAAAACCAAGTTTTCTTATTGGAGAATAATATTAATATGCTCACTGGAAGCTTGGGTAACTACGTCGAGTCTTCTCGTCATCCATGCCGCAATGCTTGAAAACGTAAGTTTTCAAGCATTGCGTCATGACCTAGCTGAGACTTGGACACTAACGTTAGAGCTGGTCCACCATTTTAAAGTCACCCAGCGAGCTATGGAGAAAGCTATGCTCGGAGTTTCTCTGAAGGATAGCATCATCATCATCATCATTACGGCCTTTTCGTGATCCACTCTTGGATGTAGGCCTCTTCCTTTATTTTCCATTCCTCGCGATTTTGGGCCCGTCGCATCCAATCTTGGCCTCCGTGTCGCCTGATGTCGTCCACCCAACGGTTCGGTGGTCGCCCTCGTCCTCGAGTGTCTGCTCTGGGCTGAAGGATAGCATTCGCAACGAATACATTCGACAGAGAACCAAGGTTATCGACATCGCTCAAAGGATAAGCAAGCTGAAGTGGCAGTGGGCTGGCCATATCTCGAGAAGAATCTACAACCGCTGGAGTAAACGTGTTCTTGAGTGGACACCGCGACTCGACAAACATAGTGTAGGATGCCCTCCGACCAGGGGATGACGATTTGCGAAAGACTGCTGGCAGATGTTAGATGCGGCAAGCTGAAGACAGGGCGCTAGGCCTATGTCCAGCAATAGACTAATATAGGCTGATAATGATGAAGATAATTATGCTCCCTGTGATATAAGAGTAGGTACATACCTTAGAGCGGCTTTGTCACAAGCGTCGGGCGTGTCGACGGCGGGCAAGTGTTCAGTGTCGAGATCCAGCTGATCGAGTTGCTCGTCTGTGGGGGCCGAGCAACTCTCTCGCTCGGCTTTACTCCGGCTTGAGGAGCGGCGGACAATCGTTAGCGCGCCTTGCTCTGTGGACAAACAAGAAATGGAAGTATAAATAAAAATTATCCTGAATTATCCACCATCACTAACAAGAAGACATAACATTTTCAGTTAATAACAGATTAATCTCTGCCACGGTTGGAAAAGACATATAGAACTTAATTGTTGAAAAAGTTTTATCTGTTCCACCGTTGCAAAAAGGGGGACAGATGGAACGTTTTAAATAAAAAAGTTCTATCTGTTCCCCTTATTTGCAACGGTGGAACATATAGAACTTTTTTTTCCATTTGTCTCCTATGGGGGACAGGTCAGGGTGACAAATGGGAATAAACAATATTATAGATCTTCTAAAGTTGGACTACATAATAAGCTAAAATTTTGACTACATAAGCTTCTGCTTGCTGCTTTGGGATTGTGGTACAAAGAAAAAACTTAGCAGTTAGCGTCATTGGCATTAAGATTTAGAGTATTCTTAACTATCTATCTAACACCCATCACAAACAAACATGCAACAAATATCTTCTTAAAGAGAAATCATTATCCAGAAACCACGTAAGCAAAGTTGGAGCAGAAACTACCTAACTATTAAAATCGTTTAAGCATGCTTAATCTACCAAAACACAGTTTTTAAATGCGATGAAACTCAAGCAATTTATACAATTTGAAATCTCAATTATGTTTTAATATGGAACTTTTTGTTGTGCAGTAAACCAGTTAAGCACATTAGAGTTTATTGTTTCCCCGAATTATTAAAACTACGATGGAAATGAGGTTGCTATAAATTTTGAAACAGCAAAGCTAGAGATAAGCGCACACCTGTCCGAAACAAACGTGTCCATGGAATCGTATGAAACAAATGTATTCAGACAGCTGTCATGTGATTATCCAAATTTTTTCGGCGTATGAGTGGCATTGCTGTCACTGTGGCACTGTTAGGTCTATTGTGTTGTGATCGCCGCTGAATGGTCTAAGTTAGGATTGCTTAGTACACAAGTGTTATTTTGGAAAGTAAATCTATAAATCTACCTGCGCGACACAGTGTGCGACAGTTTCCGATTTTTGTGGTATACAACGAATTCTAAATAAAATTTCATTTGGCGTCCGTACTCCTTTAGAATTTCGACGAAGGAAAGAATTCGGAATATGATCGAATTATTAATTCGTTGTATAAAAGCATATTAACACATTTCGCACACACTGTTAACGATAAGTCGGAAAATACGTTGCAATTAATTAGTCTCAATTCATTTAAAATCTGAATTCTTTTCAGAACCTGGCTCCCCTGAGAGTTCAGCTTAAAATTTAAACTCATAAATTACGGAACAGCACATTATAAAACACAAAGGCAACATCAAATTATCCAATTTACAAAACAATGAGCAGACGAATGATAATAACCGCAACTTTGAAACTCTGAATGAGTACTTAATAATGAAGTAAACAAAGGTGGAGAGGCAGGAATTAATTTGGTAAAATTAATAACTAAGTGGGAGAGGGCCTATTATAGGTTTACCAACATTGCAAGAACTGACAGCTTGATAGATAGGAAATATTTTTCGCGAAGATGAATTAGAGTAAAAGAGGTCTTTGACCTTTGCCCAGAAGAGATGAACTGGCCTAGTGGGAATCGCATGGATCACAGATCCCTTAAACTTTTTCGAGAAATATGTATCTTTTAGGTTTAAATGATAACTCAAAAAATTTAGCAATTTTCGTTTACCTTTTGTTCTTAACTGTGGTGCTTTCTTACTAAAAGTACTTTTTTCTATATATAATTTCTATATATAAGCAGAATTCATTTACATGAAAATTCAGTTTAATAATGGAGAGATAAAAACGGGTCCGTCCAACAAATAAAACTATGATCCAATGAATATCTCGTCAAAATATCGGGGACACCAAAATTGAAATATCGCAGGAACTTTATCGAAAACCGTTCTTTATTTCTCGAATAGTTAGCGTTTGAATTTACAGGGTAAGCTTTACATTATGTAAATGAACACGAACAATTCCTTCACATAAACAACAGTAAAAACATTTTGCATTCAGCACAGTAGGTGTAGGTACCTGTGACCGGAATTACGCAGTAACTTACGTACAGTGTCAGATTGATGGGGCCTTTTAGATTTATTACGAGCATAAACAACTGCCTTTTAAAATAAAGCAAGTTTTTTATGGAAAATATGCAAATGGTACACCTGATGTTGATTTAAAATGTGATTTTTCAGTTCAATTATAAAACTGCAATGAAATACAGTGAGTTAGATGCTTTACGTGGCAAGATGATGCCAGGGATATTTCTTTTTATAATCAGTGGGCCTTCATTTGACCACAACCTCCCTTGATGTTATGTGATGATGTGGTCGAAGATGTATCACAGAGGTCTAGAAGACACCTTTTCGCTCTTGTCTTTATTATAGAGTCTCTGATGGAGACTCAGGTTTTAACTGATGAAACGAAAAAAAGACGAAGAGGAGGTTATATGTTCGGCTGTACGTTTTTTTATGTATGTATGTACATCAAAGTCCCTCAAGTAGTTAGGATACTGAATTGTTTCTCACAAGGTCCTGCCACCCGTTCCCCTCGCTGCCCCCGATATAGCGATCGGCACTTTATGATGGATGAGTTGAGACTACTTTACTTGGAGGGTGACGTTAGCAACGAGGCAAACCATGCCCTAGTGGGCTGGTCAGATTATCAAATAGGTATTGTTTTGAACTTGATATGTATAAAGGCACAGAATTACTATTGTATGTATGTAAAAACTATTGTAGTTCGACGAATTCATTACGGATGTAAGCGGGTTAGCTACGAACCTTATTCGCATCAGTGCTCGGAGGGATGCGGAACGCACGCGTCTAGAACCGCACTCATCCTGAAGAAGTCCCTGGTTAAGGGATGAAACGTTGGTGTTCTTACAACACAAATAAGGTTCGTAGTTAGCCCGCTTACATCCGTAATGAAATGTATGTATGCATTGGTTCCTTCACTCTTATATTATAAATGAGATAGTTTGGATGGATACTTGTTACTCTCTTCACGCCATCACTACTGAATGGATCGTGCTGAACTTTACAGGTACTAATTAAACAGGTAGTTCGAGGCCTGGAATAAAAGATAGGCTATATTTTATCCCATAAGTCAGTCCCCAGGGGCAAAAAATAACCTTAAATAACGCGTGCGAATCCGCGGGCAGAATCTTGCATTAAAATACGTTTTTGTTGTACAACCTACGTGTACAACATTGAGAACGCTGTATGCAAAATCTAGATGATTTATTTATTTTATTCATACATTTAAATGATGAGTGACGCTTGATTATAAATTCTCTTTGTTATTTCCATTAAGTCCAAGTGCTTCAGGCAAAGCTGTATAAATTGAACTGCCTTTGACGAAGCGAGCACAAAAGCACTGGTCTGCTCTCAAAGGGTTTGATATGATAAGGAAGGGCCATGATATTATTACAGTCTGGTCATCTTTGAGACAGTAGCTTTGATTATTCTATTCGTGACGATTTCGAAACCTTAACTCTAGTACTGACAGAGGCATAAGTAAGGCCAATTCGCAAAGAGCATAATACGAAATGCCATGTGTCAAAATCCGTTTCGTTGCTCGTTGCGAGCGCTTTCTGACTGCACGAACGCTCGTTGTATATCACGGTACATTACACCCTGTAACACCGGTCAGTATCAGGCCTTACGATACAGATTCGTTTGTCTGTGACATTATTCAGATTCAAAATTACTGCTGCAGAATTGAGGACCATAACAAAAAATGTTAGTAAAACACAATGAAAACATTGACATGTCTACGGCGTCATGGGTAAAAACACATAGTGAAGGAAGATTACACATCAATCGGATTGTGTAATTCTAGGTAATAGTTCTTAGGTAGTTTTACATACCATAAGAAATCATAAGCACTTGCTGCTGAATCGATCGTTACCACTGGTATTTGAAAAAAATATAGCGACTTTCATTTTCCATAATAAAGCGCGCATTTGTACAGTTAGTACGTAGGTATAGTCTCTTAGTAAAAAACTGACTAAACTGCTTCAAAAAAACGTTATCTTATCTTATAAATTGAGGAAATAGATTTCAATAATACAATTTATGGCTAGAAAATAACAATCAAATAACAAATTTAAATTAAAACTAGTATTTACAATAGAAACAATTAAGCTATCTGCAAACTGTTGCAAACAATCTACAGGTAGCTCAACTGATCCATATCAATACCAGTTGGAAGCGTGCCTAAGACACTGGCTGCATTGCCCCGCTGTATAGCAATGCTGATGCGCTGTGCCAGATACTCACCAGCTCTCGGGTCACGCAATTTCAATTAATATTAATTTTGATTTCAATTAATATTAATCGAACTAAAACTGTAGGTTCAAGCAAAACCAAAGCTTGCTAAACATTTCAAACCGTTCAAATAGAGCCAATACCGAGATACGGTGAAACCCACGTAAACAAAGGTTCTGATAAAATCGTTGCTTGCGGTTTACTGCAATTCTGTGGGTAGGCTGTGACCCCGTTTCCATGGTAACCGATCAGAGTCAACATCAATGCGGTATCGCAGCCCAATCTATAGGTACTATTATATTTTAGAGGTAAAGTTTGTGAATTGTTTGTGACGTTGTAGGGGTTAGTCTCTGGATCTACTGAACCGATTTTAATAATTCTTTCACCATTAGAAAGCTAACTTTTCAGGAAGTGACATAGAATGTTTTATCCAGGAATTATTAAGGGAATTGGATCTACGCGGGTAAAACCGCGAGAGGCCCTCTAGTATTTTATAAGAGCTTTCGATATGGAGTGAAGATAGGAAGTCTGACTATGCGACAGGTTGCTTTCAAGTGTAGTTTTTATTTTGGAGAGTCAGTTGTACATACTTTTATATAAACCGAAACCATGACTATAAACCAGCAATGTGTCCTTGCTTAAAGGACAATAAAAAAATTAAATTTAATCAACCTAGCAGTACTTACATCACACTTATTCAAAATGCGAATGCGAATTTCAGTTTGTATGTTTGTTACCTCTTCACACCAAAAATAATAAACGGATCGTGCTGATATTTTGCATTTAGATAGTTCTAGGCCTCGTTCCTGTGAGATAAACACCGCGTGTGGAGTCGTTAGTTTTTCGTTCGGAATGTATGTTAAATTACTGAATTCAAAATTAATCTGTGAATTCACTTGTGGGAATTAAGGTCATTCATAAGTCTCGTCAAGGAGGATCCAGCTAGGCTGGGCAGTGTTCGGGAAACTGCGTCGAGTCTTCTCGTCATCCAATGTTTAAAAACGAAAGTTTTCAATCAATGCGTCCTACCCGTCATGACCTACGGAGCTGAGACGTGGACACTCACGGTAAGGCTAGTCCACCAGTTTAAAGTCGCTCAGCGAGCTATGGAGAGAGCTATGTTCAGAGTTTCTCGGAAAGATAGGATTCTTCACGAATACATGCGAAAGAGAAACAAGGTAATCATAGCTCAAAGGATTAGCAAGCTGAAGTGGCAGTCAGTTGGCCATATCTCAAGAAGAACAGACAACCGCTGGGGTAAACGTGTTTTTGAGCGGAGACCACGACTCCGCAACCGCAGTGTAGGACGCCCGCCGACCAGGTGGGATGACGATTTGCGAAAGACTGCTGGCAGATGCTGGATGCGGCAAGCTGATACAGGGCGCTATGGCGCCATTAGGGTAGGCCTATGTCCAGCTTGTAATGTTACACTTTTGTGTAACACCAAGTTATTCGAGAAGCTTCCTACCTAATTTTCCTAGGCAGAAAGATCCTAACAAATTAAAGAATATTAGAAATTATGTACAATTTTAATTTTTATTTACAGACTTTTATAAAATTTTGATGCGAAGGTTTCGAGTTAAGCTGGAGACGTTACAGGTTTGAGGAGATGTTGAAGGTTTTGAGTGAAGCTGGAGACGTTGCAGGTTGAGGAGATGAGACGTTTTAAAGGTTTTGAGGTTAAATGGATGCTCTTCTGGGCGTAGAGGTCGACACCAGGTGGTGGAGCTCTACGCCAGGTCTGGAACTTTGCCGTTTAGGTTTTTGAAGGTTTGAAGGGCTTTCTTGAGTTTTACGCCAGGTCTGGAACTTTGCCGTTTAGGTTTTTGAAGGTTTGAAGGGCTTTCTTGAGTTTCCCGGGCCAGCTGGGCCCGGGAAATGGCCTTTTAGAAGATATTCGTCGCGAAGTCAGAGGTAAACTGATCCTTGGCCGTTCTGGCACTGTTTATATATATTCCGCCGTTCCAATGTAGTTCCAGAATTGAGAATTCAAAATAATGTACGTTTTTCAAAATTTGTACGATTTTCTTTATAATTTCGTACGAGGTTTCATCCAAAACCTATGTTACCTTTCCTCTTTGCTTTAGATCGGAGCAAATTTTGACATTTTCAAAATTGGCATTTATGTCACAACAATCTTTACCAAAACAAATATTTTCAAAGAATTTTAAGAAAAAAGTAGAAAAAGAGACCAAAATGGATACAATAATTACAGATGTTATAAAAAACTGGATATAGAAGGTAATATTTACATTGTTATACAAAATTAGAGCTAGAACAGAAATAAAATATTACATTTTCCCCCACAACCCCAGAAAATTTTCAACTACATTGAAAATTTTGAAGGTTAGGAATAACAAACTTGACCTTTCATACATCTTTCACAGCTTCTTCTTTCACGACTCCTATCATTCTTACTAACATGCTTAGGGGATATGGTTCACATTCAATGACGCATACTCCACAAGGAGTTATTCAAAAGATATAACGTAGGCTTCTTTTTTTTATTTAGGTGTCGTAACCCGCACCTTTTTGAAAACCCGATTAGAAAACCTTAAAATTAAAGTAGATATTTACAAAGTTAAATAAGTTAACAACACAAAGGCTTATTTAGTGAGTTGTGTACCGCTCATTGAGAAAACTAATCTCGGTCTCAAGGACATTAAGAGGAAATAACGAGGTTAAGATAGAGATACCTCGAGATAGTTTAAAAGTTAAGAATGACTAATGACTAAAAACTAAAAGTGTTAAAAATATGCCGAGAGAGTTTAGTTAAAATGAAGTAATAAACAGAATATAACCTAAAATAATTTACAGAATACACACAAAACATTTACAAAACTGACATAAATTACGTTTTTATATCTTTAATATGCCATTTGCCTCTCAATCCGTTAGGATCTTCCAGGATAAAAACAAGAGGTGAAAGCTTCTCAACAACTGTGGCTTTGACGTACTTCGGGGCCAATTTGGCGCTGAAGTAAGCACCAGCATTACTTTGAACGTAATTTTTACGCCAAACAGTGTCACCTACATTAAATTCTTTAAAACTGTGTCTCGTGTTGTAATGAGCAGCATTCCTTGCGTGTGCTGTATGTAATGCAACTTGTACTTTATCAAAGACGGCAGATAGTAATCCTAAATTAGCGGCATAGATATCTCGAGGAAGGAAAATGACGCTATCAAGGTTAGAGCAGTTAGTATAGAATGATCCACAAGATATTGTCTCTCGACCAAAGACAAGAAAAGATGGGGAGAAACCGGTTGTAGAGTTTACAGAACCATTTAGTGCAAATTGAATTTTATGCAAAAATTTATCCCATGATCGGTGATCATCTCCGACTAGCTGTGATAGAGCGGTGATAATTGTTTTATTATAACGTTCCGTGGGATTGACTTGAGGGCAATATCTAGGTGAATAAAAGATAAAAGGAACTTTATATTTATTCAGAAAGTTATGGAACTCATTAGACTGAAATTGAGAACCATTATCCATTATAATAGTTTGCGGAACGCCATGTATAAGAAATACAGAGTTTTCTAAATGCAGAATGATGTTAGAAGCTGTAGCGCGTTTGATAGGAAAAATAAGACAGTATTTAGAAAAGGAACAGGTAATCACGAGAATATATTGATTACGTTGTCTAGTCATAGGAAAGGGACCCATTAGATCCAATGAAATGTTTTGAAAAGGTCTTGAGCAAATTTTTGGTTTCCCCATAAGACCATAAGGTGAGTGATTCGAATATTTATAAGAAAGGCATGTCTCACAAGTGGAGCAGACTTTTGCTACATCTTTAAACATTCCCGACCAATAGTATCTTAAGCAAAGTTTCTTATACGTTTTAAAAATGCCAATGTGAGGACTACTTACTGAGTCACCATGACAAGATTTAATAAGATTTAGTCTCTCAGAAGGAGGTGGAACTTCCTTCCATGCAAAGTCTTCGTTAAGGTAGTCAGTTGAGATGTTGTAACGATAAAGTTTAGAATCAAGAATTTTATAATTCGGAAATGCATCAGGGTTATCGCGACAATTAGTAAAAATTTTATTAAAATGTTCCAATTGAGACACATTGTCTCCAGATATAGGTCCAGCACCACCGATTACGTTAGTAGCAGGTATTTTATGACGTGAAAGAAGATCAGGAACAACATTTTCCTTACCTTTTTTATGTTTCAGATCAAGATTAAAACAAGATAGACGAAGAGTCCATCGTGCTAGTCTTCCAGAAGGGTTAGACAGATTTTGGAACCATTTTAATGCTGCATGATCAGTGTAAACTGTAAAACGTTTATAATTGTCAAGATAACAACGCCAATGTTCAAGTGCAGTAATAACCGCTAAAGTTTCTCGTTCAGTAGTTGAATAATTTTGCTCATGTTTATTTAGTGTTCTACTCATATATGCGATAACCAATTCTTTATTGTCTTGTTCTTGAGTCAACATTGCACCTATACCAAAGTTAGAAGCGTCACAGTGAACAGAAAATGGGAGGTCAAAGTCAGGGCAAGTTAGAATTGGGGTTGAAGTTAAACACTCCTTTAGTTTAGCAAAGGCAGAATCAGCATCATCATTCCAGATAAACTTTTTAGGGGAATTTTTCCCAGAAGAAGTTAATTTACAGAGAGGTGAAGCAATAGAACTAAAATTAGGTATAAAACGGCGAAACCAACTACATGTACCTAAAAATTTCCTTACTTCTTTTTTAGAGGTGGGAGCAGGATAAGCTAAAATTGCTTCAATTTTACTAGGATCAGCATGTAAACCTTGTTCATCTACAATGTAGCCAAGGTATTTAAGTTCCTTACGAAAGAATTGACTTTTTGTAAAGTTTATAGTCAGTCCTGCGAATGAAAGTTTTTGATGGACTTTCAGTAGGAGTGAAATATGTTCTTCAAACGTCATACTGATTATTATTATGTCATCTAAATAACAGAATACTTTATTATCAAAGTCTGGCGTAAATAAACTATCCATGAGTCTCTGTTGAGTCGCAGGCGCATTAGTTAAGCCAAAAGGCATTACTGTAAATCTATGCATTCCTCTACCGGGTACATAGAAACCAGTCTTGTCTCTGTCGTCAGGATGTAAGGGAATTTCCCAAAAAGCTTTAGCAATATCAATACTAGACAAATATTTAGCATTTTTAAGATTATCTAAAATTTCTGATATAAAAGGAAGGCTGTAAGCATCTTTACGAGTAATCGCATTTAATTTCCGACTGTCGACGCAGAAACGCCATTCTCCGTCTTTTTTAGGTGTAATAAGTACAGGAGATAGCCAAGGACTTTCACACTTTTCAATAACTTTTAATTGTAGCATTTTATCAACTTCGTTGATTAGAGCCTTTTGTTTTTCAGGAGAGAGACGATAACAGTGTTGTTTTATAGGTAATGCATCACCGGTATTAATTCGATGACAAACTAAATTAGTACGACCTAATTCACCCGTTTGTTCAAAAGAAATATCTTTGAAACGTTGAATTATGTCCTTAGAAATGTCTATTTGATCATTTGTAAGGTGATCAAAAGAAGTTATTTTATTTTCAATAGCACAAGTTGTAAAATCTTTACATTTAAGGTTGAGTTCTAGGGAAAGTATTTTAGGAGACAGTTTGAATTCTTTCCAAAAGTCCCATCCAAGAATCAAAGAAGGATAAATATCAGGAAAAATATAAGCTTTTATAAAACGTGTCTGGTTATTAAATCTTATTGGTAAAATAAAATAACCAGAAGACATTGTCTTTTGTTTATTAGCAACCATAACTTGAGTTGATGACTTAAATAGTTTGAAGCCTAACTTTTTAATATCTTTATGAGAGTTATTACCTAAAATAGTTATGCAACTTCCACTATCCAACAAACCAGAAAAAGGTAAATTATTGATAGACACATTTATAAAAGGTCTATTATAATCCTTCTCGCTATCATAAAACACAGAAGTTGTTTTGTAGCAGAACATAAAATTTCGGATAGTATTTAACCACTTATTCCAATCAATAGGATCAAATTTATCATTTTTAGATTTAGTACTATTTAAGTCATCATTTAGTTTTTTTGTTGATAAGTTTGAGAACAATTTGGACAGTCATTGATCTTTACACCCTTGCGGCCACATTTAAAGCAAATTAGATATCTAGGTTTAGTACAATTCTGTAAAGAATGACCAGTTATACGACAGCGATAACAGTATAGATTGTTAGCGTTTTCATTGTTTTGAGAAAAAGAACGTGATTGTTTATATTCCTGTACTGTGTTAGTGTTTTTTAAGTTTGGAGAGAATCTAGAAGTCGAGGAGCGATAAGTAAATTCCGCAGCACAAGAAGTGTCTTCACATCTAGGCTCGTGAAAGTTTTTATCTCTTTCCGAGATTCGTTCGTAATTTTGACAAATTGAAATTAAAGAATCAATAGATTTGATATCTTTGAGGGCAACAAAGACTGAATAGCAAGGTCTTATATTGTGTAGCAAGATTTCCAATTGTTCGTTCTCGCTAAGTTTTTTTGAAAGGCGGGTAAACATTCCGAACATAATAGACACGTAAATAATAATAGTCTCAGTCACTCCTTGAGTTCTATTTCTTATGGCTTCTAGCATTTTGTAATCATAATCGTGGATTCCGAAATCCTTGATTAGTAAAATATGAATTTCGTTCCATTTTAAACTAGGGTTTCTATTATATTGGAAACGAAACCAATGAAGGGCATCTCCAGTGAAAATTTCAAAGGCATGTTTACAAAGCATTGCTTCTGGGATGTTTCTAGAAATCCGAAATTCTTCTATTTTTTGAAGAAATGATCTAGGACATGATTTTCCATTAAAAGAAAATGTTTTCAATTCTTTAGCGAAATTAGACGAAGTGTTAGCATTTTGAAGCATTTCGAAAGTGTGTGGCATAGAACAGCTAGGAGTAGTTGATGGTTCTAATGTTTGATTATTTTGAGAGGTAGGTAGCATAAATAACGACGGAGGGTTAGTTTCAGCCTGAGGAATAGGGTTGTGAACTTCCACCATTTCCAGGACTTCGGATGGTTCAATTAAGTTCGAAGTTAAACCGTCAAATCGTTTTTGGAGTATGAAAAAGCGAGATCTTAAATTTGAACACAGTTCAATTAACGGAGGAGTTGCTGTTAAACGTTCAAGTCGATAATAAAGATGATTCATAAAAGCTTCAAGTTTCTTTATACCGCTTTTGTCATCATATGATTCAAGATGAGAGATTTTACTCTCAATGTAATTGAGTGTAGTCTCTGCTTGCGAAAGGTCATTTTTAAGAGGAATAGGGGAAGATTTTATATCCTCTGGGAGGACGTGACTAAGTTTTGTCAGTTGTTCTTTAAGAGTCGTCAAAGTTTCAGCTGGTTTTTCAGCCCTAATAGTCACTTCATATTCAAGTTCAAGTTTATTTAGTAACGCGTACTTGATTGGCCTAGCCATGATTAATTATGAATCAAGGTAAGCTTTATTAAGATTAAGTTTAAGATTAAGTTTAAGATTAATTTAAGTTAAGTAGTATTTAAGGAAATCGCGTATTCAAGTTAAGTTATTATAGTTTTAGACGAATACGCATTAAAATTTAAGAAACAATTAAGAAATAAACAATTGAATTAAAGTTTAGAGTTAAGTAGAGCTAATAAGCTTGAGCAAAGTTATTTTTTTGTTTATATACAGTGTAAATATTTAGTGAGCAATGTGTTATCAAGTTTAGTTTACCAATGATAATAGTGTTTATGAATGTATAGACTTCAGTTCCAAGTACTTTGGGTGTACCCCGAGTCGACTTCGAAAGTCTAGGAGTACACTTTAATGTAGCTTGAGAACCTGCGTGGACGTATTACTAGCAGGATATTCTCCTGTAGCACGCCGTATAGTCTTCCAAACTCCAACTTATCAGTGACCACTAAGGGTTTTCAACACTTCAAAGAGAAGAAAGGATGTAGATCACACTAGGCAATCAGGTAAGTGGTGCATGTGTGTGGGGTGCAGTATAACGTAGTAAGTGTACTGTTAAGTGTCACGTTTAGAGTGATGTATGAAGTAGCGAAAGAGTAAAGTTAAGATATGTCGAAAGAGCATCCAAATTTAACCAGGTACGTGTATTAGTATTTTTTAGAATTTAGAAGAACAGAGGGTTCGATTTAATTGGGCGCCAAACTGTAATGTTACACTTTTGTGTAACACCAAGTTATTCGAGAAGCTTCCTACCTAATTTTCCTAGGCAGAAAGATCCTAACAAATTAAAGAATATTAGAAATTATGTACAATTTTAATTTTTATTTACAGACTTTTATAAAATTTTGATGCGAAGGTTTCGAGTTAAGCTGGAGACGTTACAGGTTTGAGGAGATGTTGAAGGTTTTGAGTGAAGCTGGAGACGTTGCAGGTTGAGGAGATGAGACGTTTTAAAGGTTTTGAGGTTAAATGGATGCTCTTCTGGGCGTAGAGGTCGACACCAGGTGGTGGAGCTCTACGCCAGGTCTGGAACTTTGCCGTTTAGGTTTTTGAAGGTTTGAAGGGCTTTCTTGAGTTTTACGCCAGGTCTGGAACTTTGCCGTTTAGGTTTTTGAAGGTTTGAAGGGCTTTCTTGAGTTTCCCGGGCCAGCTGGGCCCGGGAAATGGCCTTTTAGAAGATATTCGTCGCGAAGTCAGAGGTAAACTGATCCTTGGCCGTTCTGGCACTGTTTATATATATTCCGCCGTTCCAATGTAGTTCCAGAATTGAGAATTCAAAATAATGTACGTTTTTCAAAATTTGTACGATTTTCTTTATAATTTCGTACGAGGTTTCATCCAAAACCTATGTTACCTTTCCTCTTTGCTTTAGATCGGAGCAAATTTTGACATTTTCAAAATTGGCATTTATGTCACAACAATCTTTACCAAAACAAATATTTTCAAAGAATTTTAAGAAAAAAGTAGAAAAAGAGACCAAAATGGATACAATAATTACAGATGTTATAAAAAACTGGATATAGAAGGTAATATTTACATTGTTATACAAAATTAGAGCTAGAACAGAAATAAAATATTACAAGCTGTGAACTAATATAGGCTGATGATAATGATAAGTCACGTAAAACAAATAAACACAGCTATTTACAAAACACCTAAAAGTAATTTCACAAGGCACAGGCATAATAGGCACTGACCAAAACAAAAACACAAGCATTACAAAAAGGACTAATTAAATCGTGTAGGATGTGTGACAGCGGCCATTGCAATATACATTTAGTCCTATTTCTCACTAATCAAAATAAGGCAGTTAATTACAGTTGTGTAAGTGGTTCTTAATGTAGAAGTACTTGAAATCTATACTAATAGTATAAATGCGAACGTGTGTGTTTGTTTGTTAGTCCTTCCTTCACGACCTAACTATGCAACCAATCGACTTGATTTTTGGCATAGAGTTAGTTGAAACGATGGAGAGTAACATAGGCTTTTTATCCTATAAATCAGATCCCATGGGATAGAAATAACATTAAAAAACGCGTGCGAAGCCGCGGGCAGCAACTAGTTATTAAATATCACAGTAAAGTCACCTGTGAACTACTACTAATAGAATCCACAGGTGATCGGAATGCTGGTTTTTATTTCGGTCAACGAATTAGTATTGCCATTCAACCTGGCTAATGCTGCCAGCATTCTGGGCACTATGCCTTCTGGTGACGGCTTAGATTTTTAGAAAATAGATGTAAGTGTAAATATTAGTTGTAATTATTTTTAAACACTTGAAAATTAAATAAACAGTAGGTAAAGTATTTTTATTGACTTGATTTCTATATCTAAGTGATTATTTTAATTTTTAATCTATAAGTAATGATTTTTAATGTCAAAAACAGGGATAGTATACAATTAACAATAGTAATGTGTGTACCATGGTGTTGTTTGTAGTCATTCTATTTGTATTTCAATTGAATCTGTTTTATTTCATGGGATTTTAGAAAAATATGATTAAAATACATCTTAAAACTTTATCAAGACATTTTCTATCGCGATTTGGTTTATAAAAGTAAAAGGAAAGCAAATTGGTAGCATGAATAAATTATGCCAGTAAATTGACATTTACGTAAAGCTATCGAGCTAAAATTCTTCTTTCTTTTAGGAAACATTTAAAATACAACGTATAAAGTGGAAATTACATTAGACTCACGCACAAGTCGGCAATGTCAAGAACGAAAGGAATATTGATGATGGTTTGCGTGGATGTACTGTATAGCTCTTCAGTTTGTGGAACCACAAAAAGGTCTAACATTATGGTATAATCAAGATCATATAAATAAAAACTTAATGTGAGGCTGAAATTCAAACCCACAGCGTAGTCCACAGGGTTAACATTAGCGGCTGTGTACCTACAAGTGCGATGAAGCAATGTTGAGATTAATTTACAATGAAGTTTCTACATTTTAAATTCTTACACTTACAATTTTATGGGGAATTATACACGGTGGGTTACGTGGCGTAATGTTATGTGTTACACAGCGAGCGTTCGTGCAGCTAGTACCAGTAGAAAAGGCGCTCGCAACGAGCAACGAGACAGATTTTAGAACATAGCGTCGTTACGCTAGCTGCGATTAGAACGTCTGTGACACCGGCCACTAACCTGCTTAAGGTACATAAAAGACTAGAGCCCTAAAAGGTTCCAAAGATTTTCGACGAAACCGACTAAGATTTCGTGGTATAGTTGGCTACAGCACACCCGTATTGAGGGTGGGTGGGGTAGGTTTTTAGATTTATTAAATTTCTTAGTACAGAATGCTAATTAATGTGCGTCAGGTGTAAGTATAGGGCCCGTGTGAGACACGTAAAAGCACCTTTATTCATACTTTGAAATAACGCGATGGACGTATTTTGGGACTTTCAAACGGAATTTCAAATCTGAAGTTTATGACGCAAAATTTTATGTTCCTTTGATAAGTCAGTATATTTTTGTGAAACAAAACTAACATAAATTTATGCGCTAAAGATCCAAAATCAGAAGTTCTGGTTCAAAAATCGATGAGACTAGATACATTATAGGCCTTCTTATCGATTTAGATGACGGCGACCCTAGATTACAGATTCCTCTTTCTATCATGAGCCCTAATGTGGCTCGCTAGAACGAACTTGGTCTTGAATAGAGACTTGATACAGATAAGTGTCCAAACCTTGTGCCAAAGGATATTTTAACTGTAACTGTAAGTATTGAGCTTTTTGAGACGTCTTAGAAATTGAGATAGTTACCGATTTATAATTTTTTATAGGCATGTTCTGTCCTGGTACTGGGTAAAGGCCTCTCTTCCCTCATCACTCTATTTTGCTACACTGAGTTTCAATCATTTAAGTGCACATCCATTTGATCCCTTCATCGACGCTTTGGTCTGCCGCAAAGTCGTTTCCCGTCTTTGGGGATCCATTCTATGGATTTCGACCACGACTCATCAGACTATCAAAAAACTCTAAACTAATTTTTACTTGCTTCTCTGAGGCCCGTATTATAAAAGCTTGCTCAGTCATCGTTCTATGCTTGAGTAACGCTTTTCTATGGCATAAACGTTGCTCAAGCATAGACCGATGACTGAGCAAGCTTTCATACGAAATGAATTTCTATTCTAATGTATATTGCAATAACCGCATGTACCTAAGCTGTGCTTACTGGGAGGGGTGCCGTTGCGAGGTGCGGGGGGCGGCGGCCGCGGCGCCTCCTCGCGCGGCGCACCCGCGCCCCCTGGCGGACTGGCCACTGCAACATCAATACCAAACAGTTATAGCAAGGGCTGTGGTTATAGCAAGAATAGGGTGCAGGTAAATACACGAAGGTTCGTTATATCGGACGACCGATGTGGCGCGGTGGGCGAAGGTCTGCCTGGGACGCAGAAGGTTGCGGGTTCGATTCCCGCCTCGGGACAAATGTGTGTACGATCTACAGACATTTGTTCAGGGTGTTCTGGTCGTTTCTATATATTATAATAAAATATCGATCTATATTATATTACTATTATATTATTATTAGGTATATTATGTATATATCAGTTAGCGACCCGCCTCGACTTCGCACGGGTACTATATTATGCATGTTTTATACATAATAAACCTTTCCATTGAATTGTTATGTTTACATTTAGGGTTACAGTCTAGATACAAACCTGTTATTATATTTTTTTTAGACAGTAAATTGATTCTAACCTGCTTTGTAAGCTTTATTACAATAAAATAAAATAAATCTTTATTCATTAAAAAGAAACGCATCAAAATACGTTGCGCAGTTTTAAAGATATTTAGCTAGCTAAAATCGAACGATTGAGTAGTAAAATCGTATTAGTAAATTTAAAGACATCTAACACGTCAAATTTTTGTGCAAGCGGAGCTTAAAGGGTATTGTAACCAAGCTGGGTACAAATTAATATGGATAGAGAGGTAGACCATATAAATTTAAGTAAAAAATCTGAAGCACTTTTATTGAACCTTGATTACCTGCATTGTTCATTGTGAAAGAAAAATTGATATATTTTAAAATGCATCGACAGGTTTCGACGCATTTTAAAATGTATCAAGTTTTTAGTTTACTAGCAGTTTTGCTTATGTGGTTCCTGGATAAAACACACATCGGCTCTGGGATAATGCAGCTTATCTATTAAAAATACCCAAAACAAACATTCTTTTTTACACTTTATCTATTCTCGTCTTGACAGAGCTTTTGCCGTGGCCTATTTACTTTTAATGGTTTAACAGGTTCTAAATTTAGTTTAATAAGATGAATGACCTAAAAATAGACTATAACACAGCGAAGCACCTCTCATACTATTCCGAAACCATTGAAAATTCCGCTATGTAAATTAAGCTTTAGAATCTGTAAAGACCAACCATTTTCTAAAGATTTCTATAGTGATATGTTTGCTGAATGACACTATTGACTGAGCTTTGCTATTGACTGTTAAATGGAATGGATTCCTGTATAGCTGTAGTCAAAGACCGGGCTCAGTCAAAGCAGAGATTGCAAATTGGTCAATCTTGGCTGTGACTGTATAGCAAATACATCCAGATTGGGATGCCATCACCGCAAAACAAGATTATGTTTACTACGAATGTGTGTGACTCTGTGGTTTTCGATTTCAAGTACTGTAATTTAGTTTATGGTGGACGCGTGACCCGAGAGCTGGTGAGTATCTGGCACAGCGCATCAGCATTGCCATACAGCGGGGCAATGCAGCCAGTGTCTTAGGCACGCTTCCAACTGGTATTGATATGGATCAGTTGAGCTACCTGTAGATTGTTTGCAACAGTTTGCAGATAGCTCAATTGTTTTTATTGTAAATACCAGTTTCATTTTAATTCTAATATTATATATACAACCGCTCTACAACAACTATATACAACCGCTGGAGTAAACGTGTTCTTGAGTGAAGTGGCAAACGTAGTGTAGGACGCCCTCCGACCAGGTGGGATGACGATTTGCGAAAGACTGCTGGCAGATGCTGGTAGCGGCAAGCTGTAGACAGGGCGCTATAGCGCTCATTAGGGGAGGCCTATGCCCAGCAGGTGGACTAATATAGGCTGATGATGATGATAAAATACAAGAAAATTAAAAGACGATGATCATCTTCGATTGAAAGACTTACTACAGAACTTAATTTTTTTTTTTAAATTTAAAATGACTATAAATGATGTAAGCGGAGTTTGTTAAAATGATTGGTTTATTCCTAGGCGTTTACAGCCTATAAGCCAGTAAAGGAATAATAATATTGCGTAAACCCTGTTGTGTGGTATCATCTGAAAGGTCGTTAATAACGCGTCGGCCATCATTTATCAAGCTCGGCTGGTACCTGGCGGTGCGGTGAGAGGCTATATTCGAACATAGTTTTTATTTTGCATTTGATATCATAAAGTATATCTAGAATAATCCACATTCGATAATGTAAACATGTTCTTGATTGGAGACCGCGACTTGGCAGATAGGCAGTAGGGTACCCGAAAGTCAAAAGACGAGAAGAAAGTAAAACAGCGGCAAGCTAAATACCTACTGGGCGTTATGGCGCTTGTTAGGGGAAACCTTTGGCCAGCTGTGGAATAGCCTATGCTGATGTTACGATAAATATTTCTGGATAATCGACACAGCATCATCTAGCCCCAAGCTAAGCAGAGCTTGTGTTATGGGTACTAGATAACTGATAAACTTAATACAAATAATTACGTAGATATATATTTTTATTAAACATTGAAAATAAATCCAGAATAACCGGAACAAATATTTGCAATTCGTTCAATGATTTGTCCCAAGGCGAGAATCGAACCTCTGTCGTACCCTCTGTTGTATGGTATTTATACGTGGGTCATCAATGTGTGTGCCATCAATGAATAATGAATTCACATTTCATACATTGTCTATACAGTAGGTACCTAACGTATAAATTTAGTTTAAGTTCCAATGTTCAAGGTTAGTTCTTGATAATGTATAAGTAAAGTAAAGTTTATTCGTAAAAGACACTGATAACATGTTGAGTAATGATTACTTAGTAGTATATCAAGGTCTAAATCTAGGTATTGTTACTCGTGGTCGAGTGACTGTCTTCCGTACTATTTAAGTACTGCATTACGGCAAGAAGTCTTGCTCTCCCACAAATGGTAGGCGTTACACTTTGTAGTAGGTAGGTACACATACACACACAACTTATTAGTGCTATAAATTATTTACAATATTAATATTATATTTTTTATTAGTATTGCAATTTAATAAAAATTAAAAATACAAGAACTCCTTATAAGTTATGGCTATCGATAATACATAGGTATGTCCTAATAATTATTACTATTATAAATTTCAAGTACCTCTCTCTGTCCGCTACCGTTCACGCCTAAACTGATCTTAGTGAGATTTTGGTAGAGAGGTAGGTAAATGGTAGCTACTTCGAAAAGCGCGTGCGCAGCCGCGAGCCGTCACTTGCGGCTAGAAATATATAAATCGTTCAACAAAATGTGTTGAATATCTTGATAACAGATTTATAAGGATAGAAATATGCCTAGAGGCATTCATTTCATCAACACAAACAGATGAAGTACTAAGGTTGCTATTATATAACCTATCCACACCAACGATTATGTTTTGTTTTGAACTCAGTTAAACTCTATTGAATAATGCGACCACTCAATTAACGTGTGAATAACCCTTTATAGTATGTCACCAAGACAATCATATTTGCTAATTTTGACGTCACTATGTATATTAATCAATTATAAGTGAAACGTCTCGTCTCAACTTGTCATAAGTTTATTGGAACACCAGAATTCGAGTTTCGTAACTAAGAGTAATTTCATCTCCAACGATTACTATAAATATAATTAGTCTACATAGGCTAATTATATTTATAGTAATCGTAAAGTACATATTTTGCTAGATACAGTCACTGGAGAAAGATGTCAAACGATTTATCTACTTTGGGATTGTTGGCTTTATTATTGTGCCTGTCCTAGTACTCTCAACTGCTTATAATGGTCCACTGCTGGACGCAGGCCTCTCCCTGAAAATTGCCTTATTGTATTTTATCCCATGGGCGTTAATGCATATAATCTTCATGCTGGGCATACGTATGCGGGTTGGGGATCGCAGTGGAGTAGATCCTGCAAGAGGCGCTGCTGACCGCCCCCCAGTGTTTGTCCCTTGGTAGTTCCTTTAGTCCTATGACACTGACAGAGAGAGCTGGGGGCTTAGAATGCGCGCCCGCGACTAACTTATAACAGAAGTCCTACAAAACCTTTAATAAAAACATGACTTAAACAACCCAAAAAAACACGTTCACCCAATTACTTCAGAATCAATATTTGAGATAACGGCCTATCCTTAATAATGTTCAGTAACTCTTATAACAAGGGATTATGGTAGCTTATCCTTCGTCACATCGTTTCTTGGCTCAAGGATGTCTCAGCTAATTTTGCTCCTAAAGTTTTACATTGGATGGATGGATTTAAGGAGATTAACGGGGACATAAGCGGTAAGATATACGCCAGAAAAAACTGCGCGTAAGTATTTTTCGTGGGTACTGTTAACGATAAAAACTGCTGTCATTGTATGTAAAGATGAAACTTAAAACTACTGGACCGATTTCAAAAATTATTTTGCCGTTACAAAGTTACATTATCACTGAGTAACATCATAGATAAGCTATGGAATATACCCGTGCGAAGCTGGGGCGGACCGCTAGTCGTTTATTCACAGCACGCATACTTTCACATCTGAACGTATCTCCCCCAAAATTGGGGGTTCTGATAGATATACCACGCCTGGCAGGCGAGGTGATCGTAGCGGAGATCTGGAAAATACACAGACGAAAGCTGTTCTGTGTAATCTTCTGGTAAGTTCGCTAGGCCAGCTCTTATAACCTTCACGGGCTGATTTGGATAGGTCGATGCTTACGATCACCAAGGTCAGTGCTCTTGCTAGGTATACGTTCAAAACCATGGACTTAGAGTTTTTTTACTACGCTCAATAAGTCTATAGACCGTTCACCGTGAGGTGTCCCCTGCCTTATTGTCATTAAATACTTTAAATCAAAATTGTCATCTTCATTAGTATTTTCCCTCTGTAATAATAATAATAATAATAATGTTTTATTCAGTTATAAAAGATACATAGTCATATTCATAAATGAATCTCTGTTGACCTCAAAACTCTTGTGTCACTCTTTACGGTCTTGCATGGTTACAGACCCTTCACCGTAAGATCTGCCGTGATGTTGGCAATTTCCAAAGCAGGACATCTTACGTTGAACGGTCTGTAACCAACACGCTTTTAGAACATCGACCTTCTTCTGTTGTTTATTATCTCTGACTGAGCCTCAGGAGGTGTCATGGCGACGGATACATTTTTACAAAAGGTGACTGATTTTCCTAATATTTTATATTTATTTGACAGGACAAGACAGGAAAATCTGCAATGCATAACACGTTTATTTTATCTCCATGACCTAAGCTAACTAATTATGGTCAAACAACATAAAAATATAATGTTTATTTATTTACATATTCTAAGGCTAAAAACATTATTTCTTGTCGGCCGAGACTATATCATGATATTGATATTTTTATAGTCATAGCCTACGAAGGCAGGTGCATAAACTAAGATTTAGTTTCCATCTGGTAAGTAGCTCACCTTCGAAATATTCTCTATTTTATATTCGTAGATTTCAAAATCCATTGGAAAATATTTTACAAGCATCTGGATATATCGACGTTGAGAATTCTACACAATTTATAGAATGGATTGAGAGAGGAAACTTTTCTTAGAAAACCTTTGTTGCGCAAGACTCCTGCAGTGGCATTTTGAACTGAAACAAATATTTCGAAGAAAACACTTTTCTTGCAGACACTTTCAACTCTCGAAAAGATATATATTTAGAAAAACTTCTATTATTATTATCGAGAGTTGAAAGTGTCTGCAAGAAAAGTGTTTTCTTGTTGTTCCACAGGCGTATTCTAGGGCCATATAATGCCTTGAAAAATGTTCAGGGTTATTTTCGAGTTATTTCAACTATAACTGGTTGGACCAGACATCGAATAAAGAATTATAATATGATGTCGATGGACGTCACAACGACTTTAACAATTTCTAGGTAAGTGGATAACTAATTTTGTTCAACAGCCGCAAAATTCCGCACTTTACCGTCGAGTTGGACCTAACCAAATAACTGGATTATTCGTCGCCATGGCAACGGTACACGCAGTAATGCCTTCGTAATACCGTAATACTCAAAGGAATCAGAAGGCACGTATATCTCCAGGAGGTGGTTTGAAAGATATTTGTGTCGTGTATTGGTCCTTTTGAGAATTCAAGTATGAGGTGAAATGTTTGACGCGTTAAACTTTTTTTTTTGAGTTTTATGTTTACAGCCGTACATTCTTAGAATTATAAATAGTTTATACCATCAGTCCACAAGATGGTATTACATCACAGACTTAATACTGGCGGCTGCGTTTAAATCTCTGTGTATTTTCACCCATTTTGAAAAGTGTCTCAATTAGGTGCTACAGTGCTAATGAACCATTAAAAATACAAAACTACGACTGCTAATGATCCATATCAATAGCAATCGGAAGCGTGCCCAAGACGCTGGCTGCATTGCCCCGCCGTATGGCTATGCTGATGCGCCAGATATAAATCTAATAAGCGATGATCTAATTCCAAATTCCAAAATTCTTTATTTGTAAACATGGGTCACAGAGATGGAAGAATAATAATAGGTAAGTACCATACATGTTTTGCCTAAATCTAGAGCATGCAAAATATAGGTATAGGACGGTAGTAGAATTGACTCATAGAGCAAATTATAGTGCGCTACCTTCGCGATTATAGACTATTTGTCAAACTGACTATTTGTAAAAGCGTATAGCAATGGCCTCTATTATTATTATTTAACACTTTATTGCACACAATAATAAAAAGTACACAATTGGTGGGCATAATGCCGATGTCATTTTTTGCCTCCCAACCACACAGGGTCCACATAAAAATAAAGGCGTGCCTTAAACAAAACACAAAAAAACTAGGTCTAAATTACAGATTTTGAACTATGTAATACTAAAGTATTGTATTGTACAATGAAAACCCTGTACTGATGACGGCTGTCCTAGAATGGGGTTCTGAGACCCATTCAAAACATGTAAGCACCAAATCTCAACATTGACAATTCAAATTCGCAATTAGAGCGACTCCGCCGGACAAGGCCATCCTCAAATACGTCCAGTAATGAACGTGCCATCAAGACTATTAAAATTTATGTGTTTGTGTAGGCTTGCGTAGGTGTGATTGAAGGAAAACGCAAGGAGAATACCATGTGTTAGTTGTTGAGGAAAACGAGACTGTTTTAGACACAGAGAGTTGTTTATGTTTTAGGAATGTGTTATTTAGTTCAACTACAGTATACTTACAACTTCCGAGTAGAACTCATCTTGTAAGCCCAACGAAACGAACTTTACAAGGTATGAAATCGTGGTAATAAAATTGTCGCTTCTAAGGTTTTTGTATTATAGTGCGGGCTTAAAAACTTTAATACAAAAACCTTAAATGCAGTTATTTTATTACCACGATTTCATATACGAACTAAATGTAGCTTTAGTTTTTGAACAGGTTCGGATAACTGTAATGTTTCCCTTGTAGGTTTCGCTAACGACGCTAGAGCCGTAAGAGGTTCCAAAGATTTTCGACGAAACCGACTAGTAGCTTAGTGGGTTAGAGCACACCCGCACTGAAGGTGGAGCGCAGGTTCGAGTCCTGCCGAAATCGAAAATTTGAGAACTTATTTAATTTCTTAAAATTGTCGCATATTTATCTGCGCCTAGCTCTATAGGGTAAACTAGGTATTTTCTTTATTGCGATTCCATTGGACCTTTGTACCAACGTACCCACGTTCAACCCCAACTGCTTGAATAACATGTATTAAGTAGTGAAATTTACTCCTTGACCTTACTCATCATCATCAATATTTTCATCTTTATATTTTACAATGGATTTCCGCAAAGTAACGCCAGAATCTATTTTTTTATCATGATATTAGTAAAAAAAATATCGATAAGTTCCTTCAAACCATCAAAACCCTAAGAAATCTCTCCGAATTTCCGCATAGCGCGAAAGATAGTGCAATATTTTCTCGCTGAATTTACCAACCATTATGGTCCAGCCATTTGCTCTCACGTTTCGTATTTGATACGGTTCCTAGCTCCATTATGAGCGGTCTTGTACGAGATAAAGTGGCTGGCTGGCCTTGTGGCTGGTGGATTTATTGGTTTAGTGGATACTAACCTAAGATTTTTATGGACCAGGATTATCTTTGACCCTTTGTATCACAGTTCTTAGACATTCCTAAAGCCATTTATTCAACTTGTGGTAAATGCTTAAAAAAGTAAAGTAGTAGAATTTTCCGAATCTTTTTCGCCAAAATTATTTTAGTTTTTTTATTAATATTGGCTTGCGCACTTTGATTACAATAGTTTGAATCTATTGAAAAAAGCAACGACTGACTTCGAATTCCTTAATTTTACACTGTTTTAAGTTTTGCGAGAAAACTTCACGACTACCTCTAGTCATTCTCTATACTAAAGCGAAAGAATTTCATCAAAATCGGTTCATAATAAATATATTTATTTAATTCTTTGAGAAAGTGAACAGTTGCGTACCTAGTAATGTGACATGTTCTCGAAAACTTTTTCCGTTTTGTATTTTCCAAACTCATACTAGATTCTCGGCTGGTTAATAACCATAGCAACAGTCTCACTAGCTGCAATTTAGCTGGCAAGCTCGTTTCTAATTACTGCTCTCCCGTCGCCGATTGGATAGTCGGAAACATTAATTACTGCTTCTCTTGAAGCTTTGACGTAAAATCCTTTGGCTGCGACTGGCTTTTCAACTTATCTATAACAAAGGCAAAACTCTCTTAAAAATAATGATTAAGGTTTTTGATAGTGCATCAATAAGTTGGCCGAAACATGGCGAGGTTTTGCTTGTAAAGGCCGTCAAAGTGAAATATTAATTATACCGGAAAGGTTGGTATGTACATTTAAAAACTGAAGGTTTCTGAAGGTTTCAAATGTTTCAAAATATTTAAAAAAAGGTAAAATTTACTTTAGTTTCTAACCGTTATCTATAGTTTTGTTATATAATTAGTAAATCTTTGAAAAGCGCGGGGAGGCCGCGCGAGTAATACTCGCATTGGACGGATACATTGTGCAGTTTGTGATACATAGCCTTTTTATAATGCCTCTGTAACAGTTTTATTTTTCCTTTTTAGGCAGAGATGCGAAGTTGCTCTTGGTGGCCAATTTCTGTTTTCTTTTACATATAAAATATTAGTATGATAAAGGGTTAACAAATAGTGAAATGCTAAAATATACACGCGCCACAGAAATCCAGCCAAACCCCAACAGACCAACAAACCACTGAATATTTTACTATAGAACTGAACAACGAAACCCGCTGTAATATTTCAAGCCCAATAAACTCGTCACGTACTAGGGACAGATACTCTAGTTTATTATGGACAAAAGTTAAGTCCAGTAAACCACATTGAAACATGGGTTGCTGACTTGCTGATTGTTCTTCGAAATAAAGTCCACAACAGACAGAGATGTTATATATTAATATAAATCTTAGTAATAGCTTACTTTATTATATTATAATTATATTAGTTTGTCTATTGTAAATACTAGTTTTAATTTAAATTTATTATCTGATTGTTGTTTTCTTTCTGAATAAAGCTACATTACTGTATATTTTCTATAATAATCGGCAAGTACGCAGTTAAAACATATATTTTTAATACGTCATCAAACTATTATGACGGCAGATACTCGTATAGCACGATATATTTTGGTATAGTAAGACATGACAGCCGCAGAGCAAATGAGTGCATAAATATATATTATTATAGCATGGCCATCGTCTGTGGCAGCTTGCTATACCGTAATATGTAGCTTACTATCACCATCACCATATTCATCAGCCTATATTAGTCCACTGCTGGACAAAGGCCTCCCCTAATGAGCGCCATAGTGCCCTGTCTTTAGCTTGCCGCATCCAGCATCTGCCAGCAGTCCTTCGCAAATTGTCATCCCACCTGGTCGGAGTTCGTCCTACGCTACCTTTGCCGAGTCGCGGTCTCCACTCAAGAACACGTTTACCACAGCGATTGTCGGTTCTCTCTATATGGCCAGCCCACTGCCACTTCAGTTTGCTAATCCTTAATATATATTAGCTTACTATATTAACATAATGTATGTATTATATCTCTGTATGTTGTGGGCTTAAGGGTTTGATTGTTAGTTTAGTAACCTCACTCTAAATGACAACTGTGATGACTGATTTGACGGATTGTAAAAGCTGATCCCCTTATTCATAATGGTATATTAACAGAACAGTTGCTAAGCAGTGTTATTTCTCACTCTGACTTATGTGAATAGAAGAAGACAGATTGATAAATAAATAGCAATGCTTTAAGTTAGCAGACTATTATGAGGTTAGACTCTGCTGGCTTTCTGGAAAGGCTTAGTACAAGTCAAGGTAAGGTGTCACGCTTATGTTAGAAAAATAGTTTCTGGTCACATCTTCGCATGCGTTATTTCTATGTTAACGTTTAAGGTTGTTTATATCATATAGGAACTGATTCATAGAACAAAAAAACACTTGTTTTTTTCAGTTTTTTTGGCGTAAAGCGGTAACAAACATCCAGCAATACATCCAAACTGTCGCATTAATAGTATTAGTGTGAAGTGATGCGAAAGTTTATTTTATTAGATGAATGTTTGTTAAGGTGGGACTGAACCTCTAAGCTCCATACAAACGTACTTTTCGATTCATTTGGAAACTTCTCCGATTTTAATGAAATTTTACATACATACCTAATCGGAAAAGAAATAGCTATGTTTGTATCTTATCAGTTTTTCAAAATACATTATCATCATTAAGTGCGAGCGAAAATTCATTTTAATCCATTTACAAGCGATTTTATAACTTTCTTTCTCATTCAAAACTCATTTCAAAAAGATACAAACATAGCTCTTTCTTTTCCGATTATTTATGCAAAATTTCATTAAAATCGGGGACGTAGTTTCCAAATGAATCGAAAAGTACGTTTGTATGGGGGCTAGACTCTCCGTACGGCTCATAATTCTGCAAACTGAAACTACTGAACAGACTTAACTGAATGTTTGGCTACTTTTTATCCCATAAACCAGTTACTATGGGATAGAAATTACCTTTAAACGTATCAACAGAAACATGCGTGAAAAGGCGCGTGCAGAAACTACTAGTAACATAAACGCACAGCGATAAAGAGTAGAGTTATTAAATATCGCTAGTGCGCCGACCGCACCTTTACGGTCAAGTCAAATTAAAAATGTACATATGTTACTGGGTAGTAGCGATATGTAACATAGTTATGTTAGGTTATTTATGGTTCTTCGCCTACATTTTTAAAGAATCAGGAATGACTTTTGTCGTTTGTTTTTCTACGAAAATTTAATAATACAAATAGGTACCTATACTTTATTGCACACCAAATAATTACAAAAAACATATATACAGAACACAAAAACAATTACAGATAATGTGCAATGGGCGGCCTTATCGCTAAGAGCGATTTCTTCCAAACAACCTTAGGAACCTTTTAATAATGTCCCAAAAACGTACAGTACCTACGAATTGTCGTCGAAAAGTATTGATCAGGGTTATCTATCATTCAGATAACCAACCATCGTTGAAAAAACCAGTTTTTATATAACTTTATTAACAAAGTAATTCATCATCATCATCATCAGCCCGTTGACACCCACTGCTGGTTATAGTCCTCCTCTTTTACACGCCAGTTAACTCGATCCTGTGCGAACCTCATCCACAGTCTTCCGGCCACCCTGACGATGTCGTACGACCATCTGGCAAGTGGTCTACCTAGAGGGCGCTTCGCGCCTACCGGGTACCAATCTGTGACCGCCTTGGTCCATCGGCGTCCCGCCTTGCAACGTGTCCTGCCCATCTCCACTTTAGGCTCGCGATCCGCATACCTACGTCTACAACTTTTGTGCGTTGTCGTATCTCCACGTTGGGTATTCGATCGACGAGGGATATGCCGAGCATGGCGCGCTCCATTGCCCTTTGAGCTACTCTGATCTTGTGCATGTATTCCTTTGTGAGCGGCCATGTCTCAGCCCCGTTAAAGTAATTACAATTCAATAATATTATTATATTAAAACTAGTACCTATTTAAAATTCAAACAATTTATTTAACTGCAGACTGTTACAAACAATATACAGGTACCTAGCTCAACTGATCCATATCAATATCAGTCGCGCGCGTGCCCAAGACACTGGCTGCATTGCCCCGCTGTATGACAATGCTGATGCGCTGCGCCAGATGGATAGATTTAAAACATGATCGAATAGATGAAGAAAAGTAGAAATTCAGACTGAATAGACGAAAAACATGGTTAAATGGATTAATAACATAGTTGAATAGATAAAAACGAATAGATGAAAAGAAGGAATTGGGGTAGCTGTATATCTTTTATATCCAGGCACCCCTAGATTTAAAACATGATCGAATAGATGAAGAAAAGTAGAAATTCAGACTGAATAGACGAAAAACATGGTTAAATGGATTAATAACATAGTTGAATAGATAAAAACGAATAGATGAAAAGAAGGAATTGGGGTAGCTGTATATCTTTTATATCCAGGCACCCCTAGATTTAAAACATGATCGAATAGATGAAGAAAAGTAGAAATTCATACTGAATAGGTGAAAAACATGATTGAATAGATGAAATATGAATAGTTGAATAGATGAATAACATAGTTGAATAGATAAAAACGAATAGATGAAAAGAAGGAATTGGGGTAGATGGATATCTTTTATATCCAGATACCCCAATTCCTATCTACATCCACTCACCAGCTCCCGGGACACGCGTTGCTTCGACCAGGCGTTCAGATAATGTAAAAACAACGGGTCAAAGAACTACAAGTCTTCAGTATCTAGGCATTTATGAAATTTAGTTACGTAGTCACCGGTGGTCAATTGACCGACAACCGCTGGGGTAAACGTGTTCTTGAGTGGAGACCGCGACTCGGCAAACGTAGTGTAGGACGCCCTCCGACCAGGTGGGATGACGATTTGCGAAAGACTGCTGGCAGATGCTGGATGCGGCAAGCTGAAGACAGGGCGCTATGGCGCTCATTACGGGAGGCCTATGTCCAGCTGTGGACAAATATAGGCTGATGATGATGATGATGATGATTGGTCAATTCGTAAAAACCGCAATGGACTCTAAGCATCTTTCCTAAACTTTCACAATAGATGAAACGAACACCTTACTTTTCCCATTTTCATAATTTACGAGCGAGCTTAGCCATAACAACTAACTTGGCGCAATGTTCGCCATCAAACTTCTGTAGCGTTCTGTTATGTTGGTACCTACGTGTGATCCAACAGGTGGCTTACGAAGAGTTTGGAAGTAGGCAAAAGCTGTCTTAAGTTGTTTTTAGGGTTCCGTTTCTCAAAAAGAAACCCTTATAGGATCACTTGTTGTTCGTCTGTCTGTATATCAGTCTGAAAAGATATTTATTTCTCTGGAACCCGTAGAAGTATCATGTATTAAATTGAAATACACAAGTCTGTAATTCTTTAAAACTGCGATAAAATCTAACTACTAAGTCAACAACAGGTTTCAAAAACTAGAATTATGCATTTTGGCAGGAAGCTATGTCTATTAGCGCAGTAAGCCACACCACAAACTGCGATTTTGGCTCGCGTAAATAGTTCATCCATCATCCATCTATCGCTTATGAACTATTTATGAATTTATTAGAACATAAATAGTTCATCAGCGATAATAGATGGATGATGGATGAACTATTTATGTTCTAAAGCTAAAGAAAAAGAACTTATTTTCATTAATAATAGTTTACTTCATTCAGATTTAATAATTGAAATCTTAACAATCAAATGAGGTTTTTAATTTCAGAAAGCAGGTTATTACAACAATTTAAATGCAGTTTGCACAGAACAATCGTAATGCGAGTCCGACTCGCACTTGGCTGGTTTTTTCTAGTTGTGCGATTATATGTAGCACCCTAGGCTCCTAGCGTGACTTCACTATTTTGATGTTCATTTGTAAGACCTAAAGAGCGTGGCCTTGACCAAATACTATCCATAAATAAATAAATAAATATAAATAAATAATGCTGGACAATTCACACAGCATTATCTAGCCCCAAGGTAAGCAGAGCTTGTGTTATGGGTACTAGATAACTGATATACGTAATATTATACATTACATAGATAGATATTTTTTATTATACATAGAAAACACCCAGACCAACGGAACAAATTTCTGCAGATCGTACACAAATTTGTTCCGAGGCGGGGATCGAACCCGCAACCTTTTGCGTCGCAGGCAGACTCTCGCCCGCTGCGCCACTGAGGTCGTCAATCCATCATTGTCTGCTGTCATTAATTACGCATTTCATCATCACATTATTAAGTTATTATTTATGTTTATTAAGTTAAGTATCTAACATGATTTTTAGAAATTATTTACAATAGTTATGATTAAAACAAGTTATAGGCTGGTGGTGATGGATGAAGGCCACATTGATACAGCTTTGGCTTAGGCAATGAGACATCGTATGGATTCTTGGTTATTTACTGAACCAGAAAAACTGTATTAACGTAGTTCCTTATTAAGAAATCGCAATGTGTTTTTTTCGTGTGTGTATTCTATTCTATCACATATGTATATAACTCAGAACAAAATACATCCAGAAGTGTGCAATAGGACACACATTTTGGAAAAAGTTTCGCAATTTGATTCTATAATAATAAACCAGAAAAAAAACAAAAATTTTATTCGATCGATAAGCACCCGATAAATACGCTTGATAAAAAAACATTTTCAAGTTGACGAAGTCGCAGGACGCATTGGATGCCATATTGCTCTGTGGTCATGTCGATAGTGTGTGGTACTGAACAAATACGCCGATGTTGCTGATGACAGTTTATACTTTTTGTTTGCCTAAACAGCCCTCCGAGTATGACAATTACATTGCTCCATAATTTCACGGTGTTAAAAACAGATTAAAAAATTTGAAACTTAGATTTTAATTATAAAACTTATTTTATATTCTAAAGAACTAAACACACACAACATTTTCCGACAGCTTTTTGTATAAGATAACTCAATATTGTTATATTTTATCTCAGATCAGAGTAAAATATATTATATGTATATAACCCATAACCTCCCTGACTGCTTGACTATCTATTTACTAATCAAATACAATTCAATCAACATCAAGCGCCTTCAAATTACCTTCGTTCTACAAGGCTTCCCTAATCGCCGGCGAAGTAACATCACAACACGTCGTGATGCCGCGCCCTAGCATATCCGATGTCTGATAAGACGGGTGTGTCAACAAACACTCTACCTTATTTATACGGAGACAAAATTGATTTTATGTTTTTATTCCTATTGTTCTCGTGTTTTGATGCGACGTTGATGTTATTTTATAACACTTGTCTTAGCGATTGTAGGTCCTATTGGTTTTTATTGTGTTTTGACTTGTCGATGTTTATAATACTTGTTTGTGCAATTATACATTCCGCTTTTTCAGCAAATTATACGTACCTGCCTACTTTGCCTTACTTTCTTTATTTATTAATTTAAGCTTTTATTGCTAAAAATTACATTTCTTTAATAACACATAATATTATTTTAACATTTAAATTTTTAACTTTTCCTGTGACACATATACCTCTTCCAGTCCTTTCCAGTGTTCTTTGCAGCGTGCGGATCGAGACCACGTAGCTCCTACTTTCTTTATGTCATTCTCCTATCTTTTGAGTTGTCTACCTCTTTTCCGTTTGCCTTCCCGTGGATACCACTCTGTAATGATCCTTGTCCATTTCTCTTTGCTCTCTCTTGTCATGTGACCAGTCCATCTCTATTTTAGCTGTTTAACTTTATTAATAACGTCTACGACTTTAGTGCTTGATCTAATATGTTCTGCTGGTTTTCTATGCATAAGTGTGACACCCATCATGCTTCTTGCCATTCCTCTTTGGCAAGTTCTGAGTTTCCGGTAGTGTTTCAGTGTCAGTGCCCATGTTTGAGAAGCGTATGTTAGGCAAGGAAGGATGCACAAGTTGAACACTTTTCTTTTGGAAGTCATAGGAAAGTGTTTGCTCTTCATAATTTCCTTTCTTTACAACTTACTATATATATGTCCTATATATTACTAGTATTATATATTGTATACTATATATTAGTAGTACTATATATTGTCCAGCATTATTTAAATTTAATATATATTCAAAATCCATTGCACAGTTTGTGATACCTATTATAAGCTTGTTTTTAATGCATCTGAAATAGTTTTATTCGATTTAGCTTAGGCAGTGAATTGAAGTTGCCCTTGGTGGCCATGGATCAAATCTGTTTTCGATTCACTGCTTAAACTAAATAAAATAAAACTATTACATATTTAGCATTAAAAAAGCTTATAATAGGTATCACAAACTGTGCGATGGATTTTGAAATTTCCTTTGTCAAACGGAATAATAAGATATAGTACCTATATGGTGGCGACAATCACCACTTGATTTGGAGGTGAGATGTGTGAGTTGGTCCTAAATTATTAATAATTAACTTACATCATTGACAATACACAAATTGTTTTCGAATGAGGTTGTAAACTAAACTCTATTCGTATAGTCCGTAATTGCCTCTATTATTCAATACTATTGGAATCTATTATTCAAATGAGTGTGTATAAGTTGGGTATAGATTTCGGTATTCAGTTATTCAAATGAGCTGTTGGGACGATCCGTAGATAACTGTTTAATGATTTCATTGGCTGTTATAACACATTATTGAATATTTATGTCGATATAGAACGAAAATTGTTAAACGCCTAAAGGCTTTGTAAACAGGGGGTTTGTTATTTACAAAGCCTTTAGGCATTTACCAATTTTCGTTCTACTCACTGTCTAAAAGTGAGTTTCTAGTGACGCGGAAACAATAAGATAAGTCGGAAGCCAGTGGGAGACAAGATGTGTATTTTTAACCCACTCCGCAACAGGGTTTAGAAAATGTATTTTTTTTCACTTTCTTTGCTTTGTTTAGTAAAAATCGGTGCAGCTATTGTAATTTCATGACGGTTTATATCCATCTCTTAAAAACTCATCCAGGTAAAGCAGTTTGAAGGTCAAAATTCAGGATCGGTAATTAATAAAAAAATTCACCACTCCAGCTCGAAAGTACGACTTGTAAGAGTGACTTTGTTGCTCTAAACAGTGAGGATAATCGGGTTTAGTTTAGTACAGTGTACTAAACTAAACCCGATTATCCTCACTGTTTAGAGCAATTATGAACATGTCATGTAGAATAATAGTTATTTGTTCAACAAGTGGGCAAAACGACTTCTGAGCTAGCGAGGGATTAAAAAGGCACAAAACAAAAAGAAATGCTCTTGACATACAACTTTTCACCTCCACTATCGAGAAAATATATTTTGTTTTTACTACAGACGTCGAATGTCCGAAACTCATTTTGACAACCAACAGGAGTGTTAGAATGCTTTATACCTCTTTTTAAACGGCGAACGAACGAAATTTTTCCTTTCTGTGAAGGTTGAATACGAAATGAAATAAATTCCCAAAAAGTTCCCTTCGGAGGGATTTTGGGATTTTTTAAAAACTTAGGTACCTATTTTATCTCTTTACACAGAGTGCGGGTAAGCATTATAACAAAAATCCTTAGGTTGAATACGGTCCCATATAAAGTCCA
Source organism: Eupithecia vulgata (assembly GCA_946478455.1). Classification (NCBI taxonomy): domain Eukaryota; kingdom Metazoa; phylum Arthropoda; class Insecta; order Lepidoptera; family Geometridae; genus Eupithecia; species Eupithecia vulgata. The sequence continues at coordinate 3,467,683 of OX297862.1, read as the reverse complement.
TTATACCTGTTGTTTGGAAGAGTATGATGGAGATGGCGCTGTCTGCCTACTTCTACGCTCATGACTTCACTCTTGACTTCTTCGCTAACTCAGGATTTAATATCACCACGTTCAAAAAACAGTTTTGCCCACTTTTTGAACCAATAACTATTATTTTTCAGTGAAACAAACAGTTGAATTTACCGAAAGTAAATTAATACCCTAAAACCTTAAACAAATCACACAAACATCGGATATAACGAACATTATTCGTCCATAAATCCTTATTCTACGGTCCGTATCGAGATTTACAACCTCCGACAAGGGCTTGTTGCAAATACACGATTTCCATCAAAAAATGTAGGACATAACGCGACGTTTCATTCCCAGCTATAAACATTTGTCATCGCAGTATAATCTGTCCGGGTAAGGCCTGTTTTACACGAGACGGAACGACGCGAACCGTGCATCGCGCAAACATGCGAATAACAGGATGTTTTGTTTGGCCCCTTCGCCGCTTTAAGACCACAGTTAAAAATAACGACTATATTATTTAAAAGCTCACTACATCGATCGTTATCTTCTAAAAATGTCTACATTCAACAATATTTAATTCAAGCAATAGCACAGAATAAGCAATAGCTGCCTGAGATTTTACTGCTCTACCATTCTACCATTGATATCAAAATTCAAATTTGTGTCATACGATTTATATGCGTGTATAGAGTGCATTATTAACGCACTTTGCCGAGTGCTTTAATATGCACTAGAAAATTCATGACTTCATAACGCAGCTGAGTAAAAAAAAATTGCACACGGAACGTAAACGCAACGTTCCGTACCACGCAGACAAATGAAGGCGAAATCTAATATGTGGAGATGAGGGCAACGTCACGTTTGCACTACGTGATCTGCTTATAGCAGGCAGCTATCTGTTCATTTGCAGATAACGCGTTTTACAATGAAATATAGGAGTTTGCGACCGTAGGAGGTTAATACAATTTTGGCTTGACCAAGCAAAGTTAAAGTTGTAAAGGGAAATTGCTGAGACGCGCAATGGTTTTTAATTTTGGTTTGATTCGGGATTATTTATTTTTAGTTTTTACAGACATCAAAAAAGGAGGAGGTGTGTTTGGCTGCTTGTATGTTTTTTATGTTGGTACTTGTTTGCGAAATTCCCTGTCAATTGTGATGATTATTTTGTTACTGTTCTTATAAAGAATGATTCCTTCTAAGATTGAATTAGTAGTTTTCTGCAAAACTTAAAAAAAAAAAACAAATTATAGAATATAATCATCGTTCGCATTCTTTAATTTTTTTACCAACTCACACAATTTAATTACCAGCTCACTGCCAAGCCCTGCTTTTGCCTTTTGCATATCTCAACGACAAGGTGTTTTTTTTTTTAATGAAAGACCTCAATGGCCTTCTTTTTGCGAAAATACTTGCCATATAGAGAAACAAAAGAAGAACAAAATCAAGAACATTGCGACTGTTAAATGAGTTCACATAACACGGGCAAATAGCTAACAATATCACTTCTAGATATTTATCGCTGTTATGAAAAGATCGAAAGAATATCATGAAATATTTCAGAAGAAAGAAGCGAGAGCTTTGCATATTTATGATCATAAACGAAGCTAATACAACCTTTTTGTGTATATCTGACATTCAAACTTTTTCATGAAAACAAAAAGTTATGAACAAGAAATTCAGAGTTCTAAATTCAAACACAAAAGAAAGAGACGTGCAAGCGCCACGATGAAAAGAATCTTAATTATTTTTTGAACTAGCTAGGTGCTTTGTTCATGAAGCGGCAGTCTTTTGTTTTAATATTATTCGAGCTATGTTTAATGCTAGTTCTTTTATATTCGATAGACCTTCGTTTGACCACAACCGCACCTGATGGAAAGTGAAGATGTGGCCTGCGATGTATCAGGAAGGTCTAGTCTAGAAGATACCTATTCACTCTTATAAGTAGTACTAAGTATTCACTGGTCCTTATAGTTTTATGTAGCTCTAGTAGGTTGTTACGATTTAAGAATACCGACTTCATATGCGTCATTTCATGTTGATCGTGTTGGACCGTTTTATTGCTCAATGTTTCTTTTGCGTCGCCGATGATAGAGTAAAAGATTCGGGACATCAGAGAACTCCCGAATCCTAACATAGAAAATTAGTTTAAAAGCACTATTTTGCAATAAATTTATTTTCATGATGAAATTTAACTTTTTGATCTACGTATCAAAAAGTTTAATTTTATAAATGGGCTTGAAGCAGATCCAAGCGAATTTTATTACGCTTCAGCAGTTTCTCTCATATCAGAATTCATTTCTGTGGCGAGCAAGTGACAACTTTAATACCCTATGTAGGCGATTCGACCTTGACTTATTTTGCACCAGTGTTTCTTCGGCCAGGCGGCGGCTGAGCGGTGAATTTTTTGGTGAGGGAATAGTTGCATCAAATGTAGTGTGATATATATATACATACACAATGTTAACTTGTTACCTTCTGTTAGATTTATGTTAATTACCCTTTACTGTTCTTTTTATTTTAATTATGTTCATAGCTCTATTGATTGTTACTACACTGTTTTTTAGTCGTGAAAACCTTAATTTAAGCTTTCTAGGATATATTCATTCTTATTATTCTGTAACATTAAGCTTCTGGTTTTCCTATAAAATAAATAAATAAATAAATTAGAAATTTCTCTTTTACCAGTTGTAAAAAAATAATTTTTAAGAGTCAGGCTTTAAAAACCCGAATCTTAAAAGTTATTTTATAATGTTTATTTTCATTATATTTTTTTAAGTTGTATATCAATATTGGAAAACCTAAATTTTCTTTACTACGTGTATACCTCAGAACAGCATAGAATTGGCATGGTGATAGAATAGGCGATTGAAGGGATTCGGAAGACCCTTGTCAAATCGATTGATGAATTGTAACAAAAAATGGAATCTAATCCTTCAGTGAATATTTTGCTTATTTGAAAGTAAAAGGTTAAACTGTCAAATTATGTCAAGAACCATTATCGATCATTTAAAGGAAAATATTAATTTGAATTCCAATTTTGTGTATAACTATTACTTTATTTTAAAACCTTATAATTTTACTTAGGTAAATACAAGATAATGCGAAAGACTACTGGCAGATACAAAAGGAGAGGCCGTTGCCCAGCTGTGGAGTAATATAGGCTGATGATGATGATGATGATGTCAAGAACACAAATTTTCTTGATATCATCATCATCATCAGCCTATATTAGCGTTATCGCAAGACAGTCAAATCAAAGAAAATGTCAAGGCTAAAATCTAAACTTGGAAGCGAAGATGCGAATCAATCTGACCACTTTAGAATTCAGTGTTACAAAGAAAACGTCTTCGCGATAACTGGAACGTCCTAGACTATGTCGAAGTGGGTAAGACCGCGTTCACAAATGTGATCGTACATGGTCAATTATTTATTTATTCATTTACAAATCAGTTAACAATAGAAATAAGATAAACAAAAAATATAAAAAAATAAAAATATAAACAATTTAGATCTAGATTGAAATCAATTATGTGAACACAATAAAAATAATGTTGCATGCATTAGATTTAAAATAGCCTAGGACGTAAAGACGAAAGACATTTAACAAACAGTGTCAGGTACTGGAGTAATAACATAAGTTTTTTTATGCAACGCCTAAATTTTAATCATTTCAATCATCAATCATTGATGTGATCAATTAATCTATAATTGTCATTATCAAACATACCTATGTCATTGGAATAAGCTACTTCGTTATATAAACGACCCATTCTTTGTATTGGAATATTGTTTATGTACACTCTTAATAAAAAATGGTAAATCCACGATTTAAAAATTACATTTTCACGTTCCGAAATTCCAGAAACTGATTATTAGTATAGGATACTGGCGATCCGCCCCGGCTTTGCACGGGTACTATATTATGCATGTATTAAACATATAATCCTTCCTTTTGAATCATTCTATCTTTAAAAAAAACCGCATCAAAATCCGTTGCGTAGTTTTAAAGATCTAAACATACATAGAGACAGACAGAGGGAAGCGACTTTGTTTTATAATATTTAGTGATAACGGGCAGAAGCTCCAAGACTAATCCAAGAGTCCTATAAGATCTAAAAGAAATCGAGCACTTTTATTTCATTTGAGCTTCTGTTCACTCTTGCATGTAGCGATTGCATAAAAGTGATCCTAAAAGTGCAAAAAGTGTTGGGAGTTAAACTTGTAGTGGTGTTTTTTATATCACCAGGATGGCAAAAAAGCACGCGAGCTCTGATATGTGGTAACCGCAGCCTATGAACGCCTGTATCAGGGACATGATGGAGGTAAACCTCCCCCGATAAACCTTATTAGCTTTTATTAAATGCCACCATTTGATAGTCAAAGTCAAAAGTCTATATTTCTATAATACAAAAATGTACACTTAGAAAAGGTCCAACTCTTAAAATAAAACATTGACACGGAAATAAAGTGATATTTTTGATTGCGGTCGCTTCGGTAAGTAGACTAAAGTAAAGAAGCGACGAAGAAACCTTTAGCCTGTTGGTTGTTATTTTTCAAGTTGGAGCAAAACCCGTCCCAAGCTTTTTTATCTTCTAGAGATAATCTGAAATTTTTAGTAAGCCTTTTTGCACAGAAAGGTGTGTTATGTAATAACACGTGTTATGTTATATTAAAATTGTTCTGTAAGAGGCTCTATTCTCCTTGGTCACATATTACGACATCCGCCGGAAGAGTCGGGGTGGAGGCAAATTCTAAAAAAGCACCACGCGGCTACAACACAAAAATGTATCATTAATAAGTACCTAAGAATGGCTGGATAATTTGGACCGCATAATATCCGCGGCAAATTCGACTCATCTAAAATAGAATGAGCTAATAACACCTAACTAAAATTTACTATGCGGCTACGGGCTACAAATTATTAGAATAAGAATAGAATAGAATAAACTTTATTTAGCATACACAAATAAAAAACATAGGGAAAGTTTTTAATATAAAAAAATACTAATAATAAAACTTACACTAAACACTACAATAAATGAATAAATAAATAAATAAATAATGCTGGACAATTCACACAGCATTATCTAGCCCCAAGGTAAGCAGAGCTTGTGTTATGGGTACTAGATAACTGATATACGTAATATTATACATTACATAGATAGTTATTTTTTATTATACATAGAAAACACCCAGACCAACGGAACAAATTTCTGCAGATCGTACACAAATTTGTTCCGAGGCGGGGATCGAACCCGCAACCTCTTGCGTCGCAGGCAGACTCTCGCCCGCTGCACCACTGAGGTCGTATGAAACAATCAAACATATTTTAAAAAAAGAAATACTATTTTAAAATTATTGGTCTTTCCCTAGTGCGCAGCTAAACCAGGTCCAGCCTCAGCATAATGTCGCTACCGCCCGAAGACGGTAACGACCCTGGTTTTCAGTCTCAACCTCTGACGTGACGGGTGACGTTACATTACGAATGCATAGTTTATTTCCAAAACGCACTAATACGTAACGTACTATTAAAAATAAAAAATAAAATAAAAAATATTGTAGTTAAGGAATGACTACAAAAAGAACTGACTTCCGCATCACAACGTAAACACACCTCAACCCTGTATGTAGGTCAACGTTTTCATTATATCGTTTATACCATCGAAGATCCTATTGCTGTACTCTAACTTAGGTTCCATTCTCTACTGTATGTCGTCGCACTACGATTCAAAATATGTATAGCGTTTGCTAGGCAATAACAGAGCATTGCTCCTTATTGTTATGGATCAACTTATTAGATATCAAATAGATTATTGAAGATAGAATCTACCTACGGTACTGTTAAAGATTAAATAGGTTAAGGCGGTACCCCGACCCACACTAGCGCCGCCGCCACTAATTTTTTTGAAGGAATTTTCAAAAAAACCATTGGTCAGTGTTTGTGGGGCACCGTGTGCGGTTGACAGTACTTTTGCTACTTTTCTTTTCGAAATCTCAAATTGGGACGAATCAGGAACGCTTTCAGGATAAAAATTTGAGTTTCTCGACTCGTCTAAATGGATTGGGTCCAATGTGGGACGATTCGGGAATAACTCTCCATAAAGGTACTAGATTTAGATTGTAGGCTGTCAGGCTAGATCTCTGTTGATTTTAAAGCACAAATAGATTTTTATATTGTTTATCTCATAGTGACCGTGTTAAGTTAACCTCTCCGCTGGGGTGACTCACCAAATTGCATACAATATCAAATTACTGCTTAGCTTGGGGCTGATCTAGCCCCTAGCCAAGCAGTAATTGCTGTGAAGATTGTCTGTCCACCATCATTTATATGAATTATTTATAATAGCACGTAACATGTTACACCCACGTGCCTTGTAAAGCACGTTGAGCCGTTGGTCCTCCGCCTGGCCTCTCCCCGGTCGTGTCATTCTGCCATCCCATCAGATTATGAACCAAGGAATACCTATAGAGTGCACCTGTGTTTGCTTACACACTTGTGCATTATAATATGTCTTGCACATGTAGCTACTTTCCTATAATATGTCTACCACATGTAGCTAGTCTCTGTCTTGCACATGTTGCTAGTCTCCTATAATATGTCTTGCACATGTAGCTAGTCTCCTATAAGACTGACCTCCTCAAACAATAGAAGAAATCTTTTCTGTTGGCGACGAAAATCTCCGAAAAAGTCATAGAGATTTTCGAGTCGGTGAGTAATGATTTTGTGGCTTACTTGGTTAGAGCACATCCGTACACATATTGAACTCTTTAACTGCTACCTACACTATCTTATTTTACCACTTAACAACAAAGAAGACTGCTGACAGATGCTGGATACGGCAAGTTGAAGACAGGGCGCTATGATTAGGGGAGGCCTATGTCCAGCTGTGGACTGATATAATAATAAAAAAAAAAAAGATTTTTTTTTTAATAAATTCGGCTTAGATTTTTAGAAAATAGATGTAAGTGTGAATATTTGTTGTAATTATTTTTAGCTGTTAAATAAATAATGTATGTTATAATAAAAAAAATGCTGGACAATTCACACAGCATTATCTAGCCCCAAGCTAAGCAGAGCTTGTGTTATGAGTACTAGATAACTGATATACATAATACAATACATTACATAGATAGATATATTTTTTTATACATAGTAAATGACCAGAACACCCAGAACAACTACCTCATATAGGCTGATGATGATGAACAAAGAAGAAAAACTCCCCTCGGTGTACCATCATCTTTACCTACTTTTCGTCATTGGGGATCACTTTGTGGGATCCTGGTGGCCTTTCCCATTATAACAGCGTTAGGTTATATGTCGCTAACAAACTAGTTTCCTAAATACCTAAATTAGCAAGTAGCCAAGGGACAAGTAAATTACACTTTATTAATAAGTACTAAAAGACGAAGAAAAAGACAAAATATTTGAAACCAAATTAAAAAAATACCTCCTAATTAAATGTTATTACAATTTAAACGACTTGTTTAACGACAAATCTTATCAAAAAAAAACCACCTATTATTAATAATAACTATTACTATACCTAACTTCATACATTGATACCTAAAAAAAAATTTTAATACTTACCATCGAGCTAGAATTCTATAATATGATACCTGTTTATCCATAATATTACCTTATCAATTGAATTACATTTTTCTGCTAGAAACTAACTTAAGATTTTTCTATAAACCCGGTCCACTTCCACTCTCGATACCTTTTGCTACGCCCTATTTGGGTACCATTGTGTCTCTTGAGCATTAGCTCAAGAGACACAATGGTACCCAAATAGGGCCTTAATACCTAATAATAAGACCTGAATATGTACACAATGATTGCAATGAAATAAATGAATATGAATATTTAATACTAACCTACGTCAATTTACTCATATCCACTTATCTACAAAGTGTTACAAGCATGCTTTACTGGTTGTTGGCATTTAAGCCTCGAGGTAATATTATGCCGGTGTTGCAATTACTTAAAATTACATACTTGTAGGAAGTTTATAGGCAAATTATCTTAAGAGATTATTCCATACTTGGTAAGTTATTTGCTTGTTACTTGAATTAATTAATTGCGTAGAAACTACTCTGAGAGAGCTTATGGGTTTCATAGACACATAACTTGTCGAATGTAAATATAAGCTACGCGTGACCCGAAAGCTGGTGAGTATCTGGCTCAGCGCATCAGCATTGCCATACCGCGGGGCAATGCAGCCAGTGTCTTAGGCACGGTTCCGACTGGTATTGATATGGATTAGTTGAGCTACCTGATGATTGTTTGCAACAGTCTGCAGTTTGTTATATTGTTTCAATTGTAAATACTAGTTTTAATTTAGTTCTATTATTTGAATATAAATATGTATTTAGGAATCGTAACGAATACGACAGAATAGATGACACCGTTAAGGTACCTTCCCTTTACTGCTATGTCAAAAAATACACCCTGTGTAAGTATTAAGTATTTATATTCGGAGTGAACACGGGTTGCGAATGATGATAAAAATATGATTTATCGTCACCTCTATATTTCTGAAAATTTAAAAAGAGTCTGGCTGAATGATGTTGCGATAATTTTTTGGCATACATAAATTTCATTTTGGTCAAAAAACAGCTGTTAAATTGTGAGCAAACACAATATTAAAGTAATTTTATAAAGTTAGATTTATAAGTCATAAAGGGATATTTACCTTGATGAATACACGGAAGAACACACCATGTATCACACCATAGTTCTTCCGTGATCATGGCGCATAAGTCTGTGCCGAAATATTGGAAAAATCAATAATGGTAAAAATTCCTTTATAAATGACTTTAATGTTAATAACCATGATAGTTTTAAAAGTTTCAAACAAAATATGTTAATAAAGCCCGAAACCCATTTAAACTTGTTCTTGTTCCTCAAAGTTCAAGGTGTTGCCATGCATACATAACATGTATCTCTGGCAATATATTTCCTCACTGTGAATTATTATTACGACAAACTTTCTGGTGAAATATTCTAAGCGTTTTGTGAGATTGTCAAAACGCCAGGCGCGACAAAGCTTTCCTTTCAGAGGTGTTTTTACAAGGCAAAACATTTATTATTCCGTCGTCGTAAGTCTGAGGAAAACTACAGGTTTATGATATTTATGAAAATCACGATTCTATCGCAGCTTCGTTTTGGAGTTTTCTGGATAAACTCAGCATTTTTGTTTTTAAGTCACAGCATGTCTAAAACTTTAAGATCGTACATGACAAATCGTAGCGCGGTAGTGGCGTATAAACGCCACCGTTCACCGATCTATAAAGATCGGTGAACTCCTGACAGGTTCCAAGTCTCGTATTTACATAAGTATTGATTTGATACTTTTTAAATTGTTATTTTCATTTAAAATAACTTAATGTTACCGAAAGATGTTCAAATATTTCTGCATCAATAAAAATTTATTTTAAACTTAACAGCTTTTTGATGGACAACACTGTTCACCTATAAAGGTTATGGTAGGATATGAAATTCAGTATGATTCTTTCAGTAGCATTTTACTTTGGTAAAGCAGCCATAACATTTTGTTCAATAAAATCCTAAGTTCTTCCGAACAATGCAAGAAACTGGGTCACTTAGCTAACAACGTCAGTTTAAAGATAAACAATTAAGGTTTTCATTGAACTAACCATAATAACTTGAAAAATTGTCAAACTAAAGTTATAAAAATAATGGGACTTAATATTATTTTTATGCCTACGAGATTCGTAGCAGTGTAGCACCGCTACGACAAATTCTACGTGACTACGCGGCTACGGAGCTTCACACGTAGTACGTAGCTACGCGGTTAACAAAAAATAGGAGAGACACGTTCTCCACATAAAGGTACATAGGCAGTTTCGTCTAGTCAGTAAGAGTCTACATAGAATATAATGAGTTGCTATGTCGATAAAAATGACACATTTTAGACCTACGACGTTGTTGCATTATGTGTATTCTTGAGAGAGGTAGTTGTTGTATGAAAGGCGTAGTGTGTGTGGTTTATGTTATTGTTATTTGTTATTGATGACACAAGCTAGCTAATAATTAGGACTCTTGGACATTAATGCCCTAGAGTTCTAATTATAAGATTATTTTCAAATAAAAATATGCACACGTACCGCACTCTCCTCTAAGAAGTACCTTGTAAAGAGATGAAACGTTGGTTTTATCCAACATAAACCCGCTTACATCATACGTGTTACAGCTTATTTTATTAAAAACATTCGTAATTAATAAGAATATGGTTCGATTTGGTGACCAATACATGTTTTAAACTGAAAAGAAACATCCAATTAGTTCCCATAGTAGACAGATCTGCTCAGTTTAGATAGCTCTTTGAAATATTTAGTGTTGTTTATTTCGTTCATTTACCGTGGTACCATTAGATAGTACCTACCATCAATGGTACTGTGACAATTCACTACATGATTCAAATATACGTCTTTGTCAACAAGTCATAAATAAGTAATCTATTAATTTCGCTTCAAGTGTTAAGGTTCCTATTACCCTTCACAAACGTAAGTGGCTTAACACTAACATGTTCAATTATCAGCTCTCACAAACAGAATAATTAATTAACAGAATTTCGAGAGCTGTCAGGTATTGAATTCTAGCGGAATTTCTGATGTTATAGGTACTAATTTACTTGGAATAACAATAAAGTAATTTAATCCGAAGTTCCTACAGTTAAACGTCATTTTTAATTTGATAAATATCATATTTGATTTGAAAAATGACATTAGGTTGACGACATTTGAAAACAAGCAGGTCATGATTGGATGTCGAGGGCTCAAGGCCGTCTAGAGTGGAGGCGATTTGAGGAGAATCAGGAAATGAATCTATGAAAGAAAAAAAATGACGATGATGTTCTTTACATTGGAAATGAAAAACAAACCCGTAACTGTAGGTTACAATATTATTGACCCGTACCTCTTATATTCCTAGAACTATCAATTAAACTTGATTTTATATTAAGATACAATCTTTATTCAGAAAGAAAATAACAATCAAATAACAAATTTAAATTAAAACTAGTATTTACAATAGAAACAATCAAGCTATCTGCAAACTGTTGCAAACAATCTACAGGTAGCTCAACTGATCCATATCAATACCAGTTGGAAGCGTGCCTAAGACACTGGCTGCATTGCCCCGCTGTATAGCAATGCTGATGCGCTGTGCCAGATACTCACCAGCTCTCGGGTCACGCGTCGCTTCGACCAGACGCTCAGATAATTTTTTGAAAACCCGAAGAGCCTCGGTACCCCACGAACCTAGGGTCTCGACTCCAAGGGGAGCAAAATATCCATCTATTAAGATTAATAGATGGATATAGAGATAAGATTAATAGAACTCTTTATTGTACATCACAAACACAAAATACAATACAGAAGGATATGCTGGATATAATGGAATCAAAGAAGTGTGATTATTAAATTTACTATTGATAATTAGTGTGATTTCGAGTAATCACTTTGTGTTTGGCACCAAACCAAACAATTTTTTTACTAATTTTAATGTTAATATCAATAAAGAATTATCTCTTTTTTATGCACAATATTAAACGTGTTGTTAATTTACGCCCTTAATTCCTATTTTGTACCCATAAAGTATCTATAATTGGGTCACAGCGCAGAATATTAAAAATGCATTACCATTCCATGTCACCCGTTTCCTTCTTTACAAAGGTTATACAGAAAGCTGGTTTTCAGCACCTAATCCGCTACTTTCGACATGTTAACTTATCAAAATGCATTAATGTGTTCTCCAGTGAAGACCGCGACTTGGAAAACCTAGTGTAGGACACGCCGTCTTGTCAGATTGGATGACGATAAACTGCGTCAGACTGCGCAGATGTAAGATGCGGCTGAAGACTGGGTGGAATGGCATTTATTAGAGTTGGCATGGTTCATTATTGGATTGTTCCTTATTAATTGGATTTGCATAGGCCGATGATGATGACAATTAACTTACTTAATTATGTATGTATATATTGTTCGGGACATATTTCATAAAAAAAAATCATTTTAATGAAAAAGGTACCGTCTCCTAATTCAGCTTCAGCTTGCCGCTTCCAGCATCTGCCAGCAGTCTTTCGCAAATCGTCATTCCACCCGGTTGGAGGGCATCCTACACTACGTTTGCGAGTCACGGTCTTCATTGAAGAACATGCTTATCCCAGCGGTTGTCGGTTCTTCTTGACATTATGGCCAGCCCACTGCCACTTCAGCTTGCTAACCCTTTGACCTATGTCGATAACTTTGGTTCTCTTTAGGATGTAATCGTTACGAATTCTATCCTTCAGAGATACTCCGAGCAGTTATAAATAGTTTCTTTTATATTAAGTTTGTTTGTAATAATTTTAATTGGATGGCGTGTTCGCTAAGTCGACAAAGTCAAAGTTTAAATATTAAAAAACATATATATTTCTTTTTTCGGAATCAGTTGGTGAAATTAGTGAATACTAATATTAGTATATCAAATAAGGGTGGTTGTGGTTATTGCCAAAATGTCAACTCCAGTAACAACGCATAAGCTATCGTTTAGTGACAACAAATTAGCAGAAGGGTACTGAGCCCTGAGTCCATTTGACGATAATATCGAGTCGTGATCGTGACGTCTCATATTTGTATTTAAAGGATTTCCGTAGTTCCCTGTCTGCACGATAGAGGCGCTGTACTGCGGAAAAATGAGAAGTCACAAATGGACTCGGGGAGTCCATTTGACGAGACGAGAACGTCACGTGACTCTGATTGTAAGTTACACGTAGTTTTGCCGGCGAGTTTTTTTTTAATGTTGTTTTATCAAATTACACAAGTAGGTAGGCGTTGAAAAGCCTAGCCTGCTGACAGTGTAACTGAGGCCTGCTACTCAGGGAGATTGGCTCTGTTACCGTAGAGGATCGATTCGGGGTCTTTGTCCTCAAGTGTTGACGGTGCTTAAGATGCCATGAGAATGGAAAGCAGTTTCAAAATAGGCCGAATTACAATTAGAATAACATTCAAATTGAAGTAACAGCTTGTAGTAAATACATTATAATAGTCTGCAGTTAGTTCAACTGTTTCATTTATTTATTTGCAATAATTGAAGTTGTTCCTACATTTTAAGGGCTAACAAATCAACTCCGTCAGACCTAAATATCTTCTAAACGACTAAATATTTAACTTTGAAATTTATACATGATACAGCTCAGGACTTATTTTATCGATCATATGTTTCAAAAACACGATTTCATAAAATTTTCTCTATAGAAAAAATCGCAAAGTTACCTCTAAATTTTTACAAAAACCTTAATTACTCAAAAATACAGAAGTTAAGATCTTGAAAATACGCATAGTAATAGAACTAAGTATAAAGAACATTTTATATGTTTCGGATTTTTATAATAAAGTCCTACTTAATAGATAACAAGCTAAAACTTGATTTTTGGGCTTTCGTTGCTTGTCACGCTCCTACGAACGCGAAATCCTATGTCTGTCTTTTTCACAAAAAAATGAGGTAGAATAGGCTCTTAAGTGTTATTTTCATTGTCAATTAATACTTATTATATCTTAGAATAGTAACAGTTATACATACAGAGACTGATATTTATTATAATATTTTTTGGGGCCGTTATTTGTCGGCGTTTGAGTAGCGGCATATTAATCATATAAATTGTCTAACTAACACATGATACATGCGAAATAAACGCGGTATAATTGCAGCGAAGTGGTGGAAGGGGCGCGAAGAAAAAGCTGGCGTCCGAGCAGATCGGCGAAATCATGCAGTTCATGGAAAAGATAGAATCACGACCAGAACACCCTGAACAAATGTCTGCAGATCGTGCACACATTTGCCCCGAGGCGGGAATCAAACCCGAAACCTCTTGCATCGCAGGCAGACCTTCGCCCACCGCGTCACAGAGGTCGTCATAATCAAATCTATATGCTAGCTAGAACAGACAGTTTCGCTTCTGTTTCGGTTGTAATTTAAGTCATGGCGAAACTACTGCGGTTCCGCTCCAAAAATTTCGCGGCGGAGATGTGCAACAGGAATCAATTACGTTTTCTTTCCAATAGAAATTAGTTTGATCAAAAAAATATCTGCAAGTGCGGATCATAAAAGCATTGTCCCGCAGCGGGAATTGAACCCGCAAACTTTTGGGCTTTTTTTTCGCAGATTTTTTTAATAGGAAACGAATAAAATTATTAAAGTTATTAATTTTATTAGTTTCCATCACTTTTTCAAATTAGTAAATGAACCATTCATCTTGATTGATTTCGAATCACCAGCATCGTATCTAAGTGGAAACGCTTTCTAACTTAATTAATTGCTGCAATAAAGTGCAGCTAGTGACTAATTAAATTGTTTCATGAAGTTCTGCTAATTAATATTTTCATTGCGAGTGGGCAGTTGAAATGGTAGCAATTTCATTAGCTGCAATGAAGTGGACAGCCAGCGTTATATTAATTGCTGTAAGATATAAATTTATTTTATAACTAGCTTCCTTAGCCAAACTTCTTGTAGAATTTTTGTTTGCAAATGTCCATATTTACCTGAAATTTACTCTATTACCGCGTTTTTTTTTCGCATTTTACGTTACTGATTTGGGATCCTTCCTTCATTTGGTTACAATTATTAAAAATTCGTAAATAATATTAGAAACTGATCGCCAAGCAAGTGAAATTTAGTTTTTTGTTTCGTGATTTGTTTATAAAAATTTGTCCCTATAAATTAAAAAATCTGTTATTTTATTACCAAGGATTTTGCAGTCGATTTTTAGTTTTTTCACAACAATCATTCTAACTCTTTCCTACCCGAGACAACAAGCTTCTGGCTTACCAGTACATATTTAAACTGAAAGCTTTTGTGAGGAGACAGAAGATACTTTGGAATCTTGTTCCTTCCCACGCCATCACACGCTCTTTTATCCAGTTTTTTTATTTATATGAGAAAGTAAGATTTTCTAGTTAGGCTACGTTTAAAGAAATATGTAGCTCATTTGTTGACAAATGAACTACATATCTCTTTAAACGTATTCAGTGCCCAGCTTTGCAGTGCTATCCTAAGGGGCGCTCAATTGCACCATTTAGCTGCGACGTTCATGTCATGGGCAATGAAAACGTCTATTATTTCTCCACTGCAATGCAAAGGCCACCAGAGAGCCTTTAATATTATCTTCAACTATCTTCCAATCTTTCTCAACGAGTGTCAAGTCAACGCAATCCATATATTTAGATATTAAATTAAAGAACTGGCTAATCGAACAATTCCTAATTTGTAAAACGATATCGAAAGTCTTTATTCGATCAATATTTTTTTTCCTATTTCGTATATTTACTAATTCGTACAAAATACTGATTAGTGCAATATTGATTTTTTCCTATTTCGTGCAATGCCTGATTCTATCCTTCTGAAGGATTGAAGAGTTGGTGAAATAATATAGTATTGTTATTTTATATTCTATATAATTAAATTATTATTTGCTAGGCTTATTTGTTCCACTTTAACAGAAAAAAATGAAATAATAAGGATTATTCATCATCTTAATTGTAAATGGTACCATATACTTAGTTAAAAACTAACTTTAGATACATTTTTAGGTATATTATTATGTACTATCTGACTTATATTGCTAAAATTTTAAAAATAAATGAAAAAAAAATCTAATGAAATTATACTTTATTATACAAGAAAATTACAATCAAATAATTGAAACTATTTATTACTTACAACTGAAACAGACAACTGCAGACTGTTGCAAACAATCTACGGGCTCAACAGATCCATATCAATCAGTAAACCGTTGAACTATTAATAAACATTATTCTTAATATTCTATCTATCATTACTTATTTTCAGACGCTTTGCATTATTGAAGCTGTTAAAATGCCGGTTGAATTAGACATGGGTAAGTATGGTGGTGGTAACGGAAAGTATGAATTACATACATTGTTTTGAAACAAGTACTAAGTTAGGTAAATAAGTAGAAAATTTGTATTTAAACTTGGTTCTGCAGTTATATTTTTTGACAAAGACATTAATGAATTAAAACTAAACAAAAACTCACAACAATAACCTAAGACAAGGTTCTCAAGCAAGGAAATCATTAAAAACGAAAAAACAAACTTCAATAACACACGAGCAGCGAAGAATCTTCAAATTTGAGTTAAAAACGGACAATAGAAATAAATTTATAATGAAACTTTTCATACTTAAAAATTGTTTCTAACTTCTAAAACTTTCTCCGATGGCTCCAGTGTCGTAAAATATTTACCTATAATATTTCACTTATTTAGTAACCCCTTTGTTTACAAAATGTGTAGGGTTTTACCATCTAGTTTAGAAGTTAGTATAGTAAGAAGCAAGTTTAATATTAAGGATTTCGTTTTGTAAGTAAGATATTGAAAGAATAAGTAAGATATGGAACTGGATTCTCTCAGTTCACTATTTATTCATTGTATAAAATTGTACAAAAACATTGCTCTAAGTCAAATTTTAGTGAACTGAGAGAATCCATTTCCATATCTTACTTATTCTTTCAATATCTTACTTACAAAACGAAATCCTTAATATTATAAAATTAGTTTTGACCTTGAGAAGTTTTTATTTCGCTGTTTTTTCTTACAGCCGAACTAATGCTTGAGATGAATGCCGACTCGAACTCGCATGAATCAGTCAAAGGTATATAAACAATACTTATTATTATGAATATATTATTGCAAAATTATATATCAAGCAAAAAAACTCCTAATCCATCAACCCGTATAGGTACAAAATAATTCAGAAGTCAATTGCTTTATTTACATTGGCTTCCAAAATAAATACTGCTAATTATTATCAAGTAAAAATAAAGTGTTGTTGATTTTCTCTTCACTTCAGTTTTTTTGTCCACTGCTGAATATAGCTAGGTGTTCTCCAATCGATGCCACGAGTAGTGATCTTGAGCCATCTCTTCTCATAAATTGACTCCCTGCGACCACTGAAATGTCGTCAGCCCATAGAGTCAGTTCTTTCCGTAATTAAAAGCCTCATCATCATCATCAGTCTATATTTGTCCACTGCTGGACATAGGCCTCCCCTAATGAGCGCCATAGCGCCCTGTCTTCAGCTTGCCGCATCCAGCAGCTGCCAGCAGTCTTTCGCAAATCGTCATCCCACCTGGTCGGAGGGCGTCCTACACTACGTTTGCCGAGTCGCGGTCTCCACTCAAGAACACAAATAAAAGCCTACGTCATTATAATTATTTTTGTACTATTTTATGATTTCAGAATTAAAAAAATATTACAAGACATTGCGTAAGTACAATATTTTGTTGTTATTACTAGCTGACCCGCCTGCGATTTCTTTCACGTGGACTTCAGAAATAAGTACCTATACTATGCCGGCGAAGTTATATAACCGACCCGTTACGATTTAAAGTTACTTTGAAAAATCCTATAAATGCTCGTTATTCGATTACGACCCCATTTAAACTACTTTTACGAATTTCCACACGACTACGTCTTAAATGAAACCTCCATGCAAATTTCAGCTTCGTAGCTATTCTGGTTCCTGAGATTACTAGTAAAGTTAGCGATTGGCCTGGCTTTGATTCCACACCTCTGACCTCTATGGTGTGAATTTCAAAAAACACTGAAACTCATTTCTGTTTATTTTAAGTCCTCTACGCTTCAAATTTTGACGGTCCAAAAGTTACGGTTCTGCACTTATTATAAAAATGACCTTTGACCCCATTTTAACTACCTTAGAATACGAATTTCCAAAAATCCGTTCTTAGCCTAAAAGGAAACTCCATGCAAAATTTCAGCTTCGTAGCTCTTGTAGTTTCAGAGATTACTTAATATGTCACCCTGTTTTCTCTACCCCTTTATATATATAGATTATATATAGATTATTTAAAACACTGATACTAACAAAACTAATTATTATTTCAGAAAAAGATGAACAGAAACACTATGTAAAGTTGCACAGTATGTAATCAATATCTTCTGCTAATTAGTCTCTATATTTTAAATTGAAGAGCAATACTAATTTAAATGGTTGTTTTACACAGGGAAAGATATCAGCAACGAAGGTAAAACTATACTCATCATCGATGATCGAAGTGACACAGGAGGTCAGGAGGGCTAGCGGGTTCGATTCCCGCCTTGGGACAAATTTGCACGATTTGCAAATATTTGTTCCATGTGTTCTGGATATTTTCTTTTATAAAAAATAAAACATATCTGTTAGTACCCATAACACAAGCTCAGTTTAACTTGGGGTTAAATGATGCTGTGTGGATTGTCCAGCAATATTTGTTTATTTTTATTTTTTATTCTTAGAATTTGCTGATTTTCTATGGACCATTATTGGAGAACAGACTATCGAATTTTATATGATGTCAAGCGGCAATAAACCGCTTGACATCATAGTCCACTGAACTTTGGACATAGATGAATAGCATCTTAGATCTTCTTTTTTGCGAGTACTCAGAAGCATTTAATTTATGTATCCCCTAGCTTACTCAAACTGTGTCTGATACAGCGTGAAAAAATAAAAATAAGGGCATTGTGACTAACTAGAACAAATTCCTTCATTAACCTTTAATTTTCCAGAAAAACAACAAGTAAAGTACTTCGATGACTTGCTCAACAAAGTGAAAAGTTTGAACAGTAAGTCTATTTTCACTCGCCTTGTTGCGAAAGAAACAATCACCAACGTTTGCGACTAGTTGTGCAGCTTTAAATAATCTTCATAAGCTTAGGCCGAGTACTGACCGGCGTAACGCGTAATGTACCAATCCCATCGAGCCTGATATGTTACACCGTGTGCTAAATTCTCCGTTCTGATGCCTTAGTCTGTGTTAATACATAAAACATTCGATAAGCGTAATTAAGAATCATTGATTTCTTCCGCGATAAAGGCTAAGAATGATGGCAGACACAAATGAGGTGTAGCCAAAAAAATGCGATAAATAAGTCTTATTTTATTATTCGGATTCGCCCTATGCGTAAAAGTACTGAAATTGTGATTATGTTTCTTAACTCACACATTCATAGATTTGTTTTGATCTTAGAAATCATGAAAATTGTTGAGTGAGCGTGTTTTTAACTTAGACTTGGGACAAGTTAGGATAATTGGTTACTTAGTGAAAAGATGATCAGCGCACGAAGAACCGGCTGCTATGTGGCAGTACACGAACAAATTCCAGTAGGCATAATACCCAGCAGTGGGTAAAATGACTGCGGATGATAATAATGATAACGCAACTCGTTTAACAGAATAGAAAAGCATTTATTTCGACACACATAAGTACATAAAACAATCAAAACTAAACTTAGAACATGGAGGTTTATAAACTAAATTACACGAATAAAATCATAATAAAAAACTGGCAGAAACGTCTCAGACGCGTGCTTGTCTGATTTTCTATCGGTAATTGCGAAAAATTTATCATTTTCTAAAACTTGAACATGGCTCGCACTCTTTGGTACACATAAAAACGATTTTAAAAGCTATAAATTGTAAAAAATATGCCTATCTCTAGTTGACTCAGATCTACTTCGATCTGATTTTGAATCTGATCTTCAAAATCAGATTGAAGTAGATCTGAGTTCGGATATCCTTCGAGTTTATGTAATTCGGTTTTATTTCTATGTTAACATTTCTTTACTTTATTTTCAGCACACCTACGTTAACAGTGTTTTTGAATAAAAGTGGAATTAAGAAATAACTATTTTTATTTACAGTCCTTAACCTGATCCTCCTGAGTAAAATAGATAATATGAACGTTACCCCTTTAAAAGATATATCTAAATTCGCAGATGAGCAGAGGTAGATTCAATATTATGAACAGTCGTCATGGCAGACTAATCTTGTAGGTAAGGAAGGAAAGAGACAGATAAATAATTACATCACGTACCCGTCATGAAAAACACATTATTCTCTATCAATTTTCTGATTGTTATCTCGTTTATCCATCATGTTAACAATTAGGTACCTTTAACAAAGTCAAAGACCGCTGAGGAACACAAAAGGCACAGAACCCTTATATCATTATCAAGGCAAAGCTAAACCTATTTCGTGACTCGAATATCTTCCAATTAGGCCTTGTTTTGTTTTCATAGCAAAAACTCCCAGTTCCATTTTTAGACTGATTTATAAGTAAAAAAAAAAACAAAATACATATTTCCAGATATTTTTAATTGACCTTAAACTAATTGGTGCTTTATTATATATTATATATATATTAATAACATTAATTCGACGAATTAATGTTATTATATATATATTAATAACATTAATTCGTTTACGTGGATTTTACTAATCACTTAACACTTGCACTTGTCACTAGCACTTTATACCAAACAAAGTATAAACAGGACTTATGCCTGGATTACAAACTTTAGAACACTTTAGAATTGTCGAAAGATGGAGGGGAATGTCTACTTAAGCAGGGTTTTTGGCACCTTAATTGATGGCCAAACATTTGACCATTACCAAGAAAAATAATAGTAAAGTACCCAAAGTAAAGAGCGTCATATTTTCAGTCTATTCAAAAACTTTATAACCGACTTTGAAAAAATTTGGAGGTCCGGATGTATGTTCGGCTGTATGCATGTTTTATTTTATATGTATTTGTTTGTCCGTCGATTCCTCCGTCAAATTATGGATCGTTCTGGATGATTCTTGTATCGAGAATAACTCCACGGTGTTGTCTTAAAACAAATATTCTCGAAGGATTAATAGTATTGATTCCGCAAAACTTATAGAACAGTTTAAACAAAAGGATTTAAAGTCGTTTAAAGTTTTGTCAAATCCAAATAACCACCCTTATTTTTAAAAGATAAAGCCCCTTTATTTTCCTGATTCGAAAATATTTGCAACGCTATCGACGTATCAGGTTAATAATCAGTAAATTATTCAAAATTTTGGTAGGCACTCGAAACCTCTTTTGCGAATCGATGAATAAATTAGGTCACCATTTTATGTCTACCGTTTTGTGAGCACTTTACATCAATTTACGGCATGCGACCGCCATCTGAATAAAACATTGCTACTATTGACGTCTTTTCAAGATACTGGCAACACAAAAACAACTCTGTTACCGCCGCCGTTAACTATTGGACGAAGAAACTGGTATTAAGGCGCATACAGCACCTAAACTAGCGCCACCACCTACTTTATGTTATTATTCTGTTTAACAAAGGAATTTTCAAAAATCCTTCTTCCAGTTTGTGATACCTATCATAAGCTTTTTTTTAATGCCTCTGTAATAGTTTTATTCTATTTAGTTTAGGAAGAGATACGAAGTTGCACTTGGTGGCCACCAAAATCTATTTTCGTATCTCTTCCTAAACTAAATAGAATAAAACTATTACAGAGGCATTCAAAAAAAGCTTATAATAGGTATCACAAACTGGAAGAAGGATTTTTGAAAATTCCTTTGTTAAACGGAATAATAAGACAAATTAGGTGGCGGCGCCACTTTCGGTGGGGTATGGGCCTTAAATTACGTGCTTCTTGAAATTAATTGCTTGACGCGTTGAACAATTACTTACATGACATAAACCGGGGGGCGGCGTCTTGCAGAATAGATCTACCACCGAACTGCGATCCCCAACCCGCATGCCCAGCGTGGGGATTATGGGCATTACCCCATGAGATAAAAAAATCAGGGGCGACCTGCGTCTAGCAGTGGACCATTATAGGCAGTTGAGGTGAGGGTGACGTTACATGACAAGATAACGTTGCCATCGAAAGTATGAAACACTGGTTGCGCAGCAGTATAATTTTTCTTTAACCAGCCATAGCGTGAACTGGTAAAGGCGCATACCCCACCCAAAGTGGCGCCGCCGCCACCTAATTTATCATATTATTCCGTTTTATATGGAAAATTTCAAAAGAAACGTTGTGATCTTATTTTTTAGCCCGATTAGTTCAGCAGTTTTGGCGTGAAGAGGGTAGGGAGAAGTAAGTTTGGATTGTATTACAAACGTCCAAACTTTGGCATGTTTACATGGCAATGTTAGTGTGAAATTTCTGTACTTTCAAATTCCAAGCATCCTAGTTATCTTGCGCTTTCCATTTTAAAAACAATTCTTGCAACGCAAAGCTTGCAGAAATGACCCAAGAGGGAAAAAATGACCGAGTTACTTCAACGTCTCCGCGAAAACAAGTAGCTGAAATGAGATTTCTGCTGCAAAAACAAACCGTATGCTGAAAACAATAAGGTGTTATTTCTCAATTAGAATTCCCGGGGGATGTGGGACGGTTGGAATCGCGAGGGCCCTTGCTTTGTTTGTGCTTACGAAGCAAATTTGAACAAAGGACAGGGTGTCCCAGTTGTTAGGTACTAGATTGCATTAATGAATAGGACTAAATAGTTATAGCGTAGTCAAAAAGTTCCGGACAAAATGCCTGATCAATGAGAAAGTTGACAAGTAGAAAATACCTCCTGAATCTCAACTTAAACAGCCTATATTGATCCACTGCTGGATGCAGGCCTCCCCCGAAAAGCGCCTATAGACTCAAGGTATTTACTTACTTATAAAACAGACTATTTTGTATTTTTTACAGTCTTCAGGGGGATATTCTACGTAATGCTGTTTGTCATGTACGTGTTCATTGATTGACACCAGAGATGATCTCTGTGGCGCGGTGGGCGAAGGTCTGCCTGCGACGCAGGAGGTTGCGGGTTCGATTCCCGCCTCGGAACAAATGTGTGTACGATCTGCAGATATTTGTTCAGGGTGTTCTGGTAGTTTTCTATGTATAATAAAAAAAAATCTATCTATCTATATATTATGTATTTTTATATACCAGTCTTCAAGTACCCATGACACAAGCTCGGCTTAGCTTGGGGCTAGGTAATGATGTGTGAAATTGTATGTGCAAAATTACATGAAAATCGGGGACGCTTTTCCTAATGAATCGAAAAGTTCGTTTGTATGGGAGCTTAGAGGTTCCCAGGACTATGTCAACTACAATAATTATCTTGCAGGTATAAATTGCACTGTAACTTCCCAAACTAAATGCAACTAGGTATCGTGTACATTGTTTAAACTTGGTCTATCAGCTCTGCGAGCTAAACTTGTTATTGCATGGTTTTAACTAACTACACTAAAATGGATTTAGCTCCACTAACTAGAATAATGGTGAAACTTCAATCTCAGAGAATAATAAAATAGGAGTAAGGTATCCAAATTACAATTTATAATGGAAACGTGAGCAAAGAAATAAGATCCCAAAAAATTTCGCATTAGCGGGACTCACACCCGTACTAAGGATGGGGCGCGGGTTCGAGTCCCGCTGAAGTCGAAAATTTTTGGAATCTTATTTCATTTCTTAGAGGTACCCAGAGTGCGGGTAAATACTATAGCAAAAAAATCCTTAAAATTTAGCAACGACAACACCCCTCGTCAAACGAACTAAATGTAACTTTAGCCTTTGAACAGGTTTGGAAACTTTAATGTTTCTTCTGTAGATGGAGCCACCGGCGCTACAGTTCGTAAGAGGTCCGAAAGAGTTTCGATGAAACCGACTGAGACTTCGTGGCTTAGTTGGTTAGAGCACATCCGTACTAAGGGTGGGGCGCGGGTTCGAGTCCCGCCGAAGTCGAAATTTTTAGGGATCTTATTTCATTTCTTTGAGATACTCAGAGTGCGGGTAAGCACTATAACAAAAATCCTTGAGATGTGAGCATTCTAATTGTTCTTTTATGAAAAATGCTTGATAATAATCACATATTATCACATTATCTAGCTCTATCATTATCTAGCTCTAAGCTAAGCAGAGCTTGTGTTATGGGCTCTAGAAGACTGGTATAACATAAAGAGAGATAAATAAATAAATAATGCTTAACTAGCCCAAATTAAAATATAGGTATACCTATATTTTATTTTGGGCTAGTTAAGCATACAATACATACATATCTTATCTACACTATTATTATGTATGTATTACGTATTGAATCGACTTAGTTTTTATGAAGGATTTTCCTTAACGTAAGAGCGAAACCCTTTACACACTATACTTAAAAGTCGATTTAAAGGAATTTAAAGATTTGTACAGATTAAGTTAAATAAATAAATTATTTTGTATTTTTTTTTGTTATACATAGAAAACAACCAGAATACTCTACAACAAACTACGAACAAATATCTGATGATCCTTGTCCCGAGGCGGGAATAGAACCCGTAAACTCATGTGTAACGCAGGAGGACAGTCTGCCAAACCAAAAAAAACTTTTGTAGTTAAATTGTTCGGAATCCGGTAAGCTGCTTCATTATTTTCAGGCAAATTAAAAAACAAAAACTCCCCTTATCCTCTTAATATTTTTGCTGATAAATGTCATTACCTTTTCAATGCTCATAAAATGTTATGAACGTTGAACATGGATAAACACCGCTCGCACCCTTCAAATAAAGACCAAATTCCCTATACCGTTAAATCGCGTGTTAGAAATGTAAAAATATCCCCATAAAGTGGAATAAATCCACGAATCCAGGTTTGCATGCCGGAATTCCCAGGGGTGCTGCATTGCGATTGCTTTTCAAGTAAAATATTATCACGGAATGGAATTTTAAAACAAAGTTTACTGGAAATTTGTAGTTTTCGTTCTGGGTCAACGACCTTTTGTAATATTGCGTGCTTGTAAGTACATAAATGTTGCAGAAGGAATAATGCAGGTTGCGAATTAAAGGTTCAAGTACTTATTTACTCAGTATAGAATTAGGTAGAGTTTAATATTCGTTTGCTTTGTTGTCTTGTGCAAATTGCGAGATAGTCTTTTTTGTTGGCGATAGAACTTCGTTTGACCAATCACTTGATGAAAAATGATGACGTGGAAGACGGTGTATGTTGCAAATATTCAATGTGTGTACAATGCCATTTTTTATAACTAACGCAAAAAATGGACTTGCTACGAGTAGGTCTCTGTAAAGTCTATGTGTGTGTTGGAGGTGTCTATGTGTTTTTCAAAATTTATTCAAAACTAGAATTCTGGCTTTTAATCAATTTTAGTTTAAAATAAAACTATTTGGTAGCGTGCGTATTTTTTAAAAACAATTGAAATAAAATCTGAATTGAGAACTAATATTTATAGTTGAAACAATTTAGCTGACTGCAGACTGTCGCAAACAATTTACAGGTAGCTCAACTAGCTATCAATACTAGCCTTCTCGAAGCTCAACTGATCCATATCAATACCAGTTGGAAGCATCCTCAAGACGCTGGCTGCATTGCACAGTCGTATGGCAATGCTGATGCGTTGTGCCAGATACTCACTAGCTCTCGGGTCACGTTCTTATATTTTTTTTCTAAACTTGGAGTGCCCTCGGATGATGGGAAGGTGCAACTGTGTTGACGCATGTAGCGTCCCACACAATATGCCTCCCCAACCCCAAAGGAGCTAGAGTCATACCGTCGGGACACGAGAATAGCTAGTACATTAAGGGCCGATTTTTCAATCCTCAGATAAACAACCAGATAACCAGCCTTTATTCGACGATTAGCCATTTTCTTGGTTTCTCAATGGTCAGATAGTAGTTAACTGACGAATAAGGTTCTTAACAGAGGAATAAACTTACCTGCTACTTGAAGGGCCAGATAAGGATTTATCTGTCTGATATGCATTACGTTTTCGGTTATTTTTGTTTTGACGGGTGACAAAGACCCGCCGCCGCCGGATGATGTCGTTATGGTTGTTGTATGTACCTAGTTGGTTGTTTTTGTACCTATGTATCGATAAATTGAGCTGTGTACAAGGACTGTTTTATATATTTGTTTCTGTTGAAGTTCGTCTATAAAATGCGACTAATAAAAAGTAGGTCCCTTAGTTTCTCTTTCTATTCTAACCAATTTTTTTGCTTTAACAAACAAAGACCCAAAACGTTCGTCGACAGAGCGCAACTTGACAAAAATAGGGCAACGTGCCTAAAGAAATTAACGGATTTTCCTTTTCTGTGTAATTAGAAACCCGAGCACCTTCAGGCTATTAACGGGAACAAGATATCTGAACGAAGTAAACATTACGTAGAAAACAGGTTTTGGTAGAGCACAAACCAGGAAAAATGGTCTTGTGGTGCGGGCTGAAAGTTCACACCACCCCAACTCTATCCGCAGTGTCGTAAGAGTAAAGAGTCTACAGGAAATCCACCGTAGGGCGGGCTGCTGCGCTCCTGCTGAAAAGATCCACCACCGAGCCCCAATACCCAGCGTGGAAATAATGGGATTACTTCCTTATGATAAGAGAGAATAAGGAGCCTATCAAGGGTTTTCTTCCAGAAATTGCCAGTCCATTGCGGGACGTAGTGCTGAAGGCTGATATTGCTGATGAGTAAATCATGAAAACTACTTGAACATATTTGCACAATATTCAATTCTTCTCCCTTTTTTTATCTCATGAGGGGTAATGCCCATAACCCCTACGCTGGGCATGCGGGTTGGGAATCGCAATTCGAAGAGGCGCTGCTGCCCGCTCCCAGTGTATGTCCCTTTGTCTCCTCTTACGACATCCACACGAAAAATGTTGGGGTGGTGCTAATTCTAAAACGGCACCACAAACCGTGTACAATAAAACAGACCTGTAAAACGCACGGCTGTATATTATTTCGGATCGATGAGTAAACGTATCCATTTACAATGTTTGAAGTTCAATTGAGTTTGGTGGCGATCCAGTGTCGAGTGGTACTCAATGCTATCAAACTGTATCGTCACCATGTTTTCTATATAAATGTGGTCCTTGCACTATACTGACATAAAGTTGTGACGGTTCTACCACAAACTTCTCGAGGCAAGACGAAGGCAGGAGTTGCTCCGACAGCGCACTCAGGCATTCACCTATCCTGGCTGGAATTGTTACGAGTGCTACATATGATACCTGAAATCTCTTAGCGTGGGCGATCATATTTTCCACAATACTGACTGAAGCATCTACTTTGAGATTCATATATTGTGTTACGTTCAGGGTTGATGCTGGAACGTAAGTATTTCAAATACACGATTACTTACAATTTTTCCTTAAAAATAAATCCAAAATTTGCTAATAAAAACTTTTAAATAAGCATTTATACTTTGTACAAACCAACAGAATATAAAGCAGACAAGGTTTATTTTCGATTTTCAAAATTACTAATATTGAGATAGTAAGCAAAAATTTGATGAAATCTTATCAAGTAAGCCTTTTACTCCATAGATGATTACATCAATGATGTTAATGCTTGGCCAGATGTCGGCCAGGTCCGCACTGACAATGGTATTTGAGGGAAATAATGTTAAGCTTAGTTAGTTTTATATAAATATTGAGTAATATGCAAATTAGATTATATTTAGACTGACATAATGTATTAATTTTAAGTTTTATAAAACTTACTAGTGGTTTCTTTTTCGCTTCTTCCACTAGTGGATAAAAAATTGAAGCGAATAAAATCAATAACATCATATTTCTTATTTGATTACCTATAATGACTATTTATAAACCTGTTTATAGTATTAAATTTGACCTGTCTAAGTGCTTATTTTGTAAGCCTAAAGAAATAAAGCTATTGAGTTTGAGTTTGTTACGAAAAAATCTTAATGAAAAACAGTGGTTAGAGACACAAACATACAGCGTTGCTTTAAATTTTCGCGTAGGAACAAATCGCCTCGTTCCATCCGATGAAGGAAACTGCGGTTCCGTTCGATTCCCTCGCAGGATGTTTGGAATTTATTGTTGTGATTCCATCTGCTGCTTGTTCAATAGTGTTCTGGCTGTATTGACAAACTTGTGATCGAAGGAATAAGGTTTGTTTGTTCCGCGTTTGGGTTTATGGTTTTGGGGTTTTGATAGTTACGGTTCTGTCGGGGTTTGATTCTTGCAATCCTGATATTTACCTTGTTTAAAACATTTTCAAACTTTTACGTTAAATTAATAGTATTGTTACTAACAGATACCTACATCATTTGACGACTCTGTGGCGCGATGGGCGAAGGTCTGCCTCGGACGCAGGAGGTTGCGTGTTCGATTCCCGCCTCGGAACAAAGGAGAGGTTTCTATGTAAAATAAAAAATATCTATCTATGTATTGTGTTATAATTATTATTATGTATATCAGTTATCTAGTAACCATAACACAAGCTCTGCTTATCTTGGGGCTAGGTAATGCTGTTTGAATTGTCCAGCATTATTTATTTATATTTAGTTATTTATTTATCGTATTAACATTATAAAGGCAAATGTTTGTCTGTATGTATATCATGTTTGTTACTTTTCACGCTTATACGACTGAACGGATTTGGATGAAATTTGATACCTACAAGGATAGTTTATTATTATTCATTAAAACTTAAGTTACTTGAAGCGAGCAGTGTATAGTTCTACCATGGCTGAATAACACAAAAGCCAACTAAAACAAATAGGTATTAAATAGGTAACAAAAGGTTACTCTGAACACGGAAAATTGCAACATTCCCGTGAGATAATCAAATAACTAAAAAAGGTTTATCTACGCGGACAACACTGCGGTGCTAGAAGGTATAACATAAAATGTAGTAGAGTTTTCGGGAATATTAATATTGCTACATCTGAAAACCATACGAAATATTATGAAGATAGACTACGCTACACATAACCAAATTTCTCCAATCCATGCCCTCTTAGGGACTTGAAAGCCCAATTCACACCAAGTTTAATTAAGTGTGTATCTCAAGCATCACAAACCCGAGGTCTTGGCTAAGCTGAGAATAGTTTAGGGCCGTGAAAAGGATCGGCGTCAAAGTTTCTGTAAGCTATGTTGAAGGACTCTGTTGAGTGAGTTGATTTGCGTTAATTGGGCATATTCTGCCTTTGGTTACTGAGGGTCCAACGCCGATAGGACAACTTAGATAAAAAAGACAAGACATTTTTTCAATGAAGGTTACCTAAGTACCCGATTTATGGGTTTCACAGACACCATTATTCTTTACGTGCATGTTTTTGAGACGATGTTTTTGGTAGGGGAATAATAATAGCAATAATAATGCTGAACAATTCACACAGCATTACCTAGCCCCAAGCTAAGCAGAGCTTGTGTTACAGGTACTAGATAACTGATATACAGAATTATAACACAATACATAGATAGTTTTTTTTATTATACATTGAAAACGACCAGAACACCCTGAACAAATGTCTGCAGATCGTACACACATTTGTTCCGAATGTGAAAATCGCTTTCTGGGGAACGCTGTATTTATTTAAAAGGACACGTGGATTGGTGTTAGAGCAATGATCTTGATCTCAAAATGGTGGTAGGATGCAACTGGCAACATTTGGTGGGTGTATATTAAATCCACAAATAAAATCAAAAACCGAAAAAATAATTAGATACAGTTAGTATTTACACTTTATTTATTTACTAAAATACTATGCCATCACCAGTGTGAGCTGGCAGCTGGCAGCATTGCCACGTTGAATGATAATGCTAATACGAAGACCGAAGAAAAACAGCATTTCGATCATCCATGTCTGTTGGTTTTGTTTATTTTTTTTTGTTTTATTAGGTACCTAGTCAAATTAAAAACGTTTAATTTATTTCCATGACTGATTTTGGATGATCATATAAAATATTCCTTTAGCACTGTTATAGATAGAAAAGCAACAAAAGATACAAAAAACTGTGTCTTTATACGTATGCCAGTACTTGTGTTTTATGCAATATAATAAAAGTCCATCATATAATAAAACTCATAATATACCTAAATCCAACAAAGAAAAGTTCGCAGTTAAGTCCTTCCATAACAATGAGGTGTCAATAAAGCTTGAACATTGAATGTTTCAAAAAATTTACGGTCTCAACAAAATGGCGACAAAGGATTCTGAATTCTACTGGGAAAACTCACTGGCAAAAGGCCTATCAGGAAAATGGCAGAAAGAAATTCGCACTTTCGCTTAGTACCTTGTGGCTTTAAAGTCGACTCGCACGGGGTGGTCGCGTTATAATATGTCAATTAGCACTTTTTTCCTCCCTACTCAAACATGACAGCTACGGCACTATGCAGTCGACGGACGCTACCATCTTTGAAATGCGGTGTTAATTGTTTAGGACCTCTTTGACTGGGCCTATAACCATAGGAATCCCTCTACAGTAAAATTTACCTCCATGCCAATAGAGTTGAATTTGACTTTATTTACGAGGTACCTCGATTCTGTATTCAAATTAATCAACCATTTTTAAAAACGGTGTATAGATTGTTTGGGATCTATTTGATTAATGACAGTACCATGTTTAAAAACTTGTTGTAGTACACTCATAAAAATGTAAATCGGTTTCCCAAAAATAGCGATATACATAATTTAAATACTAGAAATAAAAATAAACTCGCTGCGATACTTTAATCTCGTGTTTCCTAGTTGTGGCAACACGGAAACACGAAATTAAAGTATCTTTTAGCAAAAATTATGAAAAGATAAATTCAAACAAATTTTCAAACATATCCTTTCAAAATGGCTTACTATAAAATATAAGTTTATCTAGCTGGATTATAAAAAAGCTTGGGACAAGTTTTGTTTCTACTAACTAACAAGGTAAAGGTTTCTTGTTCGCTTCTTCACTTCACTTTTCAAACATATTGAAGTAGCTAAATGATCGAAGTGATAACTTTATTTCCTAGTTTAACTTTTGTTTTCTGAATTTTGTAACGTGTCCAAAAGCCCTGTAAGATCTAAAGAAATAAAGCACTGAGTTTTTAATCTTGTATTGCGCAATGAAACCGTGGAATTCCAGAATTTTACCTACCTACCTTGAGCTTAACTTTACTTACGAAGTGACCTCGAGTCTGCTTAAGCACATCATTAGCAGCTTACCTGTAAAGAAAACGAAAGTTAGCATCCTTCGTAATGGGACAAAATACAAATTTTTGGAGGGATCGGTTTTGCGAGATAAGGACGAGCGAGCGCCACGCAGGGAACACGAGAAAGAAAGGCAAAATCCGGCCCGCTTGTTATTTCACTGGTCTTTATTTTTAAATTTGTCTTTGCTCTAAAATAATACTCGTACTGCACTTATTAAAAAACAAGAAATATTATAAAAAAATAACATATTACGAAAGTGCTTTTTAATAATATAAAAAAATCAAAATAGCATATTACGAAAGTGCTTTTTCTATAAAAAATTAAATTTAGACGTTATTTTCGTTTCTTTTTGTATTGAGTCAAATTGAGTCTTTAAAATAAATTTCCCATACAGTCTAAACCATAGACATAGAATTTTTTCACATGGTCTAAACATGGGTTTCAGGACTCGCTTCATAGCCTTTTCTGTCCCATTTAAATACACTGCCAGACAAAAAACAAAATAAAACTGGCCAAGTGCGAGTCGACTCACGCATGAAAGGGAACCTTTCATGCGTGAGTCGACTCGTATCTATAAAAACGTCAAAAATATCATGTCTGTTGTATGGCCCCTTACATAATATATTTATTTCGTTCTGTTTTTTTGTATTTATTTATGTAAGAAAGACATTCGTTTGATCACAATCTTACCTTATGTGACAATGTGATAAACGATGTATTTCTTAGGTTGCCGAAATTGTCCATAAGCAATATGCAGGCAAATAATAGCATAGATGCAGTCACCACTATAAACGCAATGTAGGCGGTAGACTGAATCGGTAACGGCCTTTATAACTCTTATCTCTATGAGGTCACTTTTCTTGCAATATGTCAAACAAAATTTTTCTTCACAACGATTGTGTCATTACTCACACACTCAATATTTGTTACACTCACGATGAGGCTACCCATCTTCAGCACAATTGCTTATCTCATAGCGTTGGCTCTAGCGTACTAGGAGAAATGTTTTCATAACATTTTTCAATGGTTTCTATTGCTAAATTATTATAATAGGATATATATTAAACAAATTATTACAATGCTTAGCGTTATGTATAAAGTCACTGCCTAGATAGAGTTCTAGCAGTTGCTTAGGATAGTAGGTTTCAGATGGTTCTTTCCTATTTTTATTAATTTGACCTAGTTTTTAACTGTGTTTATACCAAAGGTGGGTACAATTTCCAGATAATCGGTGAGGAAGAGGTGTTTGCATTAAGAGGGCGATATACGACTCCATTTTGTGAAAAGGATAGGTAAAGAATTTCGCGTTTAAAGGAGCGGGACAGAGCAGAGCGGCGTAAGCCCAAAAATCAAGTTTATGCTGGTTCTCTATTATTTAAGACATTTGTTTGCAAAAAAAAGCTAAAGATGCCCTGGGTATTCTTCTATTTAATATGGTGATCAATATAAAAAAAACCCTTGTGATTGATAGTTTAGGAGAAAAATTGAAAAAACTAAGAAAACAGATGGTATTTTGCGCAATCATTTCTAGTATTTGAAATAGTTTTTTTTTCATTTTCGAAAAGAATGATCTGCCTTGTACCCACAGATTATTAGGTAGTTTTTTAAAGCTTTATCCATAAAGATGACGGAGAAGATTAAGGGCAAAAAAAAATCAAGCCATAATTTGTAGATAACGCAAGCGACCCCGCGAACATAGCTATTGGGTACTATTACGTATTGCGATAAGTAAATAAATATAATTTTATTTTTTTCAGGTAAATCCGGGTGCGTGTGATGTTGTGGTTCGTATTGTGTGTAGTGTCGGTCCAAGGACGGTACGAGAACACGAACTTGAAGAATGATTGGTGGGAATCATCCCTGATCTACAAGATCTACCCTAGATCCTTCATGGATAGCGATGGAGATGGTATCGGGGATATCGTGGGTAAGTTATAAAAACTAACAACGAAACATACAAATTATTAAGACCTAAAAATGCTGAAAAAGCAGAGTAGGTAACCGAATTACGGTTTGAGTTAGCTTTTAAATAAAATAAGCAATTAGTGTAAATCATAAATAAAGGTACACTACACACAGTTTACAGTCAGAGGCAATAAATAAACTATACAGTTTTGTACCTTGTCACTTTAAGGCTGACGTATGGATGACTCACGCTAGACCGTCAGCATACAAAAACACAAGAAAACTACACAATTTATGAAGAAACTAGTTCAAATAATTAGTATGAAACTTAGGATTAAAACTAAAGTAATTTTAATAGACCGCAGGATTCCTGAGCTCTTGACCAAATTATGTGCATCCCCACTACCTTTTCTACCAATAAATTTTAATTTTAAACCGATGAAAAATAAAAAAAGTCAGGTGGTACTATGTTTGTTGTATGCTGTATTCTTCTTTGTGTGTCGTTGATTTCTCTGTTTGGACCGATTTGAAAAGATTTTTCTCTATTATTTAGGGAATAATCCCAAGGTAGTCCCAAAACAACAACTTTTTTTTTGGAGAGATAAGTATTTGTCCCATAAAACCTTAAATAAAGTGTACTTAAATATTAAAAAAAATTAATCGGTATTCATTTTTTAATACAATTATTCAACCTATGACACTAATTATTATGAATGCGGAAGTTTGGATGGATAGATGGATGTTTGTTACTTCTTCACGCAAGAACTACTGAACAGATCGGGCAATGACGTGAAATTTATCATACAGGTAATTCTGGTGCTGAAATCAAACATAGACTACTTTTTATCCCATAAATCAGTTCCTATGGGATAGAAATCACTTTTAAACGTTTCCATAGAAAAAACGTTTGCGAAGCCGTGGGCAGCAACTAGTATTATATTCCTACTAATGATTTGATGTTTGAACTTTCTGAATTTAAAGAAATTAGCTTCAAGCGTATCAGATATGCTTTACATAGTAGAACACGCTGTTTTATCTAGTCTAGGAACAAAATGCTTTCTAAAATCTCAACGCTTTGGGCACACTGATCACCAAACGCAGAGGCCACTTTGACCTGGCCAGATCTTCGGCAGAGTTTTTTGATTTAAATGTTAAGCCGTGTATATCCTCATGGGACGACTTCTTTGTCGCGGTGGGCGAGGCCCAGAGGCGCAGGAAATTTCGGGTTCGATTCCCGCCTCAGGACAAATTTCTGTTCGATCTGCAGATATTTGTTCAGGGTGTTCTGGTCGATTTCTATGTATACTAAAAAATATTTATCTATGTATTGTGTTGTATTTTTTTAACGTAATTTAAAACATGTATAGTATAATCAAATA
Source organism: Eupithecia vulgata (assembly GCA_946478455.1). Taxonomy (NCBI): domain Eukaryota; kingdom Metazoa; phylum Arthropoda; class Insecta; order Lepidoptera; family Geometridae; genus Eupithecia; species Eupithecia vulgata. The sequence goes on along the minus strand of OX297862.1, from coordinate 3,433,597 downwards.
ATTACAACAAGTAGTATAAACAAGTACACTTATAAAACGAATATTTGACACTTGTCTAAAAATCTAAGCCGTCACCAGAAGGCAGAGTGCCTAGTGCATTGTATTATCTATATCAGTTATCAGTACCCCTTACACAAGCACTGCTTAGCTTGGGGCTGGGTAATGCTGTGTGAATTGTCTAGCATTATTTATTTATATCCTGTAACAGGTTCATTAAGTCAGTCACAAAAATGGTCGGATAACTAAACTCCAGAAACTTTAACTTTTCGATTTCGCACAGGTATTATGTCCAAACTGGACTACTTCAAAGAACTAGGTGTGAACGCGATTTGGCTTGCTCCTATCTACAAATCCCCGATGCACGACTTTGGCTTTGACGTCTCCGATTTCTATAGCATACAACCTGAATACGGCACAATGGAAGAGTTCGAGTCATTCCTGAAGAAAGCTGAGGACACTGGTAAGTGCTGTTTCATATTCATTGGGAAATTACGCAAATTTATGCATGGAGAGAACGATCAAAATTATCTCACCCTAAAAGAGATTTAGATATTTCGTGGATGGATGTGGATGCGATTGTTTGGAGGTACTATATTAAAAAAAAAAAAAAATACCAGATACATTTAAGTCTACTTTCAATTGTGTGTATCCTCTTTGTTGAATATCCTCTATACATAATACAAATTTAGCTAAACCAAACTCTGCGATGGATCCGAAGGAATTTTATTGAATCAATTGAATAACGAAGATTCTTCCGGTCAAAAAATAAACCGAAACAAATAAAATAAAACATCAATTTATTTAGCACTGCTGTCGTTTTATGTCTTAATTCATGTTGAAATAGGAACCTGACAAGAAATTACCCAATTATATTGATCAATGAGCTTGAAAATTGTATTCATGTTGGTAATTTAGTTCGAGACCTGTACAGTTTGTTTTCTCTTGGGTCTTGTTATCTAGGTAATCGTTGTTGTTTTAATTTGTCGTGTTAGTTTTAAGTTTTATTAAAATTTGTAATGGTTTCAGACATCAAAGTTATATTAGACTTCGTGATGAACCATGTCAGTAACGAGAGCGAATGGTTTCTAAAGTCTATCAGCAGAGACGAGTACTACAATGATTGGTTCATTTGGGAGAATGGGTATCTCGAGTCTACAGGGAAAAGGGCACCACCTAATAATTGGGTAAGTTTAAATATAAATATAAAAAAATATGCACCACATTATAATCTATATGTCACGGTAGAGCTGGTCCACCAGTTTAAAGTCGCCCAGGGAGCTATGAAGAGAACTATGCTCGGAGTTTGAGAACCAAGGTTATCGACATAGCTCAAAGGATTAGCAAGCTGAAGTGGCAGTGGGCTGACCATATTTCAAGAAGAACCGACAACCGCTGGGGTAAACGTGTTCTTGAGTGGAGACCGCGACTCGGCAAACGTAGTGTAGGACGCCCTCCGACCAGGTGGGATGACGAAGAAAAACTGCTGGCAGATGCTGGATGCGGCAAGCTGAAGACAGGGTACTATGGCGCTTTTAGGGGAGGCCTATGTCCAGCTGTGGGCTAAATGTAGGCTGATGATGATGCACCACATAACAAAAAAACTTTATAATCGAAGACTTCAGGGAAAAAGACAAACTTGTCAGTTTTTTCGAAACTCATCAGTGAATTATTTTCGAATTTGTGAATTAGTTGCGATTTTGTAGGGAATTTCCGGCAGTACGCCAAAAAGTAACCCGAACAGGGAAAAATGAAATTGACGCTTACAAAATCGCGTGCTGGTAAAAAATTGCATAAGTCAAAGTTTTAGGGGGAGAAAAGGTGTAAGTAGGTCAGCAGAGTAATTTTGTCAGTGTTATTTTTTCTTATTGCTTACAATTGTATTGTGTTCTTTTTCTGTGTCTTAGATAGGATTATAATATACTGATAGGTCGCTGATAGGTAAATGCATTTTCAGGTCAGCGTCTTCCGGAAGTCATCATGGACCTACTGCCCGAATCGAGATCAGTTTTACTACCACCAGTATGGAACTACACAACCGGACTTGAATTTTAGAAACCCTGTCGTTTTCGAAGAAATGAAGGTATTTTTACGATTTCAACACAACAGTAAATTAAGTATTTACGCTCATTAAACTTACGCTATCATGACCCACAACGCACATGTCCATATTGTCCATCTCCAGGTCTTACAGGCGGGCATTGAATGCTATAATTTTAATAAAAAAGACTTCTCTGTATTTTCAATCTACCTACTTTTAGCATAAGTTCTAATACACTTGGGGCTGATAACGCTGTGTGAAATATCCAGCATTATTTATTTATTTTATTTAATCTCTAAGAAAGTATAATCAAGGATCATCAACGCAACGAGTTAAATATTTTAGTAACACCGATAACGGTGTTGGATTTTTGATTATTAATGTGCTCAAATAATAAAACTTTCTGCTCACTACTGAGGTTTAGTTTGAATATTAAGATAGAATTTCATGTTGTTTCAGAACGTAATAAAATTTTGGCTTGAAAAAGGAGTAGCAGGCATGATGATCAACTCAGCTAATCATCTCGTGGAGGTGGATAAAGAGTTGTACGGAGGGAGATACCCCCACGAACCCCTCACAGGGGCACCGAATTTGACTCCGGATGACTACGGCTTTCTCAACCATATCTACACGAAGGATTTGGAGGAAACTTATGAAGTTGTTTCTCAATTGCGTGAGGTGTTTGATTCTCTCTCTGTTCGAGATAATATGACAAGGTAAATTAAGTGAGGGAAATGTTCCTTACTGGCTTGTGCTACTAGTGATTCGCATGCATGTTCTCTGGAAAATATCGGGCTTTCTCGTGTATTGTTGGTCTATAACTACGTTTTACAAAATTTTAGTCCGAGCCGTTGCGTTGTTTTGGTGTGAAGAAGTAACAAACGAATCTAATGTAAGAAATGAAACTAATCACAAATTATGACCATTATCATAACAAAACTATCTCCACAAAAATGTGTTATTTGGGGTTTTATTATTATTTTATTGAGTTTCATAATGATTACGAAAATCTTTTAAAGGAAATATTATGATTTTGATGTAGTTTAAATGGTTTTCATTTATTTACTGTTGTCTGTTTTCTGTGAAGGTTAAAACCCTGAACTCATTTTTTGTGTTTTCTATAGTGATTTATAATAATCTACACAAAATGATGTAAAATTTAATATTTGATCGTAAATCAGATATTTTGTGATTAGTTTTATCAGTTTTATAAGATTAGTTTTAGCGAAATCTTTAAAACGGTGAGGATAGAATTTGCCAACTTTACGCGGAGCCCCCTTGTCATATAGGCTTGTTCTAGAGTGATGATGACCGAGGCTCACACCAGCATCAAGAAAGCTATACGTTACTACGGTCACGGCACCCACCGGGGAGCTCAAATACCCCTCAACACGTTTCTCATTGACTTGCTGGACAAGGACAGCGATGCAAGAGACATCAAACATGCTGTGGACATGTGGATGACTTATAAGCCTTTAAAGAAGCAAGCTAACTGGATGGTAAGATGGTTATTCGTCATATCAGCTCACATACGTCCACATTTGGACATAGACCTCCCAATACGACACGCCCCTAATAGATGTCTTGAGTCGCCTCTATTCTTCATATCCTACGAGGAGACATTATGTTTGCTGGTGAGTATCTGGCACAGCGCATCAGCATTGCTATACAGCGGGGCAATGCAGCCAGTGTCTTAGGCACGCTTATTGATATGGATCAGTTGAGCTACCTGTAGATTGTTTTGTGATTGCAGATAGCTTAATTGTTTCTATTGTAAATACTAGTTTTAATTTAAGTTTATTATTTGATTGTTATTTTCTTACTGAATAAACAATTAAATTCTATTGGTGCATAAAACATTATTCTTATAAAGGCACCGCAGACGTACACTGGAGGCGAATAAAGTTTTGTTTTATGAAAACAAATCGTAAAAAACCATCGTTATATGGATTTATTTGTTTCGATATGATTCCGCTACCTGTCTATGCGCGTTTGGTTCGTATAAAACCGATTTACTAGTAAGTTTTGATCATGAACGTAAAAACACTATCATCCATCACTATTAAGATGATAATTATTGTACTTAATAACGAAATTTTATAACAAAATTGCGACTACGACACACTAACTTGTGCGTGTCATTTCAAATCCAACGTCTCTCTCTCGGGTTTAAATTTAAGGACAAGAGAGTGATGATAGTATTTTTTTATTTTCAGCTTGGAAGTCAAGACACCGGTCGCATAGGCTCACGATTCAGACCGGAGCTAGTTGATGCTTTCAACATCTTGCTTCTGCTGCTGCCTGGCATTGCTATGACTTTCATGGTACGCATTTTTAACTACTTAAACTATAATTCGCACTTCGTTACCTAAACTTTGAAGTAAAAATCTGGTAAAAGTACCATTTTTTTACCCTTTTGACGACCTCTGTGGCGCGTTTGGCGAAGGTTTGCCTGTGGAGCAGGAGGTTGCCAGTTCGATTCCCGCCTCGGGACAAATGTGTGTACGATCTGCAGACATTTGTTCAGGGTATTCTGGTCGTTTACTATTACTTGGTTTACTTAGTACTTATATGTACTAATAAAAAATATCTATCTATATTATGTATATCAGTTATCTAATACCCATAACACAAGCTCAGCTTAGCTTGGAGCTGGATAATGCTGTGTGAATTATCCAGCATTATTTATTTATTTAATTCTTGAAAAGCTTCTGAGAGTCATATCTTTTGACTATTATCGTCACAAGTAATTTTAACCTCAATTCAATTAATCTAATAACTAAAACTGATTGCTAAACCATTAACAGAAATGTTTGATAGCTTCTTAGAACGTGCTGCCTGAAAATAACAGGTGCTCTTATTGATTTTCCTTTATTTTACCACTGTGAAATGAATTCTAGTTTCAGCCTTCATTTCAGTTTCTACTACATTTTGTTTCAGTTTTATTTAATGCTTGTAATGAATATGTAAAATTGCTGTTTCGTCGTATTGAGGAAATTCTAAGAAGTAATTTTGACTTTACTAACACAAAAGTTTACAAATAAAGAAGAGAAACAAAAAAACGTAATATTTGAAAATTGCATACTGTTGCAAGCCAACTGGAGGTAGAAAAAATTGAAATTAGAAATTCCCTTATCCTTTTTTATGAACTTCCAGGGTGAAGAAATAGGGATGGTCAACGGGTTTGTTCCGTGGGTCGATACCAAGGACCCCTTGGCTTGTAACACCGACGACCCTGTCAACTATGTAAAGGTATCTCGAGATCCTGTGAGGACCCCTTTCCAGTGGTCTAATTCTAGGCATGGAGGTATGTACCATTACTGATCATTGGTGTATTTCATTGGAATGGTGATCTTTCCTCGCTAAAGGATTCTAAAGACAGGAAAATTTAGGATTCGTTGTATGACATTGTATGGAAATTTGTACACTTGGCCGTGATTTAGCACATCTCAAAAATTAATTTGATTCGGCTGGTTTCTTTTGTTACCTACATCTCAAAAAAGAAATGCACAATAACAATGTTAAGCTAAAGTTAGGTGTTATCAGTTACTCTGTTATTTATATTCGAAAAAAAAAAACTATCACACTACTTGAATTTAATTGGATATATAAATAATCATAGCCGATTAAAAACAAGGCCATTCAAATCAAATTAACATTGATTTTATTATGCCGCAAACAACAAAAAATAGAGTTTTGCTTTTAAATCAAACTAACAAATATTATTACTAAAAAGTTAATATATACAACTATACATATAGAGGTATCCAAAATAAATTTACACTCGATATTCAAGCCCTATAAAAATCGATAGTGCGGTAAGTGTACCGTTGCTATGCTATCGGATTAGGTACCCATCCGCTGACCTGGCAGTCCGTAATGACCTTTGGATATTTACTCTTCCGCCTGAATAAAACACTTCAACTTGGTTGAGCAAGTGGATAATTTTGTGAAGTCAAATTTTGCGCAGAGACTTGAAACGGTAAATGACAATGGTAGGAAAAACTAGTAGGTATATTAGTAAATATATTACAAAAAGAAAATTTTTAATACGAAATCATAAGTTTGATTAATTGCACCGGGGACCGAATATCAAGTTCCATGGCAGTTCCTCCAATTTAAATTTTGTTCTTTCTTTATTATTCTTTTTAATTTTGAAGCACGCCCCACGAAATTAGGCCGCAGTTTTGTAAGATGGTAATTTGTAAAAAAAAAATTAATTATGGGTCGATACTAAAAAAAATTAAAGTCCTAATTAAAATCACCAACACGCATCCACTCGACCTCGGAAAATGTCGATGTCATGACTCGGTTTTGAAATGTCACTTAATTTACTGGACGTAAATACTTTGTACATTTTTGATGCGCTCTGTATGCCTGAATGCTTGTCGAACAGAATGGGCAGTCCACTTCCCTCTGTAAAAGAACTCTGAATTATTGAGACCTTCATTATTCGTCATGGTCCTTTCAGAGAAATGGTTGGGTTTTGTATTCGACTAAAGAATGAAAGTTGGTTGAAGTATTTTCATCCAACAAACCTGTTTGAAGCTAAAGCAGCTAATATTACATCTTTTTTTAAAGTAGAAGGAGACCGACCGACTTCTTTAAGTCCATTTTAATCGTTTTGCATATTTTTAACGCTACACAAATGAATGAAACAATTTGGATTTGCTAACAGTGCTAACAAATGGATGAAACTATTTTGAATTCGTTTGAAAGATGAGGTCGTCGAGCATGTTTCTAATATTATGATGGAGCTTATACACACTAAATTAAAAAAAAACGTCATAAAATAGTCGTCAATAATCTTGCTTCAGGTACATTATGAAACGATATGTTTTGTTTGTTCACAACTTAACGACATTCCAAAAAAAATTTTTTTGTATTATAGTGCGTGCCTTGGCGCTGTGGGTTGACAGCGGGTTAAATTGTCTAAGGCTGTGGGTAATCCCAAAGAAATTAAATAAGTCCCAATTTTTTTTCAGTAAAAATTTAAAAATTATTTTTTTTGGGTCTTATTTAATTTCTTAGATATTCCAAAACCCTGGAATCCATGAAGTAACCTAGTCCTAACATTGCCCGCCTCTGTATTCAATCACTTTTAGCTGATTGCTTCGTTCGCAAGTTCCTAACGCGATTTAGAGACGGGAGGATCCTCAGGTGCCGCAAATGATTGCTAAATGAATAAGTTAGAAGCAAGTTTACTTGGAGGAATATATAATATTTTGAAACCTAATGTTTCTTAGAAGATTTTCAGATTATTTAAACAAGTTGTTAAATGATCTACCTACTATAAAATGTTGGAAAACAATGAGCGCCTATTTTTTTATTTTATTTCATTGTACCTAGTTTTTGATGTATACACTGCCTCTGACTTACATAAATAGGCCTTTGAAAAACTTAGTCTAAAAGAAAACAAACACTTACAAAACATGGTTTGGTCAAAAAATTCTGTGATTACTTTAACGTTTCATGAGATAGCCTGCAGACGGATAGATGTACAAACAGTGGTGGCTTAGTAACAGGGTCCCATTTTCAACTTTTGAGTACGGAACCCTAAACACGACAAATTTTATATTTATTATAACACCAAAACTAACGTAATGACGCTACATTGTCGGAGGTGGAGTGGTCCTTATCGATTAACGTCACTGCATAATTATTTTCTAAAGTAATAATTGAGACCTCTGTGGCGCGGTGGGTGAAGGTCCGCCTGTGACGCAAGAGGTTGCGTGTTCGATTCCCGCCTTGGGACAAATATTTGTTCGATCTGCAGGTATTTGTTCCGGGCGCTCTGGTCGTTTTCTATGTATAATAAAAAAATATCTATGTAATAGGTATATTGTATTATGTATATCAGTTATCTAGTACCCATAACACAAGCTCTACTTAACTTGGGGCTAGATAATGCTGTGCGAATTGTCCATCATTATTTATTTATTCTAGGCTTCTCCACCGGAGAAAATACATGGCTTCCAGTAGCAAGTGGCTCCGAAAGCCTGAATGTAGACCTCCAGAGGGCTGCTATACGGTCCCACTACCAAGTTTACGTCACCGTGGCTCAATTGCGTACCCGCCCAGCGTTCAGGCAAGGACGTTATGACTCACTGGCGCTAAATACTGATGTTTTCGCTTTTAAAAGGTATTATGAGACAAGACGATTCATTAAGGTGCCACGTCTCTTCTGTACTCACACACACATGCACACACAATATGGGTGTTCCTACATAGGAGACGATTCAAGACGTCAAATTTCGAAAGATTTCAGTACCTAATTTTTAACTTGGAACATTGGAATTTATGAGAAGTGTAAAGAAAATACTGACTCTACTGCGCTAGTTACATCATCAAAATAACCTGTTTCAAACATTTTCTAACGTATCCTCCATCCAGTTAGTATTACTTTCACACTCGTACTGAGGGTGGGGCGCGGGTTGGAGTCCCGCCGAAATCGAAATTTTGTGGGAACTCATTGCATTTCTTAGAGATACCCAGAGTGCGGGTAAGCACTGTAACAAAAATCTTTAGTATTACTTTCAGTCTAAATAGTTTGGATATCAACAAATATTCTCTTAATTTTCAGATGGTTCAATGATGATACCTACGTCGTAGTGATTAACTTCGGAAGATCGTTCCGTGTTGTTAACTTGACTGCCTTCGATCTTGTGTTTGGCCAGCTTGAGGTGGAAGCCGCCAGTGTGCTGTCTTCGAGGTCTAAAAAGTATGTTATTGTTCCATCCAGGCATTCTAGAACGGAGATAGTTATTGAAGATTATATTTATCGTACCTATTGCTCTCTTTTCCCAACGTTTCGACCGCGTTACAGCGATCGTGGTCACGGGACGACTATACTGACCGTGTCCGATTGAGTACATCCCTCAATCGGACACGGTTAGTGTAGTCTGTCGTAATGTGAACATGTTCTTTCCTGATTCTGAAGACAAATTGAGGGTAGTCGTGGAAACTGCCATCAATTCTCGGTTGTAACTCCGAGTACATCCAGTCGCCCCGTGACCACGATCTCTGTAACGCGGTCGAAACGTTGGGAAAAGAAAGCAAAGGGTACGCGATAAATACCCGATAAATAATCTATAACATCTTTAATATGTTAACAAATCGCGAAAATTTTAAAAAGGAAAGTTATATCGAGAACGAAATCGCCACCATATCTTCTATATTTTAGATCGTCTTGGTTTTAGATTCTGACCGTGATAACTCTGAATAAGGAATAACAAGGGACAAAAATGTTCCCATCACTCTTTTATACTAGTACGCTGGACTTCACAATAAGAACATACACTTTTTTTTACCATTTTGATGCTGGTTGATTGCGTGAACGGTGCTGTGAGCGTCAATCTTTAATCTTTAATCTTTTTTTCAATGAAACATGTATTAGTGTACCTACGCACTGGCGACCATGCCCGTGGCGGCCAGGTTGCTGCGGCCAGCTTTATAAGCAATCCGGCCTCAGTGGCTGCTGCTAGGGCTTAAAGCGATTGCTTAAAAAAACCAGAACTCACTCATTAGGCAAGAAAGGTCAAAGGTGGCTTTGATGAAAACTTGGAACCATTTCAACAAAGGCGCTTTAAGTCAGCACATGAAACAACTGGTATTTCGTATAGAATATTTAATCTAGCGTACTTGTTTATTAGAGGTCAGGGGTTACTAATATCGTCTTAACTAGGGACGTCTATTGGATTCGTTCTAAAACAAAATGTTAATCATATACATAAGTAAAGTTAATTATAGGTACCTAAGGTTTATTCTAATGTTTGTACTTTCTTTCAGTGATAACGTTCAAGCAAATTACTTGGATCTGGCCGCAGACGAAGCTCTCGTTTTGAGGATGCAAGTTTAGATTATTTATAAGTTTATTTGGTGGTACCTAAACAACCACTTCTAAATCAAACTTGTCGCCTAAATAAAGATATCACTTAGAACCATGCCGCTTTAAAATTGACTTGCTCGATGACCACACTGTGTGGTGTCAGCATTTTATTGTAGAATACTAAACTGTTTGCCTCTTTTTAATAGGAGAAGAAAACAGAATTTTGTCAAAAGGCAACGGCGAAGAACAATTCAAAGAGTGCAACCAAAATACGGATATCCCTCCGTCGTTAAGAGATGGATACCTTTTGCAACAATGATGAAAATAAGAAAAATAGGCGTACCATTTAACACTTGGACTAACGAAATTAAACAGTTGGCTGGACAAGCGTGGCCAAGAAAAACGAAAGATAAGGAAGGTTGGGCATCCCTCGCAGAGGCATATTTTATTAGGTAATTCGAAGCATTCACAGGATAAATGAATATCCGAAAGATGAAAAAAATAATCTAGTAGGTATCTAACTATGACCAAAGTTTCTCACATAATATATAGGTTCATGCCAGACACTACCCAGCATGTTATTTTCCATCTTAATGACATGACATGTATTTTCTTACACATTGTGTTGAGATTAGATATTGAAGAATTTTGTTGATCTTACACAAGTAAAATAACATCTGTCTATCAGGTAAATCTATAATCTATACCTCTTATGTTGGTACGGTCAACCTCAAAAATACTGCCCTTTGAAAAAACTTGAATATACTTTGGATAAGACTAAAAATGCTTTTGCGGCTATGTTGATCATTTCTGTCGTTGGTTTTTGAGTCTACCTGATATTAATTTAATACCAGACCCCTGACTATATAGTACTAAGACGTCATGTCATTGAGACGTTCTATTTTTATATGGGATTAGATATACATATACATACGAAAATGGAATGTCTCTATAACGCCTCGATACTGTCGAACAACTAAACTCAGGACTCAGGGAAGACCAGCTCTTTGGGATGATAATGCTCTGCCATTATTTTGGAAAGATCGCTGATTTTGTGTTTAAATTTATTTGCATAGATTTTGTATATAACCTACATCTTGTAACAGAGATAAAATAAACATTTGTCTTTTAATATAACTTTATTTATTATTTTATATCCTATAAAAACTAGGTACTTGCTAACAAGAGGGAAATAATGGATGAAGTAAATCTAAGAATATATGGTTTTATACATAAATATACTAAAATAATAGTGTATAATATACAATAACTCCATATTTTAAAGTCTCATGTATATTACTAAAATCATTATATATATATATTAATAAAATCACCAATGTTGTTTGATTGCTCTAAGGCAGTAAAGAGTCCCAGCAACATAGCCAACCACGTGCAAAATACATACCTACCTAATGAATGCTCGTAAAAAAACATTTTTCTAGACTGACATTAGTCAACGTTTCCGTTATATCCAAAATGTATTTTATAATTAAGAAAAAAATAAAACTAATAAAATAAATTTTTTGGATCATCCAATAGGTGAAGTTCAAGTTGATCGCGACTCGGTAAACGTAGTGTAGGACGTTCTCCGACCAACCAGGTGGTATGACGATTTGCGAAAGACTGCTGGCAGATGCTGAATGCGGCAAGCTGAAGACAGGGCGCTATGGCGCTTATTAGGGGAGGCCTATGTTTAGCTGTGGACTAGTATAGGCTGATGATGAGGGTGATGATAATTCGTTAACCAATTTTAAAATGAGTATTAACCTCATAATATCTACTCTACATTTACTTAAAATTTTACTGCGTCCAAAAATTTATTCAAGCTGTAAAATGCCTTACTTATTATAAGTGTCATAATAAACCTGACATTACATAATCTAAGCTATTTGCCTCTTGTGGAGACATATTGACATGATACTATTTTATTTATCTATCAGTGAAAAGATATTAAATTATCATCTGCGATGACATTCAAGAAGATTGATTACCTACTTGGAAATAGATGAATCAATAGTAGACTAAATAAAGAAATGATTTCGTGGTGTGTATTATTATTATTATTGACCTATTTAGCCCTGAGTGCCCCAAGAACCATAAAAAAGTAAATTCAAAAAGTGATTTGAATTTCGAAACTGACGGCGCTGGCGACGGCGGCGCGCTACAAATAAAACGAGCCGCACCAAACTCACTTTTGCTCTACAATAGAGGTATTTGTAGGTACGCACTAAATTCAGACGTTAACGGAAGCCAATAAATACCTAATTTTTTCAATTAACCATGCCGAAATTCATCTTTTCAACGAGTTTCTTTAGAACGGGTGGATGACTTTACTTAAGGCTGGTCTTTCGAAAATATCTACATTTTCCTAATCTTTGAGATCCTACTGCTGTTCAAATAATGAAGTCTAGGATTTTTATACTCCTACACCTAATATTAAACTTCTTTCTGTACAAAAGCGCCAAGATAGATTTTTGATTAGTTGTGTAATAAGTTTGATAAAAAAAAAAACAGAAAACATCTCAATTTTGATACATAATTAGCCTTCTACTCCCAAACAATATTACTTATTGACTGGCTTGATTTTTGTATTGAAAAATAAAGCAAAGGCAGGGTAACAGATTCGCCAAAATAAATATTTGATTACTTGAACCGTACTCTTTTAATTAGAAGAAATCTTAATTCATGCACTTGATTTTTCACACGCGGTCTTCTCTGTCCTGGTCCTATGAACGCAAAATTCTATGCTTATTCTAGTCACAAAACGGCTTTGGACGACGCCCCTTAACTTATGTTTGTCAATGTTTTTCTTAATGAACGTCATGGTTCTTGAGTGAGGTATTATTGCCATTGGTCATACACGTAGTACTCGTATTTACCTCTTTTAAGCACTCCATAAACTTGTTTTAGGTATATAAAAACTGTAATTACTAATAAGTATATTGGTAGGTGATTTTTCTCCCTAGGTTCCACAATTTTTTAAGTAAGTTCACGTTTGATGTAAGAGTGAGTATGCCGATTCTGATATCTGTGGCCAGAACATTACTAGAGCAATAAATATAAATTATGGCACTTTATAAAACCATACAAACTTAAAGAAATAAAACAGGTCAAAATGCACAATTAATTTGTCAATAGTTTACGATGGTGTAGGTCGGATTACTGGAGAAGAAGGAGATTTATAGAAAAAAAAAACATAAACCTTCTAATCTTCAGTAAAATTTTGGAAATTTTATATAACATTCGACTTTCCAAACTGAGTTTTTAAAGATAAATGTAAACGAGATTTGGTCCTATCTCCACTTGGAGAGAAACGAGACGAGATAAGATCGATAAAGATACGTTGATTTGTATAAATCTCGCTGATGGCTAATAGTATCCCACATTGAGTTTCAAAACTCAAATAATTGAAGTTGGTAGTGGAATCATGAAGGCTTTGATTTTATTGTCGCTTATAGTCTTCTGTAGCGGTGGAGTGGTTAAGCATGAGATCGAAAGAGAATGGTGGGAAGATACAATCTTCTACCAGATTTATCCAAGATCTTTCGCTGATAGTAATGGTGACGGAATCGGAGATTTGAACGGTAAGTTTTTATAACAATATTACTAACAGGTACTTGGTTTTGATTTAAATAATTTGCAGACTGAACAGTAGGAGTAGTAACTAAAGTTCAGTCTCCAGGCATCTTAGTTTTGAGATTTTTGGACAATTTTGACTAGAAAAGTTTTTGGAGTTTGGACTTTGGGAACTTGATTTTTCTAGTGGTCAAAGTATTTTTTTTTTTTTGAGTTTATTTATTATATCAAGTTATTTAAGATCGCTAAAAGAACGAAAGACGCAGGACCGCCATGTCTTACCTGGGGCAGCCGACTGGTCTTCTTCCGGAAGGCGATCTTTAAGTTTTAAACGTTTGATTTGTAAACTTAGTTTTTTTCTGTTTAAGGCATAACTGCAAAGCTGAGCTACATCAAAGACTTAGGCGTTGATGCAGTCTGGTTGTCTCCAATGTTCCAATCACCTATGTACGATTTCGGATATGATATCGCTGACTTTTATGCGGTCCACGATGAATACGGAACTATGGAAGACTTTGAGAATCTCATCAAAGTAGCTAACGATATTGGTAAGAATCTTTATGATAAGTGATTCAATAAAATAAATAAATGATGAAATAAATTTACACTTCGTAAAGAAAATAGACGGCGCTCCCAGAATCTAAATCGACGACTTATTTTATAGGAATAAAAGTTGTTTTGGATCGAGATCCAAAACCAACCAGACGCTCTCATTTGAAGTATGATTTGGTACGAGTACCAAATCATACTTCAAATGAGAGCGTCTGGTTCCAAGAAGCGTTGAAAGGTAACGAGAAATACTACAACTATTTCGTTTGGGAGGATGGTATTATTGACGAAGACGGCAACAGGCAGCCACCTAACAACTGGGTGAGATGGCAAATAAATTCGAATATTACGACAGATTGCTTTTATTCTTAAGTATCTATCTATAAACCTACCTGATTTATTTATTTTTCAGCTGAGCCATTTCTTTGGAAGTGCCTGGGAATATAGAGAAGAAGTTGGAAAATACTATTTGCACCAATTTGTTGTTGGACAACCGGATTTGAACTACCGTAATCAGGATGTCGTTGATGAAATGAAGGTGAGTTATGCAGAAATTATATTTCGTTTATACAGTTTGCATGAATACTGACGGAATTAACTAGCGAAATGAGGAAAGGAAAGAATACTCATAAACTAAAGATATCAAATTCATAAAAAATGGAACCTTTTATTCAAAGCTATGACGAGACTACGTTTGGCAGTAATTTTTCGGGGTGTGTATAGTTTTTATGTTGATATGGTACTTCAGTTAATACAAAATCAAATTGATAGTTTTACCTATTTATTGCGTATATTTGACATGAAAAATACAAAACCACAAGTAAAACATCAAAGTTTTATACTCTTATATGTTATATTTTCAGAACATTATCCGCTTTTGGATAAACAAAGGTGTCGCTGGATTCAGAGTTGACGCTGTAAACTGCCTTTTTGAAGTCGACAAAGAAAAATTTGGCGGCAAGTACCCTGATGAGCCTCGATCAGGCAGAACCGACGTTGCACCAGACAATCACGACTACCTCGATCACATCTACACAAAAGAACAAAATGAAACTTACTACATGGTTTATGAATGGAGGGATGTATTCGAAGAGTTTACTGCAGTTGACGGTGAACCCAGAGTTATGATGACTGAAGTATACGCTGCTGTCAAGGATGTAATGAAATATTATGGAGCAGGGGAGAGGAAAGGAGCTCAGATGCCTTTCAATTTCGATCTCATCACTGATGTTGATGCTTCATCTACGGCTGGTGATATTAAAAGGGCCGTTGACAAATTTTTGACGTACAAACCTGTTGATAAAGAAGCTAACTGGGTGGTAAGTTCATTTCAGAATGAAAACGATACAATATTTTATTTGCTTTTGGTGGCTTTCGTGTCACTGCGGCCATGATGGGCCTATTGTGATCGCCACTTTATGTGTTCTCCCCTAAAGCCGCGGCGTTCAGAGTTCGCCACCTACCCTTGCAGCTGCTAGGAACTGAAGGATTTCCTTCGGGGAGAAGTCTCGTAGCTCCTCTGGGCCGAGCAGGTGCTTGCCCAGATAAGTACTACGTTTTTGCATCAGTGCTCCACACTCACCTAGCAGATGGAGAGGCGTTTCGTCCGCCTCCTCACAGAATCTACAGGTTTTTGTGTCGCATAGCCCCAATTTAAACATGTGCTTGTTAAGGCGACAGTGTCCAGTTAGGGCTCTTGTTAAGATGCGAAGGTTATCTCTGTTTAGCGCTAGGATTTGGTTAGTGTACCGTTTATCGAAGGCTTTTATCAGAGATTTTGAGTGATCCATGCCAGAGGAGTTTTTCCAAAGCTTGGTTGATTCCTCGTAGCAGGAATTTAAGAGGGTTCTTAGAGCCAGACTTTTGGGAATGCCACAAAACGGCTCGGGGCCAAACTGAGTCCCCTTTGCCCCGGATCGCGCAAGTTCGTCAGCACACTCATTGCCGTTGATACCCGCGTGACCCGGTACCCATCTTAGGATGACTTTGTTGTTCAAGCCTAGAGCGTTCAGGCGATACAAACAGTCCTCGACTAACCTGGACGTGATGACCTTCGAATCCAGTGCTAGGAGGGCCGCCTGGCTGTCAGAGTTGATAAATATGGTTTGGTTGGTGTAGCGCTTTAGCAGATTAATGTCAGCACATTCGAGAATGGCGAATACCTCTGCTTGGAAGACGGAGGCGTAACTACCTAGGTTTAAGCTACTGCTAAGCCTGGGTCGCTCTCCATACACTCCACAGCCTACTTCCAGTCCCATTTTGGAACCATCCGTGTACCAGTTAAGGCACCCGTCCTTGCAGAGAAGCTGGCTGTTCGACCAGTCTTCTCTAGAGGGCAGTTCCACTGTGTAGTGTTTATCAAACACGTGACGTGGAAGCATGACATCAGTTGTCATGTTCAGTATAGGTGATTCCAGAGTAGAGTCTTGCAGAGATCTCAGTTTCTGGGAGAGCCAATTCCTACGGCCCAGGGTATTGGACCTATACATGCTGGTCTTTGCCTCCTTATGTATGTATAAGTGAAGTGGAGGTAGTCCCAGCAATGCGTTTAGTGCCAGCCCCGGGGAGGTGGACATGGCTCCCGTAGCCATAAGGCAAGCAGTCCTTTGTAGGCTACTTAATTTGGTGATTGCGGTCGACTGAAGGGCTTTGTCGTACCATACAATGGAAGCGTATGTAATTATCGGCCTCACAATGGCAGTGTACAGCCATAGGGCAATCCTGGGGTTAACACCCCAGTTGTCGCCCATTAGTCTGCCGCTAGCTCCTAGAGCCATCTTTGCTTTTTGCAAGACGTTGCCTAGGTGTGTGTTCCACGTCAGTTTCTGGTCGATGGTAACGCCCAAGTATTTTACTTCAGTGGAAAATGTTATGATTCTACCATTAAGTTTGGGATAAACAAGCTTGTCAAGCCTTCGTTTGTTGGTAAATGGTATAATCACAGTTTTGTCAGCGTTGACTGCGAGTTCACTGTTGCTGCACCAGTCGCTGACAGCGTTGAGAGCTCGCTGCATGATGCTGGAGATGGTGGATTGGCAGAATCCTCGTACGACGATCACAAGGTCATCTGCATAGCCTTGCGCATCGATATTGAGGTCTGCCAGTCTGCACAGGAGCTGATCTACAGCTAGGGTCCATAAAACAGGCGACAGCACTCCGCCTTGGGGACAGCCCCTAGCTGTGGATATCTCAATTGTTGTTTGGTGAAGGGCCATTTTTGCTCCCCTGTGTGAGAGCATATCCTCAACCCATCGGGTGGTAGTCGGGTCGACATTTTTGTTGATCAACCCGTTCACCAGCAGAGAGATTGGGGAGTTGTCAAAGGCACCTTCAATGTCAAGGAATGCACAGAGTGCTATTTCCTTGTCCTCCATAGCCTTCTCCACTCTGTCAATCAGACTGCTAAGTGCCGTCTCAGTGGATTTACCCTTACGATAGGCATGTTGGCTATGGTGGATGGGAGATGCGACGAGCGCTACATCTCTTATGTATCTATCTACCGATAAAAACGATACAATATGTATAGTGAATATTTTCATTTAATAAAAAACATTTTAAGATAAAACGGAAAAAATATGATATGCAATTTAAGTCTCTATTTTGTAGGTGTGTTTTCTTGTCTTAAACTTAGTAGAAGCTTCAAATGTGACAGGTGATATTTTAAAAACAAGTAGTTAGGTTTTAAAAAATGTGTTCTCAGAAGACTCTAAATAATGTCTTTTATTTGTTCAAACTGGCTTCGCATTGTTTTTTCTAACAAGATCTGACATTTCAGGTTGGAAATCACGACAATAGCAGAATGGCGACTCGATACAGCCCATATTTGGTTGATGGCATCAACATGCTTGTCTTGCTTCTACCTGGTATCGGAGTAACTTACATGGTATGTTCCTTTATTTATTACGATAATTTGACACTAAGCTAAAAACCAAATTTGCTAAGCTAAATTTGACCAAATTATATAAATAAAATTCGCGATGTCCGTAAACACCAATCAAGTTTTTAGAAAAAGAAGGAAGCACCTTATGGGATTTTACGCAGAAGAAGAGAAAAATAAAATAGTCAGACAGTGATTCCTTTATAAAAATACAAAATAATACACAGGGTTGTTGGTAAATTAGTAACACTACGTGAACTGCAGGTTCTGCCCATCAACACGAAAACGAAGACGCCAGGTCTTCATTCTTAAAAAAGATTAGAAATCACCTCCGATATCATAATGAAAAAACACCTTGGTCTAGGCCCCACGAGTTACTAAAGACCGATCTTCCAATCCCATACCTACTGTTCATTCATGGCAGAGCCGATTTTATGTTAAAATAACCCTCTTTAACAAACGATTATTGAATCGAGAGGAGTACCTATTGGTAATAGGTATACTTAGATTGAGAATTAAGACTTGGCTTCTTCACAAACGTGTTTGTGATGATGGGCAGAAACGGCAGTTCATGTAGTGTTACTAATTTACCAATAACCCTGTATATTAACAAAAAGTTGCCTGTAAAATTGGCCTATGAGTAATAAAAATATCAGAATAAAAAAAATCTTTAATCGTGACTATTATTTTCTATTCGAAAGGGTGAAGAACTCGGCCTTGTCGACGGCTACGTGAGCTGGGAAGACACAGTAGATCCATCTGGATGCAACACTAACGATCCTATTAACTACTCCAAAACCTCAAGGGATCCGGAAAGAACACCTTTCCAGTGGAATGCGGAGAAAAATGCTGGTAAGATGAACATTTGGGAGCATATTTAGGGAGCTTAGTGGACAGGGGACGCGGAACCCGCTTCCGCATATCGCAAGTTTTAGGCAATTTTCAAGGAAATGATATTGCTCTCAGTGGGTAAGGGACCCATTGAGACTTTCACTGTTATTATGTACTTTTTATTAAATAAATATTAGCTTTTTTTTTTCATTCGTGGTAAAACATGAGACTGATGTTTATAAATCAGAGTTTTTTTACGTATTCAAACGGGGCGTGCTCTACAGTGTCCTAGAATGCTATTTAATGAGCACAATTATGAAGTCTAAGAAACGTATCATTATAATTGTCAGTGTCTCAAACTTTACACTGTCTGAAAACTATGTACACTGTCCAGTTAAGTTTGGAAAACAATTAAAGCGTTTCTTATTGGAAAAGTGTTACTGTAGTGTTGACGATAATATTATTGATAAAAATCAAACTTCTTAAGGATTTTTGATACAGTGCTTACCCGCACTCTGGGCATCTCTAAGAAATGAAATAAGTTCCCAAAAATTGAGTTTGAGTCCCCAAACTCAATTTTTGGGAACTTATTTCATTTCTTATCAAACTTCTTGTTAGTTTAGTATGTTGTATTATTTAAAATTTGACCGATGTTTGTACCTAATTTGTGCTCTGTGTTAATTTATTTTCTGTGTTTGTATTTGTTTTTTATGTGATTATTTGATTGTAACTTATTTTTTTATGTACCCAAATATTCCAACACAAGTATATATTTTGTTTGTGAATAAAGAAACTGAAACTAAAATTTTATATCCTCTTTCTCAGGATTCTCAACAGCCGACAAGACCTGGCTCCCAGTTGCCGATGGCTACGAGACCCTGAACGTTGAAGTGCAGTCTGCCGCTGATCGATCTCACATCAAGGTGTACAAGGCGTTGGCCGCACTCCGTCGAGAGAAGGTGTTCAGATTAGGGAGATACGAGTCTTTGGCTGTTAATGATGATGTGTTTGTGTTCAGAAGGTAAGATTTTAGATTAGGTAATATTTTTATAACAAGTCCTATTTGATCTCCTATGTTGTTATGTATTAAATTATTATTTTATTTGGTATCTGTGTATTAGTATAATAGGTTTGTATAATTTTAAGCTTAGCATAAGCTCCGCTATCCTATTGTAATCTCCGTATACATTGGTTGCCTGGAAGAAATCGCTTTAAGCGATAAGGAAGCCAATTCCATGCTTTTGTATAGGATAAGTTTGTTTAATGTAATTTATGTTTTTCTTTTTTTGTTTATGGGCTTATATATGAAATAAAGCATTATCTATCTATCTATCCTATTCTTTACATAATAAGAAAAGTTCCACTTGTTTAAAAAAAAAAGAAAGTCCAAAATCCACCAAAAAAAAATAGAAATCTTACATCTACCTCCTCGTTTCCCTGAAATATTTCACTCTTCATTGTGTCAATGATATTAGAAATAAATAGATATCGTGTCTTATAATTTGTGCATTTTAATATCCTCGATATTTATTCATTACAGGTGGTACAACGATGAAATCTACTTAGTATTGCTGAATATGAGAGACGAAGAGCACCTTATTGACCTGACATACTTCGAAAATGTTGCCGGTGACGTCAGCGTACTTCTAAGAAGCATCCAATCGCCCAAAAACGAAGGGTAGGGAACTTCTATATAATTCATGTTTTTGAAGCTCAAGCTTAAATGGCTTTTAGAATGAGCTATTCATAGTTAATGGGTTGGCTTATGGAACATTCGTGTTTGATCCAAATTAAAGTGTTAGCGGAATCGAATTCGAGTTGACTGATTTTATAGAATCGATGTCAACTGATTGTTTATCATCATTATAACTAACCAAAATAATTATTTTTATTTTATTATTATGTTGGGAAAAAACTGAATTTTCCACCTCAGTTCGTTTTTGACTCTAACTAGCCTATTTCTTATTTGACTATTGGCTTTAATTTCGAGGGAGATATGTTTTGGCCTATAGATTTAGAAAGTTATTTTTCCACATTGTTTCCTTATATTTGTTGTTTTTATAAAAACTGTTTTTTCGTTTCAGTGATACTTTTGATGCATCATCTATACCGATTGCTGGCTACGAAGGACTTGTACTGAAACTGAAGAACTAACATGACTCATAGCAATTAAACAAATAGATTACTGATGCTTTTGTTTCATTACGTTACCTACCTGGTTCAACTATTAATTCAGCCACAAAGCTAGAAATTTTTTATTTCCGAGAATTGCACTCCTCATCTGCCGTATGTCTATTGAATTGAAACGCACCTCCGAAAAAACAAAATACGAATCGATACAACGATATCGATAATTATAAAACTTCACCTTTCTAAACGGCCCCGATAAAATCAATAGAAGTTACTTTTTAATAAAACATAATAATATACCTATCCATTTCTTTTGTTGAAAATTTTTAAGTAACAAAAATGACGAACAAAGTTACAATTTACAACGAATATCCTGTTATTTAATCTTATTATGACGTATTAAAGGAATTTAAATCTTTACTCTGCTCTCTGACATTCAATAAGTTTTGACTTTAAAATATACGTTTTATTCAAGTTTTAATGGAATTTCAAAGACCCTAATTTTGAGGATGTACGGAGAATATGCTGTTTGCTGATATTCCATGATAAGTTTGCATTTAAATTCAAAGAACTTTTGATGTCAAACTTTCTAACTTGAAACTCCGTTTACGCCTAACTTTTTGAAAGGGAACTTTTTACTGATCGAGAACTTCGCAGATCGACGAGTCTATTTTACTATTATACAGTACATTTTTGAAGAAAACGCTTAAACTTACAATGTGAGAGCAATCGATAGTGAATCAGCCCACTCTCTTGCAAAGTTCCAACTTTTCATGTTAGGGGATGATGGATTATGACATTTTGCAGATAATAAAACGTCCATAGCAATAGATCCCACTCTGATTCAAATACGTATTCTATTAGGTAAAGTTTACGCCTTATAGTGAGAGAATCCGAAACAAGAGTAAAAGCTAATTTTACAAACAATCAAAACGTTTTGATCATAATCTTGGGATCTTGTAAAAATTCTAATAAAGGCATTTATAAATAAGCGAATTAATGAAAACTCAACAATAAAAAAATATAACGCTGAAAACATAGGTGCTCTTTTTTTTGGACGGAATAATAGGCTAGGATTAGATGGTGAGATGAGGTAACCGCATATGTACGTAGACGTCAAGCTAATCTTGTCTAAGTGTATTCAGAAGTATAGAAGTTCGCTTAGGAGCTATATATATATACCCTAGTAACAATGTAATTAACGTGGAATAAAAAATAACTAGATTTTGAAAGGTCAAAACAAAAGCCTTCATTAATCAGGAAATGTCGGAAAACTCCCCATTGTAAATATCAATAAGTGAAATGACCTTTAAAAGAAAGCTAAGGTTAATTGAAAAGTTTTATGGTCCGTCCACATGTTGAACGAGTCATCACAAACATCGTTTGTTTTGTTTGATATAACAGCATGTAGGTGAGCCTAAGCGAGTCAAGGCTCACCATGGCTCGGTCATCAGCATGCATACGCATATAGACGACCGATGTGGCGCGGTGGGCGAAGGTCTGCCTGCGACACAGAAGGTTGCGGGTTCGATTCCCGCCTCGGGACAAATGTGTGTATGATCTGCAGACATTTGTTCAGGCTGTTCTGGTCGTTTTCTATATATAATAAAACATATCTATCTATGTATTTTATTGTATTATGTATATCAGTTATTTAGTAGCCATAACACAAGCTCTGCTTAGCTTTGGGCTAGATAATGCTGTGTGAATTGTCCAGCATTTTTTTTATTTATTTATTTATCTAATGCTCGAGCCTCTCCCAAACAAAGGAAGGTTTTGCCATAATCAACGGAGGTGTTATGAGCGTTCCGTGTGCAAAATTCAAAATATTTTTTCTGGAAGGAATCTAATATAAGTTAAGAAACAGTGATATAGTGGTGAACATTTTGATATGATGACTTACATATAAAAATATAAATAGGTAAATAATAAATAAAGATGGACAATTCACACAGCATTTCTAGCCCCAAACTAAGTAGAGCTTGTGTTATGGGTACTAGATAACTGATATACATAATACAATTCATTAAATAGATAGATATTTTTTGTTATACATAGAAAACGAACAAATCACCCGGAACATGCAGATTACATCGTACAAATATTTGTCCCAAGGCGGGAATCGAACCCGCAGCCTCCGGAATCGCAGGCGGACCTTCACCCACCGCGTCTAGAGAGGTCAGCCCATGGCTGAGTTGACCTCTCTAGCTCTGGGTGGATTCTTATTCTGTCACAAC
Source organism: Eupithecia vulgata (assembly GCA_946478455.1). Lineage (NCBI taxonomy): Eukaryota > Metazoa > Arthropoda > Insecta > Lepidoptera > Geometridae > Eupithecia > Eupithecia vulgata. The sequence continues at coordinate 3,410,531 of OX297862.1, read as the reverse complement.
CGCCAGTCTTTGGCTCCACTAATATCTAATACAGAGTATAATGTAGCTTGGCATCATAAAAAAACTCCTAAAAAATCTTGCTTGAAGTGTTTTCGATGTAGCATAAAAAAAGAACTATTTACTATTTATAAATAATCTAAATCAAATGCTGGACAATTTACACAGCATCTTTAAAAATTATCACTAAGATATGCAGAATTTATGTTATGAGTACTTGATAACTGATACAAACTCACTGTTCTCACAGTCTGGCTACACAAGGATGATATATCTTATAGAGGGCAATGTCTTAGCTTCTGCAACAAAATTCCTAGTGAGTTATAAAAAATATCAGTAAATAAATTCAAAAAAAATATCAAAACTAGCTTTTCTCGAAAAATAAAAACAGGCAAAAAGTTTTTTATCAAATACCGAAGCGACAGAAATCGAAAATATAACTTTACTTACGTGTTAGTTATTATTTTTAGAAGAATTTAAGTATTTGACCTTTTTAAGCGTACAGTTATTGTACCTATTCATTTAAAATAAAGAATTATATTTTTTTGATTTGATTTATATTACATAGATAAATATAATCATACACAGAAAACAACCAGGACTCTGGTCTGCAGATCGCACTAGCATCTGTCACAAAATGGAGGCCAAACCCGCAACCAGAAGTGGAAGACAAACCTTTACCCGCTTCGCCACAGAAGTCGTCAAAGATATAAAGTCAGTTTACATCATGAATATAAGCAGGAACAATAAACTTGTTTGTCTTGGAAGAAGACCACCGTTTCATTCGTTAACGAGGGACTTTTTGTCGGTTTATTTAATAATGAATTCGTCAACTCGTACAAAATTTTAGTTAGTTTCATCATCATCATTATCATCAACTAACACAGTCGTAGTCTGCTGGACAGGGCTAAAAAAAATTAGTTTATGGGAATTCGGTAACTTCAGTGACTTGTCGAGTCCCATATTGTGTGCTAGTGGTATGTTAATGTATCAAATCATTTGAGACGACCTCTGTGGCGCGGTGGTTTGGCCTCCGACGCAGGAAGTTGCGGGAATTGTCCAGCACTATTTATTTATTTATCTCTTACAAATACCTCCTTCATCTTTTGTAACCAAGATTAAAAGATTTTCTGATTAGGTATTATCTATACTTTTATCTGATATTATTGCCATGGGAGATATGTTAAGGTATAAATTGAAACAAACATTGCAATGAAACGGAACTTCTCATCTTATAAGGTAAGACATTTTTAAATATTTGCTACAAGTTTTCAAAAAAAATACGCTTGTCCTTGCTTTGAGTGTGAGAGACAATAACACCTAGTTGATAAAAAAATCTCTCACAAGTTCTAGTTTGTCAAATGAATTAAATTCTAAAAACTTTTCTAGTCTAAGTTTATATTTATGGAAACTAGGTAGTAGTTTTAAAATTATCTTAATCTCAAACATCATAAAGCGCAGAAAATTCTGGAAAAGCGTTCTAAAATGTATTTATTAGTAAACCGTCTGTCTCGTAAATTATACCTTGTTGTACTTGTTGTAAGTAAAATTTTTTGATATTGTTTATTTCAGCATGAAGGCCATAGGACTTTTTGCGCTAATATTGCTGGTAGCACCATTTCTGGCTGCTGAAGAGAAAGAGCTAGAATGGTGGGAGACCACAGTATTTTACCAGATCTATCCAAGGTCATTCAAGGACAGTGACGGAGATGGTATTGGTGATTTGAATGGTAATGATAATGAATATAAATATTTTTAATTAGCTATGGCTGCAGCTTTGATCGTGTAGAATCGAAATATAATAGTTTCTATTTTATTTTTTCTTTCAAAATTATATAGTTGCCTATGTTGCCTACACAACATTGACGACTGATATGGCGCGGCAGATGAAGTTTCACCTGCGACGCAGGAGATCGTGGGCTCGATTCTCGCCTTGGGATAAAAAATATTCGTTCGATTTAAAAATATTTATTCCGGGTGTTCTGGGTATTTTCTTATTTTTATATACCTAGGTACAGGGTGTCCGTCAAGTCAAGAACGGAGTACAGATGGGTTCATGTCGCCCCAGAAAAACCACAAAATCATGGGTCTATCTCTATTCATTTATCAGTTATAGGCTTTTCCCTAAAAATCATAATTTCTTTAAAAACTTTTTTTATTAGGTTTTCCTATTAGTCTTAAATAAACATTATCCTCATTATTTCCAGGTATCACGGAGAGCTTAGAATACCTAAAAGAACTTGGTGTTGGAGCAACATGGTTGTCTCCTATATTCAAATCTCCAATGTACGATTTTGGATACGATATTGCCGATTTTTACGCTATTCAAGACGAGTACGGAACCATGGAAGATTTTGATCGTCTCATCGCAAAAGCAAATGAATTGGGTAAAAATTATACAATGTTTTAGTTTTTATTAATATCAGAGCTAATATAGATCGGCAAGAACGGATTGATAACAATAATGTTGTTCATAATTTCAGATATTAAAATAGTTTTGGACTTTGTTCCGAACCACTCGAGTAACGAGAGCGTATGGTTTGAGGAGGCTCTGAAAGGTCACGAAAAGTATTTTGATTACTTTGTGTGGGAAGATCCTGTTGTAGACGAGAATGGTGACTTGCAACCACCTAACAACTGGGTAAGTTAGATAAATTAAATTATCCTGGAACTATACAGAAATATACAATACACTCTCTCTAGATAACATTATTTTACATACAATATTTTCAGATTAGTGTTTTCCGTAAAAGCGCATGGGAATATAGAGAAGAAGTTGGCAAATATTACCTCCACCAATTCGTGATTGGTCAACCAGATCTTAACTTCCGCAACCCTGATGTAGTTGAAGAAATGAAGAATGTTATCAGATTTTGGCTTGAAAAGGGAGTGGCTGGCTTTAGAGTAGATGCTATTGCTCATTTGTTTGAAGTTGACAAGGCACTTTTTGGAGGAAAATACCCAGATGAACCACTATCAGGCAACAGAAATGCAGACCCTGAAAGTCACGGCTATTTGAACCACATCTACACGACAGATCAGGATGAGACTGTTGAAATGGTTTACCAATGGAGAGAAGTTTTTGAAGAGTTTACAAAAAAAGATGGTCTAACTAGGGTCATGATGACAGAAGCGTACTCTAGTCCTCAGATGACCATGAGGTACTTCGGCGAGGGAGATAGGAAGGGTGCTCAAATGCCGTTTAACTTTGTTCTTATATCTGACGTCAATGGAGAATCATCGGCTGCTGATATAAAATATGCTCTAGACAAATTCTTGACTTATAAACCTGTTTATGAAAATGCAAATTGGGTTGCTGGAAATCACGACAACAACAGAGTAGCATCAAGGTTCAGCCCAGAGCTGGTTGATGGTGTAAATATGATTGTGCTTCTAATGCCTGGAGTCGGGGTCACTTACATGGCAAGTATTAAGGAAATATTTAATTTTTTGTTAGTTTTTTTTGTACGATAGTTAAAACTGTTGCCAACGATGACGTTAATTTTTTTAAAGACTGTCGTTTTATAAAAACAGTAATATGAGTATTTGTTGATAGGGAGAAGAGATCGGCATGATCGATGGATTTGTAAGCTGGGAAGATACTGTAGACCCGAGTGGCTGCAACACTGATGACCCCGTCAACTATTGGAAGGAGTCTAGAGACCCTGAACGTACACCTTTCCAATGGAGCGCAGAGAAAAACGCCGGTAAGTTGGATTTAAATCGTCATCAAGAACATGACGTATCGAAACTGAATATACATAAAACCTTGGATTTTCATTTATCATCGATTATCAGTTACTTTTAACATATTTGCAGCTACTTTGATTCAGTATCGCTCATTTGGATAACAACAAATTTGAACAACTTTTTGTTATAAATAAACCTCATCAATAGGAAAAATTTGTTTTCAGGGTTTTCTTCCGGAGACAAAACTTGGCTACCCATCGCAGAAGGCTATGAAACCCTCAACGTGGAGGCACAGAAACTAGTAGAGAACTCTCACCTTAGCGTTTACAAGGCACTGATCAAACTGCGAGCGGAACCCGCTTTCAGATACGGAAGATACGAGTCCTATGCGCTCAATCAGGATGTGTTTGCTTTTAGAAGGTAAGTTTTTTTAACCATTTTGAGCAGAAGAAAATAAAACATTTTTATCAAGAAATGAAAAACATAGTTTTCGAAATTTGTTGCATGTGTCAACTTTGCTTAACAATTTCAATTGGCACTTGAAGAAAAGAATTTTTTTTTTTGACTGACGAAGTTTTGATCTTCCAGCACGGATTAAACCGTGTTTACATCGTCGTATTGATTTAGTCACGAAACAAATTACTTTCACATTTTAAAATAAAAATGTTATAAACAGACAAATACAAATATGGTTTTAATCTATTTCAGATGGTCCAACGGAGAAGCCTACCTGGTAATTGTCAACATGAGAGGTTCCAACTACCTAGTTGACCTTACTTATTTCGAGAATGTTACTGGTGACGTCAGCGTAGTTCTTAAAAGCGTAGAGTCGCCTAAAAACGTGGGGTAAGATAACCATTATATTTGTTTTTTAAATTGTACAAAATTCTTCGACATAGCCAAAGCAAATCACTAGATAGAATATTTGAGTTTTTTATATTGTATAAAATGAGTATAAAAACATATTATTTCACTATACTCCAGTCAAATAAAATGCGCAATGTTTGTCAACAAAAGAACTAAAATTCTAATGTTGTTAAGGTCAGCAATATTTTTTGAAGGAAATATCTCAAATCTACAGGGAATATACATACATAAATGGCAATATAAATACATGGCTATAAAGAGACGAGTGGGTTTTTAACAAATATTTCCAAATATTTTTTTTTGCTGAAATATAACTACATTATTCCTAGTATGTTGGTGAAGTGTCTCGTGTACGAATTTATGTTTTTTGTTTTCAGAGAGACCTATAATGCATCAGCTGTTCCCGTTGCTGGCTATGAAGGAATTGTTCTTAAATTGAAGTAATTTAAGAAACAACGACGTCAATGGAATATCGACATGAAATAAATATTTTCGGTTCCATAATTGTATGACTTATTACTAATCATGATTTAAATTTTCGAATCGAAGCTTCCCTTTGGATATTAGGCGCATACCCCATCCAAACTAGCGCCGCCAACAAGGAAATTATAAAAATCCATCTCATAGTTAGTGATACCTCTTATAAGCTTTTTTAATGCCTCTGTTATAGTTTTATTCTATTTAGTTTAGGCAGTGAATCGACGTTGCCCTTGGGGGTCACCAAAATCTATTTTTGATTCACACACTTTAGGCTTACAAAACTTATTATTGATTTTGTCCACTATAATTTTTTGTCCACTATTGAAAGAACTGGAAAATAAACCACTAGTAGGTGTATATATTACTTATAAACTAATACATCATTATTTGTAAGTCTAAATATAATGTGATTTAGATACAGATCAATGAATATATCAATATTTGTATAGGACTAACTAAGCTTAACATTATTATCATTATACATACATATTGTCGGTACGGAACTGGCCGACAACTGGCCAAGCATTTACATCATGGATGTAAATAAAATAAAATAAAATCATAATTAGTAAATGCTCAAGATCTCAAGAGGCGCAAATATGCAGGTCTCGACAGAGCCTACACATTTGCTCCCCTTGGAGTCGAGACCCTAGGTTCGTGGGGTACCGAGGCTCTCCGGGTTTTCATAAATTTATCTGAGCGTCTGGTCGAAGCGACGCGTGACCCGAGAGCTGGTGAGTATCTGGCACAGCGCATCAGCATTGCTATACAGCGGGGCAATGCAGCCAGTGTCTTAGGCACGCTTCCAACTGGTATTGATATGGATCAGTTGAGCTACCTGTAGATTGTTTGCAACAGTTTGCAGATAGCTTAATTGTTTCTATTGTAAATACTAGTTTTAATTTAAATTTGTTATTTGATTGTTATTTTCTTTCTGAATAAAGATATAAGCATAATAATTGTAAATGCTTGATTCTATCTATGGAGTAAAAGACTTTCTTGATAACATTTCTGATTTAAGACAAAAAATATGAATGAAAATGTTCATCCGTAACAGTGTCTACCATAACAAACCGAGCTTTTGTATAATTTTAAAGGTAAATACGTAGGTAGATAGTTATGCCAATAACTAATCAGTTGTTTGATTCGTCTTAGTTAGTAAAATTTCTATCGAAATGAAGACTGTACTAGAATACAGCTTCTTCTATTATTGGGTGTGCCCTTACTGATTGCTCAAGAAAAGGAACTGGAATGATGGGAAACGGCAGATTTTTATAATTTCTATCGAAATGAAGACTGTACTAGAATATAGCTTCTTCTATTATTGTACTGGGCGTGCCTTTACTGATTGCTCAAGAAAAGGAATTGGAATGGTGGGAAACGGCAGATTTTTATCAGATCTACCCAAGGTCATTCGAAGACATTGAGATGGCATTGGTGATTTGAATGGTGAGTAGATAAAACAGAACGAAGGTAATTTGTATATTTTCGCGAGGAAAGTTCCTATCGTTTACGAATATGTACTAAATAATACAGGTGTAAAGGAAAATTTGAAATAAATGTACGTAAAGTTTGTAAGTATGTAGTTTAGGAATAGGAAAGTTCGTGCAACTAGAATATCACTATTCTTTGATAGGTCATGCAAAGTGTTTAGATTACTTTGTATGGAAAAATCTTGTTGTTGATGGAAATAGGGAAATACAACCGCCCAAAAATTGGGTATTCATAAGTAATACCATGGACAAATTATAACAATTTTTCTATGGTAATACTGTATAGCACAAAAATAAAATCGTAAGATGGTAGAGCATGAGCCATGTTTGGAAAGAAAGCGGTGACGACGACACAATAGCAGATGATTTAATTTTGAAAGTAATAAAAAACGAATATGTTAAAACTATTTTAGTTTTCACATCATATTTAGTAAATGCTTGTTCAGTTTGTTCAGATAATGGATTCACCGGTAAAAGAGCTGACATTTTATAGAAGGTGCATATCCAGCATTTAAATAAATGTGGTGGATATATTTCAATTTATTTTCTCAGAGTCTGGGCAACAGGAGACCCCAGTGTGGATGATGTGAGTGTTTTGGTAGGTGTTATGATTGTGCGGGGGGTACTCCTGAGAACACCAGCCTCTTAAGAGTCTGGGCAACAGGAGACCCCGGTGTGGATGATGTGAGTGTTTTGGTAGGTGTTATGATTGTGTGTATATAAACTTGCCCATACAGTAAAATTATCAAAGAATCTAACAAATTAAGATTAGAAACTGCTATGAAACTTGGCACCTTTTAGAAGATTCTAACTTTATTATTTATAAGCCACAATCCGAACGAACTTGGCTCGTTTTCCCATCTATGTTTTTGATTAGAGTAATTTTATATTGATGGCACCAGATGACAGAAGTCTCGCGGACCACTCGTTTGAAGCTTGTGAGAGGCCATTTTGTCACTGTAAAATGTATCTAAAGACTATGAGGTTGAAGGCATATTTGAATGCACTTTTTTGTGCTGGGTTGTAGCAGTATTGAATAAAAGTGGCAAAGGAATGTTTTCATGAATTTGCAGTGTATGAATTATCAAGTAGTATCAAGTAGTATGAATGTAATTGTGTTTTTCTAGTTGAGTATTGCATGCAGAACTGTTTGATCGATTGAGACACAGTTTTCTATAAAAGGTATGGAGTTTATTGGCAATGGTTCTTAGCTAAGTTTTATGGTGTTTACTCATCAGGTGGCGCTGTTATCAACATTTTAATGAAAACCAATACTCCCATTTATCTCCAGAACGGTTTGATTGGTTGAAAAGCCGTTTTCTGTTCAAGATATGAGGTTCATTGGCGATGGTTCTCAACTAAGTTCTTTGGCGGTTACTCACGAGGGGGCGCTGCAAACAACGTTTTTAAAAAGTACTTTTAGTAACTTTATAACCGTGTCTGGGCCTGTTTGGGCCTTTCGCAGTAACTGTATCTTTAGAAAAGCTAAGTACCTAACCTATGGAAAAATACAGCTATAGTCAGAAATGACAGCATATTATGTCAAGATGACACATAATGTCAAAAATTAAAACGGCTTAGTAATAACACTTGATTAGAGATTTGATCATTGATTAATTAGTTAGGAAGATGATCTGCGTTTGAAAAACTGGCTTTAAGTAACGTACAAAATCTTTTAAAAGATCACTGACTTATTTTTTTGTCTTTGTACTCTAGTATTACTAATGGTAATCGTACTAATGGGCAGGTGAAAAAATTTTTGAAGCTATAATTTTAAATATAATTTATTTGTCTTTTCAATTCCATTTGGTCTTGCAAAATTTCTTTTTTATTTTCGTTTACTAATTATCCGTTTTTTTGTATTTGTTTGTTCCTTTAGTGTATGTTTATTGTTCTTATTCTTAAATTCTTTATTGTACACAAAAATACAAACATAAAAATAAAACAACGAAAATTTATATACAAAGGCGAGCTTAACCCTAACAGAGTTTTCTTACAGCAAACCTAGGGGTATTAAGAGAGTTTGTGCAATGCGCGTGAATAGTAAAGTGTACATACAAGTCAGAAAAAAAAGGTCGAATAGAAAAAAAAATTAAATAAGTAAAGCAAAGAATATACAAAGTAAAATACATAAATAAATAAAGTCTACATCAATGTGTATTATAAGAATATTTTATTATATTATTATTATATTATTATATTGTTGTGACAGAAAATAAAAACTTGTGCTATTTTACTTTACTTTATAACGCGGCCTTCAATCATACGCTTTGCAATTTGTGCGTCATCGTAACAACTCTTTGATTTATTGACCTTCTACTTAATTGTATGTTATTATACTGTTTGTATGCTTTGAATTATTGGGTATTATGTTGACTTGATCGTCTATTGTAGACATAGCAGGTAACTTATTTGACAAGGATTAGATTGTCTTTGAAGCCCAATTTGAATACAAGCGATCACAAATTGAACTATAAAATTTATAGTTCGATTTGTGATCGCGATGTGAGGGAATATACATATGTATTTAATACATATGTATTATATTATAAATACTATTTAACGGGTATTTATCGCGTTTATTTACCTGTTTTTGCCCGACGTTTCGACAGGTTTACACACTGCCGTGGTCACGGGATGACATAATATATTAAATACATACCTATGTATATTACATATGTATTTAATACATTATGTATATTCAACAGGGTTATAAAGGGACAAAAAATATAACAGCAATGTAACTAACCGAAACAATTTATCAACATTCAAATCCCCGATTATGATATCAGAAATTGCCAGTTATATTAATCTCCAATTTATAAATTACTAACTGTCAAATTGTATTAGCGAGGTAATTCAGCTCGTTTGGCTTAGCGCTGGACTTTGATGGATGAAATGTCGGCTACGGAGACACAGCCAAGTTTTTACTGAATAAAAATGACGTCTCACTCGTAAGGTTCTGGAAAGTGGAACGCTGCTAATGACCGATGTATTTAATTAATATTTGTAAGTCTTTGGTGCCTATTCGACCTATGTGGCGCAGTGATTCAAGCTCCGCCTGTGTCGCGGAAAGTTGCGGGTTCAATTCCCGCCTCGGGTCAAATATTCCATCAACAATATCTTATCATCTGATATCATATGAATTAAGACTATAAAATAACTTAATGTTTCATGAGTGCAAATTTTTGTCTAATGTCACTAGCACCACCCCTTTCTACAGTAACTTGTGGATAACGGGGCTGGTTCACTTCTTGAAATAAGTTTATCTAAGTTTATACTGTTAATATTTAAGTATTACTGTTTGTTATCACTAAGAAAATAAAATTAAATAAAAAATAAAATATTTGTACGATCTGCAGAATTTGTTCAGGGTGTTCTAGGTATTTTCTATGTAAATAGAAAAAAAAGAAAGACAATAAACTAGCTATCTAGTACCCATAACACAACCTCTGCTTAGCTTTTTGTTAGATGATACCGTGTGAATTGTACAGCGTTATTTATTATTTGATTTATTTATGTACCTACAGCAGAATAACTGTTAATTTACGTTTTCTTATAATATACATGGGTAGAAGACCTGCAACTTTCGTTGACCAGATGCCCAACATCATCAGCAACAACGTTTGCTCTAAGACTTTTGTTAAATTTCTTCTTTTTATTTTCATATAGAAAATATTCATTGAAATATCCGCTTGAATGTTGTTAACTCTCTGCGCATGGCAAAGTTTAGGCAAACAAACCCGAGTGAATCGCTGGGCGGGATGGGGCTGCGCGCGGCGGCGCTAGCGTCGTCCTTGATGCAACATAGATTTACAAAAGTCACGAAAGTAAAATAAAAACTTATATAATTTCTCATCAATGTACCTATTGAGATATTTCAAAAGTCGTAAAACAAACGTTGTTGCTGATGATCCTAGGAATAAGGCCGACCGCAGGTTGCTAGTTTTTAAAATTAACCCTGTATATATACAAACTAGCTGACCCACCTGCGATTTCATTTTCATGGACTTTAGTGATACCCTAAGTTATGTTTCAGCTTTGTAGCTCTTGTAGTTCCAGAGATATCTTGATGTCACCCAGTTTTCTCTTCTCTTTTATAAATATAGAATACATTATACATATCATACAATGTTGACGTAAAATCCGTAAAAGTTATGTTTCAGCTTTGTAGCTCTTGTAGTTTTAGAGATATCTTGATGATCTATGTCACCCAGTTTTCTCTTCTCTTTTATAAATATAGGATACATTATCATACAATGTTGACGTAATATCCGTAAAAGTTACTGTGTATGTTAATAAACAATAAAAATAATAAAAATAATGCTGGACATTTTACATAATGTTCAATACCGTTCCAGATGACGTTGCTATAAAAATATACACTTGTATAATGAAATCCTATTTCAGATGGCTTAACGGAGAAGTCTATATCATAGTCGTGAACTTCAGACAGTCCTCTATTTCAATTGATTTTAGCTACTTCGAGAAAGTGACCGATCAAGTGCAAGTCGTGCTCAGCAGTGGCCATTATCCGAAGAGTGCTGGGTAAGCACTTTTCAGTTAATCGAGTGGACACTATTTTAAACTCGATTTTCTTGTCTGCGTCTGTTTTTAATTAATTTTCGACTGCTTTTAAACAGTGTTCGATTAATATTTAACTTGTCGGCGAAGATTATTCATCAATTGCATACAATACCGAGAGCAGAATAAAAATACCTAATCTTGTTTTTATGACCTTAATCCTCCATTTATTGCCTCAAGAGACTTATATAATTCCCACCAACGTTAAAATGAGAAGTTATTTCAGGATTTTTTCAGTACGAGTGTAGGTAGGTATTAGCAATTTTCCCATGATAGAACTGAATAAATCACATAACCTTAATTCGACTAACAAAAAACCTCTGGCCCTTTTTCCAAACGATTTCCACAGATTCGTCTAAAACTATTATGTTTCATCATCATCATCAGCCTATATTAGTTCACTGCTGGACTTATATAGTTATTGACACTAAATTCGTTTAAGAGGTGGATATTAACCTTGATGACTTCTGAGTTCTCCTATATTTCCCTACTCAACCAGATAGAGCAGCAATACCACTGAATGTGATATCCGCCTAATTCGATTGTCCTCTGATGTTATAGTCGTCAAAGAACCAAATTCGTGTTTAACATTAGTACTAATCCCTAGCATAACCTAGCAAAATAGACTAAAAGTTGTCTGGATATTTTTTTATTAGATACTTACCTAGATAGATAATTCTTTATTGTACCACACAAACACAGAAAACAGTAGAAGAATAAAAGCCACGAGTAATAGAAGTACAAAGGCGGCCTTATCGCTATGAGCGATCTCTTTCAGGCTCCAGGTATTAACTATAATAACAAACATAAATCGTGGGACTGTCTCAGTGATTTTGTACAGTTTCAGGAACGTGTTCGATGCAACAAAATTGGAAGTCGTCGGAAGCGCGTCTTTAGTGTTAAAACTCGTGAATTCAAGTGAACAATAAAATAATAACACGGCGGAGCCTTTCTTATTCAAATATCTTGAATGCTTGAATGTAAATATGAATAATTTCTGCGAGAAACGCGCTCCCGTTTATTTTATTTCGCTCTAGATCTGTCTGCAAATGTTGGAGGGAAATACTTTGCATTCACGATTAATTAGGCACTGAACTCAGATGCGCTGTTGTAAAAAGGTTTTACAGCCTTTATTACAAGGCTTTAAGGTGCAAAAGGTCCATTTTCATTTATTGTGACTTTATGCATACAGGTAAAATTGTTCTTATATGTAGATAGTCGAAGTGGGTACACAATGAATAAAAATCCTTTCAGGACGCAACAATTAATTTAGGTTCACTCTTGTTGGATTGATAACTTTATTTTGATACTCTGTTTATGGTATAATTAATTTAGGAATGTCTTAATTCTTAATTCTTTATTGCACTAATAAAACCTTATTTAAATCTTATTACAAGAGAGGTATCGCAAAGGCGAGCTTAACCCTAAAAAGAGTTCTCTTCCAGCAAACCTTAATGAGAGAGGGAGACATGTGTGTATAAGTCATGTTATAAAAATATGAATGTCATGTTTAAAATATTGTAATTTAGAAGATTTTAATGCATTAAAACAAGTTTAATGGCGGAAAGCTAAGCGAGAACGAGTTTCATCAAAATTTCGTACCCGCTCTCTCTACAAAACGCACCAGTAGTGTAAAATGAAAAATACATTAAAAAATACACAAAAAAATGATTAAGTACCTCGAAGGTACGTTTCCGTAGTAGTAAGTAGATTTAGATTGGGATAAACTAAATGTTAAAACTAAGTTTTCAGAAAAATGATCTTAAAATGTGTAATCTATTTTTGTACTAGTACAACATCTAAGGGCCAATTTCACCATTGCAATTAAACGCGTTTAAAAATCGATAAACTCAGTTCATCACAATTTATCGACATAAATTAGCCCTTGCAATTGGTTTAGTTCACATACCGGATGGTATGTGAACTAAACCAAGTGCAAGGGCTGTCATGTCACATAATGCGTATTACAAATTTGAACTTGATTAAGCTGAACTTAGTTTAACATAGTTTTGGCGGCAAACGGTGAAGCTGGTCCGCAACTTCCAGATCGTAGCGAGTTTTTCATTTACGAAAACTATGAAATAAAGATTACTCTATGAAATATTTACGACAGAGATTCCCAGGAAAGATCAAAGCTTTATGGTGCTCGTTAAAAGTTTCGATTTAAGCCCTTGTTATACCCTTGTGGGGATACGGTGTCGTTAGCTACGTTGATGGAGCTGGGGTTGACAGTACAAGTGTAGGCCTGTAGGTACTAGGTACGCACGAAAATATCAAAGTTGCAGCATTGATACAATATATAATAATAATAATGCTGGACTGTTCACATAACATTATCTAACCCCAAGATAAGCAGAGCTTGTGTTATGGGTACTAGATAACTGATGTAATTAATACAATACATTTCATAAATAGATATTATTTTACATACATAGGAAATGACCAAAACACCCTGAACAAATATTTGCAGATCGTACAAACATTTGTCCCGATGCGGGAATCGTACCTTCGTCTATCGTGCCACAAAGGACGTCATATAACAAGGTTTATTGAATAAAAAGAATAAACACAGAATTTCTACCTAACCTATAAAATGTTAATGCGGCATAATATAACTGTTGTACTGTGCTAATCATCAATTTTCTTTTGTTTATTCGATATTTAAATTTCTTGGAGCAAATTACGCTTTTGAACTATTAATATATACAAGAAGATGCGGGATGTCTCATATTATTTTAAAACTTGCAGCGATTCGTGGTTTCTTCTACGTAGTTCCCATTCCCATGGGAATACCGGGATAAAACATAGCTTATGTCACTTCCTGAAATGGAAGCTTTCTAATGGTGAAAGAATTTTTGAAATTGGTCCGGTAGTTTTTGATTTTATTTGTTACATACAAAAATACAAATCTTTAGTGTAGACTATTACTTCTTTCCAATTTGGATGTAGTTTTGGATTATGTTTGTGGATGTATCAATTATTCATACTATTGCGAAAAAAAAAAAAGACCAGTAGTTTTTTTGTTGGCATAAAAGTATTCCACCTGTATTCAAGGTAATGTTAACCGTTTAGTGTGTTGTGCAAGGTAAATTTAAATTACTGTGTATGTCATTACTGTGTGTCTCATAACATAATGGATTTGAAGTACGAGTAAATAAATCTATTTAGCAAAGCCATATTATTATGATGGACGTCATAACCTTGGTGGTCATATACAATGGAGACGCCAAGAAAATAAATTGTCGTTCATCATCATCATCATCATCATCAGCCTATACCAGTCCACTGCTGGACATAGACCTCCCCTAATGAGCGCCATAGCGCCCTGTCTTCAGCTTGCCGCATCCAGCATCTGCCAGCAGTCTTTCGCAAATCGTCGTCCCACCTGGTAGGAGGGCGTCCTTCAAGAAATTGTCGTTATATACCTACAAAATAAAATATGTACCTACACAGAATCACACTAATATTATAAATGCGAAAATTTAGATGAATGGATAGATGGATGTTTGTTGCTCATTCATGCCAGAACGGCTGAACGGATCTGAATTAAATTTGGCACAGGGAGATAGATTATAATCTGGAATAGCACATAAACTATAATTTTATCGTAGAATTCCTTCGGGAACGGTAACTACACGAATGAAACCGCGAGGCACTAATAGTGACTATATAATTATTATAGTATTCTAATAAGTACGGCTTTCCTAGACGACTTTACTTACATAGACGGTATTCTTATGTATTGAAGGTAGTTAAAGAGTCTGAAATTTCGGGAGTCTCTTTATCTTCTAGAAGAAGGAAGAACACGAAAGTAACTAAAAAAATAAATAAATAAATAATGCTGGACAATTCACACAGCATTATCTAGCCCCAAAGTAAGCAGAGCTTGTGTTATGGGTACTAGATAACTGATATACGTAATATTATACATTACATAGATAGATATTTTTTTATTATACATAGAAAACACCCAGACCAACGGAACAAATTTCTGCAGATCGTACACAAATTAGTTCCGAGGCGGGGATCGAACCCGCAACCTCTTGCGTCGCAGGCAGACTCTCGCCCGCTGCGCCACTGAGGTCGTCAACTGGTTGTATTTTAGATTAAAAGCGGCTGTATTTTAACCTACTCAAATAACAAATATCAATAACGTTTATTTCTTTAGGCTTACGAAATAAACACTTAGGAAGTCAAACTTTATACCATAAACAGGTTTATAAACAGTAATTATTATCAAATAAGAAGTAAGGTGTAAATGATCTTGTCCACTTAATTTTTTTTGTCCACTAGTGGAAGAAGAAAACCACTAGTATCTATGTAACGAGTGTATATGTATATATATGTACGAGTGTATATACATACTCGTATGACTTGTAAACTAATGAAATCATTATTTGCAAATCTAAGACTAAATATTATGTCATTTAGACACAGGTCAATATTTATATAACACTAACTAAGCCTAATATAATTTTCCTTTTATTCTATTGTCGGTGTTGTAGTGCATTCCAACCAAATGATTATTTGAAACTGTAGTAACTCGCTCCCGAGTCATTTTTATGCCCCAAATTTAACATCATTGTGAGCCTATATTAGTCCACACTTTTAATGTTGACCAATAGCAAAAGAATGTTATCAATGGTTATTTTGGCAATTTGATACTGTTAACGATTATTGTAGAACTATTGCCAGTGCTACGGCTTTGCATAAGTTTTCTGGAATAAAAGTAGCCTAGTCTAAAGCTTCATTAATGCAATATTTCAGCTCGATCCGTTCTGTAGTTTTGACGTGAAGAGGTTACAAAAATCCAAACTATTTTAGTTTTTGTAATAATAAAGTAGTTCCCTTATTTGTCCTGGTTCTAATCTTAGTTTTTTACTAAAGCTAACAACTAGTTATCTTTTTGTGTAAATATACCGCGAAGTTTCTTTGTAATATATCCGACCTCTGTTGGGCTGAACAAGGTCTCAAGGGCCCTGTGGGGGCTCAAGTCAACCTGAAGATTTGCACTTTAAACTTGACTCTAGCCTTTCAGAAGCCAGCTTCCAAACAAAACACACAAGGTCTATTTTCGAGATATCATAAATCTTGAATTTCATGTTGTAGTTCTTGAAACCAAAAGGTCTAGCTGCTGGTCTCATTAAATTTTGAGACGAAAAACTGTCACGAGGTCAGTGATCCTGTGCTTGATATTTTTGTTAGATCTTCATGACCAAAATAATGAACGAATCAGGATGAATTTTTGCATAAATTTAGTTCTAGACCTGGGTGCAGGCTACTTTACATCCCGGAAAACGCTTTCGAAATTGCAGGCAGAAGTAAGCCTCTTTAAAAAAAAACTGCTGGATAATACACGCAGCACTATCTAGCCCCAAGCCATGCAGAGCTTGTGTTCTGGGTACTAGATGACCGATATACATAATACAATATATTGCTTAGATAAATATTTTCTATTTGTGAAGCAAAAACGTGGGCTCTTTGATGTCTTCTAAGTTCAAAATAAATTTAAATAAGTCATTTTAGCAAAGCTAATGAACGCTATATCTGGAAAAGGCATCTCAACAATTTGTGTCTGCAATGCTATATTAAGTTCTCAAAAACAAACTTGTATAGTAGCAACGGTAATAACCTAATATTACACGGGACCCATTTTCGGGACATTTCTGAATTTTAAATTTAACTGGTATTTGTATTTGTATTCTTTATTAATAAAAAAACTTATACTATTCTTATTTATAAGACACTATAAACCATAGGTTTGTCTAGTGTCTCCAGTTACACCGTGTTGTTACACATTTGAAAAAAGGTTTTCTATTAAATATAACTATTATCATAAACAAACTAAATCTAAGTAAGTACATCTACGAGGAGGTCGAATCGATCCTTCCGTAATCGCAACATCCGAGATTGCAACAGGGTGGCTTCGATCTCCTTGTAAGTGTTTCACACATCATAACGTACCTTACCTTCTCAACACACACACCAACACTATACACTCATCCACCTTCACACACTCACTCACCTACACACACACCTTCTCAACTACACTACCTTTCATAACTAAATTGCATACCGCACCTCTAATCATAAATTACTTATTGTCATACCTAATAGTTAATCTGTAAAGTTTTGTTTGATACCCTAGAGACTGTTATATTTTCTGAATATCGTGGGTACCCACGGCACGGGCCATGAGCCTAGTGTGGGGCCGTCGGCAACCTATTAGACATACCTACTACCTATTATAATTAGCTCTATGTACTTTTCTTTTTTCTTAGTTAATGTATGCCTAAATGTATTTTTTGTGGGTAATAAATAATTTGTATTTGTTAAAAAAAAAAAAAAAATAGTACTAACCTAACATTATTCAGCTGCAACAAATAGTAGGTAATATAACTAATAATTATATATATATTTTTTTTTATTAACTATATAAGTAGGTAATATAACTATGTAACTGCCACTAAAAGCTAAGACAGAAATACAACAGTTTAGAAGTCGTTTAGAATACAAGGATATTTTATCGCAAAGGTAGGCTTGAATGCCTACCCGCATACAGAGTAAAATAATGGTTCAGAATAAACATGGTTATGTATGAAGTACAGGGTGGTAAGAAGTTGCTGTCCGGAAAAAATAATTTTATGAGGGTCTTAAAGTAGGTAAGTACATAGTTATGTACCATTTGAATACCTTATTATTATTATTTTCTTTAGCTATAAATATAAGTCGGATGTTACATTAAGTTATCTAAGAAGTGTTTTTTGTATTTATTTGTGTAGTTTTTAGTGTTAATTTCTTCTAAAAGTTTGCGTGGTAGTTCATTAAGCATAGTAGGTATTAAGTAATCTGTGGTTCGCCTGCCATAATAATTATTCATTTTACGGATACTTAGTTTTTCTTCTGTAATTTTCCTAGTTGTGATTGTATGTGATACGGGCACAAGTATAGCTGTACTATGGAATTGCTCTGTAAAGAGGTTTAGTTTATGCACGAAAATTAAATAATGTATAAAATTTTCGATCTCGGCAGGATTCGAACCCGCGCCTCACCCTCAGTAACCGACTAAGCAACGAGATCAAATACGTGCCCTGTCGAAAATCTCTGGAACCTCTTACGACTCTAGCGTCGTTATCTACAGGGGAAACATTGAAAGTTATCCGAACCGGCTTATTAACTTTTCGAGTGAGAATTACACACTATATAGCAAAAAACCTAACTGCTTTGCTTGTATTGTGTTTACATGTTGGTCGGGTCATAACAATAAACGTCGTTGATTGATGCTTTGTTTGATTTGACACTTTGACAGCATGTATGCTTAATTTAAGGGCTGTCCAGACCGACGATATTGCGCTACCAGCGATAGGCTACAGCTGGTCGAGAACTCAAGTGGGTGAGTATGCAATAATACCAATGTGAACTATGTCGCTTGCTATCCGCTGAGATGCTGACAGCCCAGCGACTTTGTTGTCGATCGCCTGCAATATTCATACACCATAATGCCGGCACTAGTCGCAACTCAGGGCAGCACGGCCTCTGAGAGGATTTGTCAAACTCAGTAAGCTTAGCACGGTGATTTTTTTTATGGGTAGAATAATGACATCGCATACATTGCGTACATAATAGACTAGACCCGCTGCCACGCCACCGTGCTGGACTATGTCAGTTTCGGCGTGTGGAGCACTTAACACATTTAGTGGCCACGGCTTCCATATTGTTAAGTTGTGGCTCATTGTGACTCAACTAACATAATGGATTCGATACTAAAATTGAAAGATTTAAGTAATATACATTCTTTATTCAGAAAGAAAATAACAAATTTAAATTAAAACTAGTATTTACAATAGAAACAATTAAGCTATCTGCAAACTATTGCAAACAATCTACAGGTAGCTCAACTGATCCATATCAATACCAGTTGGAAGCGTGCCTAAGACACTGGCTGCATTGCCCCGCTGTATAGCAATGCTGATGCGCTGTGCCAGATACTCACCAGCTCTCGGGTCACGCGTCAAGATTTAATTAATTTAAAATTTAAAAAGAAACATTTAATTTAAATCCCAATTAAAAGCCCAAATTGGCTTTAATTGGAATGACTACAGGCTTTGTTTATTTACCGACCAATTCATATAACCTGATCCAATATTCTAGCGGTCTGCTCTATGCGGGCTTTACCGAGATTTAACAATTGCATGTTTGTAGTCGAAATAACGTATTTTATTTATAAACTACAAGTTCCGGCTTCTCTCGGATAGCAGAGCAGTAGGTAGGTAATGGATCGTTTTTTTCTTACTCTACCAGCTCTGTATATTCTAAATGTGACTATGTTTGTGAAAAATAACCAACACTTATTTAAAAGTTTCTCCGATGGTGTGGTACGTAATCAACGTAACAATAACAATAATAGACTTTGTACACACCCATCACAAACTGCCCTAATAAGAAAAAGTGTTTTAGGTATGGCACCCAAAATATATAATCATGCTGTAAAATGTTTAAACAACAATAATTCTTATATATTAATATATATATTGATATGGATCAGTTGAGCTACCTGTAGATTGTTTGCAACAGTTTGCAGATAGCTTAATTGTTTCTATTGTAAATAGTAGTTTTAATTTAAATTTGTTATTTGATTGTTATTTTCTTTCTGAATAATAATAATTTTTAAACTTATAATTCTTAGACTTCGAATATATTTAAAAATAGACTTAAGAATGTACTCATAGAAAAATGTTATTATAGCGTTAATGATTTTCTGCTTGACAAATTTTGATTTTATATACCTACCTACCAATTAAAATGTATGATTATTTACAAGTTTATTTGATATTTTTTTGTAATGTAATGATTGAATGAAATTTTAGAAAAGACATATTAATCACATTAGTGACAAATCTGCAGTGTGCCCTCTCCTATTTGCACGCCAGTAGTGGCAAAACATGTAGGTCATTTAATTTAATTTAATTTTTTACATAATAACACCATGTTAATACTTATGTTTTAAGCAAATAAATTATTCTTATTCCTTTCAAAGAAACTTAGATTCAGCTATGGAAAAAAGCGGGCGACACAATAGAAGTGAGTATATTTACACTCTAAAGATAAAAGATATCATCTCGTCAACCGTTCTTTTACTTCTGGTTCTTCTGAATAATAACACATACAAATTACAACCACATTAATCATTTATTTTACTGGCAAACGTCATAACGTTACCTACAAAAAAATACGCCTTTTCCTTCTTTAAACTTGTCCGGAACACCAAAATTCGGTGCTCAGACGAACGAAAACCATAAAATTCACATCACATTTTACGATGGCTATAACAACCTGCCAATCGTCATCTCTACATGAAAAACCACTTTATTTTAAACCATCTTACTTATAAAATAACGAGACATATCACTCATATCAAAAAGCTTGGTGGCCTTTGAAATGTGAAGTTCATAACGTTATTAGATAGGTTTTTGATGTCAGGCATTGTTATCAATAAGAAAATGATGCTTAAGGGTAAAGTATCTACCCACTGGATATCTGCACTAATATTATTAAGAGGAAAGGTTTGTTTGTTTGAATTGAATAGGCTTCTAAATACAGGTTTATTAAGAAGATCAATATCTTCTTACCAAATAACTAACCAAACAAATAACTAATGCGAGCAGGTACTCGTCGACGGTACTGGTTGTTCGGAGGCATCGCCCTCCGAACAAAGCACGGAAACAACCCACCAACAACGTTTAGGCCACTCCAACTTCTGAACGAATTCGTATAAGAGTTCCAGCATGTCGACATATTCCGCGTTAAGTATTTTATTAAATTTAACAACAGGAAATAATATATAGGTATACTATTGACTTTGGGGGTTTACAAAATATTATCTGAGCGTCTGGTCGTAGCGACGCGTGACTCGAGAGCTGGTGAGTATCTGGCAACGCGTATCACATTGACATACAGCGGGGCAATGCAGCCAGCGACTGGTATATGGATCAGTTGAGCTACCTGTAGATTGTTTGCAACAGTCTGCAGTTAGCTCAATTGTTTCTGTCAATTTTTAATACTATTTTTGATTTAATTCTATTACTTGATTGTAATTTTCTTTGTTAATAAAAAATATGCAGAGTTATAATATGATGGATAGTAAATAACATAGGATACGAGTGCCTTGGTACTTATACTGTAAACTTTTATCTTTTTTAATAAATAAGTGAATAAATAGGTATTGCGTGATATCTACGTAAGGGCCGCTAAAAGAATACAACATGTCATAAACGGATACTTCAAGTAGCTCGGCTGGTTAGGGCCTCGTTAGGCAGGGGGAAAATGCACAATACACTCCCATACGAGATGTCACTGCAGATCCCAGTTTCCCCACATAGAATAGAAATTATAAACCTGGAGTGGATGATGATTTTAGTAACATTCTCTGACAATTTTCTAGGCTAAAATAGTCACGGTGCAGCCTCGTACCGTTTTAATCAATGGACTGCCAGCGCCATTCACAAATCTTGATTGGTATTTCACCATATCACTTTGAGTGACTGCTATGTTGTTTTGACAGTGTCATTAAGCTTGTAAGGCAATTTATTACTCGTTTGCTCTGACATTAATTGATATTGTAATTAAAATTGATTAATATTGTGAGAAATTTTATTTGTTACTAATCTATGAATGAATCTGTTAAGATTTTTCTTGAGGTCGCTCATGTTGAAAGCACCGACTTATTTTTAAAACTCCTTCCAAGATATTATCCATTACGAGTTTTTACGAATCAGAGGCTATGGTAGTTGCCCTACTAAGCGGACTAGGCAGCCACCATCAGAAACCTATTTCCCAAAGGATCTAGAGGTACTTTAAGATTTAGTTTTTAATCTTTTCGAAGAACATGTTCATTATGTTCTTTGAAAAGATTAAATATAAAAAGTAAGAAAAGCTTTGAAATAAGGACCTTAGTCTGAATAGGTAAAGTTTTCTTTTCAAAACAAACAAACTTTTCTATAACTCCTAAACAAACTCACCTCGCTTCTTGATTCTATTCAAACGCCTCGTCCACATGATGTAAACCAGCCTACCTATAAATAGGTAGAGGTTTAATGTAACAAAACACTACACAAAACCACAACAAAACCAGAGGTCCGGTCTATGCCAGCTACCAGTAGGTAACTTAAGCTGTTGTAGAACCGGCTTCACCTTTCACCGTTTGACGTAAATGTAATCCTACCATTTTGAGATGTCGGTACATAGGTCAATGTGTGATACGTTCATGAAATTGATATCAAGGACTGTAGAATCACTATTCCAAGGCAAGAAAGCAAGATTCAGCTGACCTGACACCAAGCTGCTATTTTTATCCGCCTGCGCGGTTGGGTGGTTGTTTTTTATGAGGCTATCTTTAGATAAAGCTTTTAGCTACCTTTCCCATGAACCTCGTAGTATTAAAAAGTAATTGAACTAAGAAACCTGTAACGTAAATAAGTAGCCTCGTTAACGAAATCGACGATTGTCACATTATTGTAGAAGGACAAATTAGCTTAATTCTTTATAATTATGTCATAATGGGATCATTTATCATTTCACTATATTTGTAGCAGGCCCTTAAGCTAGCTTACGACCGGTTTGACAGTGTGAAACTTTTAAATTTATCAGCGTTATAATCTGGCCGCACCTCGGGTTGCAAAACGAGTACCTATGTACTTTAATTAGATCCATTAAGGTAGAGTGTTGTTGATGACCATTCATCAATACATACCCTATATAGATATTGATTGCCGTAGGTGAAATTAATGGAGTATCGCATGATAGCTGTTGTATCGCCACTCGATTTTTATTTGAGCTTAGATGAGCACTTTTAAGTGGACTTGTTTAGTGCTTTGATGACGTAGGCGTTATAGCCCTACAAGTAACGTAATCAACCCTTATCTCTCGATTAAATACCTATTCATATTCATTTATTGCATATTGTATTTGATTATATATTTTATATCCGAGTGTCTAGTCGAAGCGACACGTGACCCGAGAGCTAGTGAGTATCTAGCTCAGCACATCAGCATTGCTTTACAGCGCAGCGGGGCAATGCAGCCAGTGTCTTGGGCACGCTTCCGACTGGTATTGATATGGATTAGCTAAGCTACCTGTAGATTTTTTGCAACAGTTAGCTCAATTGTTTCAATTACAAATACTAGTTTTACTATTATTTGATTGTAATTTTTATAATTTTCTTTATTGCAAACACATGCAATATAATTATATCTATCATAATTTATACAGGTTGTTTTTAATACATACACTTATAACGCGCTTTCTTTGGGTCAATAAGATCTTTCTCAATATGAATTATTTATGAAAAGTTCTTTTGATATTTTAGATAGGTATTTGGTTTTTTTAATTAGCGTTGCCTTTCAACGTGGCAATTCTGCCGGTATTCTGGACACTCTTCTGGTGGCGTCTTGGAGTTGTATAAAATATATTTAAGTGTAAATATTAGATGAACGATTTTATTCTGTTATTTTAATTTTCTGAATAAAGTCAATTGATAGAAACCAACTAGTGTTTGTTACCCGCTGAAAGAAAATAGATAAGTAAAGAAAAACGAATTCAGTACGAGAAGACTCATGGTGCAAAATAAAATACGTTTTAAGTTACGCCATCAGCGAGATCGTCAGCCATTTATATACATAGACAGGATACCCATGTAGCTGAATTAGCTGACCTAGACTCTAGTTTTAGATTCTGCATGGTATTGCTGCAAACCACAAAGATTTTCGCTAACCGGTGACATTTCCCGCTGGATTTTAGGTCACAGCCTCACAGCGGCCGGTCACGCTAGATTGACAATCACTTTGTTTGTTTTGTTGTGCAACTACAGGAAACGACGAAACTTGTCAGACTTAGCTCAATTATTTTTGTAATCAAACCAAACGATTAATTTGCTCGAATATTTAAC
Organism: Eupithecia vulgata; assembly: GCA_946478455.1. Taxonomy (NCBI): domain Eukaryota; kingdom Metazoa; phylum Arthropoda; class Insecta; order Lepidoptera; family Geometridae; genus Eupithecia; species Eupithecia vulgata. The sequence continues at coordinate 3,386,477 of OX297862.1, read as the reverse complement.
CCTCGAATACTTCAACGCAACTCAAATTTAAGCTCGTCTCAAGTGACGAATTTTAGACATATTTTCATTGAAAATGGCCACAAATTCGAAACTTGAGACTTGCTTCAAATTATCTGAGTTATTTTTGAGTATTTAGGGGTCAGGAGAGACTGTCCTTGCTTTAGCTAATTTTTGTGACACTGTCACATCTACTTCTCTGTCAATATCACCACCTATTAAAACATTCTTGAGTTTTTTTTATTTTAGGGGATTTTTTAAGGACATTATGCCTAGTCAAATGTGAGTGAGGGCTGCTGTGGCGGCAGATTTGGGAGATGATCTCAAGGAGCGCAAATGTGCAGGTCTCAACAGAGCCTACGTATTTGGCCTCCTTGTAGTCGAGAACCTAAGTCTTTGCTTGACCGAGAGCTGGTGTGATGAGTATCTAGCCCAGCGCATCAGCATTGCCATACAGCAGCGGGGCAATACAGCCAGAGTCTTGGGCACGCTTCCGACTGGTATTGAATAAATGAATGAATAATAGTCTTTATTCCACTTAAAACGTTACAAAAATAAAACTTTTTATCTAAATTTAAAACATGATCAGGCGGACAGAGTGGTTTCTCCCAGGCAACTTTTATTATTGATATGGATCAGTTGAGCATCCTGTACATTGTTCGCACTTTATTTTTATCTCATGGGAACTGATTTATGGGATAAAAAGCAAAATATTAAGTGGATTGGTTGCTTAGTTAGGGCTTGAAGAAAGGACAAACGCCTTTAGGCCCTCTAAAAATCTTACCTCAAATATTGAAACGCCCATTGTTTTCACAGCTAGTTATTTTTAAGGGTCTGCTTTGTAGGTACCATCCAGTACCTAGGTATAAATCCTACGAGCAAAAAGGTGTCTAGATTTAGAATGTAAATCTTTGCCTTTGACATACCCAGACGAGACGACGTAATCTCTTTAACTTTACAAAAGAAACGAATTGATATTAAAAGTTTAGTCCAAAGCTTAGAAATTTGTTAGTTGGATATTCAGTAGATAAATATATTTTTTATCTCTTAAAGCTTTGAAGTTTAATCTCTAAAGCATCAAAGAAATAACGGGGACCGAAAGTCCCCTTATAAGACCGAGGTTTTAAAGCCCTTAACTTACCCTCACTAAATATTTACATTATCAACTAAAAAAGAAAACAAGACATATTTTTTTAGGCACATAAATATTTAACCCCTTAATTTGTCATATGGCACTTTCATGGCCCACGACAAGCCCACGACGTACATGCCCACCTCCAGCTTTATAAGGTGGATAGTGAATGCGTTAAATTAATTTATTTTCAGAAATGAATTTAAGTAGTGCCTGCTAGGTGTAAGTAAACACAAAAAAATACGTAATAACCATTTTTTTTTACAAATATTAGAGTTGATAGATTCCTATCAAGAATGGATAATTTGCATACAATCATAGAAGAAGAATTCTAACCTCACCTCACCTCAACATTCAACAGCCTATAATTGTCCACAGCTGGACGCAGGTCTCCCCCTGATAATCGCCTTATTGGCTTTTAACACTGAACATTTGGGATGGGGATCGTAGTTCGGTGGCACATTTATTCTGCAAGAGGCTCTGCTGTATGTCCCTTAGTCAACTCTTACGACACCCACGGGAAGAGTTGAGGTGGTGCAAACTCTTGAAGAAAACTCTTAAGAAACAAGTAAAATTAGCAATTGAGATAAATTTAGACCATAGCAAACAGTCTACAGGTACCTCAACTGATTCATTTCAACACCAGTCAGAAGAGATCTGTTATGTTTAAATCAAAGGTCATAGTCATTGCCTTTTGCCCAGCAGTGGCGGGCACTATCGAGGCGGGGTATGTAATATTTTTTTATTTGTCATGGTGGCTTGTACTACTTGCATGATAGGCCTATTGTGATCGCCACTTTTTGTGTTCACCCCTAAGATTCGGCGTTCATAATTCACCACTAACACTTGCAACTTGGTAAGGTATTGAAGGATTGCATTCGGGGGTATGTCTCGTAGCTCGTCTGGTCTGAGTAGGTGCTTACCCAGACGAGTGCTACGTTTTTGCATCAGTGCTTCACACTCTCTGAGCTGATGGAGAGGCGTTTCCTCCACCTCCTCACTGGATATACATGATTTTGTGTTGCAAAGCCTTAATTTGAAGAAGTGCTTGTTAAGGCGATAGCGACCAGTTAGGTACGTTCAGTTTTTGTTTGTTAAATTGGTTCAGTAGTTTTTTTAGTTTATTCGTTACATACAAAAATACAGATCTTTTCTCTTTATAATATTAAGTGTAAGTTTATAAATTTGGCTTTAGCGGCTATTACGCTCAACCAATGGATACATTTCTACCCCTAGATCCCGCAGCTACCACGTGACCAAAGCCGGGGATAGATTGACGACCTCTGTGGCGCGGTGAGCAAAGGTCCGCCTGCGACGCAGGAGGTTACGGGTTCGATTCCCGCCTCGGTACAAATATTTGTATAAACTGCAGGTATCTATTAGATTCGGGTGTTCTGGTCGTTTTCTATGTATAATAAAAAAATATCTATCTATGTTATGGATTATGTTATGTATATCAGTTATCTAGTACCCATAACACAAGCTCTGCTTAACGTGGGGCTAGATGATGCTGTGTGAATTGTAAGTTCCCTTATAGATGTATGTGGGGATATTATAAACCGCATAACAAAAACATTCATGTGGATGGTAAGCTACAAAATAACTACATCCAACTATGTTATTACGTGTATGTATAGAGGCATGCCAACCGTGCCTTGTAAGGCAACTTGTCCCAATCCAACTCAGAATGTATAGGAATATCTGTATGTGTCTTGAAATTAATATTGTATGACCATTTATGTGTTTATTAGTTACTAATTACGAGTTTGCGTCATTTGAGTGATAATTAGGTGGTTAGCCGTGTGGTGCCGGCTTAGAATTTGCACCATCCCTACTCTTCCCGTGGGTGTCGTTAGAGGCGACTCAGGCGCCCATTCCACTCATCCGATTTCTTTGTTCAATGTAAATTTGATCAAAGAACTTGGATGACTTCATCCAATTTACTAGCAACATCGATATTTGATCAGAGATTTGGATACTAGTTTCTGCCCGCGGCTTCGCATGCGTTGTTTTATAAAAACGTATAACGTTAACTCTTTCACATGGAAACTGTTTTATTGGTTAAATTATGATGCTGCTTATGATTTATTTCAGGTTGTCAGTCTGTAGTTACAGTTATGCAATTGTTGAGCCCGATCTGTTAAGAAGTTTTGTCGTAAAGAAGTAACAATCATCCATCTATCAATCCAAACTTTCGCATTTTTTATATTAGTGTGATTTGATGTAAATACATTAGTAATCAACTACGCAAATTACGATATTGGATGAGTGGAATGGGACCCTAAGGGACATAAACTGAGGCCGGGCAGCAGCGCCTCCTGTAGAAAAATAAATACCACAGACTGCATGCCCAGCGATTTTCACCCAGGGGATAAAACCCAATGAAGTGCTTTTCAGGGGGAAGCCTGTGTCCAGCAGTGGTCCAATAAAGGCTGTTGATGTGAGGTGAGGTGGTTACCATATATGAGGTACAGTTATACCACCAAAAAAAATATTATTAAGATAGCAAATGGCAAGACGCAGTAGGAAAACAAAATATATTTTATAGTTCAATTCAAAGGTTTCATGGTCTAGTTGTTATATTTTAGTCATATTTTTACACCATCTGTTTTAAACACCACCACACCACACTAAATAGTATGAATGTCATACGACAGTGTAGGAAAACAACGAAGTATCAATTTTTTTCATTTCGTGATCATGGCGCATGAAACTGTGCCGAAATATTGGAAAACTCAAAAATCGAATCATGGTAAATATCCCGTATTAAATGACAGCGCATTTGTTCAGGTCTCACATACAACTAACGTCATAATCACAGAACAATATGGCGTCAACTGCATTCAGAGGAAATGTAAATTTAAATGCATTTTAAGGCACTTATCGATTTAACAAAAAATCTTTAAATCTGTATTTATGTAGTGGTTCGGTAATATAATCAAACCTAATTGAGACACTTTTCAAAAAGAGTAGAATATCCCATTACTCTACATCTACGCTGACGTCACAAAATCAGGCCTCCAGTATAGGTACGAAAAACAATAGGCGATCGTGCTAGCTTTTAAAAATTATGGTTTAAGATAATGGCATATGTTATCCCTATTTGTCCATTGACCCCAAACCCCAATCACAACCAGCAAACAAAGCAATACCTATCTAAGTTATCTGCAACCAACACAACAAAACTACAAATACCTTCGATTAATGTTACATCAGTACATCAGCGGTATCCGATAGCGTGTTATCAGAGCCTGTTATCAGTAACGGCACCTATGACGTCACCGCTGTAACATCATACAACGACGACATTGTTAGTTAAGCTTTTTACTCTTTGTGATAGATAATCCTCTGGTGTTTTTGGAGGTTCTTAAATTAAACCAAACCACCATCATCATCCGAACCAGACGTCACCCAAGACTGGGTATAATTTTTTGTGCCACTCCACGCGGTTCTGTTCCAATCCTATCCAGGTTCGACGATGTTTAATCATAATATTATGATTAAATATCACTTAGGTACCTTACAGAGACTATAAGGTCCAAAGTCTCGGACACCGCCGCAAGGTCGCTTGTCTCCCGATCTTTTAAGTGATACATTTCCGAGAAAGCTCAAAGGAACTACATGACCTAATTCCACCATCCCCCTTCCACTCAGGACAAGCAGACGTACAGCGCATTACCAATCCTACTTGGTGAATACACCGTCCACTCTCACCAAGCGGTTTTTTTCCACCTTCATCATTCATGCTGGGGTTTGGAACAGCAGCAGGGATGCTGTTTTTCCCGTCAATTACAACCTGGGTCTCTTCAAAACAAGAGTGAATAGGTATCTTTTAGACTAGACCTTTATGATACATCGTCCGCCACATCCTTACTTTCCATCAGGTGAGAATGTGATCAAACAAAGGTCTATAGACTATAAAAAAATATGTTTTGGATAACCGTATTACCCATCGTACGCATTGTCCATCTATTTTGAAACATAGGTCAGTTCTTAGGGCACCTAGGTATTGATTGATGCCAAGCCGACATTATCAATTATCATTCTTCAGATATAAATGTTGAGGTGAAAATAACAACCAATTGAAAAAACTAAAATATAATTACTTATCTGCGAACAAGTCTTGTAGAAGAATAACAAAAAACAATTACAAAAAAGACCTGGAAGTGTACAACTGTTCTTCTCGAAGAAATTAACGACTAAAGCGCAAGCATTTATTTTTAGAGTGCAAGTAATCTTCAGAGATCCTGTAGACAAAATAAAAACATAACACGGTTTTTCCGTAACAAGTTCCCATAAAGAAGCTCTGAACATGATGAATGTTCCACGAAGATTATTGGATTAGCGACTCTCAGCTCTTTTGATGAAGTGCTTTCCTTGGTCTTGCTTTAATCATGAAAAATTATAATTATGAAAATACTTAGAAATCTGTTGGTTTGATAAAAAGAACCAAAAAGCCAATGAACCAAAGGCTGTGCCAATTAAACAAAGCGTTATGTAAAACCGCATGAAAACTAACAAAACTCCGGCAGACTGTTCACCGTAAATGTGCCTTGTATGGAATTCCATACAATACATATTATTCATCTTACGGTGAACGGTCTATACATCCTTTTCAAAAAGAAGCCATAATCTCTCCAGGATCATTATTGTTAACAAACAAAAAAGAAGGAAAATGAAAATAAACGAATCCTTATCTCAGATTTCTTTCTGACAAAGACTTTAGATGGACGCTTGTTGTGACTTGAGATCTCGTTATAACATCTTTCAGTTACTTGTTGATACCTATAAATTTGATTGTTTTTCGAATTGATTATGTTTACAGATTTTTTAGTTTTTTTTCGGGAAATGATTTTTCATTGTGATTATTTTCCTACCAAGAGAAAAAAAATTAAAAAAATCAACACAATAACTCAATCTTTCCTTAATGGACGGAAAATCGATTTATATAAATAAAAATGCATACAGCCGAATATTGAAACTACACTTTGGTTTTTTGTTTAGTCAGAATAAAATAGTTAATATACTGTGTATTAACATACATAAACTAAGGTAATGTAGGTACTAGTATATCTTGCCATGACATCATGTTTGCTGAAGAACTAGATAATAAATAAATTTTATTCTGTGTTCACGTTAATTATTCCAGTACCGACGCAATTCAAACTCATTTGCAGTAAGAAAACATTAATTATAACGTATGAACAAACATGCAATAATGCATCCAGCGACTTGGGGACGCTTCCAACTGGAATTGATATGGATCACTTGAGCTACTTGTAGATTGTTTGGAACTGTCTGCAGTTAACTCAATAGTAATTACGAAAAGACACACACATATTCTAAATAAGTTGTATTAATTGACTGTAATTTTCTTTCTTAATAAGGATAGTGTGATAAATTATTACATAAAAGACAATTATGAAGGTCCAGAAAATAAGTATGAAATTTCGTTGTTGGATGAGTCCTAAAGATTTCAAATAGAATCCACCTAAAAACTAACTTTCCATGTCTTATACTAATATTTTATTGTGACCTATTATTTTGTTTGGTTGTGATCGGATATATGTAGGTATTGTAAAAAGGATAGACTCTTTCGTGACGAAACACGGGCGTGACTTGTTTTTATTCTCTTTCACATCATTTTCTGATGCGTGACATTTCTCATGAACGGAAACAAGACAACATTATATTATAATAAAATCGCCGAGGTCTGTGACAGAAATTACAACAAAAGACAAAAACTAGTACATCAACCATAACATTGCACTAATATTTGAGTGCGAAAGTTGCGATGGATGAATGGATGCATGTTTGTCTCTTCTTTACGCAAATATGCTAAACAAAGCGGGCTGAAATTGCTTAGATGTACTTCTAGACCTGGAATAACGTGGGTAACGTAACCCGAATATCATTTAAGTATTTCTAAACCAATTCCAAAATATTTACATGCTAACTTGTATTTTTTTTATGGAGAATTCAAATATTATATTCATAATGTAGGTTATCCTAATAATAATTGTCATCGAGAAATCAGCGAAAGAATTACAAAACCCCACGCGCGTGGAACGCTCTGAAACCTCGTGCCGATCGCAACTTGTAGAAAATTTTATGGAGAATCCAAATATATACATATCAGTAGGTTATCCTAATTATCATCGAGAAATCAGAGACAGAATCACCAAACCCCACGCGCGTGGAACGCTCCGAAAGCCCATGCCGATCAACTTTGTAAGCATGAGCGAGCTCCGCTAATAGAGAAGATAGGCTACTTTTATCCAAACAATCAGTTCCCAGGGGATCTTTGAACGTGTCCATAGAAACGAGGCATACAAGGCCGCAGTTAGAAACTAGTTTTGAAATAATGGGTTCCCGGTTAACGTTTGGCAGACTTACCTACCCGTTTAGCTGACCTTTGCGCCATTTTCTTTATCTGGTTTCCTTAAAAAATCGCAAGCTTACAAATTACTTATCAGAAGACTCTCGTTTTAATGCTCTTTGCATGCTTCCAACGTGTGTAAAAGTGTATGTAGAGTAGGCTTTTATATTTTGCTTTATAAAAGGAGGTTTTACGGCGCATTTTAAGAATTTTTTTCCTTTTAATCATCTGGATAATGGCTTGGCTAAAGGTGGCTCGAGTTCTATAGAAATAACCTAACAAATTTGTGGAATAAATTACTTTAAGGGGAGAAGATGAAACTTTAATTTCGCAAGGTCATTTTCCGGTAGAGTACAATCTCGGAATCTTCAAACGTAGAGTTAATAACTTATTTCTAGGAAAGCATGATTCATCTTAGGCCACATCACTTACGTTACCATAAAAGGTGCCAAATATGACAAATATCACTAAAACCTGCTTTAAAAATAAATGGAAAAATTAATCCATTTAAACTAAAATAAAAACATTTAAATGAAATAAAAGAAGATCGAAAACAACGTCGAATTTCATTTTCTGCCCTTGGACTAGCTCGGCCTGTATATAGTGGGACGAATGAAGAATGACTCTACCATTATGTTAATATTACTACTCATTGCGTTTATTTACTTATTTTACCCGACGTTACGATAGGTTTCTACTAATTACTTTACACGTTGACTCTACATTATGCCCGCGCGAAAGACTAACCTCTTTAAAGCTCAGTTGCTCAATGTTTGTAAGTGAGCTACAATACATAATAATGGTTTTAATAATGGTTCCTCACCAATAACATAAGAGTATCCGTCAAGCGTGAGCACGCATTTCCTAGGCGCGCCCGACGCAGACCTATGCCGAATGGTCCTTGGCAAGGCCCCTAATGCCCGACCCCCTCCAGGGTCACTATGACACTTGTGAACGAGTTCCTTATCACTGCCCACAGCTTTGCCGTCGACAGACCCTTGCCTGCTGCCTTCTAGCAGCGCCTTTCCTCTCCGCATCATCATGCGATACCTCTACACATCACAAAACATCACTATTCACATCACCAACTCCACTAGTGGTACTTCACTTTTGCCACTGGCACAGCATGAAATGTCAAGTCCATCCATCATCAGTCGGGAGAATTTGGATATGTTTACATTCGGGTATACTGCTTTGCTCGTAAATTAATGGTTTTCATAGCTCCACTTGCCTTGAACTAGTAATTTTAAGTATTTTACTAATAAAGATAGTGATGATGGTAATTTATCAATGGCCGTGTTGTAGAGATTATATCGCTCAGTTCACTTTGATGGTCTTATTAAAAGAAGATTATCATGGATAAAATGCTGTTCTAAGATAATCTCGCTCATAAAGTCTTACAGTCAGTATAAACCAGATACGATAAGGTTCAAAAGAAATAATTGAACGATAACGACTTTTGAAATCAACGGAAAGTTTGTTTTGGTTTATAAATCAGTCAACGGAACCGAAATAGAATTACGAACCACTAAAAGAAAGATCGATACAAATTAACTTTTTAAATTATTCGCGTTATTTTTGCTGGTGTCTTCTCGATCTATCGAGGGACGAATGGCGGACGAACTACATCAACACTGTCTTTGTTAATGGTAATTAGGATAACCGGAATAATTTCAATAATTTACGCAGCGTGAGGTACCGGCAGCAATAAAGGGTCTTTGTTTTTACCATTTGGCGTGAAAGAATTTACGAAATACAAAAATAACTCGCGGTCATCACAGCCGCGCCTCGGATTTTGTAAAATTACCAGCAAGATTATAATTTCATACCGGCGCATGACCGGCATGTTGGTTTTTTACAGGTCGTAATTCACCCTTGCGGTTATAATGTTTGGTTTACGGTTTAACGCAGGTAACACGGAATTCTATTTTGAAACTGCGACTGTTGTTTTTCCGTCATGGTAACGCACGGGGCGCCTATAAAACATTGCGTCATTGTCCACGGCTTAGGGTAGTGGTCCTCCTACATGTAAACAGATTGTGACGCTGTCCGGACTGTGTCAAATTGCGAATAACCAACAGGTGGTTTTGTCAAATTACAAGTTCAAAACGGACCGGTTCGGAGCGTTGGAAAATTTTGTATTCATCATTAGAAATTTGGGTTTCGCAGGGAAGTTTTACCGGTTCGGCGCGCGGACGGTAGCGTTTTGTAGAGCTTCAATGCGACATAACGCGGCACTACCGAACCGCGTGGAAGGCTGCGCGCGACTGACGTCTCTAGCCCATGCTACAGGTAGCCGCTGGCTGATTAGTTAACTTCCAAATTCAAAACCCTTGAGAAAGCCGCAATTTATTTTTCTATTATCGCCATTTTATATTCAGCCAGAGACTTTGACGTCTTCAATTTATGAGCTGTCAAACTCTCTTGAATAGCAATTAGGAGGGATTGGAGAAAAAATAGGAAGCTTTATCAATTCAGGACGGTATTAATTTGAAATACGATTATGTTCAACCTGAGTCTTAGAAATACGGATTATCTAGATCAACTAGGTGTGTTTCCAAGAGTACGAATTCAAAAAAAGTATAAAAAATATTGTTCGTGCAAAAATAGGACAGAGAAAAAAGGTTGTATTTGTTATTTCCGTCGGAACCATCCATCCGGTCCTAATTCGGAGATGTTTACAAAAGCTTTTTATTTGAAAGCCTTTTCGTCAAATATTAGTACTGGGGAAGTAAATAAGATTTTGCGAAGAAAAGTCTGGTATTTTATCATAGTTAACGGAATCCAAGATTCTGATAAAATGATCTGTTTCATTTATTAAATATCCCTTCTATTGATATTTGGTTTCGGTCAGAGCAACACAATGTTTGCTTCCCTTCTCTGTATTTTACTAAGGAGATATAAGTTATTATAAATTATAGTTTTATATGTCTTTAATTTTTTTGTACCACCAAAATGTGATAAACAAGCATTCAATGCCTGATGGCAAGCTGTTCCCAAGCCTATGGACGCCTGTAACATCAGGGACAAACGTTTACGTTTACACACGCTTTTAGTTAATATTGGTATTTTAATATCATGGAAACATTTTTGTATACAGCGGGGCAATGCAGCCAGTGTCTTAGGCGCGCTTCCAACTGGTATTGATATGGATCAGTTGAGCTACCTGTAGATTGTTTGCAACAGTTGACGACCTCAGTGGCGCAGCGGGCGAGAGTCTGCCTGCGACGCAAGAGGTTGCGGGTTCGATCCCCGCCTCGGAACAAATTTGTGTACGATCTGCAGAAATTTGTTCCGTTGGTCTGGGTGTTTTCTATGTTTAATAAAAAATATCTATCTATGTAATGTATAATATTACGTATATCAGTTATCTAGTACGCATAACACAAGCTCTGCTTACTTTGGGGCTAGATAATGCTGTGTGAATTGTCCAGCATTATTTATTATTTATTTATTAGTTTGCAGATAGCTTAATTGTTTCTATTGTAAATACTAGTTTTAATTTAAATTTGTTATTTGATTGTTATTTTCTTTCTGAATAAAGACAATGTTCTTTTTGTATTATATTATTTATCGACCTAGATCATTTATCATATAGAACATTGATCATTTATAAACCTACCTACTACACTACTGTTGGAACTGTCATATTATTTTCCCGGAGGTGGGCGTTGCGATCTGCGACACAGTATTTTACAACTGCAGATCGCATCGCTTCCTATTTTTGTTAAATGTATACTAGTTTAAGTTCCTAATAAAGACTTTTTAATTTTGCTTTTTACTTTTATTATATTTTTGTTGGATATTATAGTTACCTACTAAATATTTAGTATCTGGCACAGCGCATTAGCATTGCCATACAGCGGAGTACGCTTCCGACTGGTAGCTAGGGAGCAGTTGAGTTACCTGTAGATTGTTTGCAACAGTCTGCAGTTGACTCAATTGTTTCTGTTGTAAATACTAAATTTCATTCTATTATTTGATTGTAAATTTCTTTCTTAACGTTGTTAAATGTAGGTACCTGTCTATTCATTTATTTACCTATAATAATTATTGTAATTTTCGTTATCTATGTTTTTTTATTGTACTTTAGACCGATTTCCATTACCTTTTTCAACTGAGTAGTATGCGTAACTCCACACCTGCGATGCTGGAGGTTGCGGATACAATTCCCGACATGCAACAATGTTTATAAGACCTGCACTGCAAATTTTACCTCAACCTCTATAGCCTGTAATGGTACACAGCTGGACGCAGCCCCAAAGTTCCTGATTTTTTTTATCTATAAATCTTGTAAAAAATGTAAACCTATGGGAAATTTCTCCAACAATTCTGAATCGTAATTCATAAGCAACGAGTACCGCAGCTAAGCAACCATTAAATACAGAGTTTTGTCTCCCGTCACACTTTAACCAACGACTTATGAAGAACTCAAACGGATTGGCATTAGACAAGTGCTTATCATTCTTTGAAGCGAAAACGTAAGATGCCATGGCACACCATAAAAAAATTCTGTCTTTTCTATGACCAATAATATAGTTTAGTATCTAATTAGGTCAATAGATAGTTAAACTATAAATAATTTATTTTGTTTTTAGTAATATTTAATGAACAACTAAATAAATGTAATAAAATTAAAGATATCCTATTTTCTCATCATCATGAGTCCACTGCTGGACATAGACCTCCCATGATGAGCTAGTCCACTACCTGCATACCAGGGACGTGGCGCGTTTGCGCATGATGATATGGAAACAAAAATCCCTGACGCGCTGCAGATGCGGGGCAGCTCCAACATTGCTTTGAGCGCATGGTTCTATTGGACACGGATGGCGATGTACGTCGCGAGCGTTTAGGTACTTCGCCCACAGCCACCAGTGGGCGGCCTAGCAGCTATGTTTACCGTGGCGATTAACGGTTTTTTGGGAGATATTGTAGGGCCCACGGATTATGTTTTTCATCATCATCATCAGCCTACATCAGTCCACTGCTGGACATAGGCCTCCCCTAATGAGCGCCATAGCGCTTCTTTTAGGGAAAATTCGAGCGTGGAGAATCTTACTGAGCGACTTTGCGGCTTAAGGCAGCCCTACCGTGAGTGTCCACGTCTCAGCTCCGCAGCTTCTTTTTTTTTGTAACAACTCTAACATATGTATTGTTTTTTTTTTGTGCACTTGTCTATGGTAACTAATTTCCAGCCTTGAGACAGAATCTTCTAAATTGGATCTTCTCGAGACAACAAAGCGCTGTTGTGGTTCTAATTAATATTTGAAATGAACAATTAAAACGTCAGTACATGTTATTAGAATAGCATGAGTGTGCTCGATGGTTTTGATATTAGCGTGTGAATGTGGCTTGTCTGTCTGTTCTCTTTGTCTCGTGTATCGGCTTGAATAAAGCCACAGAACTTCATTATACTTGTAGACACGAAGTTCAAGTAAACGAGTACAATTGGGTTCTGTGAGTTCGAGTCTCGAACCACGAAATGTACCACGTTTAAATTAATCCTACGTCACTTATGATTGCGTCATCTGAGTGGCTAGTATGGATTTGCAGAAAACCAAAACGAAAAAAGTTTTCGATTACAACCGTTGAACTGTGAATGCTGCACTGCTAAACTGCAAGGAATCATCAATGTAACATAATCATAAAAAAAACTAAAACAAAAATAGAATTTGCAGAATTGCAGCAAATAACACAAAACTAAAAAGAAAAAGAGTTAGAATGAAAATGTGGTATTGAATTGCTGTAAAGTAAAGAGAAAAGCCCAAAAGTATTTTCTCTATCCGGTAAGGGCGCTGAACTAGAGAACGAAAACTTTTTTCGCTTTGATAAACTATTCACAATTTTTACTAAGGATTTGTATTTTTTTATTAGATTCATTTAGAAATGGCTATTTTCTTGCCATTACTATACATACACAAACAAAGACGGCTATCTTACTGTTTAAAACTGACGTCCTATTAAACACTGCGATAGTTTTATCTCTTTCAATAATGCCTACAAAGTTTCAGTTAATATTTTTTAAAACTACACAAAGCAATTCCAAGCGTAATTCAAATCAAAACTATTCGTGTGCAAAAACTATTTAGCTCTTTTGATCTTCAGAGAAACTTCGCAAACAAACCGAGGTAATCACCCTAAAATGTAAGATGCAAGAATCTTTTAGTAGAGACGATACGATCTAATGAATTAGGAATATCCAAAGGCATTCATCATGGCTGCCAATGAAGAACGGTCGTTGTACACGGCCACCTTCTTATTTTTTTTGGATATATCTTCTGCAATATAACTATTTCGATATTATAACTATTGATTACATTGATTTGATTACAATAAGCTGAAGACAGGGCGCTATGGCGCTCATTAGGGGAGGCCTATGTCCAGCAGTGGACAATTATAGGCTGATGATGATGATGATTACAATGAAGCTCCATGATCTAGCTAGGCTGGGCAGAGATTGGGAAACTATGACCTTACCGCAATGCTTAAAAATAAAGTTTACAAAAATGTTCCGTTTACTACGCAAAACTGGGACGTCTCGAAACTAAAATAAGGATTCTGGCATCTGTTTTATCAGGTTTCGTCCTGGCATGAAATGTTCAAACTTGCATACTTACTTGCATTGTACCTAACAAAGATGAAATTTTTCGTTGATTCTGTGTGGTCTGTCAGTCCAAAGTTCAAATTTTTCGTAACTCCAGTAGCGCCGTAGGCGCTCGCGGCTCGTGCAAAGCGAGCGGAGGCGTTCTGTGCTCGGAGGGATGCGGAACGCGCGCGCCTACAACCACACTCAACCTGAAGAAGTCCTTCGTTAAGTGATGAAAAGCTGGTGTTCATCCAACACAAATAAGGTTCGTAGTTAACCCGCTTACATCAGCAATGAACTCTACTACCGTTGAGTGTAAAAGCTCTTCGCTGAAAGTTATGCAAAGTTTATTGTAAGTCTGTTTTGGGTCATGACCTTGTTAATGTTGGTAGATCGTTCCTGATATTATCTGTGGGCTTAGGACGAAATGATAATTAATTTAGTTCCCCAAGTATGTCACAATGTAATGTCCTCCTAACAAAATTTCGGACACGGTGGCCATTTTCAACGAAGGAATATGACCGACTAAGTTTAGTGTGGACGAGAGGTATTAAATAGGACAAGTGTGTGCGAACAACAGGTGCACTCTCTTTTCTCTCCCTCTAATTAATGTATTTTACTTACCAACAATACACAGAAGAAAGAACATCATTTCGAAGTAATAATTATAGCAAAGGACGAAAGATGGTGGGATGAGCTAGATTGATTAAAAAAGATGGGTCAATTGTTTAATAATATAAGATAGAGACTGCTTGTATTGGCATGATGCAAGCAAATTCTATAATATTTGTTTTTTTTACTTCTAAGAAATGTTAACAAAAGTAAAATAAATACATGTCGTCACGTTCATGTCCTAGGGACTTCTTTAAGGGCTGATGCGGTGGCAGATTTTGCCGAAGATCTCAAGAGGCACAAATATGCAGGTCTGTCTCGACAGAGCCTACACTGATCATTGCTCTATTTGCTCCCCTAAGAATCGAAACCCTAGGTCCGTGGGGTACCGAGGCTCTACAGGTTTTCAAAAAAAATATCTGAGCGCCTTGTCGAAGCGACGCGTGACCCGAGAGCTGGTGAGTATCTGGCACAGCGCATCAGCATTGCCATACAGCGAGACAATGCACCAACGTCTTGGGTACGCTTCCGACTGGTATTTATATGGATCAGTTGAGCTAAATGTAGATTTTTGCAACAATCTGCAGTTAGCTCAATTGTATCAATTGTAAATACCAATTTTTATTATGTTCTATTATTTGATTGTTATTTTCTTTTTTAATAAAAATTTGTAGTTATAACTAAATGAAATTAGTTTTATTTCTAGGAAAATTTCGGTTCTGTGATAAGTGTAAACACAGCGTGACTGACCAACAAATATTATTTCTGCCGGCGGCAAGGCCTTTTTAAGTTAAGAAATAATATTAAACCTAATAACACGCGTCTATCCTGTTATTTTATAGAGATCCAGGAAAATTTATTTACTCTCACTGTGGGAAAATTTAACAAAAGTACAAGTAGTTCAAGTACCTACAGTTCAAGGCGCATGTTTAACAGCTACTTCATGTTTTCAAAAAACTATGTAACGACTTTATTCGACAAATTTCTTAGTAGTTACAAATACTTATCCCATAGGAGTAAAATTTTTATGGGATTATCTCGGGATCATTTTCTATACAACAGCGAAAAAAAAAGCGAGTCGATTATAATTCTGGATGAATTGACAGAGAAATCAACTAACATACCTAACAGACTACCAAACTGACTACACTACTACATCTAGCATACATCACGTCCAAGCACAGAATTAAATTTAGTTATCGTTTGTATTTATAATTTTAATTTCTGTATGTTGTACTGAAACTAATGTTAAGGAAGAGCGGGGTTTTCTAACACAAGCATAATTATGCTTAAAAGAGAATCCCAACCCATGTTATTGTAACCCACCTATGTACAGAATAAACCATTTTTCATTTAATTTTTTTACAAAAAGACAGAGGCCTTAGTCTGAGTTAATACAAAAAACATTCGCTAAACGTTATCGAGAACCTTTGATGTCTTCTACGAAAAAGCTTACGATGATAGTAGACACAAACGAAGTGTAGCCACAAATATGCGATAAAATAAGTCTCATTTTTCTATTTTTTGTATTTGTGCTATATGCGTGAAAGCACTGAAATTGTAAATATGTTTATCAACTCACACATACTCGTACCTACAATGTTATTTATTTATTTAACAGCAAAAAATAATTACAACTAATATTTACACTTACATCTATTTACTAAAAATCTAAGCCGTCACCAGAAGGCAGAGTACCTACATATTTTTTTTTCTTGGAATTCAAGAGAATTGAGCAAGCGCGTTTTACCTCTTTAATTGACGTGTTTGGGTTTGACTTGGTACGTTCATAGATAAACAGAAAAACTTAGATTCGGTGCAAAAACAGACTGAAATGTTATCCCGTGTTTTCTTATTTTCCATAAAGCACCAAATGAAGCTATGCTGAAAGTGCTCCATCTGATTTTCGGTCGCTTCGGTATGTATAAGACTAAAGTAAAGAAGCGACGAAGAAATCTTTAGCCTGTTAGTTGTTATTTTTCAAGTTGGAGCAAAACCCGTCCCAAGCTTTTTTATCTTCTAGATAATCTGATATTTTGTAGTAAGCCTTTTTGCACAGGAAGGTTTTGACAATGTTTTCGAATTCATTTACTGATAGATTTTGCAACTCACTAGGAGTTTTGTTGTAGAAGCGTACATTTGGCCCTTTAAAAGATACACTAATTTTGTGAAGCCTCATTGTGGGCACAGCCAGCTTATTATTTCTAGTATTTATATTATGTATATCGCTATATCAGTCATAGTCTATTTCATAGTCTTTTGTTTTTAGTTTCATCTCTGCTCAAAATAAACCTAGCGACTCAACATCATTGATCAATTTACCTACGAGAACATGACGCAGTAATACGTATGTAAACCAGATACCACCGTCGGATACCTTGACGCATTTGCGGTTATACGTAGGTACTTCGTCTTGCATTCTATGCGGCGTGCGTGCACTAAGTACATGCTAACCCTGTATGTAGGTATGTTTATGGCGTAGCGTATGGCGCTAGAGTTAAGAGTATAACAACCTAAAATTTTTGTGAAAAGGACAGACAAGGATTTCGCGTTCATAGGAGCGAGACAGGCTATAGCAACGCAAGCAAAAATCAAGTTTTAGCTAATTCCCTTTTTTAGAACATTATTATAAAAATCTGAAACAAAAAAAATGTTCTCTAATAGTTCTATTACTTTGCTTTTTTTCAAGATCTTAACTTCGGTATTTTTTGAGAAATTAAGGTTTTAGAAAAAACGTAGAGGTAAATTTGCGATATTTTTTTATCGAGAAAATTTAATGTTATCGTGTTTTCGAAACATATGAACGATAGAATAAGTCCTGAACTAAACCATGTTTAAATTTCAAAGTTAAATATTTAGTGGTTTGGAAGATATTTAGGTTTGACGGAGTTGATTTGAGGTAGTATACGTAGGTACTAGATAACTGATATACATAATATAATACAATACATAGATAGATATTTTTTATTATACATAGAAAACGACCAGAACACCCTGAACAAATGTCTGCTGATCGTACACACATTTGTTCCGAAGCGGGAATCGAACCCGCAACCTCCTGCCTCGCAGGCAGACCTTCGCCCACTGCGCCACAGAGGTTGTCAATGACTTGCTATGACTTGAAATTAATCGTGGTTTGCTTAAATCTCCAAACCGAAATAAAATTTAGATTAAAAAACCGTTTAGGCAATCTGTGACAATTTCGTAAAATTCCTTATTCTAAATGTGACTAGTTCTTTATTTGCCCACTTCTTGATGCACTCAGTTCTATAAGAAATCAGTTCTTGATTTGCCTACTCCGTTTCACGCCCATGTCGGACATGTATTTACTCAATACTCAATACATTTATTGTTGTCATCACATTGGTTTGGTTTTTATCTGATAGGTTATATATATAAGTAAGTATCACAATATGAACCCTGTTGGGCGTAAACAACATGTGGAAGGCAGACTGAGGTCGTTATTAATTATTATTTATGCGTTATATTTTTTATTTTGTCAGTTTGTATACTTTGTCATAAAAAAAGATGTTATTATTTATTGATTTTTGCTATTTATTTATTATATGTTATTTTTATTATTAGGTCAGTTTGTCTATATTGTCATTTAAAAATTCGTTTATGTCATAGTAACATTTGTCAATTAAGAATTGTTTTAATTTATTTGTGAATAAAGAAAAGGATTCAATGTCTTTAATTACTTTTGGCAGCTTGTTGTAGATTTTTATGGACATTTTGTAAGGGCCGGTACTGTGCATACGCAGGTTAGATGATGGTTGTATGATTCTGTTTCTCCCTGGTCTAAGTGGATATTATCTAGGGAGTTTGTCCAGTGTTTTGTATAAGTTTGGGTATTTTCGAACAAACTTACAAAGTTCTAATATGTAAATAGACGGCAAGTTTAAAATTTTAAACATCTTGAAAAAAGGTTTGCAGCTGTCCTTTGTTTTTATATTTGCTAGGATTCGTACGCATTTCTTCTGCATAATTAACAGATCTTGTACATCTATCATTTATTCTGTGGCACGGTACTGCAACGGAGAACCAAAATGTAAAAATAGTGTCTGAATGTTTAGTGAATAAAAAAATAGACTTCTTAGCCTGGTGCATGGCCTCCAAATCAGTTGGAGGCCTTCACCGACCCCCACTCTACAACTTGTAGTATACATAATTGGATGAACGTTCACGAAGCGGTTTGCGTGACGTGTTCACTTTAACTCGGCCTATGCTAACAATTTGTTTTATCGCGAAGATTGCCTGGGGTGTCTGCGGACCCCGGCGGGTGCAAGGGATTGGGGGGTCGGAAATACCCCAGATGTTTTCAACACTCGTAATGGCTGAGTAGTGTTTTTATAGCTGACCATTAGATTATTTTATTGTTTTTGTTTAATGGGTTCGTAACTGAAATTGTCGTATGAAGAACTGAAGATAATAATAAAATTATTGTTACTGGCCACAATACATGCAGGTATAAGTTGACGACCTCTGAATCGAACCCGTTGCAGGTTCGATTCCCGCCTCGGAACAAATGTATGTACGATCTGTAGACATATTTTGTTCAGGGTGTTCTGGTCGTTTTCTATGTATAATAAAAAAAAATATCTATGTATTGTGTTATATTTTGTATATCAGCTATCTAGTACCTATAACACAAGCTCTGCTTAGCTTGGGCTAAGTAATACTGTGTGAATTGTTCAGCATTATTTATTTATATATAATTTAACAATACGAAATAGTGTAAGTAAACAGAAATTCAGTTAATTTTTTTATTTTTTTTGTAACTTTTATTAAATCAGTGTCATTGTAATGAGGGATGGCATAGATGTCTATAACACAGGCTTTACAAGCCTAGCGTAGATATCTAAGGCTAGCCAACTCAATCAACGCATTCATAGATTTAAAGTCTCCTACTAATAGTTTAAATTTTAAGAATGATTGTTTTCGGTATTGTTCTGTCAAAGTTTCTATGCAATAAATAAATTTATTATTATTATTTATTGTAATAAATATATGTTAACACTGGTGAATGTAGTATTATATATACACTGCTAAATGTGACTCCCCCAAATATGAGGATGTGCCACATATCTGTGATTTTATAATCACATAAGGATTCGGGGGATTTGTAATACAACCGCATATAAAGTTAATTATGTCCACAACTTCAAATTATCGTCCCTACTCTACCACTTTCCTTCTTTGCGGTTCTAATGTAAAAATAGAATATTATAATATTTTTTAAGCTCAAGGTATTAGAATAATTAGTGTGCGTGTGATGTAAGGGCTCGCAGCATAAAAAAAATGATAATATTATAAAGAGGAATGATTTGTTTGTTTAAGTTGAACAGGCTCCAAAACTAAAAAAAAAACTAAAATAAATATATCAAAATTGGACCGATTTCAAAAATTCTTACAACATTTGAATCCTAGAATGGTAGTGATTCTGTTGGCACAAAACCTAAACTAAACTAGCGTAAAAATGTTGCTGTCCCCTTTTACTCGATGGAAAAAAAAGAGACGTCAACAATTTTAGGCTAGTTTAGATTAGGTTTTATGCCAACAGAATCGCTACCATTATCTCTGATGAATGGGCTATAAAATAATACCCGTACAAAGCCAGGGCAGACCACTATTCTTTGATAAATGCTAAACAGTGAATATTCTATAAGAGTTGTGAAAGTTGGAATCAGATTTTCTCTAAGTGAACTGAAGTCTAAATTGAGATATAACCTAACATCTTGGCTTCTCAATCTTCAAAATGAGAAATGAGGGCCCGAATGTACCAGCAAAATTACCATCCAAGTTAATCGCAAATATTTGAAACAATCAACTCTACATTCGATACTAGCGCCACACTAGTGTTGATGGTGAAAAACTGTACTATCAGCTAAAGCTACTCACCAATGGTATAAGTGGCGCCATCTATCTGAAACGTCGCGCTCTTGCACTTCTTGAAAACCTTCCCAGTCACGACTTGCCGCATCGCGCTACTATGCGTCGCTGGGATAGACGCGATGTCGCGTTTCATCATATGCGTAGAGATGGCGCTACTGTCGAAACGGTTCCTCAACTCTTCAAATGATAGATCTGACGGCAATTCGGCCAGTTCTGGCAACTTTAGAGCTAGATCTGGCGACTCATCTTTCCTTTTTACTTGCCCGCTCGTTCGGCCCTTGCCGGACTCAGTCGCTTTTTTGTCCATCTTCAACTGTCACTTCCACTCGGTCACTATTAGTCACTCCACTGTCATCGTTTTGTCACTAACACGCTTGCTCACATCTCACTTTGCACTGTTTTGATTGTGGGCCTACCTAAACAAAATAAAAGTTAAAAATAAAAGGTGTTGTAGTCGACGAATCGATAAATTTTCGGAATTGAATTGGTTTTTTTTTGTAAGTAAGTCCACAGAATATTATCATTTTCCCTTCTATCGTGCGATTTAGGTCATAGTAAAGTTTATTGTAATGACAAGCCAAAATGAAAATCAATTTAGGTAATGGCTCGCGTAAATCTACTCAATGACTGACCTTAACTAGATATTTACTTTTCCCTAGTATCTATTTAAGTATTGTTATAATAAGTGTATGTACTTATGTAGGAATGTAAAAAAAAAAAAAAACTGTCAACTCGCTAACTTATTTTTGTTTGATTTTTTCAGAATTCGCTTTTCTACGGCCTTTCGCGAGCTTTGGAGCTCTCGGGCCGGCTTTCCACCATCTAGAGCGGATCAGGTATTGTTTTCCAGGCCGAGGACAACCTCAGCGCAACATAAATTGAAAAGGTGGATTCTCTCTTTGTAGTTTGTTTACGTTGGTTTTGACAGAAGCTCAATTTTTGTTTTTGCTTTTCTGCCTACAGTAAGGAAGGCGCTTGCCGTGGAGCCCGGTCGGGCTATCACGCGTGCGCCAGCCGCTGCTGTCATCCCGCTCGCTTTATTATTTATTTACCTTTGTAAGTTAAATTTGTTGTGATGATACAATGCACGCAACCGTTGAATGCGATTAGGAATGTGACGGAGACCCATCCCATCGTGTCTGTGCAGCCTCGCTTAGAGTGCACACAATGTCCTCAGGCTCGCTTTTTCAAGGGACAGAGAGGCCTCAAAATTCATCAAAAAAGAATCCATAAGGTCCCCATTATCCCGCTGTCTGCTCCGGTTGCAGGAGCGGTAGATGTTTTGACACAAAACTCGGATTGTACGGCTGATACAACCCCTTTTTGGAAAGTTCTGAGTGAGTACAAATCTACAACCCCTATTTTTAAACGTATTCCTCGAGGTGCCCGCATCTCTGTCGCTTCCGCTCTCTCAGAGGCCATTAGGAATGCTGTATCAAAAAACACCAAGCGAGCTTGGGAGCATTTACTAGTTTTCCCTTACAAAGTACTACATGTAAAAAAAGATTTGGCAAACAATTCTTCAATAACAGTTAGGATCAAACAAAATTGTGTTAGTTATACTGCATGCGAAGGGCAGCCTATTTCTCTCGATGGTCAGGACACACAACAAAATTTAAATTCATATAAAACATTGACTGATTCTACTGTCTACAGACTTGTAGAGAGTAAACTCAGTGATGGTGATATCAAAGGTGCCTCTCGCATACTCTTCTCTAGTGACACGATGGCGCCAAATAACGATGATACGCTCATATCTCTTGAGAGTAAGCATCCACCCGCAGGGGTCGATCTCCAACTCCCCGATCCACCGCAAGAGAGTGATGGCGCTATGGGCACAACCAGCCAGGACGTGCTTAAAGCGGTCATGTCTTTTCAGAGTGGCTCTGCCGGCGGCCTCGATGCTGTGTCTCCACAGCATCTAAAAGATCTACTTTCTGGCGGGTCTGGCCATGCAGGTGAAGTCCTTCTGGAGGCCTTGACCTCTCTAATCAACCTGATGTTGTCAGGCCGAGTCCACAGCGAGATCACAGAACTCCTGTACGGTGCAAATCTTTGCGCACTAAAAAAGAAGGATGGCGGCATAAGACCCATAGCCGTGGGCACCACTTACCGCCGCCTTGCGGCTAAAGTCTGCTGTCGAAAAGAAGCCGACCACCTAGGCGACTATTTCCGACCAATTCAGTTAGGCTTTGGTTCGCGAGGCGGATGTGAGGCCGCAGTACATTCCCTTCGTACATTTTTGAACCAAAATTATGGGGAGGTAGTTCTGAAGGTAGACGTCAAAAATGCCTTCAATACCGTAGACAGGGGCGCCTTGCTAAAAGAAATTAAAGACAAAATTCCAGAAATTTACCCTTTTCTCTGGCAGTGTTATGGTTCACCCTCAAAATTAATTTATAGGCACAATGTCATTTCATCCGCTGTTGGCTGTCAGCAGGGCGACCCTCTTGGTCCGGCCATTTTTAGCCTTGCGATCCAACCTATTATTCAACGTCTCCAATCCAAGCTAAATGTTTGGTATTTGGATGACGGAACTCTGGGTGGAGAGGTGAACACAGTTTTTGATGATTTAAAAACCATCACTGACGAATTTCAAAAAATTGGATTGGCACTAAATTTTTCAAAATGCGAGCTATTTATTTCGGACTCTTGTGTAGATAAAAACAATATCATTGGTAAATTTAATAGTTTGGCCCCCAACATTTCAATTGTAGATAAATGTTCACTTCGACTCCTTGGGTCACCAATTCTTGATGAGTCTTTTCAGCCATTTGTAGATGAAAAAATTCAAAATTTTAACAGAACTTCAGACAGACTTCTCAAAATTAATAGCCATATGGCTTTTACAATTATTCGGTTTTGCCTGTTTGTACCTAAATTTACATATTCTTTGAGATGTTGTCAACTGTGGAAACACAGCGAGCTCTTGGAAGGCTTAGACAACATAATAAAGAATACTTTATCATCGGTTTTGAATATATATTTGGATGACAAGGCATGGTCGCAGGCCTCCCTGCCTGTAAAATTGGGAGGCTTAGGTATACGCAAAATTTCAAGTGTAGCCCTACCAGCGTTCTTGTCTTGTCTACAGCACTAGTTCCTTAGTTGAAAAAATTTTAAAGCCCTCTCATTTGGTTGTACCTGGAATTTCATTCAAAATTTCATTTTTAGACGAAGCTCGATCTGCTTGGCATAGTGCTTGCCCCGATGCTGCTCCCCCAAAATCTCTTTTGTCCCAACGGCAATGGGACGGGCCTCTGTGTGAGTTGACACGGAATTGTTTGTTACAAACGTGCTCCAGCTCTGCAGATCGTGCCCGTCTTCTAGCCGTTTCTAAATGGGAGTCAGGACATTGGTTGCAAGCACTTCCTTCATATAACACTGGCACTTTATTGGATCCCGTAACTTTCCGTGTCGCAACTTGTCTTCGGTTGGGTGCAAGGTGTTGCGCGCCTCATCAATGCCAGTGCGGTACTGCTGTCGAACAGCTCGGTCATCACGGATTATCGTGTACTAGGGCTGCCGGTCGGATATCTCGTCATGCCAGCCTGAACGACATCATCCGGCGGGCCTTTACCACCGCTAACGTACCAGCTATTCTCGAACCGAATGGTCTGTTGCGTGACGATGGTAAGAGGCCTGACGGCATGACTCTAGTCCCATGGGAGTTGGGGAGGCCTATTGTGTGGGACGCTACATGTGTCGACACACTCGCGCCTTCCCATCTTCCTAGGACTTCCGTGAGGGCTGGTGCGGCGGCAGATTTAGCCGAAGATCTCAAGAGGCGCAAATATGCAGGTCTCGACAGAGCCTACACATTTGCTCCCCTTGGAGTCGAGACCCTAGGTTCGTGGGGTACCGAGGCTCTCCGGGTTTTCAAAAAATTATCTGAGCGTCTGGTCGAAGCGACGCGTGACCCGAGAGCTGGCGAGTATCTGGCACAGCGCATCAGCATTGCTATACAGCGGGGCAATGCAGCCAGTGTCTTAGGCACGCTTCCAACTGGTATTGATATGGATCAGTTGAGCTACCTGTAGATTGTTTGCAACAGTTTGCAGATAGCTTAATTGTTTCTATTGTAAATACTAGTTTTAATTTAAATTTGTTATTTGATTGTTATTTTCTTTCTGAATAAAGGAATGTAATATATTATAGTAACAGAACCTTGGACTTGTTCAGTTTAGTAGTAATTGACTGCAAAGCTCTACTGGCATATTATCATCCATTATATTTGGTTTCGATTTCTGCATGTTTTGAGAAAAAAAAAATATTTCTATGTCAAGAGTAGCTTTAAAACCGCGCTGTTATAAAACAGCATATTCGCTCTGAATATAAATAAGGTTTTTTGGGACCTACCTAAAACTTCGATAAGGTACCTTCGTGAAGACTAATAGAACACAATGATATGGGTGTATGCAGTACAAATTATACTTCTGTTCCGTAATATCTCCAAAAATAAGCATTTTAGTAGCGCATAAGCAATTTTACCTTAGGTCTAGACGAGAAATTATCCGAAACGTAAACATCGTTAAGAACATTTCACAACTGGAACACCACTGTAGTTTCAATTATTTCCAATAAAGCCCTGAAATAACCCCAATGGCTGGTCAGCACACGAATGTAGACTACATAAAAAATTTAATTTACTTGTTGCATACTTGGGAAACAGCTTGGATTGGCATGCCAGTCCAAATATGTTAATTCTTTGTCCAAGCATTATCCCAATTCACATAGCCTTCTGCATTTCTGCTGTTATATTCAGATATATTAACGACCTCTGTGTCGCGGTGGGTGAAGGTCTGCCTGCGACGTAGGAGGTTACGGGTTCGATGCCCGCCTCGGGACAAATGTGTGTACAATCTGCAGCTATTGTTCAGGGTGCTCTGGTCGTTTTCTATGTTCAATAAAAATATCTATCTATGTAATGTATTGCGTCACAAGGTCGTCATTTGAATTGGTACATACGCTAGTTCTTACAGTTTTTTTTAATACCGTTACCTATTCATTTGAGTAAAAAGAGTTCTGCTAGCTTTTTCCTCTCTCGTCTTTAGCCTTCCCAGAATTTGTCGAATTTGTCCATACTTATTATATTTAAAACAGAAATTAAATCTATCTGTCTGCTACATTTTCAGGCCTAAACGGCTGAACGGATCGTTACGGAATTTGACGAGGAATTTGGTAAACAGTATCGCGTGACGGATCGAAGCTGAGGGTAGAAGTAAATAATATGATTTTTTAACTTAAATCTATGTTAAGTTATTAAACTATGTACTAGGTTTGGTAGACAACATAGATTTAAGTAAAATGTTATTATACGTATGTTATGTATCTAGGTTCATCTGTATTTTATCAATTTATGTTACTAGGGTAACATGTTTGGGGTTCGGTAGGTAACATAGATTTAAGTAAAAGTATTGTATACGTATGTATAGGTAAATCTGTATTTTACTAATCTATGTTACTTAGGTAACATACACTATGTACTAGGTTTGGTAGACATCAAAATCTATGTTTTATCAATGTTTATCTGTTGGTCAATAAACACAGTCTCGTATCACCTTAACAATTATTTTATTTTTCTGAAATAGTAATCGTATGCTAGGATCGAAAAAAGAAGGAGGAAAATGGAGCTTTTGCTAAAAAGCGGAAAAACATGAGAGGAACGGCTCAAATTGAAACAATGAACAAGAATGATATCACGTGTATAAAATCCTTTGTAAAATCTTTGTAGATAGATAGATACCTTAGTACAAAAAATCCGGTGAAAATTCGCAAGTTTATTTTCCATCTCAGATGGGTTCTCTCGAGGCGAAATCCTGATGATGACAGGACAAATTACATTCCCCTTTCCGAATAAGAAACGAAATAAAAATACGTTTCATTTTACGCAGCCCTTTCAAAATTCTGTCTTATGCGGCGATGAATGATTAAACTTCATGTTATTGAAAATTACCTGCTCACGAAAGTAGCAGATAGGTATTTACTAATTACAGACGAAAGTTTATTAAAGTACCTACATATAAAAGGAAAATGTAAATGTTAGAATTAATTTATTTCCACTTTTTGAACATAAAAAAAATTATAGGGGCTATCCTTATAATTTTTTTTATGAATATAATTAATATGAAGTGTCCTTTTTATAAGATAATTAATTTTGAGAACAAAATCGCCTAACTAGCCTGATCATACGAAGTTTTTAACCCACCGCCATAAATAGAAACCTATAAATAGTAAGGTACATGCCCCTAGATTGCCTACAGGCAAAATTGTTTCTATTTGGAACGCTGAGCGGGAAATCGCCTAGTCGAAAGAAGTAAAATAAAAATACGCTCCATTTTACTTACCTGCAATACACCGGGGCAATTGAAAAGGAACGCACGTGCCCCACGCTACGGTCACGGTATTTGTGGAACGGAACGACAAGGACACTCTGCACTCTTTAATTCAATCTATAGGGTTGGGTAATCTGAATTTTATCGATAGAGAGTTAGTTTTAATCAAGGGGTCATACATTTGGAGAATCCTCCTTTTTCTATGAAAACATGTGTCATCATCATCATCATCAGCCTATATCAGTCCACAGCTGGACATAGCCCCCCCCTAAAGCGCCATAGTAAAAAAACATAAAAAATATTATTAAATAAATGTTTTATGTGCTCTACAAGAGTAGAATATACTGTTTTAGCTAAAGCTCTGGATAATATGTCAGATTATTGCTCTACATTTCCAAAAGACCCTTACAAAATCTGTAAGGATAAAAATATTCTATTATAGTTATGCTCAAAAGCACAAAATATAAGGCATGTTAATTTTTTTTATAAAAATATTAATTTTATTTGCTAAACAGTCAGGGTATTTTTAATTTAATTTACCTGCTAAACATATGAAAATACATCACTATTTTGTTTTGACATGAAGAAAGATTTGATGGTAATTTATCGTGATACAGGCTGGAAGAATGACTGCGTGGTGATTTTTTATCGTCTGCTTTGAACTTGACGGATACAGTGTTTACTGTTTAATACATTTTATGGCCCGGGCCAGGTGATTAACAAGGCCTTTTCCTTTCTTTAAACGTTTTTCTCAAACTTTTGAACGATTCATTACGTTATAAGACTATAAAATTTACTCATTTTTAAAATTATGAAAATTTGTTGCATTTTAAATATTTTAAAGCCATAATGTGTTCTAACAAAATAAAATATTTACAATATAAATATTAGTTATCATTTGTTTAAATTCTTAATCGGTATTTTATTTATTTACTTATTGAAATTAAAAGTCTCATGTGATAATGTTGTAGCATCAAATCTTATAAATATTACAAAGTCTTGCCCGTAAATGTTCCACCTACGTATTTCATAAAGAAGTGACACAGAAAATAGCTCCACTGGAGCAAAAACAGGCGGAGCAACCTCGCGAACAAAAAATCACTCTCCTATAACACTTTTCCGTCGATTTTCACACCTCAACAACTCACTGTCTTCACGCCTTCATCGAAATATTTCCGTTTCAGGTAACGCAACGATGAAGAACTTAGATAGGCACAGTCACCTGCTTTACCTTACTTTAGTACACCTTTTAGTTAAGTTATAAATAATGTAAGTTAAGTTTTACAGAATTTTACTTATTAGAGGAGAAAATCACCATACAATAAAAGTACATTTGTCAAAAAATAATTAGGCGTAATTATAAAACAGTTGTACAAATTGAAAAAGATTTATTTACCATTAAACTAATAAAATACATTACTGGCGAGGTTAGTAAAATACGCCAATTCTAAAATTGATTCAGTGTATCTACTTCCTTGATCATTTCTGTCGTTGACTGTACAAAAGTTACGCTTAAACGACAGAAACCCACTTACTAAACTTACTTTGATAATATACCTGACTGTCATATACCTGACTTAATTAAATTCTGAAGTTTTGAGACAAGGATCCTGTTTGTGTATCTTCGGTCCATGTGGGTTTTGGTAGATTTTAGAAAGGTTACATATTAAAATGTTTAGAATACAATATTATGGATATATAGCGAATTAGTTAGAGTAGGTCTTTCAGACCACTCAGGGTGGAGGATGGTTTGTGTAGTCGATGAGAGGGTTTGTGTAGTAAATGTTTTTTTAGTCTTCAAAACAAACCTACACTTACATAGACCATCCAGGGTATAAATGACAAGAGAAGAAACAAGGGGCTTTGGGGGAGGCCCGTTTAGCAGTGAATATAATGCAGGCCGATTGAGGGGGAGATGAGAAAAGATGGTTCATCTGGCCGTAACACATCTTTGCGGCGAAATCATAGTAGCGGAACCGCACTAGTTTCGACATGACTTGTCCTTTGTACGACTTGCGAAACTTAGCGGAAACTGTCTGTTTTGATGCATATATTTGACTATGATTATATTTCTTTCTTATACTCACTCACGGTAGGGCCGGTCCACCGGTTTAAAGTCGCCCAGCGAGCTACGGAGAGAGCTATGCTCGGAGTTTTTCTGAAGGATAGGATTCGCAACGAATACATCCGACAGAGAACCAAGGTTATCGACATAGCTCAAAGGATTAGCAAGCTGAAGTGGCAGTGGGCTGGCCATATCTCGAGAAGAATCGACAACCGCTGGGGTAAAAGTGTTCTTGAATGGAGACCGCGACTCGGCAAACGTAGTGCCGTAACGTAACGCCCTCCGACCAGGTGGAAAGACGATTTGCGAAAGACTGCTGGCAGATGCTGGATGCGGCAAGCTGAAGACAGGGCGCTGTGGTGCTCATTAGGGAAGGCCAGCAGTGGACTGATGTAGGCTGATGATGATGATATTTCTTTCCTGCGCGATACCGCCGACCTGCTCGGACGCAATCTATAACTCCACGTCCACTATTTTGCTGCAATACCATGTTTGTTTGGCATGTATCTTTAGATGATCATGTAGATTTATATTTCTGTAGTTGAACGGCGACAAATGTAGTGATGTTGCGCGGCGGTACTCGCTTTGCGCTTCCGATCTCACGGCGCAGATGTGCTACGTGCACCGACTAGGACCATTTGAGATCTTGTTAAAGCTACAAACTCTTAGCAAACAGGCCATGTTTTACTGCACTGAAAGTAAATCTGTGTAAATAAATAGGAATCAGTGCCAATGTCATAACAACTTGTTAAGTTCAAGCACTCAGAGGTTTTCCCAGGAATAATGTCACTATCTTCTACGAACTTACATTAAAATCTTCAATTTCTAGCTTGGAAAAAGCGTTTACCCCGCAAGGCACGTAAAACCCTCTTTAAGCTAGACAACCGTATGATAAAAAAGGCACTGAGAATTGACATTTCTAGACCAAGAGGCTGATAACTAAGCTCATTGATGGATGGAGGCTTGAGCTGAAAATCAATAGGGTTGCAGTCTATGCAAAGCAGTTCATCTTTTGAATTATACCAGCAAATACGCAGAGAATGGGTATAATTTATGTTTTGGCGAAATACATCAAATACATTTGCTTGTATTTTGATTTAGGGTTGAGAGCAAAGGGAACAATTCATAATTCATTTATTTACCAAGTATACTTCTATAAAGATTTATTGTAAGACCCAAACTAAGCACTGGGCATCTTGTGTGTCAAAAAAGCACTAGTTAACTTTAAAATATCGTTTTCATGGACGTGTCTTCAAGACAAGAGTGAATAGGTATCTTCTAGACCTTCGTGATACATCGTCGGCCACATCTTCACTTTCCATCAGGTGAGAGTAAAACATAAAACGACTGTCTGTCTATAGGTACATTATTGTAGGTTTTTAAAAATGAATATAAAACTAAATGAAATAAAAAATTACATTAATAAATATACATCAACCACAATCGCAACCTCAACAGCCTATAATGGTCCTCTGCTGGACACAAGCCTCCCCTTGATTTTTATCTCATGAGGGGTAGTGCCCATAATCCCCATGCTGGGCATAAGGGTTAAGAATCGCAGTTAGGTGGTAGATTTATTCTGCAAGAGGCGCTGCGGCCCGCCCCCCGGTGTATGTCCCTTAGTCGACTCTTACGACATCCATGGGAAGAGTTGGGTGGTGCAAATTCTAAGCCACCACACGGCTATTTATATACATATAAGTAATAATAAACTGATAGTGATCTGTTTTGGCGCTTTGGACAGTGGATCATAATAGGCTGTGGAGGTGAGGAGGGGAGGGTTTCGTTTTGAGCACAAAGCGGATAAATTCACTTCGTGTGCCCTACATTTGCCCTGATCTGATCTAAGCTGTTTGTTTAACTGGATTCAAATATCAGTTAATTGATTTGTAACCTTATACGGTGCTTCGCGAAGAGCCAATATCGGCTGCTTTTGTTTCGTGATTTTTTAAATAACCGACACGATCGTTGTAAACTTTTTCGATTTAAGATTCGTTTGATTTTAACCAATACTTGAGACAATTTTTCGGTATTCAAGGTAGATTTAAGCTAAAAGTTGTTAGAAGTTACCATGTTGCTTGCAATCCAACATGGTAAAACTTTTTTTATAGAGTCGTAAGAAATAATGTGGAGATCAGAGAGATAGTTTCTTTTAAAATCATTTATGGGTGAAAGGATTAATCGATGCGGCGCGTGACCCGAGAGCTGGTGAGTATCTGGCACAGCGCATTAGCATTGCCATACAGCGGGGCAATGCAGCCAGCGTCTTGGGCACGCTTCCGACGGGTATTGATATGGGTTAGTTGAGCTACTAGTACTAGTTTTAATTTAACTATATTATTTGACTGTAATTTTGTTTGTTAATCAAGATTTATAACTGAACAGCTAAACAGTTAATTTTTTATGTTTTATAATGTAACTAAGAGCTCAGACTGTAAGCAGCAACCACTCAAGTAATTACTCATCATGTGTGAGTAACCAGATCACGCCTAATGTAATAACCCCTAAGTACAAGATCCAAAACTAATTTGTCGCCCAAGACATTATTAAAATTACAAAATATAATCTAATACATGCCTGAAGGCGGCAGTAAGGTCTAATTTAGCTCCAATATAACGAAATGCTGTAAGTTTATGCTAAGTTGGGAATGTTGTTGATAATTATGCAAGAAACTCCGTAGCTAGGAGGTTAAGCAGGTGCTCAAATTAAGATTGAGCAAGAATTTCTAATTTGAGTTTCAGTCAGCTTGAGGATTTCTGATTATGGTAAAGTAGATTCTGCTTGTCTCTGGCACCGAAATAAATAAAAAGAAGCAAATAAACCTGGATGAAATTTTGCTTTTTCGCACTCTACAACTATTTTGGTCTAATGATTAATTTATGGAGACTTGTCTTTCATAACTATGCATGACTCAGTATATATCACCATGAGAGACTTTCTTGAAACGATTATTTACATTAATATCATAAAAAGAAATGATTTGTATTTTTGTTTTTTGTATTTAACAAATAAACTTTAAAACTACAGGATCGATTTCAAAAATTCTTTCACAATTAGAAAGGTTACTTTTCAAGGAGTAACATAAGCGATGTTTTATCCCGGAATTCTTCAGCCGATATTCAGACTATCTTTGTTCTCCAAAAAAGGGCTGTACGCGCAATTTATAAATTAAAGCCACGCCACTCTTTGAGGGAATTATTTAAAGACATAAATATTTTGACAGTAATATCGCAATACATCTATGAAAATCTAATGTATACACACAAAAATAAAGATAGCTTTTTAAAAAAATGTGATATTCACAAAATAAATACAAGAAACAAGAACAAACTGCACATCCCATCATATAGATTACGAAAGGTAGGGAAATCATTTATGGGTAATTGCGTACGCTTCTACAACAAGCTTCCATCTGAAGCAACTGAGCTCCCTATTCGTAAATTTAAACTGTACATAAAACGAAATCTTATCAAGAAAGCCTTTTACTCCATAGATGATTACATCAATGATGTTAATGCTTGGCCAGATGTCGCCCAGTTCCGCACTGACAATGGTATTTAAGGGAAATAATGTTAAGCTTAGTTAGTTGTATATAAATATGAGTTTTATACAAATTAGATTATAATTAGACTAAGATAATGTATTAATTTTAAGTTTTATGAAACTTACTAGTGGTTTCTTTTTCGCTTCTTCCACTAGTGGACAAAAAATTGAAGCGAATAAAATCAATAACATCATATTTCCTATTTGATAATAATGACTATTTATAAACCTGTTTATAGTATTACATTTGACGTGTCTAAGTGCTTAGTTTGTAAGCCTAAAGAAATAAAGTTATTGACTTTGACTTTGACTTTCTTACTGGAACGGGAACTACGGGGGTGAAACCGCGAGCCGCTGCTAGTATATTATAAAAAGCTAAATAAACTACGAATTATAAGTTTGCATCAAAACTTAAAGCGCTACCTCGACTCAAATAGCACCGCCCCCTATTTTATCTTTATTATGCCTTAAGGCTTCGGTGACAGCTGCTCAAAACTTTAATTCGTAAATTATTGTGTTCCGTAGTACCAAAAATAATGACTGAAAACTTTTTGTATTTTCGACATGGTGTTGTTATTATGTAACTAGACAGTATAAGCTATGTTCCTTATCAAACAAAACGTAACGTATTGTTGTTTTTAATACAAAACAAATAGGACAAAACTTGTCATTTTTGACGTAAAGTTATGCAAAATTGCATTTTGCATATTTTTGCTTACATTTCATTATAGGTGAGTATTATTAGGAAAAAAAAATAATCAGGGACCTAGATAAATACTATTCGAGTAGGAAAAACAAAATGGTATGGTGGAAATATGCTCGAATTACAAAGCATTTTGGTAGTACGTTTGTATGGGCAAATCATTATCCGCAGGCCTCTTAATATAAAACCATTATAATTTATTAAGCCACAAGAAGTTTCTAGAAGGAAGACAAATAGTGGATAAAGAGTCTAATGAAACTAACGAGATAACAAATGGCGGCGCAAAAACTTGCGAAAATAAAACTGGGATTGTTTGAGAAAGGAATTGTTCCGGAATTTTAGTAGGAAAGTTTTCAAAATTCAATTGGAATCACGAACCGGAAATCAATTGAAGAATTCTTGAGATGCTGGACTTAATTAAATAAACGAAATATGTCATGTAAAGTTTTTTTTTACTGAAGTTTATTGCAAACAAATCTAAAGATTTAAGTGCCCATGACGCAAATAAATTTCATCATAAACGTCACAGAGGAGAGAAAGAGGTCAATAGAGAAAGAGACATATGTGTTTATTTTTCACACTTATGCTTGGGTAGATATTTACGAAAAAGGTACAAATTAACTTTACATTTATATAAATGCGAAAGTTTGGATTTCTATGTTTGTTACCTGTTCACACTAAAACGACTAAACAGATCTGGATGAAATTTTGCATGCAGGTAGTTCTAAGCTTGGAATAAAAGCCTATGGCTTTGTTTATGCCATAAATCAGTTCCCATAGGATAGAAAGCCGCGGGCAGCAGCTAGTTAATAGATAAGTATAATAATAAGTAGTCTATGTTACTCTCCATCCTTTCAACTAACTTTATGCCAAAAATCAAGTCGATTGGTTACTTAGTACAAAGTATTCTTCTTCTTCTTCTAGTAAGGACGTGAAGAAAGGACAAATACAACGATCAAACACTCTTTCGCTTTTATAGAGTTAATGTAAGTATAGATTAGGGTTATGTGGTCCCGCATGCCCAGCGTGGGGATTGTGGGCACTACCCCTGAATGACGGTACAAATGCACTCATTAGGGGAGATCTATGTTCAGCAGTGGACTAATGTAGGCCGATAATGATGATGATAGATTAGGACATTTATTTGCAAAAATAAGCGTAAGTTTCCTTTGGTATTCAATTATCTAATACAATGATGACAGTAAAAAAATCTTGTACCTAAATGGTAATAACTAAGAAAACAGATGGTATTTAGAATTGTATTTTTTACCCGAGTACCAACAGGGGATGGTTATAATTTCATTCTTGAAGAGATGAGGATTATGTCTTGTATCGTGTAGATTATTATGAATTTTTTCGAAGCTTTTTCGATAAAGATTACGGTGAAAAAAGGTTTTAACGTAACCCGATTGACGTCGATTCACGTATATTCAAAACATTAACTGCGACATGTAAGGACGAATCAGGAACGTTTTCAGCATAAAATTTGAGCTTCTTGACTCGTCCCACTGGATTCGGACCAAAGGGGGACGAGTCAGGAATAATTGAAATAGAGGTCTGTTTTCTAAACAATAATCTCGCACTGGTGTTGAGGTTAGAGTTACAAGAAATCGGTAGTTAGTTAGTTCAAGCTAAGGAGCACAGTTTAAATGTTTGCGGTTTCCTCGGTTAAGTCTAGTGAGGTTACGGAAGTTCTGATGTACCGAGCATCTTATTACAAAATCTACGTTATAAAGCCAACGACAGACACAGTTATAATAATATATTACGGTATAACAAGCTGCATCAGAAGGTGGCTATAATATATATTTTTACACTTTATAATTGTTGAGAGAGCGTGTTTTACCTCAATGATTGTCATGTTTGGGTTAGACTTGGTACACTCAAAGATCGCAAGGGTTCCCTTTCGATCTTTGAGTGTACCGATTCGATGCAAGTACAGACTGAAATTTTCTTTTTGCAAATAGTTATGTATGATGTTACAGAACCCTCTGAGTGCGAGTCGACACGCATTTGGCAGATTTATTTTATGGTCAAAAAATTCAAATGAATACAATAAAATTGAGACCACCCTTGAAATAAAATTGTATTCCCAATGCAATTCTAAAGTCAATAAGTATTTGCACCACATAACTTAAAAGCAGTGTATAAATTGGAAGAACACATGTTTTAAGTTTAATCAAACTATCATTTTACTGGTACGTAGTACTATCAAAATATTCTGTGGTAAAGGAATCATCATCATCAGCCTATATTTGTCCACTGCTGGACATAGGCCTCCCCTAATTCTTCAGCTTGCCGCATCCAGCATCTGCCAGCAGTCTTTCGCAAATCGTCACCTGGTCGGAGGGCGTCTTACACTACGTTTACCGAGTCGCGGTCTCCACTCAAGAACACGTTAAAGGAAAAGGAATGACGAGTCTAAATGAAATCGTAACTAAAGAGACTTAAAAAGAAACTTCTGTCGGTAGGACACATCTGCAAAGGTCTCAAGTACAAAGGTAGGTAGTACCGACCGCTTCATTTTGATCCCGGGAACGTGAATATTTAACCATGTTTAGTGAAGGTCTTATTTAAGCCAAAAGAACTGGGTTGGGTTAACCTATGTTTA
Organism: Eupithecia vulgata; assembly: GCA_946478455.1. Taxonomy (NCBI): domain Eukaryota; kingdom Metazoa; phylum Arthropoda; class Insecta; order Lepidoptera; family Geometridae; genus Eupithecia; species Eupithecia vulgata. The sequence continues at coordinate 3,350,616 of OX297862.1, read as the reverse complement.
GGTTTCGTTTAATTTGTTGTTTGTTTTTGTAGTTATTTTCGTACCATTTGCTCGTTAACCCAAACATCGAATTCAGTTAATAAATTAGATAATTTCGAAATTTACGAATTTACTGGGTGTAGTAATTGATCTTTGTAGCACCATTACTTATATAACAAAGAAAATTACAATTAAATAATAGTATTGAATTAAAACTTGTATTTACAATTCAAACAATTGAGCTAACTGCAGACTGTTGTATACAATCTACAGTTAGTTCAACTGACCCATATCAATACCAGTCGGAAGCGTGCTCAAGACGTTTGCTGCATTGCCCTGCCTGTAATGCTGATGCGCTGTGCCAGTTGTCTATAGCTATGAATTAAATATTAAATGTTGAATAATATAATCAAACATCTCAAAATTAAACGAAATAATAATCGTAATCGATATTAGGTCATTAATGCCAAAGCTTTTTCCTTCAGACAACTAGATCTTAGACAGACCTATTTGTGTTTACATCGAGATAATTTTTTGAATTCAACTCGCATTCTACCTGTTCACAGATGAAAAGCGAAACTCAAAATCCTAACTGAGTTTACGCGAAAATACTTTTATTATTCGTAAAGCCAATGAAATTGCTCGTTTAAGTAATAAATAAGAGTTAAAGTATATAATCCGCTGAATTTTATTTTTGTTTTATAACAAACGTAGGCTTAGTTTATTAATATAAATACTTACTTCCAACGTATTATTTCCATCTTGACAAAGAACCATAAGAAAGCTTTTATTTGGTACCTATCTATTCTGTCGTCACGCTCTTTTAAAACCAATATTATACCTATAATGCAATAAACAACACCTTAGTAACAGATTAATTGCGTTGACAGTGGCTTTTATAAAAAATGTAGCCTTATCACCAGTGGGTAAAAATGGCACGTTTCTTTGAAAAAAAAAACACAATGTCCTCCATTGAGGAATATCTCGATGATGGACAAGGGGAATAATCCACTAATACCGAGCTTTGGTGAAACTAAAAACATATTTCTTCTATTTTAAGATAGAAACTAAATGTTGAGTTGCCTGCTTGGCATTCGAAACTAGTTTAAACCAACCAGAACAAAGCTATCGAGGGAAAATCGAGTTGTAATCGAGAAAATTCAATTGTTCACTTTATTCGATTTATACGATTGCGGCAGGGAAGTGCCAGTAACAACTGGGTTTGAATGGAATGGATGTATAAATAAAGAAATACGTTCCCTTTTAAAACATACCGTCACTGTTAGACTTGGTAGCCTCTCAGTCACAAAGAAAATTACAATCAAATAATAGAATTAAATCAACACTAGTATTTACAATTGAAATAATTGAGCCAATTGCAGACTGTTGCAAATAATCTACAGGTACCTCAACTGATCCATATCAATACCAGTCAGAAGCGTGAACAAGACACTGGCTGCATTGCCCCGCTGTATAGCAAAGCTGATGCGCTGCGCCAGATACTCACCAGCTCTCGGGTCACGCGTCGCTTAGATCAGACGCTCAGATATTTTTTTGAAAACCCGGATTATCTCGATACCCTAAGGACCTAGGGTTTCGACTAAAAGGGGAGAAAATGCGTAGGCTCTGTCAAGTCCTGCATTTTTGCGCCTCTTGAAATCTTCGGACAAATCTGGCGCCGCACCAGCCCTTAGAAGGAAGGGTCCTAGGAAGATAAGTAGGCGCATAAGTGTGTCTACGCATATAGCATCCCACACAATAGGCCTCCCCAACTCTCGTGGGACTAGTAATGCCTTCGAGCCTTATGAACTGTTTTGAGAATAAATAAACTAAAGTATCTAAGGTTAACTGAAATTATGTTAAGAAAAGATGTGGTACCTACCGATGGAATAACATTCTCAATTGATAGAATCGAGCTTTAGAACGGTAAAACACATGAGGCTGTTTGTGCAACAACTGTCATAATCATAAGAAAATCATAAGAATCCTGACTTCACCCTTTGCAATCCTGGGCCTCAAAACTCATGTGCCACTCCGCACGGTTCTGCACCAATGTGCAGAACCGTGCGGAGTGGCACACGTGGTCTAACCCAACTATTGTTTTAGAATATATTTTAGCTTTTTACTTTTTATAGACAAACAGCAACAATGATTAAAATAATTTAAAGTAAACCTGCCTTCTAGATTCTTCGTGTCAAAGACAACAGCGAGTTTATCTTTATCGCTTCAGATAAATTTTTCAATTTTCTGCCGCAATTTTACTCAATTCTTTCCATGCTATGAGCTGATAAATGAACCCAAAGCATTTTATCTTAATAACTCATAAGTTTTACCTTTGTCTGGCATTTATTTTGATGAACCTTTGAAGATTTTATAGACTGCAGAAATTTTACTATTATGAAAAGTCAAAAGTTTCTTTTTTTGTCAGAAATTTATCACGTTTTTTATCATACTAATAAAAATAAACTTATCTTTCAGTCCAACAATATTTTAGAGCTAGCAGATTATGCTCCCTGTCCATCTATTTCAAAGTTTAATCTTGCAGCTGAAGTTGAAAGAAGCGCCCGCATGTCTCTTTGTGCTTTGAGTTCAGCTCTGAGACGAAACTTACGTAAGTATTATATAAGCATAGAGACAAGGCTTTCGGGCCATTCAACATTCGGTGCAAATTTTACGCTTCCAGATACATACATACATAAAAAAATTATGTTTAGAAGTAAATTATTTACCTGTTTCATTATAGAGGGATAAAGCTTTTCATAGGACAAAGCTAAAGTTATATTTTTAATCAAATTAACAGTTAAATAGTAATGGAAAGTCTATCATCTAGTCCCATGCTAAACAGACCTTGTGTTATGGGTACTTGATATTTTATGTAATATACAATAATAATTTTATCTAATAGGTATCAATATTTTGTGTATAATAATATTATATTATAAAGAATCAATATTTGTTTCTTTGTTAGAATGGCTGCGAAACTGTTGGACTGATCCTTAATAAACATAGGCTAGACTATGCCCGTGCAAAGCCGGGGCAGACAGCTAGTATTTTAAATAATTATAACTTTAACTTTAATTATATTTTAACTTTAACGCACCACCTAAAAGAACTCGTCACACCAAATTATTCTCATTGCCCACTCGTACCACCAATTATGCCAAAAATGCCACTATGTACCGAATTTGCTCAAAATATAACAAACTTTTTTCTAGTGTAGATATCTTCAATTCTAGCAAGCTCAAATTTAGAAAGGGTATTGTTGACCTAATACTCTCCAATAAACAGTAAAACAGTAATGCGCTCATTTGCTATACACATGTCTAATGTTAATTAATAACTTCATATTTTTATTTAGATTTTTATTAACTTTAATTCACAACATAAACACACAATGCACATTTGCAGCTTTGTCAATTTTGTAATAAGTTTAATCTTATATAATCTTAAGTACCTAGAGGATTTTTTTATTGCACTTAGTAAGTTTTTTATATATTTCCTGATTAATTAAGTATTTTGTTAGAAACATAATTATTTATGTAACTATCCTATCTTGAAAGACCTGTAAGGGCTGTATAATTGTAAGAAATTATTTGTAAACCTATAATACTGAAACTGTTGGTCTTTAAATAAATAAATAATTATATTACAATGGTATTGATATGGGTCAGTTAAGCTAACTATAGATTGTTTGTAACATTCTGCAGTTAGCTCAATAGTTTGAATTGTAAATATTAGTTTTAATTTAACTATATTATTATTTGATTTTAATTCTCTATTGTTATAGAAATATATTTACATATATAACATAGATAGATATTTTTTTATTAAACATTCATAGGAAATATACAAAACACCTTGACAAATATTATTTCAAACATTTGTACTAATAGTGGCGATCAATCAAAGCCGCTGCGTCGCCTTAGTCCACCCCACATCGGTCGCCAAATAAAAACAAATAGGGATAGTTAAAAACCTAGACATAATTTTTTTTTCACTAAAAATCAACTTCACAACATTTGTTTCTTATAGTTTTATCAAAATTCAGTCACAGAATAACTTTAAGGTACTGACATTATATGTAATATTATCCTAAATTTCAGGATAATATTATGAAATATTTGCACTGGCTATAATGACACCTTATCATTATAGCCAGTGCAAATATTTCATAATATATGTTTTTAATATAATATTAAAAACACCTTATCATTATAGCCATCCGAATTATGTTACTGCACTGCCTTTTGCATGCGTTCAAGTCCGAGAATGCAAAAGAGTGCACGCACGACTGGTAGTACTCTGCGATATCTGGTCCTATTTATATTCCTTCATTTTTAACTGACTTAAAACAAACGAGTAGGACGTTTAGAGATATTAAGGACAAATGTGGAAAATAATTTAAATTTTCTTCGCTATTGTATGGGGAATTATCCCGAAGTGGTCCCTTATAAAAAGAATTCCGAAAGATATCTAAAATGGAGCGTAATACAAAAGAATTTGAAATCAGTTTTCAGTTTATTCAAAACAAACAAATTGTTATAAATATTGAGACATCATGGAACTTCAAGTTCAAGAAATAATCAAAAGTCCAAGTTATATTATCGCACACGTTTCATAAAGGTGAGCCACATGCTTTCCACAGTCATGTTGGTGCTCCAAAATGTATAAATGATTACCTATGGAAATATTGATGCACTTTGTATGGAAACCAGAGTGCATAATTTACATCACGCAAACAACGGGCCGCGTATACATATGCAAATATGTTAAATAAATAATGCTGGACAATTCACATAGCATAATCTAGCCACGAGCTAAGCAGAGCTTGTGTTTTGACTGATATATTTATAACAAAGTACAATACACATATTTTATAATAGATAAAGATTTTTATTTTACATAGAACATACCCAAAACACTTGAACCAAATTATTTATATTTTTTTGACAGCGACTTTTTTTAAACTTTCGCGATTTGATAACATACTTGTATTAAAGATTATTTATCGCGTAACTTTTGTTTTCTTTTGAATTTATGTTATAGAATATCGAAGCTGGGGGCGGTCTTTAGTATTTTGACTGGTTAATAATTGGGGATTTTGTTGTTCTGTTCACTCTAGAATACAAACAAAATATACAAACAAAACAATATATTCAACTCACGTTGGAGCAACTACAAAGGTAAATAAATCTAACGAAAGGCCGAGCTTTTGTAAGAGAATCAAAGCAAAGAAAACACCTACATGGCTTTGCAACAAAACGTGAGTTTTACGAGTAGGTGAAGGTATCCCGAAAAAGATTGGAGCAGACGAGCTACTTACTGTGAAGTTGCCAGTCGCAAAAACTAAAACGGTTGATAACAAGTCGATGGATATAAATCTCAGTATGCATTTTCCCTCCGGTAGGGAACATCTTCATTATCATCTTCAGAACAATAACTGCAAAAAGATACTGCATATTCGAGGCTGGGATTATTATGAAGTTGGCCGTGTATGAAGTTAAAATCAACCTCTGCACACAGCCCATTAATTTCATACGAGCCGACTTAGGAAATCTACCGGAGATAGAGCAGCAACTTTCAACAACCTTCAACCTACTCAACCTATTACTCAACAGCACTGCAATTCCTTATCATTATAGCCGTGTGGTGCCGGCTTAGAATTGCACCACCCCAACTCTTCCCGTGGGTGTCGTAGGAGGCGACTAAGGGACACAAACCGGGGGGTGGGCAGCAGCGCCCCCTGCAGAACAACTCCACTACAGAACTGCGATCCCCAACCCGCATGCCCAGCGTGGGGATTATGGGCATTACCCCCCCAATGGTACGACGCAACAAAAAATGGCCCCCAGTTCCCGGCCGCCTCGCTATTCCTGGCCATGGCAGCGGCCATGGTAACGGCTTGGCAGGGGGTGCTAGGAATCACCGGGCTACATCAGGCTGCCACCAACAACTGACCCTGGCTACGTATAACGGACGCACTCTGAGGCTTGACCAACATCTAGCGCAGTTGGAAGTGGAGTTAGAGAACATCAAATGGCATGTTCTAGGGTTATGTGAAGTCCGCAGAGAGGGGGAGGACACCATAACCCTAGACTCGGGTCATCTTCTCTACTTTCGTGAGGGTGATAAAACATCCCAGGGTGGCGTAGGTTTCCTCGTCAATAAGGCCCTCTCTAACAACGTCCAAGAAATCTCCAGTGTGTCGACCAGGGTAGCGTACCTGATCCTTCGGCTATCCAAACGGTATAGCATGAAGGTAATTCAGGTCTACGCACCGACCTCGGCACACTCGGATGATGAAGTGGAGGATATGTACGAAGACATATCCAGAGCCTTGCATAACACCACTAAGGCCCACTTCAACGTTGTTATGGGGGACTTTAACGGCAAGGTGGGAACCCAGATTGGCAACGAATCCCGAATAGGCCCGCATGGTTATGGAGTTAGGAATCACAGGGGGCAAATGCTTGTCAACTTCCTTGAGAAAGAGGAGCTGTTCTTAATGAACTCTTTCTTTAAGAAGCAGCCTCAAAGGAAGTGGACATGGCGAAGCCCCGACACTGTGACTAAAAATGAGATAGACTTCATCATGACGGATAGCAAGCACATATTCAGAGATGTCTCAGTGATCAACAGGTTCAATACCGGATCTGATCACCGACTCCTCCGAGGCTCTCTGAATATCAACTTGAAGCTTGAAAGAAACCGTCTGATGAAGTCCACGCTCCGACCTAACCCAATCCAAATCATGGCAGGCACCGAGAAGTTCCAGCAGCTTCTCGGAGATAGATTTGTTGCCTTGGAACCCACTGATGACGCTGACGAGACCCTGCACAATCTGGTCGAAACGCTGAGGCACGAAGGCATCAAGTTTTGTAAACAGCAGCGTACTGGCAAGAAATCCAAACTCTCGGACGAGACTCTCGGGTTGATGACAAGAAGACGGGAAACCACCCAGGCGACTTCGTCAGAGAGGTCAGACCTGAACAAGCGAATTGCGAAGTTGGTACGGCGCGACCTTCGGAGCTCCAACACACGCCTCATTGAAGAGGCGATAGAGCGAAACCGAGGGTCCAAAGTATTCACTCAGCAGCTTGGCAGGAGCCACCTGACGAAGCTTAAAACGCACGATGGGAGGACCGTATTGTCGAAGCCGGAGATCTCTGCTGAGATAGAGGATTTCTATGGCCGTTTATACGCTGCACATGCCCCTCGTGCCCAACGGGACGACCACGATTCACGAGCCACCCTGACACGCCACTACACCGACGAACTGCCAGACATCAGTCAAGACGAGATCGGGATTGCTCTGAGGCAGCTTAAAAATGGAAAAGCCCCCGGTGAAGACGGCATTACTTCAGAGCTTCTGAAGGCAGGAGGAGCCCCTGTTATACAGGAGCTGCAGAACCTGTTTAATGCCGTCCTTCACAGTGGGAGAACTCCAAAGGCGTGGAGCGGGAGTTTGGTGGTGCTCTTTTTTAAGAAGGGAGATAAAACCCTTCTTAAAAACTACAGACCCATCACACTCCTGAGCCACGTCTATAAGCTTTTCTCACGAGTGGTCACGAATCGTCTCGCCAGGAGGCTCGACGAGTTCCAGCCACCGGAACAGGCCGGGTTTCGCGGAGGATATGGTACCATAGACCACATACACACGGTGAGGCAGATTATACAGAAGTCCGAAGAGTATAATCAGCCTCTGTGTCTGGCCTTTGTGGACTATGAAAAGGCCTTTGACTCTGTCGAAACCTGGGCTGTTCTGGAATCCTTACAGCGTTGCCAAGTAGACTATCGTTATATCGAGGTGCTGAGATGTCTTTATGATGCCGCGACCATGAATGTCCAAGTACAGGGCCAGCAGTCCAAACCCATCCAACTGCGCAGAGGTGTGAGACAGGGGGATGTTATATCCCCGAAACTGTTCACAAGCGCGTTGGAAGATGTGTTTAAGACGCTGGACTAGAAAGGTAAGGGCATAAACATAAACGGCGATTACATCTCACACCTGCGATTCGCTGATGACATAGTCTTGATGGCGGAGTCGCTGGAGGAGCTGAACCTGATGCTGGACGGCCTAGCTTCAGCCTCACGACGCATCGGTCTTGGTATGAACTTGGATAAAACCAAGGTCATGATCAATGGCCACATTGATCCGGGACCGATCGTCGTACATGGCCACCTTCTCGAAATTGTTTCCGAATACACTTACCTTGGGCAGATTCTGCAGTTGGGTAAAAACAATTTCGAGAAGGAGGCTGGTGAAGAAGAAAATAATTCATGAAGTTACCTAAAGCACAGATTAGGTAATGTTACTTCGCCTAGATTTTTGATGTTGGATATTTTTTAACATTTCTGTTTCACTTTGAAGGGAAAGTATATATACACTTCGATACAGGCCTAGTCAACTAGTCATGCCCTGTCTACGTCTAGTGAGGAAGCTGATGAAAACCACTGCAGCAAATTATGTACAAAGTGACTCTTTACATGACAATGTGGCATCTATTGCTCAACCTCAACAGTCCATAATGGGCCACTGCTGGACGAAGGCCTCCCCCTGATTCTTTTATCTCATAGGAAGTAATGTCCATAATCTTGGCATGCGGTTTGGGGATAGCAGTTCGGTGGTAGATCTATTCTGCAAGAGGTGCTGCTGCCCGCCCCCCGGTGTATGTCCCTTAGTCGCCTCTTACGACACCCACGGGAGGAGTTGGGGTAGTGCAAATTCTAAGCCGGCACCACATGGATTATCTATTCATTTCTTTGTATTATTTGCTGCAATACATATTTTTTACTTATTTTCTTTGGTGAAATATAAGGCATAAATAAAGTTTCTCCGCTACTGCCAGTCAGAAATCTCAGTCTACTTGTAGAAAGCAAACACTCTATATTCAAGAAAAACAGCTCGTAAACGAATTCAATGAAAACTCAAGTCAAAGTAAATTTTACGCTTCACTCGAGCCATGAACTGAATCTCAATGGCTCAGCTCGAGTGTAACGAGCAACTTAGTTCTGAACTACGGTCTCTATTCGCGAGTTCTTGGGTGCATTGTCGAAGCCTTTGATTAAATCAATTAGTTGAAAAAGCGGTCGGGTAGTTCTGTAACGGCGTTATTTATAGTGAAAATGATGAAAATTCAGCTAGAAATTAGGTGTTTTACTGATAAGCGTGATTACAGAACAAGAATTAGGTATTAAATTAAGTACTAAATACTTTTTTTAAATTTAATTTTACGTACCTAATTAATTGTTTAGTAAAAATAAATTTAATATGTCTAGATATTCAGCTACTAGAATTTTAGAAATAGAAAAATCAAATAACTTGTATTTTAATTGCCTCAGTAAATAGAACTGCGACGTATTCATAGCCTTTATTAAATGCACCAAACCTACATAATATGTATGATATTTAATAGAAATAAAAGTAAAAGATATATAAATAGTAAAACGTCTAAAAATCATAATTTCCTAGGATATTCATAAACTCATTCTGAAACCTATCAACACAGATGAAATGGGCATTTAGTTAAAATGGAGATGCTTTTCCCGACGCCAGCTGAAAAGTAGTGACGAAACTGTCCGGAAAGTGGCCCGGAATATTTATGAGGGTAGAAAAGTAATTTCGCTTATTTACCTCCTAACAGTTTTTTTAGCGCGGCACTTATTGCGCGGCTCTGCACGGTATTTATAGATTCGTGATTTATGATGAGAATTTTGCCAGCTATGTATTTTGTTCACTGTCTAAGTTCAGCAATACGCCTTTGTATAAGTGACAACATAAACTTACCTACTAGTGTTTTTTTATCACTTCTTCGACCAGTAAAAAAAAAATTGAAGTGAATAAAATCAATGACACTTTATTTCTTATTTGATAATAATAATTATTTATGAAGCTGTTTTTAGTATAAAATATTTTCCAAGTGCTTATTTTGTAAGCCAAAAGAAAGCAAGTTTTTGACTTTGACATTTTACAGCAGCTCATAAATTTATAGCTATTAATTATTATTTTTAGTTACATGACTTTTACGGTTGGATTTACAGCTGGTCTATTAATTAAATTACCAATTCTTTTAATTCCTGTGATCCTTGATCGTTTCATGTCTAGAGTGTTTTATGCTTTGAATTATACCTAAGCCTAATACAATCACCATAGAATGTAACCTATATTTTCGTAAATTGAAGTAAGTATCCAAGTGAGCCTTGGAATTCTAAGGCGAATAAATGATTATGACTGGTTAATATGAGTATTTTAACCCAAAATAAATACAAGGTACACGAAGCAAAAGCTCACACTTCCACTACAGATCGTACCTTGTCTAAAAGAACCAGATTTTTTTAATATTCCTAATACTAATTTCTCTTAATAGATTTTTAACAGTGTTTATTCATCATTACTATTTCACAAATCTTATGTGTAATAATTTATTTAACCCATATCGTCTAGGGAATAATTCCCTTTGCTACACTGTAACACGTTGTAGGTTAATAGTTACTTACTACTTACGTGAATGAAATAAAAAAGCTCGTCCATAAAGTTCAGAAAAGTTTATAACAATACACCTAGTATTGTTATAAACTTTCCTGCACTAAAAAGGGATTATGAATGTTAGTAATGGCATATCTTATTGCCATCTTAATGCAAAAACCCATTCGGCCCTGAAAACAAAACGTACCAGATGCTCCTTTAGCATCAAGTAAAATTTTATAAAAAGTTTCTGACGCATTATAAATCATCTCAAAGTGAGAGATATTTTCCGCAAAACACATCGTTAACCGTCAGCTCGACTATAGAAATAGAACAAAGCCAAATAATTATCTATTCTGTCAGTTCAAACAATTCATATTGCGGTTATTTTGCACAAAGGTAATATCGTTACGGAACAATTAAGGCAAGTGTTTCGAATACTTGGGACTATTGGAATAAAAAATATATAGCCTAGTTGAGCTACGTGTAGATTGTTTGTCTGCAGTTAGCTCAATTGTTTCAACTGTAAATACTAGTTCAAGTTTGTTTCCATTATTTTATTATGATTTTCTTTCTTAGTAAAGATCTGGTGGTTACTTTTATTAAGAAAGGTTTATTAAGAAAGAAAATTACAAACAAATAATAAATTTAAATTTAAACTAGTATTAACAATAGAAACAATAATTGAGCTATCTGCACTGTTGCAAACAATCTACAGGTAGCTCAACTGATCCATATCAACACCAGTCGGAAGCGTGCCCAAGACACTGGCTGCATTGCCCCGCTGTATAGCAATGCTGATGCGCTGTGCCAGTTACTTAATATTAAAGCTAAAGTCTATATAGATATCATAATATGAGCGATATGAGCGATAGATTAAAATTAGTTCGATTTAAAACCGATTTTCCCAACTTAAGTCAGGTTCTGAATTTGACTGAATTTCCGATAATACCATTTTTTACTATCGGCACTTGACGACCTCAGTGGCGCAGCGGGCGAGAGTCTGCCTGCGACGCAAGAGGTTGCGGGTTCGATCCCCGCCTCGGAACAAATTTGTGTACTATCTGCAGAAATTTGTTCCGTTGGTCTGGGTGTTTTCTATGTATAATAAAAAATATCTGTCTATGTAATGTATAATATTACGTATATCAGTTATCTAGTACCCATAACACAAGCTCTGCTTACCTTGGGGCTATATAATGCTGTGTGAATTGTCCAGCATTATTTATTTATTTATTTTATTTTATTTCTAGATAAACTCAATAACTCAACTCAATTCAAAATATTATTTAATTGAACTCGAATTTAAAATTCGATAAAATTTTCTTCTTTTGAATTTGGGTCTTATGAAATTGGAACAATCCTGTTGCAATTTTTTTACGCCATTTGAATGCTTTTTGCCACCCCGATCTAATATGATGTTGAATCAATATTATTAGGCAACGAACCCCTTTAGGTACAAAACCATTCGCACTGCGGCCACTGCGGTGAGTTTACAAAAGTAGATAGACGTCATGACAGGTTGCGGTTTACGCTCTATTGGGCGATTTTATGCAGAGATTCTATCAATGGCGAGAATATTGCTGAGCGTAGGTAATTTTGAATAGAAACTAGATTTTAGCTACTGCGAATCAAGACTGATATTTGACAAAAATGTAGGCTCCTATGAAATGTAAACCATCACCCGAACCATTTTTTAGAACACCGTGAAAATATGTTTTGTGCACCTACAACGTTGAAGTACAAAATATGAAGCTGAATTCCAATAAAACATTAAATGGTGTGGGAGATGCACGGGTTTGAATCGTTTCGAAATCGAAAATTTTTGGGCAATTATTAAATTTTCGTAGAAAGTTGACCCAGTGCGAGTTTATTTATTTATCGTCAACATAACATCATAACAGGTTTTTTTCAATCCTAAGGCGATGCTACATCTACTAAACGTACTCATCTAGGATATTATTTAATAATAATAAAGTTAAGTAATAGAGTTACGCACTTTATAGCAAAAACTTATATGTTTCTAAATGTTGAAAAATTGAAATGAATAATATTCATATAGCATGTGATTTATATAAGAGGATGTTAAAGGGCATCGTTTTAGATTTCAACATCTAACCTTGAATTTGGTACATCAAATTATGTTTTCCTAACGGAATGCTTGTAAACCTAAATTCAATTACCTTCTCTTCATCGGAAAAGAAAATTCGTAATCTCTCGTCCACAGCCTTCTTAACTTCCAAAGAAACTCATTCCTGACAGAAAAAACTTCCGAACTAGCTCAGAGGCATAAAAACAAGGTGGCGATAGTATGCTTACCGTGAAAAGAGGTGTTCAGTTCAGAGTTCAGAGGTCTCAGTTTCGATACCAAACGCGATTCTGTAGAATTTTGCACTCTCAATTAATGCTATTCTGAAGCAGAATTGGGAGCCAAAGTCTTTTAATTCAAGTCAGCATTTGGTTTGAAGATTGTGGTCGTCACTTTGGCCGCCACTTAATTTTTTTTCTAAACGTAATGTCCTAAATCGTAAGGTTTATGAATAAAAACACTTAAAATAAATCTAATGGTACCTACAATAGTTATTTTCATAAATATCTCAGAAAATAGTCATAGGTCATAAAAGTCCAACAGCGTCAGGTACGCTGTAACATTATGTTACATATTTCTTTTTATTTGTATATGTTTCTTCTTTCCAAACAAATAAATTTCGTTGCGATTTAAAAAAATAATATAATATGTTAGTTTTCTCTGTACGTATTTGATTATTTTTTTTGGAAAGTAGGACGTTCTTACTCTTTAGAAATTTTCTTTTAGGCACGTTTTCCATTGGCGAAAAATGTAGGTGCCGACCGCATTACATCGTGGGAACTCACAGATGTCTCATATCGAGGCAATTTGTAAGCCTCGTGTTTAGATTATTTACCCACAACGTTTTATCTGTTAACAATAGCAGCGTGCCTATTGCTTGTTACGTGGAACCCAATTATCCGTACATTGGCAACGCATAAGCCTTCTATCGCATAGTATTTTTTTTTACGAAAGGTCTTTCCCCTTTTTAGAAAGTCTTCATCGAGGAGTTGACTAGCTGCTTCTACGCCACCCTATCTTCAGCTAGTCTGAGGAAAGTAGTCACTGGGAGCCTCATGATGTCCTTCACTATGTCAGACCAACGGCTAGGTGATCATACTCGTGGTCTATTTCGATCAGCAACAGTTCAACTGGTTTCATCAGGTTTTCTGAGTTTCTTTCAGCTTTGCGACCAAAGTAAAAAAAGTCTCGAAAAACGTAGGTATTTTGTATGTTTCAAGTTTTTTTACCAGTACTGCTACTTGAAGATTTTACTGCTTTTAGTGAGACAGGTATAACATTCAAATAATGATAGCCACAGTCCTACTTTCCGATTTCGTTTCTTTATTACTGATGAGATAAAAATGAATGAAATTGTTATTTCAAAAATTTGTTTGCAACCATGCCAAAATATGGATTTTATTATTGTGAACGCAATTGTTACGACTCATCTATAATTACGTATTTGACTCATTCAAATGAACTAATCTATGAAATTAAAGATAAAACATACTCAAAAGTAGGTACTGACGAAAATAAACCTATAAAGTACATCCAAAGTTACATAAACAATACACAGTCCACATACCACCAGTTCATCCTTCACCTTTCCTTTGTACAAATCCGCATTTAGTAAGCCCAAGATGATTCAAACCGCAAAACCACTTCTGAAAAATGGCCCCGATAAATCCATAGATAAACGTATAAAGTAAACAAGCTAAAGTTCCGGAATCCCTTTTCGGAAGTAATAATTTGTAAGTCGTGGTCTTAAAGTTCGGTTTTGCCGTTTCAAAGTTATAATGAGATAAGGTTCTAGATAATGATTATGAACATCTTCTTGGGTTCAGATGAAATAGACTGCTTTTTGTGATGACATCGACGTACCCAAGTTTATGTGTGTGTATATATATACCGACGTACCCAAGTTTATGTGTGTGTATGTTAAACAAATTAATTTTTTATCATTAATTTAATTTGTAGAGCTTTCGCTTCCCTACCGTCGTCGTAGGTTTTGTAATCATGAAAATTTGCTTCATCGCACATCTATACATCGATTACGTTTGGTAGAGTGAAACGTTATTTTTGTAGTTCGTTAATACAGGGTTAGTGGTTATAAAATTCTCTGACACTGCTTGAACTGAAAATTCTGCACATCATCACGACATCCACGACATGCAAGTAAGGAAACCAGATTTTAATTCTAAAAATTGTATGTCAATCACCTCCATAGAGATAAATAAACACGTTTGTCCGGAACCCAATGGATTACTAAAGATCAATATCCCACGCTTAAAATTCACATACACTGTAGTTCAGGGGAGAGCCCTTTTTATATTATGTTTAGAGTGGGGGAGAGTAACAACTTACATCAATTTTTCTCTACTTTACACAAGGCTTGATGAATGTAAGCGGCTCAGGAGCGGCAGCTCTTGTGGCTTCCTATGGGGAATGCCTATGCCCGTGTAAGCAGACGTGTAAGAGGCTGATTATGGTAAAGTTAGTTTAAGAATTACCCGGCGTCTTCACGAATACGTGCAGTAAACGCTGTGTTAGTGAATTACTACTACCTTGTATATTTCAATGAGTTACTAACTTACAAGTTTGACATTACTTTTCCGACATTTTCCGTGACAGAACTCTGAAGTAGCAACAAAGTTAAATAAGAATTAAGTTTTAAATGGCCGTGCCTAAACTAATACAATTACCAGTCGAAAGACAATTACAAAAGTAAACTTTGTTACATTGTTATAGGAGTACTATTAACTATTACTTTTGAACAGTTTTACAGGCCAAGAAGAACAGCTGGTTATGTTATTTGACAGTTTCTGTTGGTGTGTTATAATTTCTAGTGTGGAGCTGCAGCCATAGGTACATTATTAGATATACCCATTAGTTATAATACATAAGTGTAATATTTGTTTTAATAAGCAGTGAAAAAAGGCTTCTCGTGTCCTCATTTGAAATATTGGGGGCAAAGTAGAAGCTTTGTAAGTTGTTAATTCAAAAACTAGGTATGCCAGCCGCGTGAAATATAAATAGTTTATTAAGTCATCTTATAAACACCATGTATACTTAAAACTATTATTAGCATAAAGGTAAATTAAAATTAAAAAATAACAAAAACTTTACAAAAAGATGAAAACATTCCAACAATTTGTTGTAGAACGCAAATTTGCGGTAGTTTAGTTTTTTAAGTATACAAAAGTAAAGAGCCTCTATCACCCGTGCTAGTGAAACACTGTGTTACGGCGTGGTAGCGATTCTCGTCCCTTGCATTAAGACTCATTTTAGAATGCACTTTCTGCAGCTCACTCGTTATGACAATACAGACAAATCACTAAAGGTATGCTAGTACCTGTTTAGGTAGTGTCCTATTTCACGTATATAATCTAGATACAAGATGTTAATTTAAACTTATAATCTAAATATATCCATATATATACCTACATGTGAAACTGGATATAAAAAAATATAAATTTATAAAAACAAAGTTAAACAAACCAGATTAGAATTTTAGTTCAAAAGCCTGATAATTATTACAATAGTAGAACAAATATAGTTATATAAAATATTTATATATTATATTGAATTAGAACCTAGGTTAGATTATTTTATGATGTGTAATAGAATTTTAGTATCCTCGTAGTTTAGGCTAAGTAAAAAACCCTCCAAAGCTTGACCACATTTATATTTACTTAAATCTTTGATGTTCACGAAATATTTATATAGCTTATTAAACGTTCTCACAGTCTTTCAAATGTATAGTCAAACTAGGCAGACGGAAAAAACTTCTGAATCGGTGCCAGAGCATACTAAACCAACTAGAAGACAACTTAAGTGCGGTTGTTTGTTACATGGTCAAATTATAGTATATATAGGCGGAGTATATTATTGTACCATGGTTTGTTATATTACCTCTTCACGCTATAACCCCAAAAAATATGGAACAAAATTTTCATAGAGTAGTTCTCGACCTGGATTAATTTATAGGTTTTTTATCCTGGATAAACGCTTGTGATTCTTTGGGCGGAAGCTAGTTAGCAATAGTTCTTGTTTATTCTTAAAGACTTCATCTTAACGGATTGAGCAACCCGCCCGTCTGTCTATCGATGGACATGCATGACATTTTAAAATCACTTGAAACAACATCAATGATCTAAACCAGCTTTTTAAAATATGCTATAAAAGTATAATAGCTTTCAATGTTATTATCTAGGGAAGTAATGGTTTCACGGTAATTAACTGAAACTTTGTTGCTAGTTACAATGAAACTAGGATACTTTGGCGTTGCGGTGTACTTGACTGATTGCCCCGACAAGTTGTACTAACAAAATGTCATTCGGTTGGTTTATGACCGTTTGAAGGGTTTGTCCATGAGGCTCGTTTAGTGATGTTTACTTTTACTGTCTTTATTGCACTTTGAAAAGATTTTATTGAAAAGAATATAAAAAATACATTTATTTATACACAGAAACACATAGATACAATACAAAAATAGATTTTTTGTTACAAAAACAGACATAATAAGAAGTTAGCTATTTGCTTTTTTCGTTACTCGCACTGGGGAAATTATCTACGAAAATTTAATAGTGTTGTGGGTGTAACGTTTCAATTTCGGCAGGATTCGAATCTGCGCCCCACCAGTATATGAGACTAAATGAGAAGTGAAGACGAGACACTCACGGTAGGGCTGGTCCACCAGTTTAAAGTCGCCCAGCGAGCTATGGAGAGACCTATGCTCGGAGTTTCTCTGAAGGATAGGATTCGTAACGAGTACATCCGACAGAGAACTAAGGTTATCGACATAGCTCAAAGGATTAGCAAGCTGAAGTGGCAGTGGGCTGGCCATATCTCGAGAAGAACCGACAACCGCTGGGGTAAACGTGTTCTTGAGTGGAGACCGCGACTCGGCAAACGTAGTGTAGGACGCCCTCCGACCAGGTGAGATGACGATTTGCGAAAGACTGCTGGCAGATGCTGGATGCGGCAAGCTGAAGACAGGGCGCTATGGCGCTCATTAGGGGAGGCCTATGTCCAGCTGTGGACAAATATAGGCTGATGATGATGATGATGATGATGAGAAGTGAAGAAACATTATGACTTACACCCACCAAGTGCCGATATTATGGCATATCCCCAGATTGCACTCTTAGGCAGGCCATTATCCTGCAGTTATTTATGTATATAATATAATATTTATTTTAATTTCTAAAGAAATCACGATGGTTTGCAGATAAAAAAAATATAATTCAACCACTATGGCGCGGTGGGCGAAGGTCCGCCTGCGACGCAGGAGGTTGGGTTCGATTCCCGATTCGGGACAAATGTTTGTACGATCTGCAAATATTTGTTCAGGGTGTTCTGGTCGTTTTCTATGTATTATAAAAAAATTCTATCTATATAATTGTATTAGGTATATTTTGTACCTATATCAGTTATCTAGTTACACTTAATGGGTACTCCCATAACACAAGCTCTGCCTAGTAATAATATAATACAATACCCCCGAGTATATAATACATAATATGTGACTATTGCACAAGCTGTGCTAAATAAATGAATCACGTCGTTTTGAAATCTGCGTTCTATACTCTTTCCATAAGGCTTTTATCTCTTTGGATAATGGATACCGATTAACACTTTCAGAGATATAAAATTTTATCCACCACGGATGACCGGTAGCTAAGATCCGGAAAAATAAATCGACTGCGAAGATAGAATTCGTGAGTGGGTTAGATTGCGACCGGATAAGATGGATGGCGTAGACATAGCAACATAAAACGGAGGGTCGAATGGTCCCTCAAGATTTACACGCATTCGAAGGTTTGACTAGGTGCCTTGGGAAATATGGTTGTAGGTACAGATATTTTAAAGTGTAACCCTTGACTAAAGTGCCGGATGTATTGAGGTTGAGACGGGATCGGTTGGTAGGCCTGGTTGTCTATGACCTCGTAGCGTTATGGAACTTTGCATGCTATTTAGTTTGTTCTGTAAGTACTAAAAATTCAAAGTCTTGGAAAATCTTTGAACAAAATATTTTTCACCCTTTTCTATCTAATGTGTGGGTACATACTTTGGCATAGAAACCAACTTTTTTATTTAACATGTCATCGGAGACTGTTTTAGTATGATTTTACCAGAAAAGTCGTAGATAAGTATCTTATTCTCGCCTCTATATTGAGTCGCCAAAAGTAGCCATAGACAAGAAGTAGCCAAGCCACAATAGACAATACTTAATTATCTTGCTTTTTTATCAAAAAACTCAACCATAAAAAGCCTGATGCTTTATCTTATTAACTTCTACCCTTGTTATATTATCCACTTACGCGACAATTACGAAATTATTTTAAACATGGCGTCGTAACGGTTAAGGGCAATTATACGGTTAAACGACGATGCTTAGGAATTTGAAACGGTTAAAAGGGCAAAGGTTGAAATTTTGTTAAATGGAAAACTCTAGGAAATAATAAAGACAAAGTTAGTTTACGTCAAAAATAATTGAAGCTCACTAAAATAATGTGGTGGTAGGTACGTCTTCGGGCTTTTCACTTCTTCCACGACTGGACAAACAATTGAACTGAAGAGAAAATCAATAAAAGTTTATTTTTATTGGAAAATAATTAATGGTATAAATAAGTTTTAGACATCATCAAAAAACAACAAAAAATTGCTTGACCTTGAGCTGAAATCATCAGTTTAACCTTGGTTTAACCAATCGAAGGAGGCTACTTGTACTAAAAACGTTCAATCTTCTCAAAAAGTTTAGTGTTTATCTGGCTTGAAAGAGGTTTCATACCTCATACTCGCATGTGTTATCTCCTTAGTTTAAGTCCTAATTGAGTTTCCTACAGTTTCTTACCAATTCTTTTTTTTAATTTGCTTTGGTCGCATTTTCTCTGGAGGAAAGGATTCACAACGAATACGTGCGACTGAGAACCAAGTTTATCTGACGACCTCTGTGGCGCGGTGGGCGAAGGACCGCCTGCGACGCAGGAGGTTGCGGGTTCGATTCCCGCCTTGGGACAAATATTTGAACGATCTGCTGGTATTTGTTCCGAGTGTTCTGGTCGTTTTCTATGTATAATAAAAATATCTATCTATGTAACGTATTGTATTACGTATATCAGTTATCTAGTACCCATAACACAAGCTCTGCTTAGCTTGCGACTTGATATATAATGCTGTGTGAATTGTCCAGCATTATTTATTTTTATTTATTTTATCGATATAGCCCAAAGAATTAGCGAGCTGAAGTGGCTGGCATTGTCTCGAGAAGAACCGACAACCGCTGATATAAAATGTGTTCTTGAGTGAAGACAGCAACTAAACGTAGTGACTATTTTTGAAAGACTGCTGGCAGATGCTGGATGCGACAAGCTGAAGACAGCCGAAGACGTCTATGTCTAGCAGTGGATTAATTTAGGCTGATGATGATGGTGATGATGATGATAGTTGTTAATGCTTGTTTTTCAATTTTCTCGTAACCTTAGAACATGTCAAAGCAAAATATTTCTAAACAAAGCAGTAAAACAAATAGCCGTTACTTGACTCTTTAAACTAAACCCAGAACTTGCCAGGGGAAATCGAACTCACAACTTCAGTACAAAGCTATTATTTTCTCTTATCAAGAGCTTTCTAATTAATTGCCGTCACTTGCACCATTTCCTTCATTAGACGGCCTACTCAGCCGGAACTGAGCATCAATAGATAGATTGTACTTACTGATAATTCAGGGGAAATTCAGCCTTATCATCTGCAGCTTACAGTGAAAATCTAGCTCAATATTGTGTGTGTGC
Organism: Eupithecia vulgata; assembly: GCA_946478455.1. NCBI lineage: Eukaryota > Metazoa > Arthropoda > Insecta > Lepidoptera > Geometridae > Eupithecia > Eupithecia vulgata. Next base: position 3,330,308 of record OX297862.1, on the reverse strand, counting down.
TTTAAAATTATTCTAGTTGTATTCGACGCAATTTGACCGACACACAGGATAGCTAACCAATGAGTTTTCAATTCGATAGAACTATCTAAAATTTAATTCGCTGAAACATGACGTCATCAAAATATTTTAGCTCGTCGCAATGCTCCTGAAGTTCCCTGAATTTCATGACAAGTGATTTAACCCCATCGTTAAGTACCTTACCCCGACAAGTTGTCTTTCTTTTGCAAGTCATTTACCATTTTCAATGAAATCTGGCGTTATCAAATTACGTTTGCAGAGACTTTGAACTTTAATTCATAAACAATAAAGTTTATCTCTTTATGGAAGACATGCACGTGATGCAAGAAGCCAGTCTTTTGGCATGGTGCTCGATGTCTTTGACCCTATGGAGCCTCGCCAAACTTCGATCTGCTCTATGTAGGTTTGAGGGCTTCCATTTTAAAAGCATTGTGGTGGTTGTTTGTGTCCGTAGCCCGTATTTTAAGTAGCCTTTTTATATATTTCATGAAATCTGCGGGCTAAATACCGATAAATGTCGGTAGATTAGAATTATAATCTTCTTTTGTGTATAACGTACCCTTAGTTATTTGAATTTTAAATTTCGAATTGTTCAATAGAAGAGAATTAAGGTTTGTTTAAAATGTTTCTGTGATTTCATAATAAGAATGTTACAGTTTTTAATTTGTTGTCCTTTCTACTTGCTTCAAAGTTTGGATTATAAAATTATACTCGGAAGCGCAAATTAAAGCACGAACTTTAACTTGCCAAGTATCGCATGAGACGGCCTATTTGAAACTTAACACAGTAACTCACAAAGACATGAATGATGAGACAAGATAATTCAATGCAAACAGTGATTGTAGTGAAGAGGTAGCTAATGGTTTATAGAGGCCGTGACGACAGATATAATTACAAAACTTATATATATATTTTTTAAATGAAAACCGATTTCGAATCCCTTAATTTTACACTGTTTATATGTTTTGCGGAAATACTAATCAATAGGAAATATATCATAATAAACAAATTATAGACTCAGAGTGAGTTTACAGATAATTGTCAATTAATTTTTAATTTTCATTTGTCTCAAAATCAGCATCAAGTCTTTGAGCAGGATCACAAAAAGAATAATAAATTAAACGTAAATACTACTAACCAAAAGAAAATGAATCGAGACATCCATCGCACAGTTTGCGTTACCTATTATAAGCTAACGACCTCAGTGGCGCAGCGGGCGAGAGTCTGCCTGCGACGCAAGAGGTTGCGGGTTCGATCCCCGCCTCGGAACAAATTTGTGTACGATCTGCAGAAATTTGTTCCGTTGGTCTGGGTGTTTTCTATGTATAATAAAAAAAAAATCTATCTATGTAATGTATAATATTACGTATATCAGTTATCTAGTACCCATAACACAAGCTCTGCTTACCTTGGGGCTAGATAATGCTGTGTGAATTGTCCAGCATTATTTATTTATTATTATTTATTATTTATTAAAAGGTACGAAAAACAAAAGTCTTTCTTTAACATTCCCAAACTGAAAGCCAAGGTCACATCATAATATGAAGCTAGTCAAGTCAATTAAGTTTTCCCCTGTCTGGGGATTACCATCCCTTAACATAATCAGAATTGAATTCCAGCTCAGATTATACCAGTCAACAGGAGGATTATAAGTATCCTGGGGGTTGTTGACTTGTTGACACTTAGGAATATAGACGAATTTCTTCCTCAGGCATTAAATAAAAAAATAAAAACTAAAGATTCACCTCTAAATTTTTTGCAATAATCTGCAGATAGTTTTTCTAATCGTTTCTATTGCACATACTAAAATTTTGAAACTGTTTCTACTTTGCGATTGAGAATATCTAGATCATCTATGTTATTATAAATTATAATTCATCTATCTAGTTAATAAATTACATATCCATTAAAGCTTTAGTAATGCGAAACCATTAACATTATTAACTTCGTGGCAAACCTGATGGCCGAAGACCCCCTGGAAGACCAAAACTCAGATGGCTCGATGGGATCCAACGAGACCTAAAGGCAATTGGAGTGACCGGCTGACAGGAAAAAACCAAGAATAGGATCGAATGGAGAAACTTACTCGACCAGGCGAACGCCCACCCGCGGCTGTAGAGCCAGGGTGATGATGATGATTAACATTAGGAACTCACCAGCACTAGCTCTTTTTGCATGCGCTAAGATCAAGGAATGACTGAAATAAAAGTGAGTTGGTATTTACAATCATCACACAGATATGTTTACATAACTAATTTTAAATTTTTCTGGCATTATAAAACTATTATTGACGACCTCAGTGGTGCAGCGGGCGAGAGTCTGCCTGCGACGCAAGAGGTTGCGGGTTCGATCCCCGCCTCGGAACAAATTTGTGTACGATCTGCAGAAATTTGTTCCGTTGGTCTGGGTGTTTTCTATGTATAATAAAAAATATCTATATATGTAATGTATAATATTACGTATATCAGTTATCTAGTACCCATAACACAAGCTCTGCTTACCTTGGGGCTAGATAATGCTGTGTGAATTGTCCAGCATTATTTATTTATTAATATATAAATATATAACAAATTATTGAATGTCATTTTTTAAAAAACATTTTTTCTATAAAATGTTATTAATACGTATGTCTGTATAAAACGTCTGTAGTTCTAGTCAAGTACCGATACAAATACGATTTCCAACACAACGTTATAATTGATTGTAAAATAAATAAATGAAATGATAAGTACCTACATACCCACAAAATTATCAAAAATCTAAAATTAGTATGGTAAGTAAACTCGTTTAAGAAATATGCGATACGTTTTCGATATTTCTATCCTTTACATACCTAGATCTATAAACCCAACAAAATAACATTCTATAAAAAGATTTTTGTTCGCAAATACTCAAACATTTCAAGAATATTGTGAACATCGGAATCTTTCAGGAAGCCTGTGACAAAGAGATTCATGTTTCAGATAAAATGAACCCTTCGTGAAAATGTGACATAGGATACCGATGAGGGAAAAAGAGTTGACATGGATTTGTAAAGTGACAACCATTTAACGAAAATAACACCACAGATAACATTAATACCAGCTTTTGTGCATAGCTTCGCTCACTTTATGAACCTTACATAAAGTGCAAATGACCACCTAGATATTGTTTAGTTTTTTTTATGCTGGACAATTCACACAGCATTATCTAGCCCGAAGCTAAGCAAAGCTTGTGTTATGGGTACTAGATAACTGATATACATATTATAACACAATACATAGATAGATATTTTTTAATATGAACAAATGTTTGCAGTTCGTACACACATTTGTTCCGAGACGGGAATCGAACCCCCAACCTCCTGCGTCGTAGGCAGACCTTCGCCTATCGCGCCACAGAGTACGTCTAGTCGACTGCTGGCTGGGTAAACTAAAGATTCTAAAAGATATTTCAATAAAAGGTTTAGTATTCTAATGGCTACGTTATCATGTTTTATCCAAGGGCGTTATTAAGCTGCAAGGTAACTGGTTTAGAATTGACTTGCACTACCCCAACTCTTCATGTGAAGATGCAACTTTAATCGATATAACTCAGGAGGTAGTAGCAGCGCCTTCTGCAGAACGATTCAACCACCGAAGTACGTACTCCAACCAACAGACAAGTTCAACATTAGGATTATTAATTTGCTCCTAATGATAAGAGTCAATAACACACTTATCAGAAGAGGCTTATGACCAATAGTGAACCAGAATAGTCTGTTGATGAGTGATGAGATCTTAGTAGGTAGCACGTGAACAAATGCAAAGGCAAAAATGTACAGGTTTAGAATCAACTCAATCGAATCAGCTGACCTTCAAACCTTTGAATTGTTTTTGTTTACTATAAACAAATCACTTCAATACGTCAGCGTATCGCAGATGTAAACACTGTGATTAGGTGAGAACGGACACTTGTATTTAGATTAGATTCGAGTAGGTGGACTACCGGAACACGGATCATGGAACACTACTTTATTTAGTTAGGTTAGATATAACAAGGTTGGGAATAAGTTCTCACACGAGAGCTCCAAGGTCATGGGATATGAAGGGCAAGTACTGGTAATATTGAAGGAATATTATTGCATTAGCTTTCCGCCCGCGGCTTCGCTCGCGTAGACCTATTTGTATTGCTCTTCAGTCTAATAGAGCTACATACAAATCTCTGCATGAACTTCGTATAGTGTTCATTACTATACGAAGTCTACGAACGTCAAACATCAGTTATAAGATTTTAAAAGATTTTATATACATCAACGAAATATGAATAGAAAATATTAATGGATCACTTATTTTATGATTATGAATTTGACATGAATGTTGATTTTCCATTTCTATTTTTATGACGCCGATCGGTAGAGTTGATCAAATCATAAACATGCATAAAAAAAGCTTCGGGTAAGGCACGTGACACAAAATACTGGTTGTACCGTTTTGCCAAACTTGCGAAAAAAAATACTATGTGGCCGCAGACGTTAATTAGTTTTTTAAGTTGTCAGTATTTTTTTAACTAGGTTTCATGCGACCAGTTGTGATGCATGATGGCCGAGTGTAGGAAAATGAAGTGGGATGCTGGTAAAAAGAAAGACACCGGATTATGTGGTGAGTGGGAGAAATAGTGAAAGGAAAAACTGTGTGCTAAAGGCCTTTTCTTTCTCCTCCACTAACTCAGCATTCAAGTATTTCAATAGGTACCTTTCAAACATCTTAACATTAGACATACGCTGTGTCGTTCTTCTTTTAATAAATACCAAAATTAACGCGGTTGAAGTTTTTCGGAAACAAAATGCCGCTCGGGCGAAGAAAAAAAACATGAAAACAATATATATATATAACGTTGTCTAACCACAAAAAAATGTGGGTTAGGTAAGATCAATTATCTTTTGTTTTTTTATACAGTTATTATCTGCGCTGATGATGATGTCACGAATCCAAGCTACAAGTAATCGAAAAACAAAAGGGAGTTCCTGCTTTTCAAAACAACCTTACAAGTTGCTGATTCAAACCAGCAGCTAATAGAATACGATATGAATATATTCAAAACCAAACTTGGAAACAAGATTGCCTCTATTCAAAGCGACCACAATGAAGAGCATGAATGGATATTCAATATTCTAACAATCTTACTTCAAAATAAAGTTGAAATTTTAATTAACGAGACTATAGCTTAATTGTATCTCTACCACGAGAAGATGAGAGCGCTAATTCATCTACAGAAACAAACGTGACAAAAACGGAAGCTCATTTCCCGTAGACAAGATATAGTGAACTCTAAAATATAGTTTTATGGTTCATTTTATCACGCAATTTGTTATTTTTGCAGATATAAAATTGTGACATCAAATTATTTGAAACAAGGTTATCAAACACTAGCAACTAGCAGAAGCATTAAATGCAAAATAATAAACATGTATCACGATTTTACCTACTGTCGGCTAATTAATGTTGAACATTTTAAGAAAGTGAATTTTAACCCTTCTGTTGATAATACGGTACTTATCCTATTTCTATTTGACTGAAACACTGTATTTCAAAACTAGAAATGTGGATTCTTAAGCAAAAATCATAGTCATTTCAATTATGTAGGTCGGTTGCACACAAGTAATTTTAAATTTTGTTTTTATATATTATAAACAAAGATCGCTTTGCAATTCTTGTTCCTGACGACAGCCAATATCCTCGCTAAAAGCTATTTTCTAAGTATTCGGTTACATTAAAGGCCAAGATTAGAGTTCCAAGAAAAAACCAATCATAGCATTCCGATCGCACTTTGAACTCTCTAAATTAATTAGCTTTTCGTGAAATTGACAATTTACAGAATGTCGATGTTGATGCGAAAAAGTTTCAGTATAAAATTGATTTATTAAATTCTATTCGAAAATTTCTAAAGAATTCCATTTTTTAAAATCGGTTAAATTTGCAGTCATTTACTGTATCATTGTGTTTAAAAAGTTAGAAAAAAATAGTTTTGCAGTTTGATATTTAGTACAACCAACTTACATAATTATCTACGTGTATTTTTGAAATGTGTTGTAATGACTGACAAGTTGTAAATGCCATAAGATAAAAAAATATGGTTGAAATGAGTAATTGTGTATGCGAGATCATTGTTCGATTGTTTCATAAAATTAAAACTGCCTAAGACCATTGACAACCTAAACATTTATTTTTCGTGAAAACAATTTCCTAATCTAAGGCTGGCCGCACACGTTCGATTTTTGTTTGATGGATGGTTGTATTCGACTATCCGAACGCGATTTGGGTATTTACAAATGTATGGAACGAACGCTTTCGGATAGTCGAATACGCCATTTATCCATAGACAATTTCATCCGACGGTAACGTTTACGACCATGATAACCAGTTTTACCCAAACAATATTGTTTTCCACTAATATTTCCTAATAAATAAAAACAGGCCATAAATTAGCAACTCCGAAATATTTATATTCAATATTCACCGCCAGAAGAAGTTTTTGGACGCTGTTATCCTGGATCCGTATTTGATTAATGTATACGTCGATTCCTTAGGCCTAAAAAACGTTTTTACCTTGATAAATGTTTTGCAGAATTGTACAGTGATGGAACCTTTTAGTAAATAATCGAGTAAACTTATTTGTTGGTTTTATTTGACGCAGTTTGTGTTTAAGTTGATAAATGATAGGCCATGTCTAACAGAAATAATAGCATAAGAGCTACAACGATGATTACATCTTTTATTTGTATATTAACATAGTTTGCCAAACTAATAGAAGAATGGGTTCAAGTCAGGACAAAAGCAAAACGGTTTTGAGATAAAGATTTAATTCTGTTACTATTTAAACTGCGTAGAGGAAACAACACCATTTGAATTTAAAAAATATATTTTTGAACGAACAAAAATCATTATACGCTTTGGCGTAGACCCTCTACGCTTGGTCGTAGACCCTCTACGCTTTGGCGTATACCCTCTACGCTTTGTCGTAGTTTCTCTACGCTTTGTCGTAGACTCTCCACGCTTTGTCGTAGACCCTCTACGCTTGGTCGTAGACCCTCTACACTTTGGCGTAGACCCCCTACGCACCTAAAATCGTAGCCTCTACGTAGGTGCAATCGTAGCACTTCCACACTTCTAGGGGTAGAACAAGGAGACTTCTACGCTAGGTATGTAAACGACTGTTATCTTCTAAAAAGGAAAAGGTCTATGTTTTCTCACAAATCGTTTATACAAAGGCAAATCTATATTTTAAGCTTCAACAAACATAGGCCTTCTACGAATTTACTTGTAGCACGCAGGTTTTATCGCTCCAAGCATTTTTCGTGAACATTAAAACAACCAACCGCTTTCCTTTTTTATGGAAGGTTTTGAATAAAATAAATTTTCAGTGTGCCCTTATATTCTAATCTTCAAGTAAACAATGTTAACTCAGGTTATTTAAATAGGTGGATTTATAACGTGCTCATTAGAATAACGAAGGTCTTAAGGGTAGGTATGTTTCACGCTTAAGGGGTCGTTGTGTAACAATCCGTCACGGTGTCGCTATACGGTAATTAAGCATTCCTTATGTTCTTGGTATGTTGTCACACAAGCTTGCCTGTGTTATGACTTGATGAAAGAAATGCAAGGTCCATAAAATTCAAATTTCTGTGCTAATTTCTAACTTTGTTATTCGATACTATCTCTTTTGGTGTGGAAAGTACGCAGTTTCAAGATACTTAATTAACGTTTATTTTCTCAAGGTTTATTCTTACTTGTTTTGGCAAGTATAAAACATATATTTTCTTTATTTTTGTTCTCTAAATTATAAATGCTTGGCATTGAAAATGTAAAAAAAGTAGGCTTTGTTCCAAAACCAGAAGTGTAATAAGAAAAAAATCTCTAGAAAATGATAAGAAAGTCCAGCATATAGATGTTGGCAGCTAGAAGCAATAACTATCCTGGCCTCATGCAGGGAACATAACACAACGTGATATTTATTGGAGTTTGAGTAAAAATTACGCAATCGAGTGAGCTGAAATTTTTAATGATGTATTTGATGTTCACTTTTATCGGAAACGAACGAACGGAGTAGAAGAAATTCTATATTCAAACGAATTCAAACAAATGAAGGCTGATGATTTATGCAATCGCTGAGGAAAAGATATAACCGCCATTAGGTATACAATGTGTACCTAAAGTGGATGCTGAAAATAAAATAAGTTAAAATGTATTCTATTCTATTCTATGCTAACATCTAAACCCCCTTACAAACGTACTTTTTGATTCATTTGGAATGAACGTCTCCTATTTTAATAAAATTTTGGGCAAATCATCGTAGAAATAGCTATGTTTGCGACGTTTTAGTTTAAAAAAAAATATCATTAAATGATGGAGAAACGAATAAAATCGCTTTAAAATGAATTGAAAAGAATTTCCGTTCTCATTTAAAGATTATGTTTTAAAAACTCAAACGGTACAAATATAGCTATTTTGTATACGATTATGTATGCAACATCTTGTTGCAATAAAGGGTGTAGTTTGCAAATAAATTTAAATGTATGTTAGTTGGGGAGTTTAGGTTCGCTTAGAATAACGTAATTTAACATGCTGTCCTGCTCGTATCCAATCAGGGAAGCATTGAAGTTTATTCAAACCTGTTCAAAGACTAAGTTACAGTTAGTTTGTTTGACGAGAGGTTCTGAAGATAAATAATGATAAGAGATAAGTCTCGTAGAGTTTTAAATTTATGTGAAACCAGCTTGATAAATATTTTTCCACTCGTTTGCAAGTTTCAATGTCTTTGCAGCTTACCCCTAAAATTCAAAAGTATTTCATTTAGTCGCTGACAGACCGAGTATGATAAGATGTTCTATCGATCATATCTCGTTACGCTTGTCGATCGTGATCGATATAACCCGACTTCAAAAGCCTACCAAAAGCCAGGCACAGCATGAGGTCTTACAAACAGAAGGGACATTTTAAAAGTTAGGTTTGGAAAACTTTTTAAATCTTTTTTACTACAAAAACTATGTAGTATCATAGTTTTATGAATTCATTTTGAATGTAAGCGGATTAAACTAACGTTCTTGTCAGTCACCTGACTAACGTAACAATAATGTAATATATATGATTCCAGATGACTAGGGTCTACGCCAATGCGTAGGATGATTATTTGTCTGTTCAAAATTAATATTGTCTTGACCTTTGTTAAATTCCATCTAATAAAATAGTGCGTTTAAAAGGTTTTACGCATACGCAACAGGTTGGCCGTAATGAACATTATGTACAAGTAAAAAGTTTCTATACGCACAGCGATGCGGTTCCCACCCAACCACACCGGTCACTTAGAGCACCGCGTCCCATCATAATAGTTCCACAACCAAAGGCTACGGACAGCCGGACAGCGATACGGCTACACGTATAGTGCGTACCTTTAAATTCAATGAATATACAAAGGTACTTTTATTTCAAAACGAGAGGAGACTGAACAAGTAAGAAAACACATGAGGAAGTGGTCAATCAATATCTTTTTTCGCCTAAACCCTGTTGAAAATTGATGCGTCGTAACAATCTGATTCTACCACTTCTTTCGTGGACGTAGTAATCTGACTGATGGCCTTTCCAGAATTACGAGGGGGGAGGGGTAGCTGCTCTTTTCAGTGTATTCAAATAACCTTCACATACCTTAAGGACTATTGGCCAAGTCACAAATTCAAATAACATAAGTAAAAGTAGGAAATAACGAAATGACTTAGATTTTTTTGGTTACTTCCTTCAATCTGTTTAAGGTTAAGAAGCGAACAAGACATCTTTACCTTGTCTGTGTGTTAGTTTTTAAGTTGGGGCAAAATGCGTTCCAAGCTTTTCATAATTCAACACTTCCGGAGGCATGTTTAGCAGAAACAAGATCCGCCAAGTGCGAGTGTAACTCGCGCGCCGAGGGTTTCAAACATTTGCCAATTATTTGGACAATCAATATTCTGAAATATTTTAAAAAGTATGAAACTTACAGAAATTTCAAAAAGTGTTTTGAAATGGTCAAAATGATACCTTTCATTTGATACCCCACATGGGGAGGTACCCTCCCTTTTGAAAAAAAATTCCCCCCTTTTTTGACCATTTTTCAAAAACTATTATTATTACAGACTTCTCTATATTTTTCCTGTAAAATATAGATCCATATCTACAAACGCCTTATACATTGTACATGAATCGGTCTGCAATCTTCGGAGATAGGGGGGGGGGAAAGGGCAATTTCTCTACTTTTTTTGAAATATTTCAAAAAGTATGAAACTTCCAGAAATTTTAAAAAGTGTTTTGAAATGGTCAAAACGATACCTTTCATTTAATACCCCACATGGGTAGGTACCCTCCCATTTGAAAAAAAAAATCCCCCCTTTTTGACCATTTTTCAAAAACTATTATTATTACAGACTTCTCTATATTTTTCCTGTAAAATATAGATCGATATCTACAAACGCCTAATACATTGTACATGGATCGGTCTGCAATCTTCGGAGATAGGGGGGGGGAATGGTCAATTTTTCGACTTTTTTTGAAATATTTCAAAAAGTATGAAACTTACAGAAATTTCAAAAAGTGTTTTGAAATGTACAAAACGATACCTTTCATTTGATACCCCATTTGCCTTCCTAAGTCTCTTTTGAAATTTCAACATCAAAATTTGTATTGAAATTATTCATTTTCATTTTTCATTTATTTATATATTTTTTTCTTAAAATCAGTAATGGCGCACGAAATGTATCATTATTTCAAATTTCAAGTTAATAGCTGCAGTAGTTACTGAGATATTCAAGAAAGAGCGGGGACGGACAGAGCGAGACCATAAGGGTTTCAAAACCGATCTTTGAAACCCTAAAAAGAAGATTCTACGACCTGCATAATGGTTTGTGTAACTTTATGTACTTATTTCATGAAATCTTTGTAGACTAGATACCTAGCCTGAGGACTTTGTTATGCTGTGATTTGAAAAACCGATTCAAATTACCTATTAAATAAGTTTTATTATGAAGGTATGATTATTTAAACCAAGAAAAGCACAAAATCAAAGACTAGGAACAAATGAGAACTACTATATTTAGTTGAAAGAATTGAGCTAACTGCAGATTATTGAGAACAATCTAGTGGTAGCTAAACTGATTCATATCAATCAGTCAGCAGCGTTCCCAAGACATATAATATGGCATATAATATCTCTGTGGTTACTTACTTTAAAGTTTATCTCATTATCTAATATTGTATAGTGTTATGATAAATAAAGTTCTATGAACCTAATATTCCAAACACTAGATTTATGTTTTTCTATCCTCCAAAATTACGGTTAATCAATGTGATTTTATACGCATTGTGTTTACTGCGCTTCATCTTTACTGTGATTGTAGATTGAAATTGAGAATCCTTGTTAGAGCCTGATGTGATCTGTCGCTGAGAAATATGGAGATGATAAATCAGGTTCCATTCGCGAACGAGCAAATATATACAATAATTTATTATTATAACCCCGTATAACCATTTTATTTATTTATTTATTTATTAAACAAGACCATAACATTACAGATATTTCTAAATCGTTATGACTAGTACATTGAATCATAAAAACAACTACAAAAATAATGAAATTAAAAACAAGAAAAGACAAACACAAGAATAAAATAATAGAATTAGAACAAATAAAAAATCTTAAAAAAACAAAATAATCTTAAACTTCAAAAACACAAACCAAAAATAGCCCATCCATCTCAGTATAGAAACAAAAGTACGCTTAACTTTACACTTATGCATGCATATGTATGTATCAAAAAAAGTTTACTAATTACCTTATGCTTTTCTATATTTATTTATGTAGTAAGGAGGTGTTTAGTTGTTATTTTTTTAATTGATAATCTCCGGAATTAGTTACCCTACGCACTTTTTCGGTAGCTAGTTAGCTAAAACGCGGTTAATGGTATCGTTTTTTCTCTTACATATTATATATATATATAATTGCGGATTATGTACCGTACCAATTTTAAATTTCGAAATATTCGACTTTCCACTACCAATTGCAAAATTGACTATTTTGTTAGGCTAAGATTTTTCAATCCGACGAAAATATTAGCTAAAATTAAAACCAATCTGCACATTCTATAGAATTGAGACTCTATGGTCCCGTCCTTAATTCTCAGCACATTGTAATTAGCTAGCAAATACTAAATTACTTCCGAAAATTATTTAACGATTTTCATTTCATACCTCCTATTCCAATTACAGTCTTGTGAAAACGTTTCGCGATAATAATTATTTCATTAGCTATGAAAACCTCCGGTTTCGGATGAAATAACATTTGCTACTAAATTGGGTTATTGCTCCACGTCTTGAACGTATAGAGGTCTTATATGTGTCCTATGATTTTATTAGATTTATTATTGCGAACATAAATCTATAAAATAATGTAGGTATACTTAATTCGCCACGATAATATTAAGTACCTCCTTTATTTTACTGAATTGCGGCGCTTTAGATGTGCATAATTTTATCACCCATATAATTTATTTTACATATATAATTTTTATAGCATTAGGTATTTTAAGAAACAAAAAAATGTGTAGGAACCTATTACTACCTAGTAGCTACTACAGAATTATCCTAACCTGAACTATTTTGTAGTGAATTGCATCTTAAATTATTAGGTACCTATTTATAGTCAATGTATGATATTTTATTATTTGCATCACTAAACCGAATACCCATAAGCTCAGTCATTAACATAATTTATTCCATTATTCTCTGACACCATGATGATGGAATATTTAGATTATTACCGCAGAGAAGCCCGATATAATAAAATTCATACGCTATCCCACATAATGAATTCTAGTATTTTGCTGTGAGATAAATCGTACATAAGTATTATTAAAATTACTCCATACTTAAATAGTTAATAAAGGACATAAGAAAATTACGTTCCTATGAGAAAAAATTCGTCCTTCCTTATAAAGAAACTCACAAAAAAGCTAACCAATTCAATTCGTAAAAATTTATCGACCAAAAAAATATCAAAGGTAACTTTGGGTATCGAACAAAAAATAAAACAATTCACAAAACTCCGAACACTTATTCAAATTCACTACAAACCTTCACAGTCCAATTCCAAATTCAAAAGAGTTCACTAATTGATGTAAAAAGTCTATGGCACTCGCGGAGTTTACCAAAGAGAATGCAAACGAAAGAGTCTTTACGTAACCGGGCCCCTTCTGAGGCGTGCTTTCCATAGAGCGTTATCGGGCCGTCTGGTGAAATCGCCACCCGCCCTTACTGAAAGTATAACTGCATTGCGCCGTACCAGCCTATTCGACACTGTCCTTTATCTTGTTCATGTAAGATTCTACCTACTTGATTTGGAGTAATTGACTGCTTTAATGAATATTTACTGACCCTTCTTTTCTAAAGAAAAGTAGAGGACTTTTGAAACGAAGCCACTTTGACTTTCCGAGCGTTTGAATTTTTGTAATACTACATGAATACAAGATTGATTTATTCGATTGGTTTGAAAAAACTAAAGACTTTTTTATTTTATTTTTCAACTGTAACTTACTGGTAGGTACTGTAACTGTTTTTTTTTTAAGTTTTGCGGGATTAAATACTAATCTCCCGACAGTAATCTTTTTGTGAGACTAAGTCGTGATCATCTTTTAACTAACTGCAAATGTATTATCGATTTGTTTGACGGAGAAATCGACGGATGTAATCAAAAATACACATCGCGGAACATGAAACTCCTCGCTTTTTGAAGTTGGTTAATATAATTATGAGGCTAAAAATCATAAATAGAGATGGAGTTTGAGTTTATGTTGTTATTTGTAAGTTAAAAAGTTTAGAAGTAAAATAAGCTTTAAATCATTAAAACCATTCCGAGGGCTATCTTCAAGAAAATGATGTATTATTAACATTGGTTCAGTGTTTTACCTAAATTAGGTCATTTTATTTTCCTGCTACTCCATTTAACCTAAAAACTGATGAGAATAAATCATCTCCGGGCATTCAATCTCCCGAGATTGTGACGTCATCACAACACAAGTTTATAGGTACTTCCAACTCCCATCTTCCCGCCTTTTGTAGTAATTTAATCGCATCCTGGATTAGGGTGAATTAATGTCGAGATTTTTGTTGGAAACTTTTTAAAATGGAGTATTTAGTAGCGTTCTTTGTCGCTGTCTTGCTTTGTCGAAAAGTTGGCGGTTTCTTAAATTGGACTATTTGGATATGTTCCTCAATATAACGAAGTTAAATAACAGTCTTTATGGTGATTTGAAAAAACTATGCAATACATTTACCTGGGTACATGAATAATAAATAACAGTTTAGGTACTTTCAAAATGGTCTAAAATCTTATGTAAAACGTTCGGAAGTATTCCGATTACACAGGTCTAGAGCATAAAATTTCCTTTAAACGGAACAAAAATATATATTACAGTCGTTTTAGAAGTATAAAAATAGATACTAACTCTAATTTTAACATATAATATTTTACTATACAAACTCACGACCAACATTTTCAAGACTCTCGTTGCTATGAACACCGTGCTATGCCGTGCCATTCTATCAGATAACACCCAGCTAGTCGATAACTCACATTCACTAATATTTACATTACGAGCTTGTTATAAGTTCCTACCTAGATTTTTCACTCAGTACAAGGCCAGTATGATGTTGTAGGTTTTCCGATTTACTTGCTAGAGGGCTAGAGATATACAACAATACTTTCAGGTCACGAGGTAAGGAAATATCAAAAGGTAGATTTCAGCCACGTGCGAAGATATCTGACGCGGACTGTTTAAACAGAGGTGATATTTATTCTGTAATTCTTTATTGTACACAATAATACATAGCATGAACTTATTTAATAGGTTATGTACATAGGCGAGCTAAACCCTTAATAAGATTTTTCTTCCAGCAAACCTTAGAATAAAAAAAATACCATTATAATATATATATTATAAATTTAGAACCTTAGAAGAGGCGATGGTAGAGGAAGTGAAAAAATATTAAATCAAACATTGGATAAACAGACAATTAAACTAGGTAGGTAATCATCTAAGTCTTAGATGTTTATTAAGTTTTAATTTATTATTTATTATTACGTTAAATAAATGGTTATTCATAATCTTATAAAAATAAAACATATAATGGTAGGTATCATTATCATTATTATATATACAATACTAACATTATGATTATAATACCTACATTAAAATAATAATGACTAAAAAAACCTTATAAATATTCTCTATTAATACTCTATTAGAATACATAAAAATATATTTTAGTGCATATCCTTAGGTAATAATATTTATGATAGTAGAAAGTGTTCTTTTATTTAGTTTTAAATTTTTTAAGCGATGGACTGGCTCAAATATCAAGGGGAATAGATCTCCACAATCTTGCTACTTGCGCGGCGAAATAACCCCCAGGACTACTTCCAGTAGTCCAGATGGAGTGATATTGCCGTCCTACACGGCTCACCTCAGGAAACAAGGAATTCAAATCGTTCGCGAAGAAATGGGGCTAAAGAGAATGAAGTAGAAGTAAGACAGAATGTGTAGATCATTCCGCCGGTGTATGAGCCACTTATGTCTATAGTTCTACCCCAAGGAGTTATGAAACCTCCTTACAGATCTCTCTAGCTTCTGTAAGAAGGTTAAGGATGTCTACGTTTCTCCCTGTCCTACCTTTGGTCTAACCATTTCTCTGTTAGAGTAGCAAGACGAAGCACGACGCGAGATTAAGCACCATACCTGAAATAATTAAAGAAAATCTAATTAAAAATATCACGCCACCTATAAGTGAACAACAGAAAATGTCATAAAAACATAAAAAGCCTTTATGACATTTGCTTTCCGCAATAAGCTAAAAAGCGTAATTCCATTTGCTAAAATTAGCCAATTCGTAATGTACTGCAATCAATTTAATTGGTTTTACGTTCATGTAAATTGCGTTGGTACAGTGACTTGCAAAAGGGCTAATGTTCTTCTTTACTAAACTATACTAATATTGTAAAAAGGAAAAAATTGTTTGTTTGAATTAACTAAACTCCGAAACTACTGCACCGATTTGTTTTTTTTTTTTTCACCATTTGAATCCCTGATGAACATAGGCTATAGAGGTAGAATATACCCGTGCAAAGCCGGGGAGAACCGATAGTTTGCTATAACTCGCTGATTCAGGATATTACTTTAATATCTAAGTTTTACGTCTCTTAGCCAATACTATTTCACAATAACAGAGTCCTGATCAGTTAAACGATATCGAGACGTTTAATTTTATTTGGCATTTGGTAAAACGACTTTATATTGCGGACATGGAACTACGCAAATCCCATACAAAACTGACGTCCAGATTACGTTACTATACTATCATCAAACAGAACTCAAGGCCCTTTAAACTGTTTATAATAAAGTTTAAATTGGTGGTAATAGGTTTTAGGGAAACAGAAATGATGAGTATAAGATAGGAATAACTTTTATAGTTCTTTCCACGTTTCTAAAACTTTTGTAAATCACTGTACTTCCACGTAACATCTACGCTTGTATGCAAGATTGTAATATAAGTGGATTGAAGCCTTTGAGTATCAGCTCTAGGGATTTCCAATGTCACTAATGGTTTGTGTACAGCACATTATGTATGAAAATGTTCATACATTTCACGGGGTTATTTTAGGAAAATTTAGTGTAGGTACCTAACGTAAGAAATACAAATCATATGACGTCACTCAATGACGAATGAGCTATTTATAGTCAAAGAAAATATATTTAAAATTTATAGTAAAACAACAAACATATCAGATTACTGTAACTTGATCCTCTTCTTAAAAAAGCATTGAAGTGAACAAAAAATCAGGGTGATTACTTTTTTTCCTAGTTTAACAAATATGCAATAAAGAACCAGTACCAGTACAGTCGTGTTATTTACTCTACAAACCAACACCAGAACAAAACCTGCAACATTCTGGTCACGCAACAACATCAACATCTACGCTTCATTCCCATTTCACTATTAAACTACCTATCTCATTTCTCTCATCATTCATACTTGAGAGTATTAATGAAAGCTGTGGTTTTTTTAAGCTAGGAAAAAAATCAGTTTTGTGACATTTTGCGACACGTTTTTATTTTTTGAAATGCCTTTCATGTTTGCTTACAACCTAATTAGCATACGAAAGCCAATTTCGAAGTACTTCAATAGGACTTGTTACACGATCAAAAATATAACGATCAATAGTATCGCAGGATTGTACCTAAATATTCAAATTGGGCAACGTGTAATAATATCATCATCAGTTAGTCGTTAAATTTTCAAGAGTGAAGTTTAAAAATGAACTCTTGAAAAAACCAGAAACACGTTCTGGTTTTTTCAAGAATAATCATGGTTATCATTTTATAGGCAGCTAAAAAAACGGTATCCCCATCAGCCTATACTAGTCCATAGCTCGACATATGCCTTTTTACATTTTCGAGATTACAAATCTGCAAACTCTTTTTAACCATTTTTTTTGTTCGTTATCATCAACGTCACCGATACGTACGACAGAGGATATTTACATCGAGACTACTCTGATGTTGGTCCTCCATGGCTGCCAGCTAGTACTGACCAAAAAAATATCGCGAAGCGCTTACAATTATTATCGCGTATCATATGACGGTTTTCAATATTTCTGGATTCTTATAATGGATAATCTGTGATATGATATATTATCACGATACTATGATACAGCCAATTATACTATCAATATTATCATGATATCGTGATAATATTGACTGTGTGTAACATGCCCCAGTGAGCTTACGATCGAACATCGTCTCGATTTTTATACCTCCATTGCCACCTTTTTGTGCCCTCATTCGATTGTCTTGATTATTACGACTATTCTCGTGTTCACAACTTACAATACCGATATCACAGATTCAATAGCTGCCAAGATAAACATTGTTCCCTTAGGAACGCTGCGGATGTTTGAACTTATGTATGCCAGGCTTTGTTGTTTCATTCCATCAAATAAGGAAACTTTATTATGGGTAGGTAGGTATTTGTGGAATATAGGCAGATCAATCGAAATTAAAAAAGCTTGACCAAATCAACTGATGTTAACGATTAAATATTGAATTATTTTAGTACTAATTTTACTATTGGTAGAGAGTACTAAAGAAACAGAAAAATGATAGTATATTAAAAAAATAAAAATAAAAAGACGTGACTAGCTAGTTTGGGCTCGTTTTTATCGTGGCAAGTAGGTAGGTACTCTGATCCTAGATAATTGTAAAAGCTTGGAAAAGACATTTTTAAATTGAGTTGTTTTATTTCGAATTTGGAATTAATCATAGCAATACCATCTTCCACTAAGTCAACCGGTTGAAACTTTCATGGTTCACACGCACATGGTCCCTGTGCAGCGCCTAGTGCGACGACGACGCATCTCTGCGGGTCGCACCACCGAGACTGGGCAGTGAATGTGATAAAAAACTATAACACTTCCATAACCCAAGATGCACATGGTTCATGTGCAACGTCTAGTGCAGCAATGCGTCTCTGCTGGTCCCGCCGCCGATGTACCTCTAAGCAGCGGAACTAACATACCATTAAGAATAGCTTATCCGCAAGTGGCGCCCTCTGACTCTTATCGCGTATTACCCTAGTTTGCGCCTGACATTGATGTCCTGACGAT
Organism: Eupithecia vulgata; assembly: GCA_946478455.1. Lineage (NCBI taxonomy): Eukaryota > Metazoa > Arthropoda > Insecta > Lepidoptera > Geometridae > Eupithecia > Eupithecia vulgata. The sequence goes on along the minus strand of OX297862.1, from coordinate 3,311,597 downwards.
TTGACGCAGGCCCGCCGGCATACATCTCACTCGGAGATAATTAGGGTAAGGTGTATCCACCGGCCTGGTTCTTGGAACTTTGTCAGAGAATTTGAATTTTATTTGTAACGAACGAAGGTTTATATTTTGAAGGCGTGCACGGTATTGCTGTCATAAATCTTGAAATTTTGGTTGCGGATGAAAAGGTGTTGGAATTTATGTGTATCGATCGAGTGGTAGAAATTAGGTGTTATAATAATTATGTGGTGGTACAAATCATTGTCATGAAACAAATAGAAGTCGTGTGGTACTGGTTTAGAATTTGCACCATCCCAACTCTTCCTGTGGGTGTCGTAAGAGGTGACTAAAGGGACATACACCGGGGACGGGCAGCAGCGCCTCTTGCAGAATAGATCTACCACCGAACTGCGATCCCTAACCCGCATGCCCAGCTTGGGGATTATGGGCATTTTCCCTTAAAAATAAGGATAAAAAATAAGAGGAGGACTGCGTTCAGCAGTGGACCATTATAGGTTGTTGATGTTGCGGAAATAGGAGTCATAATGAGGTAGCACTTTTTCTAATTCAGTGGCATGTATAGCAACATTAAATAAATTGTCTGAAATTTATTATTTTATTTTTATTTATTCTTTATTGCACAAGAAAAAAAACAAAATACATACATAAAACATTAAATTTGAAAAATATGGCAAAGGCGAGCTTAACCCTAAAAAGAGTTCTCTTCCAGCAAACCTTATTGGGAGAGAGAGAGACCAAGTTATAAAAGTGGGTAAATAGAGGATATTTTAACCAATATTTAATAAACTACTACATATAATACATTAAAATATATATAGAAAATACTATAATCTATGTTGATAATAAAATAACGAATACTATAAATACATACATACGCATATAAACTTAATAAATACATAATATAGCAGAGTTATGATGATAGAAAATATTCTTTGACTTTGCGCTTGAAAATGAAGAGTGAGGGGCTAGCACGAATATCGTGTGGGAGAGAATTCCACATCCTAACCGATTTAATAGTGAAGGAGCCACCGTAGCGTCTGGAAGAGTGAGCAGGAAATTTAAGGAGAAGGGACAGAGATGATCTACATGGCCTATCACGAGGGAAAAGAAACTCAAAACGTTCACGGAGGTAAGAAGGGGAGAGAGGATTGTTCAGAATGTTATAAAGAAGTTATGAATCAGAATGTTATTAGAAATTATGTGTACTTCAAATGTCGACGACATTTTATTACCTTATATCAATCCATTATCTCAAAATTAAGCTTAAATGCTGCATTTTTATTTGGTGCTATTAAGTCCAGGAGATAAATTAAAACACATTGTCGTGATTTACTCATGTATTGCAGCTAGGGGCCCGAATAGCAGAAGTTAGGGTACTTGTACATAAAATCATACGACAACCTGTTATCGACCTTAACATACATCCACTTTAAATATCAACAAATAAAATAGATTGCATAGATGATGTTTACTAAGGTTCCATTAATAGCAAAAACAGAATTAAAAGAAACTTGACCATATTCAAGCTTTACTAGTTTTGTTATGCCTTTATCTCGTTTAAAACAACAAAATCTCTCAATTGAGAATGAAAAGAGTTAAAATAAACCCACATCGTTATCAGAAATAGGATGGAACGCTGAATCGAATTGAATGAGCTTACCTGCTCTCCAAAAGCGAAGTGAAATTATCGAATGGAATGGGAATGGGTAGAGAGGGCGATCACTTCAACACTGAAGTGGATGTGGCCAGCATTAATTTTCAATTTCCACTCAATTTCATTCCAAAGGGCTTGCATAGAAAACTAACAATAGAGTAATCACACTTATATTATAAATACGAAAGTTTGGATGGATGAATGAATGGTTGTTACTTATTCATGCAAAAACTACTAAACGGATCGGAAATTTGGTATGCATGTAGTTGGAGACCTGGAATAAAACAAAGGCTTTTATCCCCTGAGCCAGCTACCACGGGAAAGAAATAACATTAATACGTTTCCAACGTTTCCATAGAAATAACGAAGTCGCGGGTAGAAGTTAGTAGCTAAATATGAAAGAATGAAGTAAAAAAGAAAGAAAATATATATATATATTTATTTTCATTAAAATGATACCAAAAAAGAACACATAATATTATATAATATAAAGTTTTATTTAAGTATTATATAATAAGCTGAAGCTAGTAACGGCGCTGATTTTCCGAAAGATACTGGCCTACCCGGAAAATGATAACTAAAGTTTCTGATTCGTTTTCGTGCAAAATAAACTCTTTTGTCGCTTGCGTAAGATTCTGTGGGCTTCAGTGGTGATGCTATTTGGGCCTGGCGTCTGGTAATTATTTTATTTATTAATCTTGTTTGTACCTTTTTTTCTAATTGAACCAAACGTTCATCATAGCGCCCTGTCTTCAGCTTGCCGCATCCAGCATCTTCCAGCAGTCTTTCGCAAATCGTCATCCCACCTGGTCGGAGGGCGTCCTACACTACGTTTGCCGAGTTGCGGTCTCCACTCAAGAACACGTTTAGCGGTTATCGGTTCTTCTCGAGATATGGCCAGCCCACTGCCACTTCAGCTTGCTAATATCCTTTGAGCTATGTCGATAACCTTGGTTTTCTGTCGGATGTATCCGTTGCGAATCTTATCCTTCAGAGAAACTCCGAGCATAGCTCTCTCAATAGCTCGCTGGGCGACTTTAAACTGGTGGACCAGCCCTACCGTGAGTGTCCACGTCTCAGCTCCGTAGGTCATGACGGGTAGGTTGCACTGATTGAAAACTATCGTTTTCAAGCATTGCAAACCAAACGTTAGCCTTAATTTAATTTGTATGTTAAAATCGCAATCTATGGCTATCCATTACCGTTCCAATTCACAATTGGAGATTTGGTTCGAACGGACAAAATGAACCGGATTTCAATTGTCCGGGCAACGGTAGAAATTCGCAGCACATTGATGAAAATGCATCCACACATGTGTTCGGTACAAATATTACTGTAAGCGACACGGTTCACAGATACTAAGCTAATATATTTTTTTACCTACCAACGACCAAAAGGTGGTGATTTCGCGACCTCTGTGAGCTCTAGGTGGCCATTTTGGGTTTATGTAATATTGTACTCTGTGTGTCTATGTTTTATCTATGGTTGAAAAGTGGTCTTGTAATAATTGCTCCGCTGCAAATAAAATCAATTAGTTAAAAATATACTGCGTTTCTCTGGAGAAAAGGCTGCCCCGTATTCTACAATTACCGTACGCCATTTGCAATATTAAATACCTTTGAAAATGCCGCCCAAGATTCCATCTATATTCATGCCATTCATAAGTAATAATCATGTTTGTAAACAAAAATCATAAAAATTCGTTTATCGTCGAATTTGATAAATAATTCATTGCATTTATGCACTGTAGGAGCTCAACTTGACAAACAATTCATCGGTTCATCTGTTCTTCATTATTAAATTCAGTAATTGAAACAGTCACGACTGTTAGAATCACTGTCGGTATCGGACTTTTTATCTTTATCACCAGACCAGATTCTATAATACCAGAACATTGTTTCAGCTCAATCGGATTACTGGTTAAAGTTGTAATATTTGTCTCACGCATAATAAAGCTTGTGAAAAGACGCTTGTTTTATGTCGCACGGTGTTCGGAGTACACATGTTTTTAATTGCAATAAAACTTAATCGAGTGCCGTTTTAGATGATTATAAAGTTTTAATTTATTATTACGTTGAATAAATTGTGTTCGTTTGATATTTTTATTTGACTATCAAATTTCAGAGAACTTTATTTCCTTTAGATCTTACAGGACATAGACACGTCAAAAATCAAATGATATATGTAAAACTTGGAAATAAAGTAATCCTTTGATAATTTGTTCCCTTCAATCTTTTTTATGTAAAAAAAGGAGCGAACAAAAACATTTACCTAAGAACTGAACATTTACAAAGACATTTACAACCTTATTTGTGTCGCTGACACCCGTAATGATTTCGTCAAACTACGATAGATTTTATAGTGAAACCTTTACCTTGTCAGGTTGTGAGATCGTTATTGCCGTTCAGCTCCACTTGATTATTTATAAATAAAATGATGGTAAACTGATGTAAATATATACAAAAAAAAGAAGTACTGTAGTACATATTACTGAGAGCGCTTTGCTTTTTCTTGTAGTAAAAAGATAAATTGTTTACTTACAGTAATTTTATTTGATACAATGAGCAATTCCTATGCTCCTCTCATCAGAAATCTGGAGCTCATCCAATCCCTTATGAGCTGCTTGTTAGAATTATGCCACAAGTACTGACAATATTTTCGTTATGTACGTATTTGGGTATGTTCAAGGATTTTTTATGTGTTCTCATGAAGAACTATCTTCCGCCCGTGGTTTTGAATGTAAATTTTCGGTTTTAGTGTCCTATAAGTTATTCTAGGTAGATTACATTATATGCAAAACTTTAGCTCAATCTGTCCAGTAGTTATGGCGTGAAGGTTACAAACATCAAAACAACCAAATTTTAGCAATTATAATATTTTTGTGATATTTTACTCAGTATATAATTTTTATCAAAAATTCAAACAAAAGTTTATTGAATTGTCGGGATGCCTAGCTATAAAGTGATGATTTGAATTTATGAATGCGCATTAGTATTTATTAGCTGTTGCTTTGCACGCGCTTTCTAAGTAGCTGGGACACCATTTACTACCCTGCCAAATTTCATTAAGATCTGTTCAGCCGTTTAGGCGTTAAAGCGTAATAGACAGACAGACAGAGTTACTTTCGAATTCATAATATTCGATCGAAGGATAGAAAATTATTTATTGCACACACAAATAAAGTAAAACAAACAAAATTAATCAAATTTTAATATGGCGGCAATTGGCGGTCTCATACAGGCTCAAGAGCGATCTCTACCAGACAACCGTGGTTCGATAGGATAGTTGGATTGAATGGGGATCTGTGTGCATTATTATAAAGCTTTTACCATTTTAACAAAATTCTAAATACAGTTATAAAATTCTAATTTAATATTTTAGTATGTATAGTTTGATTTATTTGATAGTTTGATCAATCATTTTGGTTTTCCATAGTGTATGTACATAATTAACTTTTGAATACCTACTCATTTAACCTGTATAATGTACATGAAGGTAAAAATAAATATATCAAATTGGCAGGTACTCCACTTGTTTTGTTACTGATGGAACCAAGTCAAGCATGATGTAAGGTAAGGTAACTAGTTCTCCGAATCCTAACAAGCTGAGACTTCTATATTTATTTTAAATGGGAAAAGTTTAGATTAATCGAGTTACAGGGTCTTTGAAGATTGAGGTACTGAACATTTCAAATTGCTTGATAGAAAGATCAATTTCTTAGCCCCTCAAACTCAATTCAGTGGGGAGATTAAACAAATTTAATGTTTCACTTGAAGAAATATAAGAACAAATTCATTATGAATATCTATGTGAGCAGGGTAACCACAAACCTACCCTTTAGAGGTGTTAAAAGAACGATAATATGTACGCAAGGACTGAATCGCACTCACCCTGAAAAAGTCACTCGTTAAGGGATAAAACGTCGCTGTTCTTACAATGAAAAGCATGCGTAGTTAACCCACTCGTATTAACGTTTAAGCGATTAACCCGCTCGCCGCGAGTTAGATGCTTTTAACCGGAAGGGTTAGTATTTCTGGTGCAGAGCTGAAGCACATTTTTGTAAATTTTCTGGAAAATTATTAAAAATCAGTTCTCTGCAAATGCAGTTTGTGAGCAATATAAATAAAACTCTTCCCGTGGGGTCGCAAAAGGCGACTAAGGGACATACACCGGGGGTGGACAACAGCGCCTCTTGCAGAATAGATCTACCACTATTAGGTACCCCTCATGAGATAAAAAACAGGGGGAGGCCTGCGTCCAGCAGTGGACCATTATAGGCTGTTGATGTTGAGGTATATGATTGTGTATAAATAATGTCTACGACGAATCGCAAAATCAGCCTGTTTATTGAATGACTAGGCGGCTAACAAAACGGTGCCATAAATTCATACCAATAACGATTTTTGAACGAGCAACGATTAACAATATGGCTTAACGCCACATAACCATCATATGAATTAAGTGTTTCTGACAAATCAGCATTCCTTTTGCAAGTTGCCTAGCCGTTCTGCAAACGAATGATTGATTCTACGACCCAGCTGCAACAGACACACCTTGATAATAATATGGAAATGTCCAGACACATTTACGGTTCCCGCAAGATATCCCATTTTAAATTCAATTTCGATCAAAGGATTTTCAAAGGAATAAAAGGAACTTGCAGCTTCAATGAGTTTTAAAAATAGTCACTTAGCCCTTTGGCAATGCGATAACCCGTTAGTGACTATCGAGAGGCCCAATTACAGATGTGGCTTGTAATAGCCCTGATTACGGTTTCCAATTAGCGGAGAAAGATAAAGGACGAGTCCGGTTGGCCCCAGGCGAGGCTCGTTTGACTTTTGATGTTAAAATTACAAGTGTTCTGTTCTTTTGAAATAGGCCATGTTGAATGAATTTTGTAGAGTTTTTTCTTCTAGACTACATCGGAACTTGTATGTTTTTATAAAACTCTTCCATTTTAGGAATATATTATTGAATCTTTTGAATTTTTGAGCACAACAGGCGATTGTGATTGGTTTTCTCTAAATTCCTTCAATAATTATAATATTAATAATAATGCCAGACAATTCAGACAGCATTACCTAACCCCCAAGCTAAGCAGAGCTTGTGTTATGGGTAACTAACTAACTAAGGTATGGATAACTGATATACATACATGATATAACACAATACATAAAGATAGATTTTTTTTATTATACATAGAAAACAACCAGAACACCCTGAACAAATGTCTGTAGATCGTACACACATTAGTCCCGAGGCGGGAATCGAACCCGCAACCTCCTGCGATATGTTAATATGTTTTCAATCAACGTATTTGTGTTCTTGAGTGGAGACCACTTTGGCAAACGTGGTTTAGGACACCTGACCAGGTGGAATTCGACCTGCGAAAAACAGCTGACAGGATTCGACAAGCTATGGCGCTATGACGTCTTGGGAATGCATATGACCGTGTAGCAGAGGACCAAAATGAGCTGACAATATTTTAATAATTTAGATTCTTTAATCGGTTTGCTCCTACCTTTGGGTCTTAGGCTTCCTGTTTGATGGCCCATTCTTTATGGTCTCCAGATCTCTTAATATACAGGGTATTAGCATCTCTAAAACAAGATTCATTGTAGCAAATAAGTCACATACACGCTCTTCCGAAGAGAACGGTAAAATAGAGTTTTCCAAGAACAACCATAAAAAAAAACATAAAACATAAAAACATTTATGCTGCAGTTTTGGTTATTTACGGTAAGGATCTGATGATCTGGCATGCTGCCAATCTGACGTCGTAGGAACTAACCAACTACTGTTCAAATAAACACTAACAGCTCTTTGTGGATGTACTTAGTTTAACAGGCAGTGAGTTGGACGTGTAGTTTATCTAGCTATTAATTTGAGGAAACAAGATGTCTGGTAAGTCGGTACGTCAGTTGTTTAGTCAGCGTCAACGTCATGGTAAAGTACATAACAATACTGGCAGCAGACATACCTACAGAAGATCGCTGAATAAGTAGCCAAGCCATGACGATCAAAGGCGAAAATGAAAAACATCGGCTATGCTGGCATACTAACCAATAGCACCAAATGGTCAGCAAAAATCGTGAGATTTTCTAGGAGTTTGTCAAAGATATCAAATAATTAGTTGGACAAGTAAAATTTTATACTATAAACAGGTTTATAAATAGTAATTTTCAACTTTTGTTATTTTTATTTGTCTGTAATTCTAACTTAAGCCTCTAAAAGGCATGAGAACCAATCTTAAATTCTAAAATATTATCTAAATAATATTTTATAATTTAAGATTGGTTCTCATGTAAGTGAATGTAACATTCTTTATGACAAAAAAATGTCTTTCACTAGAATTATTATCAAATAAGAAACAGGTGTTTATTGATTTTGACCATTTCAATTTTTTGTCTACTAGTAAACCACAGTAAGTAAAACATCATTATTTCCATAATATCTAGATCATGCTTACCATCCATTTTCAGAAACTAGTACTCCTAAAAGTTGATGCACGGGTATCGAAAGTACCTATTTTAGGGAGGACTAATGATAATTAAAATCCAGGTAAGGTGTCGATGAATGTGTGCTGCAGTATGTCAAAAAGGCCTTGGCTCAGCGTAATATTTTGCTAATAAAGCAAATAATCTTATTTTCAGCCATGACCTATTGAGAGCCAGTAGAACGAGTTGCAACTCAATGTGATATGAACACTGTCGTAGTGACAGTAATGAATATAAGCGGCTTAGTTACGAACCTCGTTAGTTTGCCAGAACATTGGACATTCCAAAAGTTTCATCCGCTTACATTGCTGTGTAATGAGCTAAACGATGCTTAAGAATTGGAGGGAGTCCGTTGAATCGGACCACCAATTACAACTTGGGTTTCTTCAAGTCCTGTGAGTAAATAGGTATCTTCTAGACCTTCTTGATACATCGCCGGCCACATCTTCACTTTTCATAAAGTGAGATTGTGGTCAAACTTAGGTATATAGACTAAAAAAACATCATTGGAGAGGGATCAATATAACCTGATAAAAAATGTGTCTATTTCGGATATGATTATTAATATTTCGAGATTAACGTCAAATAAGGTGATTATCAGGGGGAGACCTGAGTCCAGTAGTGGCTGTTGAGGTTGAGGTATTAATATTTTAATATCAAAAGAAAACGCATGTTAAATCAAATGCGGTCAAGAAAACAGGTCCTAAAGAGACATTTCTTCTTTTATTTTACTATCATGCAAGTAAAGTAACGCTAAAGATAGAAAAAATATGAAAATAAAATGAGCTCATTTTGATAGAGACTTAGGGAAATGTTCTTTGAGAACTTTCCTTTGAAAGTTCGGAAAGAAATTGTTCGCGACGTAAAGTAAAGGATTATTCCAAAACTTTTCCACATTGTTTGTTTTTTAATAAGATTTATGATTTTATTTCTGTATGTAAAGAATAAAGTTAAAAGTTACTGGACCGACTCCCAAATATTTTTTTGCAGTTAGAAAGCTACATTATCACTGAGCTGGCTTTCTAATATACTCGTGCGAAGCTGGGGCAAACCGCTAGTTAAATATAAATTTATGTCCTCCGAAAACAGTTCGACTACTTCATGAATACGAGCTTTTACGAAAAACGAAAGTGTCTACTTTTATCCCAAAATACAAAAGCCAACGCGAGATAACGAATGGTCTTCATTATAAAATTCGAATGGAGCGTTGTACAATTAGAAACAAAAGCTTAAAAAGGGAATTTAAAAGGAAGGAAGAGGCATCACATTTTTCTACTGAATCGGTTCGATCATATATTTTTTAAATAATAATGCAGTTATTGAGCTTCGAAAATAGTATCAGTGCCTACGAATACAGCTGAATTTACGTGCAGGTTTGTTGTTAACACGATATACAAAAGATGACTGTCCTACGGAATACCGGTACTCGAAATACCGAAGAACGGTATTTAGAAAGATCAGGAAACCGCACAACGAAATACTGAAAGTACAGCAGGCCGCAAAACGGAATACCGAAAGCACACAACTTCGAAAAACTGTAGACCGAACGATCACAATCTCGAATGAACGCTAGATGATAATTTTGAATAAAAACTCAGTGTTACATAAGTCAGTGTTGTTCCTTAAGATCATAATGGGAATATGGTCACAAGCGTGAGAAATCTTAAATAACTTATATGTTGAACTAGGTAATGAAGTGGAGAAGACGGACCAGCGCTGGAAACTTCTATTCTAATTCTTGCCTATCCCACCTTTGTACCTTACCTTGAGCCTTTTTACAACCGAAATCAGAGAGTTGAACTAGTTTACGATTGCCAATTTTCGATAATTCGCTTCACGAACACCAAATTGAGATGGAAAGCCGTAAATGTAGCCTATCTCCCGACCTAGCGGGTTCTATGAGATAAATTGAGTACGTACAGAGTGGGTACATACTCTCAGTAACAATTCTTAACTATGTTTGGACCATGGTCTTGCTGCCAAAAAATTCTGATCTAAAATCATGTTTCAGACTACGAGAGTAAAGCGGGAAAGTGTATAGGATTACAGTAATGGCGACTTTTCATCTCCAAGAAACTGTTTTGTTCCCAGAGCCCTGTCCTTCGTGCAAAGGCATGCAGGTGAGAAAGACAAAGAGGATGTTCAGTAATCTTAAATCGCGGAAGAGGTAAGATAAATTATTATTTTTTCTCTTGATTTGTTTTCATTACCGTTTAATTTTCTTCTTTCATGTGTGTTATATTATAATCCTCTTAGAATTTATGTACCTACCTAATTATTATGTACGAATATTTTTCATGTGTTCAATATTTTATTATATATGTTTGAAAAAGCTGTACATGGCTGTACTCTTCTCTTCTGGCGTGTCGTGATGCCACCAAAACAGGGTCAAACTGAAAACCAGCGTTGATCTGCACCAGTGTGGTTCAACACATAGCTGAGTTTGACCCTTTTTGGCCCATGCTTGGGCAGCACGGATAATCACGAATAATGGGTAGAATCTGGAATGTTGCACCCATCTCATATTGTGTTTGCTTACGTAAAATATCCTTAATTTTGTATTCTACCTTGTGTGTGTATGTTTGTCTGTGCTGTTCTCGTTGTGTCAAATAAATGTATCTTTATCTTTATCTTTATCTTTAAGATAGTCGCGGTAGACCGGTACTTATATATGAAGACGAGCTTACTCACGTTTTACAAGGGTTGGTCTACAACCGCACAAGACCGTGAAGGTAGAAAAGAGACCCAGGTTAAAAATATATTATTGGTAGTAGAAATGCAAATATTTATATATATTTTTCTTTTACTCTGTCTTTATATATATTTTTACGAACGGATTTCTTCATAATTGTATGAATGAGTAAATGAATATACTTTTCTTGGCTTGCATACATACACAGTACACAGAAAATACTAAAACCATAAAAATTAATCTACTTAAATGTTAGAGTGAACCAATAAGGTCCAGCCTCAGCTTAATGTTGCCCTCAGAAAGTTGAGCAACGCTAGTTTTCCGACAGAACCTTGGTGCAAATGGAATTAATTCTTGAACAATCTGATTAAATCACCTGTCACAGATGATTTATTATTTGTCTATGGTCTACTCCTATTTAAAAACATGTTATTAAAAGATCGAAAAGAATAACATTTCAAATTATAAATACCTATTTCTTGTAACTCTAGTAATCGGTGTATACTTTCTCATGTATTTATAATCATAATTAAATTCACTAAAACTTTCTCATTTTAACGTTAGTAGATGGCTTGTAGTAGGTGAACTATATATAATATTATATAATAGCTTTTAATGCAGGGTTCGAATTTATGGAGTCGGAACGGTTGCCTCCCGCTGTGCGAACAAATGGCTTGCTTCTCTGATTTCAGGGTTCCTTGGCCATGAAAAATAGACATCGTTTCGTGAGGGTACTTGTACTTGTTACTATTTTTGTTTTATGAAATTGTGACTAAGGAGACGAAACGAATCGTTTAACTGTTAGATCAATGGGGTCGGCATATAATTTTTAAAATCAGTCCCCCTTTACAACCGGCTTGATACGAGCGTGAGTTTCATTTTTAGAAAAAATTGGCGGCAAACCGTTAACTTTTCGCGAACGCAACCGGCGTCGATCGAACGTGAGTGAAGTTTACGCGCGCTAAAAAAATACAAGAGCGCGGTGCGTGACGTCAGTCACCCGCTAGCCGCGTTTTGAGATGGCTGCGTTTTTTGACCCTCGCCGCTCTGCGGGTAAGTTATTATTTTGAATAGTAATTGTAAACTTTTTAATGGTGTTTTATACTTATTTTCAAATAAAAACATGGTTGTGTACGTATATGCATTCTTAATTTTGTGATATCTGTTTGGGTTTACGTACAATCTTGTCGTAAAAATTGACTGTTACGATCGTATGACGCCGGTCGTAGGCTCGAAATGCTATGCAGTACTAGGCACTGTTTTGGGACCACGGTTTTTATGTTGTTTTAGTAACTCATAGTGTTTTTATGTCATTTTAGGAAGAAATTTAAACGAAGACCAAGTTCTACAAGTCCATGGAGATGGTAACTTTTCCGACGTCGACGATTTCGAAGATGACGACGAAATCCAACCCAGTATCCTTGAAGACCTTGGCTTGGAGGATGTACTAGCCGAACCGGAGCCTTCACCACCTACTGCACCAGAACCATTACCAGCTTCTACGGCACGTACGGGACCAGCTCCGGAACGTCGGTCTTCGCGTTCACCTTCGCGAAAAAGGGTATGGCGTCAGGTATTATTTGAGGATTGCAGCCACAACTATCCGTCTCTTCCGGTGAAGCCAGTGAGAAACCCAATGGATTATTTCACCGACTATTTCGACAGAGAATTTTTTGAAGAAGTGGCCCGATGCACAAACATCTATCATCTCAGACATACGGGTGTAGAATTAAAAATTACGTCTGTCGAAGTCGCTAGGTTATTCTCGATACACATAATCATTGGGTGCATTCCATATCCCCGGATTCCGATGTACTGGAGAGGTGGACTCAAGCTTCAGTTAATAACGGACCAAATGTCGCGTGATAGGTTCTTAACAGCCCGCAATGCACTGCACGTCGTGGATTCTGAAGAAGCCCCGCCGACGGACAAAGACAACCCTCTGTGGAAAGTTCAACCTATGATAGACAAAGTAAAAGCTGCGTGCAATAAACTTGAGAGAGTGCCCGGCTATTACTCAATAGATGAACAGATGGTGCCGTTTACTGGCAGGTGCGTTCTTCGACAGGTGGTCAGGAACAAACCTAGGCCAGTAGGGCTAAAAAATTTCGTTTTGACGACAAGTGAAGGATTGATGCTGGACTTTGATATTTACAGAGGAGCTAAAACTATGTTCGGTGATACTACGCTTGGGCTTGAACCTTCTGTGATTCTGCATCTAATAAAGAGCGTCCCACCCGGAAGCTGTGTGTACCATGACCGCTACTTTACCACAGTCCCACTGATCGAAGAGATGACAAAACGCAAACTTCACAGCACTGGAACGATAATGATGAACAGGATCCCAGATCGTACGGCAATCAAATTCAAACGTTTATTTGTGTGTCGCTCGTGGTAAAGACTGCTTCAAGTCATATCATACCAAAGGGTAACTGTTCCTGATTAGCTTTAAAAGCTGACTTTTTAATTTTTAGAAGATTTTTAGTTTTTGTTACGATTATTGCCAAAGGTAACTAAGAGTGTTGATTTTATGTTAAACTTAAGGGTAATTCTTATAAAGGCAGATTAAAAAGATAGGTACTCATTAATAAATAAAGAGGCTGATTTTGTAAAAAGTTGTTTTATTTTACTTCAAACTTCCGAAATAACTGGCGAAATCTAGTAACCCTCACGTACGTGACTATGTAGCGTACGACCTGAGACTCACGATCGTGCGGGTAGGTTTCTAGGTTACCTATAAACCTAGGAATTTTTTAACTGGTTTTTTTTTGCTCCTTAGACCTATAAGATTACAACTAAAAAGCTTTCAATAGAAAAATCGGGAAAAAAGGTATCCGGTTGTAAAGGGATAATTGAAGAAGAAAAACTTCTCTAGAAGTCGTTAAAAATACGGTATAAATCACCAGCTAATTGCTTTGTTCATACAAGTATAAGTATAGAAAAAAGGAACCCTATCAAGCTCACTATAAACACTCTCATCGAGTTACTTCCCGCCACCAACCGCTAATCGTAGTTATAGAAGTTTGATGTAGGGTGGTGCTGAAGCTTTAATGATTATATTTGGTTTGGTTTGCTAATTATTTGCACTGTGTTCAAAATGACTATAAAATACTATCAAATATGCAGCTTAAATTGTTGGGCACTTTAGTTTTTGATGATTTCCTTAGTTTAAAGGATTTAATGCAATGTTTAGGTACTTACTAGTTACAAACAGATAATTTGCCTAGGATTTGCTTTTTGTACTGCCAGTAAACTCACTGCTCGTTTGGGATGCCTGATGATTTGAAGTGATTTTTTTCGTTTTCTGTCAGATGATAAACGTCACTTTTCAAGTCATCCCTGGTAGTGTTGCTGATTATTATAACCAGGACATAATTCTTCGATTTCACTGCAATATGGCCTTTATTACCCCGTCGTAAAGTTCAGCATAATAATGTATGAGCACCCCGTTCCGTGATTCAAAAGCAATGAAAATTTTATTTGGCTTTCAAATACGATGAAAGCACTTTTACGAAAACGCTGCACAGAGAAAGGCCAAAAGGGGTATTTTACTCAAGCCTAGCTATATTAGGATAAAATTCGAGCTTGTTCTACATTATTTCAAGATATTTTATAACAGAATCCAGACAGTCACCTCGTAACTCACTGCCACAAAAATGTATCTACTGCTCCAATTAAGGACTGATTGGATAAAATTTAGATTGCTTTTTAGGCTACATTGAAAATTTGCTATTTTTGACCTTTTTTTCGAGACGTGCTGTTCCTAGAAACAAGGTTTCATGCTTTTGTTTAAATATCAAACCTGCCTTGCTTACATTTTGTTGGATATTTGGAAAGCTTTTGTAAAAGTAAATGTGAATAAGGTACGGATTGCAGCTCAATGAAGTAAAACTAACGATGGGCTACGGGGATAAAAGGGTTGTGTTTATCGCAATTTGTGAGTGTATCTTCTACTGTTCTTGAAAGATTACTTCCATGTTGTGTGAAGGTAAGACCACATTATTGTAGTGTGGGATACCACACTATCGTTTGGTCCTAGCTCTAAGAAATATAGGTTTCTAGGTGAGGTTAAGTTATGTCCCAGCTTTGACATTTAGGGCAGGAATGCGCCACGCAACGTCAACTCATTTTATGTGGTTTTTATGGCAAAAGCAATAAAAATCACCACGACTTGTTCCGCTAGCCAGCTTGTACCTACCAATCTCAGGCTTATAGTCTAGTAGGTTACATAAAATGTCTCAACTCTTGTTTTTAAATTAAAGGTATTTTTATCGTTATTTTTGAATAAAAAACCATGCTGCGTGAGAGCCAATTTTTATTGTAGCTATAGAGAGGACTTCCTACATTATGTACTTTTATCCAAACCAACAATAAAACGTACCTATTTTAATACATACTACTATCGTCTTTGAACAGATTTGTATAACTGTAAAGTTTTCTCTGTAGGTGTCGCTAACAAAAAAAAAAAAAAAAGTAAGAGGTCCCAAACATTTTCGACGGAACCGACTAAGATTTCGTGGCTTAGTTGGTTAGGTTAGCACACCCGTACTGAGGGTGGGGCGCAGGTTCGTATCCTGCTAAAACCATTTTTTGGGTTTATTTAATTTCTTATAGATTACCCAGAGTGCGAGGGCTTGCACAATATAATACAAAAACTATACGATAATTCATATAGACTTGAATAATCTTCGTTACATACTAATAAAATTTTTCGTAGTTTTTTCAAGGTCCCTATATTTTCCAGTCGACAGATTCGCATCTCTCTCTATCTGTCGAAAGTAACTGTGTGTATAAATTTACTTACTTCATTCAGCATTCATTCACTCACCTGTCAAAAATAAGGGAATTTCAATAGTCGTGCATATCATCATGTCAGCCCATATACGCCCACTGCTGGACATAGGCCTCCCCCATACGACGCCACAAAGAGCGTCGTATGAAAGTCGTGCATATACCAAATAAAAAATAAATCATGGACTGGTTAAAGTCACTTCTTTTGTTTTTTTCAAACCTACACTTAATTAGAAACCGGTCGTGATACATTGGTATTTAAAATTAATTGTTCTGATTAATTAATGAAGGTAGACCACATTAATTAATCAGAACAATTAATTTGTTCAATCCTTCTCCTTTATCAACCAATTTTCCATGTCCAGCCACATACCCAAGCCAGGCGGTATGAAATAATCCCTTTTATCTTCCTGAGGCAGCATTGGCTCCAACAAATACCTATCATAAGCCTTATATGACATTGTAAGCTGCTTGGTAATGTGTATGTTTGGGAAGTCTGTTAATATCTTGAAATAATAAGTTATTGTTATCCACTCTCTTAATTGTTATTGGGTAGTCATGTTTTAATGCTCTATTTAACTTTTTTTAAAGTAAATAAATAAATAAATTATGCTTGCGACACATATCCGAGAATGAGGACATCACGTTGAAATTTATAAATTTGTGTAAAGTAAGTTGATTCGGGCAAGATGTCCACTATTCTTTATTTTAATATAAACTAGCATTGGCTGATGATTGATGCCTAATGTATTTTTTCGATAATAGTTATTTCTGCAAACATCAAGTAACAAAGTGCTTTATTTTCTTTTAAACTTTATAAGATTTTTGGATTCGTCACAAAAAATCAAATAACGATCACTTTGACTTTCTGTTCACTTCAAACTTTTTAAGGTAAAGTAAAGAAGCGCAAAAGAAACCTTTACCTTGTTAGAATGTTAGTTTTCGAGTTGGAGCAAAAGCCGCCCCACGTTTTTTTGTCGTTGCAATTATTGCCTATAGGTTTTTTCTGTCTTTAATAGAAATAACGATAGCCATGCAATATTAATACATAGATCAGAAGGATGATCCTTTTAAAGCTCCCAAAGAGCACCAATAATCCAAGCAATATTTCATCTGGCCTCCAGTGTCCCCACTGACCAGTCTGGTTATCCTACTTTATGTCTTGCAGTCTATCGTCTCTACCTACTTATGAAATAGCTACATAACTCCACGAACGGACCGACAAAATACAATATTTATTATTTCTTGAAGAAGAATAAGTAACGACGTAAAAAATTATTAGATAATGCTGAACAATTCACATAGCATTATCCAGCCCCAAGCTAAGCAGAGCTTGTGTTGGGTACTATTTATCTGATATACATAATAGAATACTTAACATAGATAGATATTTTTTATTATACATAGGAAACGACCAGAACTGCCGGAACAAAAACCTGTAGATTGTGCAAATATTTGTCCCAAGGCGGGAATCGCACCCTTCACCCACCGCGCCACAATTCTATGACTTGACCTAAATATTAATAACTTAATCTCACTCTGTTTAACACACCACCGTCTACAATTGTCCTAGCACTTCCTGCAACATCAAACAGTGTAATAGTTACAATTCCACTTTTGTATGGATAGATGAGCAACTCGTGTAACCTTAAGATTACCTACTTGTCCAAAATGACAATTGATTAAAAGTTTGTTTTGACATGGGACCAATGATTTACGGAGAGCTCAAACAGTTTCTAGCCAAATCATACATCGATAAAAAAATACAAAAAACCGGGAAAAACTGCAGCACGCAGCAGTTAACTACTTTTGGATATATATTAAAACCCATGAACGAAGTCCCGGGAAACAACTACCTACTGCGAGAATCAGTGGTCTCGCTATGTATCGGAGCAGAGAACAGATAATGGGACATCGCGATCTTGAGAAGATTTAAGATCGAAAATGGCGATATTTCTAACGGTTATTGCTGTTTATTTTATCTATGGCAGAGCTCTGTATATGTATACAGGGTGTTATAAACTAATACATTTAAGTATTTCAGATTGCTATCATATCTAATTGACGAAATTTAACTTCAGGCCGCGAAAACCAGTATGAATAGCTAACTGGTGTAAAACTTTTAAAACTATCATGGGGGTATTTGCCACTTAACGGGATATTTGCCAAAATATTGCAAAACTCAAAAAAAAAATCGTAATATGGTAAATATCCCCTTATAAATTACTTTTACTGGTATAAGCAAAACAACCGAAGTACTTTGACTCACGCTAGGACAACACCAAGCGTAGCTAGAGTAATATTTTATTGGAGTACTCGTTTACTTTTTGTATCATATGATAGAAATAAAAAACAATCTCAAATTATATTAAATAGATAGGAAATTTAAAGCTTGGGCTAAAAATATTTTCTAGTTAAACAAGAAAAATAAATCCATTTTTTAGACAAAAAAATATCGAGTCACGGTTTCACCCAGTAAAAGCCTAGGCTGACCAATAGATGAGCAGACAGCTTACTATTTTAAAGAATTTTTTTATTTATGGTGTACTTATCGGCATCTTCAAATACTCCTCATACCTTCATGATAGTGCGAAAAAGATGAAATACATTTATGTAAATGAATAATAAGAATAACCCTCTTTTATTTGATTCATGTTATTCGTGGTTTAGCATCAAGAGATAATAATCAATAATCAAGCAAAATGTGTATTTTAAATCACTTAGTTTTATAGTAACGAACGTAATTGTTCAGAAAATACGATAAATAAGGGAAAAAACAGGCTTCCTTAAAAAAACCAAATTTCACATAAAAAACGGTTTTAATTCAAATGCTTTTAATTACCCATAACACAAGCTCTGCTTAGCTTGGGGCTAGATAATGCTGTGTGAATTGTCCAGCATTATTTATTTATCATTTATCAGCGACAACACCATATTATTCTTTACGAATTACATAGCCAGACTAATGTTCTATTTGAGTACCTACTCGTTTACTTTTACTATTTCATGCTTATATTTTGAATAATGTGGTGATTCTGCGATGACACCATTTTGTCACAGTAAATAATAATAATACAATAAAAAAAAATATATACTTTATTTTAGACACAAGATCTAATTTACGATCATAAAACCAAATTACACAAAATTATCATTACAAAACAATGAAATTAAAAGTAAAGCTGTTATAGGCAGAATATGGCCTCTTGGTATAACCAAGATAATCTTGTGGACCTAGGATTGCAGTCAGTCTGTGGCATTCATGAATAATTCAAATACATGCTCTTATTGCATAGCCTCGATTGTCACGTCTCTTTGTCTTTGAGCTTTGAAACTCAGAACCGCTAAGATAATCTCAAACTTACTGCACTGAGATATTAAGGACTTAAGTTTTTGTATTATAGTGCGTCAGCCCTCATCATCATCAGCGTATATTAGTCCACTGCTGGACATAGGCCTCCCCTAATGATCGCCCCGTAAGCACTCGCACTCTAGGTATTCTCTAAGAAATTAAATAAGTCCCAAACATTTTCAATTTCGGCAGGATTCTAACCTACGCCCCACCCTCAGTACGGGTATGATCTAACCAACTAAGCCACGAAATCTTAGTCGGTTTCCTCGAAAATCTTTGGGACCTCTTACGGCTCTAGCGCCGTTAGCGCCACTACGGGGGAACATTACAGTAATCCAAACCTGTTCAAAGACTAAAGTTACATTTAGTTCGTTTATCGACAGGTGTCGCCGTTGCTGAATACTAAGGTGTCCCTCGCACTCTGGGTATTGTAAAAAAAATTAAGGGCTTCACTATGTGACGTGATATATAACCATTTATATATGATATCCCATAGACGTTCACTGCTGGATATAGGCCTCCCTCATACCACGCCACAAAAAGCGGTCTTGAGCCGCTTGCATCCATCGTTTCGTTACGATGTCGTTGCTCCATTTAGTTGATAGTCTCCCAACACTCCGTTTTGTTTAGCATTGCGGTCGTCACTAGAAAACTTTTACTTCCCAGTGGTTATCCGCAGTTCTGCGAGCTAAATGACCTGCCGGTTCTTCAACGGATATCCGTATTTTTAATTTTATCACGAAGCGACGCGTAATCCAAGAGCTGGTGAGTATCGGGCGCAGCGCATCAGCATTACCATACAACGGGGTAATGCAGCCAGAGGTTTGGGGACGATTCCGATTGGTAGGTATCGATATGGATAAGTAGAGCTACCTGGAGACGATTTGCAATAGTCTACCTGTTTAGTTAGGTCCCTTTTTTTAAATAGTAAATACTAGTTTTATTTTTTTGTTGATCTACAGTTTTTCCTCTAGCAAATATTAAAGTAGGCATCTCACGTTAACAACATAATTTTTGCGTTTGGTTTTAAATAAATTACCACCTAGAAAAAAATAAAGTTAAATAAGTTACTTCGTTTAAACTCGGACTCGACGCAGTTAAAGTAATCAACATAAACTTACAGCGCCTCGGAAATGTTTACCCGTTTTATTTGGATGAACTTAATTCAATTTGGATGGATTTAAAGTTGGAATAAATAGAAGATGTTATCTTTAAATTTGTATAACATATTATAGCAATAAAATAACTGATTTTTAAATAATATATTTTTCAAAAGGGCTGAAAAATAATGTAATTACCTTTTTGACCTATTCACCAACCCAATACTCGTAGCAGAGAAACCATTACAACGAGCGTCAAGGGCATTGAAAGTGTTATTTAAAATATAATAATAAATAATAAATAAATAATGCTGGACAATTCACTCAGCATTATCTAGCCCCAAGGTAAGCAGAGCTTGTGTTATGGGTACTAGATAACTGATATACGTAATATTATTTTACATTACATAGATAGATATTTTTTATATAAATAGAAAACACCCAGACCAACGGAACAAATTTCTGCAGATCGTACACAAATTTGTTCCGAGGCGGGGATCGAACCCGCAACCTCTTGCGTCGCAGGCAGACTCTCGCCCGCTGCGCCACTGAGGTCGTCAAATATACCTCAATGATAATGATGATTCATAAATAGCGCCGCGTCGAGGGCAATATTCACGAAAAAACTGAAGAGAATCCTAGTGGACAGGGCATACTACTGTCTAGATGAGTTCCTTATTGACAAATTTGAGGAAACCGTTGTCGTTGTCGTTGATCCACATTTAATTTAAGTAAGTAATTTAATTTTAGTGTATTTTATAGTATCAAAATACTTTCGATAAGATTACGAAAGAAAATTATACTTAGCTATATCTATTTATATTAAGAACTACTAAGCTCTATTTATAAATATGTATGTACATACTTGAACTGTAAGAATTTTTTATTATAAATAAGGAAATGAACTGAACTGATAACATCATGCGAGCTACATCGGAGTACAATTAAAAAAACGCTGTAAATTCAAAAAGAAATACAGTACATAAATGCATATTGACTGAATACACTAAACTTGCACCATTATGATGAATAAATCGTTTTTTAGGAAATATCTCCGTTGCATGTTACGAATGTGATATTTCATTCCCATTAAAATTCTGATCATGTTCTGCAAGATACCTAACTCAAGGACAAGCTCTCACATGCATACAAATTATGAGAAAAATTATAATAAATAATACTGGGAAAACCAGTGTTTAACAGTACCGAAACCCGTAACCACAAGTGTGTATACCTGTCGAAACGCTGGGAAAAATAGGTAAATAAACGCGATAAATACCCGTTAAATAGTATTAATATGTATGGGTACAGGGTGGATAAAATATATGGGCTCTGGACGGGAAACTACCTCCTTTAGTTAGCTCATTTTACTGATAGATTTTGTTTCTTTTTAAAAATAAAGGAATGTCTCCTTTCAGTAAAATGAGCTAACTAAAAGATTTAAGGTTGTTCCCGTCAAGGGCCCATAGATTTTTTCCATGCTGTATTACGACTGTTTTTTGCTTAAGCTAATCTCAATAATATATTTATAGATTTTTTCTCATTTAGAGTAGGTAAAATACCCTATTCCATAGGCTTAGAATTCAAGTGAAAAAATTCTATGTCTATGCCTTATTCACAGTACTTAATTTAGTAACAAACCGTTAATATTATCATACAGTCTCTGCCGAAACTAAGAAAGACTAATATGTTTTTGCAACTATTAAATTATTTATTTTTGGTAAATAATACAGCAATTTAGACATAAACACTATTATTTTTAGTATTAAAATCTGTTTATACTTTGCTTTCAATGTCCACCATATTTTCCTTGTCTCTGCAGACGTCGTTCCTCCTTCACTAAATGTTGCGTTTATAACGAAACGCAACGTTATATATATACACTACACAATATTAAAATCAATCATCAATCAACCCTGCAAGATCTGCAAATTGTAAAAACGGGGTTACCGTTTTTACAATTTGCAGATCTTGCAGGGCAACCAATCTTTCATACGTCGCCAATTAAACTTAAAACCATCTCAGACAGCCCCAGGTTCTAAGTTCTAATTCTGTCAGAAACTTTGCTCACTCAAGGCACGTAAAGGAAACCTTGCACATTGACTCGCTAAGGCTATTTTACCGACCAAAAACTTTCACAGATTTAGACCGCACCACAGCACAAACAAAAAAAAACATTCAAATAAAGTCCTAATTTTTACATGATAATTACCTACATTGACGGCATCAGATTTCTTGTCAAAAGACACTGTAAAATGTATCTTAAGATTACGAATTTAAGCTCTTAATCAAAGAGAATATAAATCCCATAATATGCGTTAGCATCCCTAGTACATCTGTGCCCATAATTGAGTGCTCATTTTTGTGTTGTTCGGTAGTGGATTTGTACGTGTGATAGAAAACTTTATTGGTGCTATATCCGCGCTTTTTTAGAGTGCAGTCCCATATTACTTCAGGACCGAGGCAAATAGCAAAACATAAGGTCGACTTGGCTGATGATACTAATACTGAAGCTTCAAACCTACCCGAATATTCTCACACAATATTTTTTCACTAAATAAACCAGCGAAAAACACTAATTTGAATATTTACGAGCGTAAGCGGAATCACCTCGGGATGGTGCGTGGTTCTCATAATGATGCGAACCTCCAAAATTGAGCTTTGTTTGGGAGCCATAAATTTTGCTTGCATAAGTTGGAAATTAGATGTTGATGGAATTGGTAATAAGTTATCATCATTGTTATTGTTATGAGAGGAATAAGTAGTAAGTATATAATTCTTAAAGTTTCATAAAGTAAATGTAAGCGGGTTAACTACGAACCGGGTTTGTGTTTGGAGGAACACCAACGTTACATTAATATCTTATGATTTCGTGAAACTACAATAGTTTATAGTAACACTAGCTGTTGCTTGTGGCTTTGTAGCCTAAGTCCGTCCCCGGGATTTTATTCACCTTCCTGCCAAATTTCATTAAGAGCTGATTACCCGTTTAGGCGTGAAAACGTAACAGACAGACAGACAAAAGTTACTTTCGAATTTATAATTTCAATCTAAATTTTTAAAGCTTCCAATGGTTCTTCGGTTTCGCAGGTGTTTTTCAAGGAGAAGTCTTTTTAAATTTTATTAACTAGAAATAAGTAAGTAGGTATATCAGCTAAATTACATAATAAAATCCCTAAACCCCTTATTAACAGTTTGCAAATCTTGCAGGGCAACCAATCTTTGATACGAAGCTAGTGGAACTTGAAACCATCTCAGCCAGCCTTAGGTAGTTCTGTCAAAAACTGCATAATATAATATATTATTCGAAATAGCCCGTTTCGTTTAGTAGTCTTACATTGCGTCTCATAATCATTTTTATACTGTAGGAAACTTTTTAATAACTGTTATTTATAATTCAAGTGATTGAAAGTACCAGCTAACTTCAATAGTATTGTAAAAGCCAAAAGACCGAAACACAAATCTGCACAAACAAGGCGACGTGATTGATAGAAAAGGGTCAAGCCACGTCAAGGCGTTTTGTCAAGCCGCTTTATCAAAATGATTTTTCTTTTTTCATCCACTAGTATTAGCACCATTTCCATTTTACTATAAAAGCTCGAATTATAAGATATTGTGTAGGTCATTATTGAGTTCGTGACCTTTTGGAAAGATCCTAAGTTTCCGGTATAGAGGTCTTAAGTACTAAGTCAAAAGTTTTATTTTTTAGTGTAACCGACTGGATATGCCAAAAACTTGCTTTGAGTGAGGAACATTACCTTGTATACTTTCTCACTTCTAATAGGTACCTACTCAAAGGAACGACATGGTTAAAATATAACCCATAATTTATCATACTTGAAACCCGATGCCCTGTACTACTTTAAATAATAATTATTATTTATTTTTCACCTGAGCCTTTACAAATTAACTTCATTTATCAACTAAAAAGTAGAGAGTACTAAATCATCATCAGCCAATATTAGTCCAATGCTGGACATAGGCCTCCTCTAATGAGCGCCATTGAGCCCTGTCTTCAGCTTGCCGCATCCATCATCAAAACAAAATACAAAGTACCATATACGGCACAACAATCCCCACATGGTATGTGAACATTGGACGGACAAATTCCTCATAAAGTATACTATCGTAAAAACTTTCTCGAAAAATAAGGTAAACTGGACCCAAGGGAACCCTAAAGGTTACGTCCGAGGATTGTGTTCGAAAATTAAGGTACAATGTCATATTGAATTTTTCTGATGAAGCGAGAGATCTTTTGGGAATAGCGTCGTGTTTTACAAACAAGTTTAACATCAAAAAGTTTTTATCGTGGGTACATCAGTAGCCACGATTTCAAGCGTAGGTATATCCGTAGAATAATATACACACTGTTCAAAATAACTTAAGTTTTTGTAAATAATTTTTACTGTTTATTTTGCTCTCATCCGTGTCGAACCGTTTTGGAGATAATTCAGAACATTGCTTGTTTCCCAAATACACACTATGCGTGAAAGTGATAACAACAAACAACATTAGATCCTAAACGTATATCCGTCGCGGGTAGTAAAATACCAAAAAAACTACACCATAGTCGAACGTCGAAAAGCTACAAAACTCGACTTACAGACTTTTACTTAATCTGTGCCACTGCTACGAAGGCTACGAGGCAGCTACGCACCGGTCGTAGAGCCTCTACGAAGCTGCTACGCCGCGTAGCCAAGGCTTTGTAGCTACGGAAAAAAGTACCAGGGCAACATAAACGCAAAGGAGGTTAGGGAAAATGGGTGGAAATTCAAGAAAACTCCCCTAGTGTGCGCAGGGAGGATTAATGTTTTCTAACTCGGTTCTATCTTTGGGTTCTATTGGTTGGATAATGGATAGGATTGTGAAAATCCCGATTAGAGCGGAAAATGTCTACTATCTACCAGGCGAGCAGAGGTTTGAAGGAGTTCAACTGACTTGTAAAGTGAGGGTTAGATAAGGAAAGCAAATGTAGGCGGTGCAATATTCCGCATGCGCAGTTGATAGAGTGCTTTCAAATTAGATAAGTTCTGCATATTGCGTTATAATATTTTTAAGCTTATTTTCGTAAAAATAAAACCCTGTAGATGGGATTACGGTTTTTAAAAAATAACGTCTGTATTTCTAGGTCGCCCTCTAATATAACAGATTTCCTTTCCCGGAAAATTTACATGAAATTTAAGCAGCGCCACCTAGCAAGCTTTCTTTGAATTTAATACCCACAGTAAACTCAACACTGAACCAAAGGTTTCACGCATTTAGAAGCTCAGTTCAGTAGTTGGTTTCTCGCTTCACGGAAAGATGGCGCTCTAACGAAACTCCAATAAAATTAAAAAATAAATTGGAAAGAAGCTGCTCTTTTCAATTAACCTATATCCGTCACCGGGAAATAATTTACCTCCTTCAGAATTTTCAATTTAGATCCGTCAAGCCTAGTGAGTTAGTTTCGAATTTTTAATGACTGTATTTTTATTTTCGTAACTATAAATGTCCAGCGGGTTAAATTGTCTAAGTAAATGGCACATAAACGAAAACCATATTTATTGTTTTATAAGCTCGCTAAGCCAAGCTTGTATCAAAATATCCCTTACGCTTCTCTGCGCAGCAAGTAGCACCTAACCTCTTTTGAAACCTGGGTAAATATTACCCAGTAAATATTACCCGTTAAGGTTAAACCGTTTAAACATGCAGCTACCATTTTCACTTAGAGTGAAATAATTTTATTAAGCAGCGACCGTAATTCCGGCTAGTAGAGTTTACGGTGTGGAAATAAGTAAATTGTATATTTTACTTTTGCTTCTTGGGCCATGAAAGTGTTAGTGTGGTATTTAAAACTTCAAACTAGTTTGTTTATAGAAAGTTTATATTTAGTTATAAACTCCTACACTCGTTTGGAACCTGATCACTGATCAGGCATGTCATGGTTTTTGAGTGCGTTAGACTCGCACAAGTCAGGGTTCAGGGTCTACCATAGTCGTAAAAGCGACCCCTGATTTGGGTCCAAACGATTCTAGGGGTTCAATGACTTAGCTAGGTACCTGAGAACCTTATATACACAAGATCCGTCAAGTGCTAGTGTAACTCGCGCGAAGAGGATTTGAACATTTGCCAATTGCAAATATAGCATAGGTACCGGTTAGAAAGTTCGCTATTTAATTTAGACCATTTGAATTTTTGAAAATAAAAAAAAAGTGTATAACCTACAGAAACTTCAAAAACTATTTTGAAATGTACAAACCAATACCTTTCATTTAATACTCCACTCGGGTAGGTAGCCACCTCGATTACTAAGCTCCCCGCGGCGATGGGTTCATAATTTGTATTGATAATTTTCGTTTAATTTTTTTGACGACATCGTTGCGGTCGCAGGGCGTCGATGGAATGTATTCGTTTCAGGACCGCTCTTCGTGGCATCGTATGGTCCCCCATACGACGGGAGGTCTATGTACTGGATATTATGGGCTAATATGATGATGGTGACAATGAAGTGTTATTATTTAAGCGTAAAAACCATCTCAAAATCGTGCTAGGTTCCAATATTTTATCAACGTAAAAATAATTACCTTATGTGAACAGCTCTTAATTAGATCATGAGGGTTTTACCTGCAAGAGAGAATTTCGTTTAGAGCCCGGCTATTTTTGGTGTAGACTAAAATAGATCTCATTTTAAGTGAAAGTAAAAAAAAACACATTAACAGTGATTCAATGAAACTGAACTTTGTGTTTATAAATTTACACCTGAACAAGTTGGGTCAAGGATTCAAGGTACTACTTACTTACCAATTATCTAAAGGTTTTGGCAGATAAGACGCGCACCGGTACCGCACAGCACAAAAATATGAATTTAAACGTGGGCCTAACTCATTGATAAGAACCAAAGGAAGGAGGTCCCCAAGATACAGGTTTATCCTAGTTTGGGGATCAAAGATTGTATTAATTCTAAGTCTTAATTATTTTCAATAAACGTTATTAATATTATTAAACGTTATTAAAATTATATCATTTAGATGCATTTAATATTGACGGCATCAGATGTCTGACAGCTGTTTTCGGGCCACACGCTTGAAGCGTTTGGGAAGCCATATTTACAATGTTATTTGTATTTACAGAAAACGAGTTTAAGCCTATATTTTAATGGACATTTTGGAGTATGCGGTGCGGCATTGAATGAATTTGTGCAGATCTTAATATGATGTTCTCTTGCTATCTGTATTAAACTAGATTTTGAAATGAATCACATGACCGCTCCGTTAACATTGTTTGCGCTGGCCGAAAGTTTTGCAAGCATTGCTATTATTAAGCCAGGCTATATGGGCAAGAGCATAATATACTTAAATCTGATATTTTGAATTTTTATTATAGAATTCATTAGCATTGCTACAAGTTCGGTTTTACTAACTCAACCCCGTTTATGGTGCAAAAGAATGACAAGTAAGTAGATGCCAAAGTAATTCTAATTTCGTTAGAAATGTAAACGTACCCTGCTGTCTAAATCTTAGACAGCAGGACATCAGCAAGTTTTTACTCTATACCTAAAATGTTTTATTCAATAACAAATACACGAGACCACCCTTACAAATATGACATTTCTTTAAATATGTGTCAGCGAGACGTCGCTTCTCGCGCGAACACCGCAATATATCTTGTTTTGGTGAATAATTCATATTTCATGCATCAGAGACAGGGCTGTGGCAATTTTCTGTTTTTTCAGAAGCGGGTATTCTGCTCTCAATCTCAAAATATTAATCATGCACATTAGCATTTTATTATTTCTCTGTACGTATACTTACATATTACGGCGTTTTATAAACGGGAAAATCCAATATTTTCCTTAGACCTCAATGGATGTCGGGGATTTTTTGCGAAGAGAAGATATTTTTTAATGGGATGTCAATTGCGCGGTCTGTAATGTCGTGAATGACGTCTTTGCCACTTTAATTTGACATCTACCCAGCGAAAGCGCCCTCATTTTATTCAGGTCAAATTATTTTTGACCCTTATGACATCATAATTAATACTCTGTTTTGACCTCAGACGAAGATATAAACTTTTCTATTCGTTCGTCTGAGGTTTTGACCTATTTAAAAATACCTACCTTTGCCTGCAGCATTAAATAAAGCAGGTTTTAGTTGTTTTAAGATGCAATACCTTCTAAGGAAAGTGCCTAATACACTCAAGTTTCTCTACAAAAAAGCGCTGAATGTTTAAGTAACTTCCTAATTCCATAACAGAAATCGAGACAACATACACTTTGCCATGATAATATTATTAGCAAGATGGAAATAGGTAGAACAACCTGTCATATTAACTTCCTCTCCATACCATGCTCTACAATCAACTCTATTTTCAGCTTGTACGATTGAAATTCGCTTGACAGTTTTAAAGCCGATCGTACAAGGTAATTTTGAATTAATGATGTGAAGTATGCCAGCCCTGTGCTAACGATTAATGAGCTGCCTGCGAGCACATGTTTTTGGCTTTTACCAATTTATTAGATAGACGTTTCTCAAAATGGTTAAAAGGTACATAGTATAGTAGGCATAGTAGGTACATGGTAATTTCTTTAATATTAAATTTATGCGGCTCTGGATAGTGTCTACTATATCATTTTATCCTTAATTCTTATATCGACTTATCACCCGTTTTCAACAGACTTGACCAACTTGACAGACAACAGATCGAAAAAGAGGTGGGACTATGTTCGGATGTACCTATGTATGTTTTTTATGTAAGTCGATTACTCGATCAATTATTGTTCTTCACTATTCTTTAGTATAGAAGGAAATCCCGGGATGGTCCTATAAAATATTATTCAAACAGTGTAAATATTAAGAAAATAGAAGTCAGTTTAAATTTTTTCAAAACAATCAAATTGCTTGTTTTCAATGCTGGATTGTTGTCTAGGGTAGAAAGACAAAAATTACGTCACTCTACCATCAAATGCGTAAATTATTTGAAAATCATTCCTGTAACTTCAATGTACGCAATGACGATGCGATGTCATTATTGTCTATTCCACCATAGACAACAATCCACGTGCTTGCCCTACAGCCCTCTACAAAAAAGGAATACTGGACAAGAGATTTGGTAATTGATAAGTCAATTAGCCAAGGAATAATCGACTGTCTGTAGCTCAAGTTATATTAAAATATCCTTTATAATAATAATAATAATAACTTTATTGATAAAAAGGTGCTAAAAGCTAAAAACATTCATTTTACGCTAACTTAACCTATTATATTATGATCAAATTAAACTTAAGACAATGGTGAAAAGGTTATCTTGCATAATCAAGTTCTTTAGGCAGGTTTGTACCTACCTACTACAGTTAGCGTTTTCCTTTACAAACTTAGTATTATGATTTACAGTGCCATGTCGTAGGTAAGACAGTATTCGACTGCTTGAAGAACAGATAGCCGAACTCAAATAGAAGGTTATTTGCTCCAACTTCAATCTTCAGAAAATCCTTAGAGACGCAATTCTCAAACATAAGATGCGAAAAAAGGCAAAAGGCCAGGTCAAGAGCACCCCAAACCGAGGGGCATCGAGAGTCCTTTAAGTAAAGACGTGTCTTAGGACCGGAACGATTCTGTTATTTTTTAAAAGGGTTTTAGTAATATTTAAAAGCTGCAGATTAAAATAACGTGAAGTTAGGTATGAACGCACACATTTGCACGATCCAAAAACTGCCAAAAGTACCGATATCCAAATAATAAAAACAATAATAAAAAGCAACCTTTAAATTACACAGGGTTTTGAACTTCATGGTTGCAAAATTTTAATCAATCATAAGTTATGTAACAAAATTACAAATAAATCATAGAATAAAAATTAGAATTAGTGTTTATAATTGTAACAAATGCGTTAACTGCAGACTGTTACAAACAATCGACAGCTCAATGATCCATATGTGACGACCTCTGTGGCGCGGTGGGAGAAGGTCCGCCTGCTACACAGGAGGTTGCGGGTTCGATTCCCGCCTAGGGACAAATATTTGTACGATCTGCAGGTATTTGTTCCGGGTGTTCTGGTAATTTTCTATGTATAATAAAAAAATATCTATCTATGTATTGTATGTATATGTTATGTATATCAGTTTGTATTGTATATGTTATGTATATCAGTTATCTAGTACCCATATTATTTATTGGTTTAAGTCCTTTAGTCGCCTCAACGACACCCACGGTAAGAGTTGGGTTGATGAAAATTTTAATATAAGATATTTCAAGATGTTCTCCAAGCCGAATATCGGCCATGGCGGCTAGTCTCAGCGGAAAAATATATTAGTGCAGGACATAATTATAATAGTCCAAAATTGTGTGTGACGTATCCACACATAACTAGTGCACCTGACTATCTATCTGACATTAGGTACATAGATAGATATTTTCTATTATACATAGACAAAGACCAGAACACCCGGAACAAATACCTGCAGATCGTACAAATATATGTCCCAAGGCAGGAATTGAACCCACAACCCCGCGTTACAGGCAGACCTTCGCCCAAAGCGCTTTAGAGGTCGTCAATAATCTGATGGGATGGCCGACAGACACGGCTGGGGAGAGGTTAGGACAGGTCCAATGGATTAACCTAATTTTGAATGCAAAGAAGTGTAGCAAACCCAACTTCCATTCAGGTAGGAAACTTAATTTTATTATTACACTCATAATATTATAAATGCGAAGTATAAATCGATGGATAGATGGATGTCTGTTGCTCAATTACGCCTAAACGGCTGAACGGATCTGGATAAAATTTAACACAGAGATAGATTATAGTCTGGAATAGCATAAGCTATATTTTAATGAAATTCCAGAATTCCTACGGGAGCGGAAACTACGCGGGTGAAACCGCAAGGCACTGCTATTAATAAATGTTTTACAGAAAAGTGTGGGATGAGCCGCTATGTGAGCTTACGGAAAACCCTTATCAAAAGGTACGTCTACCAACCAGCTCATCAAAAAAATTAGATCTCATAGAGTTTTAAATTGGGAGAGGAACCCTTTATCAAATTAAACCTCGCTTCATTAATTACTATCCCTTTTCGAACGGAACCGCAATTGAATCAGGTTGTGAATTAATTTTCAAGATTATCAATTTGTCACAGCTGAGCCCTTAAGCCATGTTATGGTCCCCCGATTTTCAAACTTGAGGTCGTGAATTTTATTAATATGTAATTATGTTCACATGTTACTAGCCAGAAACCTACTGGTACAATACTATGTGCCAGCTTGGCAATACAGGTCGTTGACCCTTCACGACATCAAAATGGGGTGCAAATATTTTTTTTTCATTATTTATTTTTACACAATTTTTGGAAATCTGCGTAGCGTATACTACGCGTAATGTTCTAGGTATGTTATTTTGATTTTAAAAACTGTTTACAACCAAGTGACAAGATTTTGTAAGTACTAACAAATTATGGATCAATTGTGTTTTCCGAAATAAAAGATTTTTATTTATATTAATTTTATTTATTTAAACTCACCTTAAGCTCTTACATTACACACAATCCATACATTTTTTAGACGCATTAATGAAATTTGGTTACAAAAGTAATATTAATAAATTAATTAAAATATAAAATTCATAAATACATTGAAAACGTAAAAAGTCGGTAAATAATTTCTACCGAATTTTTTATTATTTTTGTTTATAGTTTTTTGGTTCCTGGTAAGTACGCTTATATCACGAATCACGATACTCCAGCGACACTGGTATCGCTTTTGGTTTGTTTGAAAAGCGATAAATTTCAATGAAATTTGCAATTTCGTGGTGAACGTCATGTATTGCTTGCTTATTTGACACTTAGCAAACTACTAGTACATTGTGCTAGCTAGCACACTACTAGCAAACAACTAGTCTTTAAGGATATCTAAGTAAGTTTACTTTCTCATCAGCACATAATTGTCCACTGCTGTGCATGCATCAAGCGGAGAGGAGTTTTACCATAATCACCACGTTTTTTGGTCATTTCGTTTTTTTTGACACTGGCTGTAATTTCTGTAATTTTTTACATTTGCTGTCGTTTTTGACATCATATTATAATTTTTGTTGTTAGGAATGACTGTCTTTTTTTCGTCTAAAATTATCAAATTGAGCAAAATAGAACAAAGTGAGTTGCACAAAATGGAAGCTCTGTTATGCAACTATCCGCAGTTGAGCAAAAGGGAACAAAATTAATTACACAAAAGGGCCTTTGCACAACTATTCGCAGTTGACCAACCTCAGTTGCCAAAAGGGAACTCGCGGTTTCGTTTGGCAGGCGGGTTGCTGATAGCAGTAAAGGTGTTGGTAGCGAAAGAAAGCTGCTGCTCCTAAGGTTACTTATCAACGAGAGAGTTAAGGGTAGTTTGTAGATAGATCGCTTATACATAATTATACATAGAAGTGATTTAACAAAAATTTATTTAGTAGAAGAAACATCATACAGTTTAGAATTGAACTCTCTCAAATTCTACATTAAATCATTTCAATACAACTAGTAGGACTTGAAAACTTCGTTCTGCCAAAGCATCAATAGATAAAACTTTTAAAACTATCATGGTTATTAACATTAAAGTAATATAAAACATTAATTTAAAAATCGAATCATGGTAAATATCCCGTTTTAAATGACTTTAACATCAATAGATAAAGCCGTTATTAATACTCAAATTTAGCACCGTTTTTACAAGACTTTCAAAGGAATGGATACCTATAATACATAATTATGTATATCTTTATTATACCTATTCACACAAAACTACTTTTTTACTATTAAGTTCCCGTTCTCGTGGGAATTCCAGGATAAAAATATAGCCTATGTGTGCTATTCCAGACTGTAATCTATCTATGTGCCAAATTTCATACACATCCGTTCAACCGTTCTGGCGTGATTGACACAAACATCCATAATATCCATCCATCCATCTATCCATCCATCCATCTAAACTTTCGCGTTTATAATAATTAGTGTGATGTATGCTCGTCGATTTCTCCGTTATTATGAATTAACAATTAGCGAATGAAAACCGCCTTAGGCTTTTATTCTGTGCTATTTATCTTATGGGATGAGAGTAAAGGAATTGAGAGACAAGAGAACTTCCTCCCGTTTTTGTATCGTCGGTTACAAATTAATGCTAATTCGTCTGCTTACTCCAAATTCATTCAAATAAATTCAAGCTTAGAGGATTGGATGACGGTCATCAGCATTGCGAAAGTGATAATGTGGTTCATCTATCTAAAGTAGGCTTTAATAAAACAGGGAAATAATAACACAAATTGTAGCTACTTTGGATTCAGATAACGAGCTTTTTTGTTACGGTGATTACAATAGGAATTCATTCGTTTAAAACGTATTTGAAACTACCTTCAGCCAGCGGTTTTGCACACGTATTTTCGGTATAATAATATATATCTATATTTATAAAACAAAGTCGTGTTAAAAAAAGAAGTAAAAAAACATTGGAAAATTGTCAAAAAAATAACTACCCGTGCGAAGCCGGGGCGGACCGCTAGTAACATATAAATAACCTATATACTAATACAAGCTATGTTCTAACTGTACGCCAAATTTCATCTTGATCTGTTCAGTAGTTTTGAAAATCCTACATAATAAAATAAAGTTTTAACTTTACGAACTTTCGGTTTAATTATACTTGTTGGATATACTTGTAGTATGACTATCGACGTGGCACGACGGTCGAAGGTCCGCCTGGAACGCAGAAGGTTGCGGGTTCGATTCCTGCCCAGCTTTAGCTGTTAGACCTGCCTGGGCCTCTGCATACCAGCAAAACGAGCATGCACTGACTTATATTCCTATGGTGTTGTGATTGATGTGACAGCATAAGAAATGTTTTACTCAGTATAATAATCAATTTGTTTTATCCTATTTTTTTTTAAACACTCTTTTAATAATTTCTATGAGCCTGTACTCGTAAATCTTATTATTAAAAAATATTTAAAATCATTGGATGACAAATCTAACGAACCCAAACTCGACAGGGTTTCGTCGTTTCCTTTAGGAGTCCCTGACCACCTTCTGTCTCCATCATCATACCAGTTTCTGTCTCCATCATCATACCAGTTCAATGGTACCATAACATTGTAATCGAACTTACATTAGCACCTATGCCAAATTTTAGCTGAATCGGTTGAGGATAACTGGTCTAAACTCAGTTACAAGATTACCACACATACTCACTAGACAAATTTGCGAGCGAGAAAGAAAGCCCCTGCAAACGTAGTGTAGGACAATTTGCGAAAGACTGCTGGCAGGTGCTGGATGCGGCAAGCTAAAGACTAAGGCGCTCATTAGGGGAGGCCTATGTCCAGTTGCGGACTAATGTATGCTGATGATGATGATGGTGACTGAAGAACTGCATAACCTATTCATACATAACACAGTACACTCAACTGCAGCTGACCCGCACTCGTCATAACTCATCCACGAAAAATGTTACATAATAAACTTGGAGTATAGTGTCAAGAGTGCACACTGATGGATGAGGATAAATATTCAGCAGCTGAGCCGTTCCGTTACTCGACCCCGAACTCAGAACATTCCGAGAGATTACTTTTAAACCAGCTACCAGCTTATAATAAGCCTGTGGTTTTTCAATCTGTTCTTAAAAGTAAAAAGGAGATAGAAAGACTAAAGAAAGATGGTATGAAGTATGTGACAGGTATGAGTAAGAAAGGAGTGAGTGTGGCGATGATGGCTGATAGAGGGGAGTGGAAGAAATATACATTTTTGTCTCGAACCCAAAGATTGGGATGTGGGTAGGATGAATAATAGTAAGTTGAAGCGTATACGTTTCTGTTAAAATGACACGTGTCTATCTATACGGTTCATGAGATACAGGTCTGAAGGGTGGCGGACAGACAGACCGACAGACGGTGGAGGTTTAGTAATAGGATCCCGTTTTCACCCTTTGTGTACGGAACCATAAAAACAAGCATTTTTCGGTAAATTAAGTAAACTAATAGATTTATATACTTAAAAAAAATATTAAAAAACCAAAACTAATGATGACCACGTGGCGCGGTGGGCGAAGGTCTGCCTGTGACGTAGGAGGTTGCGGTTTCGATTCCCGACTCGTGACAAATGTTTGTTCGATCCACAAGCATTTACTGAATACTGAAATATACTGAAATTCCTATTTTAACAAGCTGACCACTTTTCAATTCAGCCAGCTCCAGAACCTAATGAAAAGCCACTTAAAAGGGCTACCAAGTAGAAAGTTACAGCACTTTGAATTTTAAAAGATCTAACGAAGTGCTTTGTCATATAAATGGCAATCTAAAATGAAATCAGGGTTTTAATTTTCTAGTTCATTGATATTCCGACGAGAACAGTAGAGAAGTACCTACTTCTTGAGTACAATTGCTCGGAGGGAGAGTAAAATGAGATTTTCTACAGTTTTCTATGAAAATATCACTCTAGGTGGGTATAATAACTACATTAATTTCTGAATTATCATTATGTTCATTAGGGGAGGCCTATGTCCAGCGATGGACTAGTATAGGCTGATGATGATGAAATTCTGATTATAAATCGGGTCATGTTGGTGTGCAGGATTTTGACAATAGTTGATTAAAAAATCTTGTTACCTACTAGCTAGATAATGCAACTCTATTAAGGCCTGGAAGAGATCGCTTCTAAGCGATAAGGCCGCCCATTGTTCTTGTGTCTTAACTTCTTAAGTAAAGTCCTTTTGTAATGTAATTTTGTGTTTAATTATTAAAAGTAAGAATATTAGTAGGTAAATATTTTGTAAATATGTTTATTTAAAAAAATCTGTTACAAAACAAATATAAGTAGCTTCACTTATACAAAAAAAAATATTTAGTTTTCAACCCACCCAACGAACGATTTCCGAAGTTCATGATTTATTCGTCTATCAAGCGTTGGAACCTCAGAGCAATCAAGTTGGAACCACCGTAATCAATTGAGTTGTCAAAATGTACTGATAGTTTCATCTGCTCATTAATTACAATAATTGACACCGGGTAGGTATTAATGTTGGGTGGGACCCTCAATATAATCCGTGTCTCTCTGTAGCAAACTCGTAAAATTTACTTTACATACCTACTTATTTTGAGACAAAAGTTTACAAACCTCACCATGAGGTAGTAGGTACACAACTAAACTCGTACCTACATTGTATCACGTAACCTGTTTATATTGAGCCGAAAGGGAGTGATTCAGAACATCAAAAGTATTAACTTTTGCACTACGATTTTTTTTTTATTCAAAAGCTTTTTTGTTCGTATTCGTGTTTTTTTCGTGTGTTCCTACAATACTTTTATGGTTTTAAAATTTCAAAATATTTAAAATTATATATTTTTTGGGTTTTCTGAAAAAAAACAAAATAAAATATATTTGTGTAATATTTTTTTATGTAAAATAATAGTGCGTGTAAAATAAAAGTAAAAAACTATTTATACAAAAATAAAAAAAATCGTTACTATGAACCTACACTTAAATAAGCGAATAGAAACAAGGTTACCTAATCACTTAGTCCCAAAGTTAACTCATGTGCTAAGTCTGGCAGTACCCAACAAACTGCCGTCACAACACAGTCACATCTGATAGTAGTATATTATCTTGTTTTAAAATAAGACTGAAATGTCGCTTGTCGAGCAGAGTTTCTATTCTGTGAACAAACTATTGCAACTGTAAACCTTATATTCCCTTTTATGATTATATTTTTAAATAGTGGCTGTCCGCGGCTTGGCACGCATTGTTTATGGTTATTTCTATCTAATGGGAACTTATTTATGAGATAAACATTAACCTATGTTACTCTCCATCCTTTCAGCTAACTTAATAGGTACCAAAAATCAAGTCAATTTTTGCTTAATTAGGCGTGAAGGAAAGACAAACAAACAAATATACTTTCGCATTTATAATATAAGTATAGATTTACGTTTGATTAAATTTCTATATAACTTTTTATTCTCTACTTAATTTTTGTCTTATTTTATCAATAAATTGTATTTCTGTATTTCTTGACACGACGACGTACCCAAAAATTTTCGAAATCTTATTATTCACAGAGTTAAGTAGTGTTTTTGTTTATAAATTAAATAATTGATTTTCAATCAGGACAAGGATTCATCCTTCAATCTTATATTCCAGCGTTGGGCGACCGTGGCTCCATCATGGGTGAACATAGTATCGGTTTCCGGAAGTGGATGGATGGAGAAAGCTCAGGACCACTGTTCGTGACGTTATTTGAGGGTCTGCTAGAGGTACAGCAGTCGACGAGGCTAATGATGATAATGATAAAACAGCAACAGTAAGTCATTTATAACGGGATATTTACCATGATTTGAGTTTTGTGATTATAAACATGATATTTTCAAAAATACTATCCTTTGATTTACCACAGATTTTCAACATATAGGTACCTATTTCGTTCCTAAATTCTTTTGGGATATGGACCACTCTCCCTGCTGCTGTTTATCCCGACAATTACAACCTGGCCAAGAGTGAATAGGTATCTTCAAGGCCTTCGTGATACATCGTCGGCCACATCTTCACTTTCATCGTCCCACTTTGGTCCGAATCGAGTGGGAAGAGTCAAGAAATTCAAATTTTAAGCTGAAAACGTTCCTGATTCGTCCCATTTTAAGATTTCTAACAGAAAAGTTGCAAAAGTACTGTCGGCCACACACTACTCGTGCAAGTAATCTTGATCCATTGTTTCCGAAGGATTTTTCAGTATTTCACGCAAAGTACCAGGAAAGTAGAAAAGCTTAGGGGATAAGGTACCTAGCGATATTTTGGTCAAACAAAGCTCTGTATAAAAAATCTTTCCAACGTTTTTCCCCTGTTGTCAGGTTTACTTTTTCACTGGGTAACGATTTTATTCACTTACGCGCCCCTGACACAGATCGGTGATGTGTTCAGCTTCGTTGGCGCTATTTTATTACATAGTCGGAAAACTCTACTTTGGTTAAATTTAATAGCGGGATAAAGTTTATGACGAGATTTTGTATGAGATTTCATTCACTGGAATGATAAAATCAAAGTTTGTAATTTTCTGGGATGCTCTTGAAAATTGTTGGTTGGATATTATTATTATTATATTTAAGTGACGCCTAAAACGCCCTGTATAGTTTTAGAGTAATAAAGTTTCGTCAATTGAAATTCGGTTTTAAAGTACCTAAGAAAGTAGTAGACTTTTTTCTGACCTTTTTTATTTTGATTTGTTGTTTTTTTGTTTATAAATCTGTTTAGGTTATGAAGTTTTGGCTATAAATGTTTTTTATTTTATTTTCATTGGCTCAAAGAGGGGCAGAGGGCATGAGAGACTAAATTATTTAGCTATTGAATAATTAAGCTATAATACTAGCTTATGTTTTTTGCATTGGGATAGATTATGCTTAAACTAAAATTTATTGTTGCCATGACATTCAAGTACATAATCATTATCCAAGTCCGTTCATAAACCCACTTTTCAAGAAATCTAGCCACAAACAAACCCATTCCTGTCTAGCATCTCGACTGTCCCCACAAGGGTTCATTCCTAGCACCCTCTGTCCCCCACAAAGAACCATTTCTAGCCAATTGTAGCCAATTTATCGCACGTCACGGAGGCCAAGCAACTAACCTTCCGGCATGACAGAATTAAGTCCCTATCTCTTTGTTAATTTAATTAGTCTTTTTGGACTAGTTTTGTGGAAGATTTGTAAAAGGCTTGGACGTGTGATGTTAATCTAGTCTAGGCTTTGTTAGCATACGGATTAAATTTAGATTGTACGCTGAGAAAAGACAACGAAAAGACACACAAAACATTTCTTTAAAGGGTTTCTTTTAAAACTGAAATACAAAATAAATGTTAGATTTTAACTCTATCCCTATTGTCAAGATGATCTCCCTCTTCGTTTGTGTCTGACGTCTTGTACCTACACTTAAGCTAGGTTTCATACCCTTTATTTTCTTTGTCTTGAAATAACAATAACTTCATCATACTTAGAGTATAGTTAAGCTAAAGCAGATAGTACACTGTGACCTCTTACACTCGCATAAAACTCACAGATGCTATTCATAAATACGGAGCTCCCAACAAAAGCTTTTGAAAAATGTTATTCCTTGTCAGCTAAACAGACAGAGTGTAGTCTTTGAGTTAGAGTTAGTGTTGCAAAACTATAAAAATGCAACGTTATGTTGTAAGTAACGTATTCAAACCTGGGTTATTCCCTCGACCAAAGCTCAAATCTCGAACAATTTGTAGGTAGTTCTGATTTAATTTGTTTGTTTTTTTTTGTGGTTTATTAGACCTAACACACTATGACAAGGTCCAAACTGGTACATATTAATGCAGTGGAATGTACCTAACCAGAGTTCTGTAAGATTTGTGTCAGACGAGGTATACTGTCGTTTGCTAATCATCTTGGTTTAAAGTTTGGGTCGTTCTTTTGAGACTTAACAACATAATTTGGCCAACACACTGACATACGAGCAGACAGATAGACAGACAGGCAGACAGACAAAGGGCTTACTAACAGGGTATGCTGGGACCCTTTGCGTACAAAACCCAAACAAAATCATCAGTCCAGGATCGGTCGTCCTTCGTTTTATGCGATACGCCATCAGTCAACTTTTTAAGACCTCTTGTTTACGCACGTTGCCATGGAAACCATTAGACCAGTGAGTGAAAAAATATTATGTGATGTTTTAGATATGTTTATGGCGCACATGTAAATTCCTCGAGAATTTACCTTGTATCGGACCAAATCAAAATCAATCTTTCAACAACAACATAAGAATGAAAATCCTATACAATAGCAAAGAATTTTCATAATCGGTACATAATTGACCAAGCAATCGAAAAATATACATTAAAGAAGCATCCTGCGGAATATAGAATCTCCTCTTTGAAGTCGGTAAAACACAGAGAACCCTCCGAGGTCAAAACTGCTTGGTCAATTCAAAAATAATCCTATACAATTTTTTTGAACAAATTTCCATGACAAAGGCAGTACAATCACAACCAGAATCCGCAAGTGCTAAAAGCTAGGATATCAACAAAGTGCATTTTTAAACATGACAGCTCTCAAAAGGCTT
Organism: Eupithecia vulgata; assembly: GCA_946478455.1. NCBI lineage: Eukaryota > Metazoa > Arthropoda > Insecta > Lepidoptera > Geometridae > Eupithecia > Eupithecia vulgata. Next base: position 3,271,431 of record OX297862.1, on the reverse strand, counting down.
TAAAGTGTAAAAAGTTATATGTTAATCGGCCCCCATCACCGGGCTTTGTAGTTTAAAACACTTTGAATGTCATAAATTTATTTATAACGAAAAAATATTTTGGTGCATGTTTATTCGAGTGTTATTTTAGCAGATTACACTTAGTTTGTGCGAATTGTTTAAGGCTTCCGCTTAGAATGATTTTTCATGACGGATTTGCAATTTATTTGAATTTTTCTGTCGTTTTTTGTTATGTTGTTGAAACAACTAAAAAATTACTCATAGAGTCTTGAAAAGTGTATTTGTTTTGAGCAATAACTTAATCTAGTATGTTATCTGAAGAAAACTTTTAATAAAAATCAAATATCAAAAAATCTTTTTCCATAAATACAAAAAGTACACTTAGAAAAGGTCAAATACTTAAAATAAAAATAAACGATAGATATCAATATAGATAAGAAATATATTGAAACAATCAAAGCGATTTTGAACATGAAACAAGTACTGGTTGATTAACTCCTCAAAATCAGGTCAGTGGCTGGCTCTACTGGTTGAGTGACCTGGATCCGATACCATTTTCAACTGAAAAAAACTTAAATGTAACAGAATTCAGATTGAACACGCCTTAGGACGTGAGAACTCTTTGTCTAGTTAAACCTAATATAGGCTTTAAGACACATCTCACAATTGTAATGTTGTTACTTTTGGTCTGAATAAATAAATAAAATAATAATACATAATAATAGGATGTGTTTTGCAGAGTTTCATCATGCACCTTGCAGTGACCGGACTTACTTTACTGGATACTGACAGGATCTACTTTTCACATTATGTCGGTGATTCGATGATGATGATGATTCTTTGTTAATGGCAATATGAGTCTGGTTGGACTCTTTTCTGCCAGTGTCAAGTAATGGAAAATAATTGTAAAATATGAGTTATCAAGTTATGAAGAATGTTGATATTTTCACCAGAGCCTACAGAGCCTACTGTAGTTCGTTATCTAGCAGGGTCTTAGACAATTTAACCCGTTGGTTATTTTGTCAAAGAGCAGGGTACACCACGTGCAGGTTAGGTTGGCTTGGGAGACAAGATCTTGGAGTCTCCCTTGTACCCCTCGGTGATTCGATAGTTTCATGCGAACTCGATTGAAGTTTTTGAATCATCTTGAGCGAATTGACTGTTACAACTTTGATTGTAGGTATAAAAAAGTTTTTGCTTTACTGGCCCGTGTTACAGGGCGTAATGTAACAAGTCACACAGCAGCGAGCGAATGGAGAAGGCCCCGTAACAACCGACTTTAGAATTAAGATATTCACGACACGCTACGGACCTGCCCTACCACCAAGCCTTCCTCTAGTGGTAGGCCGGAAACCCTACCACCATAATGCTGTCATAAACAATTTTCAAGATTATACTACTCTTTTACCCTAGTAACTAGGTAATAGGGTAATACGTGAAGGAAATAATAGGTACCTGCATTCTCCAATCATCTCTCCATGTCTCCTTACAACTTATGCTCTCCTGGTACTTCGACACAATGTAGTAGGTAATATAGACTAAAATACGTAGCCAGCCAACCTATAAAACTCAGTCGGTTAACCTCAGTTTTTCATAAATTAACGCTTAATTAAATTATAATCTTTTCTATGATTAAGTAATCTAATATTCAAGGTGAAAGAAGGAAACCTACGATGACGATTATAATTTTTCACATTCAAAACAAATTCAGAAGTAAAATGAGAAGCATTTTTATCAGAAGTGGGATAAACTAAAGTCGATTCTAAGATGAATTTGATCTTTAACTAAGCCAGTTGTCCTGCCCCAAGCTGCGTGTCATCCCATTGTCTTCATAATGAATACTTGAGACCGTGTACAAGCCATTAGGGACCGCTTTACAGAACCTTTCCTTGTTCTTGTTTATTTCAGTTTCATACTCTTATTCCGTACAAATCATTCTGAAGTCTATTGTTGCGATTTAAAAGAAATATTTTTTTACTACTGAAAGGAAATAATTATTTTGAATAAAATGCCTTGTATTCGTGAATTCATGTTATTACTAAGCCCTATAAATCCTCCGATGATTTGGTAAATTTTTTCACAATATAAAACAAAAAACAATGAACTCAATTTTGCAAATTGCTTTCATGAACTAGTAGGTAGACGGAAATGGTAGTGACATAATGATTTATTAATAATATTGATCCTAGCGCTGGCCAATAAGACCTGCCTCAATTTTTCCACGGCTGTTCGTTTCTCTGCTGAAAATAGGCAAGTCTTACCTGTTTTCACCAATTTACTATAAACCCCAGAGAACTTGTCTGAAAGCCGTCTGTTAATGTATTTACCATTAGTACCAAGAACGAGGGGTATTTATGTTAATACTCTGTCATAATCACGTGCTCCACATTCCAAGATGTATGGAGAACTATATATTTTATTCCAATGTAAAGTATTTCTCTACATTCTTTTCTTAGAATTATTTTAACAATACCGCGTCCACAGATTTTTTTTTGACATAAAATATGCATGATTAGGAAGTTCCCTTATTGTTGACAGGTAATTGAAAATAAAATTTAGTATTTCATAGACACAATTATTTTTTAAAAGTTGAGTTTTTGAAAGTTAAATTTTTGAAACGCATTAAAATGTATGTTCTTTGTACATGGAACGCCAAAAAGTCGAGTCTTTATGCAAGAGGACGAATGTTTTGTAATGGCTGATGTATTTAGACAAAAATTAAAAAGGAAAAATATTTCAGTCCCAAGGGCGTATACTCGAGTTTCACACCCGCTAGGCAAAGCTATAATGACACACTTTTTGAGCAAAAGAAATTAAAAGATTATTTTAGGCCATTTTTCTATGAAAAAGTATTGAAAACTTAATTAATTAATATAGTTTACTACAGTTACGAAGTACCGAAAATAAAATAGTTTTATTGAATACGTACGTACGTATAGCTTAGAGGTGTAGTTTTCAGTTCTATAAATACACACAATGAAGTCAGTGATGATTCTCAAATAAAATAGGATGACTCACGCTTGACCGTGTCGGGTCCGAGCCGAGTGTTCGCCGGAGCACGATCAACTTCCAATAATATTTCACTCTTCTCGGACCCGGTCATCCTTAGCGCTGAGAAAAGGTGTTTTAGATTTAGAAATGTCTCGTTCTGTATTGTCCACCATTTTAATATTATATCGATTTTTATCGTATGCAAAGTCAGTAATAAATCCTCTTTTGTCCAGTCAAAAGACAACGTACGAAGATGCGACTGTCTTCTTTTTTAACTTAACAATTTAACACAGAAACAGAAATCGAGAAGACTCTACAAATGCACATTTAGAATGTCATTACTCAGGGTTATGTATATTTGTTTACTCCGATTGACAATCCAAGAAATGTTTTATTACCCCGAGCCAAACTAGCGCCAAACCGCCACCTATTTTATCTTATTATTTCGTTGAACAAAGGTGATTTCGAAATTTTCAATGGGCAGTTTGTGATACTTATTTTAATGCCTCTATAATAGTTTTTTTTTTTTTTTTTTGAGTTCGGTAGCCACAAAGTGCTACATCGTATAAAAAAAAAAAATTTGTAAAAATTTAATCATTTTAATGTTCATACATAAAAGCTATTAGACATAAAATGTTAAAAATATAAAAATTAATGTAAAAAAATATGCATTTTTTTATTAAATTTGACTTATTAGTTATGCATAAAAGTAAAAGTTGTTGTATAAAATGAAACAAAACTGTACCTATGTATTACATAACTGAAAATAGAACCGTCGAACAAAAGAAAAAGCGTAATAGAAAACAACCATAAAAAAGCTTGTTCTCGAAAATGATCTTATAAAAACATATTCAAAATCATAAAACCAGGATACTTCACTTTTATTAGGAACGTAACAGCCTTCTTCTCAATTTCGATTAGAGAATGAAATAAAATACTACGTACTTCAAAAAAATTACGGAGAGTTTAATTTTCAAAGACTTTTGTTCACCATTTGGAATACATTCCCATATTAATTAAATTTGAAATAGAAAGCTGAGCTAAAGGAGACGTTATGAAAAGCAAACCATTAGTTGTGTAGTATTGTGTAAGGATATAAATAGGGAATAAAGCAAACATCCGGAGAGTTAGGTTAATGCTTATTTTTATGCTGTACAGTAGTAGTGCTGGATGTAGATTGTAGGTGTGTACTATGTCCTTAAAATTTAGCAGCTGTAAATTCTAAAAACGTTGTATAAAACGGAACGTCAAATTCGAATTAGTGTGCACCCATCAAGCATCCGAGGAATTTTTAAATTAAGAACTTATTTCGTTCGATATTCAGAGAATTCATTGGCGCGAAAAGGATTTTTTAGTCCTTTTATTGAATTCATTCAATCTTATTTCATAATTATTCTGTACATACTTTAATGCATAGTTATTAGGTTAGTATTTTTTAACGATCTTTCAAGTTATTTTCTGACTTTTAGTAGAATTCTGATTCTTTTTAATTGTGACCAAACGAAAATTAATAAAATATTAAAAAAATATATAAATAAATTATTTTTTCATTAATATACGGTTTTTAGATTCTTTCCTTTACATGTGCTATAAAAACGTGCTTCTTGCAAAATTTCATGGTCAACGGAAATTACCCTATAAGTTTTATAGGTTCTGATTGCAGAACCATTTATAAAATCACGTTCCGAATTAAAATCAAAAATATTACTGGAAATATTGGATCATTTGAGCTATCTGTATGATGATTAGCCACAGTCTGCAGTTAGCTTAATTGTCTCAATCAAGTTCTGATTTGTTACAATCATGATTATATTTTTTTAGTTATTTTAAACTACGTTCTGTCCTTAAAATATTGTTTCCATCTACCAGACTGTGGTGATACGACGCATGAACATTTGAAAACTTTCTTCAAAATATGTGAAGTACCCTAATAATACCCCTTAAAAGTTGGTAACGAGCAGTGTGTTTTAACGTAACCACGTTCCCCAAAATATCTTCCCCAATCATTGTCGTCACCATAAATTGCGAAATGCAAAAACGAGTACTCATGAAGCGTTTTCACTCCCCACGAGTTTTCTGAAATCAGATACGCGCTTTAGTATAAACGTATTTTAGCGTTTAAGTATATTATAATATGTACGCATGTATCGGACCAGTGGCGATGAACGCAAAACACAACAACTCTTACCTTAGGTAGAAGGCAAAAACGACACAGCTTCTTCATCGAATGCGTAAATCAATTGTAAGTAATTATTTCCTTTGACTTCAAGAATTTTCCAAATGTTAGATTCAAATTCAATTACTTTATTTCTATATTATTCTTTATTCTATATTGGCTTTCACAATAAGCACAGACGTAAAAATGCTGTAACAGCTGAGGATGCGATGTCAGTTTTGTCTATTTTAACTTAGACTACAATTACCACTGCTTAGCCTACAAACAGTTTTTAAAACACGCGTTACCTACCAACCGTTTCAAAACGCCTAATGTGTACATAAACTAAGCCAGACACCGCCCATCGGCATGGACTTTTCACTAATGGAAAATGTATTGTGTTCGCACAATATTGGCAAATTCCGAAAATGGCGAGACGATTGTCTCGATTGGATGCCTCGAGAATGTCTAGTAGGTATTAGAATTTACTATAATGAAAGGTTTTAAGGCGGCCTCTGAAGGCAGCGGGAGCGAGAGCAGAAGCGAAAAAAGAGGTGGATCATAAATTAGCCAGTCTTTAATAGAATATTCGACTCTCTGGTAGTGGCCGCGAAGTTAAAATCGTGTATTTTTAACACCTCCACTTCTATCACCAATCCACCTGTTATTATGGGAAAATCTGCCTATTTTATTCTTCTGCTGTATATTGTGCTGTTTTTTCAATAGATTTCGCAGTGAAAAGCTTTTAGAAAGTAAAAAATTTACTACAGGTGAAATAATTTATTATTTCATTAATTTCCTTTTGTCTAACTGTGGACTAACATAGACTGATGATGATGATGATGACGATGAAATAATTTTGTTCTAAATTTAATTCTAAGCATCAAAGTTCCCGGGTAGATGAAAAAGAAATCTGTTCGTATAACCAATATAATACACGAGACTCTAATTTCAAAAACTTTCCACGCAATTTATTTTTCTTTTACTCAATTCCTATCCAATAATAAATAACAGTCAAGAGCCGTTGACCTTTTGCGATCGTGGTTAAGGTGGACTGAATAACTTACTTTTATGTTTAACGTTCCCACTAGTAGGTACCTACCTAGATGTAGCTTAGTCCACAATAGCACTCAAGTGATAATGTATCGAGTCATCATGATCTATACTATTGTAATACTAGTAAAGACTTTTTACTTTACTTTACTATACATTAATGAGGAAATATTCGAATTTTCGTTCGTATGTAACGAATAAACTGAGTTTAGAGTTTAGTAGGTAAGATAAAATGGATAAATGGATGTTTGTTGCTCAATTTCGTCAGAACGGCTGAACAGATCTGGATGAAATTTGGCGCAGAGATAGATTATAGAATATATATTTATCTCGGTAAATCTCGGTAAAATATTTTATACTGGTATCCTAACAGGAAAAGAAATATTTCCCCTGTAGGTGGTGCGAATGACGATAGAGCCGTAAGAGGTCCTAAAGATTTTCGACGAAACCGACTAAGATTTCGTGGATTAGTTAGTTAGAGCACACCTGTACTGAGGGTGGGGGTAGGGTTGGGGCGTAGGTTCGAGTCCTGCCAAATCGTTTTTTTTTTTTAAACTTACTTAATTTCTTAAAATGTTATTTAAATGCGTATCACATAAAAAGGGATTTTACAAATAATAACAGCTAACAAATTAAACTACGAACATTTTGTAGTCCTTTATACTTTTTTTAATGAATTTAAGTTCAGATAATTCACTGTTAACAATCGTTGCTACGCTATTCGAACAATTCAAAAGCGAATGTTTCAAACAGCACTGCAGTTCCCTAGATCTCGAAAACTAAAAAGTGTTCAGGGTAAGCCACCTAGTTTCTGGCATTGGACAAATGTTAACAAACGAGCTAGCCAACGAGACTAGGGGGCGAATTTAATTTGTCCACCGCGGCTCGAGGTTGCTAAGCGGCTAGTCGTAAACAGCTGGGGTATTTGGAAGCCAATTGTGTAGAGTGTAGACGTTTATTTTGGTAGAATTTTTAAGATAATTACAACTTGACGTTAATAGTGTCCATCTGGAAAATGTGAAGAAAAATAACTTAGATTATAAGCTGGATATATTATAATAGCTTAGTCGCAATCTTCGCAAATGTATCTGAGAACACACCTGTAACTTTAGTCATTTTGGATTTCCGGACTCTTCTCTTAAAGTCATTAAAGAAAATGCAAATAAATATTTTTAAACTTATGCGATCTGACTGAACACATAATTAATAATATAAATAAATAATGCTGGACAATTCACACAGCATTATCTAGCCCCGAGCTAAGCAATTAATTATCAGTAGTATTTAACGTAGGTATATAATATTGCGTTTCCTATTTTCTAGAGGACCTAGTCCGACTTTCGAATACTTCCATCGAATTTACGCCCCTACCAAATCAAGAGGAACTACATATTGTAGTATGACAACTATCCAATCGTTTCTTACAAACTTGATGATAGTTCGAGGGTTCGAGTCCCGCCGAAGTCGAAAATTTTTGGAAACTTATTTCATTTCTTAGAGATGCCCAGAGTGCGGGTAAGCCTAAGCACTGTAACAAAAATCCTTGATGATAGTTTTCGAATGATTTGAGTGTTTTTTTGCACTTTGACATGACAGTCGCGTTTGTGGCAGTGATGTTATAAAAGTCAGTAGACAACATAGCTTGGTCATAGAAATGCCTACCATTGGTGCTCTAAGAAAAATAAGAACTCACGGGAAAACATTTCACTGGGTACTAACACCGAATCTAAGTATTTCCTTTACGTCCAATGAGCGTACCAAGTCTAAACCAAATACGTCAATCCTAAAGGTAAAAGACGCTCACTCAACATTTTTCTTGATTTCGAAGATAATTGCTAATTCGCTGCTCTTTGTTTATGCCATGCACCTCAGTCCTGAGTCAGAATGTACCATTGGTATTTCTAATGTGGGTCTATGTAATCGCGTCCTGGACGTCCCTTATTCTGCCCCCTATTAGATTCAACTTACTTCCACGTAAATTTGTAAAGTTAGTGATCCAGCTATTTCTATCTACGCTGTATTTCGTTCATGTTTACCAGATGGACTCAATTAGCGTCAAGTTGAAACAACATCGACTAATACCAGTGTGTCATCAAATGCAAGCAGCTTGGTGATGAATTGGGGATTCAATTTATATTTCAATTAATCATAATGGGATTCAGTGAAGGCATTTAGGAAAGAACCAGTATCATCGAAACATAATGTGATCCTCACTTTTGACATAATATGTTATTATAACCACTACTACACACCACACGTGAAAAGGATAGGCATAGGATTTCGCGTTCATAGAAATAAGGCCGAGCAACGCAATCCCAAGAATCAAGTTTTAGCTTAGTATCTATTTATTAGGAAATTCTTCGAAAAAAACGCAACATGTAAAAATTCAATGTTCTTTATACGTAATACTTAATTTCCAAGCTTATTCTCAAGATCTCCACTTCTGTATTTATTGAGAAATTAGGGTTTTAAGAAAGACTTGAGGTAAATTTGCGGAATCTTGTTTTCGAAACATATGACGGATAGAGTAAATTAATACTTATTTACTTAGGTACTCTATCCGTCATTTGTTTCGAAAAGTTTAGGTTACTTACTACTAATACTTAGTAAGTAACTTAAACTTTGCCATATCTAAGCAGGAATCGTGAAGCGAACTTGTATTTTTACAAAGTAGCTAGTAATATAAAGCAGCTTTCTCGATTGTTAATCAGCAATATAAGTCAAAAAGTTTGTTTAAGTAACAAGAAACGATTTACGCCATAAATAAATCGAAATTCAGAGTTTGTGAAGCTCTCAAATATTTACTTCTCATTTCACAGATAAGAACCACCCGTTATTTACCAAACATACAAAATTGAATTCGAAATATTAAATTATATCGCTGGAAATACAGATAATATTTCTGGGCGCGACAAATCGGCTGTCGGCTAGGAAATTCTTGGAAAGAGATTATGCGAGAGTTATTGCGAAATAATTTTGCGATAGCGGTTATTAAAAATAAGCACAAGCACTCGGAAGATTCTAAACCCTACATAATTATAAGATGGTATCTCCATAAATTATAATGCTTTTTAAAATCTTTATTAACATAGAAAATTACAATAACACTTTTCAAACTGGATATTTACCATGACTCGATTTTTGAAGTTCTTCCGTGGTCATGGCGCATGAAACTGTGCCGAAATTTTGACTGATATGCTGATATTCATATTAATTTAAGATTTGCTGTACTGAGGATCTAGCTAGGTTGGACAGCGTTTGGGAAACTACGTCGAGTCTTCTCGTCATCAATACCGCAATACTTGAAAATGAAAGTTTTCAATCATGCATGATCTACGGATCTGAGACGTGGACACTCACGGTAGGGCTGGTCCACCAGTTTAAAGTAGCCAGCGAGCTATGGAGACGGCCATACTCTGAGTTTCTCTGAAGTATAGAATTCTGGCCATATCTCGAGAAGAACCGACAACCGCTGGCGGTAAACGTGTTTTTGAGTGGAGACCGCGACTCGGCAGTTGTAGTGTAGGATGCCCTCCTACCAGATGACGTTATGCGAAAGACTACTGGCAGATGTGGACTCGGCAAGCTGAAGACAGGGCGCTATGATGCTCATTGGGGAGGCTTATGCACAGCTGTGGACTAATATAGGCTGATGATGATTCCAAGATAAATATTTTCCGTTTGAATTAGCAACAGTCAGCGAAGAGGTCGAACTAGGTTCATGCGATAAATGTAAATGTCATCAATACCCTACCCTAATCAAACAGGTCAATGTCCCATCAAATATTCAGGGTAAAACTTGAAGGCACAATGTAAATACTTCATCTAATAGTTGGCAAGGGCAAACAGCGGTAATAACCTAAGTTAGACGGTAAAATTACCATATTGCACCCCAAATTACGTAAGTTTGGGGTGTTCGAGAGATACTGTGTCTTGAGATCGGTGTACCTGTTGAATAGTTTGTAAGTGGTTGATTCATAGCTGTTTTTATTCTTCTACCCTAGTAGTAGTAGGATAGTAGGAGTAGGGAAACCAACTACTAGGGTCGTAGAATTAAAAAACAGCTATGAAGGAAGGTAAACTTTCGACTAATAAGCCGAAAGTTGTGTGATGTGAATTTTGATTTGTTACCTAAGATCTCCAAATATCAAGATGAAATTTGGCGTATCCTTAGAACCTATCCTAACTTAGATAATAGACAACTAATCAAACAATAAAAGATGTGCTAAGCCACTGGCAGAAGCTAGTTGAAAAGTCGGGAAAATAAGTTATTAAACGCGATAAATACCCGTGAATGTTTATGAGGGGAGGCCTATAACCAGCAGTGGACTTAAATAGGCTTATGACGATAATTTATTAAGAAACGTTTTGCTATCTTTTGCCCACGGCTCTAATCACGAGGTGCCTAGAAAGATATGCAAAAGCTGTTCATTTACAAAAATGGTACAATAGCCAAACATTACCTACAACTGAATTTCTACCAAGTATAACCTCATGCTTGCAAAATCGAACCCGATAAAAACTTGAAATAACGACAGTCATTGGAAAACAGATCATAACTCCACCAACAGAAAAAATAAAAATGATTGCACCCCTTGCCAAGCCACAAGCGCCACTCAAGCCTCGTTACGGTTAATGACCCTCTTAATTATACAAATTATCTGAAATAAGTGGACTGAGATTAAACTTCACAATATTTTCAGCTGTTTCAAGCCTGTAAAAGTTTTCTAAGTAAAAATAAGTCCTTCTAGAAGAAACTTATTTCTTAGCATCGAGGTTCTCATAAAAAATAACACGAACTTGTACACTCTTTGTTATAAATGTTATCTATGGTTGAAACAGTGTGACCTAGCCTCAGGACCTAGCTATCCAAACACGCTTTCCCAATGGAAAATCCCTACCTCTTATACATTTGTGTTGCCCTGGTACTATTTTCCGCAGCTACGAAACCCGGCTACGGCGTAGCCGCTACGCACGTTTCGTAGAAGGTCTACAAACTTTCGTAGCACTTTCATTTATGTTGGTTTAACTTGTATAAAGTTCATCGGGTAAAAAACTGTTAGAAATTTCTAGTTTTTCGAGTTATTTATAATGTAAAATTGGGTTATTGGGTAATTGTGAGCCATTTACATTATTTTTCATTGAAACTGGGCTAAGCTCAATTTATTTTGCTTAGTTATTTGATATTGCGCCACATGCCCACTTTATTGAACAAATACACTCGTAGGCCATCGCTTTATCACTATCCATAGGGTGGCCTGAAATAGGTATGGTTTATGCTCGGACAGTGCTAAAAACCCTGCAATTTGATAATCAATCGAAAAGCTTTATTTCCATCAAGGGTTTTTGCCCCCTTATCAAATCAACTAGATACTCTTGTACACCATGTAAGCTCTGTCTGCTAGATAATGAATATAAGATTAATTGTGGCAGAGATTGAGCACGTTTGGGAGTTAATTTGCAAGGCTTGTTTTTGTAGAACTTTTATATTTCTACCACAAATCCGATTTTTAATTAACTGCGTCGATTGATTTGGCAAAAAGCAAGTCTTTTGTCACGCTGGGCGTACGGCTTAGGAATTGCATTTCAGTGGTAAGTCTGTTCTCCAAGGGGCACTACAACCCAATTCCCCAATTAACAATCGTCGACGTCTAATCTAAACTACCGCGGCAATTTCAGCAATCAACCTTATTCAACCACGATCACTTTCAACCCTAAAGTTACTTATAATTACACCAACTTCCATACGTCCTCGCTCGGACCTCATTGAATCACAGCTTTTAGCCAGATTGCCATTTCAGATGAGGCCGAGCGTCTCGTTTTGATGAATATGATAATTAAATGCAGTTCCATCTGAAGTCTATTGTACGAAGTGGGAGATAAGAGGTCAAGTGTTGTGCCCGAGAATCCCCTAGTTTCTACCTACCTAACAGGTAGGGTAAATGAAAACTAGGGTGACAGGTAACAAGAATATATAATGAGGTAATTTGAATTAATTTTGACAAGGTAAAGTATCTAGCTCAGTGGTAGGCACATAAATTTATAGGTCGTGGTGGTTCGGGCTGAAGGTCATGATTACGCTATCGTGTCGGGGTACTATCCTGTGTGACTGGCTCCGGAGGGGAACGGCCGCAGGAGGGAAGCTATCAGGCTAAGGCGTATGTGTAGATCCTCTTCCCAGCTCCGAGTACAGGACGTCGATAGGGCAGCAGCCAGGTAGTAAGTGTGTGCACGGTGTCTGCTCCTTATTGTGTTGTAATTTAAATTCTCACGCCTTTTAATCCCGGCGTAGTTCCCGTATTCCGGGAACTGGATGTATGTAATGGGCTATAACTGGATAGTTTTATCGGCTAAATATAGCACTTTAATTAAATAAAACGTCGGAAAATCGACCACTCAACAAGCAACCGGTAGATTCCTTTCTGATTCAATGCGTAATCTCAAATGGCCGCCGCCGTCAAGCCTTGGCTTGGTCAGTTATGGTGTTGCCACTAGGAGTCGTGCAGAAATCTACTGCTGAGATAAAATATCGATTATAATTTTATTCGAATAATTTACGTTTATATTTAAATAAAAGAATTACAGTGCAATAACAAGTTTAATATGTAACACTTCGTTACAGTGTGACGAAATTGAATGAAGACCTCTGTCTATCTATACAAATGTATGAAATTAGAGTGTCCGTAGCCGTGTTGTGATGGCTTAGAACTTGCACCACCCCAACTCTTCCCGTGGGCGTCGTAAGAAGCAACTAAGGGACATACATAAGTGTGTGGGGGGGGGGGGTCAGCAGCGCCTCTTGCAGAATAAATCAACACCATTATAGGCTGTTGAGGAGGTGAGAAGAGTTACTGTTTGCAGTGTTAATATTACAGCTTTTTAATAAATGTTTAAGGCATCATACGATACTTTTAATACAGCAGCTAATTTTAAAATTGACGGTCAAGTTATTATTAATCGTCAGTGAAAGCTAGTGCATCCTTGTATTATAGATAGTTAACGTTTTGGACTAAGTAGTCTGTAAGTTAATTATTAAGCTTGAATAAATAAATATCTAATATCTTTCAAGTGGGATGATTAACAGCCAGAAATATATTCTACGATAGGCTTTTTGAGGAAGGCTAGGCCTTAATAGTCATCAATTGGTATTATATACCCTATGAGACAACGAGGCGGTTTACACTTTAAAAAAGCGGTAAACGCGTAGGTAACGCCTAAACTTATCTGAATGCTATTGATCATAATTATGGGACTTTCTCAGTTAGCTTGTCATAATCAACAAAAAAATCTCATATGTAGGTATTTGTTTCGTATAAAACATATTCAAACAAACCCTCCTGGGTAAATGTGTAAAGTCCATCAAGAACGTCGTTACAAAATATGTGGTCTCATCGTTAAATCACGCCGAAGCAACATCGTTAACGATGGCGCTGAGTCGGAAGACGGAGAATGGAACCCTTACTTTTGTACCTTTAGGGCTCACTAAACATGAATACTGTGACACAGTAAGGCCTATGGTATTATGAAAGCTCGCTCAGACATAGGTCTATGCTTAAGTGACGTTTATGACATAGAAAAGTGTTACTCAAGCATAGATCGATAACTGAGCAAACTTGGACCGTATTATGAAAGCTCGCTCAGACATAAATCTTTGCTTGAATGACGTTTATGCCATTGAAAAGTGTTACTCAAGCATAGATTAATGACTGAGCAAACTTTCATGAAACGGGCCTAAGAGTAAAAAAATCGTTTTATAAAAAGGGGATGTGCTTATGACACACGAAATAAGTGAAAATTTATACCTATCATCTGGATACTTGATTGATGACAGCTGATAACGACTGGAGCCGAGTAAATACGATTCAGCGTAACGGACTCGAACGTGACGTTGGAGTTTCGTTCACTATGTGCCTAAAGACGAACTCTGTGGTGCGGTAGGCGAAGTTCCGCCTGCGACGCAGGAGGTTGCGGGTTCGATTCCCGCCTTGGGACAAATATTTGTACGATCTGCAGGTATTTGTTTCGAGTGTTCTGGTCGTTTTCTATGTATAATAAAAATATCTATCCATGTAATGTATTGTATTATTTGTACCAGTTATCTAGTACCCATAACACAAGCTCTGCTTAGCTTGGGGCTAGATAATGCTGTGTTAATTGTCCAGCATTATTTATTTATTTATTTAAAGAAGTTTTCACTACAAAAATCTTTCGTTTTAAGTTCAATTGCTGAGAACATAAGGCATAATCTTGCTTACGGGATTTACTCACAATCTCCTTGTCAGAAAATAAAACATTAAATGATGCCTCATCCTCCAGGATTATCGTGTAGGGGAACTGAAGACGATCAGCTGTACGTAGGTATGCGTAACTTGCGAATGCACAAGCTTTAATACAAATAAATACCTACTCCATGGCAATACAAATAGTACAAACTTAATACATATGATTATTACAACTGTACATCTATACAATACAATGTTATACATGAATTTCCTTCTTTTTATTCACTTTGATGGGTATATGAAGTAAATTTGAACTAAATTGGAAATTACATTGAACTTATTAAAAAATGTTTCAATCAAATAACAAGTAAAAGACAACAAGGAAAATGCCAACTTAGCTTTCAAAAATCAACACAGCCCAAAACTTCCAAAATATTCAGCAAGATATTTATTCAGTGAAACATAAAACAGGGAAAACAAAGCAAAAAAATTAAAAATACATTACGGGTCGCGGCAAAAAATAATTTAACTTTCTGTTTCCTTTGTCAATTTTTATCTCATATTTTGCTTCTCATTACCTCAGTCCGTACAGATGGTACCTGGATGTAACTATATCTTGTTTACATATATCATGTAAACAAGAAAAGTTTGTTTCATGAAATTATTTAAGTGTGTTATTATATTATACCTGTGTATATTTTATCAGAGATTGATTAGCGCACGTACAATCATTTGAGATTATAAGTCCTTTTTTGTAAGTCTAAAATAAAGTTTTTGATAACTGAAATCCGTTTTCGTGCCCTAATGGCAATTTAACTTTATTATCTGACTGTACAAAACAGGGTTTATCATCGGTGTCCGAAATGTCGGTGAAGAAATTGTTAAAATTAAAATATGACATTTCGGACAAAGTGTCCGATAATTTAGTGTCCGAAATGTCGGTACGTCTAAAGATCCGTATATTTCGGCCCAAGTCAGTCCGTGTTTTCTAAAATCTGTATGAGATAGGTAATCTCAGATGAAAATAGTATCTACTGTGATTACCTAAAATACCTAATCAATACCATCATCATCATCATTACATATCGCTTCTTCCACTAGTGGACAAAAAATTGAAGCGAATAAAATCAATAACATCTTATTTCTTATTTGATAATAATGACTATTTGTAAACCTGTTTATAGTATTATATTTGACGTGTCTAAGTGCTTAGTTTGTAAGCCTAAAGAAATAAAGATAATGACTTTTTGACTTTTGACTTTTGACATATCAGTCAAACGACACGTCCACTACACTACATATAGGTTTCCCCTAAAAATCTACACAATGACCGATTCTGCGCGATTTTCCGCGACCTTCACCGGTCGTTATTCCATCGGATGGGGAGAAAACAAACTCTCAAACCAAAATTTAACGTTATCATAACGGCCTTTTATGCAATGGCCTAGTGCTTGGCAAAAACTTGGCAACCAGAAGATTTTTTTGTTTGAAACTGTTGGGACCTTTCTTTGGTCTCCCGCCATCAAAAACTGCACTCCAAGACAAAAGATAAATCCTTCATGGTTTACGATGTGCGGGCACTCCCTTTAACGATGATATACGATCTTACATTAAACTCATGTACACTACCATTTCTTAACACCCCTGCTGAGATAAACTAGGCTTTATTCAACAGTTTCAGGGTCCAAATTGGAGAAGCTGAC
This sequence comes from Eupithecia vulgata, assembly GCA_946478455.1. Lineage (NCBI taxonomy): Eukaryota > Metazoa > Arthropoda > Insecta > Lepidoptera > Geometridae > Eupithecia > Eupithecia vulgata. Next base: position 3,255,307 of record OX297862.1, on the reverse strand, counting down.
CACAATCTCGCTAACGACTTTATTACGACGTGTGAAGGGTCTATATTGGTTGATTAGTTTGTGAAAGCTTACGAATGGATCATTAAAAGTTATGTTTGATAGTATTCTTTGTGTTAAATAAAAATAAAAAAAGGTTGCGGGTTCGATCCCCGCCTCGGAACAAATTTGTGTACGATCTGCAGAAATTTGTTCCGTTGGTCTGGGTGTTTTCTATGTATAATAAAAAATATCTATCTATGTAATGTATAGTATTACGTATATCAGTTATCTAGTACCCATAACACAAGCTCTGCTTACCTTGGGGCTAGATAATGCTGTGTGAATTGTCCAGCATTATTTATTATTTATATTTATTTATTTATGTTAAATTTGTTATTTTTATAAATCGAACATATTTTTTTCTTCAGGAAAGAATAGAATGTTTCCTGCTTAAATTGTGATCTTTTCTTTTTGATTGCGGGCATCTGTTGGTTCTGTCCAACAGATACCCATCTGTTGGACAGAACCAACAGATGCCCAGCATTAAAAAATTACGTAGGTATGCAATACTTTTTGCGATTTAATTTACTATGCCTGCGCAAGTAGATATAACGAAAATATAAGTATAACATTCAATAGCCAGAGTTTACAAATAATGATAAATAATTCGTTAAAGAGACGATAAATGGGCAAATTTGGGTTACATCAAAACATTTTTTCTCCGTCATCTTTATCTATAAAATCATCTATGTAAATTATACCTAATAATCTACGAGTACAAGGCAGATGCCCTTTGTTTCGAAATGAAAAAAAAAAACTATTTTCAATACCAGAAATAAGTGTGCTTTCTTAGTTTTTAAAATGTTTCTCCTAAACTATGAATTAGAAGATTTTTTATTTTCATCGCCACATTAAATAGAAGAATGTCCAGGACATTTTCGGCTTATTTTTGCAAACAAATTTCTTAATTAAAAGATAGCAAAAACTTTGTTTTTGAGCTTATGCTCTGCTCTGTCACGCTCCTTTAAACGCAAAATCCTATGCCTATCCTATTCACAATATCGTGTCATATAGCCCCTTTAAGCGTTGCGTCCAGAGCACGAGCTTGTCAGTTGGTAAGGAAAAATAAAGCTCTTTTTATCATAAGTACTCAAGTTTCGCAGCAAATATTTCCTCTGTAAAATTTATATTATCAAAGCAAGACTTTGCTTTCGATTGATATTTATTTTTTCATGATACCAATCGGAAGCACTAATACCGCAATGTTAGCACTAATAGCGCAATGGTATTAGGTTTAGGTTTTTGGTATGGTATTAATCGCATTAGGTGAAATTCAATAGGTCTGAGTTACCAATAAGCAAAAATAGTATTCATATTATAATAACGAGTTTGAAACAAGACAGTTCAATATCCGACGGGTCTCGTAATATTAAATATAATCGCCACTTGGGGTAGAGCGGTAAACACAATTTGTTTGCACCGTAAAAAGGAAGCTGCCTTAAAATTCGCTAGAAGGTTTTACCTTCTTCGACAAACATATAACAAAACAAACGCCTCTACCTAGCCACGGAATACTGGACTAATGTATAATAAAATACTAGGGTCATTTTTTTTGGTCTATGAATGTACTGAATGAATCGAATCGAAAACAAATCATTTTTGACAATTCGTCCAATTCAAGGAACTATACTCTGTTTTTTTCGGGTATAGAAAACTACTTGCTTTCTGTTATCTTTAATTCGTCTGTCGTCTGTTTTCGAACTAGATTTTTACCCTTTTTGAGATTTAGTTTTTGTTCCTTAATAAATAAATTAAATTAATTAATAATTAAATAATTAAATTATTAAATTAATCTACAACCAATAATATTATACTATGTCCACTTCTGGACACAGGCCTCCCACTGATAAGCGCCATAATAGTCGTACTAGTAATTACTTTGCTTGCTATTAATTACTTGTTGTTTTCTGGTATTGTTATCAGTTTTTGATACGTTTTTATAAAACATTATTTATATACAAAAAATACAAACAAAGACGCTGGCTGCATTGCCTCGCTGTATGGCAATGATACGCTGTGCCAGATACTGACCAGCTCACGGGTCACGCGTCGCTTCGACCAGACGCTCAGATATTTTTTTTTAAATTGGTTCCTAAAGGCGTTATTGAGCTAACTGCAGATGTTCTACTTTTTGTTGCAAACAGTCTACCGATAGCCTAATTAATCCTGTTATTATTAGCTCCTTTATTGTCATTAAATATTGGATTCTAAAACCGAGTATAACATTCAGTTTTATGTTGAGACGAGACTTTTTTACGCCTTTATATTTTCTCTGAAAATCTACAGCAACTCAACCACTAACTACCAGTGTACTGAAATTTATGAATCCTAACAATTATTCGACAAATCTGAATACAGGTCCTGGAATTCCTGAATCAGTTACCAGAAATACAAATTGTTGCGTTATTTATAAACGTAGATTAACATAGAGAAAACAAGCTCGCTGTGTTAGTAGTTTATGCTCGAAATCAGCTAGCATGAATATTGTTTTTAAAAATCCGTCTAGCTAGCTAAAAGTTTAATCTTTGTGACAGATAAGACGTTGTACAAAGGGGGAAGAGCAAAAGACAGGTGGGTATAATTTATTATTTGTAACTCTATGAACCTATATTTTTAGATTCAAACGCAAAATTTACAGAGATAGATAATAATTATATATCAGATAATATTTATCTCTTTGTTAGATCAAAATTTAGGATCTGTTCAGTCATATTAACTTGTATAGGTTACCGAGAGATAGACAGAAACACACTCATTTCGTAATAAAGACGTATTAAAAAATTGCCTAATAAAATAATCAACTCTATCGCTTTGTTGCATTGTCGCTATTGAGAAGGAGTTCGCGTTCATTGTCTGGTGAAAATGGATGAATGGTAATCTAGTTTAACGTATTTACTTATAACGTCCAACCGCTCCGTGCCAGTGGTCCGTGCTGGGAGGATTTATTACAAGAATAATTTCACACACACTGCCCTTACAAATGGAACGGACGTGGATGGGCCGGTCGCGGCCCGCATGCGACCCGGCATTCAGCTGACTTGGCTACCCTTTTCCAAATTCAGTGTGTATGTATATTGTATTTATATTATATTCCGAGAGTAGCTTGCATAAGTATTATTAAGTTGGTGTAAAATGCTGTTACTTTATTAGTAAGCAAAACCTGTCTGTCATTTTTTTTATGCATAGAACTTTTTTTAATCACCATTGTATAGATTATACACTGAAATTTGACCTTTGGATTATCTTAGTAACATTAATATTGGCAGCCAAATCGTAGTTCATTGGATAGTAGCTACCTACAAGGGTATGTATGTAAGTGTCTCTCGAATAACAAATATAAAAATTTTAACACCTAAAACTTCTTCAGCAATCCGTAGTTCAGTTTGCACTACTTTTTTTATGCGGCGAAGAAATTCGTCTGGGGCGGAACACAATGATGTGGGACTCGACGCCCTGAGAAGGAGGTAATACCCATGTTATGTCCAATAAAACACCATATTTAGGTAAATAACGTGTATTGAGCCCACTAAAACCTCTCTGGTAACTCCTTCGCCAGTTTTTCGCGAACCACGGGCATATTAAAACCTACAGCGGCCCGACTGGTTTCCCCTCTTCTTCCCATACATGGCCGGCGAGCCCACCGTTCCACACACTCGCCGACCCCAGTTATCCGTCAACTGGCGTTAGCTTAGCTATAACGCAGCCTGCGATCGCGTAAGGCTGAACTAACTTGACTTGACGCCGAGTAAGTGACTTGTCAGCGACTTTGTAGACCCTATATTATGTGTGCGTAGTAGTTTTCTAAAGAAATTCTATGAAAATAATAATTTTCTTTTCCTAAAGCCTCTTCGATAATCCGTTGTTCAGTGTGCACTGACGTTAGCCTAATAGCGAAGCAGTTTGCGATCTTAGCGTCAGGCTGTGAGCACTAACGAGAGTTGACGACGAGTTAGAGAGTTGAATTGTTAGTGTAGTGACTATGCAGAGCCTGCATTGATGGAATATGTATCAATTATCTATAAATCTATAATCGACATAGCTCAAAGGAAGTCGATACGTAAACAGTCATAGTCATAATAAACTTGCAACACCTGAATCAAAATTATATATTCATAGCACAGGCCCAAATAAAATGGCGGCAAAAATTTATAATAAGATACCTGACGATTTAAAGAATACATCTGACATTAATTTCAATAGATCATTAAAGAACATACTTATAAAAAAATGTTATTATACGCTTTATGAATTTTTTGACGATAAGACTATAATTAATGTGAAATAATGTAAATTAGCCATCTTTTGCCTTTGCCACACCCGGACCGGGTACATAGTTATAGGTTACCAACTAAGTGTGTTAGAATAGTAAAATATTCATGTAACTACCACACCTGTATAATTATGATGCAATAAACGAAATATGAAATATGATTAGCAAGCTGAAGTGGCAGTGGGCTGGCCATATCTCGAGATGAACCGACAACCGCTGGAGTAAACGCGTTCTTGAGTGGAGACCGCGACTCGGCAAACGTAGTGTAGGATGCCCATCGACCAGGTAGGATGACGATTTGCGCAAGACTACTTGCAGATGCTGGATGCGGCAATGTGAAGACTGGGCGCAGCAGTGGACTAATATAAGCTGATGATGATCTATAAAATCTCTGATCTCATGTATTTTTGTAAACATTGTCATTTTTATAGAATTTAGCTATAAAAGCTAAACAATGACAGACAGACAGCAAAGATATAACTATGAATTAAGACTTTGATAACGTGTTTTATAGAACAATTCAAATGTCTCACCTCTACTAACTGTACTACCATTACTATAATTGAATTTCACCTAATTTATCAGTGAAACCTATAAGTATACACAACTTTTCACTTTTTCCTTATCACCGCTCAAGCGATATAGCGTACCAATCGAGGGGCAATATCCGATGGTATCTCGCATTCCGGAACTCTCAATGGGCTTTCAATGATGTAAGGAAAATTTCTGAGACGCTCCTGTTAGATTGAGAATTCTATTGAATTAGATTCCTGTTTCGGTCGCCCAAACTATCTCTAGTTAGACGTAAGCCGGTTAAGCTGACAGATAACAATTCTGTTTGGATTTGGTTGATAATAATAATTAGCACTACAGGAATATGTTTGCATATTGGTCTGAAATACATATCTATTCCATGATATAATTTTTTTGGTACTTTGACTGGCAATCAAATAATCATATCCGATTTGATTTTAAATGACAATCGATTTAGTTATTATTATTAAACATTTTGTATCATTTTACTCAGACATCTGAATGACTTTATTTTTGAATTCAACAGATTAAAATATGATACGTACAATGCAATATTACCTTTGTTTCTCCTTGGTTTCTCCGAGATAATAAGTAAGACACATTGAGTTACTGTGGTAAACAGTAAATATTTACTATTTTCAAAATCATCTTCTTTTTAAATTCTTGTACACACAGTCGAAATCTACAGCTCCCTTAAATAAAAGGAATTCTTAGTTATATTCATGTGAAAAAATTCTATGTCTATGGTTATATTAGTATGTTCCGAATTTGTTTCGATTTTATCAAGGTTTCATAATGTCCAAGTCAAAAGTAACTGTGCCTAGGAAATACTTCATTCTGTCATTCATTCTTCATTCACTCACCTGTCAACAAATAAAGAACTTTACAGTCGTGTATAAATCAAACAGAAAATAAATTCGTGAACGTGGTAGGTAGAAAAAATGTATCGAAATTTTCATGATAAGATCATGAATATAGTAAGTAGCCACATAGTACAAGTACAATATTATTTATTATTACTGTAGTTCAAAACTAGTAGTTTAAAGTTCAAAACTGAGTAGTTTTTTTAACTGTTCTATTTCTACTGTGAGTATTACGAAAAATTACTTTACGTTGTATTAAAAGTAGTAAAAATTAAGAATTTGTCAAAGCTAAACAATGACAGACAGACAGCAAAGATATAACTATGAATTAAGACTTTGATAACTTGTTTTATAGAACAATTCAAATGTCTCACCTCTACTAACTGTACTACCATTACTATAATTGAATTTCACCTAATTTATCAGTGAAACCTATAAGTATACACAACTTTTCACTTTTTCCTTATCACCGCTCAAGCGATATAGCGTACCAATCGAGGGGCAATATCCGATGGTATCTCGCATTCCGGAACTCTCAATGGGCTTTCAATGATGTAAGGAAAATTTCTGAGACGCTCCTGTTAGATTGAGAATTCTATTGAATTAGATTCCTGTTTCGGTCGCCCAAACTATCTCTAGTTAGACGTAAGCCGGTTAAGCTGACAGATAACAATTCTGTTTGGATTTGGTTGATAATAATAATTAGCACTACAGGAATATGTTTGCATATTGGTCTGAAATACATATCTATTCCATGATATAATTTTTTTGGTACTTTGACTGGCAATCAAATAATCATATCCGATTTGATTTTAAATGACAATCGATTTAGTTATTATTATTAAACATTTTGTATCATTTTACTCAGACATCTGAATGACTTTATTTTTGAATTCAACAGATTAAAATATGATACGTACAATGCAATATTACCTTTGTTTCTCCTTGGTTTCTCCGAGATAATAAGTAAGACACATTGAGTTACTGTGGTAAACAGTAAATATTTACTATTTTCAAAATCATCTTCTTTTTAAATTCTTGTACACACAGTCGAAATCTACAGCTCCCTTAAATAAAAGGAATTCTTAGTTATATTCATGTGAAAAAATTCTATGTCTATGGTTATATTAGTATGTTCCGAATTTGTTTCGATTTTATCAAGGTTTCATAATGTCCAAGTCAAAAGTAACTGTGCCTAGGAAATACTTCATTCTGTCATTCATTCTTCATTCACTCACCTGTCAACAAATAAAGAACTTTACAGTCGTGTATAAATCAAACAGAAAATAAATTCGTGAACGTGGTAGGTAGAAAAAATGTATCGAAATTTTCATGATAAGATCATGAATATAGTAAGTAGCCACATAGTACAAGTACAATATTATTTATTATTACTGTAGTTCAAAACTAGTAGTTTAAAGTTCAAAACTGAGTAGTTTTTTTAACTGTTCTATTTCTACTGTGAGTATTACGAAAAATTACTTTACGTTGTATTAAAAGTAGTAAAAATTAAGAATTTGTTCCATAAAAATTTTGTTAATTTCGTTGCAGCACATTTCATTCTAAGAGGTCAGGTTAATTTGAAAGCCCTCTTTCGTAAAAGCTCAAACTGCACAACATATTTAAACATTAAAATAAAGCTTCGCTTGAAAAGAATTGTGAAGTAGAGCGTGCGATCGGCGAGTGCTTGATAAATGCAAATCCGTAGCTATTACTACATACAGCCAATGCAAGATGAAAACGATTCGGCACTTGAAGTAGACGAGCTTAGTTAAAAAGCTGCTAGGTTCTTTATAGAAACTTTGAGTGAAAATCTAATATGTCTCAGAAGTAAACTTTTAAATTTACTCAGTGCTTAGACAAACATAACATAGGCTTTAAAGCATTGAGGAAAATTCATTATAGAGAAAGCTTAGGCTCAAGCATCGGTCGACTAGAGAAATCTTAGTTTTCGTTCATAAAAGAAAAATAGATTTTAAAAATAAGTTCAAACTGTTCTGTTACGTCTGTTTTTAACGCCATGAAATAGTAGGCGCAATCGTATAGGCGTGTTATTATATGCTGTTTATGTGAAATAAAAAACATCAATCATCATCAGCAACATCAACACATTTGTTTAGGTACCTACAGCAAAATGACGTCATGACCACTGAGCAATATGGCATCCACTGCGTCAAGTGTTTTTGTCAAATTACGCGCGAAACTTGAAAATGTAAATTTAAAACACAGTCATATTTATGGCACTTGCTGATAGAATACAAATTTTATATTTTATTAGTGTTTTATTGGCACTATGGAATGTAATTGAGACACTTTTCACAAGTGGGTGTAATACCCTATTACGTAACGTATTTATATTTGAAAATATCTGTCTATTAAAAAGGGTTGGTATTTGAATAAGTTATAAAATAATATCCTATCTATGTTCCCAGAAAATCATTAAATTTTAAACCAAATTGAGTGAGTGAGACTTGTGTTAGGAGGATCCAAAGCGGGTATTTTATATTTATCAACAAAATAAGCTTTATTTGCATTGAAAACACCTAGAGTGGTAACAAATACATATTTTTGCATCCTAAAAATTATTGTTTCACAACGGGAATCGATCCAGCTACCTTTCGTGTCTCAGGCGTACTTTATCCACTGTGCCACAGATATCGCCTTTGTTTTTATAATGTCGCAATAAAACAAGAACATAACAAGTCCAACCCACCAAATTTGTCAGTGACAAGTGTACTTTACCAAAAAACAGTTGAGTTAAAAGTAGGTCGCTATTGGATTACGAGAATTACGGATTATATGCCTTCTCTCCCACCTGCATTGGAAGTTCGTAATATATTCAGAGAAGGATTTAAACTAGTAGCCTGTATTACGATTTAATCGAATTTTGTTTTTTTTGGCATGCTTAATTTGATTTGCTGTTACTTTACGCTTTATGCGAACGATACTTATTGTCTTATGGATTTTCATTTCCAAAAACCAAAACTTAGTGTCCTTTGTTAAAGGACTTGAAAAATTCAATAATCCCGCTTTGAACCTAACAAAAAAGTACAATTAAAAAATCTGATAACTAAAAACAAAATTAATTGAACGAGGGAAAACAATAAAAGTGTTCATGACAGTTGAATTCATTGATTCTGGGTCAACTAAATATTAAAAAATAATGTATGGAGCCTTAATTTAATGATATGATGTGGATTTTTGCTGTGTGGTCTTAAATATTCTAAATCTAGAAATTAAAGTAACAACTAAAAGTCATGATGATGAGTACATTTTTACAACAAAAGTGTTTTTTATACTAAATAGTTTCTCGATACAGGGACTACCTCGTGCGTGGATTAACTTTTCACCATTTCGGTTTACCAAAGTTATTTTACAGTGACGGTATACAAATGCTATTTCACCATGAATACAAAAGTAGGAACCAACGACACACCTGTGCCTGATAGGCCATTCATTTTTGAGTAGTGGTATTATTCAGATCATTGGATTGCGAAACGAAACGCAGACTCATTTATCACTACCACCGTGGCTACACCTAGAAATGCCAGGCTTGACTTTCCCGATTTATTTATAATTTTTGCCAATTTAGATGGGTTAGGATAAAAATGTCACCTGGCCATTTTTGTGCTTATATTAGGTTTCATACCTTGAGGCTAAAAATGACACCGTCGAATAAAATGATATTTTTTATAGGTAAATTTGTCATCGGTTCTTCCATTGTGAATTTTGTGAACACGAGAATAAAGTGAAAATATACCAATTAATTTTGAATAAATAATTGTAAATTAGGTACAATTCATCAAAATGTTGTATACCTATATAAAATAATAAATTTAAATTAAAACTCGTATTTACAATAGAAACAATTGAGCTATCTACATACTGTTGCAAACAATCTACAGGTAGCTCAACTGATCGATATCAACCAGTCGGAAGCTGTAGCTGGAAGTCCGGGTTTAGAAAAAAAATATCTGAGCGTCTGGTCGAAGCGACGCGTGACCCGAGAGCTGGTGAGTATATGGCACAGCGCATCAGCATTGCAATACATAATAAAATAAAATAATTTATGTAGGTTTTCTCATTTAATATATAAATTCACAAAAGCTCAAACTAGAACTTTTAGGTACGACTGTGTTGTCAAAATAGTTTATAGGTATTCAAATTGATATTTTATGATATAATATTATGTTTTATTCAGCATTATTTGGAAGATATTTATTCACTGTCTCGATATTGACAGCTTTCTGAAGATATTGTTATACCTACTTTCCTGGTACTATGCGTGAGATAGTTAAAAATCCTCCGGGAACAATGTTAATCAAGATTACACACGAGAAATGTGCGGCCGACAGTACTTCTGCTACTTTTCTGTTAGAAATAACAAACTGGGACGAATCAGGAACGCTTTCAGCATAAAATTTGAGTTTCTCGACTCGTCGCAATGTATTGGGACCAACGTGGGGCGAGTCAGGAATAACTTTAAAATAATAAACTTGTTTCCGCTGCTCAGGAAAAACCCACCCATGCCCAACATCTTTAATTTGTCTCTCAAACGAAACAAATTAAGTATAGATGACGACCGATGTCGCGTGGAGAGTGAAGGTCCGCATGTGATGCAGAAGGTTGCGGTTTCGATTCCCACCTTGGGACAAATATTTGTACCGGGTGTTCTGGATATTTTCTAAGTATGATAAAAAAATACCTGTGTCACAAGTTTAGCTTAGCTTGAAGCTATATAATGCTGTGTGGATTGTCCAGCATTATTTATTTATTTATAGATAACTCTAAAAAACGTACCGTAATACACACTGAATCGACTTGAGTATTCCTTCAGATAGGTACCTAAATGCTTAATATATGTACATTTTCTTGTTATAGTGAACAGGAAAATTGAAGGTAAAAGTTACTGGTATTTTAAAGAGCAATTCTATGACGTTAGGAGGAAGTCGAATTGGGGCATCAAGCGGCACTGACACGATCATAGTCAGACCGAGTTGACTCTGATACGGACTCTGACGCAACTCTTATTATGGCAACCCCTAATCCGAGCGCACTTAGAGGATGGTGTCCGATCTTAGTAAATTTAAAAATGTTCAAAAATTTCAGCAGGCATCCTGCAGCGAAATAAAAGCTAGATAAAGGCTCATTCACATAGGATCCATTTTACAGAATCCGTTTTGTGGGAGCGAGTTCGCTTACCAGTGTTCCGAATCCAGTAAACGATTGTTGATTGTTTCCAGCAGCGAAGGTTCCAAAAAAATGAGGCTAATGCAAATGGCTCAGCTATGTAAATAAATTCTCAAATAAAAAAAAAATTATACCTACACTATCATCATCTAACTCTTTTTTTTATGTTTGTAAACAACCGCACGTTTTAGATATGTTATTAATTTAAGTACTTGTTTGACTTGACTAAGTGTTCCTTGTGATCCCATGGTATTAATAAATAAATTGGTTAATTTTAAGGTGGCTTGAATCCTACCTTCGATCTCGAAGTCAAGCAGTTACAATAAAGGGTTACTGCTCTTCGTTTGTGCCAATTTCATCTGGTGTACCGCAAGGCTCTCACCTGGGACCTTTGTTATTTGTTATCTTTATTAATGATGTTTTAAAGAACTTTATTCACTCTAAATGCTTGATCTATGCAGACGATACAAAAATATTTATGAAAATATCATCAGTGTCTGATTGTCTACTGCTACAAAGTGATCTGTCCAGGCTTTTTGATTACTGTGTTGACAATTCATTATTTCTTAATACAAAAAAATGTCACGTGATCTCTTTCTGTCGTAAGCCTAAGCCCATTATCTTTCATTACAAATTTGGCGATGACATTATTTCAAGGGTATCTGTTATTAGAGATCTAGGAGTTTACCTAGATAGTAAACTTACTTTTAATGCTCACTATGAGAGTATCACTTCTAGAGCATATAGGATGTTAGGGTTTATTTTGAGAATTGGTAGAGTGTTTGAACACCCTAGTACCTTGCTACTTTTGTACAACAGCTTTGTCAGGTCTGTGCTTGAATATGCATCCTCTGTTTGGAACCCTCAATATAAAGTTCATATTGATAATATTGAATGGATACAGAATAAATTTTTAAAGCACTGTAGGTATCGTTTTCCCTCTAACTCTTTCGATAACATTTTGAGGCTTGAGGACCGTCGGATCGTAAAAGATCAAGTCTTATTATTTAAAATTTTGTCCAACGCTATTGAGTCCCCTTTTTTGCTCCATAACATATTTTTATACTGTCCTCGTTTATCATCGCGTAAAAAGAAAACGTTTTGGACGCCTGCGTCTAACACAAATTATAGGAAAAATGTGTTCCTCTTAAGAGCTTGTGATCAATTTAATGATGCCATTTGTGACCTTGACATTGATATTTTCAATACTAATTTGTATAAATTCCGTAAAGATGTTTTGTTAAGCATTGCCAACCGTTGATGTTGCTCCTTATTTTTTTTTTTTTTGTTTCTCATTTATGTTGATATGTAATTTGTTTGCTTCTCATATATAATTTAATGATTGAGAGTTTAATGTGTTTGATCAATTTAATTAATTTATGTTAGGTAATATATGATAGGTTTTAGTTGCATTTGTCGTTACATTATTGGTGTCTGAACTGTCTGTTTTTCTATTTCTATTTATGTTCCATTTAATGGTGGAAACTTTGCTGGTTTAAGTGTTATTTGAGTAGTTTTAGTTTAGTTGATAAGTACTGTTTGTTTCCCAAATAAAATAAAATAAAATAAAATAAAAAATAAATTGAATTGAATTGAATTGAACTCCAAAATGAACAGATCGGTTAGACGGTCTAGGAGCATTGACATTAGTTACACTACGAGTATAATATTATGTTAAACGCGCCTCATCACAAACGACCTTTGTTTTGTTTTATTTGACAAGTACAAGGAGCAAGTTAAGGAACCGTGACTTCCAATATGCGGAAGTTAAGAAGCCTTAACTGCCAATATGCGGATGCGTAGTTAGAAATTTTCCAAGAATCGCCATCCATATCATAAAACGAACATTACATAAGTTATTCATTATTTCTTTGAAAGAGATCTCCCCGAGAATGTAACAGATTGTTTCGAAATACTTTTCCAATAATTCTATCAGAATCAAGATTTTGTTCGACGAAATGATATTTGTTTCTACTTATTACTTTTTATGATAAGTATGTACCTACGAGATACTTTGTAGATGTACCAACAAATGGAGGTTACCAAAAAATGAAAATTTTTAATATAACAGTCTGATACATGGACGCCATGTTTGTTTCTGCTGTGTTTTGCCAGACAAAATTTCAAATGCATTTGCGTTTTAACAACAGAGTTAATCTATAGCTCCTCGGATTTCACAACACACATTATAACTTACCAAAACATTTTTGGAGACGCTCTCGATTGGTATTGATATGGATCAGTTGAGATATCTTTGGATTGTTTGACACAGCAGTTAGCTCCACTGTTTCAAATGTATATAGGGTGTAACAAAACTTCCGAAACAAACAAAAGACACAATACAGTTGTAAAAACATGCTGCACGCCATACAGGTAGTAATACATTGTTTCCTTTATTAACATACAACACCTATGTACCTGTCTCACATGTATTTGATGCAATAAAAATATTACTTACTTACTTAAAGTTTAAGGCTTCATTCACAAAAAAAATCTCACAAATCAGCTTTTTTCACAGAACACGAGAAAAATAAAATATCCGATTCTTAGTTTTCGAAAATGAAACAAAAATACACCACTAGACTGACACATGTAGTTATTAAAATAAATATAAAACGCCTAGGTAACTGTTTATATCCCATCATCTTCGTCCTGCGACATCATCGGAGCGGGCGACGCACCTCAGATGCGGTAGGCGGTACCACAAATGCATTTTTCTTCGATTTATGAAAATAAAATAAAGCCTTATAATAGTTGGTTATTGCCTAGGGTAGTGGTCATTTTGTTTTTATTAATTTTTTCAAAAACCAAAAGAACGGGAGTTTGGTAGTTACTTATTTGAAATACTATGCCCGTGTTCTGTAATCAAAGCTAACCCCCCCCCCCCCCAAACCCCCGACAACCCTGAAAGTTTGGTCTCTTATTTTTATTACACCCTGTTTAGTAGCTCTAATTTGTTTTTCTTCATATATAAAGATGAAAATATTTAGTAACAATTCCGCGCAAAGTCTCCTTCGATAAGCTCTAACAAAATGTAGTTAACGCTGTAAAAGAAAAAACCACACCAACTACAAAATGAAAAGAAATCTATCAAAGCAAGACGTCAACTAGTTTCGTCTCTCCACGAGACATTATCAGGACACCACAATACTTTTTTTTGTTTTTCTTCTATAATTATAATATCCTCTAATGATAGTCATAACACGTCACCCGATTCATACCTGAAACAAGAAATAATAAAATTAGGTCTATTTACACTGACATCAACAAAATGTGAGCATGTTTGAGTTGCTCACTTTAAACGTTAAATACGAGATAAAACCGCAAAGTAAAAGCTTCCAAATGTAATCTAAAACGAACCCAACCTAAAACAACAAATCAGGCTTTCATAGGCGCCAGAACGCAATTTCGACGTAAAAGTAGGACTGGGTGAGAGGCATGAAGTGCTCAAGACATTTGAGACATTCGAGATGGGATTAGACAAAATAAACCACTCAAATCCATTATTAATTTTCAGTGTATGTTTTTTTATAGTTGATTAGACCTTTGTTTGACCACAATCTCACGCAATGGAAAGTGAAGATGTATAAAAAAAAACAGGCAATGATAAAAATACAGGCAAAAATGTGTGTTCAAAATTCAGAATTGTATTAAGGGTGTTATCATTCGTTAAATGAAGGTGACGTACCCGCAATATTCAAAACAGCAAAATTAATTCACAGGAAACATTTTTTCATTTTTTTAACAAAAGTACTGCATAAACAGTATCTTCAAAAATCACTTGCCTTAACCGATAATCGAACCCATCAAAATCTAAAAAATAATGCATTTTATGATCAATAATAGAAATCTATTCTTTCGAAGAAATAGTGCATATTGAATAATAAATAAATAATGCTGGACATGTCACACAGCATTATCTAGCCCCAAGCTAAGCAGAGCTTGTGTTATGGGTACTAGATAACTGATATACATAATATAATACGATACATAGATAGATATTTTTTATTATACATATAGAAAACGACCAGAGCACCCTGAACAAATGTCTGCAGATTGTACAAGTAAACATTTGTCCCGAGGCGGGAATCGAACCTACAACCTCCTGCGTCGCAGGCAGACCTTCGCCCACCGCGTCACAGAGGTCGTCGCTATTGAATTAATATTTCATTTTATATTATTTTTATTATTTATATTATATTATATTGCATATTTCATGATACCCTGATAATCGCCTTATTGGTTTTTATCTCATGGGGCTAATGCCCACGCTGGGCATGCGGGTTGGGGTCGCAGTTCGGTGGTAGATCTATTCTGTAAGAGGCGCTGCTGCCCGCCCGCCCCCCGGTGTACCTATGTCTCTTAGTCGCTTCTTACGATATCCACGGGAAGAGTTGGGGTGGTGCAAATTCTAAGCCAGCACCAAACGGCTGCCTGTTCTAATTCACATTAATAAAACAAACGCTGCGAAAAAGTTTAAAAAAACTCAAAACGTACAGCAGAATTAAATTTTTTGGATTTTCTACAATAATAAATCTTGAGAAAAAACTTCACTCTTTGTTTACAAAGCTCCACAATGCTCGACCTCTCTCAAAATATTCCTTCAAGTACCAGCCAATGTCAAGTTTCTCTCAACCTTTCCGAATTGTAATAAAGATCAAAATTATACCTCTCCTTTTGATCTTGTATACTTAAATTCTGACAAGATTGTTAGCCCCTTGTTATAGTCGCTTAACTTAGACTTAATAATAAATGAATGAGTAATGATGTTTCAAGAGTACAAGTGGTTTAAAATGCGGTAAGCTATATTTTAACAGTTGTGCAGGTTTATTGTTTATTCTGGCTTTTGGTTTGATCTACAAATAAATATTTATTTCGGTTCTGAGTATTTTGTAATTTCAGAAATATTTTAGACAAAATAAATAAATGTATTTCAATAATGCTGGACAATTCACACGGTATTATCTAGCCCCAAGCTAAGCAGAACTTGTTTTATTGGTACTAGATATATGATATACATTTTATAGATAGATATTTTTATTATACCTAGAAAATGACTAGAACACCCGGAACAAATAGCTGCAGATCATACAAATATTTGTCACAGGGCGGGAATCGAACCCGCAACCTCCTGCGTCGCAGGCATTAAATGTGTATTTTTTCGGTAAATTCGGTTTCAGTATATCGCAGTACCTAAAGTATATTATCTGGCACCTAAGCTCTGTTTACTTAAGACTTGACATTGTAATATATGTATATTTAATTCATTTTTTCAATATGATAAATTTGAGTTTTACACTGCCGTGAAAAAATTAAGCTTGTTCTATAGAACAAAGAAATATAAAAAATCTGAAGACAACGTATACTGTTATTGGATATGTAGGGTCTCGTACTGTCACAAAATGTACACACATCGTGTGTTTCAATCGTTTAGCGGTTCAATAATTTATTATTTTCACAACCCCGAGCAAAAAATATACATTGTTCTTGACAACGTCTGCATCTTTTTGTTTTTTATTATTATACAGACTGGCTCACGTTTTTATAACGTCTGAATGAGCCAGGGTTTATTTAGGGATGAAGTCTGTTACGCATGATACATCTAAAATGAATTTCAATGTCTTAGATGTACATGTAAGAAACCTTTTCGGTTTTGTCAGATAACTTTTACCATGAAATTAATAAATCTGAATGTGTCCGAAAATGCCCTAGGCTCAATTTATAACACAAAAACCTCTTCCATGGCTAAAATATTTGCTTTAATTTAATGCTTTTTCTGAAAACATCCTTAAATCATTTAGGTGTTAAAAAATATTTTAATTTTAGGCCCACAAGCTTCATTAAAAAGGTTAATATAAAATACGAAAAAATTCGCCCCGGTGAGATTTATTTCAGGCTTGTTTCATTTTTCGTTGAAAGTTATGGTAATGATGATGCAGAGATAATTAAATACCAGTGCAAATAATCATCTCAAATAACAGTATATTTGAATAATAAAAAAGTGAGTGTGTGGAACAAAAAAAAGTGGTTCAAAGGCTGTATTTTATTATGGACATGTAATAGAATAGACACTGTTTTATTAACTATTTACATCACACATTTTGTGAACAAAAACCTTTGAATGTTAAAATGGTGAATAGATATTTGGAAATTATTGGCTTCTGTACCCACGAATACTATAAATGAAGGTAAGCAAAGAAAGTAGGTAATATACTAGTAATAATAGAACCCTATTTTAAGATAAAGTTTCTGAAACCTCTGGTTTTAACACGACAGTCGTATAAAATAAGGACATCTATTTTTCATCCCTCTGCGGTTTGCCCTAAAACATATTGTGGTAACAGAAAAACTCAAGCGGCAAAAGAAATGTATTCAGTCTGTATAATTTTCCAGTTATTTGAATGACGATGCTTTATGTTTACAACTTTTCAGGATAACCCTCATAAGTATAGCGTAGTTTGTTTTTATTTTACTTTTAGATTTTCAGGTTTTATGTTGATGGAGCCTCAAACTCCAAGGATTTTCGGGATTTATGTTAGTCAAACGAATATAATTTTACAAAATCCAAACGGTCATTTCAAGTGCACGTGGGCAGTAAACCAATACGTGTTATTTATACCTACTGTTATTTGTTTGTCTGTATCATCATCACCACACTATATTATTCCACTGCTGGACATAGGCCTCCCCTAATGATATTTATCTGTATACTTATTTAAAAAGAAATTTACATTATATCAAATCAATTGTTGGTCATACAAAGTTCAAAATTGTTGTAAATAATACAAAGTTCACGGGGCCAGTTACTTTAATGTATACTTAATTTTTTTTTTGTTTGACTTTAATAATATTCTGCACATTACCCCGAGGAATACATATTTAAAGTTTCAACCACAAACCAATTTATGGAAACGCGGTGAATTTGATATTGTTTAATTGCATTATTTCAACTAAATACTACAATATTTGCGATAATTTGGGCTTCTCTAAAAATCATATACATACAAACAATCTAATCTAAACATCTATCTAAAGTTATTGAGAGAAAGCCCATATTTGAATGAACATTTTTTGCTTAAATTTTTATTTTTTGGCTTTGGATTAATTTGCAGAGCTGTACGCAGCTATTCATAATAATTTTATATGTCCTATTAAAAAAAGCGTTATATTATGGATAATATCATACGGCAAAATTAAACATCAGAGCGATCCCCTATAGATTAAAGAAAAAGTTCGATTATTTTTGCCGTCCGACGTTTTTAATAAAAAACAGCCAACCAAGAATGCACCGTACCCAGACAGCCTTAGCCTTCTATTTCCATCGTCGGCCATTTTCCACAAGACCTTTCCAATTAGCAGCTGCCTCTAATGATGCACTGAGTCGAGCACCCTTGTGTTTGTAGTCAGGTGTGGCCCTTTGATGGTGCTTAGATTTAGTAAGTCAACTCAACGGGGTGTTCTATCAGGGGTGAAGATGTTTTTTTCTGAGAGTCTTAAAGATATTGCGAGATTTTGTGCAAGTCAGCAATGGGGATGCACACAACGGAGATCATTTGGTATGTATGTACATATGTCCCTATATGGCCACAAATCCGGCGTCTATAATATTCAGTTGGTAAAAATTGTGGGACTGGAAAAAAACATACATTATTTGCTACAAGTCTGGGTGCTTTGTATGTTTTACAAAATATAAAAATGAATAGGTATAATTAAAATAAAAAAAAATAATAGCCTTCTTTACTTTTTATCTAAGAACACTTTATATTAATAAATACATAATGCTAGACAATCCACACAAAATTATCTAGGCCTAAAGCTAGATTTGAGGTTAGATGATGAAGTGTGAAAAATCCAGGTTTATTTTATTATATTAGACATTAATGTTTTGTTCTAAGAGCGCACCTAATGACAAAATTTGCGAAAATGATAGTTGAAGGATTTCATGCAACATCTGTGCAAAAATCAAGTTTTTGCTTAATATCTACTAATTATTCAAAATATAACCATTAAATGGCTATTTAATTCCTTAAAAATAATGTGGTGTTGTCGCTGTTTTGTCTGTGTTTTTGTATTTTTTTTGTAAATAAACCTTTGATTTCTCGACTTCTACAGGTTTTTTCACTACCTATTGTATTTTTTCAATCTGAACATTTACGTTCGTTACTATAAATCTAAGTGCTTAAAAATACACCTTTTGCTTTATTTTTGCATTAAGCGGACTTTTTAAATGTCAGGCGCAGAGCATTAGCATTAGGTACCATACTGCGAGGCAATGCAGCCAGCGTCTTGGTGACGCTTCCAACTGGTATTAATATGGATCACTTGAGCTACCTGTATGTTGTTTGCAACCGTCTGCAGTTAGCTCAATTGTTTTAATTGTTAACTTTAGTGCTAATTTGTTTCCATTAATTCGGTTCTTCTCGAATATGGCCAGCCCACTGTCACTTCAGCTTGCTTCGATAACCTTAGTTCTCTGTCGGATGACGGATAAGTAGATGTAGACGAGGCATTTTTTCATTTATTTAACAGCAAAAAATAATTAATACTAATATTTACACTTATAATAATAGATGTCGACTAATATAGGCTGAAATAAATGTTTTTTTAGTCATGTCAAATTTCTAAACCATCAGTCCTAAAATGGAAGATCTAAAGAAATTATTATTCTGGTTCACTCAAAACATAACATAGTGTAAGGTTTTTTCTTTTTCTGGAGACTTACCGTTGATTGGCACTTAGACACAAAATCCTGTTTTAAAAATCTTTGAAAACTTCCAAGACCAAACAGAAGTTGAGAAAGTTTCACTCATTTGCAAGGTGCATGCATATTTCAAACTTATTCTTATTCTTTGAGATTTTCGCATTGCGAGTTGGCAAGACTTTAGTCATATAAACTTTGTGGACACTAATTAAGTGCGGGCTTTTGCATGGAGGGTAAATAATTTCTAAATAAAAAATTTAATGGAATTATCAAACAAAGTTCACACAACAAAAGAGAATAAGAGATAATTTTGTACGACGTTTTAGATACCTTCTCTTAAAAAAACTGTTTCAATAACAATTTTATTATAAATTTTCATTTGAGAGTGGCCAGTAGAAACACAATACCAAAACGGAAAAAGTTTTTGTTTACTACCGCTATAACTAGACTGACTACTGCTAGTCTCTAGTAAAGCTGTAGTACTAAAATGTAACAAATCTCTCAAGATCATTCAAAAGCAACAATGTATGTATGAAACTCCATTGGCCGAGTTTTATGATGAAAAGTAGTTCTGAAAATTATTTGTTTTCCTCCTAAGGCTTGACGTAGGTATATGAATTTGTATATTTAACTGTTCTTAGGTAGCTAACGTAACTATACCCACAAAAAACATAAAAGGGTATAAAGTATAACATTTTGCCATGGAACTTAAAAATAATCAATGTTTTTGGATGCTTACTTAAACAGGGTTACTGGTAATTTAATTCCACTGCGTGAACTGCAGGTTCTGCCCATAATCACGAACTCATTCCTGAAGATGCCAGGTCTAAATTCCTAACATTTTGTGTAAATCATCTCCAATATATAATGTTGAAACACTTTTGTCTAGAGTTCAATGAATTACTAAAGACCGATCTACCACTTACACGTCCACTGTTAATTTAGGGCATAGCCGTTTTTAAGTTTATATCCAAACATAGACGCTCTAATGAACGATTTTTAAATGAAGGGATAACATATTGTCAATACCAAGATTAAGTTCAGAAGTGGAGTCTTCACGAACGTATTTTGTCTATTGAATCGTATTTTAATTGCAAGTTCTGCCCATCACCAGGGATGGGCAGAACTTGCAATTCACGCAGTATCTATGAATTACCAATAACGCTGTATAAAACTTGCACATAATTCCTTATGTTTCCCCAGACAGGCTATAAATGGGGAACATTTTATTTATTTCCCTATAAACGAATTGGGCTCAACGCTGAAAGGGTTATGAATTTGTCCGGAATTTCATTAGGAAATTGTAGGCCATCGTTGTATTGACTGTTTAGTCATGGTGTTTGCTTTCATCTATTTTCTAATGGGTTCTATACAGTTTATTTATATCTGGAATAACAAAGTTTAATGATATCGGATGATAATGATCCGGAACGGTTGACAGCTAGCCGCACGTCAGTGCGTCCATAATATACCTCCTCACCTCAACAGCCTATATTGATCCACGGTATACTAATAATAAACGGTTTCATGTAAAAATCAAAGAGCTGCCTGCCGCAATGGCACGCCGCATCACGGCCAGCCTCTAGTGCGTTTAAGGCATGAGAAATAAATAAATAAATAAAAACGAAACCTGACTTAGATGAAACCAAACTGCGGCCAATTTGAATAAAATCTTTAAACATTATAATCTGAACCTGAGCCTAGTTAAAATCTTGGATTAAATCAGCCAAACCATGA
Source organism: Eupithecia vulgata (assembly GCA_946478455.1). Taxonomy (NCBI): domain Eukaryota; kingdom Metazoa; phylum Arthropoda; class Insecta; order Lepidoptera; family Geometridae; genus Eupithecia; species Eupithecia vulgata. The sequence goes on along the minus strand of OX297862.1, from coordinate 3,233,973 downwards.
TGAGATGAAAGCATAAAGCTTTGCCATAGTTACCTTCTAATGAGTCATTTATTTCAACCTCCTTCGCCCCCAGGGTTAATTAACTCAGCTTATACAATTTTTAATGAGCCGTCAGTGTTGCCAACTTTTCTTTATCATGAGGGTCACTTTCTTATACTTTTACCCGTATTATAGTCGTTGTATAGGTATTTACACAACGTGGTCCGTAGTGAAGTTCATAGAGAACGTAAGCGGGTTATCTACAAACCCAGTTTGTGTTGAAAGAGTAATGAGGTCCCTCGATAATAGATGAACGTTGGTCTTCTTTCATAATGTATTCGTCAAACTACTAGAGTAGTATTAATAATTATATCCGTGATGAAAATGACACCTATTTTGAAAGGGAAAAGAAAACCAATGTCTCAAACTGCAGTGTATGTTGCTACCAAGTTGTTTTTAGGGTTCCGTACCCAAAGAGTAAAACGGGATCCTAGTACTAAGAATCTGCTGTCCGTCTGCCACCAGGCTGTATCTCATGAACCGTCATAGTTAGACAGTTGAAATTTACACAGATGATGTATATCTGTTGCCGCTATAACAACAAATACTTAAATACAGAATAAAATAAATATTTAAGGGTCATACACCAATTTTTTTTTTTCTGTAGTAGATTGTCATAATTTGTTTCTGTATCGAGCAAAAAATAGCTGTTATGGCAATACAGCTTATACGTTAAACTAATTAGTCGTAAAGACTGTACGTTTTTTTGTAGTTAATAAATTTTTATGGACTCTTTTTAATATAGGTATTTACTAAAAACTGAGCGGAAGCGGCAGAGAATAATAAAAATATTGAAGGAAAACTCGATCAAACTTTCTTTTCAACCCTCTTCAACACATCCAGAAATGGGTAAACCTAACTGTAATTTGACAACTTTTGTGGCGCGGTGAAACAGTGAGAGGCCTGTATCCAGCAGTGGACCATTATAGAATGTTAAAGAGAGGTGAGATGGTAGCGCGGCGGGTGAAGGTCCGCCTGCAACGCCGGTTGCGAGTTCGATTCCCACCTTGGGACAAATTATTTATTAAATATATCTGTTATCTAGTACACATAACACAACCTTTCACAACCTCCAGCAATATTGCTGGACAGTTAAACAGTATCATCTAGCTCAAGCTAAGCAGAGAGTTGATGTCTGATGGACTCTTATCTAGTCAGTCAGTCATGTTAAAATGATAATCAGCTGTAGAGGCAGTGTTAAAAGAAACTCGCTTTAGCAAGCAAAAAAATCCTACATGCCAAAGACATAAAATATAAAAGAAATCACATAAAATTAAATACAAAAGAAATTTATTAAATTAATTATTTTAATGAGAAGATTTTATTTTAGAAGATTAAGAATAGAATGATCAAAACCAAACAAATTTGGGTGGAAAATATTAAACGACACCGATTAAAAAGGTGCAAATCGCAGAAATTGGATTTTTTTTGTTCTTTCTGATTTTTTCATGATGAATGAAATCTATCAATATCTAAAATGACGAAAAGCTAAAATGGTTAAAATCCGATGGAACCTCAACATTTCAACTCGAATTTGAACCGTTTTAGCTGCGTGTGATACGTTTAAAATTGCACTAAATAATATTAGAAATACTGTAATAAACTTGTAATCTACTTATGTCACTAAATAAAGGCAATTTTTTGTTTTATTTACTTGTGCATGTGTTACTGTGCGTTGTTATAGCTTGTGTTTTGTTTAACTTACTGTTTTTTGTGCTTTCTGTCATTGCCATCAGTTTTTGTTATGTTTGCTATTCATGCTTAGCTTGGGGCTAAATGATGCTGTGTGGATGGTCCAGTATTATTTATTTTATGTCTTTGTTGCCATAAAATATCTGGTAAACAAGTAAGTATAGTATTAATTAGTATAGTTTTTTTTATATTTTTTATATTTAGTATAGTTTTAATTTAAATTTGTTATTTTCCTTCTGAATTAAATTACATAGGTTATATAATATAAAAAAAGTATAGTAAAAATAATCATTAAAAAGGATGTCCGCAACTTCTGGGAGTCGCTCACCCGGCTAAAGCGATGAATCAAAGAAGATCAATGGAAGATGGACTTGGACGTAGTGCTACCATTAATCATTGACTAAAAGGCTAGTCTTTTTTGGTCTATGAAAAATAGGGGTTTTATAAATTTGAGACATTGGTTTAGTGACTTTTTTTGTCTTAAAGTTCTTTAATAATTATGTAATTTTTTTATAAAAGTTTGAGCGTTTTATATTCCAATGGTCTAGCGTATAAGCGATGTAAGTATATTCCAATGGTCTAGCTAGATCTATATAAAACTTTTAAAACTATCATGGCTATTATTAACATTGAATTCATTTATAGCAGGATATTTACTATGATTAGATTTTTGAGTTATCCAATATTTCACACAGTTTCATGCGCCATAACATACACATAGATCTATATTTTGTATGTGCAAAATTTCAGCTCAATTCATTCAGTAGTTTTGGCGGTGTTATCTTCGATGAAATATACAGCAAAAACGGCACAAACTTTTTCCTTTATAATATATTAGTGGCTTTGCACTGGTATATTCTATAGCTTATGTTTTAATAATGTAAGATTCTGATGGTGAAATATTTTTCAAATCGGACCAGTGGTTTCGGTACCTGTTCAATTCCAACAAACAAACAAATCTTTCCTCTTTATAATATTAGTAGGATTTATGGAGAGGCCTGTTAGTGCTACTTATGATTTTTTATGATCGATGCAGCGGTTCTTATGGTAGATTCTTCCGGACAAAAGCAACAATTTTCCGTTCAGAATTTTTGTTTAATTTTGACTCGTAGATTAGAAACAAATATTATACTTTATTGCACACTAAACTTAGAAATACTTTACAAAATAAAATTTATGGAACAAGCGACATTTAAAAAAATGATAAATAAATACTGGACAATTCACTCACCATTTTCTAGCCGCATGCTTAGCAGAGCTTAAGTTATGGGTACTAGACAACTGATATACATGTACATAATACAATACAATTTAAAGATCGATTTTTTAATATACCTACAAAGAAAACGACTAGAAACCCAAGGAACAAATATCTACAGATTGGACAAACATTTATCCTAACCCGGGAATCGAACCTGCAACCTCCTGTGTGCACAGGCGGTCCTATTAACTGGCGGTGTTATCACCCAAGAGAGATTACATACGAACTGACGACGAAAGTAGATTACGTTAAAATTAGTTCACTTGCACCTGCAAAGTAATCAAGAACTCCGTATTATTTCCAAATGCAACCCTTGACATTTCAAGTAGGCAGGCAGCTTCCAAAACGAACAAACTACACCGCCGCGGCCAGTTTAATCAGGCTGAAACGACAAGGTACACTCAACCACAAATTGGTGTATACCTACATATTATATTTCGATCTATGTTGAAATTGTAACAAGTCAGAAACCGCACTCACCACTTTATTACGACGACCTCAGTGGCACGGCGGGCGAAGGTCCGCATGCGACGAAGGAGGTTGCGGTTTCGATTTCTTGGGAACCCTGGGTCCCTGCCTAAACTAAATAGAATAAGACTATTACAGAGGCATTCAAAAAAAAGCTTATAATAGGTATCACAAACTGAGCCATGGATTTTTAAAATTTCCTTTGTTAAACGGGATAATAAGGTAAAGTAGGTAGTGGCGCAAGTTTGGGTACCCTACCCAAACTTGCGCCACTACCTACACTATCTTGCGCCTTATAAAGAAAGCTTGCTCGATCTATGCTTGAGTATAACGCTTTTCTATGGATTAAACGTCACTCAAGCATAAATCTGTGACTGAGCAAGTTTTCACAACACGTACCTAACTGTACAAGGTAAGCCTAGCCGGCTCGCCTGTTCCAGCGACACAACTTTAACCTCTATTTCTAGAACGTAAATTTGTTATGAAAGCTTAGAGCTGCAGAAAATTGCAGCGTTAATCTTTTAGAAAAATTCTTGGGTTAATTTGAGCTTGGCTATTTCGAACCTTGCTGCCGACAGCGGCGTGTTTTTAACTGAAGTTTACACTCACACTTATAACGTTTTTGCAAAAGTTTGGATGGATGGATGAATATTTGTTACTTCACGCCAAAACTACTTAACAGATCAGGCTGAAATTTTCCATATAATGTAGCTCTCTATAAGTCTAGAATCAAACATAGGCTATTATGAAATAGGTTCCCAAAAACTTTAGATTACGGCAGGACTAGAACCCGCGCCCCACCCTAAGTACGGGTGTGCTCTAACCAACTAAGCCACGAAATCAGTTCCAAGTCTCGCCGAAATCGAAACTTTTTTTGAACTTATTTCGAATTATGTACTTTATTCAAAAAGAAAATAACAATCAAATAACAAATTTAAATGAAAACTAGTATTTACAATAGAAACAATTAAGCTATTTTTAACTTATTTCGCCTTATATAACTTATACCCGAGTTATTATTTACGTTTTGCCCTTATAACAATTCCCATGGGATAAAAATTTACTCTAAACGCTTCCATAAAAAAAAATTCAAAGAAAGGTTTTACCTGGGTGTCTTCAAGACAAGGGCTTTTCTAGACCTTCGTGATACATCGTCGGCCTCTTCGGCACTTACCACCGAGATTGTGTTCAAACTAAAGTCTTATCACGATATAAAATAAAAGGGTCTCTTTATTGATCTTTTCTCTTTGATAAAGTAATTATATAACTTTTAATACCCTAAACCCTAATTTTATTTATTTACATAACTACTGGGTACATGTATGTAAGTTGAAAGCCAATTATAATTTTTTACCTATAGGTTACTAATTAGATGAAAACAACCCCATCACTAGACCCTACATTGTTATTGGTGCGCAACGAGGAATAAAAACTTAACATTTATTATACCTACTGAATGAAACGCACCAAAACGGATGCGCTATGTGGAAGTACTTTGGTGCGGTTCATCTGGGTTCGCTACGAGGAATAAATACATCAAAACTAGCTGTGAAATAATAGGTTACCTACTCTGGTTTGAGTTAGGCTCTGCGCACATTCATCCAATACTAGCGGTATTGTAGCAAAGCACAAAAATGTGCGTTCAAATATGGGCATTAAACTCGTTACCTTTAGATACATTTTACAGTGACGGAATGACTTCCCACAAGCTTCAAACGAGTGGTCCGCAAGCTGTATGTCCTCTGATGCCGTCAATTTATAAATACACCTAAAAGTTACGAGTTAAAGCCCATTTTCGAACGCACATTTTAGTGCTGTGGTGCCAGCAATGCTTTTCAGCTTTCGATAAACATTTACATGAACTCTGACGTCTCGAGATTGGATGCTGGAATTAAGTGCCAGCTATGAGTTTACTTTGTTTTAGAGTGGTGCTTGTATCAACAAAATGACTATTGCAGCTTAGATGAAGGTTTAATAAGTTAGCAGGTTGGTAGGAAACCAATTGTATTTTAAAGAAAAAAACTAAATAAAACAATACCCAATACACCTGGCAGTGGCTGTAGCCTGAGTTTGTTAATAATTGAGTTTTTTTTTCGGTAACGCACTTAAGTGTCATCTACAGAGTTTTCTACTTGAGGTTATCTTGTATAAAAATAACTAAAACTAGGAGTACCTAGTAACTTAACTTGAGCAGTAGCTCAAGCCATAGAAATCTAAATAATGAGTTATTACTTAGATTTCTATGGCTCAAGCCGAGGCAGCGATGTTAAAAGGTGACACAAATCCAAACTCAAACAGGGTACCTACACAAGTTTTCTAAAGTATGTACTCAAATAATGTACAGTTATACTCAGAACTCAATTGCTTTGTCATGCTCAGAACTTGAAATTGTATGACGATAGTGCGTTAATAATGAGACAAGTTTTAGCCCCGCTTACATATTGATACTAATGTCTATTTTGATAAGAATAGTACAACTACACAATGCTAAACTGGAATTAATTACATGACATGTCATTTCAGTAATAGGAGAGGCGGATTATCGAAATTAATCTCTACGTATATCAGTGCATTCTACATGTACAAAATAAAGTTCTAAACATGGAGTTGTTTATTACCAACGTGTCAGGTGAGACGGTACGTGGATAATCGATAATGTTAATGCTATATGCGCCTTTATATTGTTTTGAAGCAACTAAAAACCAACTTCAAACTTCGTAGTATTAAATACGTCTTTTAAGTTTTGCGGGACGAGGACTAGGGAGTCCTCGTAGTATATAGGGATATAGTATAAACATTGTATGGGACCATTCAAAATCGGACCATAATATTGACTGTGTGATTGGCGAACATAATATTATGTAGGTACAACGCACGTCAGAATTAAGTATCCCCCTTGTCTACAAAATATTTTCGTTATCTTCTATCAATTTTCACACGCAAAAACTATCACACCGCTCAAGATCGAATTTCCCACCAATATCTAGTCTCGAAAAATTTCGAATTCTCGACAATAAGTCAACTGAGCCATTTAGCAGTTGAACAATTCATCCAATTTTGTCTATCGGCCTAATTAGTCCCTAGCTTTAATGCCAAGACTTCCATTATTTTATTTATTTGATGGGTGCGGTTAGGGCTTGATTAGAAATTGTTTGAAGCGAGCAAAGTAATTGTCACTGGTCTTATTTCGTGTGGTTTGCTCAGATAGTAAGCAAGAAAAATTGCACGACAGCCTTTCACTGTTTACATAATATATCTAATATATTTCATTTGTTACTATAACTTTTATTTTGTTGCGTAATCTCCCTTTTAAAATAATATTTTTTATTTGAATTATTCGAACCCACAAACTTAAAGATAAGGGGAATACTTAATTCTGATGCGCGCTGTACATAAAAAACATACATACAGCCGAAAATAGAACTTCCTCTTATTTTGAAGCCGGCTAAAAACGGAGACAACCTGAACCCAATGGCTTAAGCAAATGAGACATGAGAGTGAGTGATAATCACACAAAGTGGCCAGCTGACGTTTACTATAGTGGCCAACCCCTGTCAGTGAACTCCAGGATCACCGCAAAGCTTGACTAAACCTAGCTCAATAGTTAGGTAGTGTGGCCGTAAAAATGAACCATATCCACACAGAAATAAAGATCAATAATCTCATATATATAGCTCAACAACCATGCCTCTTCTCATTCTCTGTCTAATAGACAAAAGCCACCTCACACGTCAGTCACAAACAGACCGTCAGCTCGGTGTAATTGCGTCCGTTGGCACAATACAGAGCGAACAATAGGCCGAATCTAACCGTAATGACGTGGAAATATCTTAGCCGTTTGTCAATGGAGGATATTCATCCTATTTCAAGGGTTGGCGCTATCTTCAGTGCGCAAAATGTCAAAAGGACTCCTTTCAACCTGATCAACTTACTTGGCAATATGTCATGAATACCATGCAGAGGTAAGGTGAAAAATAGCGCTAATACGTACATTTTTCAACATAAATTTGGGATTGATGAAGTTGGCAGATTTGAAAGAAAATATCGTGTGTAGGGTACACTGGGGTCAATTGAAACGTTTTTGAGAAAATTGGTAGTGCAACTTCATTCTATACCCCTATTTGTATATTAATGGGTTTTAATTATAGGCAGACTATCTGGCTATATAATTAACTTATAGCTTAATTGTTTCTATTGTAAATACTAGTTTTAATTTAAATTTGTTATTTGATTGTTATTTTCTTTCTGAATAAAGAATATTTTAATTATTGGTTTTTAAAAAAAACCTAGTAATTTGGCATAATATAGGCCTTTAAATTTGATAGAAGCTATTTAGAAGACCTTGGAAAATGACACCTTGATAATCTGTGAAAACCTATTAAAAATTGGAACACGGATTATCAAGGTGTACAATGTACACCTTGATAATGCACGACAATTTATTGTACGGCCGAATAATGTACAGTGTACATTATTCGGCCGTACAATAAATTGTCGTGCATTATAATGACCCGGTATGTCAAGTACAGAAAGAAGAGTTCAAGCTCTCTTTTTTATCACTTTCTATTAGTCTATTAACTCCTGTAAAACTTCTAAAGCAAATTGGTATGAGCGTTGCGCTTTCAACTGCATTATGAAAGAACTCTATTCAGTAAGATTCTTTTGACTGAAGTTTCGATGGAAGCTTTCAAAGTCTTTCCGCAGCTAATTTGAGTTCAAATTGGTTTAAAAGCTTTCTAGATTAATAGGATTAAATTACAATTTATATTTTATAAATAATCTATCGTAAATTTCGCAAAACTTTTGACCCACGGTGGCTGGCAGTTGTATGCATGTAATGAGTCATCCTGGCCTAGACCTTCGGGTTTACATTTCCAGTATTTTATAGTGACTAGCATGTTCACACATGACATGACATTATGTTGGTTTGGTTGTATTTGATGAATATTAATATATCCACGAGGAGAATTATAAAAAGATTTGATAACGTGTACCCACCGACATGGAAAATAGACTTAATTCCCAAAGAGAAATATTGTTTTATCATAAATTTAACTTGTTCAGTGAGCTTACTCGAGATGCCGTCAATTTAGAGCGAAGAAAGGCTCGATATTGAAGGCTATTGAATTATCGAGGTCAACAGCCTCGAGAGGTTCTGCAGATACAGTTCTGATACGGCATGCTTAGAAATATGAGATTTGACAGGCTGAGCTCTATTTTTGGATAGCTTTTGTTACCAAGGGTGTACTTTCGGTGTACAGAGAGAGCGGGATACTCATTGACTTATCATTGGCACATTTTGTCCGTCAAGCGCCCGCTAGTCGGTAAAACCGCGTCCACTTTTCTCATTTCTCTCATTCTCATGCTTGACAATTCACACAGCATTATTTAGCCCCAAGCTAAGCAGAGCTTGTGGCTAGATAATTTTTTTTGTGTAAACTTTCGTTCTCCCTGTCCAGTAACGCTGTAGCCTAAATAAGTGCGACGAAACTAAGACAAATTGTAATAAAAACCTAATGCCTGTATTTTGATTTTGGGCTGTAATGTAAAAATAAAACTATGGAATGCAGTTTGTGTTTTGTTTTAGAATAGTTTTAAAATATCATTAGTCATTAGATTTATCTACTGTGTTATCCTTAATATAGTTACGTAGCCCATAGCTTTGTGAACAATGTAATGCCTCAGAGAGAGGCAAACTATGAGTTAGAGCAACTGGCTTACTACATTATGTCTTGTCTACATTGAACCTCCTTCAAAGTTTGCTTAAAGTCTTAACGAATAACTTTATTCGATAAGACTTTTAGTTATAGATGACCTGCATGAATGACTGTCGTAGCCATGCTGCACCAGGAGTTTCGTTTTACTTTTTTATGACATTACTTTATAATAATGAGCGTGTAGGTAGAAAATCGAGATGTTTTGTCACCAATAAATCTCAATAAAGGATCGTTTTGCGTTCCGAACCCCGTATAATGCCCCGGGAGGAATCTCATTTGGAAATTCAGGGCATCAGCCGCGTAATGTGGCTATAAATGAATTTTAATAACACCCACCTTTTAGCTGACTTAGAGAAAAACGGTCATTTTTGTTCAGCAAACGCTTTCTAAGCTCAATTTATATGTGGGATTAAAATGTAAACATTTTATAGTCTTATAGCGACTTGAGTATTTAAAACTTGAAAAACCGCTATTAGATTTTGAATAAGTAAGTAATTCTGGACAATCCACAAAACATCATCTAGTCAAAAGCTAAGCAGAGCTTGTGTTATGGGTACTAACTATAGATGACTGGAATATTTAATACAATGCATTAAATAGATAGATATTTTTACTATACCAAGAATACCCGGAACAAATATTTGTAGGTAGAAACATTTGTCCTAATGCAGGAATTGAACCCGCTCGAATGAACAACAAATGTTTATGAATTCATTATGTAAGTATTAAAATTCAAAAATAGTCTTTATCTCGCGAAAAACCGATAACCGTTGGGGTTAACGTGTTCTTGAATGGAGACTGCAACTCGGCAAATGTAGTGTTGGACGCCCTCCGACCAGGTGGGTTAACGATTTGCGAAAGACTGATGGCAGATGCTGGATGCGGCGCTATGGCGCTCCTTAGGAGAGGGATATGTCCACCAGTGGACTAATATAGGCTGATGATGATGATCGATGATGATAGTGTATTTCCCTTTGTTTCTCTGCCTTGATCAAGTTTAGTCAGTCGAGGTTACCTTGGATGAACACTTTCGCACCGAAGCTTTATGTGGGAACGTGGATAAAGCATCATACCTAGTAATAACCACTCATGTTTTCTGGTCACGTTCACCCTAGTTGATGCCTCGCTGGCCCGACTTCTGGAGTGGGCCCATAACTATAAAAGCTAATGCACGTTTATGAAAAATTCTTTGGACGACGCGAGTTTTCTCGTAAGGTATTCTAATAGGATAAATTGAATTGAATGTAGTAAATCTATGGATGTAACAAATTCAGAAGTTAGATAAAACTTGGGTCCGAAAGGCCGTATTCGGGAAAAATGACATTTATTTTATGAGGAACATTCGTAAAACTATATTCGTAGCCAAAATTTGCTGTCCAATACTGTTTTATGCATAGAGTTTTGGAAATTGGTCCAATTTTTTATCGCCGGCGAGACGTAAAATGAAAATCTACTTGTACTTAAGTGATTGTAACGATAAACACTTCCGAGGTGCTTGTGAAAATGCTGATGCTGCTGGTAGTCATAATGAATTCAATTATTGGAAAAAAGAAATAGGTCATTTCGGTTATCCAGGTCAAGATAGTCAGGGAGAACAAACGTCCGATACTTTGTTCAGCCATCTATCAATCAGGGGTTCCGAGGGAAGTGATCGGTGATTAGTAGTACAGTAACCTACTTTTTGAGAAGAATCAGTGCAGAGATAGCTTAGACTTAAGCTATCTCTCTAAGCGAGGAAGAGTTTTGTAGGTGCGGTTACGTTTTCAGCGTTGTCTGTTATAACCTGCTTTTACTATTAACAACCTCAGTAGCGCAGCGGCCGAAAACCGTCTGCGACATAAAAGGGTTCAATACCCGTATCACGAAATTTTTTCTAACTTCACTTACTTGTTTCGGGTGTTCTGTGTGCTTCCTATCTACTGTTTTAACAATATCTATCTTTGTATAATATACAAAGATAGATATATGTATAAGATATTTGTATAATATACAAAGATAGATATTGTTTTTTCATTATATTATAATGTTATAGTTTATCAGTGATGCAGTACCCATATCCCTAGCTCAGCTTGAGGCTAGATAATTCGCTGTAGATTGTCCATCATTTTAACATTTTTAACATTTATTGAGGATCTTCTACATTTTAAGTCAAATGTTCAATATTTTTTTATATAACTCTGTAGTAGAAGTCTCTACCTAGTTTTGGTAATATAACTTCTAATAATTATTTTGCAATTTTAGTTATCTGCCTGGTTTTCCTTATATCTAGTAGAAAACGAATAATGGAACTCATTAATCCACCTGCACTTCTATTAGCACCGCACGTAATACTAGCCTAGTAAGTATTACTCAGGTATTGCGTAATTACTATACCATTTAACAATACACCATTGAAGTCTATGAATACGATGCATTGTTCTAGATTTAGAGTGATCCAATATCATTGATCACTGATTTGCTATCGACTCATTTCATAATAGTATACGTTAAACCACAGACAGATTTTTTTCACTACATCATTAAACACACATTATAATAATACCCATACCCTCTGCTTAGCTTGGGGCTAGATAATAGTGTGTAAATTGTCAGGATTATTATTATTATTATATTAAAATAATAAATAATGATTGACTATTCACATAGCATTATCTAGCCCCAAGCTAAGCAGGGCTTGTGTTAAGGGTATTAGATAACATGTACATAATACAATACATAGATAGATGCCTATATCTTTTATTTTACATAGAAAATAACCAGAGCACCCTGAACTAATGTCTGCAGATCGTACTCACATTTGTCCCGAGGCGGGAATCGAACCCGAATATTATGAATGCGTTTTTTTACAACGAAACTTCTGAACGGATCGGGCTGAAATTTTGCATACAAGGTTGCCTATGTTTTATTCTCGGCTATGCCTGGTTTAAAACTAGGCAACTTTCTATCCCGCAAATCAGTTTCCATGGGATAGATAACAACCTTGAATAACGCATGCGAAGCTGTGGGAAGAAACTAGTAGTAGATAGTAAGTATCTGAGAGCTGGCGCGATTGTCGTTTGCTTTTTCAAACATTGACGTAACTAATCTGTCAATTCTGGAACCCGGGGGATGGTAAACTTTTCGCATTTTCTCAAAATATTTCAGAAAAAATGAATGCTACAGAAATTTAGAAAACTGTTTTGAAATGTACTTACAAACAGATACCTTTCATTTGATACTCCGCTCGGGTAGGTAAAAAAAAATATTTCACCCTTTTAGAGCATTTTTAAAAAAGGTTTCTTTTTACATACTTCTCTAGATTTTTCAGGTAAAATATAGATCTATATCTACAAACGCACATTGTACATGGATCGCTCTGCAAACTTCGGACATGGGCTGGTGGTCATGGGAACGGTCATATTTACGACTTTTTTCAAAATATTTCGAAAAGTATATAACCTTTAGCAATTTCGAATACCTAGGTACTGTAGGTACCTACTGTTTTTAAATGTAAAAACTTATAACTTTTATTTATGTCCAATTTGCCCCATAATTGTATTTTGAAATTTTCACATCACAATTTTCATTTATCTTTTTATTTATTTATTAAATCAGTAATAGCACTCAAAATGTATTATTATTTCAAATTTATAGTTAATAGCTGAAGTAGGTAATGAGATATTCAAGAAAGAACGGGAAAGGATACAGCGAGACCATAAGGTTTCGAAACCGATCTCGAAATCCTAAAAACCGGTCCGTCACAATCTCAGACCAAACTCTAGCGGTCACGCCAAACTACTCATTTCTTCGTGGTTCGGATGACGGCGCTAGGGTGACGTGCATGCGATGGACAAGCAGCCATAGTTAATACCATAGACATAGAATTTTTTCACTACGTGTTAATACACGTAAATGTATGTACCGCCACTTTGTCGCCGACATCTCGATAACGTTGATGTGGCGGTGGACAAGCGGCGTTACGTCATACGGAATTTCCATTTTTGTTTGGTTATAGTACCTAGGTACCTACCGATCGAACGAAACTGAACGATATTTCTTAACGAAAGGTAGACCTCCAGGATAAGAAAACAAACGACGATCACGCCAGATCTCGGTAATTTCTTTACCTATGTATGCATTCCGCCGGATATTGGCCGGATGAAATCCAAAGCAGCGCTGCAAATAGCTTTATTTATGAGCCACGCCGCAGGTGCTGAGAAATTGACAAACAGTCAGTTTCTAGCCATTGGAATGTTTGTTTTTAGAATAGCTTAGCATAATGCAAGTTTCTGTTTATGTTAGCTTATCCCCCTCATATGTTCTAACTCTCGTAATTGATATTTTATGTAATTACGAGACTTAGAACATACGAGAGGGACGCGGGCAAGCTCGCATTGGTTTTATTGGAACTAAATTCCTTATCGCGCGTTGTAAAAGGGGGCTGGACGGAAAAAATTCTCACGAAAAGTTGTAACGACACTTTTTGCAATAGTAAGCTATTGTAAGCCGTGCGGCGTGCGCATGTTTCTCTGTCTGTCTGTCTCTCCCTCTCTCTTATAGAAAGGAACTTCGTTCCATCCAAAAAGTTGAGAGGTATCAAGGGACACCCCCCTTGATACCTCTCAACTTTTTTTTTTCATTATATAATATACATATGTTATTTTTATACAGGGTGTTCGGTAGAACGTTGAACATACGAAAATGGGGGGTAGGGGGGGGTGGTCTGCTAACTACCTACCCCAAAAAATTTCACCTAGGTCTCAAGCTTTTTTTTAAATATTTTTTTTTAAGTTTTTGCAATTTATTGCTTTTGTACCTTTAAACCCAAAACGCAAAAAGTTTTTTTTTTAAATCTACCTGCTTTGTGTCCCTATCCCAGTATTCCCAGTAATAAGCCATTGCGACTTGCTATCTTTAATAAACAGTGAGATTCTAGTTTTAAAATTGTTATGGATCCATGGAAATTGTCTTCAAACGTAACAGAGAGGAAAGAAAGCTAACAATGAATGACACTGTACATGTCTATAAGGATACTTATATATCAGATGGTACCTACTTACATTCATAGCTAAGCAATTGGGTATTACACCCATTAGAATTGATTCAAAATATACATTTTCGGGTTTCTAGGCGTGTAATTTGACGTAATCGCTGGACCTGTCGCCTGGCTGTCGACTTTGATGGAACGTCTGAAGTCCGCTTCAATTATTTTTCATAGTGTAAAGATTACTTCCGTAATCTATGTTCCTATTTATAATCTATGGCTTCCTTCTCTTCCAAAATTGACGTCATGCAGTGAGCAAAATATCATTCTAATTTAAATTAATCTAATTTTATTTTACCAATCATAATCTGTTATAATTGACGATGCATACACTATTGTTTATAACTTGTTAATGCAAGTGAATACAAGAATAGTTACCAGTGCAGTCTGTGTTTCATTTCACTGATGTGAAAACCCGCAGTGACCATCATCCCACGTAGCACCATAGGTATTGGATATCAATCAGAACGATGCAGTACAAACATGCCTTAAAATACGCTATACTGTACACTCTGTAATAACAGACTTATTGCTCCGTGGGTATGATGTCAGTTGTCTGTGTACGTAAACAAATGCGCTGATGGTGCTGATAACAGTTGATAAATTTTAGTTTACCTACACTGCCGTTTGAAGTAATTACATTGTGGTCACGGTGTTACCAACAGATAAAAAAAAAGTTTGATTTTTTTTTTAACATTATTTTGTAATTTTAATTACTAAAACTAACATTTTACGACGTCCTTTTTGCATAAGCTATCTCAAAAAATATTTATTGACAAAGAAAATTACAACCAAATAATAGGATTATATTAAAACTAGCATTTACAATTGAAGCAATTGAGCTAACTGCAAAAGTAGCTCAACTGATCCGTCGGAAGCGTGCCTAAGACGCTGGCTGCATTGGCAATGCTGATGCAAAGTGTCAGATACATAGAAATAATATTATTGCAATCTATGAGTTCCCTATAACGAACTAACCCATCAGCCTAGTCCCAAAAGCACATACCACAATCCCCCAGAGATCAGTACAGTACAACAATATGGAGTGAATCACAGCATTGTACAGTCACACCCCTTGTGTTACAATACCGAAGTCTCAAGAGATTGTCTGGAGTAGGCAGGCCAATACAATCTCAATGGATATCTATTGAATGTAGGCCGTATGTGCACTGGGTAGAGTGCTGGTGAGAGCGATTGGCGTAAAATATAGATGCTTGGGATTTTGTTTAGTGGGACCATAGGTGAGACCGCGTTTGTGTATTGAATGAAAAAAACGGGGTAAAATTTATAGCATTATGATCTTTTTTGCTATAAATAGATTTTTTTTGTGGATTAAACCTACCTATAGCCATAGAATATTTATACAGGGTGCCGCAAAACATATGCACTTAGCCGAAAAGAGCTGAGTTTGTACCCGGAGGGCATCTGCTTGTAAATAACGATTTTTATTTATTTCAAACATTATTTATATATTTTGAAATTATTTGAACTAATTTTTCGTCCTATTTGTGTTCTTATACCAGCACTTTTACATTATTTAATATTTAAAAAATACTAGCTGCTGCTCACGGCTTCGCACGTATTGTTTAGCATTATTTATATCCTATGGGAACTGATTTATAGGTTAAAAAGTAGCCTATGTTACTCTTCATCCTTTCACATAGCTCTATGATATCAATTAGTCGATAAGTTGCTTAGTTAGGGGTGTGAAGGAATGACAAACAAACAAAAAAAACTCTTATTTTATGATATTTGTATAGAGTTCACAAATGTTTTTTGCTTATTTTATTAGAAAAACAGTGCTTGTTTAAAAACAAACTAGATAAAAAAAACGTATATAAAAATGATCTCTCGGGGCCCAGAATCACCCTAAACGTGTTTCGTGGCACCCTGTAAAGTATAGTAGGTACTCGTTAACAAGAATAAAAAAGAAATGAATACAAATATTATGTCATAATATTTGTATTCATTTCTTTTTTATTCTTTCACTTTTTAGTAAACTGAGATAAAATAAACTCCCCAAGAAATAAAAGACACGACAAAATACAACATATTAAATAATAAACTAAAAAGTTTCCTATTTAGTAATAAAATTGTTATTATAGTGTGCACGAATTCTCGATAGATAAATAAATTAAGATTAATATTAGTGTCAACTGAAACTGATAATTGTACATGAATAGGACATTTAGTTTTTTTATTCAATATTTTTAACATTAGGCCAAATTGTTACTTTCAAGAGATTATTAATAAAATTAGAAATTATAATGTAAATTAATGACTAATAATCTAAATTGCAGTGCCCAATAGGCTTTATATACTAACTAAGGCTAAAATTAGATCTTAAACTATGGTAGTTATTTATTTATTTATTTTATTTTACGTTTATTAAGGCACAAATAGTTTACAATATTCTTAAAATTAACATTATGATATAACTATGTATACACCAATCAAGATGCCACTAATAGAAACATTATTTACAAAAACAACAACGTTACGGACGCCAATTAGGAAAAATAAATAAAAAATCAAATAAAAATAGACAAAACATGCATGATATAAAAAAATTAAACATATTGGCAAATAAAAAATTAATGGAAATGGAAATGTAGAACAGAAGCAGTTTTTAAATACATAAATTTTGGTGTACAATTCACACAGACACTCAAATGACGCAATCGCACACGTAGACAGCATAGTCCTTTGAATTATTTTTCACCATTCCAAATAATATTGATACTGTCCTTGAAGAAAACACAGCAGATTCAGAAATCAACTTACTCTGACCAAACCCTGATCTACTCGTGGTCTTCCAGAGGACAGAATAATATATTGGATAGGTAGAGCTATTTCTATTTTGGTCGTGGTTTATTTTGGCTATATTTTTTGCGCTTGATTGAATGGAAAATTATGATTAGAAGCAGCGAGGCAGTTTGTTTACTTTATAGCTCTTTTTTATGAGTTCACTATGAACATTTTAGTCGTTGGTTTTAAATTTTAATTTTGATGTTATATTTTCATCTAAATCATAAGCTCAAAAAGCGTAAAATAACCACATTTTTCTTCGATTTCATTCCATTTACAAGTTTCGGACCAAAGACTGGGTCTGGCCATAAAATTCTGAACCGTTTTAGATTGACCCCATTTGAATAACAACTTGGAACCTCTCAAAACATTTCATTGTTTTGCCTGAAAACAGGTTATCACCTAGTACATGCACACGCATTGTTTTAATTCCATTATAATGAGAATACGTCCTTTGTTATACTTGTGGTTCTAAGATATTTAGAATAAACTATTTTATTTTTATTTTATTAAACTACAAAAGCTAAGATATTTTTAAATAAAAAAATGTAAAGTTTAACTGAAGGTTTAACGCTCCGCAGCCTACTTCTATCCCGACACAATTTTCCACTCGAACAAAATCGACTCACATAAAAAAGTGGTTGCGAGAAGAAGTTTTTTTATTTATCAGTTCGAGGCGTATAGGGGCAACATTGTCTCTCGAAGGCATGAATGTTCAGGGTTGCCACAAAAAGATAATCTCTGACAATTATTAAGAACTGCTTGAGTTAATGAATCTACCACAGTGTCTGTTGCCAGTAATGATATACGGTATAGAAACGTACGTACGTTACTGGGCCTAATAAGAAAGGCCAAGATCATAATGAGAGCAATGAATAGAGCTATTACCGGAGTTTCTTTGCAAGAAAGAATGAAGGAGATGAGAATATCAGTAGAAGAACCAAGGTTACGACACAGTGCACAGAATTGCGAATCTTAAGTGGCAGTGGGCAGGGCACATATTATGTAGGTCGTAGAACCTATGGCCATTGGGGCCGTAAGGTCCTCGAGTGGCGACCACGTATGCAACGTGGCAGACCCCTGCACGTTGGTCTAATGGTGACCTTGTGTAGGTAGCGGGTAGCCACTTGGTGCAGGTAGCACCTGTTATCATGGCTATAGGCTTATGTCAAATATGTGAAATGATGTTGATGAATAATAGTACGTTATGGTACAAGTGTGTAATGTTGGTGATTACCGCTGAGGCGCTATTGAGACCTGAGCCGTTAGGCGAGGTTCTTAAGAGAGCCGAGGACGGTATCGAAACTTTTTAAAGAACAAAGCAACTCAACCAATAAAATAAAAAAAACCTATATTCCACTTGTGAATGAAAAAGTCACAGCTTGATTACAGATGTTATTATGTGCCTAATTGCGGTTAAATAAGAACCATTTATGAGCAAGTGTGTTGAAAAAGAATGAACAGCAGTGGAGGGATTGTGATAATAAGAAATGTTATGATTCGTGTGTTAAAACATGAAGGAGAATTAAAAAAAGATGAGTTGTGATTATGCGAGAGAAACCATATTAAATTTCTGATTTTGTTTCAACATCGGCAATAACATTTTAAGTACATTATGACTTAAATACATTTTCAAACTTGATAACCCTGAGTTGAAAATACTTTACAGCAAAACTTCGACCGATATAAATTCGTGAATGAGTTTCGTCTTAAAATATCTATAAAGTTATGCTCCGAGTTCACAGAAAGGTTATCGCTTTTATGTGTGAAAATTTCTTAATTACGTTGCATGGTTTGTGAGAGCTTAATAATGTTCAAGACTTTAGAGAAAGAGAGTGGAGGAAATTTATGATGACGTTTTGGGAACTAGAGGTTTGAGGAAAAACAAGTATCTTGTCTGGTCTATTAATCAGAGCAAGCCTTAAACCGCTCTGAGAATTATTTTAGTACATTGCAGGTGTATAACTAGGTAAACTCCGTGAATAGAAAAAAATAACGGACATTCCTATTCGAATTGTTTGGAAAGGTGCTTTAATTGGCCTATCCAGTATGACAATTGAATAAGTTACTTTGAACTTATGTAAGCACTTCCGGGGTTCGGGGACGAGTCAAGTCTTTGAACTTTTGACCCAAGGGAAATGAATTAGATAATTAATCAAGTAAATACCCAACTCCGTAATAACTTTGGTCTCAATCTAAATGAGAAATTAAGTTCCGGACCTTAATTGACCTTGCTAACTATCCCGTTTGTCAAACTTTCAACTTCACCTTATTTAATGATAACCGCATTTCAAAAGTGAACTCTGGTAATAAAAAACTATAAAGTATATAAATCTACATATATAAAAGTTTATTTACAAGTCCATAGATTGAGTCAGGTCAGATCACAGTTTAATAGTAGCGAGCGTAGGGGAGAGGAGCAGCAATGCCTCCGTAAGAGTATCCATAAGGGTAGGAGCTGCCGAATCCGTAAGGGGTGGCGAACCTGGCGATAGAACCGATAGGGGCAATGGGGGCAGCGGCGATGGGAGCAACGGGAGCAGCAGCGATGAAGCCAGGGTCCTTGCGCACGAGCGCGTTGAATCCTTGCGCGCCGGCCGCGTAGTCGACCGTGCGGCGGCTGCCGTCCGACTCCAGCAGCGAGTACTGGCCCTGCACCTGGCCGCCAGCGCGCGCCTCCACCTGATGCTTGAAGTCTCCCGTTGAGGGGTCGGCCACACTGTACGCGAACTGCGAGTAATCGGAGGCGGCAGCCACGGCCACGCAAGCAAGGAGAACGACGAACTGAGGGAAAGAAATGTGCTGGGGTAAAATAGTACGGTAAAATTACAACAAAACAAGGAAAAAGAAGAGATTTAAATAATAATGGAATAAAATACACCATCATCTGAATGAAAAAAATCCAATCATCAGCACAATGACAATGAATTTTAGAAAAGTTTCTAACTGCAAAGGGACAATCATAGGTTGACTTGAACTTGTTAGATACATGATCAGTTTAAGCAGCCACTGCCTACGAGTATATTAAAATGTAATACAGTACGGTTCAGTAAGGTAACTTACACTTTAGATATAGGTATAACTATATTTGTAAATTGTTTTTAGCTTAAGTGTGCAATAAAAGTATTTTCTATCTATCTATAAGATGATAAGTGTAACACATAAAACAGTGACATGCACCTCATTTGCATAATCTTTACCTACGAATCAGGACAGGTTTAATTGATATTTTGCAAGCTATTTATGACTTACCTTCGCAACCATTTTGAAGGATTTACTGTTGTTGCGACTACACCGAGCGAGAATGATGTCTTGTCTTGCAAAGTCTCACCTTTTATATCATCGAAAAAAAAATCGAACCAGGAAATCGATAAGTTGTTTAAAAGTTTCCAATGTTGTTCTGCTTCAATTACTTTCAAGAAATTTGTGCGAAAACAAACTTTGATTCCTTAGACCTGTCCGGTAAATTAGGGAGACTTATTCTGGCTTGTTTATCTTGATGAATTAGATACCTATTAAATATTTTCGGAAATGGTTTTAAATTATTATCTGACCAAAAGAGTGGGGGATAGAAGAGCTTTTGTGCAGCAAGTTATTTTTGTACAAGGACGATTTATAAAAAAAATTGCACATCTACATTTTGGCTAACAAAATGGTGAGCAATGACTCACTTTAGTTTTGACAGGTTTTCAAATCAAACAAATCAAAGCACGATTGTGGTATCTTGGGCAGCATGTGGATGTTATATAGAATTCTAAAGGCACATTCACACTGCCTGCACTTTTGTTCGGCGACAAAAACACGACCACACACCTGATAGTATTTCGGGCCTAGTAAACACACAACCCGATGATGTCTCCAGTAGTGATGAATCCGTTAAAACTGTCTTGTCTTTATAAAACTGGCGTGTAAATTTGCGTGAAAAACACCTAAGGTTAGTTAGTTACAAAGTAATTACAACACAGGGTGTTTATTTAAATTAAATACTTAATAAAAAAAAAATAAAAAAAAATGTCCACATATTCACCTCAAACTTATCCAAGTTTCAAAAAATAGTTTGTAGCGTCGTTCCAAGTACTAACTATAACATTTTTAGTATTTTCAAGAAATTGACCAAATGCATTAGCCTGCTTCGCTTTGCTGCCTTTTGAATAATTTGCTAACAATTGTTTCGTTCTAGCCTTTTCAAGTTCCCTTTGATCTTCATGACTGGTTCTGTCCCACGCCTTACTTTCACTAAGTTTGATGATACTTGGAAGTCCTAGCTCCTCTTCCAGTGTACAGTGTGGTAGTATAACAATAATTAAAGACGTAATTAATATTAATTGGATTATGGTGGATCTACACATGATGACCGACCGATTTATGAATTAGGAATGGCAACGTTAGGAACGAAAGCTAGAAAACAACAACATTGGTTATTGGTTGTGGTAGTTAAGTAAGTACTTCATGATTCAATCAACCATGACAATTGATTAGAAATAGTTCATTGTTCCCCAACGTTAACAATAGGTTTTCATGCGCACTTTTTCCTTCGCTTATTAGTGATTACCAACCATTTTGCTTACGGTGATCATATCTATGAATGGACAAAAAATATCAAACCTCATATTACCAAATTAACTCGGCAAGGAAAAGAACTATCAGACGAGTTATTTAATCATTGATTAAATGTTTCAGCGTACAAACAACCGGATCATAAATAGCGTTTGAGGTTGTTTAAGAATCAGAGCTCTAATTCCACTAAATTAATCGCATCAATGTAACAATGAGTATCGTCTTAGAATGACACATTATGATACCTACTTTACCTTTGATGAAAAAACTACAGATCTTCATCTGTACGCGTGTCAAAAATGTGTCAAGGTTGAAAAGATGGACATTACTGTCACTGTAAAGTAATTGGGTAGCAGAATTCAACTTCACAACTTTTCGACGTGACTATTACCGGAAATAAATTACGTGTAGATGATCTGAATCCACCTTCCTGCAGCAAATCAAACAATTCCAACAAAATAGATTTTAAAAAACGTGGTAAACGTGTTCTTGAGTGGAGATTGCGACTTTAATTAGGACGCCATCCGATCAGGTGGGATGACGATTTGCGAAATTCTGCTGGCAGATGCTGGATGCGGCAAGCTGAAGACAGGGCGCTATGGCGCTCATTAGGGAAGGCCTATGTCCAGCAGTGGACTGGTATAGGCTGATGATGATGATGATGAGATATAAAAAAACCGGCCTTCAACAAGCATTTAATTCAGTCGCTAATTTCATTTTGTAGACCCCACAACCCAGCAACTCTTGAACAAGAGATTAAAATTGCAAACAAACTTTTATCTTGTTATGTCAGAATAATAAATGGGGCCAACAGCAGCGTTTAAAATATGCCTGATGCGAACGATTTGGTTTACTATAAAACGGCTTTTGGTAAACAATGTTTGGAATCGATGATTAGCTGTGAAACTACAATTGCCATTACAATGTTAACTATGTCGCAAAATATGGGTAAACAAACTTTTATAGAGACAATAAAACTGAAAGAAATCTAACCAAAAAGTCTTCGGTCACAAAAGCATACAAATTTAAAGGAAAAATTGTAAACGGTGACCATAAATTCACAAGGGATAAAACGCTTGAAATATTTAATACTAAAGATTCCTTTTGTAAAGCTAAAGATTCCTTGTGTAAAACGTTTTGAACAAACGTTTGCCACATGAGACTCTACAATGAAATAAATTAGAGGAGCTTTTTGTTGCATTGTACCCTTCTGATACAAATGAGGTAAGTAATCTTCCTTTATTGCGTCGAGTGGAGGAAATGTTCTGAACTTGAGACTTGAGGCAGCAATCGCATTGTGACGCGAACTCGAAACTTTACTCATTTCGAGCTCAGAAAAATTACAGGATTTTTTGTTTCTAACATACCCGAACAAAAATGTTTGAAAATAATAAGGATTTCTAATAAAAGTTATTCTTAGTTGTTTTTATTTTTAATTTTCAAACTATAACTTATACTAACTGCCAGAATAAACCTAATATCGTACCATAAAAAAAACATCAATTTGTGTTGTTTTAATGTTTGTATAGTTAGGTACCTAACGAAGGTAATTTAATACAAAAAAGATGATTTTAGAGGTAGAACAAAAGAAACGGGTGTTTATAAAGCTTAAAACGTAAATTTATTTCTTACCTTACATCAAAAGAAGTAATAACTCGAATTTTGGTATGTTATACATATATGACAAAAAAATTAAGCGAATAAAATCAATAACATCTTATTTCTTATTTAATAGTACTTATTTATACAGCTTTTTATATTGTACTAAATTTGACTTGTCTAAGTGCTTATTTTGTGAGCCTAAAGAAATAAAGGTCTTGAGCTTGAGTTTATGTCACTATACCCTACATATATGGTAGAATTTTGTGACAAATATAACATATTTTATAGTCTCTATATCCGAGACAGCCCCTTACAAGCGCCTGTAAGAAATATTACACTCATCTGTGAGTGGTACGGTCTATACAACGTGGCTACATTACAAACCATCCATGTATGTAGCGAATAAACCCGTGGACAAATATCACAATGTCACAAATACGACAAATTGTTGTGGATTTTCTCGTGAACTGGACGTAATTCTTCAAAATAACCTCCATGTAAGTATGCGTTATCCACGTCAAGAGCTACATTTTGCAAGTACTTATTATAATCTTGTTTTAAATAATGTCAATCAATAGCATCTCCAAGTAAAGTGGTTTAGTGGAATAAAGTGTTTTTTTTACACTTTACTTGATTAAATGTGGATGTAACCACCACAATACTGTAAATACTACATCTAATTTGTTTCTATTCATCATCATCAGCCTATACCAGTCCACTGCTGGACATAGGCATCCCCTAATGAGCGCCATAGCACCCTGTCTTCAGCTTGCCGCATCCAGCATCTGCCAGCAGTCTTTCGCAAACAATTTGCTCCTATTAATTGATTGTAATTTTTCCAAAATAATTCCCTTATCTTATATATTTTCTCATTTGATCATACGATGTCGATGATACCAAATGTTTGGTCGAAAGTTTCCGTATACGTCCATTTTATCGCAGTGCCTCGCGTCGTGTGGAGCAATTATCTGATAGCTCATCGGCAAAACGATAGTCTTCTTGAATTGGTAGAAATAAGCTGTTGATTACATTAGGCATGTCCCTGGGCTTTATGAATATGTGTGTGGTAAGGTAAAATAGTAGAAAAGCCCAGCTAGAGTACTTAAAAAAAATTTTCGTTCTTAAACTTACGCGATCTGAACACAATAAATACTATTTAACGGGTATTTATCGCGTTTCTTTACTTATTTTTTCCCAACGTTTCGATAGGTTTACACATTGTCTTAGTCAAGGGAGTCATCCCGTGAAACGCTACTTGCTGGGCGACTTTAATCTGGTGGCTGGTCCACCAGATTAAAGTCGCCCAAAAGTCGTCGGTAAATGTGTTCTTGCAAACTTAGTGTAGGACCCCCTCCGACCAGGTGGGATGACGATTTGCTAAAGATTGCTTATAGGTGCTGGATGCGGCAAGCTGAAGACAGGGTGCTATGGCGCTCATTAGGGCAGACCTCTGTCCAGCGGTGGACTAATTATAGGCTGCTGATGATGATGATATCTATATTAATTTGATGTTTGAATTTATTCCATTCTCTTATTTAATGTTTCAATTGTTGACAATCAAATATCCTATTACTTACATATGTCCTAATACTTTACAGATTCGATTTTTATGATAATCGATTTTGTTTTTAAAGAAGGGTGTAATCGATTTTGTTATTGTTTATGAACAAAATTTATTTATCAACATGACTTTCACAAAATTAAACAATTACAACTAGAATATACACTTATATCTATTGCCTAAGCATCTAAGCCGTCGTCGTCGCCGTCACCTTGTCACTCAACATTTTATATTATGTTACAAACTCTGGCGTCTATACGGCTTTATTTTTGGAATCAGAATATTCATTAGAATTATTTTATATTTTTGTTGTTTTATATGCTACTTGCTTCTTCCCGCGGCATTGTCCGCATTTTCCGTGATAAAAAGTAAAACAGATTAAGTTACTGTGGCAGACAATAATTTTATATTATTTTCAATACATTTTCATGAAAAAATCATATAATCGTAACTTGTCGGTTCGATTAAAATTGAGACTCTTAAAGGTCCTCACAATTTACGAGGCTACAAATTTGCATCTCTATCTGTCAATAAACTTGAATGAAGGCTGAATTTGATTGACACGAAATTCATCCTTCATTCACTCAACAGTCAACAATTAGGGAACTTCGTAGTAGTTCATACAGATGTTATATATAAAATTAATGAGTGGACGGGGTTATAATGTGTATCTACTGTAGTTAATGTCAGTGTCCTTCAGTAGGTACCCAATCGGGGAGATGATATAATAAGTTGGTAAACCTAACATGGGCTGTCCATGGTGTCATGGGTTCCTTTGATTTCAAAAATACTCGTAAATTGTCACAAAACATTTGTGCCAGGTGAGTATCTGGCACAGCGCATCAGCATTGCCATTACAGCAGCGGGGCAATGCAGCCAGCGTCTTGGGCACAAATATCAAATATCAATAACGTTTATTTCTTTAAGCTTACAAAATAAGCACTTAGACAAGTCAAATTTTATACTATAAACAGGTTTATAAATAGTCATTATTATCAAATAAGAAATATGATGTTATTGATTTTATTCGCTTCAATTTTTTGTCCACTAGTGGAAGAAGCGAAAAAGAAACCACTAGTAAGTTTTATAAATCTTAAAATTAATACATTACTTATCTCAGTCTAAATATAATCTAATTTGTATATAACTCAATATTTATATGAAACTAACTAAGCTTAACATTATATCCCTTATATACCATTGTCGGTGTGGAACTGAGCGACATCTGGCCAAGCATTTACATCATTGATGTAATCATCTATGGAGTAATAGGCTTTCTTTACACACTTCCGACTGGTATTGATATGGATCAGTTGAGCTACCTGTAGATTTTTTGCAACAGTCTGCAGTTAGCACAATTGTTTCAAATGTTACACTAGTTTTTATTTAATTCTATTTTTATTTAATTGTCATTCTCTTTCTTAATAAAGAGTTAAAAAAAGAAGTCGCAAGGTATTTTATCAACTCTTTAGTCCAACAAAACTAAAACTTCCTTAACTTTTCGCACAAACCAGCAGAAGACGAAAAAGAACTTCCAATTTAATAAACAATATCAACTTCAGAACTCACACAAACAAAAGTTATTCAGTTAATTCCTTGACACCATACCTATCACAGATGGCGTGTTCTCACGAAACGAACCTTACTAAAGTCAGACGTAGGTATAGATATAATTTATTGACAGAAATAATACATGTTTTTTGGTTTATAGTGTCTTAGATCCTGAATTAGGTTTACCTAGAAACTACAGGTCTTGTCGTTTAATAAAATAGGCAATAATTAGACGGTACGAATTTTCTAGCCAAAGCAGCTTAAAATTAAGCTTAACCTGTTATTTTTTGTTTTCAAATCCTAAATCAGGTTTACCTTGTCACTTCATGATACGCGTTAGTAAGATGCGTATTTGTTTGGACAGTACAAGCTTTGCAGTTAATGCAGTCTTAAATGATGCTTCGAAGCAAGGCAAAAATAAACTACAAAGTTGAGCTCCTGAAATATTAATGCCGTCGCCTTGGTAACATGATGCATGCTGTTACAATTTTATGAGGAGCAAGTTTTCTTCATAAAATTCTTTTTTTATCTTAGCCTGGCTAACCATGCAATAAGTGAAGTACAGTAGAATTTAAATAAATAGAGTATCCGATTATTTGCAATTAAAAACCGACATTAAATATCTCCCCTTCTAATTTGAGCTACCTTCCACTAAATAGTGATAAATTTACATTTTAGTGATTAGCTAGGTATAAAAGTATGTTTATAAAAATCGCTTTTAGACTTCAAAATTTAAAATGGACGCCATTTCTTCGATTCCATAATTAATTGATGTTCCGTCAATAAGTAGGTAGGTAATTAATCGGCTTAAAACATTCCAATTTTAGGGTATTTCGTATAATTACCGCCTCGATAACAAACGGCACCACGCAGGCCAAAGCGAATTACAGTTCACCACTCGGTGCCGTCAAACAATCTGAGGTGATTTTGTGACACTTGGTATTAGATCCGTAATTTCACCAGCAACCCACACTTTTCAAACCAAACACAGCAGTGCTACAACTAGGTTGATGAAAACGGTATCATTGTTAGTACTGGCCTAGACAAGTGACATAAAGATTTTGAGGTAATTTGATGTAATAAAAACGGCCTATAAGGCCAATTATACTAATTACCTACAGACTATACCTACTTATTATATACTTATTTGACGACCTCTGTGGCGCAGTGGGCGAAGAACAAATGTTTGTACAATCTGCAGATATTTGTTAAGGGTGTTCTGGTCGTTTTCTATGTATAATAAAAAATATCTAACTATGTATTGTATTATAATTATGTATATCAGTTATCTAGTACCCATAACACAAGCTCTGCTTAGCTTGGAACTAGATAATGCTGTGTGAATTGTCCAGCATTATTAATTTATTTATTTATTTACAGTTGGATTTAATATAGTTAACAATTATTGTACTAGAACTAGTCACTTATCCAATGTCAAAGAAAGAAAACACATTTATTCGGTCACACAAAAAGAAATGTTAAGATAGAGATTTAATGTTATTACAGATTCAAGCAATATTAAATTAAGAATTAAATATGAGTCAAAATTAAAATGTAAAGTAGATTTTTTTACAAAATTTAAATTCAAAATAATTTATACATCATAATTCTCCAAGAACGCAAAAACATTTGAAGTGAAACTACAGTCTTCGTTTTCTTTACAAAATACTTATTGAGAATATTTATGTCAGTCGTTCCTTGAAAAGTATTACATAGCCACGAGAAGAGTATTACAGAGCTTATAGAACCATTATTGGTTAACAGTCCCAGGTGTTTAGACAGAAAGGTAATTTATCTTAAAAGTAATTTCATGGAAAATCTTGATTTAATAATAGATTGGAACAAGAGAGGCTTTTCATAATTTGAGGTAGGTACTAGAAGTTAACAAGGTAATTAGATAAGATAAAATTTGTCAGTGTGTACATTGTTTTTGATTGTAAAATTAAAATAATTAAAATAGATGTAAATTTAGACATTTTATATATTAAAAATGCATGTAGAGGGGCATTTTGGTTTAAATTTTGAGCATCTATATACAGTGTGGAAATTAAACTCAGGCCCTGGAGGGAAACTACTTAAAATCCTTAAGCTAGCTCATTTTACTTAAAGGAGACATTCCTTTATTTTTAAAAAGAAACAAATCTGCATTAAAATATTTTTTTAAACTCGCTTGCTTCGCCCGGGACTCGAACCAACTAAAATTTAAAAAAATAAACACTCTTTATTTTATTATACTAATCGGTAGTATTAATATTCAGGATAAAGTTTCTCTAAAAAATATTTGGTTACTGTTCACTTTTAACAAGTAAAAGACACGTAACAGTTCTGTTATCTCTCCAACACAACACGATTAGATGGCCTGCAAGAAGTCCAGACCTGACGCCCATGGACTTCTTTTTATGGGGTCATGTAAAAAATGTTGTTTATGAAACTTGCTATGAAACCGTTCAAGAGCTAAGGATTGCGGTAGAAAATGTTATCAGGGGCATACACCACAACACTTTGCTGAAGGCTACAAGAAATGAATTTCAACGGCGACTAATGTTGTGTAGCCGGAACGACGGGGCTCATTTCGAACAATTTATCAGTTAAATAATTTAAGTGTTACAAAATTGATAGTAAAATAAAGTTGATGTTAGATTTAACGATTATTTTTATTTTTAAGACCAAATGTTTGTTACAGAAACTTTATCCTGAATATTAATACTACCGATTAGTATAATAAAATAAAGAGTGTTTATTTTTTTAAATTTTAGTTGGTTCGAGTCCCGGGCGAAGCAAGCGAGTTTAAAAAAATATTTTAATGCAGATTTGTTTCTTTTTAAAAATAAAGGAATGTCTCCTTTAAGTAAAATGAGCTAGCTTAAGGATTTTAAGTAGTTTCCCTCCAGGGCCTGAGTTTAATTTCCACACTGTATACTATTACTATAATACTATATTTTCTTTAAAAAGACAGTAAATTAAAAGTATCTAGGTTCAATCGTAGCTACTAGTTCCTTGCGATTTATTACACTTTTAAGTACACCGGTCTAGTTAACTAAAGCTTTGCAGTACCGTGGCATGTTTTAGTTCACCTTGTACTAGTATTCAACTATTCATCTAACACATATGCTTTTTTGCAAAAAAAAAACTAAGTGACAGGTATTCCTTGGGTTAAAAAACCAAAAGACCTTAAATTTTGCAATGATTTCCCACAGGAAACGAAAACAGAGGTCTGATCCAGAGGGAAATCTAAAGAAGTCCAAAGTCCAACTATTTTACGATTTGTAACAATAAACACATGTCTGGTTCACCTTGTACTCATATAATTGAGAGTATACCTACTCGGTTACCAACTCGCACGTTCAAATATTTGAACAAATTAATTGGAAATTGCAAAGCGTTGTTTAGCATTGGAAATTAGTAAGAGTTTGTAATAAAGCCTGTAAATAAGAGGGCGTCTACGAATACACGATGTATGGGGAATTCATTTATTCTGAAATATATGTTGGTGTAGGTAGTGGTAACCAGAGAGAGACTAGTTATAAAAACGAAGGTATCTAGGTTATACAAAGACGTTTTCGTTACGTTGGTAACTTATATGTTGATAAAGTTTAGGTAGGTACCTACTTTTTAATTTCCTTACCCAAAGTAAACTAAATCAAAGATACCATACTTCATTTCATTGTCAGTTGGTATCGTTTTTTAAATTTTATTTTTTTTAAATACAAATGTCATTTCTTTACAAATTGCAGGTTAAGCCCGAGACATAAACCATTGCAATCCCATACCATAACTTTCTTAGCATACCGGTTACTGTGGTGCGCAAAAACGTTATAATTTTTATTTTATTCCCTCCCTGTACGGTCTTATACAAAAGATTTGAGTTGCGTTAAACCACAAGATAAATAAATAACTAGATTTATGTTAGGGATTTGTCAAAGGGGATTACTGGAATAACCCCATTTTTCATGGTACTCCTGTACATAATATATAGTAATTTTGTAAAAAAAAAACGCACTACCACAGATGGTCGTGACGTGAAATACCTTCGGCCTGCACTTAAGACCAGCGCTGGGCGGATACACCTTATAAACCAGAAAGACACTGATGTGAATACCCAGCACAATGCTGAATGTTGGCCATAATTGCCCTTTACCCTGCTACATACAAATACAAGCAGCTGAGCCTAAGATTAATGTGTCTTGAAATATTGTATTGTGTAGTAGATATAAGGTAAAACGCATATAAATTTATTGCACCATAAATACTTAAAAACAAAATTAAACAGAAACTTTAAACTATAGGTGCTTTAAGTATTTGGGCCATTGGGTCACGGAGTCTCTTACGGATGACATGGACATGGACAGGGAACGTAGGGCATTATCTATTAGAGCGAACATGCTGGCCCGTAGGTTTGCGCGCTGTACCAGGCAGGTGAAAACGACGCTGTTCAGAGCGTACTGTCAGGCGTTTTATACGTGCAGCCTTTGGGTCAAACACACCAAAAAGTCTTGGAATGCCCTACGGATTCACTACAACAACTCATTCAGGGTGCTGATGGGGCTGCCTCGCTTCTGCAGCGCATCAGGAATGTTTGCTGACGCACGAGTAGACGGCTTCGCGGCGATAATGCGCAAACGATCTGCGTCCCTGATGCGCCGGGTGCGCGACAGCTCCAACGGTTACCTGCAGCTCATTGCTGAGAGGCTGGACACAGACTGTCTCTTTATGGAACACTGGACAAGAGCGTACATTGTACTCTCTTGACCAGTGTTCGATAAATACTTGGGGTTATATTTATATTTTTATTTTTAGTGATTTTAATTGTGTTTTAAATTTATATTGTATTTTTATTTTAATGTTAGTTTTATTTAATTTACTTATGATTTATAATTAAATATTGATTTTCATTTTAATTTTGTAACTATATACTCGAATATGGGCACTTTAATTTATTTTTGTACCTATTTGTAATTAATGTTGTCTGAAATAAACGAATTGAATTGAATTGAATAGGAATATGATTATTTTCTTTCTTCTTCTTTCTTGATATGATGAAAACTTACTTACCTACAAAGTTCTTCTGGTGACTGATGCCCAGTCTGCCTCATTACCTTCCGCGCATCACCATCAAAGTCTTTCGCGCATTTTATTGCACATACCAGGCTTCCCATAAAAATATTTTAAGATAGTCTGGGGTAATCAATTCACCACTAGGTTTAAGTGGTCGTCAAGCCCTTTTACGAGGCAGACAGTTTGACGTGAAGGCATCGTAATTCGCCTAGAGTTCGCAGATTTGCATGAGGATTAAAATGAAAATTGTGAATTTATAGACGTAGAGTGATATAGAAGGTTATAAAGGTATTTGTGAAAATGTAATACTATAATTTATTGTTTTCTTATAATTGTAGTTGGTATTTTTCTATTAAAGGTATATCAAAAATGGACTAAAGTGGACGAGGCATAATGTATTTCCAAATACCTATAATAGGTATTACTATTAAAAAGGTATAGGTATTTTTAAAAAAATATCAAATTTTTGATCTCACTAATTTAAAAGAACCTACCTAAATACCATTAACATTTTCATAAAAAGCTGTTTCTTTTGCAACAAACAGCTTTACAATCAACAACGTTTTCATACCGTTCTCATGCTTTGATCTTCAAATAAACATTTGATTATGAATTCACTGAACGGACTGAAATGAAGAATGCTTTTTAAGTTTAATAAAGATAATTTTGCTGTTAATACAATGAAAGTAAGTAAACACGTCTAATTTGAATGTTCAAATAGCTAACTCCTGCAATGTGCACTTCACATTTTTTTGGTGAGTGTTGCGAAATTTTCAGTTTCTGTGATTCATAAACCCTAAGTTCCTTATTCTGAGAGCTTACTCAGTCATCAATATATGCTTGAGCATAGCTCTTCTATGGTATAAGCGTTAATCAAGCACAGGTCAATGACTGTAGTAAGCTGAAGTAAGCTTTCTTAATACATGCCTAAGAGTTGAGCATTCCTGTTTAGTAACAATGGCGGCCCTAAATATGGTGAACATCCAGGCACTATTGCTAGTACTAGCCATGCAAAACTGAAAAAGTTTATTTTACTATCGCTGTTTGCATAAAATTGTTCAAACTATACTGCTCAAATGCAAAGAACGAAAAATCTAATCTAATCACCAGGCCATTGGCAACCACTGCTGGGCATAGGCCTCCTCTTTTACACGCCTGTTAACTCGATCCTGTGCGAGCCTCATCCACAGTCTCCCAGAATACCATAATAGTTTTTACGAACGAATCACATAAAATAATTTGATATCAAAGACCGAACTGACAAAATTGTGGCAAATAGTCACAAAGGTCAAGAAACAAAGAAGAAGAAGAATTAAAGTAAGTTCGTATCAAGAAGGTTATATCCTGTAAGGTTCTTGGTTCGTATGAAACTATTGGATTGCTGGGATATTAAAAATAAGTAGTTCCTCACTATCCCGCGCTGCAATGCGTGCAATGGATGAAAGGAAACGAAAACTTTATTACATAACTATGTACAGCCCAAGCTGGGCTACCCAACCTTCAGTTCAACTGAGTTGTTTGCGAGTATTGGTCATGCATCTGACATTCTTTTGAAATATTAATTTAAAACCCACAGCACATACAACATTCTTGTAGACGTAACAAGAATAGAACCAACTCTTTGTTTGTAGATATTAATTTTTAATTACATACCTTGCGTAATATTTTACCTAACTGTGTACAAATAGTGAGTTTTAGTAGGTAAACTTTCAAACGGTGGACACGGCTACCCAAGTAATATTTTATTAAAACCGTGTAAGGTAACTCACTAGGGTTGCCACAGGTGTTTATAAATTACCTACTTTTACATGTTTGGAGTTATGTTACGGACTCTACTTCGGAGTTACGATTTCGAATTTTGATATATGTGCATTCATTGAATAACAAATATGAAATAGTAAATTTACGGAATTTTTCACCTTTATTTATTTACAAGCTTCTGGCAGCGACTCTTTTTGAGATACAAAGTACGAGTACTTACCCTTTCATTTAAACTAAGTACTTAGCCCATTACAAAAGTCGTCATGGCCGTTTTAATTTCATTCTTCTGATTTCTAAGAGACCCATCTACGGGGTGGGGTCAGTCTCAATCGTTCCAGACAGTTATGACGGTTTGAAATTCTCTTACAACCAAGTTGTAGAGCTCCTACTAATCACTTGGATACTCCACATGATGGTTCTATTCCCCCAATTGTGTTTTGTACTCGTAAACCAGCAAAACAACGTCAACAAATCCTTATTGGGGGTGTAAATATCAGTCAGTATCTGACTGATTTAAAAAAAACAAAGCAATATGCATTAATATTTTATATTATAAATCTATCCAATCGTCTATTGTGAAGAGGAGCCTTAAGAAAATAAATGATGAAAACATCAGAAAAAACTTACATAATATTCCAGGACAAGGTAAAATTTATTCGCGAGTTCCCTTTTGTGCAACTTAATTGCGCAACTAAGTTGAGCAAATTGTGAACAAAATAAGTTAAAAATGGGGAACAAAATAAGTTTGATAAAGAAACCCTTCTATATCAAACTTATTTTGTTCCCCATTCATCAATTCAAGCAGCTCAACTCCGAAAATCAACAAGGTATTTATACCTTGTTGATTTTCTGTTTTTTGTTGTTTTCAGTTTTCTGTTGAGCTAAATGTAGATTGTTTGCAACAGTCTTCAGTCAGTTCAACTGTTTCTATTGAACTATTTCTAAATTGATTCTGCTACTTGAGTGTAATTATCTTTTATTAAATAAATTTTACCTCGTCCTTGGTATTATTATTGAAAAGCTTGAACTGGCTAGAGAATAAATTATTTTTATGCAGCGGGAACCAGAGTTTTATAAGTCAGTGAATTTTTTTTGAATAATCTTGTTCATTGCTTTGTCCTGACAAAGAGGTTAGTTAAGTTTGTTGTAGAATTCGGTGAACGAATTCGTAGTTCAAAACAAAACAAAGCAACTCAATACAAGAAGAGCACTCGATCTAGCTTACAAGAGCTCTCATTTCCTTGAGATACGTACATACGTAGGATATACGACTTTGTAGGTCTTCTTAAATGAATGCACTGAGCATTCCCGAAAATATCAGATTTCGGTACTTATTAAAACTCAGGTTCCTTATAAAACTATACACGCTTGGAACAATAACTATCTTCAAATTCCCCTTTCATAGGAGATCAAACTTGGTTTAATTAGTTGATTTTAGTCTCCTTTGGACCAAATTGTCTCAAAAGCTCCTGACGGATTTGGCCTCACTGTGATACCAGAATATCTAACTATACTCATCTGTACACTTATTAAATTTCACGCAAATCGAATTAACGGTTCGACAGCTATGCTCGAAGCACCATACAGCCAATAAGCCCAAGGTGCCTCTGAGAACTTTAGTCGCTTCGCTCACTTCGTTCAATAATTATATAACGCTCCGCATCATCTAACCTATGCTATGCTAAGCAGAGGTTGTGTTACGGGCACAAGATAACGTCTTGGGAATTAATTATCGCTGAAATTTTGCGTCGATGGAGTTCTAGATAAATAAAGCAAAATTTCAACCCGATCCGTTAAATCTTAGAGAGGGAACAAAAACCTAAACATTTGTCAAAACTTTCGATAAATAATTAGTGTGATA
Organism: Eupithecia vulgata; assembly: GCA_946478455.1. Taxonomy (NCBI): domain Eukaryota; kingdom Metazoa; phylum Arthropoda; class Insecta; order Lepidoptera; family Geometridae; genus Eupithecia; species Eupithecia vulgata. Next base: position 3,199,017 of record OX297862.1, on the reverse strand, counting down.
TGATATTCCTCAAGTATAACCTCATCAGCAGGTTTACCTACCTCAGTAGCCGTGGCGATAATTATTATAGCGATTAATTTTTCTAGCATTCTTTGATGCTTGAAGAATCTTTTCGATTGCGCTCCATTTGCTTCCAGGCCTCTCTTACTTGTGGTCGATTTTGTACAACGGACGATAGTGTAAGAAGACAGGTGCTTTCAAGGTGTATTGAAAACTAACCGCTCTGTATTCAGAAAAATGCTTAACTTACTTGTTACTTGTCCCTGGACTGGTTTCTGCAACAAGGCCACAGGTGGGCTCCTCTTTGCGTTTCGGGTCATCTTCTAGTCTAACCACCCGATGTCTTTCAGGAAAGCCAGCAGGTCGCTAACGCCGGTGCATGCCTTCCTAGGCGTCCTCGGTGTCCCAAAGATCTTTGAGGAGCTATGCTCGCACTCAACAAGCACATGCGCGGCCTTCTCCTTTGCGTTCATACACAAAAACGCTTATGATTACGTATATTACGTGTAATCTCACCAGTTTGTTTTAGTGACTGCTACAAATTGCCATGGCTCATGCCCCACTCGGCTGTCAAAGTCGTTCGGTCTCCCTAACTCCTGACAGTCAGATTAACAAAGTTGGTTCCCTTTGAATCGCGAAAACAGAAAACAAACAGCTTATAACTAGGTCCTCAAACTTGAGTGGATTATTTCGATGGAGTTTCTGCCAATCATTATTAGGTGTCAATACCAACTTGTGATAGAACGAAATCTGTCAACTTGAAACAGTTGCTTAGCAGTGTTTTCTCTCACTCAGGCTTAAGGCATCAGAAAAAGGTGGAGAATAATAATAAATAATGCTGGTCAATCCACACAGCATCGTCTAGCCCAAAATTGGCGGAGTTTGTGTGTTACATATAAATAAATAACAATTCTTAGCAATAGCTACAAGAGGGTAATTTTTTGTTATACCTATGGTACAGTAAACCACCACATAAAACAAAAAAAGACAATCGAGATTAGTTCCCAAAAGCTGCATTATCAATTTATATCCTTTTGATAATTTTTCATACATTTTTTTGTGTTAAAGATAATTTGATGTGTTTCAAAAAACTTTTAACCGACCTGAAACACCTTAATATTGAAAATGGGTTTGGAAGTAACTTTAAGCCCTTCGATTGACTGATGCACAAATCAAACAACCTACGGACACTTCTCTGAGTGTAACATTTTGGTTAGAATCTTTGAGAAACAAAATGATAAATCATTGTATAGAACGGTAATCGAAAGAACGGATCTATTCACCTCTAACCACCTCTATATCCATTTTGATTAATCCAATTATTCCTTCTTTTCTCCCATCATTCCTTGTTCCTGTTATTGCGATTCTCCAAGATCAATGATCCAAGCCTATCTTCGTCTTCCACCCTACTCTTGCCGGGCGATTGCGCCATATTTTTTGGGCCGCAGCGTCCCAAAAGCTCACAAGCGGCGATATACCGTATTATATTGAACCACTGAACATTGAAACTCTACAAGGCCAACTCTCCAGTAAACGACTAACTAAATATTAACCTGTGCTTGGGAACTTAATTTAACGCTGCCATGTTGGTACTGATGCATCTTGGATTAGTCGGCAAACACAAACCCCACAGGGAATTTTCCGGGAAATCCAGCTTAGGTGAGGCTTAGTAAACTTCCGTAGATTTAAAATTCATCATTCATTCATGCTTTAATGGATAACTTCTAGTTGTATAGAGCATTAGGTAAACATTATAAAGTACAAAATACAAAAGTTTTATAAAGCAACCTCGTCTAAAAATAATGTGTAAGTAGATTTTAAACTTTGAGTTCATGAAGGTAAAATTTATTAGTTTGGAAATTTGTGTTTATAATGGGTTAACATCGAAGCAAGGGTAATAATGTATGAACCTAATAGTCTGAGTAATTAATAAATGAATACTTTATTTGCGAAAGTTTTCAAAATGTTTTCTCAAACAAATCTTATTTAAGCAATAAAACCAATAACAAATGTCCGATATCATATCAAAATATGACCAATGAGGTTGAAATTGTTTTGGAAAAATATAAATTTGCACCAATTACTTGTCAGGATTTTTACAAAAACGTGTTTTTTTGTTTTATTATTATTATTGTTCTTATTGAATAAAATCTTTATATCTAAGAGGAAAGTATTATATTCAAGTAGTTACTTTTAATGTTTTTTATTCATTTGGTATTTTCTGTGAATGTTAAAACGTGGGAAATGTCTCTTTTGTTTTTTTTGTAGGTATGTTTTATACGCTAATTTATTTATAACACTTCTACACAAAATATTGTAATAAAAAATGTATCGTTTAGATTAGTTTTAGAGAAATCTTTAAAACGGTAACGGACAGAATTGGACTATTTACCGCAAATCCCCCTTAGAGAATAAAGTTTTTAAGGAATCATTAGGATTTCCTAAGGATTGGAATTCAGAAGTAAAGTTCCTACCAATTATGGTAGGTACTTTACTTCTGAATTCCAGAAACCTATATTATTACACAATTTTTCGACTTATTATAAAATACTTCGAAGCGTATGAAACCTAAAGAAATTTCAAAGACTGTTTTGAAATCTACATACTAATACCTTTTATTTAAATTGATACCCAGTTTGGCTCCATATGTCTATTTTGAAATTTCAACATCTCAATTTGGACTGAAAATTTAATTTTTTTTTTGTATCAGCATTGCCATACAAATTGGCTATGCAGCCAGCGTCTTGGGCATGCTTCCGTCTGGTATGGATATGGATCAGTTTTTCAATTGTTTCAATTGTAAATACAATATTTAATTTAATTCTTTTATTTGATTGTAATTTTTGTTTTTATTTTCTTCAGTAAAGGCGCACGAAATGTAGTATTATATAAAATTTCAAGATATTCAAGAAAGAAGAGGATATACACAGCGAAATCATAAGTGTTTCGAAACTGATCTTGGGACTGACACAGGATAACATTTCACATTGTACTTGTTCCGAATTAAAGTACCCCTTGCGATCTATGAGCGTCTAACCCAAACAAGTCAAATACAGAAATACAGACTTTATTCATTACTCCTAGTAACATGTCAATAAAAAAAATATAATAGGTACATTAATTATTCAAGAATAAGAATAGTTTATTGTAAAATTGTGTGAATTATTAATATTATTCAATAATAATATTAATAATTCAATAATAGTTAATTAATTAAAGTATAATAATATTTATAAATACAAATTAAATAAGCGGTAATTCAAGGTATTCCTGCACAGTGCGCATCATAGAATGCCGATTCCGTTAGGTATTTTCTTAATTTATGTTTAAATACAGGTGTCGAAGGTGCGTCGCGTATATTCACTGGCAATCGATTGTAAAAATTTGGTCCCATGACATAGACCCATCGAAGAGATTTCTGAAGTCTGTGTTCAGGTGTTACCAGGCGATGCAAGTAACTCCGCATCAATCACAGAGGTTAAAAACACTCGAAATTCTCTTGCTTTCGAAGGCAAAAACGAATCTATGTGTGTAAGTTGACGTGCTTAATTAAAACTAGTGCTTTCACGCCTCGTATGCGTGAACGACGTTTTATTGACTACACCCGTAGACTACATAACACCTCGTTTGTGCCTACTATCTTTCTTCTTTTTACGTGTTCTTAGACGTAAAATGCTTAGAAAGAAAATAGGCACAAACGGTTCATCAAATGGTTCTCGATTACTTTTATCGAATATTTGTAGCATTCATCATCATCAGCCTATACTAGTCCACTGCAGGACATAAGCCTCCCCTAATGAGCGACATAGCGCCCTGTCTTCAGCTTGCCGCATCCAGCATTTACCAGCAGTCTTTCGCAAATCGTCATCCCACCTGGTCGGAGGGCGTACTACACTACGTTTGCCGAGTTGCGGTCTCCACTCAAGAACGTCAGTTCTTCTCGAAATATGACCAGCCCATTTTTTGCATTAACTCGGACTAAAGGTACAATAGTGTATGGTGATAAATTGATTCTTTGAATTTTAGCTGTCAAAATTGATCAATGGAAGCAATCCATTGGTCACTTTCGACAGCGGATATTCGTCCAATATACATGACTATGATTGATGCAGCATCAGTTATCTCTTAACTCATCCACTCTGCATAATTACAATGGACAAACTACAGACGAGTAAAATGTGAAACTGTTTTGATGGTGTGAAACTGTGAGCGATTTTCAAACTTAGCACTCTAGTTTTAGAGTTGAGAGTAAAGTAGTAATAATTTGCACGTGTTATTTTTTCTGTAACCTATAGAAATATGTATTAAATGAACTATACATACACTTCTAAACAAAAGATAATTTCCAGAGAAAATCGAGATAATTTCCCGATTTTTAAAAATTAGCATTTAAAAAGGGAGGAAAGTATTTTTTTCTTCCTTTTCTATAGAAATACATACTGATCATAGAGAAGGCTAAGAATATTTTCTCACTGTTACTTCAACTCAAGAGCACATATTGGACCACAGCTGGACGCAGGCCTCGCCTTGATAAACGCTTTATTGTCTTTTATCTCATGGATTATGCCCATAATCCCCACGCTGGGCATGAAGGCATGCGTGTTAAAAATGTTCAGTCGTGTAAAAAAATTGAAATACGGAGACCGCTTTAATTAATGTTCTTTTAATACAATAGGTAAAAGTTGACACAGAATATTTGAACGCAAAACTGAATTATGTAGAGGCTGGAAAACAAGGCAAAATGAAAATTTAATTTTACAAGCCATAAATTCGAATTATATTTGAACTGGATGCGCCACAGCTTTATCCAACCGATTGCATTGCCTGCACAAAGACCTTGTTCCACGCGATTTATAAATTTAAAATTCGTTCGAATTTCGAAAGTGCTTTCCAGTTTATATTTGATTGAAATAGTTTAGGCGTGCAAAAAGTTTGCATATGTTGCCTTTTATATTTCTGCAATACCTAACAAATCAGTAATAACAAGGCCAACAAGACGCCAATTTAATCCGACGTCATCTTTACCTACTTTTAGTGGTGAACGATCCAAAAGCACCGTTACTTTTCTATTGAGTAGGGTTTCAGTTTACTTAGCTAAGTGGCGCTAAGCTGAAAGATGTATAATGACAGAGCCACCCATTAGCGTCAGACGCTCCTTATTACCATTAAATGTGTGTAGGTATGCCAAAACGCACCTTATCTGAAAGGGTGAATATGAGCATCCACCTGTGAAGGGTAGAATGGGTTACGTACTTTTGCTAGTCTTGCATCTTTTATCGTCATAAATTATGCGAAAAACTGGCCAGTACCACTTTCCTTTTTCAAAATAAAACAGAACGCATTTTTGTTTTCATTTGTTGTTTTAAATTTCTGTTAGACTTTATTGTATTCATTTGAATTTAAAATAAGATTCACCATGAAATAAATATAATGGTTGGTGTTTTATTATATTGTCTTATCTACTCGTAAGAAGTGATGAAAATAGCTTTAATTATTATGAAGACCGAAATACCTGGTAAAGCAGTGTAACGTCTCATTTCTGGAACGTAGATCGCAGGATTTGAAGCTTATCCGCTGGACACCTGTGACACACACTGCACTGTAAACACCTGTCCAAAACACAAAGATTAACAATACCGTGAGAAACAGAAATGAACAAAATATTGGGGATTATTAATAGAATTTTATAGGGGAAATAAAAGGGAACTTCAAAACATGTTTGAATTTCGCGCCTAACTCTAAAATGTGCGCGAGTAAATCCGCCCGCCTTAGAACGGACCGTTTCGTAAGCTGACGTCTATGCTTCTGGGCGGTTGGACGCTGAGGCAGCTGGTATTGGGCGGCGACGGCGACGCGACGCTGCCGCCCTAAGCGCGTCTTGTACCAGGCGATCAGAACTACCAAGGAGTCATCACACCACGTGCGTCGGGACGCACTGCGCATGCTCCCCGACAATAGGGAAAGCTGTGAAAAGCTGCAGGTGCGAACGGGATGGACAGAGACCGAAAATAGGGGAGTGAGCTCGAGTCAGAAAGTTATATTAGGAAGCGTCAAGCGGTCTGAAAAGTTGTAGATGTGTGTGTGTGCGTGCACACATGCTTGGGTTTAGTTTGTAACTTTCAGTGTACTTTAGTACTATACTTATAAATCTGTGCTTTCAGTGTGAAAGTTGAACGTGTAGGTTTATGTTGGTACTAAGCGTGCTTTTGATAGATAAAATCGGATGGTTAAATTTTAATTACGGGAGACAAAGTTTTCATCCATTAGGCAAATACAAAATCACTTCTATTTAGATCCAACATGTATAAACGTTCCATTTATCCGATAACAGACGATTGATAAATTTGGTGTTTGTAATTTGTATCCATTTATCACATACCTACGTATTTAGTTTTTGACTTAGATGTTGGTAAATATAGGTAGACGATGATAATTAAAATAATGGAACAAATTATCTTGTAGAGCAACACCCTTGATAGCACTTCTCTGATTGTTCTCTCAGAATTAGTACCAAGAACTAATATAATGACGCTCTTGGAACTTTCTGCAATCTCGATCGTTTCATTTTACGTTGAAGAAACATTGTAGAGTAGAACAAAAGATGGAGAAATACTTGCGTTCCATTTAAATCAGAACTGTTAAAATAAGTAAAATAGGAACGTACTCAGGTGAAGCATATAAATAAATGCTTGTATTTTTGAGCCGCATCAAAGTAGGTGATTCGAATATCCAAAATGTGTGTTACGTTAACGTGTGAAAGAAAGAAATTAATTATTAGGCACAACACATAAACAACAAATATAATGGTTTTTAGTATTGATTTCTATCTAATTTTATTTTTATGGAAAAATCAACGAAGTATCATTAGCACAAACTGAACGGTGATGTCACAAAAGAGGCCCTCTATCTATATAATTATGTTGCACATTTTTTTTTTCATAATTATTTAAAAACTTGTGGGTTTTTTCGATAATTTAATAAACATAATAAACATAATTGATTTAAAAATTAACAAATTCTATACACTTACCCGATTTATGATAACGATTTATGAATGATGGATCCGTTAGATCCATTGACTGGATCCATGATGGAGATATTTATTCTCATTAGATCCATGTCTATCATTTGAATTTTGTTATAGTTTTCCAAAAGGAAAATATTCGATTTCATGGAATGGATCTAATGCGATTTTTTCACAAATTACCTGCTACAATGTACAATAATAAACCACCATATTATTAAACCAAAATATCAAATTTATCAAGAAAGAAAATAACAATCAAATAGTAGAATTAAATTAAAAGTTGTACACTAGACAAACAATTGAGCTAACTGCAGACTATTGCAAACAATCTACAGGTAGCTCCACTGATCCATATCAATACTAGCCGGAAGCGTACCCAAGACACTGGCTGTATTGCCCTGCTGTATGGCAATGCTGATGAGCTTCGGTACCCCATTGACCTAGGGTCTCAACTAGGGAAGCAAATACGTTGGCAGACCTGAAACTATTATAATGGATCATACAAAATACCTATTTGTCCCGTTGGCAGTCGAATCATTTTCCCAAAACGCCACAAAGGTCGTCAAATTACTCTGACAATCGTTAATTAATCCCTCGCCAATTGCCAATGGAACCATTTGCATTTTAAGGAAGGCAAGTAATTTGCGCTTTCACAATTTACGCCCGATGAAAGACTGTAATTTTGTAATTTTTTCAAGCGAAACTCCTAAGAAATACTTTAACTACGATTCCATTAAAATTGAACAAAAAGTATTCAGAAACTGGTTGGTATAGATAACACTATCGCTAAAAGAGCGCAATCAATCTAAAGAAATACTATATCACTTTGATACACCGAAGACTTATTATACTAAGTACCTATAGTATACTAGCTAATAAGTTGTAAAGTATAAAAGCATCCAGATGCTGGATGCGGCAGGCTGAAGACAGGGCTCATTATTTCATGCGTAATTTAATAAGACATATTTTTACTTTTATAATTTAATTGTTTATTCAAATCAAAACTGTACCTATTTTATCTAATAGATAATTTTTACTATTCAATAAGTGAATGTTAAATGATTATTCTGTAGTTAATTTCATGTAAGTAGTGCAGAAATTTGTTCCGTTGGTCTGGGTGTTTTCTATGTATAATAAAAAATATCTATGTATGTAATGTATAATATTACGTATATCAGTTATCTAGTACCCATAACACAAGCTCTGCTTACCTTGGGGCTAGATAATGCTGTGTGAATTGTCCAGCATTATTTATTTATTTTTATTTTAAGTTTCCGCACACACAAGTATTTTGTTAATGTGGAAAGAATAATTATATCAAATATTACTAGGAGGCTTAGGCACTAGGACTCCAATGCCCAGCAGTGAATTAGTTAAGGCCGATGGTAAATCAATAGAAGTGGTCGTAGTAGGTAATATCAGTGAGTGCCATGCCAACCAAATAGTATTTGCAATGTACACAACAGGCAATTAAAAACTCGTTAGCGAATCCATCATGCAATTGGCAGTTCTCCCACAAAACTTATAACAAAAGTTTGCAACAATCCACCCCCAGTAGAATAATATCCATTTTCCGTTCTATTTGTTATATTACCAATTTAAGTTATAACCAGTTCATAACTTATTTCGAGTAATTTATACACATCACTCTAACAAGTTTAGGGATGTTCCAAATATGAACGCGTAGCACGCACACTGACGCAATATTCAGGTGTGTACGTTGCCTAAACAATTTGTATCTGTGTGCTTTATGTTATCCTGGTACTCCTAACCTTATTCCTGAAGTTTCAAGGCATCCGGATGTCTGATACTGGGACCACCGGGACTTTCAGAATGCTGAAAGTTGGTGTCTGGGGTTGGAAAGAGACTGAAGTGGAGTAGAATATCTAATTGCACTCCTTATAGTGCAAGCCAAAATAGGTTTTTCCGTAAATCCTGCGCCTAAATCATCTGTCGAATTTTAAATACTAAAATTCAGAAATAATTGAAATTTAGAAAAAAATACAATTAAAATATTTTTATTACATATTAAAAAAAATTTAACGGCGCCTTCGGCTGAAAATATTTTTTAATCAGCGCGTTATAAAATAAGATAGCGTGAAAATAAATATACTTCTTCTCTGAAAAATCAACTTTACAAAAAAGATCCATATGCCCATCACTGAAATGAAATTTCAGTGTTTTCAGCTATCAGGAAGTGACGTTGACAGCTCACGTCCATTACGTCACCGCGACGCTCCCGCCCCGAAAGTACTAGGCGAGCATAAATCCCAAAGAGTGATTCTAATACACAGGTGCAAAAATAGAACGTGCTCCCACGGGGTACGAAAATAACTCGCGCCCGTGTTCCTCTTATAGAACGCGCGAGTGGGTTCGAATCGCATTCTATGTTCGATGTTTGACAGAGCGTGCTGTGTCAATCTTTTTTTATCATAAATGATTTCGATTGTCATCTCTATTTTTCGCACAATTTTTGGCAACGTTTTTTTTCATATCTGTAATGGAGTAAGTGACAATCATCGAATTCATTAATAACTCGGATTTTAATTCCAATTAGCTAGCCGCAATCGTTTGCGTCATTTCATTAGGTACACTTATAAGCACGCCACCCGACTAAACTACAACTTTTACTGTCAACTCTACGCACTAGAAAATACAGTTGACTTTTCGACTTATTGTGGCTTGCTTTAATTTATTTATCTCCCACGTCAAAACAAATAAAACGAAGGCACACGTGGCGACCTTTCTCTTACAAGGAAGTCAGTGCAAGGCCGTTGCGTCATTAAAAATGTAAGGTACACTGATCTTCTATGTTAACAAGTCCCGCCCCTTTGCGGTTCTTTGAGGTTGTTCTGTAGCCAGAAATGTTGGTGACTTATATGACATTATATACATGTTGGTGTCATTACTGTCAGAGTCTCTTCATAAATTTAGGTTAGAGCACACCCGTACTGAGGGTGGGGCGCGGGTTCGAATCCAGCCGAAGTCGAGAACTTATTTCATTTCTCTTCAAATTTGTTTGCAACAGTTGCTATTATTTGATTGTAATTTTTTTTCTCAATAAAGATATTTCTCTTCATAAAGTCGAGAACTTTTTAGGCCTTTATTTAGACTGTTCGGTAGCTGTCTGCAACACGGGCAGTATTTAAAACTAACGTGTCTTTCGAGACACTACGTTAAAGGCCAATGTATAAAAATACATTGCTTTTGAAGCAATAAAATATTGCTCGCAAACCTTCAACGAAACTACTCCATTTATATATCACGCCCCGTTTAGTGCTACAGTCAGCGGCTAGTACGTAGGTATATAATATTTCACCCATGTGGGCCCAGACAGACTTCAGACGATACCTACTCATCTATTTTAAAGATACCGGTAGTAAGTTGATCAAATAAAAGTTTCCGGATTTATAGAAGATAGCGAATTGATAAAACCAAAAATAAAAACACTATGTTATACTATAATGTTTTTATTTTTAAAGCATGCGTACGTCACATTCGTTTTACTTATAAGAAAATTTAATAATATCAAAAAAAAAAAATGATGCATCATTGTAAGTTATTTTGTTAATTGTAAAGTTTATTGTTCTACAAATTGTTATGAGCCTAATCTATACTGTCTTCTTTTTCGTTGAAATGTTTTAAATTCGCTCTTTATGTAAGATCTAAGCTCAACCTCACCCCATTCTCAGAAGTGTGCCTTATTGGATAAACTTGTAGAATGTATAAATAAAATTGCCTGGGGCTTACATAACTTTGTTTGGGATATTCATGTAATTCCCATTATAATTTACAATGTGCCATATCAGCGGATATGCTGTAGTTTACTACAGGTAGAGCATTACCAAATATTTATTACAAGTTTTAATTCTAATACATAACGCGAGTAAATTACATAAAGATTTCAATTAGAATCCAATTCCGTACTTTAAATTAAATGTCAATTGATATTTACGTGTTTTTATGCTTCGAATTTATATATTTCATGGGTAACACGAAAATTTAATTAAGTAAATAAGTTTTAAATGTAAAACTGTTAAATATATATTTAACAGTTCTATTAATGCTAGATTTTTTTATATTATTTTTTATATAAAGAGAGACCTCTACGGTCAGATGTCCTATCCCCAACCCGCATGCCCAGCGTTTGGATTAGGGCATCAACCCCCATGAGATAAAAAAAATCAGGGGAGGCCTGCGTCCAGCAGTGGACTATTATAGGCTGTTGAGGTTGAGGATGTAGAGGTACGAATAGTTCAGAAAAGAAATTCCAAATACATTTTAATGACTCAACGAAGTTTCTACCTACTGTTAGGCAATAAACATTTTAAAACAATGGAAAAACCACTCCTTTTGAAAGTTACGATAAAAACATTACCTACTTTTGTGTAAAATCGTGACACGATTCTACTTGGATAAGACTTATTACTATAAACTAGCTAAAATTAACTTATTTAATTCGCAAAGTAGATTATGTACATACAATACGTAGGTAGCGGATAAGGTAGCCTTGAATTTGTTACTTACCTACCTACCTACTCTAAGTATAAACTTGTACGTACTTTGTCTACTCCATCTCTTACGATAACACAGTATAAATCATAGTCGATACTAAGTCATAGCGAGATTTCGATGTACGGTCAGTATAAAAAATTGTATCGGTATAATTACCAACTAATTTACTTATTTTTTACTGACATGCAACGAAAGCTTAAATTGGAGCTTCAAAAGCCATCCCATACTGCACGCAAAAATTTACTTTTTAATACCACTTATCAAGAAAAGAAATAAATAAACGTTATTGATATTTGATATTTGCGCAAGTATTTCTGAACTATCCAAAACTTTTAATCAATGTCTAATTAAAACGTCGAGTGCGAGTTGGACTGGCGAGGGTTCCGTATCTGTCCGTGTTTCTTGTCAAATATCCTGACTCTAGGTCTACGGGAAGCACCTTTAAGTTATAGGTTCTGTGCGAAAATCAAAAAAGTTTTTTGTTAAGATTTGAGAAAGTGTGCCGGCAGATGCTTGGACGCGGTACGCTGAAGACAGGGCGCTATGGCGCTCATTAGGGGAGGCCATTTCCAGCTGTGGTCTAGTATAGGCTGATGATGATGATAAACCATTATGATTCTAGGGACCTTGCATAATACCAAATTTCATGTGTCTAAGTCAACGGAAAGTATCTTAAAGGTTATGTGAGCATGTCATTCACTTGGAAATTTCAAAATATTGGGCACAAACAGATGTACCTATATTTTGATTCCGTTGACTTACGAGTAGAACATAGATTTATGTGGTGCAGCGAGCAAGCGTCCGCCTTTTACGGGGTTGCGGGATCGAACCCTGCCTCGAGACAAATGATTGTACGATCTTTATAACAGTTGTTTTCTATGTATAATAAAAATAAATGTATGTAAAAATGTGTATGATGTATCTGGCACCCATAACACAAGATCTGCTTAGTTTCGGGATAAATAATGCTGTGTGGATTGACCAACATTGTTTATTAAATATATTTTACAGTTTTTTTGTCGACAGTACTAAACTTAGTCCGCCTACAATCCGCATTCCATCAAAGTAGCTGAATCATTCGCAACCTTTCAATGCCGTCCAACTTAACTTTACCGACACGAAACTTGCCGCTTTGCTGATTATCTATTTATTACATATCTGTAGAAAATATGTAAATTCGAATAAGGCATTACAAGTAGAATACACATAAAAATAATCAGCTTTTTTGAAGTCACATGCATATTGCAAATACCCTATTAATCAAAGGGAGTTAGCTAAGGGACGCAAGTTCGTAGGACAGATGATGGGTTTCCCAATCGGTTAATTATTTATTTAGTTACTTACAAGTTACCGAAGTTACTTTGAGCTTTTTTCTTGTATCTTCGTATTTCATTATTTTGAGACGTAATTTTCTACCTTGAAATATAGAGTCAGACAAAACACTGTGATCAATAAAATAGGTATACTGGCTTACATCCGTAATTAAAATTAATCAAACTACTATATTTTTTAGGGTTCCATAGTCAAAGGGTAGTACGGGCCTCTATTCCTAAGACTTCGTTGTCCGTCCGTCTGTCTGTCTCTCAGTCCGTCTATCACCAGGCTATATCTCATGAACCGTGATAGATAGAGAGTTGAAATTTTCACAGAGAATGTATTTCTATTGCCGCTATAACAACAAAGCTAAAAAACAACATAAAATAAATATTTAAGGGGGTGTTTGCCGTTTTTATAGATAATGGAACGGCACCTGACTCGCACTTGGCCGATTTTTTATAATAAATACCGCAAGTATACTAATAATAATAATCTCATAAGAATCGCCAAAAAAAATACAAGGTATTATTACCATTAATGTCTTCACTACATAAAACAAAGTCGCTTACCGCTGTCTGTCTGTCCCTATGGTATGCTAGATTTATTAAACTACGCAACGGTTTTTAATGCAGTTTTTTTATTAGATAGAGTAATGCAAGGGGAAGGTTTATATGTATAATACATTTGTAATACCCGTGCGAAGCCGGGGCGGGTCGTTATAGTTTTTAATATACTATAGATTCTACCTACTCTGGTTACGAAAGAATATTTTTATTATAATTCATGCGAGTCTTCGAACCTTACATTCGAACCACATTCTGCGAACCGCACTAATAACTTGGCTCTCGTCTCGCCACTCATCCTCGAGATGAGCCGTTCATTCACTCGTGCGCATCTTCACTCTTGCGTATTCTGTGTTGTTTATGTCAATGACCCGGTGATGAGCTGTTGCGTAACGCTTGGAGGCTGCGATAGAGGTTATAGGTCAGGTTTGGGCGTTTTTTTACTAAAAATAAAACTGGTAGATAACACAGATGTTATACACGCGAAAGCTTTGATCATAATTGTTTCACGCCAAAACTACACAACGGATCAAGTTGAAATTTTGCGTAGATTTTATTCGAGACTTGAAAGAAACGGAGTTGTAATTAATGTTTCATTGATTGGAAAAAAATCTGCATAAATTAACAATTTTACTGTTATTACGACATTTATAAAAAAAGTGGGCATTATGAAGCAAGATGTCATGTAGCTGACGAAAATGTAAAGTAAATTTAAGGTAGGTAGGCCTACCTAATTAAAAATTTGCCACCTTCTTAAATAGTTTTACCCTTTTATAATGATTTAAGGCCCACCTAGGTGCCACGACGACGTCACTGGCAACGTATCTAAACTGTTCATTGTGTATGTGTATTTTATGGAAGATAACTAAGGCGACCGACGACGTTTGGCATTATGTATTCGTCTGCCACATATTAATTTAGAGTGTGACGGACGACCTCACCGTGGCGTCCCGGTAAGATAGGTCCAAAATGATTATATACCGGAATAAAACTACTATTTAATACTAGTAGGTAGGTACGTAAAGTAAATTAAGTATTTAATTCTATCAAGATCTAGAGCAGATATTGATACTTACATTTTGTTGAAGTTGAATTAACCTTAGCTGAATTTACACCGAAAATGTTATGGTATCCTAAAAAAGATCTAGATCTTCTATCTTTTATCCTAGGATTACAAACACACAACAAACAACTAACTTAACTTTTAGGACATTTCCAATAATAAAAAATATTTTTACAGAAAGATTTCTAATAATCCTTTAAATGCAAAGCACGTTGCTACTTTTAGGGTTCCGTACCCAAAGGGTGGCAACGGGACCCTTTAACCACCACTATTAGTAACGAAATACGCTACGTCTATCAGTCATCGAAACGCGTTAAATAAATAAATAAATAAGCGTTTTAGCGTACCAAGAATATGTTACTGTAATAACATTGACACCGCAACTCGTAAGAGTGCGTGACTTCTCCGAATAAATTATAGCACTTAAATTTCTCACTCTTAATTTGGAACGCAAAATATTTTATGATCACTATTGGCGCTGTTATCCTATTTCGGTTTCGAAACTCACCTGTCTGTCTGTCTGTCTGTCAGCGGGATGTTTCTCATAACATAACCGCTTTAGTTATTCTAGCTAGATAGTTGAAATTTAGACAGTGTTTATTTCTATTTCCTCTCTAACTACAAATTAATAACAAAATAGTGTTTAAAAATTAAAGGTACATCGATGTTTGTTACTTCTTAACATAAAACTACTGAAGTTTTAGGTGAAGAAGTAACAATTATCCATCCATCCAAACTTTCGTATAAATAATATTAGTTTGGTTTTGGTGTAAGCTTGGCCAGTATCAAGCGTCAATTACGAAGCAATTTTATTATTACTTGTTCTTGGCAATATTGCCGCAGAATATTTCGTAGTTTGTATTGCTGGCATTTAAGGATTTGATCTAAGTGAACCTAGGCATTTACCTTTGTAAAGTGGGCGCTAATCGTCAACTCTACTCTGTCTGTAGGTACTTATACTTCCTTGAATTTATTGCTATGAGAATTTACTGAAATATTCAAAGAACAACCTAGGTTCATTTAAAATTTAATGAAAGACTAAAAAAACTTCTGCTTTTTAGTATAATATTGGAAAGTATATTCTTCTATTTTAGAGTTTACTTGTGCAAATAAACTCTGTGCTAGCCAACCAAACCCAAATTAAAGAATAAAACATCAATGGAGCATCACAACTTTTTTTTTTCTCCTCAAAGATGAGGAGAGCATCACACAAAATAAACATACTATTCCCAACTAATTACCTAAGTACCAAAGTGAAGTTAAAATTATAGGTGGAACCTAGTTTATAATAATATAAAATAATATTTTGTTAACAGCAGCCAGTGTGCGATGCCCAGGCATCGCACACTGGCTGCTGTTAACAAATTCATCCGCTTTCCACTCACTTCACATGTTTTGTTCACATTTAATGCACATGTACATTGTAGTTGATAAGTATGTACATTATTTTGATGGGCAAAAAGTCCAATAATTATTCGTTCTGCAACCATCCAAGGTAAAGTTCATTGCCACTGCCGGCGGCGACGGCTATCGTTACGTAAGGCATCACATAAGCCACGGATTTGCGGGAAATTAAACCGAGATGCTTCAATCATTGGTGCGTACTGTTAGAGATGTGAGGTTAGTTTGGCTGTCTGTCCACTTTTGTTTAGCCAAGGCAGTGCATCTTATAACTTAATTCACTGCCACGGCCATCCATCATGGTATTAATCTTAACTGTAAAATATAAAAATATTAAGTAACAATTCCGCGCAAAACCTTCTCCGACAGCTCTAACAAAATGTAGTCCGCGTTGTAGCAGAAAAAACCACACCACCTACAAAATGAAAAGAAATATATCAAAGCAAGACGTCAACTAGTTTCGTCTCTCCACGAGACATCATCAGGACACCACAATACTCGACCTTGACACTGAGAGCGCCAAGCAACACCGTCAGAGTCCCACCAGAGATGTTGTCACTCCGAGCTCTGCGATCTGATGCAAAACGTAGTGTCGGAAGACCATCCACTCGATAAGGGACCATCACGACAACATTGTAGCGTTTGCAGGTAGTTGGTGAATATTATTTAACCCAGAACCAAGAGCAAGTGCAGCCGCGGGCATCCTTCTATACACGGTTGCATGATTAGCTGCAAGTTTTGAAACAGATGCGGTTAATGAGATAACTGTAAATAATATTGTTTTAGGCCTTGGGAAATAAAGCGTGCGTTTTGGTAATTATTGCGAGAGATACTGTGAAAAAACTTTGGATTCTTGTGGGAAACTAGCGGCGTTCATGAGAGAAAAATATATGGTATTTTTAGTCACGGAGCCATCTTCGTTGACGACCTCTGTGGGAGAGTGTGCGAAGGTCCCCCAGATGAGTGAGGTTGCGTATTCGATTCCCATCATGGCGAAAATGTTTGTGTAGGTATGATTTGCGAATATTTTGTTCCCGTCCTATAGATTGTTTTGATTATTGATATACGTAAAAAAAATATGCAGTAATCAGTCAATGTCCAATTACGCTGTGTCCAAATGTCCAGTAAATTGAAAAGTATTAAATATCATTCGTACACAAACAGATAAGAATTAATCTAGTAGGCAGTGAGGTTATCTAGTATTGAATTCATTTTATTGAATGTCTAGGAACTCAAGACTGCAAGATGTTAAGAAAAAAAATCCCATACTTTACACGTACCTAATAAGAAAACGTTTACTTTGAGGATATTAAAAAAACATAAAACATTTTATTCCCGGCCTGTTTTCGATGTAAACACAGGAAGCTGACAGCAATCAAACGCAAAATAAAACAGATCAGCCAGAAGCCCTGAAACGTATATTAAAACTAAATATAAAAAAATGCGTAATTGGCTGACAGGACAGACAAAAGTCACCTCAATATTTCTAAACTTAGGCGATCGGCAGATGGTGGTAACGTCGGGAATAATAGGTAGGTAAATTAACGGGATAAATTATCCGTTGAATATGTAAACTAAAAGGCACCAAAAACCGCACTACAGGTAGAAAGATTGTGATACAACTTGAAGTAGAATTAGGGCAAGAAAAAACTTTAACCAAAGTTGTATTCTAAAAACACTAACTAATAGCACACTAAAAGTGACATCTTAAAACCTACAGTTGTTGTTTTAAAAAAACAGTATAAGTGTAATCGAAGGGCAAACAGTTTTATATGATTATTTATGTGTTGCTTTATATTTATTAATAAGATAAATTAAAGCACCTACAAGAATTTCGATCCTTTTGTGATTATGACACAATCCACAAAAAATCTAGGAGACGACGATGATAATCATAAAACCACAATAAAATTTTAAAAGATATGACCAAGTCCATATTAAATTGATGGTGGCAGAATTTTATTGTTTCGAAATTATGGCACAACTTTAGCAGAGTTTTTACAGTAAAGTAGATTTATCATTACACAGTTTTGAAAAAAACTTTTATTCAAACTACTTTGCTAGTTCTGGGAAACTCAAGCTACGATCACATCTGCTTATGTTAGTTCTAGGTAGCTATGGGTACTAATATTATATAAATTTCAAATAATTTCAGGTCAGATATTAAAAACTTTTGACTGGTTTGTTGTGTTTTTGTAATCTTGAGTGATTAATAAGACATGACTGTGTTATGTGTGTCGTCTGGTAGAAGTCTCTACAAAGGATAAGACCGCTAATTGAATTTCGTGTACAGTTTACTGTACACATCTTTCCTACATTAAATCTATTATTTACGATTACGACACAAATCTTACCAACAAAAACTCAGTGCCTTCCCATAACACCTGTGCTCTAAACCCAAAAAAACACCAAGCCAAAATATCTAGAAATATATTATTTATATATGAATTTAGAAATGCATTTTAAAAATATTTTTTTTCCAAAGGAGCTTGACATTTTTTTTATTAACTATGTTTTTTCAACAAATAAATAATGCTGGACAATTCTTATTTATTTTACAAAGCATCTAACAGAGCTTCTGTTATGGGTGCTAGATAACTGATATTCTAAACACAATACATCTACATAGATATTATTTTTTATTATACATAAAAATACCTAGAACACCCAGAAAAAATAACTGCAGATGGTTCAATCGTGTGGGTTCAATCATGTCTATCTGTCAATCATCAAATGCCCAGAAGTGGAAATTGAACTCGCAACCATCTGCGTCGCAGGCGGACTTTCACCCACAGCGCTAAAGAGGTCATCGATAGTTAGGTATAATGGGAACATATATACAACGTTTCATTCAGATATCACGAGAGCAAAGCTGTTACCAGAAGTAAATTAAACAATAAACAAAGATTAAAGAATCCAGGCGATGTGTTTATGGTGTACTTAACAAGCCATACCAGTTGTCGGCATACTTTCGCATTAAAATTTATGGATACAAGTATTGTTCATGGGTTTATGAACATTAATGCCTGCGCAAGTTATTTTGTTAATTGGAACAGCGATCTTGTCTCGTTATTGTTGTAAATGAGATGGTAAATCTTAGTTTTTATTATAAACAACTGCTATTTGAAGTCTAAAGTCTGAGTTAATACAAAAACATTGGATAAACATAATCGAGAACCATTGAAATGTCATCCACGAAAAAGGCTTAGAATCATAATAGACAAAAACGAAGTGTGGCCAAAAAAATGCGAAAAATAAGTCGAATTTTCTTATTCGTATCAATGATATGCATGAAAGCTCTGATGTTGTTATTATATTTGTCAACTCACACAAACATAACTTCGTTTTATTTTCGAAATCAAGAGAATTTATTATTATTGAGTGAGCGTGATTTACCTCTTTGATTGGCAAAGTGAAAACTAAGTGTGAAAATTTTGTAGTGTACTCTCCTACTTGTTAAATAATACTCCTCTTGAAATAGGTACAAAAATACTTCGGATCATTAGACAAATCGGTTTTAGGTTTCATTTTTAATATTTTATACAAGTCCTAGATGATCTTACCAACACTTTTGTAGGCACTACCAACTCCTAGTTATTCCGTGGTTAAAACGCTCCAGTTGGTTTAGAAACTCGATACTATTACACATTTGGGATTAATTTTCAGTTTGGATACATATAAATGGAGACAGATTTGTCATCTTATCATACTTCATTCGGTTTCCTCTGTGGATACAAAGGATCACTAACAGAAATCATCATGATGCAGAAGGTAACATAAATATTCTAAAATATTTTGACAAGTTTTGTGATTTGCTAAAATTTTAACTTGTTTATTGAACAATATTCCCTTACATAACTTGAACAAGATGAAAAAAAAGGTGGCAAAATAGAATCCTACCATTTTTGCTCGGTTTCGAAAACTATAAAAATCATTTTATTCGCTTATCCCTTTCGACTCCAATTTACCCAACAAATTGTTTCTATATCCGACCAGAATGCTGTTTTATGAATTTGTACTCTATTTTAATGGTCAAATATTTTTCCACAGTTGGCTGTCCTGTCCAGTCTAGTCCTAGCCGTGAGTTGCACGCTGTTCCACCAAGTGCCTATACCAGTTACCCTTGGACTACAATACGACACTCCAAACTACAACTTCGCTTACGAAGTCAATGACGCTCACACCGGAGACATCAAGAACCAACAAGAAAGCAGGCGAGGCGACACAGTCCTAGGCCAATATTCTCTGCTACAGCCTGATGGTGTGCGAAGAGTAGTGGAGTACAGAGCTGATGAGCTTGCTGGCTTCAGAGCCACTGTGAATAACGAGCCTGTGACATCCAACAATGAAGCTCCAGAGACTACCCAAGCTCCTGTGCCTACTAACCCCAACCCTGTATATTTGTGGCCTGCGCCGTCATCTACCACTCAGACGCCGCCACCACAGCCCGCTCCTGCAGTGGCGGTTTCCAGATCTTCAATTGTTCAGACTTTCTCTTCTCCCATTCGTACTGTACATGTTGTTCCCTCTCAGAACTCTTGGTTATGGGCTTAAATTTGGACCTTGGTCTGATTTAATTGACAGAAGTCGAATTATATCAATGTGATTTTCGTGTAACTTTTGGGCTTCATTTAGACTTTTATTGTTTGCATATAGAATTTGGTCCACTTGTTAATTGTTATCTTCATTATTATTATGAAACTTTTGTCTTACGTGCTCCATTTAAACGACAATGGCTAGAATACGGACACGCGTCTTTGCATTTATATTATTATTAGAATATGTGACTGTATGATGACTAACCATTTGTGCGTAGGAAAAGAGATTGGTCAGAGCGACAGCAGGTAAGGTAATAATACCTTCTGTAGCCTTGGTGGTACGACCGCTAAAGAAAATTGGTTTGTTAATTGCAATGGGCGTTATTATCTAATTGTATACCTATTTGCTATGAGATATTATATACATACAGTTTTGTATATAAATGTATCTATGAAATAAACAACGTGCAAGTTAAATATTTGTTTTGATTGGATCTTTGGAAACGAAACCTATATTATAGTATTTCTAAAACAATTAATCTCTCTACAGATATATGTTCCATATAATAATGGTTATCATTTAGTATTTTGTGACTATTTTTATAAAACTAGTTTCAAAAAGAATACAACACAATCTCAATAAATATTTTTACTCCTAGATTTTGCGCAATCAATAAGTACTATAGAATCATAGCTTTTTTGCTTTATTGTGCGTTACACGTACTAGGAAAATTTTCTACGAAAAACTAAGACTAAGATTTTTATTGTTACTTGATTTGTTTATTACGATTTTGTGAATTACTACTAAGCCTTCGTGGCTTAGTAGAGCACACCCGTACTGAGGGTGGAGCGGCGCGGGTTCGAATCCTGCCGAAATCGAAATTGTTTGGGACATTATTAAATTTACTATAGTATCTATTGTGGAAACATTTTTTATGATTACAAAAATGCAATAATTTGTGTAGTAGTAGAACTAATTTGTCATACGTACTTGGATTGGAATAGCTAATTCACAAAATCGTAATAAACAAATCAAGTAACAATAAAAAAATAAAATTGAATTAAAATAAAACTAGTATTTACAATTGAAACTATTGAGCTAACTGCAGACTGTTGCAAACAATTTACTGTTATTATATCTATATAGCTAATAGGTTAACGAATATGGATCTAAAACTTTTTCTAGTTGATGAGCTTATCCTTATATGTCCTTTACTGTATAATACCATGGACAGGTACTCACTCAGCTACCAACAACATAACCTTTTACAGATAACGTAAACTAGTTTCAATCCACTTTCATACATCTCAGGCTCAGAGCATTGGCCGTTCGAACTTGACTTTTATCGCATTTCCTGAATTTCTTACAAAAAGCTCGAATAAACCAAATAAACAATCCTCGTAAAGAACTGGATCAACTCCTTGATGATATAAAAACTAGAGGAAGATTGCAGTCGGCATCAGATCTTCTGGATTCACCGACGTAGTCACAAGCTGAGATTATCAAAATGGTTGCGAAGGTAATCTAAATCCTGCTTAAATGACCTTATTGGTTCTTGTTAAATTTGTCACCAAGGTTCTTGGATCAATGAACTTGATTCTGTACTTGCTTTGCCAATTCCATTAGAACGAAAATAACTATTAAAGGTTGCAATATTAGATCACCTCAATTCATTAATTTCTAAAAATAGGTCGCTATCATCTATTTAGCATGATAATTATGACTTCGAATTTTGGTGTACTTATGGTTACCATTTACTTTTTAGTTAAAATCCGTCTGCCTAGCTTTTCTTATTTTTTGTGTATTTTAAATTAATTCCTTTTGTTTAATTTGTTTCCTGTAGGTACTTTTGTGCACTAGTTCTGATATACCAATATATTATTTATAGATCTGCTTATAGGGATTTTATCTTAACTTCTGTCAACAAGTTGGTTGAGCCATCATCTGTCATCATTTTGTTTGCTCATGTCATCAGGTGTGTTACAGGCTCGCGATAACTCGGCCAGTATTAAGTATGGTTTCAGTTCGATGCGTGGTTTTTAAACTACATTACATTAGTGTTTAGGGGACTTTACCCTTACAGTCTACATTACTAAGTACCTTCTAATCTAATAGAAATCTCTTTCCCTCAGTTCGTCGTTCTCCTCGCGTGCGTGGCCGTGGCTGCCGCCTCCGATTACTCGCAGTTCGCGTACAGTGTGGCCGACCCCTCGACGGGAGACTTCAAGCATCAGGTGGAGGCGCGCGCTGGCGGCCAGGTGCAGGGCCAGTACTCGCTGCTGGAGTCGGACGGCAGCCGCCGTACGGTCGACTACGCGGCCGGCGCGCAAGGATTCAACGCGCTCGTGCGTAAGGACCCTGGCTTCATCGCTGCTGCTCCCGTTGCTCCCATCGCCCGGTTCGCCACTCCTTACGGATTCGGAAGCTCCTACCCGTATGGATACTCTTACGGAGGCATCTCTGCTGCTCCTTTCCCCTACGCTCGCTACTACTGAATCGACTGATCTGAACTGCTGACAATGGAAATGAAATAAAATGATTTAACTGGACAATTATCTTTGTAATTATTTTTATTTTTATACTACACCTACGTTCCAAACATAGCCTAGAAAGTTCGTGATTGCAAGAGTACTAAAAGCGGGAACGGAAACTCTAGGGAATTTTGTTTGGAATTCCAAATAAACACTTTTCTATCCCGATAAACGCGAGAACGCGAAGAAAAAAGTGTACTATGGAAATCCGTTTCTAACGTATTTTTTATTCTTTAAATAGCAGCCAGTAGTAGTAGATAGTATATTACGGTTGTTTTCTTAATAGTTCAAACAACAATATTTTTTTACTTCGAATCCGCCGTATGATTGGGCCTCTTATGTAGGTACCTACTATTCGCAACAATAATTGAAAAAAAGAACCATGTGAAAATCGTACGCGCTTATCTATTGCGTACGATTTTTACATAATTCGAGATAACATTTTCAATTTACACTGATTTTGAATTTTTTTCCTCGTAGGTATAGTATAAAGCACTAGGTATGTATCACTCGGGAGAAAATTCGATTGATTCACACAAATGACACACTCGATAGGAATCAGGCACGTTTTCGCCTAGGCGTACAGTACAATGTACCTACTATTGTTAGTAATGTTGATGCTGAAAAGCTTTTTGATTTACAAGAATATGAATGAAAAAAGCTGTACCCACGATTTAGTTGTAAACAACAACTGCCCATTTTCGTTCTGTCATATATCTTACAAACGTATGCCAAGAGTTATTTAAAAAGCTATGGATAGCTAGGATAAAAGGCCAGTAGTAGCAAATAAACAGTCACACACACAGTCAGTCACTTATTTAGTCATACTTAGTTCAGTTCGCGAGATAACCTAATAACCATAAAATCCTAATATTCATATTTGGCAAAGAAACTGCTTAATTTGATACAATCTCATAATCTGAATATTTACGGTAGGAGCACTAAAAATGCCCGAAAGTATGATTTACATTGTTATATTTTACGGGCAATTTAGCTGAGAATAGGGCATAGAACTTCTATTAACAGTGTTCTGACAATAGGCAAGCTCCTACATAATCTGAACCCTCCATAGTACAACATCCTTTACTAAGGAAGGATAAGAATAAGACTGAATACTTTTATGGGTTTATAAACCAAATAGTTTTATCGTGATTTAAGTAAAACGTAAATATTCCGTCCAATAACTCAAGGTTCAATTGCGATTTAAATCAAGACAGTTTAAGTATCTAAAACAAAACAAAAACTCAATTTCAATTTACGTCCTTACAACGTTGTAACGAAGGTGGTAATTAGCTTGTAGTATGATTGGATACCGTTGCATACGTAAACCTTTGGAGTGGTCAGCGGCTAAGCATTCACTAAAGTTCCGCATGGCCACTGACGAAATTGAACTTAAAAAACCCTCGGTTCTGACCTAGACATGTCTTTTACTTCCTATTATTAGTACAAACGATTGTGGTTGAGTTGTATAAATAGTCCTGCGCTAACCAGGAGTTATCATTCGCAGTTCTCTGTGCAATATTACCAACCACATCAAAATGGCAGCTAAGGTAATAAAAAATAATAAAAATGTTACATTTATATTAGTTGTGCATTGAAAAGTTCAAAGCGTAAAACAGTGGAAAATTAAAAGATCAAATAGTATTTTAATCAAAGGATTAATGATCAAAAAGTGTTAATCAATAAGGAAACTATTTGCCTACAATTACCTACAATTTATTTTGTCCTATTTGGACGTCTAATTGCGACTAGTTTTTTTAAGCAAATAAATTAAGTCATTCAATAAATAAAGTTTCATATAAAAATTGTAATCAATACATGCAGATCGATGACATCATATATGCATACCTACCTATCTTAGTAAACTGAGAAACTTTAGAAAAGCCTATATCTTTTTCTTAATATTTTTTTCCCGAACACCTTTTATGAAGTGATCTAATATCTTTAACTTTTTGTTATCTACCAGTTCGTCGTCGTCGCTCTCCTGGTAGCCGCCGCTCAAGGCAGCGCCATCCACGGAGCAGACTACACCAGCTTCTCCTACGGAGTGTCGGACCCCCACACCGGTGATGTCAAGAGCCAGCACGAGACCCGCCACGGCGACTCCGTCGTCGGCCAGTACTCTCTGCTGGAGTCTGATGGCACTAAGAGGACCGTAGACTACGCCGCTGATGCTCACAATGGATTCAACGCGGTTGTGCGTAAAGACCCTGTGCTCCACGCTGCTCCCGTTGTCGCCCACGCCGCTCCTTTGGCCTACGCTAGCCATGCCGCTCCTTTGGCCTACGCCAGCCATGCCTCTCCTTTGGCCTACGCCAGCCATGCCTCTCCTCTGGCATACGCCGGACACGCTTCTTCTCTGGCCTACGCAGGACACGCCTCACCTTTGGCCTACGCCGGACATGCCGCCGCCCCCCTGGCCCTAGCTAGCCACGCTGCCCCCTTGGCCTACGGACACGGAGTGTCTGGCTACGGATCCCCCCTGGCCTACTCTGCTGGTTTGAGCCATGGCGCCATCGCCTCTCCCCTGGCCTACGGAGCACATGGTCTCTACGGCTCTCACTTGGCCCATTACTAAAAAGTTGATGAGTAGGATTAATGGTGTACATATTGAACGATGAAAGTTGCTGCCTGTGATTGAATAAATTATTGTGTGTAACCACATTTTCTGTTGTTTTCATTTTCTTTATTATTTAACTACAAGCTAAAACTTTGAAGTATTATTTTATAGAAATATTTTAATATTTTCTTTATTCCAGATTTATGTATCAGGACAGTTTTCGCAATTTCTCAGCTATAGTATAAAAAATATGTCCCACCGCCGTTACGGCGGCGATTATTTGAAAAAATAAACAAGGGATATTCAGCTTGTCCTCTCATTCTGACTGTATGTGAACATAAGGACACAACGACAGCGACTCTGCCATTTTTAAGTTTGAAAGAGGGTTAACGATTGATAAGTCAACTCTAAGATATATCAATCCCTCCTACAAAAACATGAGGTACCTGTCAATTATTTATGGGCATCATAAAAAATGCACTTCTCTTCAAATAAAGTTTTTCAAAAAGCAATAGATCTCTCAAATCTTTAAACCATAATTCGTATTGTATAGTTACTGGCACCATTCACCAACATTGTCAGGGTAACGTATTCTTCTCGCCTGCATGTACCACTCAAAGGTGTCAACACGACTATTATTTTAATAGGCTTGTTATTAAGTTCTATGGTTCTAATTAAATATGTTTCTGCAAACAAAACAATATCAATAAACTAATTCCCACGACCCTACCGTTATCTCTACAACCCAGTAAGTAAATTACACTTTGGACCTTCTGCAAAGCAAAGTTTCATAATTCAATGAACTCATAACCAGGTAGTTACCAGGGCTAGATGTTATCATTGAGATAAAGAAGTTAATAACCTAGCCATTTGGCGTTGTAACGCAACTGGACCTAGAAATATGGAGCAAAGACTTTAAAAATGTGTATTTTATCTGTATTTAAATAATTTGCAAGTCAATTTACCCTCACAATTTCATAATACTTACGTATGTATGTATGATCTAGATTTTGAGATGTGTCTACTGAAAAGAGATTAAAAACTCAGATGCACATTTAAAAAATGTTTATTTCTCTGTGTACTTAAGACTATCAGGTAGCTAATATTTCAGTTCAAATTCCTAGTATCGAGATCACCAGCCCAAAGCCGCGCCGTACCCAGCAGGGTTTCCAATACCTCCTAAAGCGAGGGTCGAGGCATGTCCATGTCCTTGGGGCCAGCCACCAAGACCACCAATACCACCTAAACCACCAAAACCAAGAGCTCCAGCAGGCAGGAACGGACGAGGAGCATTGTGTTGGATCTTGTTAGAGTAAGAGGAAACAATTGGATGTCCCGCCAATCCAGCGTTGAGACCCAGACCAGAGAGAGGTCTAGCCAGACCACTGTTGTGACCCAGACCAGAGAGAGGACCTGCCAAGCCGCTGTGGAGACCAGCTAAGTTAGCTTGGGCAGCGTGGGCAGCCTGGGCGGCTTGAGCGACTTGAGCGTTTTGAACAGCGTGGACAGCGTGGGCGGCTTGAGCGTTCTGAGCGGCATGCACCGCTTGCGCTTGAACATGAGCAGCTTGCGCAGCCTGCGCGGCTTGGGCGGTCTGAGCAGCGTGCGCTGCCTGGGCTTGGGCGTGTGCCGCTTGAGCTGCATGAGCGGCCTGAGCTGCCTGCGCAGCCTGAGCAGAGTGGGCGGCCTGCGCTTGCGCTTGCGCTGCTTGGGCGTGAGCAGCATGAGCCTGAGCTTGAGCGGCCTGAGCAGCTGTAGCAATCTGGGCAGCTTCAGCTGCTTGGGCGTGAGCTACTTGTGCGTGAGCGGCTTGGGCGGCCTGGACGATTTGAGCTTGAGCTTGGGCAGTGTGGGCAGCGTGTGCTTGGGCTTGGTGGGCAATTTGGGCGGATTGAACTGCATGAGCTGCTTGAGCGGCATGGGCGGCCTGGGCGGCATGTGCAGTATTCGCAGCTTGGGCAGCATGAGCATGTGCCAACGGAGAGTGAGCAGCAGGGAGAGCGCCAAAGTTGCCCAAACCAGCCAGAGATCCTAGAGATCCGTAAGATCCGGGAACTGGAGCATGTCCATGTCCAAGGGGAGCGATCGGTCCAGATGCGTATGGGGCTACAGCACCAGCAAGGGGCAAAGGCGCGATGGCACCAGCTGGACCATGGGCCAGTGGGGCTAATGGACCGCTCGGACCATGAGCTAGGGGAGCAATGGGACCCGCTCCGTGAGGCAGTCTACCGGCCAAAGGTCCAGCAGGTTCCTTGCGAACCACAGCGTTGAAACCAGTCGCAGCATTAGCAGCGTATTCCACAACGCGTTTGGTTCCATCGGATTCCAGGAGGGAGTATTTACCGACGACGCTGTCTCCAACTCGCTTCTCGTGCTGGTCCTTGATGTCTCCGGTGTTGGGGTCAGACACACCGTAAGAGAAGCTGGAGTAGCCTCCACTGGCTCTGACAGATGCCACGGCGAGGGTGAAGATGAACAACTGAAAAAACAAATCGTTATAAATCCATCTATAATATTCCAATCGTGGTTGATCTAAGTGGTTCAGATATAAATTCTGCTTTTGTTTTTCAAAGACTGTTTTAGATTTTACCTTAGCTGCCATGATGCTGTCTTGCACTTCAACTTTGGCACACAACTGATTTGACCCTACTCCTCTCTTAATTTATATTCACACGAAACCACCGCATTGTGGATTTGGGGGTCAAAGTAGGAAATTATTACACTAGCTGCTACCATTCTGTCGAAATCTGCTTTCAGAGGTTAATTAGTAACTGAAGTGTCTATTATGTAAATTGATTACACATAATTGTTTTGCCTCAACAATGGATGCTCTTTTTGTTGGGACAAGATGCTTCTTGAGATTAGATCTTAATACCTAGGTAGGAATACTAAATAGATCTAGTGTGGTGAAGCGTAAAAAGTCACACGCACTGTCCAACCAAGAAAAAGAGAGCTAAGATAAACTCGAATCAGTAGAGCAAGCACGGGCATGGTTGTCTAGGGTAGAATAGATCAAAATAACGTCACTTTTATCGATAGCCTACCGAACGATAGAGACTATGAAGACAATAGTAGAAAGACAGTCAGCTTTCAGTATAGATCTGTGTAGCATGTTAGGCAAACTTATTTTTGTTAGAAGTCCTCCCGCGACACAGGCTTGCCTAGTGCAGGTACCCTGGACATACGTACTGGACATAGGCCTCCCCTAATGAGCACCGTAGCGCCCTGTCTTCAGCATCAGCATTCAACATCTACCAGCAGTCTTTCACAAATTGTCATCCCACCTGGTCCGACCAGGTGGGATGACGATTAATGTGCCTTCACTACATCAGGGCGTGCTACACTACATTTGCCGGTTTTCACTCAAGAACACGTAATTGTTTATTCTGTTTTTATATTTTTTATTTGTAGATATGATGGAAGACCTTTTTCTTTTAAAAGAACCTAGGTTACCTATGTTATGATTGATGTTTCTGATAATTTGTTTCTTTACTTATCTTCAAGAGTCAGATGCAGTTAAACCAGAGACCATCAATTTTATTAATAGCGCTATGCATACTTGCAATTACTTTTTAGTAGTTTAGGAATTACTCAATACAACTTCGTAAATTCTCAAACTATGTTTTAGATTCATAGTTATTAACAGTTAGACAATACAAAATGTTCTCAAACATTTGAACCTCTCACTAAACAATGAAATACTTGGCATATAATAAGATGTTTAATGCCATTATATTAGTTTGTTTCAAGTGATGTCTTGAGCAGAACCTGTCTTTGGATTGGCTGTCAAATAATTAAAGAATTTGACCACAGGAGCAGACAGGAACTAAGTTAGCCGAAATGTTTTTTGGCCGTTCGAAGTAGAGCACATTATTCTAAGTAGGTACTGATCACTGTAAATACTCGTTTGAAAAGTGATTTACTTGTCTGGAACTTATTTTGGTAGATACAATTAATTTATTGAGTTAATTTCTACCTTTGTCTAAGAAAAAAAGTAATAAAGAGCCTTCCCTTCAATGTGATCATTCAAAGTGATGCAGCCTGAATGTGATTTATTTATTTAAATCTTTATTAAGAAAGAAAATTAAAATCTTAATCTTATAAAATATAAGAAAAAAGGGAATTTAGCCAAATACTGACTTTGTCAGCCTTGTTCTTACATTCAATTAGTCTCTTAAAATAATCATATAATGAAGAATTCTCGCCGCAGTGCAAAATGGGGCGGCTAAAATGCATTGAAAAATGCCAATATTTAACAAGATAAAGTCAAAGTGCGTTTTCAAATGTGATCTTAGGGATTGGCTCCAAACATATTATGTTAGGAGTTACATATGTAGTAGTCTCTGTAAATGTCTCCGAGTCTCTCAGAAATCGTATCAAACAATTAAAAAAAAATACCATTATGAAGCTTTGTAAAATAGAAACACCATGTATACTTAAAACGATTATTAGCATAAAGGTACAATTAAAAAAGAACAAAAACTTTACAAAATATCAAATCAAATTGCATAAATGGTTGTACATTTGCCTCAGCTTTATTTAGATACCAAGCTATCTAATTTGAATAGTATTGGATTTTTACTAGTTATAAGTTCTCATTTGAATACCAATGAGTCGAAATTCACATGACTATTTAACATCATTAATTCCCAGGCATTTATGAATAATCGAAAAAAATAACTTATCACATTGACATTTCAAATGGTTTATGGCCCCCATTCATACATTAAAAGGTAAGTAGGTACCTGTTCAATACATCAATAGATAATGAAACCACTTGTTATTATAACTAAACGAAGCTATAAATGTAACCAGTTTGAATTATTTGGAGGTACTTGTTACATATTGGCACTCACATTTCCGGGTTTTGTTACCTGTTAGGGAATATTAATGTGATCAATATGAAGTGGGTAGAGTAAATGTAAAATTTATTGCAAGTTGTGTGATAGATTACATATAATTACTTTTGTTTAGTTACGTTGTATATAGGGCAAGTTAATTTGTGACTTTCAACCTCTGTGTTGTTTTGTATGTATGAATGTAAATCACCAGGCTAAAGGCTGTATGTGACTTCGAAAATTAATAATAACATTCTAGAAAAAAGGAAATTTACAATGTTGACATGTATTTATTAACTCTAACGTTGTCGTGGGTGTCGTAAGAGGCGAATAGGAGACATACACCGGGGGGAGGGCAGCAGCGCCTCTTGCAGATTAGATCTACACCGAGCTGCGATCCCCAACTCGCATGCAAAGCGTGGCGATATTGGGCAGTAAAATAAGGCGATTATCAGGGGAGGCTTGCGTCCAGCCGTGGACTACTAAAGGCTATTGACGTTTCTGAAACTCTGCATCAGGCGACTTAATGAGTTTACTTGTTCGGTTTTGCTTAGTACAGATTCGGCTATGGCCGATTAGTTTTAAGTCAGTCCTACCTACCTCCATTAGAAAACAACAGTCATGTCTGCTCCCACTTTTTTCTTTTGGATTGGAGATGATAATGTCATTCACAAGTATTTATTGCAAGAAAGAAAAATTCTAATAAAGTCAGTTGGCATGCTGATGCGAAGATTGCCTTGAATCGGAATGTAGAGCAAATTCATTATTAAATAACTACGATATGCATCTTAATATTCTTCATTAAAGCCAAGATTTGAATTTGCAAATTTTTGCACGCTATTTTTATATGGAAATTTTCTATATTGCGCCGGAAGTGGGTATCTTTGCACCTAAACGTGTACATACTAAAAGATATCTAGGCATACCGTTTAACTCAGGCTAATTCCCGTAGCACCAGCGACTGACTGAATAACTGACTGAATAAAACGAAAGCTATAAGTAAAATGATGGTTTGAATATTTCCATCATTATATTTATTGAAACTGGTACAAAATTTGAAGATTTGTCAAACTGACACCCTACGGACCCTTGACGAACCTCGTATACAAATAAGATCGCAGATGGGCTGGTCTGGTTTGGTCTGGCTGGTTTGATCTTTGCCACAGCAACACTAGATGAGGCCTATGTCCGTCTAGGTTTCACGACATCACTGTCTCCCACAATTTAAGTCCTACCTGATCATAAGGAACTCAAATTAGTTTTCGAGCCGAGTTCAAGCAGAGTATGAGTCGAGGTTACGACTTAAAATAATGCCGGACAATCGACACAGGACAATGGTTCAAGTCCTTTGAAAACTGTCAATAATTCTGAGATCGAATTCCACTCCCGCCTCCTCCGAAATTGCATAAAGCAGATTGAACTGTTTTAAGCAATTTATAGACAGAACGGTTATTTTTTTCGTGGCTACAAGCAAATAACATTGTGACCTTGAGCATGAACTTTAAAGAGTAATCTCATTTCTTTCTTCTACCAGCCAGCTCGAACTCATCAACATTCGGCCTTGCTCTTCCGGATCCGTCATTACGAATTACGCATGTTGTACTTACATATTGGGGTTCCGTAAGATTGCTGTAGAAACAATGAATTACAGGCCTTTTATAGTGATTTAAAATAGATTTTAGCGGCTTTTAAAAGTCTTTTTTCTTTTTAAACAGAGACGTAAGTATCGGTTCTATTGATACACTGCTTAGTTTTTCTATGTTTTTGCGCCTCTTTATTTTATTCCTGGTAGTTTTAACATAATTTTCTAAAATTAATACGTGTGTGAATAGTCCTGTCTTCTGATATGTTGAATGAATAAAGGGGGCCACGGAATAACTCCTCCTGTACAGACGACCTCTGTGGCGTGGTGGGCAAAGGTCTGCCTGCTACTCAGAAGGCTGCGGATTTGATTCCCGCCCGACATTTGTCCCGAACAAATGTATTTATGATCTGCAGGCATTCGTTCAGGATGTTCTAGTGGTTTTCTATGTATAATTAAAAAGACTATCGGTGTATTTGTATTATATTATGTATATCAGTTATCTAGTACCCATAACACAAGCTCTGCTTTGCTTGGGGCTAGATAATGCTGTGTGAATTGTCCAGCATTATTTATTTAACTATTATCTTCGACAGCAAACACGTCTTATATAAATCCAGTACGGAACCTTCTACCAAGCCCACAATCCTCTCCTGTCAAGTTCTAAAGATCAGCAAGTCGCCATGCCCGTAGGCCACGCCCTCACATCCCGGCTCCATATAAAAGCTTACCTGCAGCTTCATCAGCACTCACTCAAGTGGAAATCTTCTTACGCAATGGCAGCTAAGGTGATGTATTTTTCTTTGTGCTATGTGACGCGGAAATCGGTGCGGAATAGTGGTTTCTAGGCTTGTTTGTGATACTTTGTAATCAAGTAGATTAATGGAGCCTTGGAAAATTGTGTTATATAGTGCATTCTATAAGAAATAGAGATGTTTGATTTTCCGTACAATGTTTTTTGTGT
This sequence comes from Eupithecia vulgata, assembly GCA_946478455.1. Lineage (NCBI taxonomy): Eukaryota > Metazoa > Arthropoda > Insecta > Lepidoptera > Geometridae > Eupithecia > Eupithecia vulgata. The sequence goes on along the minus strand of OX297862.1, from coordinate 3,166,117 downwards.
TGTTGCTCATTAATACTTTTTTATCGCTCCCAGTACTTTTTTACGTTACCCTCACCAGCGCAAGGGGAACCTTTTGAGAAGTGACATTTTCCGCCCTTTTATAATTTTTCATACTTACACGCATTTTTTGTACAATATCAGCCTACTTGACTGGAAAAGAAATCCAACCCACTAAGCAAGATCGCACCGATAAGAAGTATTCCCATTTGGAGTACCAATTTTAAAGATATATAATTAAGATTAATAAATTATATAATAAATAATGCTGAACAATTCACACAGCATTATCTAGCCCCAAGCTAAGCAGAGCTTGTGTTATGGGTAATAGATAACTGATATATATAATTCAATACAATACACCGATAGTTTTTTTTTTTAATTGTACGTAGAAAACATAGATATAATTTTTTTACTATCTATAAAAAACGACCAGAACACCCGGAACAAATACTTGCAGATCGTACAAATATTTGTCCCAAGGCGAAAATCAAACCCGCAACCTCCTGCGTCGCGGGTGGACCTTCGCCTACCGCACCAAAGAGATAGTCATATGAGTAACTATTTTATTCCCATTTATAGCACCCACACAGAAAAGTTTCTAGTGGTGGGGTTTTGATTTATCTGACTGTACCACAATTATTTAAAACTTTCTAACACAAACTTTAGTTTAATTCCTTGTATTGACTTCAACATTTTCTTTCCAGTTCGTCGTAGTTCTCGCGTTGGTGGCCGCTGGGCAGTGCTCAGTAGTGCCAGTAGCGAAAGTAGACACGGACTACTCAAGCTTCGCTTACGACGTCGCAGACCCCAACACCGGAGACTACAAGAGCCAGGTCGAAACCCGCGCTAACGGCGCCGTTGCCGGCCAGTACTCGCTGCTGGACGCCGACGGCACCAAGCGCACCGTCGACTACACCGCCGATGACGTCAACGGATTCAACGCAGTCGTCCGCAAAGACCCCATCATTGCCGCTGCTCCCGCTGTTTACTCCGCCCCTGTAGTCGCCGCTTCCCCTGTTGTGACTAAGACAGTTGTATCATCTCCCATAGTCTCTTCTCACGTGGTTGCTTCTCCAGTGGTCGCTAAGACCGTTGTTTCTTCTCCCGTGTACTCTGCGCCTACCGTGTACGCCGCGTCATCCCCTGTTCTCTCTCACTCCTACCCCTCTGTGTACTCTCCTAGTCTTTATTCCGCTGGTGTGTACTCCCCTAGTCTGTACTCCTCTGGTGTGTACGCTCCTAATGTTTACGGCCGTGTCGCCTACGGCTCTCCCCTGGCTTACTCGGCCTACTCCGCCCCTCTGTCGTACTGGTAAAGCCTTGCCTGAGGCATTTTATAGCACGACTTGTTCCGTGTTTAAATGTAAATATTGATGCTGTTGTAAATAACTACGCGAGTGAAATAAACGAATTTTCTACAAAAATGATTAGTTTTTGTTTGTGTACATAAATCCTAATAATTAGGTGCATTATTCTTCGAAGCTACATAATCGGTAGAATACCACGTTATTTTTTTCAAATATCAAGTAGTAGTAAATTTTAAAGACGTAGATAATTATTATATCAAAGCTTTGGCGTTCGCAGAGTTGACAAGGATCGCTAAACAATAATATATATAGGCTCAAATTTAAATTATTGTTTGTTAGAAACTAATTTTTATCAAACTTTAATTAATAGTACCTTTTAAGGTTTCCCCAGACTTGCTCGTCCTAGCTTTATTACTACATTTCGTCGTAGTCACAAATTTTAACGCTGTACGGAGTAATAAATATACACAACCACACATAGGTACAAACAAACTTTCGCCTTTTTAATAGTATATTTAGTTTGAATGTCATTAATTCCTGTTCCATAGCACCACAACAAGCAAACACCTGTTTATTACGAACTAATCACAACGCTCTAGTTCATCTCCTCTGAAATATAGCGACGGAGATTGCCGCGTTGGCAGCTCATTTGTTTCATCTATCAATGTGGATTTCATTATGCATCGCAAAATGTTATGTCCCAAAATGGTATTCATAGTAGACTTGCAGCTGCCCACGGCTTTGCAGATGTTTTCTGGGATAAAAATAGCTAATATATTTTCGAGGGATACCATTTATTTTTAATGGAAGTATGTATAATATATGCCAAATTTTACAATTCGTTTGAAATTATGTGAGTGTTCGTGCCATCGCATAAATAGTTACGGACTCTACATATTGAAACCGCTGATATATCCGATGGTGATATTTTCGAAGGCAATATTTTATTTTTGAACATCATATCGGTGACGGACCCTGCGTGGCGACAACTTGTGGCTAGAAGGTGAATCTAAGAAGAAGGTATTTTTCAATGTGGTCACTGAACCACACAACGGCTAAACGGAGAATACCAAAGACGGGTGGTCGGCGGACCGACATAATTAGACACCATTAGAATTTAATTTCAAATATAGGCTTACATAACATTTAAAAATATAAGACTTGGGAACAAATTAAAACTAGTCTACCATTGAAACAGAGAACTTCATACTGTTACAAACTACCTACACTCTAGACTCCAGAGTGTAGGTAGTTTGTAACAGTATGAAGTTGGAGAGGATCTGTTGGATCAGTTGATCTACCTCTAGAGTCTAGAGGTAGATCAACTGATCCAAAATAAGGTTATATGACGACCTCTGTGGCTCGGTGGGTGGGTATGTATTGTATTTTATTATACATATATTCAGTTATCTAGTACCCATAACACAAGCCCTGCTTAGCGAAGGGCTAGATAATGCTGTGTGAAAATTGTCTAGCACTATATTATACCTTACTTTCAGGTATAACCTTATTACAGATCAAAAAGGTTAAAAACTTATAACTATAATAGGTGTTCCTCAAAAGTTAAACGAAAAAAAATCATTTATTTGCCCGAAAAGGTAACAGACAGACAAACAGAGTTATTTCCGAGTTTATAATCTTAGTAGGTGTGGATCATGGATAGAGTTTTTTATTTTCCTAGAACTACAAGCATGCACCATGGAAGACCAGTACATAACATGATCTCTTCTGTCATAGCACCTGTTGGAAGGCAGCAGCATTAAACAGGGACTTTGACCATATCAATGTGTTTAGGCATCATAAAATAACCTCTGCGTCTGTCAATATTTACTTTTACAGAAATTCAGTACAATTTGTGCTATATTCGGAGCGCATCTTTTTGTCGTTAGTATTAAAACATTCACCGGAACTTTGAACCATACCTATATAACTACGTAAATAACTATACTGTGAGATTACTAGTGGATGTATGTAATGGCGGATACATCCTTATTTTGTGAAAATAACTCAGATGTTGATTAAGTATGATCTAGGTACCTTTTGTCGACCTCTGTGGCGCAGCGGGTGAGAGTCTGCCTGCGACGCAAGAGGTTGCGGGTTCGATCCCCGCCTCGGAACCAATTTGTGTACGATCTGCAGAAATTTGTTCCGTTGGTCTGGGTGTTTTCTATGTATAATAAAAAATATCTATCTATGTAATGTATAATATTACGTATATCAGTTATCTAGTACCCATAACACAAGCTCTACTTTCCTTGGGGCTAGATAATGCTGTGTGAATTGTCCAGCATTATTTATTTATTATTTATTTAGGTACATTGTACACAATATTCTATGTAAATCTTTCGACACGTCTAAGTAAGTGCTTAGTATAAGTTAAAGATGAAATAAATGACTTTAATGACTAGTGTCCATGATGCCTGTGACCTACAAACGCTTTTAAAAAGGGTGCTCATAATATATAATGATTCCCGCGCTTTTCAGAGAAAAATGTAGGAATCATTAAATTGGCATGCATGACTGTTTACAAAAACCAAGTCTGATTGCTCTAATTATGTTGATGAAATTTACTTTCCTTTCCTAAGGGTATACAAATATTTAAACAATATTTTTTGAACGAATAATCGAGGTCTACCTATTATAACGTTCTTAGAAGTAGCTGAAAAGACCTAAAGCGTCAGAAATACTATTCAATAAGATTGTAAGCTGGTTAACTACGAACCTAATTTGTGTTTGAAGAATAAATAGATGAATTCTTCTAACTCCGATTGTTTTTTATACTCATGTAGGTGTATTTAGTTCCCGATTTAGGTATGAAAGGATCATCAAAACGTTACATTAGGTAGTTTCACTATTTATTAAAAACTTGCATGACTAATTATGTACAGTACAGAAACAATGAGGATGGGTTGTTAACAGTTAACATATTACCAGTAGGAGACGGGGGCAACATGGGCGCCGTAGGACAAGGGAGAGCCGCCGACGTAGCCAGCAGAATAGGGGTAGGCAGAGTAAACCGAAGGGTAGGCAGATCTGGCGACCAGGGGGGAAGAGTAGACCGAGGGATAGACGGACTTAGCGACAAGGGGGGAAGAGTAGATAGAAGGGTAGACGGACTTAGCGACAAGAGGGGAAGAGTAGATTGAGGGATAGACAGACTTAGCAACAATGGGGGCGGAGTAAACAGCTGGAGCAGCGACTACCGGAGCAGCGGCAACGATGGGGTCTTTGCGGACGACTGCGTTGAATCCGTTGACGTCATCGGCGGTGTAGTCGACGGTGCGCTTGGTGCCATCGGCGTCCAGCAGCGAGTATTGGCCTGCGACGGCGCCGTTAGCGCGGGTCTCGACCTGGCTCTTGTAGTCGCCGGTGTTGGGGTCCGCGACGTCGTATGCGAAGCTTGAGTGGTCGTCTACTGTTGCTACTGGCACTACTGAGCACTGCCCAGCGGCCACCAACGCGAGAACTACGACGAACTGGAAAGAAAATGTTGAAGTTAATACAAGGAATTAAACTAAAGTTTGTGTTAGAAAGTTTTAAACACTAACTACGACGAACTGGAAAAAAAAACATCACGTTAATGAATTAGTGCGATTTGTAATGAGCTGACTTTTATAAAGGCACTTTATAATTGAAGGTAGGTCCTCATCCTTGGAGAATTTGTTACCGCATAACCACTGGAGAAGGGTATTTTTTGCTCTAAAATACATTTTTGATGTTACCTAACAGTAGAGTTTCTGTTCTTACTTTGAACAAGTATTTACAAGTTTTTGAAGCTTAGGGTAAATTGCAAATTGCTTGCAAATTATTTTTATTCCATGCACAAAAATCCTGTCCGGATATGAATATTAAGTATGTCCTTCAAACGAACGGTTTTATGGCTCTGGCACTAAAATTGTCCGTCAGGTCACGTCAGCCCAACTGCTAATTTATATACATTGGAATTCTTGCGGGCTTTGGCATGGAATACTGAATTTCCCAGTCAATTGTGATGAGATAGGATCGCACTTCGATTCAATTCTTAAGCCATCGACAAAATAGGCAGAACTACAACAAAAGTTTATTGAAAAGATCAAGCATTGTAAAACTACTGAAAAATTATAAATGAAAAATAAAAAAAAACATTAATTGTCATAAAAATACTTAATTGTAGTAGCACTAAAAACATTCTATCTGATACTTATAAGAAACAAAACAAGTTAGTAAATAGCAGAACTTTATATAACTGTTATCGAAAACCTTTCAAAGAAAGGACCTACCTTAGCTGCCATTGCTGCTCTGGATGAATTCACCGATTGAATGAATGACTTTACTCTCGAACTTCATCCTTATATAGGTCTTCCAATATGAGTAAGTACTAGTCAAGTATCTCAGCGGTCACTAGTCGAACTTGAAAATAGGCTGGTGTAATGAATCACTTACGACGGTAAAGATACGTAGAACGATAGCTAGATAAGAACGTTTGTAAGTCGGTAAATAAGGCTAGTGAGAGGTAGGGGAGGAATTATCTGTTTTGTATGGTAGGGAGGTACTGGATGAGAAAAACGCAAGGGAGCAAAAGTCTCAAATCGTGGAAGAGAACTGAATAAATTAATGGTTGGTCCAAAAAGAAGCCGACACTGAATAGCTCATAATAACGTTAATTAGCTGTTTTAGGGCGCGGTTAACGATAGACCTCCCTCTAGGTAGATTCCTTTATTACAAATTCAGGAATATACTTACTGCAAGCTACCAGACAAAATATTTCTAACAAAGACAAAATATTTCTTTTTAACTAGACAAATGTAGAAATACATAATAATTTGGCGTGGTTTAAACAACTACAGCTGTAGATGATTTGCAATAGTCTGCAGTTAGCACGTTTGTTTCAATCGTAAAGACCTACTAGTTCTAATTTGTTTGTATTATTTGAATGTAATTTTCTTTCTTAATAAACATATAAATTTACTATTAGAAAACTATAAACGGACTCCAATCAAATTCCTGAATAATGAAAATGGGCTTTGTAGTAGTGAAACCCGGAACACTTCGATAAAGCGATCAAATTTTTTAAGTGTCATTTAGTTTAAATTCAAGTCTAATTTAGTTTGTTTACGCCTATTGCCATGGAAGTCATTTGTGAAAATTATCATGTTTTTGATAATTTATGATACCTACGTTTTATAGCGCACAAATTAATTCGTCGAGGAAAAATTTTATGTGAACAACTCAAAATCTACTTTTCTCCACAAGGAAAGAATTTTCTTTTTAAGCTTGACGGAAGAAGTACTAACTAATACCTTATTAATATATTTTTTATATAATCACAATGAGTACAAAATCTAAATAATTATTAAAATCAGTTCATAATCGAAGGAGACATCGAAAAACATACATAAAAAAATACATACAGCCGAACATAGAACCTCCTCAAAAGTCGGTTAAAAACGTGATCGCGGCGCATGATATGGTTCTGTTCTGGTTGACATAATTAAATAGTTTAATAGCGATGATAAATAACAGCAGTGTAAAAGGCTCCGGCCTTAGATATTTATCATTTTCGTTTCACTGAAAAAATTACAATCGTTATCAAAATAAAGGAAGTCGGGTGCAAATGTAAGGAACTTGTTGAACTTTACTAACATAATTAAAAAGTGTAGGTAATGAAAACACATCTAAGTAAAAGATTTATCGTAACAAGTTCAGGTTCCGCCCAAAAACTGGTCTAGATTTTAATGTCACCTCGTAGGTAAGTACATGATAATTTTTTGAAGGTAATTACAAATTGGTGACTGCTCGGATATATTCTTCTACTAAAAAAGTAATAATTTAAAACATGGATAGAAGATGTATGATGGGACGTCCCATCATAATCTACCTTGCACTACCGTGCACTAGGTTCTTGCAACGGTGGATGCGCAGACGAAATCAAGAGGCGCTGGCTATCAAGCAGGCGGCTATGGCTATCCATAGCTTTTTATAATATTTTATTATAACTTATAATAAGGAAAAACTGGAGCATAACAAAGGCTACAAATACATGACTTGTCAGGGCTTTAGTGTTTCCAGTGCTGAAACTGAGAGAAAAAAGAAAAAAAGCAAACAATCTACAGGTAGCTCAACTGATCCCATATCAATACCAGTCGGAAGCGTGCCCAAGACACTGGCTACATTGCATTTGTAATTGATATCTATGTGTATTATTTTAGTACCTATGCAGTAGTTTTAATTAAAAAAAACTCAATCTAGAAACAGTTTAAATTCGTTTAAATTAAATATTCCATGAACAACATCATTATGCTAGATTGAATATTTTCAGAGATAAAAACTTGCGATGGCATTGCATAAAAACAAACATTATTTGAGGTACCACTAAAGTCGAACTAATGCTAATAGAGAGACTACTAATGGAGTTCGCGAATGAAATCTTTATTCTGACCCTAGCTGACAGCACTAGCCGAGCTGACTCTATGCCTATTTCATTACACAATACCTAGTTAATTTAATTGAACGAGTCAGCGCTCGAATTAGGCCTAGAGAACTTGGAATAAACAAAAATATAACAAAACTAATAGTATGAACCGTTTTTAGTCAGAATTTGTAAGAATGGACACTGCTAGAAAACGCTCTGCAAAAATAGTAAATTGCTTTTATAAAAGTCCAGGCCCCAAACTAGTCAGAAAAATAAAAGGAAACATTAAAAATTGTATTTGTAAATAAAACAGCACTTTCATTTTAGCAACATTTTATTAAGAATTTCCACAATGGAACAAATTGTCTTTAATATAATATCTAGAGACCTAACCAGATTGTATGTAGGATGTGTTCTGAAATAGAAATTGTATGTCGTCTTCTATTAGGTACGTTAGGTACGCATTTAATAATTAGTGCACAAATGGACAATTAATTATAAATACCTGTATTTAATCTCTACGTATCCTCTGCTGTAATCGCAGCAAAGATTTATCCATACGTGTACCGCTTATTCAAAATGCACGTGTATACTGGTTTTTACAAAACTTTTCTTTATTTTTCCTGCGATGTGACATTTTCCATCGATAATCGTATTTTGTTTGGACAGTTTGCTAAAATTGTATAATTATTATTTGTACAGAGGGTCAGGTACATATTTTGAATACAGATATTAATATAAGGTTAACATTTTGTATTAGTTTTGTTTGGGTAAAGGCTAAAAGTTTTTCAGCTTTCTGTAGCATCTATGAATGTAAATAAATATGAGTCAAAATGTCCAAACAAAAACCAACTCACCTAAAGGAACTTAAAATTACCACTGAGGAAATTACCTTAGACATCAATTTTTCATATAATTATGTTTCTCATAACACACATTATTTACACTGAAGACGTATATTTAAACATCTATTTATTTACATGTATTCAGGGGATATTAATAGAGATTATATAAGGTACATACTAGAAAAGAAGTTTATAACCATCTCTTAATTTTTATATGGCAATATCCTCAGCGATTTCAAGCTTCCTCAAAGCAAAATAACATTTAGTTTCTACGTTTACACAATATAACTAACAAAATACGCCAAAATTACCACACTAAAAATTCGCTAAAGACACGGAAAGAACCGCTACAAAGACGCACAAATAAATTCAGCTAAATACTGTTTTATCTCGTGCACACCAAATCTAAATTCGTATAAAGCCGTTTCTGGCGGTCTTGGGGTGCACGTGACATTAACACAAGCATTGTGGTCTAACCATTGTCATTTACTAAAGTCAAAAGACGTCCCTCGTAGGTTAACTAATCAATCATTAAGATATTTTTTATATAAATTACGTAAGGATGTTGTAATAGATTAGCAATTTATAAAAGGAAATGTGAATGTGATAATTTTCAAGGAACTACGAGGGTCCACGGATGCAGAAATTATAAGAAATTACAATGTAGTTATGTACATTCAACCCGCTTCAATCATCTACACCACTCGCTGCTTTGTAGTAGTACAAAAAATGAAGTCAAATTAAAAATCTAATGTAAAATCACAAGTAGTGCTAATCTTACTGTTAAAGAATTATATATTCTTCCATTATATATATAAAAAGTCGCTTAAAAAAATCACAGACAATCACTTTTCCTTTACAGACATAGACCACCAAACCGACCATTTTTCTAAGCATTATCTCCCTACGTACAAAACCCTACTTACTTAGTTTTACAACCATCCAGGTTTATTTTACATTCCACTAACCTCCCGCAGTTCTACTTCGACCGCTTACTTAGATGTTGTCTAGATTTTACCCTCGTTTATACCAAATTAAAAAAAAACATTCGCCCCCATACTCCCTTCAACCAAACGCGGGCTGGCGTACATAATGTAACATAACTTCTCAAATTTGTACTTATATTTCACATAAACCTACACTAAATTATACATTACAAATGCCGAAAAAATACAATTTGGCAACACTCACGTAAAACTGATATTTAAATATTACTTTTTTTATACTTTATTCTCAATTAATTAATTTGTACTGGCGGTAACCATTAGACTTCAGAAATTTGTACTTTAGTTCTTAATTCAGAGCGCTCGTCCCTAATATTGCGTATCATTATTACACATAAGTACACAAAGATGACACCGATAACAATTAGTTACATCGAGACTTACCTCATCAAAAAAACGAGATTAAAGATAAACACGTTAGAAGCTTATTAATGAAAATGTAATATTTACAGTCATGCGTGACTATAAACCAATGACGTTTCGATTCAAAGACAAGTTTATATAAAAATGAATGATCAATCAAATCCAAAACCGTTACATCCGAACCAGATGTTAAACCTTCTTTGATGAAAGTACTTCGAGATATAATCTAGTGAAGGAGTGAGCATATTTTAATCCTTAAAGTAGATAACATTAACGCGAGAAAGTTTTTATTTGATCAAATTCGTAGAGATCTCGAGGTAATCCCGCGATCGGCTTATGTGCATCCTTAAAATAGCAAACATCCAATAATTTGTAAGACTTAAAAGTATTTCCTGACCAAATAAGTGCAACTATTACGGTACGAACAATTAAGTACTTAATGTCAATTCCTTAAACAATGCCCTTATTAATACAATAAACACTAAAATACGATGGACGGGTGTAACTTGTCGAAGAAAAAATAAGGAAAATAAAGGAAACGAAAAATAAAATAACCAAAAAAATAATTTTGTTACAATTTTTTAATTCGCAGAAACCTAACAAACAATAATTCAATTTTTCTTTTCATCTCCTTAAAACATAGTAACATCTATGCAACACAAAAAAGTAACTGGGAAAAAGTAATAATAATAAAATTATTAATCAAAAAATGATTTATACTCCGAAGAGTTAAGGAAGGTACAATTAGATTACGTACCTACTTGAGACCGACCTCCCGAACGAGCTGGTGCAGGGTACATCAGTGAGATTATTATCTAGTCTAACAACAACTTACATACATAGGTTCTAAAGTTTAACCGTCAACTCAGCTCCTTCGAGCCCATAGAGTTTCAAAGTTGTCGATGTATCTCTATTGAGCATGCACTGAGTTGATAGCACAAACTACCTTTCAGAGATTCAAAATAATGTGCTACTTTGTACTTCGAAAAGTGAAAATATTTATAATCTGGTCTTTTTAGTAAATACATCATTTTAATATTAAAATTTACCCATTTTCTAATATTTTTTTAATTTAATTAAATTTAACACCAACGTAGTTTTGGACTTAACTTGAATCCTGAGGTAGCATATTTGTACTCGTATTTTTTTATTTTGTATTACGCTTTTTCGCTTAAATTTTATATTTCTTCATATAAAAATCTACAAGAAAGCTTACTTAATCTAATTTTATGTTCCTCGAGGTAGAATATACTTACGCTAAGAAGACTTTGCGGGATTTTTAGGTTTTTAGTTTAAATTCCAAGATGTGTAATGTGTAATTTTGAAAAGTCATACGTATTTCACTTTTATAAATATAAAACTCCCGCAAAGCCGTGTGACGGCAGAGGGTCACCGTACCCGTAATTATCTTTGGCTTCACCATCACGACATATCGCGATATTATATTTACACGTATAATAATCTTAAAACGAATTAAAAATAAATTTTCCTGATGTACCCTAAAAAGGAAATATGAAACACTTATAATAATTGTATGCAATAAAATGTAGAGTTACTTTTTAATATGATTTCTTTCAGAGTGTAAATCGTTATTAAAAACAGAATAATAGTTTTTTATAATTGTGGTAACATAGGGAGATCGATCTAAGTATAAAAGGGGGATTGCAATACACCGACTAAATTGTGAATTAACCTATCACATCAAATAACATTATGACTAATAGGGACCACTAGTAATTTGTCCTCTATTTAGCGTTAACAATGCCAAAAACTTAATTAAGACATCCAATCCCCTACCATGATTACATTTAGTTTAAATTAATCACTTAAGCATGATACAAGTCAGCAATTCAAATAAACGTTAACAAAAAATCCTGTTTGATACCTTGTAATTTGGAAAGAAGCAAATCTAATTAATTTCTTATTTCGGGCCCTATTGTATCAATTCTAAAGCAACCTTCCTTATTCATACTCATAATCCCTCGCTCTTCACAAAAGAATAAACCGAATAAAAAGCTAATAAAAACGTGATGCATTAATGCAATTTCTCAATTACGTATCACAAATTAAACATTTTATGTCAAAAAGAAATCACAACTATGAATTCATAATTCATAAGAAAATTAAAGAAAGACAAAAAATAGAACAACTTCGCTAACATAATGTCAACAATTTTGAAATTGAAGTAGCAAAACGTTTTCCTACAAATAAACTTACCAAAATAATGCCAATAATGAATTTCGTAACATAAAATTAAATTTAAAGGTAACGTTCGATCTAAGTCTACAAACGAGGTCTCTCCTGACCATTCGATTGAAACATTTAGATGACTCTGCACTGCCGATGATCAGGCATATTGTAGGTTTAGCTTTATAAGATATCAAAATAAAATTTTAACAACCCAATCATATCATTCCATCATACGTATGACTTACTTTGGAAAAGCTGACACCCATTTTCCAACATAAAACAAATCTTTCGGTTTCAAGAAAGAATTTAACAAATGCTCAAGTTCAAACAGTAATAGAATCTTCAACACTGACAAAATTCATTTCATATAGACCATTCGAACACAAAGATGTAAATAAATTTGTCAATCACTCATTCTCCATGTCGGTAGCTCTACTAGGCATATAAAATGAATATTATAAGATAATCAAATCCTGTAAACACTTGCCACTTTGTACTAACATTCCATGTTCCATCTACCCATCATAGATGATATTCCAGAAATCAATAAAGATTTACTTGATTAATATTAAAATTTATTATTATTTTTGGACAGTCATAAGGAGGTTGATAAAATATTTTATGTAAAGTGTAAAAAATACATGTTAAAATAGCCTGTCGGTTTGAATCTTAAGAGTAATATTTAGACTCAATGTTTCTAGCTTCTATTTGGTCTATTGATTTTTCAATTTCAATTCACGTAAGAACATGATAGACATAAAAAGTCGACTAAGAGATAACAGTAAAATAGAATAGAAAAATATTTGTGTCATTTCTGAGTTTGAGAAAATTTGTAAAAATAAACAAAATACAATTGTGAAGTGAATTAAAATTGAATTCATACAACCGTGTTATTTATAACCACTATAAGATAACTAAAACGCTGTCTTTTAAATGGTACTAAAACAAATAAAAACTAAAAAAAATGTCACTGAGCCTTGGATTAAGCATTTTTTCTCATAGATAAACTGTTCAATAGCTGTATCCTAATAATAAATATAAGAATAAATATGAATGTAACTTATTCCTAAATATCAGGAATAAAACACACAGTAGCTACATTCACACTTAACAAAAACAAAATAAATAATACAAAATGCGGACTTATACTTGAGGTTATTTGGCACTGTACCATCTGCTGTAAATAAGACCAAGTACCTTCTGCAGCTGAGTGTACTGGCGGGCCGCCGGCACCTGCTCAACTAAAATATAATACAAAGGCACCGGCGACTACCCTACATTAAAATAATATTCTTCTTAAAAAATCTCAACTGGTTGCACTTGAAATGACTAGGAATATAGAAGTAGTAAGTGGCTTTCGTCTAAATGCACTAATAAAGAAAAATAAACAACATCAATAACGGAATGTTAAAATCGATACCACTCCTGTAACATATAATATTTGGTCTCAATAGTAACACCCGGCGGGTGAGCCTGTTGCGAACGACAGAAATGGATCACACACCTCTCATGCACAAAATATAACACGATTTTACCTAACTACTTATGTCTCTAGGGCAAATTGTACTTTGTACAATACTCAAACCATCCGATATCCCCGGGGTCGGCGAAACTGAATAACTGTTAATATTTTCGCATTCGTCCATTCCCTAACACGACAATGTGGCAAAATCATAAAGTTAAAAGTAAACCCGTTTGCTATTGTATCACAGATATGTAAATTAACTTAAAGTTGTAGTGTATCTAATCTATTGTCATTAAGATGTATAGTAATATAGAGAAATGCGTGCTTAAAAATAGAAAATAATAAGAGGTAGTTTTGCCACAGTGCGTTCCACGTAATGTTTCAACCTAGGCCAAGGCAAATTATAACATTCTTCTATTATTTACATACACTTAGCCTATGACCATCAGTCTCAACATCAGTTAAAAGATTTAGCTAGCTCAGGTTATTCGATATCAAGCTGTGTCCTACTCGACCGAGAGCTCAATACAAAACATATACAGGGTAACTTTCACGTCACAGTCAGTGGGCATATTACAAAAATGTTTGCAAATATTAAAGGTACTTTCACGCGATGAAGGTGCAAAGGGTACGATATTTTAAAAACACTGTACCGACGAGACATTGTGAGCAACACCATTCATTGTCACACTCGAATTAAATTAAGTAACAATAATCGCACATTATAAACCTTAAGATCAATTTACTGAGGTAGATACTGTTACATAAATATGCATTAACGAGGTAATTTTGTCCGCAGTTAACGTACGCTGCTCGGGTGGGCGCTCAGGTAATTTTGACGGATCGAGCGTCGATCAATAAATCAATTGACACCAATAATAAATTCGAAAATGTAGACGAGTAGAGGTAGATGAAACGAGTCGCCCCCCGAGCGGAGGTAGTTTGGTTAAAATACAAATAAAAGTGAACGTGAGTAGTTGTTTACTGCGTGTGGTTGGGGAGTGGACCTTGCGTTATGTGAGGAGTGACCTGCAACAAACGACACAACATTATGAAAGGTATCAACTTCATGATGCAATTACATGTTGGTTGAGTCAGCACAAATGATGTTTGTGATGACAAATTTCACACCCTTTACAAGCCTGCCAAGGCCATGACTAGGCCAACGTGCAACTAAACAATCAAATTAATGTTCAAATTATACAAGCATGTTACAATGAAGAAAAGTCAAAGATTGCTAAATTTTGTACGAAAATTTAATAATGTCCCTAAATTTTCTATGGCGGCAGGACTTTGCCGGTTCGAATCCTGCCAGTTAAATTTTCGTTTAAATTGCCCCAGTGCGGGTGCTAAATATCTTAAAAGAGCCAGTTAATAGACGACACTGTAGCGGCCAGGAGGAATCGATGGATGGAGGTGGCTCAGGAGTACTATAGCAGTGTCAATTAGGGCTACGTTCAACTGAGAAGGTCCTTTGACTCAGATAGTAGACGTAGTGGTCGTGGCGTTAGAACCAACCCCTTCAACTCATCACGTGGATGTCGTAAGCGGCGACTAAAAGAACTTACCAGAGGAAGGACAGGAACTTCTGTATATTATTTTTTACAGTTCTACAGTTTAAGAACAAAAATCCGCATGGCAGGCGTGGTGATTAAGGCAAAACCATTTTTTTTGTTAAGGCTTTATCGGCGAATGACGTTCAGCAGTGGACATTATGATTAGGATAGCAAAGGTAAAGGTAAGACTAGGATAGCAAAGGTAAAGGTAGGTCACCTGATGGCGATGCTCGCGCGCGATGTGCCGGCGCACGGTGTTGTTGCGAGTGAAGGTGCGTGAGCAGTGGGGACAGGGCACGCGGATGCCCTGATGCCGCTGGCGGATGTGCGCGCGAAGGTTTGTCTCGTAGCCGTACAGCCGCTCGCAGTACGGGCACTTTAGCTTTTTACCTGGAATTTGTTGAAAATGGTGTTGATTTATCAGGACCTATAAAGGATAGTTCAGATATGGTGAAATCCATTCGGAGGAAATCAAAGTGGTTTCAATTCATGATGCATCCGAGTGGTATACTGAGAACCTCTGGTATTCTAGTGGGGTCCCAATGTTACACCACTCTAACCTCACCGCCGTGATGACTCACTATTTGCATTTAATTATAGCGAGCCCGCGCGGGCCATACGAAAATTAAGCCCTCACTCCGCGAAGCTTGCAACGTTACTTTTAGAAACTACATATTACTTCATTGCTTGCAAACAAGCAGTTTCCGCCATGACTGATCATTTTACATAAAAGGCAAAACATATTATAAAAGTCTACTTTATTTTAGAGCCGTGGATTGGTTGTAATTATAATGGAGATATTAGTAATTGAAACAATATAACAACCAACCAAAGAATGAAATTTTGAAGCAAAAGATATTTTTTGTCAGGAAAGAAAATAATGGGTACGTAATTTTTCAGTCTTGTTACTATGTCACGTCACGTGACACAAGAAAAACCCTCGGAATAACGAATTCCTTGGGAAAACACATACATTTTATGATAGGGAAACTTAACTGCATAGAAACAATTATAGGGAAAATAGGTATTCAATTGAGAGACAAGAAATTCTTCACAAATTCCCTGCAAAATATGGGGCGTGACAAATAATCTACCTACCTAATTTGGGACATTCCCGAATTTACACGAATAAGTAGTTAGCAAGGAAACTCAAACGAAACTTGCAAAATGCGAAACTTAGTATAGAAATATAAACTTATATAGCGATAGCTCTTCCTGAGCTGGACCATGGACCGACGGCATTGTAGCAGTCGTGGGGAGTCGATGGATGGAGGTGGGTCAGTATCGTTAATACCGTCTCGTTTGGGAGGAATAATAATTATGTTCAGTACGACGATTGGCGATCGAACATCTAAGACGATTTGAATAGGGTAGAATAGAATAAAAATGGGTCTATTCTACCCTACACAAATCGCTGTCTAGTTTGACCAATTAAGTATTCATTCATACACGATGTAAAAGTTGTTCCTGAATAAATAAACTGAACTGAACCATGTTAGAAATAAAGCTCTGTGCCCGTATGGGGGCTGCAGATGATGATGAAAACTCACCATCAGCTGTAGCGATTCCACCAGACTTGCTGGTTATGATCTTGGCCGGGAAAAATTCGGGGCCAGGCTTGGCCGGCACGGGCGAGGTCTGTATCGGTTTCTCGTGATAGTTGGTAGCTGGCATCGAAGTCGCTGGTGGCGGAGAATTGTTGTAGCCGGATGAGTGGAAATCGTTCTCACTTTTCACTCGCAAATCTGAAGTAGGAGTTCAAGAGTCACTAATAAATCTAAGGGGGTTAGGAAAAACGACTTAGAAAGTGACATTTTTTTTAAACTTTCGCGATTTGATAACATATTTAAGGCGCATACAGCACCTAAACTAGCGCCACCACCTAATTTATCTTATTATTCCGTTTAACAAAAGAATTTTCAAAAATATAAGTAATAATCTAATAAGTAATAATAATCCAGTTTGTGATACCTATCATAAGCTTTTTTTTAATGCCTCTGTAATAGTTTTATTCTATTTAGTTTAGGAAGAGATACGCACTTGGTGGCCACCAAAATCTATTTTCGTATCTCTTCCTAAACTAAATAGAATAAAACTATTACAGAGGCATTAAAAAAAAGCTTATGATAGGTATCACAAACTGGAAGAAGGATTTTTGAAAATTCTTTTGTTAAACGGAATAATAAGATAAATTAGGTGGCGGCGCCACTTTGGGTCCGGTATGGGCCTTAAGATTATTTATCGGGTATTTATCGCGTACCTTTTGCTTTCTTTTCCCTAACGTTTCAACCGCGTTTCAGCGATCGTGGTCACGGGGCGGGGGGGTTGTCGCCCCGTGACCACGATCGCTGAAACGCGGTTGAAACGTTAGGGAAAAGAAAGCAAAAGGTACGCGATCAATACCCGATAAATAATCTTAAATAAGTGACATTTTGGTGTTTATTTTGGATAATTCTCTCTCTAGAAGTCGATTATCGGAAGATTGAGTTATTGTTGAGAACTTTTTTTTTGAATAATTTTAAAAGAATCTAAGAAGTTCCTGTTGCGTCTTTAATCACCTCTATGAGTAAGAGGAACTAACCCTCTTACGCATAGAGGTGATTTAAAATGTTTCGTCAGGATTATACGAGCAGGCATAATTCAACCTTCCGTTTCCAATCAAACTTAGAGAGCTTTGAATAGAAGTTTTCTGTATCAGAATAATAGTTTTTTCATGCTTTCATACTTGCACTGGCTGCGCTGGTGGCATATCATTTGACCAAAAGGTATAATCCTCGAACGAGAACTAATCGTCTCCTGTGATATGAGAGCGAAGAGAAGATGCGTGAAAACACATACTGTCACAGTAAAAAACAAAACGTCTTGGCACTTGCATTTGTTTTTCGTAAGGGCTCCAAAACGGCCGATATTTTTTTTTAACCCGCCACGAGGCCTATCTTAGTTCTAAAGGGTTTCGTCATTTTGTTGTGCAAATTGTTACTCTAATTCGGTGTATTAGATTAGAAACATTAGCCGAAAAGAAACACGCAATTGCGTATTCGGGAATTAAAATAGTCCTCCAGACGTGGGTAACAATTTTCGAGTTTTTCAATGTGATTGGAAGACACTCCTTACTACTTACAAGAATCAAAACGGCTATAGCGAGTGATGAACAAGGTCTTTTATATATTTCTTAGCTACATTAGTAGGCTTTCACCTTCTTTACGTCGGGTTTCTTAGTTTTCTAATTAATTACTTGTAAAGTATGTATTGTATGTATGTTTTCGCTGTTTGACTTTTTTTCTCTCCGCTCGCATACCTTTTGATATGAAGTGACTCGTCCTCATGCGAGGATTATAGTTTTAAAACGCATGCGTTCACAAACCCATTCCGAAGCTGCACCCGCCGCCCGAACCCTAAAACGTCCTCAAAACTCTACTATATCACCATTCTTACGAATAAGATATAATGAGCTGAAACAAACCTTCGGCACCTTGTTCGTGTGAGCGGTCAATCATGTCGTCGGTAGCGGAGGCGCTGCGTTCGTAGCCGTTGTTCTTGATGGGGTGTTGTGTGGAGGTGTCGGGGTTCTCGTCGTAGCGCTGCGAGGCGCCCGGAGACGAGCGGGTGTCAGGCTCATCAGCGACGCTGCCGCAGTGGGACGAGGAGGAGCTTTGCCTAGAAGTGCGGAGGTCGTTGTTAGGCAGATAGGCAGGGGGCTCTATTAGCCGGATCATCATTATCAGTCTTCATTAGTCCACTGCAGCTGGACATAGGCCTCCCCTAATGAGCGCCATAGCGCCCTGTCTTCAGCTTGCCGCATCCAGCATCTGCCAGCAGTTTTTCGCAAAACGTTACCCCATCTGGTTGGCGGGCTTCCTACACTACGTTTGCCGAGTCGCGGTCTCCACTCAAGAACACGGTTACCCCAGAGGATGTCGGTTCTTCTCGAGATATGGCCAGCCCACTGCCACTTCAGTTTGCTAATCCTTTGAGCTTCGTCGATAACCTTGGTTCTCTGTTGGATGTATTCGTTGCGAATCCTATCCTTCAGAGAAACTCCAAGCATAGCTGTGTTAGCCGGATAAGCAGCGGATATTCTATACCTAGATACATTAAACGCACTTATTTTCAAACTGATTTCGGAGGCGTCATTTCAACCGGATGAATAGTTGGAATTCATTCGTTTAAGTGGCCTTCTTTCGGCACAAAATAAGCAGCAAAGCCTAGGTTCACTTTATTGTCCTAAGATATTGTTTTGTATAGTAGATTAAGGATAAACAAAATTATTTTCTTTTCTTTCTCTTTCTTTTTTATATACGAATATAAAACAATTCAGAGCCCACACGAGAGTGTTGGGATTCTCTAACTAAATGAAAAACCCATGAACCATTTCACATAGCATTTATATTCTTACCCTGCAAGTTATTGGATACAAGTGACATATATTGCTGGTTCATGTCTTACCTGTAATTCCGAACATGAGCTGGGCTTTGAGTGGGAGACGGCTTAGGAGCAGCTGGTCTACGTCCACTGTGGATGGGCAAGTGCAAGGGTGGGGGGTACCGGCCCATGCTGCCCCCATGCATCGGCATATAGTTAGTTGGCATGATGGGGGCGAACGACGCGGTTGCGTGCTGGGGCTCGGCGGTATCGCAGTTCCCAGAGCCAGAGACTGGGCTGGTCTTGATACGGTTCTGACGGTCGCTAGATTGCTGAGTTTGCTGCTTCACCCAGGCGTCCTGGGACATCTCCATGGAGAGGCCTTTGACCTGGAATATAAATATTTCTTTCTTGACACCTCTCCAATACGCGCGCAGTTATTTTTAGGTGTAGATAAATACTCAAGGACAGTGCAGTCAATGAATTTGAGTTTATATTATTTCTCGTTTACATCACACACTTATTCAGTAGTTCCATGGACGTAATGTTTAATAAATCAATGTTAGTTCTAATAATAAGAGTTGCGCTATTTCGGTTTTTACTGTAGTATACGTAAAAATTACAACTTGTTTATAACATACTCTTTGAAATTTAATGAACATGGACCAAAAGGTCATGAAACAAAACCAAAATGAAAACAATCAATGACGAAATCTGGGGATCAATGACGAATTCTCTAGGTCTAAAGATTTACCTGCAAATTCTCTCCACTCTTCAAGAAGCTGGAAAGAGCATCCTGACTGACGTGCACCTCTCCCTTGTACATGAATTCAAGTAGCGCTTGCATGTTCTCCGCCGTGGTGGCCTCGAGGATGACGTAGCAAGCGCCGGCATGACTCGGCGGGGCTGAGTCGAACAACTCCTGGAAATGCTTGCTGCAAGCTGCCAGGATCACTTTGTGCGCTCGGAATTGGCGACCTGAAAAGAATAAAGAGGATTTACTAAGGATTCATTCACAACCATTTTTCTAAAATCAGAGCTTTACGTTAAAAGCTCTTGTTTGTAGGGTACCTAGCTTAAGCTAGTCTTTGTAGTGTTCACGTCACACATTTTTGTAATTGAAATCGCAAAATATTTGACTTACTTTTGCCAAAAGGGCTAACTCAGGGCCGCAATCTTTGCATTTTTTGGAATTTGTGATAATCTAGACTTATTTACTTAACATATTTTTTTCAGCGTGTAGACAAAACGAGTCTCGGAATTTATAGTTGAATTTATCGAATTCATTGAAAGCTCAGTTATTTGAATTCAGCCGGACTAATCCCGTTGACCCTATTGTCTATTTTCATCTCGTTGAATTTCAACGACTCGTCCTACGCACTGCAATAAACCATAAACAAAAATCAAGGTACGTTCCGTTTGCTATTTCAAAACAATTTTATAAAATTAACCTAAATAAATTAAAGGTTGAAAGTTTGTTCCATGGGCTAAATCAATCAACATAAATTAGAGAAAAATAAACAAAAGATTATAGAAATTAAATTTTCTTATTCAACGTTCTACAAAATTTGAATTTTGAACCAATATCTCTGTTCCATTTTGCAAATGCAAAATGAGGAGCCTAACAAAAAAGTTCGAATAAGCAAGCGTATTTGTAATTGAGTGTGAATTTCCTTTTAGCGAATAAAAAGCTTGTGCAGATTATTAGAAATGTTAATAATCATCAAGAAATTTCTCCATGCAAGGTGCATTTTTGGCAGTCAACGGAAGCAAGAGTAGATTTTGTAGTTTTCCCATAAAATGCTTATAAAAATCCGATCCCCTATTTTCATCTACATAATCTGATTGTTCCTCAAATATATCAATCTACCTACCTCCCTAATTTTATATATAAAGTAGTCATAGATAACCCGAACTAGTTCAGCGGATATCAATACAAAATGTGTACGCTATCAAGCGTACTATAGATAGCATCAGAGTACTGCATGACGTCACAGACGTAGTGAGGAACGGAACGTTAGCCTTGGGAGTGCGTTAGGCTGGTTGCACGCGACGCGTGTTTTGGTCGCGTGTGAGCGATGAAGATATCAGGCATGATGAATTCATTTGTTTTATTTAGTTGTGGCTCTATAGCATTGCTAATTGTAGGGATTTTAGTTTAGCGTTGCTCTAGTGTTTTGTTGGTGAAACCTTTTGAGTTCTCCAGTACGTTGACTCTCGATAAATTATATTTATCAAGTTCCGCTTTAACAATTATTCCAGCCATAGACATTATATACTATATTTGATACATATACAGCATAAAATTTTCTACACACAAACTTAGTAGATAGGCAATGGTGTAAAAATTCAGATGGGATAAAACTAAACTTAATTAATTTAATAGCACTATAAGTTATACCTACCATTTTTTGTATTTCGTTTGATAAAACAAAAGCATTGACATGAAAAGTGTCAGCTGAGGGACAAAATATACATCATGTTTCAATTGCTTTTTTTTATTGACTACTATAGAGCCATTTTCTGATGCGACTACAAAACGCAACGCTTTGCCGAATGTAAGTCGCCCTTGTATCAAGGGCCTAAAAAGTACGATGCATGTCTGATGGCCACTGATCACACACGATTCTATCATAGCTTCCTCGTGTGTATTCTGGCCCTTGGACATAGTGTTATTAGGGCACGTTATTTATAGTACATTGTGCGTATTTTTCATTTTAGGTATCTCGCGTCACATTTTACGCTACCATTGTTCTCGTAGTTTTTGATACCATAACGAATCATCGTGCGAATTTAATTGGAATTCATTGTTTTTGTTTGTTTTGAAGTTTTAAAGTTATCTATTTAAATGCAAAAAGGACGCAACTTCGTAGAGGTTCTATAAAAGATTACAAACTGACGCTCTACGAGTTTTTGTTTTTGGTTCTTTTAGTAGTACTTTTGCGTAAACCGCTACGAAAGGGTTTTATTTTCTTGCATGCTGTAATGTAACGGCACGTTTTTCCATATTTTCTTATCAATAAAATTAAGTCGTTGGTAAATCTCATTTATTTAAATAAAATATATCGAAAGGAACGTAATTTGTCTAATGAGACAGCTAGCCTTTAACTAAATCAACGCAATGCCATCCAGATCATAAAACTAAGCGGTACTTGCATATTATGAAAGAGACATGTACCAAAACGGTATACTAGTAAATGAATAGTCCTACCACTTTCATAACTACATAGTACATATACATATAACAAAGTTCACCGCCACGATACGTCTGTCTGTATAAACGCGAAACGGATTTTTATTTCCGGATGACTGCAAGCGAGTGAAATTGTCTTGGAAGAACGCCAACGTTTCATCCCTTTACGAGGGACTTTTTCAGGGTAAGTGTGTGGCAAACAAATTCGTCAAACCATTTTAGTTTTCATATTTAAAAATTAAAGAGTCCATCTCTTGTCGATGCAATGATGCAATTTCCTCTAATTCTCTCTTTCATATGCGGTCTCTTTTACTTTTACATAGACATGAGAGTGACTTTCTCCTTGATCTGACTCATACAGTTAAATCTTGGTACCCCTTCCTCTCTTCCTTACACTTTTCCTTCTATAATGTTACTTATCAATCTGTTATGTCGTATAAGATTTATTTCTTAATTTATTTATTAATATTAATAATCATTAAAATGTATGTCCAATGATTATCTCTGTTCTCTTTCGAATGGTTTTTAAAACGGTTTTTAATTCTTTTCAGCACCTCCTGCATTAGTGAATTAGTCACCTTCTCCGTCTAGCTAAACCATTCCATCCTCCACATCCATTCAACACTACATTTCATATACCTACCCAATCCTCTTTGTATCCCACTGATTCACGGTTCATGTTTCGCATCCATACAGGGATACTCCTAGCAATGTTTTCATAGATGTTTCTTAACCTTTTTTGATATTCTAGATGTAAATGTTTTTTGTTATAAAAAGCCTCTTTTGTCATAGCTATTCGGGGCTTAACAGGAGGGCAAGAGTCACTTGATAGATTAGCAAATTTTTATAGTAAAACGGACTATTATACGATTTTCACCAAAGGCCTATAGGTACCTACTTTAGCATGGCTGTCGCGACGCAAGAATCGACCCTTCCAAGTCAACCCATGGATTTCGTAAGAGTCGATTAGGGGAAGGTTCTAGCTAGAGGAAGCATCAGTTTCCTTATGTGTTTTATTTGATCAGCAATCCGGCAGGCGTTGAGTTCAATATGGTAAATACCCAGTTTTGATAAGTACTGAAATATTGTACCTACTATATTATAATATATTCATCCATGTGGTAATATGTATATAGCCGTGTGGTGCCGGCTTAGAATTTGCACTACCCCAACTCTTTTCATGGGTGTCGTAGGAGGTGACTAAGGTACATAACCGGGTGGCGGGCAGCATCGCCTCATGTAGATGGATCTACCACCTATCTGTGATCCGCAAAAACCCGCATGCCAAGCGTGGGGAATAGGGGCATTACCCATGAGATTAAAACCAATAAGGCGCTTATCAGGGGAGGCCTGCGTCCAGCAGTGAACCAATATAGGCTGTTGAGAGTGAGAGTGATAATATAATTATAGTATGCTAAAATGTTTTAGTTATAATATATTATAATAATTTTTTGTCGCAAGCTCCTTTTTCTGCAACTGAATTGCGCAATTCAGTTAAGCAAATTGCGCAACGGGACCATTCCTTTTCGAACTATGTAGTGGAAACATTTTTTTTCATGACGCCATGCATTATCTATCACTCGTCTATGTTTATCTAATTCAAGAGTTAGTACCTACTAAATCTGATTAATATTTATCTATATGACCTTCAAAAAGCCCTTTGCTATTAAATTAAGGTTTCTGATATATTTATTTATAGAACGCATAAGGAAATATATATTGCCTACACATAACCTATGGACATGTAAATTACAGAGTCATGATTCATGGTAGGACCCTTTTACACGAAAACCGAGTGATTTTTATGTTATCTGTTAATAATTTGGCGTGTTTTAAAAAACTATCATCCTCAAATATTGTATACTGAAATGGGTTTAGAAGTTGTTTTAATCGGTACACTTGGATAGCTCGATCTATTTTGCAAGTGACCACATCTCGTTAAAATTCGAGTACATTTTAATTTGTTAACGCCACTTGCCATAGAAACCATTTGTCACCCACCAGTGATCGTGAAAATTATTATGTAATGATGTTTTAGATACGTTTTACAGCACACATATCAATTCTTCGAGGATCAAACTTTTATGAGACCACCTCAAAATTAACTTTTTTGCAACAAAGAAAAAACATGAACCAGAATTTGGCGAAGATATTACCAAAATCGTTGTAGGCTAGTCGAGATTTTTTTAAAAAAGCTTGAAGGGATAAATAGTATTAATAGTAATCCCTTGGGAGTTTTTTTTATTAAGATTATTTCGGAATCATTGGTATAATAATATAGTGAAGAAATTAAAAATATCACGACATATATAATTACGGTTCGTATTAGACTGTCTGGAACTCAATTCGACTATGTTTGATATTTGCCTACTAGAGCTTAAAGTGACTACTAGAAAATGGGTCGAATAAAATAAATATATCCAAAAAAATATAACCTCCTCCAGAAGTCGATTAAAAATGTATTGATAACCTATATCGTTAAAATCTACGTATTTTTTCAAAAGCTTTTATAGATTTTCAGCATTATCAAATCATTTTATCTGATTGGTTTTAATTATTACATTCATAAGTTTGTAAATTTTGTAGCCCATAATGATAACATATTAACCCGCTTAAGTCCGTACTATAATACTGTAATTTTTGGTGATAAAATAAATTAAAAATATTTATAGCTTTCTATGTAAATGCGCCTATAGGATACATAACCATGCAACACCCTTGATCCATATTAAAATGATTTTGGTAGCATTGATATAGGTGAAGTCGTAAAATAAATTATAATAAGCAAATAAATGTTCGTATTTAATTTATACTTAATAACGCATAAACATTTGGGAAAATTACATACGGGATGGACAACAAGGACAACAAAATCTTATTTCGTCTAAACTAAATAGAATAAAACTATTACAGAGGCATTAAAAAAAAGCTTATGATAGGTATCACAAACTGGAAGACGGATTTTTGAAAAATCCTTTGTTAAACTGTACTAGACTGTTTATACTGTACTAGACTGTCTAGACTGTCTAGACTGTCTATACTGTACTAGACTGTCTAGACTGTACTAGACTGTCTAGACTGTCTAGACTGTACTAGACTGTACTAGACTGTACTAGACTGTCTCGACTGTCCAGGCGGTCCAGACTGTCTAGACTGTACTAGACTGTCTAAACTGTACTAGACTTTCTAGACTGTACTAGACTGTTTAAACGGAATAATAACATAAAGTAGGTGGCGGCGCTAGTTAGGGTGGGTATGCGCATTAAAAAGCGCGTGCAAAGCTGCGGGCAGCAACTAGTTAATAATATATGATTATAAGATTTGATTGAGGAAATGTTGCAACAGTGTTTGCCCTAAGCGTGATCAAGTATTTTTAATTAGTAATTTAAAGGGCACTTTAAAATTGGTAATTTAGTTGATTAATAACGTTTAATGTGTAATTGGTTTGACTATGAGCTGCTCGCGGTTCTGCCTGAGAATTTTCATGCAAATCATATTATTATGTCAACGATTATTTACAATGCCACTGAGCTAATGGTCAATTTTATAGGCAGAGAGATAATCATCTTTATTCTTGTAATTGTTCACAACTAGCGGTCCGCCCCGGCTTTGCACGGGTATATTCTGTGTATAGCCTTTGTTCATCAGGGGTAATGTAGGATTCCAATGTAAAAATCAATTTTTCAGATCGGTCCAGAGTTTCGGAGCCTATTCAATTAAAACAAACAAATCTTTCCTCTTTATAGGTATTATTAGTTTACACTAAATTTGAGTCCCAAGTGTTCAAATTTGCAGATAAAATTAGGCGCAAACGGACCATTTTAATTTCAAAGGCTCTTTTCATTGATATGGCTACAGGTTTAGATAGCTAGCAAGATGATTACAGGAAAATAGAAGATCACAAATAACCTAGTGCTTTTCACACTGTGGCCCGTTTGCCCCGACACTAATACATAATCTGCAGTAGCATCGTCCGAGGAAGCGACTCGATTGCAACACAATCTGACATTGGCCTCATTCAGAGACCTACTAACGCTATCTTGTGTGCGCAGTGTCATACTAACTAATCAATAATCTATGTTTTCTCCAATACTAGATATTTACTAATCTACGGTGTATACCAACTGTTCAGTAATCTGCGGCTGCTGCCTTACTAACTATAAGCTTAGCTGTGGTTTTTTTCAGCGTCATACTATCTATTCTTAAATCTATGACAGGTCTAGGTATAGGTACCAACTGTAACGTATGCTGTGATCGTCATACTGAGTGGTTAAAGTGTAACTGTGTTGTGGTAGATTTGGACTGCTTTTTATAGAATTCTCAGAGAAGGATAATGGCATAGCGGCTGAAAGTCAAGGTAGGTATGAACTTGATGTACTCAGTTTATGGAAGCTGTAGTAGAAAAAAAACACTTCCAGTCGACAAGAAGTTTGTATAGTAAAATAATAAATCGCAAAGGAGGTAGGTACAATTTTAATTACTATTGACACCTACCTAAGCTAAAGAATATGTTGGCAATATTTTTTTTAAATAAAAAAAAATTGCTAACTTAAATATTGTTGATTGTTTCAAAAATATTTAAAAAAATCAACTTTTATTTGTCAAAAACACCCTTATTTATTAAGCATAAATCTACTACCAAAGATTGCTGGTACCTACCCGATAGAGTTAGTTTTATTAAGATAACAATAACCAAAAT
Organism: Eupithecia vulgata; assembly: GCA_946478455.1. Lineage (NCBI taxonomy): Eukaryota > Metazoa > Arthropoda > Insecta > Lepidoptera > Geometridae > Eupithecia > Eupithecia vulgata. The sequence continues at coordinate 3,138,742 of OX297862.1, read as the reverse complement.
CAGTAAAACTACAATTAAAATGACCTGAAAAAACAGTGTACCTAACCTACAACGAGTACTTCGAGCTCTTTGCTCTACAAACATGTGCAGTAAATCAAATAAAAACTATTCTAACTCGTCCAATGCATAGTGAGTGACCCAGATAGAATAATCTCTGCCAGGGGCCTGCACAACGCTAAATAGGCCACGTAGAATGACGTCGCTTGCAGCTCTCGATATAAAGTGGGCTCTATTACAAGTGCTTTAGATTCAATATGCCTTATAAATGTTGAAGACATTCAAATATTTTTTCCGGCAATTACGTAGGACCACGCATTCGAAGTTCCAAATTCGAAATTTGAACATTCGAAACGGAGAACCATGAATTGACTTCAAAATGGACGCAGTGCTTTGTTATTTTTTTAATTATGCTAAATTTTTGCTGTGACTCTTGTAGGTAAGCCAAAGCTAAGCTATCAATGGTTTATATTTATTTGCAATCGTCATATATATGCCACGTGACCATTGTAATGTAAAAAGGCAGAGCAAGGGCGATATATTTAGTGGTATAAGTATTTCATTACCTATCTAAAAAATTTGGTCAAAATAAAATGGCAATGTTAGGTGCGTTCTATATTTGTAAGGAATAGCTAACTGAAACAAATGATTCATATATGCTATAATGATTTTAAATTTTGATCAGACCCTGAGAACCCGACGAAGGAAAAGAAAAAGACATAAACTCAAAGTAAGTACTTATAGATTAAAATTTTATTCAACATGAAAATGCAATCCAATCAAAAACATTAATGTTAAAACTATTCCAAGTTTCGTCCCGTAATACTTCTGCCGTAAACAGGCTTGAGCTAACTAGAAGAACTAAGTCAGCTATTTATTCCCTTCGACTATGAAGTTGGCAAATTCTAGCCTACCTACGCCAAAACAAAAACCAAGAGAGAAACTTTTAAGGCTCTTATTTCGACGACAGAATCCTAAAAATCATGATATTAGAATTTTCCCTTTAGTTTGTTCATGAATTCTACCTATACTTATACCAAATTTCACGTTTCTCAGGCCCGATATAAGTACCTACCTAAACAAAATATTGTCGGCAGTCAGTAAGTGATGACGAAATAGCGATATTTTGAGGGTCGACATTTCATAAAATACCCCAAGCACGCAATTATTTTATATATCCCATATTTTCCTATTTTGTACCTATAGTTTAGGCAGAGATTCGTAAATAGAGTTAGGTGGCTACAACGTGCAATTTCGAATTACAAAGACCTGCCTAATTAAATTTTTGAAATTACCTTTGTTCAACGAAATCACTACATAGTATAAAACAAAGTCACTTTCCGCTGTCTGTCTGTCCCTATGTATGCTTTGATCTTTAAAACTACGCAACGGATTTTGATGCGTTTTTTTTTTAATTTATAGTGATTCATGGGGAAGTTTTATATGTTTAATACATGCATAATTTAGTACCCGCGCGAAGCCGGGGCGAGTCGCTAGTAACAACCTGTCTCTTATCAACATTATTTAACACAGCATAAATTGTATACTTTTGGTGTTCCTTATATAAATAATTAAATAAAATAAAATAGGTGGCGGCGTTAGTTTGCTTAGTATGTCAGGCCTTACCTTAACACAGCACAGCGACCGCACCGTGACCGTGTATTAAAAACCTAGGAGCAGTATGCTGCATATATTTTTTGTTATTCTTCAACAATACCCATTCATTTCGACGCAAGAGGTTGCGGGTTCGATCCCCGCCTCGGAACAAATTTGTGTACGATCTGCAGAAATTTGTTCCGTTGGTCTGGGTGTTTTCTATGTATAATAAAAAATATCTATCTATGTAATGTATAATATTACGTATATCAGTTATCTAGTACCCATAACACAAGCTCTGCTTACCTTGGGGCTAGATAATGCTGTGTGAATTGTCCAGCATTATTTATTATTTATTTATTTATTTCATGAAGGAACATAATATCCTATATCTACATACATGAAATGCATTTTAAGTTAAGAACTCTAAAATTCATAAGCTGGAATTACATTTACTCCTATAGTTTAGTTAGAAGCTACAGCATAATGATTCATAAACTAGAAAATATCACACAGTCAGAGTAGAAAGGATAAGAATTCCTTCCAAAATCTTCCGTCGCACCTAGATACAAATCCAAACGAAATTGAAAATCGAGTTGGCACACCTACGCCCGGATGCAAGCAAAACCTCGTTAGGGAGGCTCTCTAACCCCATTTCACCCACATTTCGTACGCACACAACCGAGCCGCCTGTAGAGACAACGCATCCCTAGACGGGCGCTGAATTTCAAGGTCGCAGGGTGAAAGAGGGGGCTCAAATGCGTAGGAGGGCAGGCTTGGGGTGAAAGTGAGAGGCAGCTATGGATGGTGTGGAGTGCAAGCGAATGCGAGAGAAAATCAATCTTGCAGGAGGTGGGGAAACTAGGTGAGCGTAGTTACTTGCGCTGTATTGAAAAGGAGGTGCAACTTTTACGGGTTTTTTGTAGGCCGTTTGGATTTAGGGTGATCTGTTGATGATGCAGAACAACAGATGATTTCATGGTAACAGGAAAGTTTTTGCCACCTTGCTTGGCTTTTGCTGCTATATAAGTAAGTATATTTTTTATAAAATACCAAATAGATGGATTGCCCACGTAAGACACGCTGGACATATGTTATAAAAAAATTATATAACAAAGAGATTCAGATGACATTAAGTAATATTATCTTAGCATTGTCCACAGCTGTTTTAATATTGGCTAAGCATAATATATTTAAACTGGTTTGATCCAATTAAATCATAAGATCAACAAATAAAAGTTTTTACTAAGTCTTCGTTTCCAAAATGATACTAAAATGCAGCTTTTTAAATTTTATCTCATAAATTTATTCTTTATTCTAGATTCAATTACTCGACCGGTCAGTCAAAATAAAATTTTAATGAATTCTTAAAATCGTTCATCAAAATTTATTGAAATTTGAAACTATTAAAACGGATTCGGTTTCCGCCTAGGGTAAAATGTAAACACCCCTTAACGAAGCCTACAGCCAACGTTCATTATAATTACCCCTACCCCTGCATCAGATTGATTTCCCCTACCCCTAACAACTCAATCATCCGAGGGTATAAAGTAGGGATGGGCCGAAATTCTGTTCACATTCGGTTCAACCGAATTTCGGCAGCTTGAACCGAACTTCGGCATTCGGCCGAAATTCGGTTCAGATGCCGAAATTCGGTACAAGAAAAATAATAACTACATGCACTTATTTTGACTGAAATATAAGGTGCTTCTAAATTACAATATGCCACGGCTGCAACTGGTGGTTCTACTCATGATACCGAACAACTTTCCCCAAGGAATCCATAGTCAATTTTCAAAAAAATATTGCACTTTGTATGGAAATCGGTCAGCTGATTGGCCAAGTCTCCATACAAAGTCTAATTTTTTTTGAGAATTCAGTATTGGTTCCTTGGGGAAAGTTGTTCAGTATCATGAGTAAAACCACCAGTTGCAACCGTCGCATATATTTTAGAAGCAGATACTGTAAAATAAAAGATATCTTTTACTCACTCATGGTCAATTATTTATTTAGGAACATTGTAAATGTAAACCTTAAATTAAATCAGTTCTTATTATATATATTATTAATCTTAATCTTAGTTCTTTCTTAACCTTAATCTTAGTTAATTAGTTATTAATCTTAGAAATCCCTGCCTAATTAATTAGACATACTATTACTAAAATGAAATAAACTTTGTATTCTCCTAGTAAACATCTGGATAGGAGTCCGTAAATTAAATAAAAAGTAAAATCATAACGTTTTTGATTCACAAACTAAACATTCATTAAACTCAAGTATTTTTTACAAGTATTTTTTTGAACCGAAGTTCGGCCGAACTTCGGCCGAACTTTTCATTTGAACCGAATGTTCGGCCGAAGTTCGGATTCGGTTCAAATCACATTCGGCCCATCTCTAGTATAAAGGTAAAGCAACCCTTTCCCTCATTAACATCAATCGATACCTTGCACACCCTATAGCAGCATGATGAAGTATCACTTTAGTGAGCCGTAGGAACTCTTGTGTCTATGGCTTGCATGGGATTTTTTTCCAGTAAATCTATGATGTGGTTAGATAACTTTTATCTCACATCAGACTTATCATTAAACCCATACATCACACTAATAATAAAAATGCGAATTTTTGGATGTTTAGGTCCTTGGATGTTTGTTGTCTCTTCATGCCAAAACTACTGAACGGATTTCAGTCAAAATTTCGCACACAGATAGTTCCTGTCTGCAATAAATATTAGCTTCTTTTATATCTCATAATTAAGTTCCTATGGTATAGAAATTGCCATAAACTACGCGTGCGAAGACGCAGGCAGCAACTTGTTTGTAATATTAAAACAAAGCGTGTATAATTATAAACATACAAGAATACCATTAAATTCATGTTTTTCAGTCTGTCAAAACAGATAACAATCACCATTTTGAGGTTGTTCGATTCGACTGAGATGAAATTGTAAACATCTGAAAGCCTGAGGCATAGTAGTAAACAACTCTTATTCTAAGAAAAAGAAGAACAGCTGATTGGGTAGAGTGATTAATAAAGTAATTTTTGGTTATTCAAATATTAGGTTACAAAATGTAAAAAATAATTCCCTGCCAGATTGACAGGGCTAAGGGTCCAATTAGACGCAAAACATGCACAACTAAAATACCCAAGCCCCGGGAATTTCAGCTAGGGGCTGTATATAATGCACTCGAGTATAGACAAAGGGGGTAACCCCCCAACCCACCTCCCTGCGGGTGGTTTAACGGGGGGCTGGCTTAACCACCCACACCTGATTTTTGGAACTATGCGTGTATTTCCAATTATATTTGGTAGTTCGTAACACGTGTTTATAGTTCCTTTGTAACTAAAAACCTTGATACTTAAATACTTTGAGATTTATGGGGGCTAATTAACAGTTACTAGTTAAAATGGTTTGTTGATTTACAGTATTTTATGACAAAATCGTTATTATTAAACAATTTGCAGGTTATTTATATTAAAATGAGGAGGATATAGATCGTTAATTTAAAATGACCTATAAATACACCGTAAAGATCTTTTATTACGTATAAAACTGTAAAGAAGCTTAATATAAAAAAGATCTAACAAAATACTCGACTGATTAACTCTTTGAATTAATGAGATCACGTTAAACTTAAGGCCAGAAATTTAAAAAAATGATTTTATTTAAAATTACTTAAAATAAGTCCATAATTTATTAGTAACAGAAAATTATTATAAATGTGAATATTCTTAGCTACAGTACACTATGGAAATAACCATAAATGAAAAGAACTGATTTTAACAAAAGAAGAATCTATCGACTCAAATCAAATAGGTTTTCTGCCAACGAGGTTGAACGCAGACCTTAAATCAAAAGTAGCCATCACTGGCAGTAAACAATCCTGAAGCCCCCGTCCCCCATTTAAATAATACCGCCCTTAATTTGAATAACTGCACGACATTCACGCCGCGAGGGTGAGCCCATAAAAATGCAGAGTCTCATGCGTATACCCTTCGAATGTCACGTTTTGCACCGAGATTTCGAAGATGAAGACTATTTTGATAAGGGAAAGATACTGTTGGAAAATTATTGTGCTTTTTGACGTCGCTTTGTTATACATTTGGGCTTTTTTATTTGTTTTTGATGTTTGTAAAATTTGATTGATTCAGCTGTCTCTAGACCAAGTTTTGGCACAGAAATAAACTTTATTTTTTCCTTTGGTATCTAACTATTATGGAGTTTCATAAGAGAACAAAGCAATATCTGTGTGATTCAATGGCAGAAAATGTATATTTATCGTCTAAAACTGACTATTACTTTTGTTACGATAAAAATGAATGATGGCAATGTATCAAATACTGCGAATATAGTACACTATCGAAACTGTGAAAAACGTGCTCATAAATGTAATAACCTAAAACGCTATTCCCAATAACCGTTATAAAGAGTCTAGGTTATATCCTAGTGTGCCGATAACAACCCCCTCCCCACCCCCAGGGGGTTGAAGTGGGGGTGGGGGGTCGGTTGCCGCGCGACACACATAGAGTCGGTCGATACGAAGCTGCGTCGTCGATGCGTTCGCTCTCTGAAAATTGGGAATTAATCTCGCTTGGGTAGAGCCGCCATGGAAACCGCTCGCCCTAGATATTTATGCTAACGCGTTATAGGTAGTACTGTTGTACTGCTAAAATCATAACTAGATGTCGCTTTTATAAATAAATTTAAGTTGAATCACGCTTATTATGGGGTTTGCAGGTTTAGGATGACTTTTTGTCTGTAGTTTCCTAAGATCCTTATCTAAGGGACATGAACAATTTAATATCTTATATTGGATTGCGGTGGTGGATCCTATTCACCATTATTATGAAAGTTTCTAAGACGTTTGAATGTACCTACGCTGAAATGGACTCAACTTGAAGAAGTGGACCGCGGTATACGTATTGTGTTAGAGTAGAGTAAATTTACGGAGGATCAACAAATCTCTTCCTAAGTGATACTTGTTCTTTTTCGTCCGAACCTATCAAAGAACTTGAAAATTGAAAATTAAAAGTAAACCGTAAACTGTCAGGAAGTTCTTGATAGAGTCATCGATCGACATTTTGACACCACTTTTCGAGTAATACTAGTAAAAACGAAATAAATCACATCTGGTTCGACAGTTCGTAATAAAACTTTAACACCTGTTTCTATCTAAGAAAAGATTAAAATGAATGAGTCATCCGAACAATTCACCCAGGTGTCAGATTATAAATTTTTACTGTTTCGTAGTGCAATGGAATAAAATGGATTCCGTGATATATTGGATATATTGACTTCCGTCAAGAAATGATGCCGTATTTTGGTCATGGTCGACAGTAGAAATCGACGTAAAAAGGACTGAATCTTGATAATTATTCTAATCCCAGGGTTATAACGTACGTCTGCCATTTTGTTGATATTTATGTTTTCATCTAGGTATGCATAGTGCCTAATTAATGCTAAGTGCTTATTTTGTAAGCATAATTATAAGAATAAACATATTGAGTTTGAAAAACGTTTATGAATTTGTATTCATTTAATTTGTAGAAATGTCAGAACTTGTAGTAATCTTTTTAGATAAACAAAAGCGTAGTCGTTGGTCCTATCAGTGCACATAAAAGCAAGCCTTCATAAGCCACCTGCTCCTAGCAAACCAGGAAAATCAAAGTCTTGTCACAGCCCCAATCAAATAAGAAGATAACGAGATTCAAGTCGACCATGCGGGAAACAAGACTCCCTCAAGAAACAGGAGTTGAGTGGTTCCAGTGAAGTAGACACTTGCGTTCATTAGTTGACATTTGATGATGTAGTGCGTATTATTTTGTTATTAGACAAAAAGATTTTATGTAACTTGGCGAGTAGATTGTTATAGTCTTTTTAATAAAAGAATAATTTGCCGTGTTTTAAAAAACTTTGAAACGACGTAAAATTCCTAAATAGTGAAAATAGGTTTTTGGAGGTACATTTCGAAGCGCGATTTAATTTTTCATGTGGCGACATCTAGTTTAAATTCACGTCTAATTATGTTGATGTGATGCGTGATGGATGACAGACTCATGGATGAAACGAACGAGACGAATGAAATAACCTCTTGTTTACGCCCGTTGCTATGGAAACCATTTGCTACGATTGATGTGAATATTATAAATTAGACAACATCATCATCTTTCATGCAACAAGAAAGAATCATTAAAGTCTATTAGGAATTTGGCGAAGATACCACCAAAAGTGTTAATAGCTTGTCGTGTATTTTAAGGTTTTATATACATAGTATATATTTGCTCTTATTCATATACATATTCTGGATAAATACTAATTTCTTGGCAATAACTGTTTTATGGGACCAATCCGGTTTTTTTTTATAGAATACAATAAAACGGACGACAAAACGGCTTAACGAATTATAATGAAATATATTATAATATATTTTATATTTAAGTGGAATTTGTTTGTTTGAATCGAATAGGCTCCAAAAATATTAGAACGATTTGAAAAATCTTTCATCATTAGAATCCTACATTATCCCAGATGAATATAAAAATATATACCCTAGGTTCGTGGGGTACCGAGGCTCTCCGGGTTTTCAAAAAATTATCTGAGCGTCTGGTCGAAGCGACGCGTGACCTGAGAGCTGGTGAGTATCTGGCACAGCGCATCAGCATTGCTATACAGCGGGGCAATGCAGCCAGTGTCTTAGGCACGCTTCCAACTGGTATTGATATGGATCAGTTGAGCTACCTGTAGATTGTTTGCAACAGTTTGCAGATAGCTTAATTGTTTCTATTGTAAATACTAGTTTTAATTTAAATTTGTTATTTGATTGTTATTTTCTTTCTGAATAAAGTTAAAATATATAAATTAATAATGCTGGACAATTCACGCAGCATTATTAGCCCCAAATATGCTATAGAATATACCCGTGCGGATCGTTAGAATATATCCCGGAAAAGTGAAGCCGTATACAAAATTAAGAGTTGATATAAAAATTGAAATTATAATATACAGATTAAGATAATAGTATCACGAAAAAAGTTGACGAGAATACCTCCAAAGGTGAACATGTGTGTTGAATATGAATAATTTGCGCCAAACGGATATAAATTTATATTCCTGCAACCTTAACACGTTTCAAGTAATACCTACCTAACGAGTAAAGAGATACCTTTGAGATGAAAGAGGAACAGACTTATTTTTATCACGTACGATAAATGCATTATTTATGTCAGTTAAAAAACCACATTGGTTTCTTTCTATCATAAAAGTTCTGTATAAATTTGTATGAAATAATATAAACAACTGATTTCAATTTCCTTATTAACACTGTTTTTTTAAATTGGGACAAATCTAATTTATTAGAAACTAGCCCCCGCTTCGCACGGTATATTGGTATACATATTTTATATCCTATGTTACTCTGATAAGGTAGCTATCCAACGGCAAAAGAATTTTTGAAATCGGTCCAGTGGTTTTTACGTTTATTCGTTACATACATTACATACAAATCTTTCCTCTTTATAATATTAGAATAGAATAGAATAGAATACTTTTTATTGGCTCACACACACATACATAGTACACAGAAAGATACAGAAAAATACAGAAAAAAAACATAAAAAATAATTAATACTACTTAAATAGTGAACCAATAAGGTCCATTATTATTAAAGAGTATATACATTTTTGGGGTGCATCTCGGAATCATTCTTTATCCTATGACGAAAAAATCATCCTAACTGTCACGTTCACAATAGACAGCGTAATCGAAGAACAAACATAAACAACATACATACCTACACACAGCCGAGCATAGATTATCTTCCTGTTTTGAAGTCGATTTAAATGATATTAATTGTTTTAGCGACCAAACGACAAACAAGTTTATAACTTCTTAATACACGCATAAAAATATGAAACCGTTGAAAGAGGGAAACCAGTAAGTAGAAGACAGTTCACAAAACAACAAAGACAGTGAACTACTTCTCAAATTGTTATCCACCCTGAAACTATAATCCAGCCGCTTCGTAAAGCCTTCGAGTGCAAAAGGAGAGGGAGGTTCCACCTCCCTTCTTAAATCTACAGGATACTCCCCCTCCCAGTCTAGCACTTGTACAGAACGACCTCGAAAATTCGGGCATAAGAAAAACTTACAAAACGTCAAAATAAATGGGCGGCAATTACAGCTATTGTTGAATTTAAGGTGTGTTTAAGGTCAGCCCTTTGTGACCGCTGATAAATTTTCATTGCTCTTTCCTTGAGATATTTCTAAGGTTTCATACTTGGTTCAAGTTGCGTGGAAATTTCCCAACTCTTTAAGAGGAGAAAGTATTTTGTTTTCTTCTAACCCTTTTTACGGGAATATTTATAAAAATCTTACAACTTGGTTTTAATACAATTTTGTAGCGCATAGCGTCGAGAAAACATGAAATCATTGTTTCAGATCTTACAAATCAATACGGGTTTTTCTACGGCTTTACGTGTGCTTTTTCCGGAGTATAATGGTTTGTTTTTCAGACAGCATCAGTCAATAGCGATCTTGGGGACACTATGCCCAGCCATGAAAGTTTTTCGGATGAGATGAATTGATACACATTGAAATCCTGTTTTAAAAGTTCTCTCATTCATTTAAATAAATAGCTTACCTTTTTATATGAACATGAGAACTTTTCTCATGATCTTATAAAAAAATGTAAGCTATTTTGCGACATGCGCTTTTCAATGCCCAAAAGAGCAAGGTTCGTAGTCTCTGAGGAGGCGCTAGACAGCTCTCGCAGACAATGGCAGGCGTGACACATACAATGAGCTAATTTGAATAAATAAAGATCTATCCTGCGTATACGATACCTAGACTTATTTTGGGCTTCACGCGAAAGAGGGTTTGTTTTTCTTTACGAACGTTCCTTGCTTTAAGACAAAAAATAAGCACGTATATTGTGCTATGGAAGGTCATGCCGATTTATTTACTTTTTCCTAGCTATTTCAATCAGGCTATGCTAAATTGTTGAACATCAAGACCCCAACTAGTCTTGGAATATTTTGCATTTTTTCTTTAAAAATATTAACGTTTTCTATATAGATATTTATCATTACCAAGACATAAAATATACCTAACACAAAATCACTATTGTTTTTCTTATTATTAAGAATTCCGAAAAATAACAAAAATGATAAAAATTAGCCTTGAAATGATTCTGCCAAAATCCACGATGGCTTATCGTTAGTGCGTCGGCGTCGAAAAATTGCATTCGTCATTTGTTTTGCTCGAGGTTCCTACTACAGCAATGGCCTTGAGTTTATTGCAATATTTTCGTACATTATCTCTCGACACGTGTAACTTTTTAGGGTTCCAACGTGAGTTACGCGAATCTTTTTAACAAGGAATTATTTATTTTGTTGTGTTGTGTTTTGTTGGAACTAAGTTCCTTATCGCGCGTTGTGAAAGGGGGCTGGACGGAAAAAAAAACTCACGGAAAGTTGTAACACTTTTTGCTATAGTAAGCTATTGTAAGCCGTGCGGCGGCGTGCGCATGTTTCTCTGTCTGTCTCTCTCTCTCTCTCTCTTATAGAAAGGAACTTCGTTCCATCCGGGTGTCCCTTGACACCTCTCAACTTTTTTTCTTTTATATTTTACTAATGTTATGCGGAATAAGACGGACTTAGGTATATTTTAACAAGTTGTTTTTGGTTTCAGGTAAAGGTAATTTTTGTCTAAAACCAATTTGGTATACCTACCTAGTAGATTAACGTGCACCAAATAAGTCACACTGAAATTAACCACCTCAGAATTATCTGTGTGGAACTCAATGCGCAAAATGTAACTCACTCCTGGCTGTTTGGACCAAATTCTATGAAAAGAGCCAATGCAGTCTAAATTAATGGTTAGTACAAAAACAAACGAAGATTATTTTGAAATTGATGAAAATGTTGTGCAACCGCGTTTCTACCTCGCAGCTTTAGTTTCTAAAGAGTTTCAGATTGTTGAATTTTTACGCTTCTGACTAGCTAAACGTATTTGAAATAACATAATATGTGTTATTGCTACTAGTCCAGACAATATTTTATCGCCCAATATTTCCTGCTTAGATTTACAAAACTCAATCTTAATCCAATAGGTCTTTAGGTACCTATGCAACAAGATACTAGACGCATTCATTCAACGATAACCACTATAAATTTTGTGCCAAAATTATCGCACGACCGGGGTCGACGACCTGTTTATCAATTTGAAAGATTTGGCTACATGTTCAACATATTACGCCTGTGATCATGATAACTGGTGATAATTTGGCGACGGTGTCGTTTTCTGCAGTCACCAAGGTCTTGCCAAAGATAGGATTGTTGGTAACTAAGCTATCTAGACTGTTCTGTTTAACAGCGATACATGTAGTTAACGTTTCCGTTAACGTTATTATGTAGTTACATAACGTTACTTATAATTTAAAAGTAACGTTATTATGCAGACAGAGTAAATAGGCCCTTAATGGGTAGGTATCATGAATTTGCAAGAGAAAACGGTAAAACATGTAAATCCATAAATGGTAGATCTTGTTACCGATAAGAAAATTCTGAAAATTAAAGATTACTGTCACGCATTCAAATCAGTTCTATAATTGCTTGGTTTAAGATTGAAAGTTTTTGAACTTACCTCTTCAGGAATTTAAGTAATTTTTACTAGTTCTAGATCACTTGAGATCTTTGCAGCAAATACTCGAAAAGAATAGCGCACATACCTTCACAATAGAGCGTGACATCTGCAAGACTCTCCGAGTTCCAGAGGTTGGCGAACGAAGTGGCCAGGTTGGAGCCGAAGCTGTTCCATTTCAGGCAGTACTGCTGCTGCTGGGATTCCATCACCGGGCCTCTTATTCCTGCCCTGTTGACAAGTTGACAAAGATAGGGTCAGTGCATCTTTTTACTATTATAGGCAATTGGAAAATTTTAAATATAAATGATTAAAAAATTCTGTCATGTTGACAATATAGGGAACCCCTTCGTTGTCAACAGGATAGATGGTTTTTGCATTGTGCATCTGCTGTATCAATAGATATATAAAACAAAGTCGCTTCGCGCTGTTTGTCTGTCCCTTAAATCTTTAAAACTACGCAACGGATTTAGATGTGGTTTTTTTAATAGATAGAGTGATTCAAGTGGAAGGTTTATATGTATAATAAATGCATGATATGGTACCCGTGCGAAGCCGGGGCGGGTCGCTAGTACATATATAGAGTAGAGAGGATGAGAAGCATGGAAGCATACAAGAAGGCATAGAAGAGGCATAGAAGCATAAAAGAGGAGGGTGAAGCATTGAACCAAAAGTGTAAATTAGGTTCCTAAGTTCCTACTCGTTCTTCTTGAAGTTCACTCAGAAGTGACTTGTCTAGAAATGCTAGGCACCGATTAAATCAGGTTATTGTATATCTAATTACATTTAAATTCTTCTCGACATCACAAAGGTCAGTACTTTCTAGCTCAACCTTGCATCTAGCCTAGCTACAATATTCGCAGTCATTGATGCCTGGCTTCCATGAACTTCCTCATTTCGAAGGCTGTGATTTATCGATGAGGCCGACTGCTTGGCAAGGTCGGGTGAACAACCTCGTTGCCAACTTACGTTTTTCAGTTTCACGGGAAGAACAACTTGTTTTACTATCATTTCACATCTTAGTCTGTACAAAAATTGTAGGTACTTATTCTCGGATTGAAGACGGTTCTCAGATTCAGTTACTAAGCTTCTATGGCGTTAGCATAAACGAAAAGCTATCATATCTCGATTGTTAAGGTTTTTGCGGAAACAAGTTATAGTTTTTTACATTATTTAGGTTTTGGTTGTTCGATTTTTGAGTTTTCCAATATTTCGGCACAGTTTCATGCGCCATGATCACGGAAGAACTAAAATAACTAAACTCAAAAACCAAATCATGGTAAATATCCCGTTATAAATGACTTGAGTGTATCATTCGTATATAAATAATCATCATCATTAAAAATGTAAATAGTCATAAGTTACGAGTATAATTAGGTCGACACTTGTATCAATGAATGAAAGTACTACCTATAAAACGCTATATATTGAGGCAAGCTGTTATATTGAGGCAAGATATTCGTGTTTTTCAGAAACGTCATGACTTCACCGCTATAGATGATGCACCTGTAAAGATTCTATTTCCTTCACCAGCTAAAACACTTGGTAGCTTACCTAGTACTGACAGGATACTGCTCATGATGTTGGCCTAGTTATATTCAAGCATTTGCGAAGAAAGCCCTTAAATTATACTAAACTTACTATCAGTTGAGCAAGAAAACAAAGGGACCAGAATTAAAGGAAAAGAACTTTGGCTGGTCCGTCAAGTGGTGCCCTCAACCGCAGAACTAAGGTGGTCACTTCCATATGCATGATCGATGCTGGCAGTGGCTATGAATTCGTAATGCGCCGCGCTGGCCGGTTCCCACGACAAAGGAGCTTTTATTATTGATGGACATACACTTAAGGACTTCAGGGGCTAATAGTTTAAAATTGGAATGTTTGATCGATACTGTTTCTTAAGTTGAAAAAAGAAATACGAGTCCTGATTACAATGGAAAATGTTACGTTTGGAACTAGGGTAGTAGGTTGGGAACTTATTGTTGTGTGACAAATTTTCAACAATACTTTCAGGATGATGTTAGGATTATTGCCCCCTACTATATGAATATAATGTTTGCGGAGTACCAAGTACATGGGTTTACAGCTATTCTCTGCAAGACCGCCTCCTTGATGTGAAGAGTCCGGGATAGTACGAAGAGCATCATACATAGGCATGCGGGTTCGGAATTGCAGATAGGTGGTAGATCTATTCTGCAAGAAGCGCTGCTAACCGCTCTCCCCCCCCCCCCCTTACTCGCCTATTACGACTCCCACGGGAAGAGTTGGGGTGGTGCAAATTCTAAGCTCCACATGGCCTATGAAGGCTTATAAATCTAATAACATTTCGACGCTTCCGACTGCTATTGAAACGGATCAGTTGAATTCACACTAGATTGTTTGCAACAGTCTGCAGTTAGCTCAATTGCTTCAATAGTAAATACTAGTTCTAAATTGATTCTATTCTTTACATTATAAAAATACGTTTTGATGCTAGGTTTGATCCGCCTTATGATTTGAATAGTTCTTTCTACTTTGCTTAACCTCTCAGTGACTGCATGTGTCCTAGCAAGCATACGATCAAAACGTCCGTGACCCAATATACCACTCATGGCTATTGATGGGTCCATAATGTAGGTTGTAACAACTTCTTCTTGAAGTAGGTTAAGTTCTGCTTGTCAATTAAAATAAATTTCTAAGTGCACTCTACTATTAAATAAAATATTATAATGCTGGACCTTCCACACATCACCATCTAGCCCCAAGCTATGCAGAGCTTGTGTTATTGGTACCTACTAGATAACTGGTATATATAATACAATACATTGCATAGGTATGGATAGGTATTTTGACTATACATATAATACAGATCAATATTTGCAGATCGTAGAAACATTTATGCCAAGGCGGGAATCGAACCCACAACCTCCTGCAGCTGAAAGCTCACCGCACGTTGTTCATTTCCTTTTTATTATTACTCGCAATTAAAATGCAGCCAATGAGCGATGAAAATATGTAGCATGAGTGCACTCGCGAACAATATCTGGATTGAGGAGCTAAGTCTAACCTCGAGACGTCCGGATGACTCTAATGGATATAGCCCTAGCTGGCTTAACCTCTCAGTGAATTGAATGCAGGTGTCGCTGTTCCCCCCGATCAAAACGTCCGTGACCCAATATGCATTCACGAGTATAAACGATAGGATTTTCTATATATGTATCTTGTTTTATTTGTAAAATAAAAAATATTTCTATGTTATGTATTGTACATCAGTTTTCTAGAACCAGAACACAAGCACTGCTTTTGGGCTATGTGATGCTGTTTGATGATGGTGTATCTAACCTCTTTTATTATTATTTATTAGAAATGTTCTACTTATACAGGGTGTTTGGTGGAACGATGTAGGTAGCAGGAGCTGGTCAAGGGTACAAATGTGATAATTATAAACCACATTTGCCATACTGAAAAGTGTTAGGGTTAAGTTCAAAAGTTTGTTTTTACTTTTAATAGGTACGGAATTTTTTGGGTCCGATCGCAGTTGTATGCGTAAGTGATATCTAACTAAAAGGCCATTAACAAAACTACTTTTAAACTCTTTATTTTTAAAGTTAACATTTATCTAAATATTTCAAGCGTCTACCTGTTGCCGTTATCAATATCGAGCGAAAAGGTGCAGAAAAATCACGTTTGTTGTACAGGAGCTCTCATAATTTTTATTTGTTTTTTGTATGTGTTGTTATAGCAACAGAAATACATCATGTGTGAAAATTTTAACTGTCTAACTGTCACGGTTTATGAGATACAGCTTGGTAACAGACAGACTGACATACAGACGAACGGACAGCAGAGTCTTAATAATAGGGTCCCGTTTTACCCTTTGGGTACGGAACCCTAAAAACCATGACACTGATCACCATGGCAAGTATTGTTTAAAACTATCACAGGTACCCTTGATAAGCTCCTGCTGCCCCTACATCGTTCCACCAAACATTTTGTAAAGGTTGCTGCAACTATTTCTTGAAGTAGGTTAAACTCTGGTCTATCCATCCGATGAATCTATTTATTCTAGTGGGTACAAGTATATTAGTTTAACCTCTCCCTGACCTGAATGCAGGTGTCGCTGCAAGCATCCCGATTAATACCCGTGACCCATTAACCGACCACACGCCTATTGACGATAGCTACTCTACTTATCTATGTTGCTTCATACTTGACTCGTGTATATTGATCATTGTTTGTATATGCTGAAGGTTTGTAATGTTTTCTTTGTTTCCCTCTCGGTTAGAGCTTTGAATATTCTTTAATATGTTTCACTGTTCGGTAGGATTTTGCATAGATCCATAATAATATGTTAAATTCATATATAAAATTCTTCTGTAACACAGTTATTATAACTAAAAAAAAGACAGAGCTGCCCAGAACTTTGTCCATCTTCGTGTTTTTTTTAAATAAACTGTTTCATTTTTCATTTTCATTAAATTAAAAACAACACCAAATAGTACACCACAAAATGTAGCTACTTGGTGTCACCAAGTAGCTACATTTTGTGGTGTACTATTTAGCTTTAATGTGATTTTCACATAGGATATCCTTTTTTAAATCACACTTTTTATAAATACGACAGTTTAGATGGATGTATGGATAGATAGATGTTTGTTGCTCAATCACGCCAGAACGGCTGGACCTGGATGAAATTTGGCACAGAAATAGATTGTAGTCTGGTATGCACATATTCTATATTTTATCCCGGAATTCCCACGGGAACGGGAACTACGCGGGTGAAACCGCGAAGCGCTACTAGTAAATAAATAAACCCTGTCTATCTGTAGGTCTTTCTATTTACCTTTTTACGACTGAACGAATCTCTATGAAATTTGGCAAGGAGGTAAATTGTATCTCATGGACGGACATGGGTACTTTAAAAAGAGCTGGAATAATTTGAAGTACACATTATTAAAAAAAATGCTAAAGCTGCATGTTTGGACATTTGGATGCTTTTACCTCTTCACGCCACAACCTCTGAACGGATCGGGCTGATTTTGGATACAGGTAATTCTAGGCCTAGAATACTTTTTATTCTAAAACCAGTTTCCATTTGATAGAAATAACTTTAAAAACGCTTGCGAAGCCGCGGCAGAAACTAGTTAAATAATATTTGGAATTCGTATCGTCAAAAAAAATCAGGGGGAGGCCTGCGTCCAGCGGTGGACCATTATAGGCTGTTGAGGATTCGTATCGTCGTCGATTTTATTGAAAATGACGAGTAGGTACCTACGTAACATAATGAAAGCTTTTGTGAAAACTATCATAGTTCACAAGGACCTTGAATGCTGCTTGAAACTTTTCTAAGACTTAACTTTAGAAGCCACCTTCAGAATAAAACTTTTTGAAATTTCGCGATTTGATAACATATTTAAGATTATTTTAAATTTGCAGTCGCCCTGTGACCACGATCGCTGTAACGTGGTTGAAACGTTGGGGAAAAGAAAGCAAAAGGTACGCGATAAATAACCACCTTCAGAATCTTTTGTTGTACCAATGACAACTAGCAAAATGTAACGTAGTCAAAATGTCCCAAAATTCGTATGCACCTCGCACGCCACAACCGAAACATTGCAGTGCCTATCGATCTACTAACTGTACATTTGCATTCGTGCACGTAGGTAACCACCAACAAACACTGACCCCTGATGACTCTATAATTGCTTTGTGATAACAGTTCTAGCAACGATGGGTAAAATTGTAGGTGCGTGGCGTCCATTTCGTGCTGACCTGTGAAGCCTAATAGGTTTCACTTCAATGAGGATCATGGTACTCTGGTGGGAATTTCGGCTGCGACCTAATTATGTCCAGTGTAAGGTGAGCCGCGATGACTGTATTATCGGGTTGCATGTCTGTTTTAGGGGAGGTCACGTTGGAGTGGACGGTTAGCTGCGACCTGGTTCCGCTATGCACGCGCAGGCGTAGTAACGGTGGGAGGGGAAGTGCACTGAGTTGCGCAAAGCGGCCACTCTGCAAGTGACATAGTACAAAATATACAGTCATTTTATTTTTACAAATTCATAGAATAAAGGACCCCTTGAAGTATCTTTAGACATAAATAGGTACCTATTAATAAAATAGAATGTACATTGATAAAAAAATTGGTTCTCCTAATTAATTTAGTATGATAATAAAACGAAATTCAAATAAGTTAAGTTATAACCATATAACATTTTGATAGCATTTAGTTAAAACCTAATTTTCAATGGAAGTTCGACGTTGATCAAAACAAAAATATTCATAACCGCATTATTATTTTCGTCTGCACAATTTACTACGCAAAATTGTGCATAAAAACCCAAAAATTGTTTTGATGTTATTTGTTTACCACTTTGAATGTGATCCAGTCATCCTCATCATCACGGTTCGCGGAAATGAACTCATAAGTTAATTTCAAATTCTTGATAAGATAACGCGTAATAATTATAATTATCATGCAAAATTACACTGAAATTGATGTTCGCATAGCGATAAAAATAAAACTACACAAAATTTGATCATAGACAATTACCAAAAAAAATTTTTTTTCTGATAACTGCCACAATATGGCGCCAAGGTTTTCGAAAACTTATCTCGGAGCGGATCAAAACGAAATCGGAGATATCAACTCCTTATCTATATCCATAAAGGACGATTCAAGCAGTGTTCAAACTTTTGGCAATTTATGAAATCAAAAAAGTCCTAAGTAAAATTTTCTCTTGAGATTCTGCATTTTCTGCACACTGACAACGTAGTAGGCCCAGCCTAACGGTGCCCGAACAAAGGTTTGCATCGACCGCCCCGCGTAGCCCTACACTCCACTGCACTTATCCCCCTTTACTTTCCCCTCTACGGTCCCGTTTCTATTGGATACCGGCGTTGGATACTGTGGCAATTTTTCTGGGTCTTCTAACAAAGACTACGGTCAAATACTACAAAGTTAAACGTAAAGATAGGTTAAGAAATCGTGATGTTTTTTGTTATTTTTAAGTTTTACGTATATTGTAGCTTGTCTTCTTGATAAGAGTAATGGCATTCAAAATTGTCATAATAAACATATTATATCCATAACTAGCGGTTTACCCCAGCTTCCCACGGGTATATTCTACAGCCTGTTACTCAGTGATAGTCTAACAGCATTTTTTTTTCTTTCAGTATTTTTTACGTTTATTCGTTACATAAAGCCGTGTGGTGCTGGCTTAGAATTTGCACCACCCCAACTCTTTCCGTGGGTGTCGTAAAAGGCGACTATGGGACATAAACCGGGGACGGGCAGCAGCGCCTCTTGCAGAATAGATCCACCACCGAACTGCGATCCCGAACCCGCATGCTCAGCAGCGTAGGGATTATGGGCATTAACCCCCAAAAAAATGAGGGGGAGGCCTGCGTCCAGCGGTGGACTATTATAGGCAGTTGAGGTTACATACAAAAATACCAATCTTTCCTCTTTATAATATTAGTGTAGATGACAAAAAGAGTTGTTTTCACATGTACAAAAATACGAGCAAAGTTTTCAGTAGAAATAATTAGAAATCAGGATGAATTGATTGATGAAATTTTATTAGAATTCCTAACTCATAATAGGAAGCCATATTCCTTTTTGAAATCTCCATTTAGTGTGGGTTGGTACTTTACTCAATGACTTTCAAAAAGGTGAAGTAGATCCTTCATCAGTGCACTTCATATTGATATTTCTCCCTTCTTTCTTACAAGAAGCTTTTTTACATATTTTATGTTACCGCTTACGACGAATAATAATATGGCTTTTTGTTTCAAAGAACTGATAACGTGGTTACGAATTTAACGGGTTTTAATCAAATAAGTTTCAGTAAACAAAACACCGATACCTACCCAGAAAACATTGTTTATGCTTAGTTTATGTTTGCAAGTCTACAGTTGGCTCAATTGTTTCCATAATACTAGTTTATATTCCTTGATAATAAAGATTTACATATAGGGTGTTCTGGTCGTTTTCTATGTACCAATAGTAAAAATATTTATCTATGTATTGTATTGTATTATGTATATCAGTTATCTAGTACTCATAACACAAGCTTTGCTTAGCTTGGGGCTAGATAATGCTGTGTGAATTGTCCAGCATTTTTTATTATTTATTATAAGTAATGTACCTATTAAATAAAGGATCAGTTGAGCTACCTGTAGATTGGTTGCAACAGTCTGCAGTCAGCTCAATTGTAAATACTATTTCCAATTTGTTTCTATTAACAAATAAATAAAATGTTTTCTTGACTGTTATTGTCATGATTCATAACTGGGTCAAATTCCAAAATGCATTCTACTATACCTTGCCTCAAATCTCTCTTTATTGCGTCCTTCTCGCGCATGACGTATTTCTACGTAGCTGAGAGAGATAGCACTATAATTATGTCGCACGTACATTGCGGTTACGTAGAAAGGTGCGTCTTTATGCGTGTCTACATTTTAGGCTGCAAAGTTTGTGGTTTACGAAAAGCCTTTTTATAGATGTCAACTTATTCAGTTATCTCGGTTGTACGGTTGACTAGCTAGCTGGACGCACCTCTATCTGTACGCAAAACCATTCGCTCCATTTCATCTAAAGAAGTTTGTTAGAAAATATAAACCATCCACATTTAAAGCTAACACTATTAAATAACACTTTTAATATTAAATGTCGCTTTCGAAAACTTCTTTATAAGTATAAGTTTTACAGACGCCACCCAAAATGAGTGATTAGCGTCCTTTTCAAAATACGGTATAAGTTTATGGGGAGGAAATGCACAAAAATCTAAAACCAAATTGTCCAATTGTGATTCCCATAGCTTGCGCAAGCAATGTCGAAACTGGTACGTTCTCACACGCTTATCAGATGCATTCTGAATCTTTGGTGCACGGTGCGTGGAGAACTAGAAATTAGATTGTGCAACCGTTTTGGTCCGCATCGTTGTAATTCTTTCTCTGTTATTTTACGTTTGTTGGGCACCGAATATGATTATGGCATGGATAATGTATATACAAACATGAATATGTAATGTCCTGTACAGAGTTTTACCTTTGGACCAAACCCAGTTACAGCTAAAGCAATGAAAAACTTCTTTTTCTTATTCTATAATTGCACTAATAAGACTTGTTTCAGTTCTTAAAAAGCGTAAGTAATTTTTTTAAGTATTTAGATTATTTGGTAACAATCTAGAAATCTCAAATGGTTTATGTTAGCACTTTCCCTAAAATTTCCAATACAAGAACTGCATAATATTAGGCAAAGTTTCGGGCCTATGCGCAAATGGAATACACATTAATGCGTGTACTTAGCATTGCAAACAAAGAACTTTCTACTGCATACAAAGGCCACGGCCAGCTAGAGCTTGACAAAGCGTTTACTTTCAGGACTTATTGGATACCGCTTGAGTAAGAAACAAAGGAACGGAAGTTTCGATGCTACACAAATTTTTGAGTACGATACAAAGGAACAAGTTTCGATGCTACACAAATTTTCCTGCAACGGATTAAAAATTCTAACGTATGCAACTATTAAACACAAGGTGAAGAAAATAGTTTCATCGATTTCTTCAAAAAGCTAGAAATTTAAATTATAAGAAAAAAGTTTGTTTAGCACAACACATACCAAACACACATTGTCTAAGTGCTTATTTTTGAAGCCTAAAGAAATAAAGTTTTTGAGTTTGACATAATTAATGAAAAGCTAAGTAAGGAACTTACGCAATCAAAAAATATATACACACGAGATAGGTATCGTTTTAAAAGACATAACATTCATGATTTATAAAATGAATTGAGCAACTTTACTTAAGGAAACCTGAAGTCTGGCTGTAATGTGAACATTCTTGGCATTGATTTTCCCTAGCCCACGCTACAGTAGACGCTAACTTTTATTACCAAGCAGTAGGAAGAGGGGAGTCGAAATAGAAAGTTGCAAGTCTGCTGCAGTACGCACGTTTTGCCACGAGCCCCTGCCGTTGCGTTGTTACAACATACATGTTAGAATTTTGTTTGCTGTGTTTACTTTTAGCTTCATAACATTCCTTATCTATTATCTTTCATGCTCATTTATTCACAAGGCCCACAAGGTTTTTTATATCTTTCATGCTCTTTTATTTATTCACAAGGCCCTAAAGTGGCTGAAATCAAAATGAATGCAAGCAGTTGCAGGCATAAGTTCTAATGGGTGCTCCACACAGACCGAAATTTTGGTGCAAGAGATATAACACTGGAAGCTATGGGGAAAGTAAAGAACAGTGGAAAACATAAATGACGTAGAAGTAGGTTGTCAAAAGATAAAAGGGCTCTCCTAAAGAAAGGCGGGAATATAGAAGCTTACGCTACGCCTGATTGCTGGTAAACAAATATAGATAAGGCAAAGAAGCTCCAGATTTAGAAAGACGTAACCAATAATTGATTAACAAATAATTTCAGTCATGAAAATCAGAAACTGAAGCCAGTTTTATCAATCCATACAGAGCCGAGAGCTGGTGAGTATCTGGCGCAGCGCATTAGCATTGCCATACAGCAATGCAGCCAGCGTCTTGGGGACGCCCGACTGGTATTATCTGCTTAGCTTGGGGTTAGATAATGCTGTGTAAATTGTCCAGTACCCTTTAGATTGTATGCAATAGTTTGCAGTTTGATCAAATATTTCAATTGTAAATATTAGTGGTGTAAAGTTTTAATTTATGGTTTGTTTTGGTATTGTTGTTGTTCTAATTTCTTTCTTTTCTGTTCACTTCATTCATTGTTATTTTTTATAAACAAAGTTACGGTGATACATGATTGCAGAAATTTCATCACCACCGTTACAATGTTTTGACGAAAATGACGCACGCTCATTAAGTGTCTACGATGGTAAAACAGTAAAACTCATAATTGCTCACATGAAGCCGACGAGCGCTGCGGCGGTGCGTGCATATGATATCCCTTTCACTTATTGCATCTCAGAAAGAAATCAGAGGCCAAAATACTTTATTCTAAACCTCTTTCTTACATAATGTCATAAACCATTCGTTAATTATTATCTTTTGACAGACATACGCCTTTTCTTCGTTTGTTTTCGGTAGATATGCTAGAGATTTATTGAAATCTGAATAAAGATTTTGTGAAAATACATGCTATATAATATACTTCACAATACAATGCAATGTAGAAATCACAGAATGTTTTGGTGAAGATGTATTTTCATTGATCATAGAGCCAGCGTAAGTACGTACCTAAGTCTTAATACAATATATTAAGTGGAACATGGACGTCTTCGTGCCAAGTTATCAAAATTCCAATTAGATAAAGCTATTGGAGGAATAAATAACCACAGCTTGAGTAGAGTCTAATATTAATTAAGTTATTAGATTTCTACAGGAAGAGAAAGAATACTTACAAGTTGCAACACAAGATCAAAGCACCTACTTACAAAGATCTTTAATGGACAAGTTACTGATAATTTTTATTTATTGCAAAATACACTGTATCTCAACGCAGGAAGTCATCTTATTTCCAATTAATTCCGCCATTAAAAAGTACCAAAAGCTATAAAAGTCTTGCGCTGGTATTTGATAATTATTCTCATGGATGACAACTTTCGATGTTGCATATACATTCCTGTATTTATTTATAAGTACCTAATTAAAACAGTAACAGAAGGAGTAACAGAAATTAACAATAAAAACATTTTGTTCGGTCTGTGATAATATGGATCTACTCACAAGAGCCTAATTTCTGTTGTACATTTTTTTGGCTGTAAATTTTTAATGAATGTCACTTTTTGTTATAAATGTTAACTAATATTTGATTTGATTTTTCATGTTAAACTCACCAGGGCGTCATAATCGCCTAATATGCGATTATGACGCCCTGGTTAAAAAATCGTTTTTTTTAACTAGTTTCTGATAGCGGCTTCGCACGCGTTGTTTAAGGTTATTTCTATCCAAAGGGAACTGATATATAATACGCAAAATCTATGTTTTATTATAAGAATAAGAATATATTTATTGTAAAATTGTGTAAAACATCCATAGGAAAGGTCTTATAGCATAATTTGGTAACAACAATTTTATCCATATCCATTTCGGACATAAAATATTTAAACATTTCAATTGCAGAAATTGCAAACAGTGAAAACCTCTTATTTTTACACCTATATTGCAGACTTAGAACTACCTGTATGCAAAATTTCCCCGATTACCCGATTCCTTTTAGTAATTTTGGCGTGAAGATGTAACAAAGATACAAACTTTCGCATTATAATATTAGTGTGATAGCAAACCAGTATTACATGTTTTTTTTAACTCTAAAGCTATCCCTGTGTAGATATTTATGCACATGCCTAGTTAGGTTGTACAATTCAAAAGGTTAACTAGAACTACCTATGACTGCTAACTTGTTTTAGTTTGGTGTTTTGAATTTATTAGGTTTTTAACAAAATGCTTTTATAAACTTATTTTTTAAACGTAAATGCTGCTTTCGATTCTACAAAACAACTAAACACTTTAGAAATAACCAGCAAATCATTCAAAAAATGCAAAGAATCCAAAAAATAAAAATAAATCTTGCACGCTCGTGTAGCACCCTATAGCACCCCATTAAGATCGGTCCAAGCAAATAATTACAATGTCCTACATTTTGTCACAAAAGACAACCCTTCAAACTCACACTTGCCTAGCCCTTTTGACCATCTTCCCTCCGATGTTATATTATAACCAGGAACTGCGCAGAGAACAGACCCTATAGGGTCTTTGTAAAAATAATCCTTGACCCAAATAAGTCCGGAATCAAAAGATACCAGTTTAGGGCAGTTTGGTAAGCTGTTCCACACAGGTTAAATTACGCTTTGTTGTTTTTTGTACTTATTTTTTGGGAAATAACGTATTCCGAGGTTAGTAAACTAACTTTAAAATGCATGTCTGAGATACAATAAGCATAGTCCATATTTTTACGATTATCCAATTAAAGGTACCGAAAACGTTAGTAGGTTAAATATTTTGCTACCGACCATCAAAAAATTCACATTACTATAATAGGCTTGTGTTTACATTAACACGCAAAAAAATTAGCAATACCTTATTGAGTTACTTTTAATCGATATAAAATAGAGTCGTGTTAATATTTTTTAAGATTGTCATCAAGTCGTACAAGCCTACACACATCTTCAACCACCAAATTAGACTTAAAACGACTTAAAAAACACATCTACGCCTACATTCGTGGTATTGCACGCGCATTTCTGACGATGACGTAACTCCATACAAACCTACGAGGCCTTTTGGTCCTTGGAACCTTGGAACATTATAGTTGTATGTACAAGGCCGTTCATAACGAAAATTGGTATCGAACGGAATAACTACCAAGTCTAACAACCAACGAGTTGATTGATACTGTGTGTAATTTAAATTAGACTGTTTTATACATATTTAATGACATTTGTACTTAATAGTCTTTCTGTAGTTATACGTTTACTTTGACATGTGCTTTTACGGACTTAAAAATTGTTGCAAATAACTATGTGTATTTTCTACTTATGTAATAGACAGGTCGTTTTTAGTGTTTTGATGTCTTTGGGTCCCATTAACAAAACATGGTTTCTTCCACCGGTGCAAACAATGGTATCGCTTCTCTTGGTACATTATCTAAATTAGACTAATTTGAAATCAAAATTGTTAAAAACATCTTTTTTTATCTTATTTCGTACGCATAAAAGGGACGATGATTTTTTTACGCTGTCAATTTAGTTTACATTACCAACAGAATCGATATAACTTCCATTCTAAAACGCAGTTAGTGAAGTCGTTCATTTGTTTTAGTAATTTTTCCCTAAAGAACAATAGTGGAGTGCAGAATGTATGAGCATATAGTATTTGAATGCGCCAGAAAAATAAACAAATTGATAA
The DNA here is from genome assembly GCA_946478455.1 of Eupithecia vulgata. Lineage (NCBI taxonomy): Eukaryota > Metazoa > Arthropoda > Insecta > Lepidoptera > Geometridae > Eupithecia > Eupithecia vulgata. The sequence continues at coordinate 3,112,641 of OX297862.1, read as the reverse complement.
TTTCAGTTAGTTTCTATCTGCTACGGCGTAGCTTCGTAGCATAGCCACTATGCGCTAATCTGTGACGTAAGCACTAAAGTCTACATCGCGTTGAATGTTCATGAAATCTTTTGTTGACGAAATTTCAATTTCTAAATAGAATATGGAGTAAATAGATGGTGGTGTACGTTTCCAATAGTTTTTACAAATTTAGAATTAAATGCCTAAGTTTTTTTAATTGCGTATCTCAGCTATTGCAAACGTAGTTGGAATTGCAAAGCTGAGTTAGCACAAAATAAAAAATTAAGAAACTATTGGTGAAGCTGAAAACTTATTTTATCTAATACCATTAAAACTCAATACCTAATACTGCTTTGCCTTGCAACAGTGATAACATTTCTGTCAGTTCGTTTCACTAATCACGCTATCTCGTAGGTAGACCTAATATAAGGTTATCGCAATGCAAAGATACTGCTATGTTTTTTCAAATGTTGTTCAACATTTTTAGGCTTCGGTTCGAATTAAAGTGATGGACAGAGGAATCAATTAACGAGAGAACTTTACCTGTTTTTAATTAAAAAGAGGAAAGTGTTGAACTAATAAGTTAAACAGAAAAGTTTTCTGTCATAAATGTCAAGGTCCATAAATACCTACCTACAAAGCGGTCACGTACTTATATTTTGTATAATGAATAAAAACAGCTGGATATACATTAAACGTTACACAATTTATTGCAATGTTAGGACCAAATTTATCAGAATAAGGCAAATATACATTTAAAATAAAACATTTCTTACACAAAATTCGATTCGAAAGTTTTATTCAGAGATTTTTTTATTAATTGCAATAGAATAAGAGACGCCTATTTCGTGCGACCTAAAATCTGCTCAACCTACGATGTTATTTTTCGAGAAAATTGTATTTTCTGACAGAGTAATTATTTTTACGTTCACAAAACGTAAGATCCTAAATGAAGCCTTTTGATGTTGATATTGAACGAGCACCAAATTAAAATATTTATGAAGAGAACCATAAATACTAGCCGTAACCTAGCCTCGCTACGAGTTGGTATATCTTTTTAATAATCTATGACCGAATAATTGAGTTCGGAATTTAAAAGTGCGTTCTGTGCGTTCTGTCAACGAGCTGCTTCGTGATTGGCTATCTATGCGTGACGTTGTCGGAAACGTAGCTCCAATAGAAGCTCCGACCTTCAATGCCATGCTCGACTACTCAGTTGAATTCCTCATTGTTGTTTGTGTTAAATATTTGGTTTCAAATATTAAAATGCAACGATTTTTTTATGTCCTTACGTTGATAAAGACATTAAATAGTAGTCTAGAAAACCTTCTGAGAGAACAGAAGGTGAACTAGTTACAGTTATGTACCTACCTAAAAAAACTAAAATGGATTTACCTGCTATGCAGAGCTTTAATTAATTATGAGTTAATGATAAATGTGTGGGGTTTTTCTTAAAACTGTCAATAGTTTTGTCATATTATTTCCCTCTACATGAATAGTGCTCCACGATAAAATAATAGCTACTATTTTCTAACAACCATATCAATAGACCAGCAATAGACAAGGAAAGACAAAAATTCACATTAATTTCAGCTCTACCCCAATAGATTTTAAGTGTGAAATCGCTGAATGAATTGAATAATATGCATTCAATGATGTCGAGTGTCGGCAAAACAAAGACAAAGGTTGTTTAGAAGAACCAAACACTAGACCGGCTCAGCGCGAGGTACGTTTACCTACTTGACTCAGCAAACCTTTACAAAGATTACGTACTTGTATGGAAACATAAAACACAATTCGCGTTTCAAAACGCTGCAACTGATCAGCTGAAATAAAGAGGTACCTACGTAATATAACCTCTAAATGTGCTACGTCTAACATCATTTACATTGTGTGGATCAAGACTGTGGATCTAAGTGGAAGGAGGGGTTTAATCAAGGACTCTCTGGATGAGTATAAGCAAATTTGAATAATTGAATACGCGTTTCAAAACGCTGCAACTGATCAACAGAAATGAAAAGATCTACGCACTATAACCTCTAAATTTGCTACGTTTAGAAGTAAATGGGAAATAAAAAAAAAGAATGCAAATAATGAACTAGGCACCCACTTTAACCTCTCTAACATCTAATTGGACTGAATCTAATTAGGCAGAGAGCGAATATAAAATGGAATTCGCGTTTCAAAACGCTGCAACTGGCCAACCGAAATGCAAATCGTGAGCTACGCACTATAACCTCGAAATGTGCTACGTCTAACATCTAATCTAAACTATCTGTATCTGGTTGGGCATAAGGTCGTTTATCGCGGAAGTGTTCCAGTGTGCAGATACGCACGCAACTGTCTAGGTGTTAATACGCGGGCCGGTTTGACAGTTTCTATGCAAATGTTAATGCGTTACGAGACCAGTTTTCGCTTCGGAGCTGTTCCGGGCTCGTTTCGGGCTATCCACGCACATAAATTAAGTTTAACACGCACCTTGCTGAACAGGCTTTTTGTATACCTAGTTAGCAACCATCTTAGGCAAGTTTTATATCACTTAGGCGTATGAATTCTATGAATTCTAGTAGACTTATCGCTGAATAATAACATCAATAGAAATAGGGCTTGATGAGTAACTCAGAGAACGTGGTTTTCTAGGCTGAATTGTGTAAATGATTTGTTTGGTTCTGAGTAAAAATAATTTATTAAGTTAGTAGAGGAAAGAAAGTTACAAAAGTAGAGGTTTAAGTGCTCTTTTGTTCATTGCGCTACATTTTACGGGATCGTCTTTTGTTTCGGGTACATGCTGGTGCTGTTTTCAGTTCTGATTGAGTTTGACGACAGGGGTTAAGACATGCATGTTACTGCATCGTGGACTTTTGACCCTGTAGGTAAGTAAGCTAGATGTTTGACGCAGGCCGTGTGGCGAATAGGGCGGCCACGTGAATCATAGATAACCGCCGCTCAGCGTCAGGGAACCGGTCCGGGCCACATCTCGCGGATACAATTAATGATGCAACCGTACAACAAAAACTGGGAGACACGTCTCATTATCAAGTTCAATAGCCCGAACAACAGCACGTGTATGCAAAACTTACTGCGCAAAAACAAGCTTTTGGCACAACATTATAAGACGCAAACTGCTCTACACCCTCGCTCACTCAAAATGTATCGTATGCAGCGGGTGTCAACACGTATTTATCAATGACTCTTTATACCTACCTTTCAGAATCTGTTCATCAGATATAGGTTACACGCGTCTAGTTAACCCCTTCCCGGTCCAATGTCAGTTTTGAGAGAGGTAGCCGAAGGTTTAGTTAATTGAACAATACTTTCCTCGTATCCATAATAGTAAATTCCAAAGTCCTCGTTTCGTATTAGATTTATGATCCGTTCCGTTGCACTAACATAGTTCTTGTCACTGAGTGCGTAGTTCACTGGTACGGTCCGGACACTGTACTGTAGGTAGCTAGCTGTAGCTGGCAGCTAGTTCACTTCCGCATGTTGCAGCGGCGCGTGCGCGTGTGATCCGTGCGCGGGCCGTGGGGAGCGCTCGCGAATGCGACCGCCGAAAACTCTTCACGCCGCCCGAATGCAGAAAAATCGGACGCGGCGAGTGGGGGACGCTCTACGTCTATCCGAAACTTGTACGTGCAGCGCTTCGCTATGAAAAAATCCAAGGTTAACGCGCGCTGCCAAAAAAAGACGCACGCAAAATGAAAAAGACGGCTAGATCGGCGCCCCTTGCGGGCCCTCATGATGCTTGCTGCAGCCGCTTCTGCAGGCGCGAGGCCATCGCATCGCATCGCCGCCGCCCAGGGCCGCTATTACATGCTAAGCTAGGCTCGCCACACGCACAGTGCCTATACCTAGCTCACTCACGTACACACACGCCTAGACCATCCGCTGTGTGTGTGCCTAGATCATGCGCTATGTATTCGTTGAATAATTTCGAGGCATACCTACCTACGGCGTTTGAATACAGCATTCGTTTTTCGGTTATTGACTTCGCGCAGTTTTCGGAAATCTATTTTTGTTTGAAGGTTTAGTTTGCATTTTGAGTTTAAATTATGAAGTTGCTGCCATTAAATATATAATACCTTTTCCTGTTTTGTTTCTGACCTAAATACTAAACAATGCATGTTGCAAGTGACTTTAGCAGGCCAACAATTTATTGCAAATTGTATTTTTCAGGACACTATAGAATACACTAAGTAATGTATTAATTTTAAGATTTATAAAACTTACTAGTGGTTTCTTTTTCGCTTCTTCCACTAGTGGACAAAAAATTGAAGCGAATAAAATCAATAACATCATATTTCTTATTTGATAATAATGACTATTTATAAACCTGTTTATAGTATAAAATTTGACTTGTCTAAGTGCTTATTTTGTAAGCTTAAAGAAATAAACGTTATTGATATTTGATTTGATATTTGATACATGTTTGTAGAGCATCGAAGACAATAACTTGAGAAAGGGCAGCTTATTTCTGGCATGACCTTAAATTTTTCTTAGTTTTAGATATACTGAAGTGAAGCTCTAATAAAACGAAGTTTTCAAAAATAATTGAAAAATATAGTTCTCTTTTTTGTAATAAATTCCGAAAATCCAAAGAATTATTATAGGTACTAAATTTAAAAAAATACGTCAGCTACCCTTGATTCAGACTAGCGCTGGACCACCGAGGCGAATAGTTATACATGGAGAGGCATTTGTCCAGCTGTGGACTGATATAACTCAAAAAAAATTATGATAGTATACCATAACTAACAGTCATTCACTGATACTGTTTAGGTAAAACGGTTTAAAAAGATATATCCATCAGATAGGTACAATGTTGTTGCAACTATTCAATTATCACTTTAGCGCTGATATGATAATCATCTCACTCAGTGCCTCAGTGCAAACAGTGACTTGGCTTAGCCAACCTTCGGCACTTCCGCATCAAAACTGCTAAATATTCATCTAGGTACCAACTCCCATCCCACGACTTCGCTTTCAAAAACTCCAACACTATGTAAAAGGCACAGAATGAAAAAGTCACGCAGGAAAAAATTCTGTCCCTTTTTGAAATAAAAAAATTAAGAAATCATTTTTATACCGACGACAAAAAAATTACGAGTATTTATGTGTGTTAAAAAAAATAAGGAGTATGGATGTATGTGACTAGGTTTAAGTATGTTCGGCTGTATGTAATATTTTTATGTAGGTTAAGTTTATTAAGTTTACTTGTCAATTCGTCAGTCAATTATCTAAGGACCGATTTTAAAAATAAATTCGATATTGTAAAGGAAATAATTCCGAATTGGTCGCATAATAAAGATATTCCCGAGGGGTTTGTATGTATTTGGACAAGCTTAAAAAAAACATAATATTTTTAAAAATTATGACCAGCTACAACTAATTTACTGATTCTTAATAAATTTTGATGATACTTTTTAAACTTACGCGATCTGAACACATAATTATTAGTACTTTTTAACGGGAATTTATCGTCATCCCGTGACCACGACGACTGTGTGTAAACCTGTCGAAACGTTGCGCTTTGGAAAAAATAGGTAAATAAACGGGATAAATACCCGTTAAATTATTATTATTTTTGTTTTTTTCGTTTTTTTTTTATTCTGATCTTCAAGGAATTGATATATGTGCCGTAAAACGTATTTACAACATCATCATCATCATCAGCCTATGTTTTCCCACTGCTGGACAGGCCTCCCCTAATGAGCGCCAGAACGCCCTGCCAGCTTATCTACAACATCCTCACTTGATAATTTTCACAATCGTCAACAAATGGTTTCTATGGCAACGAGAGTTAGCAAGAAGTCTTTTCATTCGTCGTTTCATCCATGTGTCACCCCTTTTCTAGTCCATCAAACAAAACTAGACTAGAATTTTAACTACATATGTAGATGCCGCCACTTGAAAAATTACACCGTGCTATCGAAGTGTTCCTTCCAAACCCATTTTCACATTTTATTAATTACAAGTAATTTTATAGTTTTTTAAAACATGCCAAATTATTTAAATAAATAAATGATGCTGGACAATTCACACAGCATTATCTAGCCCCAAGCTGGAGCAGAGTTTGTGTGTATTATATAACTGATATTTATAGTGCAATACATATATTTTTTATTATACTTACTTAGAAAACGACCAGAACACCCTGAACAAATGTCTGCAGATCGTACACACATTTGTCCCGAAGCGGGAATCGAACCCGAATCGTGTTTTTCATTACGACTAGCGAATGATAAAATTTACAAAGTTAAATTTAAAATGCTTCGTAGTAAGTTCGTAAAGTAAATACTTCGTCTATAATTATATTTAGACTGAGATTATGTATTAATTTTAAGTTTTATAAAACTTACTAGTGGTTTATTTTTCGCTTCTTCCACTAGTGGACAAAAAATTGCAGCGAATAAAATCAATAACATCATATTTCTTATTTGATAATAATGAATATTTATAAACCTGTTTATAGTATTAATTTTGACTTGTCTAAGTGCTTATTTTGTAAGCCTAAAGAAATAAAGTTATTGCGTTTGAGTTTAATGTAGGTACCTACCTACTTTAATATTTTACTGCCACACCGGAGGGTATTCTCATCAAACCTCAATTATGATCTTCATTGGTCATTCGTTCACTAATACGCCATTCACTCGCGATGTTACCGTTCATTCTCATCACGAGGGTAATAAAACGAATGATAAATAATGCAGTTGAAAAGAATACAATTGTTTGGCGTTTCCTTATCACTACACCAAGGCCACTCGAATTATGATAACCGCCGAATTAGAATACAGGATGTTATCAACTGGTGTAGGGCTACAGAGGAGAGCGGGATAAGATGTGCATTTGACTTCAGTACCAGATGGTACTGGATTGTTCAGCATTATTTTTTTTTATCGAATTAATTTTTTCAAAATTTTAAACGCCGGTTTCTGAAAATAGGTGACCTAAATGTTTTATAACTGCATAGGTACCTCTAACGAGAAAATTGGTCGGAAGAAAATATGTCACGCAGGACACAAGTCCGTGGAGATCTATTGTGTTGAAGACCAAGACCTACTTCTGAGTCGATGCGCCGGAATAGTAGGTATACCTCTTTGGTATTTCAATTGGGAAATTGATACTTCTACGAGATCTGCAAGGCTTACCCTTAGCACAAACTCTGCTGAGATTGGGGCTATATTATTTCATGGGGATTGTCCAGCACTATTTCAAAGATTCAAATATTTATTTGCGTCAGACGGTGGTATAAGTACAAATAGTGTGTTTATTGTATTTCCTAGTTTTATTTTTCCTTAAACTCTAGAATGCAGGAATTATACAGAATAAAATGATAATAAATAGTGTAGCTAATGCGACGACATACACCGCTGTAGCGAGAGCTACAGCAGCGTATGTCCACAATGATTACAAACAGCCGTTAACGTTTTCAGCAGCGAACGTGTTAACATGGACTGCCGAGTAGCGAGTAGTGAACTGATATCTCAGTTACAACAAAGGTAGGTACCTAATGAATGACACTATGAGGTTCTTTTGTGTGCCCAATTGAGGCCAATTGCTTTGTGAAATAGCTTCGTTGAATCTTGTGTGCAGTCCTAGGCCAAATGGCATGATAGTTGAAGTATCTGGCCACTGGTCTTATAGCGATAAATACCTACAGATAAGTTCTATAATAAATTATTTAACTATTGCTACCAACTTTTTTTTTGTATTCGTATTATTTTATTCTATCTATGTAATGTATAATATTACGTATATCAGTTATCTAGTACCCATAACACAAGCTCTGCTTACCTTGGGGCTAGATAATGCTGTGTGAATTGTCCAGCATTATTATTTATTTATTTATTTTATTTTATTTATTTTGTCAAATTCTAGAAATTCATATTCGCATTTTTTTGTATTGTTTTTTTTTTTATTTTGTATTGTGTTAGGTTTAAGTTATAAATAAATAATTTTGTATTTATGTACTTCACTTTTGTAAGTATCGTTGTTGAGTGCCCTAGCCGGGTCCATGTTTCGAACTGTTTTATATCATAAGACCTACAAACAACAGGGTATCATTAAAAAATTTGAATTTGTAAAGGTATGATAAATGAAGAACTTTTTAAGGTTGTTTGCTTTTATAGTGTGTAACTCGCACTAGGGCAATTTTCTACGAAAATTTAATAATACATTCATGGAGGACTATTTCTTGAGGTCCATTTACGAGTAATGACAGGGTTTGGAATACTTTGTAGCGACTTAAGTTTCTGGCGGGGTGTTTTGCTGGGTCGAATTTTTTTTTTTTTAATTACTTAGTGATAATATTGTTTTTTATTAAAAAAACATTTTTTTTAAAACAATTGTTTTTTACAAAGAACAGATTAAAACATAAAAATCTGTTAAGCTGTTTAGTTAACGCATTCACTGCCCAGCCTCGGCAGTGCAACCCGAAGGGCCGCCGCGCCGCCCACCTGGGCGACCACTTGGTATACTTGTGCATGAAGGGCCATGAAAGTGTTAGTTTTAAAAAGATAACAAAGAGAGATACATGGGCATTTTTAATATAATAGAATAAGTGTTGAGCTGATCTAGAATTTCGTCACCATTTTACCTCACGACCCATTTACAGAAGGATCTTCGTCAATTATGATTTCGAATCGGGATCGGTCTAAAGTACGCGATGATTTTTCACTTGTTGCTTTGTTTAGCTAGTCGTAAACGATTACTTCGATGTAGGTATCTTTGTTTCTCCCTACGTTTTCGTACATAATACTTAAACATAGAACTCGTAACGCGGTTTGAATTTCTTTACCCCCGCGATAAATCCTGTAGAACATCATTGTCCCTGCTCCTGAAATTTCCTCGACACTCTTCCAGCCGCTATGGTGGCTCCTTCACTGTCGACTCGGTCAGGTTATGGAACTCTCTCCCACATCATATTCGTGCTAGCCGCTCACTCTTCATATTCAAGCGTAAAGTCAAAGAGCATTACCTATCTTCATGACTTCGATGTAGGTATAAGTATTTAATGTATTTATTATAAATATAGAATCGTTATTAAGAAAATAGTATTTTACATATATTTTTCTATTATTTTGTGTATTAGTTTATGCAATTAGTGTAGGTATTTTCTATCTTTATATCTTTTGCACTCTTGCCCACTTGTACACACATGTCTCCCTCTCTCATTAAGGTTTGCTGGAAGAGAACTCTTTTTAGGGTTAAGCTCGCCTTTGCGATACCTCTCTTGTAATAAGATTTAAATAAGGTTTTATTAGTGCAATAAAGAATTAAGAACGCTTCGGCTGAAGATGGGCCAGTATGTGATAATACTAGCACAGGTAAGTAGTCAACGTGCCTTGTTCGAATTTTCCGTCACTCAGTTTTATGTCGTCCTCGTCATCTCCAAAGTCTTCGCAACTCGACTCTTGGCAACTCACTGTCTCTCTCACTCTTGCTAAATTTATCTCTATCTATATGACTATTACTTATATAACCAATAAAGCATTTTACATAGTTTACGAAAAAATAATAGTTTTCGAACTCAGAGCTCTGAGTCCGTTTGACGATAGTATCGAGACGTGATCGTGACGTCTCAATTTTTCCATAAGTTTTGGTTCAGCGCCTCTATCGTGCAAACAGGAAACTATACAAATCCCATACAAATAAGAGACGTCACGATCACGTCACGATACCTACCTTACTTACTATCATCAAATGGACTCGGGGCTCCGATCAACGATTGAGGTCTCAGTAATACTAGGCGTCAAGCATCTTATATATCAAACATCTTTAAAAAAATATTTAATTCAGCTTCAAGATAATTTTCATATATAATATGAAGATAATTCCTATTCCTATTTTCCTATTTTCCTTAAAAAGCTCAATTCTATTATCTTTATTAAAAAACTAGTTTTATTTAAAAAGACAATCTTCAAATCAAAACCGATGCTAGGCCTTTGCCTTTGCCTAGCATTGGTTTCTGATAGATAAAAAGAGAACATTACACATTTTCACATCAGCAGATCACATCACCATCTTACTTCAAAAGGAAGTAAAGCTTATGTTATGCGTACCAGAGGGGTGATTGAAAGTATCAAGACGTAATCGTGACGTCTTATTTTCCCACACATTTTGGTACAGCGCCTTTATCGTGCGGACAGGGAACTACGCAAATCTCATACAAATAAGAGACGTCACGATCACGTCTCGATACCTACTATCGTGAAATGGACTCGGGGCTTCGATCAAAGATTGAGCTCAGGAACTAGGTGTCAAGCATCTAGGAGGCAAAACAAAAAATATGGTTTGGCTCTATATTTTACATTAGTCATTCATGCCTTCCCACTTTCGGCATCTTACGGCATGTTGCCTTGAATCCGTTGTTCGAGTATGAAGCCTATAAGATAAATTACAAAATTAAAAATATTTATTTCAGCATCATGATACCATATGTACATTATTATATACCGTAGACATTAAAGTCAAAAAGAATAAAAAAAAATAATTGATTAAATTTACAGTTTTTCAAATCAACTCTTTTTTTATTCTAAAAATTTACAATCGCTGGTAGAGACCATTAAATGTCTTTTTAAATAAAAACTTCAGAAACCAATTCCTCCAAAAGCTTATGTTATGCGTATCAGAGGTATCAAGACTTAATCGTGACGTCTCATTTTCCCACACATTTTGGTACAGCGCCTCTATCGTGAGGAACTACGCATATCTCAAACTAATAACAGACGTAACGATCAAGTCTCGTTAGTATCGTCAAGTAGACTCACCTCCTGATAACAAACAACCTTCAATCCTACCTTTTGTAATATAAATAATATAATGATAATACAAAACTTGCTTGTTAACGAAGCTGTATCAAGTTTAGGTACTAACAAACGTCAGCGTGGCATCAATCAAGTCCGTTTATTACGTAAGAAAAACAAAGGAATAACAATGTTATACCTAATACTCAGCGTCGAATTACACCTCTTAGCTTTATTAGGGGTAAATAGAGAATAATTGGGAAAATTCGCCTATTTGTGTTAGAAAAAAATGGGAAAATTGAGGAAGTGGAACGAGATAGGCTATACTGAATCGGGTTTTATTTATTATAGATTTCATTGTTTTGTGAGCTCCAAATAAATAAAACTACAGTAGTCAAGTCAAAAGTACCCATTACACAGTAGTTAGTTACGTAGTCTAGTATTAAGGATTTTTGCTATAGTGCTTACCCGCACTCTGGGCATCTCTAAGAAATGAAATAATTCCCAAAAAAAAATCCCGCCGAAGTCGAAAAAAAAAATTTTTTTTTTTGAGAACTTATTTCATTTCTTAGTCTAGTATTAACGTAGTCTACATAAGCTCTTTTTTAGGATTCCGTATCCAAAAGTAAAACGGAACCCTATTTCTAAGACTCCGCTGTCCGTCTGTCACCAGGCTGTATCGCATGAACCGTGATAGTTAGACAGTTGAAAATTTTCACAGATGATGTATTTCTGTTCCCGCTATAACAACAAATACTAAAAAACGGAATGAAATAAATATTTTAGGGGTCTCCCATACAACAAACGTATTTTTTTTCTCTATATTGATAACGGCTACATACAGGTAAACGCTTGAAATATTCACAGAGTATTTATAATAAATATAGTAAAGAAACTGGGACAGCCGAAATATAATATCCACCTATTATGTTTTGTCGATTAAAAATGCAAATAATAGAATTATCACTTATTTTAACAAAGTATTGCGACGTCTTAAATGCCTACAGAAGCAGTCAGTGCATCGCGTACCAACTATAAAACAGGACATTATTTAAAAGATAGCGTCACTTTTTACAAGAATTCTATCTATGCAGGGCTCTGGGTACTTAACACTCAGAAATGCAAGGTATCTGCTATTTGAAAGCCCCACATAAAACAGAAGTACCCTCTTTTCAATATGATTAATTTAGATGAAAAAAAAAAGAAAATGCATTAGATCGAGCCTTAGACATATTTCCAAAAACCACTGATATAAAAAATCTTGAATAAGAGCTCCACATTTTACAAGGAAATTAGGTGTAGAAAGCAAGCACGCTGTATCTGATAGGGTTTACAAAATTCTTGCAGGGTTATCTTATCAAGGTACTGTTCTGATTAGATGGCTGCATAGGCTCTAAGCAATGTAGCTGGAATAATGTGGCCGATCTAATCTGAGATATCGGGGACGGGAGAGGTTAGAAGTTTCGTGCCAAATGTGGCATCAGATACAAGTTTTTTTTTTTGTTTTTATGAGAATTCACCATGTACTTCTTGTAAACTATGACTCGGTGTTAGTTTTAGTTGTTTTAGTAACTGTTGTGTTCTTTTTAAATTAGTATCATATTTGTTTAATTTACCTACTCATTTTATGTATGCATTACCTACCCTGTTTTAATTTTGCACGCACTTTGAGGCATAATGTAGTGAGACTATTTAATGTAAGACCTATGTACTGTACCTACATTTCAGCAAATAAATAATTATGAATTAAGAATTATCATAATCTTCAGAGAACCTATCAGAAATCGCATGCACTTATTCTAAAAAATATTTCTCTTTTGATTGCATTTGAATTCCATTTTTTTCCACTTTTTTTTTCTTCTTAACAGAAATTTGCCAGTGTTTTACGCATGTACTCGAATTCGTTTGTTTTTTTTTTTAGATACGAAAACCAGCCAGTAAGAATGAGGTCGTCAGTGCGCATGCTCGAATTGCAAGCTCCGGGCGAAGTGCGACCCAGTTACACTATGTGCTAGGTAACCTAGATGAAAACAGATCGATCGATGTGGGAGAAACTACGTAGGCCGTGGTGTAGGCCTAATATACCCTTTTTGTCCAGACAGACATGACATGCGGTTTCGGCCAGTACAATTTTAGACTGTGATGTCAAATTGTACGTTAGAGTCATGTCATGTCTCTTGATGATGAACTGTTACCACGTTTAGCCACTATCTCGCTTGGTATAAGACGATGTGGTCTAGAAGGGAGCAAGTTTACCCAGAAAGCATTATTTCATGGTTCCTACTTCAGTGCAACAATATCTACGAACTTATTTATAGGAGTAGGTACCTACATGGTACCATCCTTAAGAACATTTTGTAAAATGAAACAGTTACTTAAGTAAATTTAAACTTTGTTTCTAGAATAGAAAATTTAACCCTTAGATTGTCAATTGGCCAAAAAATGGAGTCCTTTTCATTAAAATTTACTTGGAAAAGCGACTAAAAAAATTCGTTGTTCGAATACAATTCCAAATTGGAATGTACTAACATAAAACATTTTAGTTTTTCAAATATTTCAATTCGAATGGCAATGCGTTCATTTAAATTACCTATCGCGCGTTCGGCCAAGGTACATCTGGTCCAATATTGACGCATGCGCGGTACACAGCGTTCAATGTCATCCTGCAACGGACTTGACAAATCGCTTTCAGAGCTGTAATGGCGGTTATCGAACCGTATTGTAAAGTATAATTTTATTGCCGAAAAATCTATGTTTTGTGAAGATTCATGATCGATTGAAATGTCACGAAAACAATTTTTTAATATTGTTTTAAATTCTTGAGTATAGCCAAAAAATACCTTTTTTTAAAATACTTACTTTATACTTAATACTTTTTCATGACTTAAAAGTTTTTCATTTTATATGCAAAATGCATTTTTCTACTATTTACTGCCAAAAAACTTAAAGAGCCTTGAGCATTGATTGCATAGCAAAAATAACTACCTACCAACATTATTTTATTATATATTTTTTTTAATTTGACAATGCAAATGCACGTACGTCAATAATTACCTATGTGGCTTTGTGCGTCAGTAGGAAATAGTATAACATTTTGTAAATAATTGCTTATAAGGAGCGGTTTTTTTGTAATTTTAAGTATTTCCGTTTGAGAGTAGAAAACTATAAAAATTACTTGAAATATGTATGATAATGTCACATTAAATAACACGTAATATTTAATTCAAAGAGTTTAGTCTAATGTAGTAGGGCAGTAGTTCTACGGCTACTAAAATAATTTGGAAAGGTCCCAGTTGCTTGTTCAAATTTGCAATTCATCTAATTAGGCCGATAGTAATTTATTTAAAAATAGAATATTAACTTTAGATTAAACATTAGTTCATTGCTCCCCTATAACAGCATTATCAGCTGAAAACGCATTAATTGGCAATAATTTTGCTTCTTCACTACACAAATGGCATCAAAACTAATTTTAATTCAAAAGAAGTAATTAACGATTACCTATTGACGCAAACCGCATTTTTATTATTTAGTTTGCATATCAGGCAGGCAAGGGGTTAACACGGCACTTTTGTTGAATGTACTTTCTTACTAATTTATCATCAGGGTAAGCGAGAGCATCTTTCTTGGAGACAGTAAAACACATTTATTATACACATGTCAAATTTAAATCTTATAAAGATTCTAAGAGCTCTTGCAGATAGCTCAACTGTATATCATGTCATTATGTAGTTTAGATTTCTATTCATTTATTTATTTAACAGCAAAAAATAATTACAACTAATATTTACACTTACATCTATTTACTAAAAATCTAAGCCGTCACCAGAAGGCAGAGTGCCCAGAATGCTGGCAGCATTGCCACGTTGAATGGCAATGCTAATTCGTTGACCGAAATAAAAACCAGCATTCCGATCACCTGTGGACTCTATTAGTAGTTTTGTAGATGATTTCTATTAACTTTTAGATTTGAACTTAAATCTTAAGACACAGTAAGGTTTAGAAAATATTCTTCAAATCAGAAAGATAAGGAAATGATTTATATTTATAAAAGAACGACTGTGCAACGTGGCGTATAAAAGACACGAAGTAAAGCCTTCCAAGTGTGTGTTTCCCATCGCAGCCCTAAAAATCAATGAAAAATCCACGGAGTAGTTTAAAAGTCTAATATAGACAAACAAGATGATAGAAACGTAATTAATGAAAGGAAAATAGTGAAAGCAAAAGGTGCATTTATGGATAGTTTTAAATTAATTTGCGTACTTTTCCAAGTAGTGTGTTTACAGAACGGAATAATTATGATTATCTTTTAAATGCATATTGAGCCCAAAATCAATGCAAAGGTCCTCAAAGCAGCTGAAAGGATTTAAGTATGATGCAAGGATGAATAATGGTAAACCGGCCGGCGTGATACTCACGTGTCGAAGCTTAGGGTCGCATCGACGCGGGTCGGAGCAGAAGCACGCGAGGCGCGGGGCCGACTCGGCCTGGACGGTGCTTGATGTACGGCTCTGGTGCAGCACAGACGCGCGTTAAGGAAGGAAGTCCCGGCGAACTGTCAACGGCGCGGAAGACGGGCGGCGGCGGGCGCAGCGCGCATGCTCCGCGCGCCCATCAACAGCCACCAACCCTGCAGCCAAACCAACACCCCACCGGGGTAGGGGGCGAAATCGAACGTCATCTCCCCCGCTGTAATTCCCAAAAAGCGCTGACTACCCCCCAGCCCGACCCTAAAAAATGCATTGCGTAACGGTTTTGTGAATTTTTACTGGAGAATGTTTGTCCAATCAATTTTCCACCTGCTTTGGGAGGACAGGACGACGGCTAATAGGATCGATGGTTCGATGTTTTACTTTTAACTTGTTTTGACGTCCGGTATGTTTTAATGTACTTACTTTTTACACTTTTTACCTTCACTAATAATTTTATGTCAAAACATATCAACATAAATTGGATTTTCTAAGCGAAAATCGTATGTACCTACTCAGTTAGACGTAAACTACAAAACAAACAAATCGTTTAAAAACTATAAAGTTTCGGATTGCTTTTAGTTTAGGTTCTTTGTTTTAGTTGTATTGGGACGACTAAAATAATGGATTTGATGAAAAAAAATGTGCTGAATGTAGGAAAACATGTTATACACACAAGGAGCGCGCTTATAAATACATATATATATAATGTATATCATAAAATATCACGTGTAAGAGATTACCTTCAAGTTCTGTCAAAGAGATTGTCAATCTCTTTGAATCGCGAACCAGAATAGGGGCCCGTTTATTGAAAATCACAGCGTATCATTGAATTTCCAGGTATTTAAATGAAACACATTTCATAAATGTTTTTAAAAAGAATTTAAAGATGAACCTGTTGAAGTCAAAGAATCATTATTCCCATTGTCGTCAGTGTTCAATGGTTTAACACTGAAGTTTTTGGACCTTATAATAAGCCAAAAAGGTAGTCTATATTATAATTTAAGACAAAACATTGTAAGTGTGTACCGATCTAAGGCTAAGAATTCAGCTGAAAATATTTTATTGTTCATAAATAATCAAAACAAGATCCGTCAAGAGCGACTGTAACTCGCGCGCCAAGGGTTTCGGACGTTTTTTATTTATACAAATAAGTACCAATTAGAGACTTTGCTTGTTAACGAATACCTAAAAATGGTACCTGGTCAATTTATCGACTCTTATATTTCAAAAAGTATGAAACTTAGAAAAAATTTACACCAGATGTGATAACCCATACGTCGGTGTCTTTTTAAATTTCGATACATAAATTTAAATCTGTATTCGCGCACCAACGCAACTGTATGATGTAATATTTTAAAGTTCAAGTTAATAACTGCAGTAGGTTTGCGATACTATAAAGGGGAAACCGATCTTCAAACCCTAAAATGGAACACATAGATTTTTCTAGTTCATTATGATTTATGACAATAAATGGTACAAAAACGTGGCTACTGACATTTTCACTTGCAAACGAACTTCCGTGACATTTCGGCTGATTCAAGGTTAAAGAAGTCATTAGAATTCTTATTTTGAACAACATAGTGTGAAAATTATGTAGCTATTTTAATGTGACAAAGTTGGTTTAACTAAGATAGACCAGCATCAGCATAATCAAGATGATCTGGTTTAGAAATATGGAATGAGGAAATGGAATTTTTCAATAAAATTTCCCTACATGTCATGAGGAATTTTGAAATAATTTTAGGGAAGTTTTGAGTCAATTCTTTATTAATAGTTTTTTGTATATTTTGTCGTATTGAATATTTTGGTAAGTAAAAATAAAGACTCCTAGATAATGCATTGTCTAGGCTAGAATATACAAAACAAAACATATTCAAACATTTTTTGGTGAGTATCTGGCACAGCGCATCAGCATTGCTATACAGCGGGGCAATGCAGCCAGTGTCTTAGGCACGCTTCCAAATGGTATTGATTATGGATCAGTTGAGCTACCTGTAGATTGTTTGCAACAGTTTGCAGATAGCTTAATTGTTTCTATTGTAAATACAAGTTTTAGTTTAAATTTATTATTTGATTGTTATTTTCTTTCTGAATAAAGTTATTTTCAAACAATGCGTTTGTTAATGAAGAAGTTAATTAAGAAGTTCACAAGGCCGTGTCTAGGCTGTCCAATGTCCATGCTAGGCCTCAACTGATTTCAAAATTATCGGAAGAATAACAAAGTTGCAGTAACAACCTCCACGTGCCTGTAATGTTATAATACTTACACCTTACACCAGAGATTTTAATTGTAGATACCGTACAAGAATACTGTATTAGGTAGGTACTGCCACAATGACCATTATTTTCCATTATGTCTTCGTCTAAAATTGATTAAACCACCAGGCAATAATCATCTGTCCCATTTCTATAAAGAACCGCAATAAAGCTGCGCACCGTCCCATTCTTGCTAAATTCTAGTACCTATAGTTTCGTTTTCTATGGTATTACGATCTCTGGTCGAACGAGGACATTTCAAAAGAAGAGTGGGTCCATACCCACTCTTCTTTTGAAATGTCCGTAATTATTTATAGTCAAAGCGTCATATGGTAGCCACCATATGACGCCATTTTGTGAAAGCGGCGTGTGCAAAAATCAAGTTTTTGCATATTATCTAAGAAATAATAGTAAGTTAAAAAAATTAAAACATACATCGTCTGCTTTTTATTCTTTTTGTTTACTGTAAAATGTATCAGGCTTTTAAAGTATTTATTGAACAGCGACGATATTATGTATTGAGCGCACTTTGGATTTTTTAATATATCTAGTGAAAATTTTATGTACCTACCTACTACGAAACACTTTATCAATCCTGCATCCTGAACTTTAGCATATCATTATATTAATCTCAAAGTAAATGCAAAGTAATTTCAGTAATAAGGAAGACATGATCGCTGACGCTAAGCGATTTTAGGTATCACCGACTTTCCCAACGCTACGCACGGAGAGGCTACGCACGTGTGTCACTGTGTGACCTTCACTAAGCAAGAAAATTTATGTGGAAACGTCAACTGCATCCCACGAATAGGCTGTGCACGAATACGAGATTAAAAACGTTTCAATTGCTAAACGCGTGGCTTGCTCCAATAAGGCACCCACGCAGCTCAATGCTGTAATGTAAACGCTATGCCAAGGTACACACGTGCGTCGCCTAGTGGGTAGGACGGGAAAGCGACGCCTGTATATTGTGTGCTGCAGTGGAACGTGTGGAAACGTATACCCACGTGGTCAAACAAACAACCCCACTAAGCTTAAATGCGTAGCGTGGCCGTGCACAGCGTGCGCTGCAGTGTTTATTTTCATTTGTGTGATGTGCAGTGGAAACACCCGCCATCTTTCCCTTTTGGTTGAGTTTTGGGAGCAGTCGGACATGTTGGATTGCGTTAGTGTGATGTGGTGATGAGGTAGACATAGACAAACCTTTCCCCCTCTTTTTTTCTCAGAGTCCACGTCTCAGCTCCGCACAGAAGAATGAGAAAGACTAGATAAAATCAAAATCAAAAAGTCTTTATTTCCATAAATACAAAAATGTACACTTAGAAAAGGTCAAATTCTTAAAATAAAACATTGACACGGAAATAAAGTGATATTTTTGATTTCGGTCACTTCGGTATGTAGACTAAAGTAAAGAAGCGATGAAGAAACCTTTAGCCTGTTAGTTGTTATTTTTCGAGTTGGAGCAAAACCCGTCCCAAGCTTTTTTATCTTCTAGATAATCTGATATTTTGTAGTAAGCCCTTTTGCACAGAAAGGTTTTTACAATTTGTTTGAATTTATTTATTGATAGATTTTGCAACTCACTAGGAATTTTGTTGTAGAAGCGTATACATTGCCCTTTAAAAGATACATTAATTTTGTGAAGCCTAGTTGTGGGCACAGCAAGTTTATGTTTATTTCTAGTATTTATATTATGTATATCGCTATTTTTAGGAAAGGTTTTGATATTTTTATGAGTGTACAACAAGTTTTCATAAATATATTGACAGGGAACTGTCATTATGTTAATTTCTTTAAATTTATCACGCAGGGATTCTCTGGGACCCATATTATAGATTGCACGAACAGCCCTCTTCTGCAGCACAAATACGGTGTTAATATCTGCAGCGTTCCCCCACAGCAGTATACCATAAGACATAATACTGTGGAAGTAGCTGAAATAAACAAGTCTGGATGTATCCACGTCTGTAAGATGACGGATTTTTTTGACTGCATACGCTGCAGAACTAAGTCTCTTCGATAGCTTATCTATGTGTGGGCCCCATTGAAGTTTATTATCTAAGGTGATTCCTAAGAATACGGTACTTTGTACAATTTCTAACGTTTCTTCTTTTACGTTTACGTCAGCCTTAACTTGTTTAACATTAGGTAGAATGAATCTAATACATTTTGTTTTGGTTTCGTTTAGCAAAAGATTATTGACACTAAACCAATGGACTACTTTTGAGATTGCATTATTCACATCGTCGAAGTTTGTGTTTTGTCGCTTCATTTTAAAAATTAAGGAAGTATCATCAGCAAACAGTACAATCTCGTGATTATTCTTTACAAGATGAAAATAGGAAAGGAAATAGGAAAGGACCGAGGATAGAACCCTGCGGAACACCCATTGTAACTACAGACCCCGAAGACCGTTTCCCATTGATGTCCACTCTTTGTATCCTATCACTCAAGTAAGATGCCAAAAGATCCAAAGAGGTGTCCACTATTCCATAGTGATGTAGTTTCCTGATTAATGTTTTATGGTGTACGCAATCAAATGCTTTTGACAAGTCGCAAAAAACGCCTAAAGCATCTTGCGACTTCTCCCAAGCATCAAATATATGCGATACTAACTCTACACCGGCATCAGTAGTTGACCTGCCGCGAGTGACCCAAATTGCTTACAATGCAGCAGGTCATTGCTATTAAAATGCCTAAGTAATTGATTTAAAATCAGTTTTTCAAAAACTTTGCTGAAAGTAGGCAGTACTGATATCGGTCTAAAGTTAGTGGGGTCAGATCTACTACCCGATTTATACAGTGGTATAATTTTACTACATTTCATTAGATCAGGAAATACGCCACTATTAATGGATTCATTAAATATAAAAGCAAGATCTGGTGCTATGGTATCAATTAAAGGTTTAATAATTGTAACGGAAATGCCCCAGAGATCTGCAGTTTTCTTTACATTTAAAAGCTTAAACGCTTTTTTAACATCTATTTCACTGACATGGTTGAAATAAAATTTATTATCGCATTTAGGTACATTTTCTATGAGTAATGACTCGGCGACTACTAGAGAAGAGATACCGCATCAGACGGATGTTGGTGGTATCAGTTATCCGACGTTCCTTTCAAACCTAAGTGAACCGTTCGCAGTAGATCGTTGAAAGATCTTAACTAGCAAAACATATCAATCTGTTTGATGGATTATGCTAGTTGATTCATATTAGTCCGATGCGTGGCCCACGGAATCCTCAGGAGGTGTCTTCAGCACCACATCTGTAGTACATCGTTTTTTCCGCTCTTTTTTCTCAGAGACCACGTCTCAGCCCCACACATAACAATTAGAATGACTAGACTCCGCATCAGATGAATCTTGTTGGTATCGGTTATCCCACGATCCTTCCAAATCTTGGTGAACCGTTAGCAGCAGATCGTTGAAAGATCTTAACCAGCAAAACATATCAATCTCTTTGATAGATAATGCTAGTTAATTCTAAAAATTGTGTCTACCCCACAGCAACATCGCGGATGTACATCCTTTTCTCTTGTCTGTAACCCTTATAGACGTATTACTGGGCGACGCACCGTCCTACAAATCTATTCCTGTAACGGGCACTGCAATATTTTTTAGCCAGCAGCCATCATGACCCCATTTCGGTGATCCTTTGTTCGAGGTTCAAGTGGCGGCACGAATTTCGGTCTTTGATAGTCGCACATATTTCTGAAAAAGAAATAGAAGAAGGCATTGCAATACCTTACTGCCCAGGGGGGGTGTGAAGCCTGGTAGCTTCAATTGTGATCTCATTCCTTTATTCCTTTGTTAGGGGAATAAGCATCGAATATAGGTAGGTACATCTATTACGTGCGTGATTACGATATACGAGATTACGATTTTGATTGTTATTTTCTGTAGTAGACAGTTTATTATCCAAAATCAAAAACCAAATTAATGAACCGAATATTTTTCTAGCCATTGTAAGAAAATTGGATGGTAAGACAAAAAATCTTATAACCGCATTCTAAATTTTTTTTAAATCGAAGATTATATTAATAACAGCAGAAACAAAACGCATTCATGATTAATAGGTATTATAACTCCGTTAAAAATGAAAATTGAGGACACGTTAAGGTGAATAATGTTATCAATGATATTTGTGTCAGAACCTTTACGTTACCGTAGCCTGTGATAGTTCTCTGGGTCAGTAGCTACATATGCGTAAAAGCCTAACTATTAGGCACTCACAAAGGGACAAAATTATGTCATAGGGATAGGGTGCTCAGTTTCAACTATTTGGACACCCTATTTCGAGCATTCAAGCCTAAACTGTGACAATGCTATATCATAGCAAGGTTCGTAGGCAGTTGCGTAGCCAACTGAAACAGAATTTAAATTTAAGTACTATTTGTTTTAGGCAATAAGGTATTTTTTGTAAAAGGTTATACTGTTCATCATTCCATTTCGAGCCTG
This sequence comes from Eupithecia vulgata, assembly GCA_946478455.1. Taxonomy (NCBI): domain Eukaryota; kingdom Metazoa; phylum Arthropoda; class Insecta; order Lepidoptera; family Geometridae; genus Eupithecia; species Eupithecia vulgata. The sequence goes on along the minus strand of OX297862.1, from coordinate 3,090,709 downwards.
ACAGCCAACCACACTGATTCTTATTATTAGAATTAATAAGAATAATATATGCTGGACTAATCCTACAGGAAGCCTCATCAAGCCCACTCCAAAGGTTACCTATATATGGACAAAGAATATACAATGTACCTACATATAATTTTATGGATGATAACTGCTTATGCATGACAAGTAAATAAGTACTTGTAATTTGCCCATATTTTACCAAAACAATGTTTCTGGGCCTTTCTGTTTTCCAGAGCCTTTATGTAAACGCATCTCTAACGATATTTTATTTTTATTTATTTTATTTTATTTTACAAGTGGACTTACAGTTACAAAACCAAAGCGTCCAAGAGTTAGATTTCCACGAAGCGAAACATTTATGGCAATACTTTTAAATTATTACTGATATTGAACTGAACCCTTCGGATTGAGTACGAGTCGAGTCAAAAGTCATCAACTAAATGTAAACCAGCCCTTTCCTACTAAAGTTATCAATGTAATTAAAGTTGCGTCCCAACGGACAAACTGAACTTAGCTAAGCATTGCTACAAATCCACCATGGCTATCAATGTTCTTTGGTTATCTTATCTAAAATGAACGTTTTAAAAATATAAAAAAGAAATCTGTCCGTATTTTATACAGGGTGATTCTCAATTGAGTGACGCTGCGTGAACTGTGGGTTCTCCCTATTATCACGAACACAAACTTATTCACATCAGAAAATTTCTATTCTTCAGTAGGTTTCAAATTATTTATTTTATTCGTAACACTCCGTCATTGTGATTGTGGTCATCGTGACACCTACTTCTTACTAAGGGGCGTTTGTGATTCGCTTGACAATGTTTCGCTACTTCGTGATTTTTCCCTGTTCTAAAGAGAACACATCTCGTCTCCGCTCATTTCAGCTTTAGTGGACTCTTGTCTTTATGATGGACCAAATTAAACCCGTAGTGGGCGAACCCTAATTTGAGTGCAGTAAAATACTTCGAACAGGGAAAAATCACGAAGTAGCGAAACATTGTCAAGCGAATCACAATCGCCCCTTAGTAAGAAGTAGGTGTCACGATGACCACAATCACAATGTTCTCTTTAGAACACATCTCTCGTCTCCGCTCATTTCAGCTTTACTCATGCATGGAGAGATCAAGGACATTATAGGCTAACTAACTAAATGTAACTTTCTTTGGTACAAAGTAGGTAGGTGGGTAACTACAAGTGTAACCCAACGCTACTGGCGTAGCGACAATCTATTGCATACAATGCCTGCCAAATATCGCATCCCGGCCAAGTACCAGCGGCACGTGTAAGACCAGTGACGAACTAGGATCACGTTTTATAAGTCAGCCTTAGGGTGTTTCGTTTATGGAGGATCAAAGAAGTGGGGTGTAGGAGGGAAAAAACCGTCTCTAATGTAAAATGATTCTGCCCGTCAAATTAACAAATTTTACGTCGTTAAATACAAGATGAGAAGAAGTTGGGTAGTATATTAAATAACTACCTATAACTTAATATGATTAAGTTTTATAGAAGAACAGCTTTAAAATTCGCACGTGTTAACTCACTGCCGAACTGGAGCTTTCATTCAACACAAGCAAACATCCCACGCAATAACTTTTTGAAGGCTCTCTGTTTTTAGTTCAGGAACTACGAAAATTAATTGAGTCAAAAGATATTATAAAAAGCAAACACTGTTGATAAATAGTTCACAAAACAAGGAAATAAAAACGATGTTTTTATTTTAACAAATGAATAGAATGCATTAGTAATACCTAGAATATCTTATCACGAATTTCAAGTCAATAAAAACAAAATGTTTTGAAAAATACGACAAAAACACTGCGTAATAGAATCCACTCGATGCGGACCTGTAATCGCATTGTACAATAACGTCATACACACACACAAAAACGCATAGCCAAAATTTCATGGATGTATTTTCCTATTCCACGCGCATGTGTGCAGCGCAGCGCAGCGAGACAAGGATAGGCTTACCCACTTGTGCGACAAGGACAGAGAGGCTTTGGCTTATGTAACGCATTATTTTTATAATTAACAGACAAAAATCGAGAGATACGCCGCGACCCTGAGGCAGGCCAGTGATCCCTAGAGCCGAAAATTTGCACAGATCGAATGTGGGCGACCTCGCTCGGTTGCACGCTCACGCACACATACACACACACGCACACAAGCTCGCGAGGGAAAATTCTCGACTTCCGCGTATAGGCTCTACACGTCGACCTACATGCAGCGATATCGATCGATTGCAACCCTCGACCTATTAATTTTAAACTCGCTTGAAACCGTAGCTCTATAGTTAGGGAAATTATTTATTTAAAAGCATTAGAAACTGTGTAAGTATCTATAGATTTTGATGAATAAAATATTGACTGAAAACTGTGTATTTTGTGCACATGACACTTCCGCAACCACCCTCCAACAATACTGATAGGTAGCATGCTAGGAGATGAGGTCAGCATGCTATTAATAGACCTGTAGGGCAGCTTCGTGGTACGTATGTATTTGTGACCGTTGTTTTGATAGTGCTTAGAGTTGTTTTGGATAGATTAGATAACCTAGGTACCTATACTACCTATGTATCTACCTGTTTACCTTCATTTTCGATATACTTAAGACGAGTCGCGAATAACTCAAACTACGCGATAAAAAAATCCTAAAACTTATAGAGAGATAGAAAATTGATCTATAGACAGAATGGAGGCCTAGAAAAAAATTGAGATTTTGTCTTTAGTTTTTGTACGATTCTGGTATAAAAATTATGCAAAAGTACCAAGTACCGTGTATTTTGTTTTACCTCCACCTTGGTACCTACTGACAAACTGAAAAACATGTTGTCACGCGTGCAAAGAGTTTATCTTTTATTTATGTAATGAGTATTTTGTAAAGACTAGGTACTTTTACAAAAAATATTAAAACAAACGCATAGATAAAATATCAAAGGTCATGTCAAACCGAAAATTGAAAGTTTATTCAACTTTTACTATCAAAATGCAAGATATGAGTAAAACAGATCCAAGATTTTATTAAATACCAACCATTCGCTAGAAAGACTATCAAAGGTGTAACTCACACTGGTACTAGATATCTGATATACGTAATATAATACAATACATAGATAGACATTTTTACTACACATAAAAAATGATCAGAACACCCTGAACAAATATCTGCATATCGTACACACATTTAAAACTTTTAAAACCATCATGTTTATTAACATTAAAGTCAATTTATAACGAAATATTTACCATGATTCGATTTTTGAGTTTCCAATATTTCGGCACAGTTTCATGCGCCATATACGAGTAAATACATTATTGGAAAACTCAAAAATCGAATCATGGTAAATATCCCATTATAAATGACTTTAATGTACACACATTTGTCCCGAGGCGGGAATCGAACCCGCAACCTCCTCTCTGCGTCGCAGGTAGACCTTCGCCCACTGCGCCACAGAGGTCGTAGATGTAGCTTCTACGCGCCGCCACTTATAAATCCTTCATATTTTATTTTTACTCAACCAGGAATATAATATGTAATAGGACCGTCGGCGTCGCTACACATGCAAAAATAGGGCCTCTATGCACACATTCCTAATCCCAGGCATCGCTATAAAAACATATGAACTTGAAGCGCGGCCATGAACTCTTCTCGTCGTGACGTCATCCTCCAAACAACGAACAATTGCATAACATTATACTGTACTTCCTTGTTTCGATAATTCAGTTATACTTAATGCCATACTGATAAAATAATTCATGAGCTAGCTATTTTTGTATAATACTGAAGGTTTGAATATTCGGAAAATCACGCTATTGCGATGCGTCAGGTCCACGATATATATATATATATAGTAACAATGGCAAGTTTCCCTTACGGTTTGTCCCAAAAATTTGGGAAACGATATGAAATATACCATTCGATTCATCTCAAAATTCTGAGAAACTCTACATTTTTACTTTTTCCATGTTTGTTCTGGAAAAAATTAAATATTTTTTTGAAAATTGGCAGAATAATTTCTGTTCCTTGTTATCTTTTCATTGCAAATGGCGGCGGGGTAACAAAAAAGGTTTCAATTCTGTAGGTTGGTTTCAGGGTAGGGGAAAGGAATAAAACCAACCTCCTTTGTTTTAGGAAAAAGGTAGAATAGTGTAGTAGATCTATTGGCTAAATGAAAATTGTACATTTTGGCGGTGAAGTCAACCACTTTTTCCGTGAAGTTACCGAGCTTTTTATTTTCAATCGAAATCTTTGATTGAATAATTGAAAACATGAATCGCTGTAGAAACTGCAGCATGAATTTGGTGAGACAGTCAAACAGTGTTATTTTTGAAGAGGATGAAGTTTATCATTTCCGAGTGGATAACAGCAATATAGGTATCGCCGCCTCAGTGCTTGAATGGCCAACCGACCTTTGAGTAAATTTTACAGGAAAAGTTTTTTTTGTTTGTTATTGACATTAATAGAAATTTATTAAAATATTTGATGATGTAGGAACAATGTATTTCAAATTCATATAATTATCTATACCTTATGTTAATATGATACAGATAAACCAGTTTTTTTTTAATTTGTTTGTGGAGGTTGGACAAAATGCCTCCGACGAAATTACGGAAGTGGAGATTGAGCACAATGCCATGGAGATAGACCATGAAAAGTTAAAGGTAGTTCAGTGCTTGTTTGTCCTAAATACCATCATGATAAATCTATAGATACAGGATGTTCATTGTTTTACAAATTTAAATTACCTATTTATAAAACCATACTACGAGTATTATTATATTTTTTTATTGACGACCTCTGTGGCGCGGTGGGCGAAAGTCCGCCAGCGATGCAGGAGGTTGCGGGTTCGATTCCCGCCTTGGGACAAATATTTGTACGATCTGTAAGTATTTGTTCCGAGTGTTCTGGTCGTTTTCCTTGTATAATAAAAAAAATATCTAGGTACTGTATTTTATTATTTATATCAGTTATCTAGAACCCATAACTCAAGCTCTGCTTAGCTTAGGGCTGGATAACGCTGTGTGAATTGTCCAGCATTATTTATTTATTTAATTGATTAAGATTAGATTTACAGAACGACCGATATGGCGCGGCGGGCTAAGTCCGCCTGCGACGCAGGAGGTTGCGGGTTCGGCTCCCGCCTTGAGATATTTGTTCCTGGTGTTCTGGGTATTCTCTATGTATAATAAAAAAAAATTAGGTAATACCCCTTTTTGACCATTTTTCAAAAACTATTATTATTACAGACTTCTCTATATTTTTCCTGTAAAATATAGATCGATATCTACAAACGCCTAATACATTATACATGGATCGGTCCGCAATCTTCGGAGATACGGGGGGGGGGATGGTCAATTTTTTGTCATTTTTTGAAATATTTCAAAAAGTATAAAACTTACAGAAATTTCAAAAAGTGTTTTGAAATGGTCAAAACGATACCTTTCATTTGATACCCCACATGGGTAGGTACCCCCCCCCCCTTTGAAAAAAATTCCCCCCCTTTTGACCATTTTTCAAAAACTATTATTATTACAGACTTCTCTATATTTTTCCTGTAAAATAAAGATCAATATCTACAAACGCCTAATACATTGTACATGGATCGGTCTGCAATCTTCGGAGATACGGGGAGGGGGAATGGTCAACTTCTCGACTTTTTTTTAAAATATTTCAAAAAGTATGAAACTTACAGAAATTTCTAAGTGTTTTGAAATGCACAAAACGATACCTTTCTAGGTTTTGATACCCCATTTGCCTTCTTAGGTCTCTTTTGAAATTTTAACATCAAAATTTGTACTGAAAATATTCATTTTCATTTTTCATTTATTTATATTTTTTTTTTTATTTTTTCTTGAAATCACTAATGGTGCACGAAATGTATCATTATTTCAAATTTCAAGTTAATAGCTGCAGTAGTTACTGAGATATTCAAGAAAGAGCGGGGACGGACAGAGCGAGACCATAAGGGTTTCAAAACCGATCTTTGAAACCCTAAAAACCTGCCTATACTTACCAAAGAAGCGATTTCGAATCAGCATGTACATATCATACCGGTGGCGGCAAAATTTATGTACCGGCAAGACTAATACTGTAAAGCAAAACTTATAGCCAACGTACCTTTCTAAATCCATTTCCATTCGTCTATAGTCGTTTTTTTTTATTGGTTAAAGACATTTTAAAGCACTAATTTGCTTAAAAAGCTATTAAAACTCTTTAATTACTTGACACAATCACAATAACACCGCAACTCGTAAACAAAACAAACAAGATGGCGAACCTGTCACTGCGTGAATGCTGAGCTGTGATTGGCTGGCCTATGGAGGTTGGACAAACAAGCACTCGGCTTGATATTCGGATGCGTTCATTTTTCAAATTATGGAGTTTGGCTAAACAAGCACTCAAGACGATTTTAATTTTGGAGATAGGATATTTAATTTTTGCAATTAGTGTAGGTTGTAACAAAAATATATTAATAAAAATTTGTGGTAATGCGCGTTATTATAATATCTAAATTTTAAAATAAAAAAATCGTTTTAGGTAAAATTGGTCGGTTGGCCATTCAAGCACTAAGGCAGCGGTATAGTAAGTGCCTACAAATCTACCACTAATATTTTATCCATTATTTAGTACACCTACTTATTACCTTATTTTCTTTATACCTAACAGGACTGCACAAAACTCAGATTACTTATGTAAAACTAGGAAATAAAGTAATCTCTTTTGTCCACCTCAATCTTAAAGGTAAAGACGAACGACCTCTGCTCTGTGGTGCGGTTGGCGAAGGACTACCTGCGACGCAGGAGGTTGCAGGTTCGATTCCCGCCTTTCTCCATTGGGCAGAAGGCATGGGTACCAGCTTGTAAAAGTGCCTATATTTGAGCATGTGTGAAACAATCGATATCGAACTAAGATAACTTTCTAATAGGTACCTAATCTTTTTACAGAGAATGGAAAACGACAAAATCTGTGGTACATTCGGGGATCTGGCACAGAATCCTAGCTCAAAACAGAGAATGCTTGGACATGTCTCTGTTTACATATCTTCTCGTCATCCATACCGCAATGCTTGAAAACGAAAGTTTTCAATCAATGCGTCCTACCCGTCATGACCTACGGAGCTGAGACGTGGACACTCACGGTAGGGATGGTCCACCAGTTTAAAGTCGCCCAGCGAGCTATGGAGAGAGCTATGCTCGGAGTTTCACTGAAGGATACGATTCGCAACAAATACATCCGACACAGGACTAAGGTTATTAATCTATCATAGCTCAAAAGATTAGAGAGCTGAAGTGGGCTGGCCATATCTCGAGAAGAACCGAGAACCGATACCTAAACGTGTTCTTGAGTGGAGACCGCGACTCGGCAAACGTAGTATAGGACGCCGTCCGACCAGGTGGGATGACGATTTGCGAAAGACTGCTGGCAGATGCTGGATGCGGCAAGCCGAAGACAGGGCGCTATGGCGTACATTAGAGGAGGCCTATGTCCAGCAGTGGACTTATATAGGCTGATGAAGACATGTTCCCGTTTTATTTATTTAAGAGTTGTGTATTACTTTTATAACAAAGTACCTACATATGTTATTTTTTTTTACCCTTAGATATAATAATTATAATATACAATTTACACTTATTGTTTTATTGAGAATAGTTGGTAGCAGGCACATAGAACATTCCATAGATATTATATTATACTAACACTTTAATTACCAACGAGAAAAATGTACAACTTCCTCCAGGACAACCTGGGGCAGATGATGCAGGCAAGGATGGACTGTGCCAATGGCTTTATAAAATAGGAGTAAATATAATAATAGTGCTAGGTTTTATGTGTTTAACAGCAGGTCCTGAACTACGGGATTATGAACCTTAACACAGAACATTAATTTTAGCAATATTAGAGATGCTGTAATCACATTTATTTTGTTGTTGTTGTTTAAATCACGTGACACTTGTGATAATCTACTTTTCTCTACAGACTTTCATTTTGGTGTAGAATTTAACCAAAAAAAACTATTTTCTTCTTAGAACTCAGTTACAGTAGGTGCACATGTTTCTAACGGAGAAGCTTTCAGGCTGATAATGATTATAGAAATAATAGTTATCGTATAAGGGCTGTGGATTTTGTTAAAGCCATTAAAAATAGTTGCAGGATGCTATGATATTTTATGGTGAGAAGTTGTATCATAAAATCTCCTAATTACCTTCATAATAATTATTTTATGTTCTGATGTGAGATGTAGTTACTTTCTTATTTACCTTCCCTATTGAAATAAGGGCTAAATATTGTTCCCAATATAAATATCTACGATCTCGAATCTACTGAAAAATTCAATTCAAGCTACATACAACACCTTGTAGCATTGTAGGTCCCTACCTACCTATTAGTAGGAAGTTATTTTATTCTAATAACCAGCAATATAGGTAATCTAGTTTAAAATCGTGTTTGCTGCCTCTTTATCTCATATTTATTAAGACTTCAAGAGTTTGTTGCTTTGGAGGTAGACTACATACAATACCTATATACGAGTAGGTAGGTCAGAATCCAACATTGGAATAAGTCGTGGATGGAAGAAATCAGACCCCCCCTGGTATTTACCAATTGTTGTTGGTGACAGTGGGTTATTTAGTTACCTAGGTACCTTGTTTTCTGATTTGCATTGACCTAATTATCTGACATCGTGGCAGCATTGGTGGTTATTTTATACCTACTCATATTATAACATCATATTACAGAAACAATAACCAGCATAGGACTAGAATGGTGTGAATTCAGATATCACCTTTTGTGTGACAATGCTAAATAATGTTTTACTTACGCAGGTACGGTACCTAGGTACCTACCCTATCACTTGGGTTCATAAACCTACAGGTCCATTTATGCCAACGAAAAGAATCTCTACTTATCAAATAAACATAAAGGTACACCGAAATCAGGCCAGGCCAGCAAAAATCTACAAAATGATCATACAACACAACAAACTGCCTTATTTTCGCATTATTAGAAAAGAGAGCAATCATAATAGCGTATTTTTTGTTTGTTTTGGTTTTTCGTTTGACATTTTTCTTGATTGATGTCAAGTGAACATGCACTGTCAACGTCAAAAACAAAATGGCGGATTCCACAAGTTTTCATTACCATAGCTTCGCCCAAATTGCGATTTATTCACATTTTCAAAAATTAATTTAATTTTTCATGGAACAAAACTTAAAAAACAAAATATACAGTTTTATTCAGAATTTTCAGAGCTATCGATTGATACCCATGCGATCGATGCCCATGATAGCTCAAAATTCTTGCCATCATTCTTTACAATGAGTTTTTATTATAAAACCAAATCACGTTTAGTTAATTTTGTGAAAAACCATGGGTCTTTCTTTGAAACACGATATCCCGGGATTTAATGCAATGGGACTTTTATAGATGTTCCCAAAAACAACGGCAAAGGTCCAAGGTGAAAATTTGTTAAATGTCGACAATAATACGATTCAAAACAAAATCTTCTAAGAAAGAGCCTGTTTTTCTATAAAGGTTGAGTTCTCCAGTCAATGTTCTAGGCTCTCTAGGCCTTAGGTTAGATTTTTGTTACTAAACACAATTAGTTGTAAGTTGATCTTTAAAATAAGTTTTCATATTTATTTTTTGTAAACGTTTTACTACATCATCTGGAATCAACTTGCTTGGGAAAAGAAATCCTATGAACCCAAAATGGACGGGCTTAAGTCGTTTCGTTTAGGAATTACTATGCTTGGCCACCTTCTGTTTCCATCATCATACCGGTTTAATGGTACCATGGGTACCATGACAGTACATTGTCACCTAATTTACTTAAGTATGCCAAATATCAGCTCAATCAGTGGAGGACAACTGGTCTAACATTCAGCTGCAAGATTGGTTCCACACATATTAAAAACCTTCGGTCTCCATCATCAGACCAGCTCGATAATATCATGTTACAACATTGCATTGTGCATATCTGATATATCTTAGGACCCAGATGTTTGGAGGAAGTCTTGGGTAAATAAGTATGAAAAAAAACAGCCAATTTTATTCAATAGGATTGCGATACACATTTTAAAAGACTTGCAACAACAAAGAAATATAAAAATTTAAATATCATTATCACAATACTGAAATGTGGAAATAACCAGCTGAGCCGAGGATAATCAAAGCAGGAAGTATTTACCTTCATTGATCACCCTCACCACAAAGTACCTCCTGAGTGGAGTATCATCTCCACTCAGGAGGTCCCTCTGCCAGAGTCCTCAGGTAAAGACAGATTCTGTGTGGCTGAGCCGCAGTAGTGTATAATGTAGGCCTCTAAACATATGGGTATTGCTACCCGTGTAGTGTCATGTTTGGTTGATTTTATCAGGTACCTTACCTACGGTGTTGTCTTACCTTGTGGGTAGGATTGCAGTCATAAGAGATTATTGTCTCTCATCTAAAAGACCACCAAGCAGGTTGATCTTAAATTCATCAAACACGGTGCCAGGTAAAATGTGTACTTAGCAGATAGGGGGTGATTCTGGACCGACTGGATTTTTTATTAAGATTTATTTATAGAATCCGTCGGAATTTACGGAATTTAAAATGTACCTATAGATACCACCAGGTAGCAAGTTGGTGAAACATGTAGATAAAACTACCAAGATGATTTAAGCAACAGTTTGCAGATAGCTTAATTGTTTCTATTGTAAATACTAGTTTTTATTTAAATTTATTATTTGATTGATCTTTTCTTTCTACATTACAACAATTAATTAATTTGAACCTTTAGTGTAGTCAGAAAAATAGACTGACGATGTCTGGCTGGAGTGGGGTAAAGCGTTTGCCCAGCAGTGTTATGACCAAGCCCACTAATAATAATATTACGCGTATCGTCAGGAAGTTCCTCTCTTTACAGGCCTAGTCACCGGCTGCATGAGCCCTTTTGGTATATTTTTTACCGTAGAATAGTTTTGTAATATTTTATTGTACTTTCTAAATTTAAAAAAATGAATTTTTTAACGAGATATATAATAAAAGTGAATAACAATACTAAATAGAATAGATAGACAAATACATACAAAAACAGAAGTGAAAGTATTTTTTTCTGTGTTGAATGTTTCACTCTTTAATTTAACACAATGTCAATGATAACGTTCCTGATAACCAAAATATCAATAAGGAAACTATTAACCCTAAATGACGATGCAACAAGTAGCCATGTCAAATCAAGGCCGCAGCTCAAAAAATCTAAGCTTTGTTACATTAGATATAAGATGCAAAGTGGAATGGCGGATCTCACAAGGAAAGATTGATGCTATGATTACGTAATAGACTTGAATCAACACTCACGGTCATGGTATTCTTAAAGGTCAACATGTAGTTCTTAATTTGGATATTGTATCTCTCACGTTTTTACTATTGGTAGGTACCTATGTTGGCACATGTGCTAGAGGAAGAATAGTCTCTGATCCAAAGAGGTTTAAGGTTAGTGAACGAAAGATTTCTGTGCACGCTTTCCCAAGAAGAAACACGCCCACAACACGCGACACTGTATGTAATCCCCAGAGATTAGGCAGTCCTGGCTGTGATTCTTTTCTAATTACCAGTCTAGGCTAAGCTTGTTTGTTATTTTATCAGTTGCCATCCCAAGTTTAGTGGGTTCGCAGTTTGAAAAGTAGAAAACACTAAGATCCAATACTTTTACCGGATCTTTTGGTACTTCGGAGCCCAGAAAGTCGTGGCCGATATTCAGTTGTCTTTAAACCTCTAAAACCGTATTTACATTATCTTCGAAAATTTTAGTAGATAGATAGGTAGTAAGTACTTACCTCTTATTTGGTACCTACTAAGTACAAAGATAACACAACCTGTAAAAACACTATGGGGTCACTTAACAGTTATAGCCACCACTTCCTTCAGCCAGACCCAAGTAGCAGCCACCGTCAGTGCTTGCTGACCCTAGAGCTCCGAAGCCCAAATTACAAACGGACACAGTCGAATGTCATATCAATTAGAATAACATCACTCGCCTCCCAGAAATTATATCAACAAGCAATTCAATGTTATGCAATATGTTCCTGATAATGTACCTGCTGCGCGGCAAATAGAATGATTTTGACGTAATTATTATAAAAAATAAATAGAAATAAAAAGTAATTCCATAATGATGCTCTTAGATGACACTTTCTCTATTCTTATTCTTACCAAAGCCTTGTTTAGGGTGTTCATTAGAGGCTGAAAATGTGGCCAACTTGTTCTTAACACGCAACAATTTCACCATCTTTCACAAAGCTTTGTCGTACAGACAAGTACAAACTATAACTAATCAAAGCTAAAACAGGGGGTCTAATGAATGATAAAGCAAATATGCTTTAATCCTTTTGACCTGGTCGTAAAATATTAACCGATAATAGTACTTCATATAAATGAAAGTATGTAAAAGGGCTTTCAACCTTCCTTTCAGCAAATAGATTCTCAACTCAAAACTATCAGATTCCAGCTTTTCAGACCGTAAAATTTTAATTAACCCAGGAGCAAACATTGCAAGAGATGGATACGCAGAATCAATAAATCCGGCGTTATATCGGGAGTTTCGGAGGAGGTTCCTATAGCAACCACCCTTTGACGAGATCCAGGGCCGCTGAGCTCCGATACTACTAAATTTAACGGTATATAGAATTTAATATGTACCTTATATATTTTTGGGAATTGTCTGGCTCGTTATATTAAGTTTTGTTATAATGGTGACAAAGTTAGTGAGCCTAGGGAGTCCCGGGTTTCTGGAACATGATTGGATTTTGCGGGGCAACTGAATTTTACTGAGGCGAGCAAATTGCCATTTGATGTAAATCGAAAGGTTATATTCAGTGTATTACCTATAGAAATGTAATTATTAGCAATCAAAGCATGAAATAAATAAATAAAAGGTTTTATTCATTATAAAACCTTGAAAAGTCTAAATCTTAAAAAAGCAATATTGGCTTCGGCTTTTTTTGTAGCTGACAGCAATTGTCTTCCCAGAAAGCATAAATTACCAATATGAAAAAAATAAATTAATACCTATTTTAGCAAAATTCAAAAATCTTTATTATATTACAAATCTTGCCACTAAATTACTGACGTCAAACCAGTAGAATTTTCGATCTTTTATCAACACGTTTTTAGTTTGTTTTTATGAATGAGTCAACACGTGCCACGGACTGAATTTTATACAAATTTTAAAATATTATATACAATTTCAATCGTTTGTGGACTTAAAGCGGGCTCTCAACTATTGCAAATGGCTTCGCTATGCCATAATATGAATTGCAAATGCCTTCGACGAGAATTCCGATCGGCGATTAATATCTCAAATATTTAATAAATTGGATATCTCGAAGCGACAATTTTGAGCCTAATAATAGTAAGATGACAAACATTTGATATTATAAAAAGGGTAGGTACAAAATGGACCATAGCTTCGGAAACAGAACAACCGGTTCTAACACAAATTACTTATTTTTATTATGTATTTCTTTCATTTCCCCCAGATATCGATTACAATTTTAGCAAATTGTAAATAAATAAGAATTTATCGCGTTCATTTACTCAATTTTTCCTGGCTTTTCAATATGTTAACATACTCTAAGGTCAAAAGACGAGTATGTACGGACTTTCGTTTGATCGATCAAATTTAGTATAATAGGTATGCATAAACTCGACAAATCTATATAAACAAGACTAAACTATAAGAGCCCTTGAATCAACCAACTAAACTCCGCTTAGTAATCAAAGGTTTTCAGGCTAAATCATTATTATTACAGCCAACTCAAGCAAGGGTTCTGTAGGTAAACAACTGCCTACGTAATAATGTCGGTGCTTATATTTATTCAGGTTTTATACGTTTCGATAGGATGCTTACAATTTTATATTTAAAAAGCTGTCCACTTGACACTATCGTTCTTAATTTATTGAGCAATTAGGAAATATTTTTTAGCATTTGAAACATTCTAATTTTGCTAATAACGTATTATTTTTGATTTGATAAACCACAATTTTAATGTATCAAATGGGTTCACGTGGATACGTCAGAATTTTTCTAAAACTAAAAGAACGTGACGTGTTCACCTATACTTAAATAAAAAATTAAATTAAAATAGCCTGTATTCACTGACCAAAATATAGTAACTGCAGAAACTAAGGGAAGCCTATGTACCTGTGCATATGCCTCCCCTAGTTTCTACAGTTTTACCTACTGGCAAACAAATCTTCAGAATGTCTACTAGGAGAAGACTTTTACTTAAAATCCAGGCATTCTAATCTGGCCCGATGAGGTACATCATGATTACTATGTATCTTGATGACGTAATTGCAAAACATATTTCTCATTTAAGGTTTTAAATGGTTTTACAAAGCACGATTCGTTGCAAATTTTTAGCTTTGAACTACTTTGAATTTTATATTTCATTGCCAAACGCAAAGCCCTTTCATAAAAACTCGAAAAACATTGCCAACAACGCTCAAACTTTCTGCAGGGCTTTAGTTTAGTTTTCAAAGTAACTGTTCACAAAAGGTGTTCTTAATTGTTATTTTCTTCTAAAAATGAGAACGTTACATTGTCATGCGTAACACAGTGAAAGTTATGTTGCCCAATAATAATGCTGAAAAGACGTCATCGCTTTATATATACAAACAAAAACAGACGCTATTTTGCACCTACCTTCGGATAGTTGAAACCAATGGGTTGAGTATGCGTAGTTCAGGAGGAGAGGAGGGAGGGGTATGAAGTTCGGGGGCCCGCTCACAAATATCAAGATGCGAGTTGGCATACACTACACCAGGCTTCTATCATCTATCTAACTCCGAGACGAAAATGAACTCTATATCGCAACCTGCTAGTTTCATTTTCGTTCTAGCTACTGACGATGTCAGTATATCAAAAACCATCAATCGGATATGAGCTGTCCCAGCCTAAATATTAGTTCCAATATCGCTTGCACGCTCGTTGCGGATTCGTTGTCAGTTTTTATTGTCGTTTGAAGTGAAACTTCAGTGCGTTACTACTATTATTTTCAACGACGACTATACTTCTAGAGCAGGGATGGAGTCAGGTCTGTTCAAGTGCTGCGAAGTGTGAAATTGTTTCTAACTAGTTTTGTAAGACGCTTTCGGCAAGGGCGGTCGGGTGCATTGAATGAGCTAAAAGGCATTCGCGTGTAAGCGTATAGTCCCTTGAGTTCCTTCAGTGTATATTAGAGAAGCCCCAAATTGAAACACATTTAGGTTATCTCGCTCAGTAGTCGCTTTAGAAGTTTTGGCTTATGTTAATTAACTCTTTTAGAGGTGTTTCTTTCATCAAAATAATAAGGTTGGTATTCTTTACACAAGACAATTGTATTAACTTTAGCACCTAACACAAATCATGTGGAACAAACTTCAAGCTCGCTAATTAAAATATGTTGGTAATTTGAGATGATTATAAGGGCCCGTTTAATTAATAAGAATAATTTATACACAATGTTTTATGACGTTTATCGTCATAAAACAAACTTTTATTGAATGTCTGGTGAACATTTCAGTATTAATAAAATTCATAGAGACCTGGCTTTATAGCCCGAGGTTTTCCCAAGGAAATGATAAATTACCCTTAAAGGAAGTTTGGCAGTTGAGCTACAAAGACGATTACAAAATTAACGTTTAATTTCCGTTAATGTTTTATTACTTATTGTACATATGTGATTAAATATTTTAAGAGATGTTCTATTATGTGACATAAAATATGTTTCCTTGTCCCGGTATGATTAACATAATATTTATAAATCTCGAATCCGGAAAAAAAAATAAGGAGTAATTTCAATATTTATCATTCACCCATCAAATTATTCAGAGCAAAAAAACAATCTTAATTTATTAATAATATAACTACGCCCGTTTTTTCGGTGTGGAAAATTTGATGAAATCAGAGCTCAGTTGCCAGGGCCGTACCCGTAACCACCTGACATAATATCGCCGGCCTTCAGGTAAAGATTCAGGCGCCATTGAGGCAAATTGAAAAGAGCTCGTAATAAGCGGAGCATAGGGGGGAGGGGGTGTCACTATCGCAACGAGGTCTCGCCCGCGCGATCGCCATGGCTACGCCGCCGCCGGGGCTGCGCCTAGTGCGGCCCTGGGTGGCCTTGCAATGGAATGGGGAGGGCAATAGCCCCGTCTTGCAAGTCGCTAGTTTTTTCATCCGCGCTCCGTCGACTCTAAACTACGTTTTTCGCTAATGTTCAATCTAATAGTGTTTCTCAAGGTCGTCACGGATTTTTATTTGCACTGCATTTTTGTTGGATATTTACGTGACCAATGTTTATGGTAAATTTTTTGTTGGAATCTCGATTGTCTGGCGATTCGAGAGCTTTGTTGTAAAGTCTGGTTAGATTTTCAAATATCACATTTTTACCAGACAATAAAGCTAAGTATAAAATTATTTGTCTATGCTGACTGCTGTTACTAAAGCATCTTTCATAAATGGACAAATATCTGAAGCACTTATTCTGTTTTTTTTTTTAGGTGGTAATAAATTTCAGAACCCAAGTCTAACAAAAGCCCATCCCTGAAAGAAAATTTTAACGCCTCCTAATAACAGCAAAATACAACGATTGCGTGTCCGTGTACTCCGACCCTAACCTTATCTAGGACAGCAAAATCCCCGGCCGTTCCTAGGAAACCTTACTGATCACCTCAATCCGCAATCAATTTCAATTCATATAATATCGAGCTAGAGTCCTTTATCGCTCGCGCAATGACAGAGAACGGCTCTGAAAATTGCCCCTGAAATTGAAAACGGTAGTACCTTTATACATCGATGGGTGGCGGTGATAGCGAGCGGTGTCTGTCGTTGGGAAAGGGAAATGTGCCGTGTTTTTGGCGATTTAGCCAGAGGCAGTAGAAAGGGAAGGTGGCGGGTTGCGTGCGGCGGTGCGTGCTTCCAGCCAGTTCAGTTCAGGCCAGCCGACCTCGATTCGCGCTTATGCCGCTATAAGTTATTCCGCCCTGCATACTGTGCGTAGGCTGCTGAATTTTGTATTAAATCCGTTCTAGTTTTTGTTTGAGGATTGAGATTTCAGCGCCGTGGGTGATAATGTTTCAACTTGGCTTGGTTGACATCAGCAACTTTACAAGTAGAGCCTTTTTTTCGATGTCAGTCTTGATAATGTTAATGAAAATTATAATCAAATAATAGAATTAAATTAAAACTAGTATTTACCATTAAAACAATTGAGCTAACTGCAGACTGTTGCAAACAATCTACAGGTAGCTCAACTGATCCATAAAAATACCATTCGGATGCGTGCCCAAGACGCTGGCTGCATTGCCCCGCTGTATAACAATGCTGGTACGCCGTGCCTGATACTCACCAGCTCTCGGGTCAAACGTCACTTTGACCACACGCTCAGATATGTTCTAACAGAGAGCCTTGGACCTTGGCCACGGACCTAGGGTCTCGATTCCAAGGGGACCAAATGCATAGACTCTGTCGAGACCTGTATATTTGCGACTCTTGAAATCTTCCGACAAATCAAAAAATAAATTTTAAGGAGGAATTTAAATAGCGGCATAAAAAAATCCTATTTTTTTATATGATAATTCTTGTAAAACATTTTGATTACTCACCATTCAGAATCTATTTGTACCTAATTACTTCTCTTTTTCAAAAATTCTTTAATATTAGCAATTAAAGTAAGCTTTCGTAGAAAAGGAACGACGAAAACATAAAATTATTTTCTTTCTGCGTCACAACTTTTGAGGTCTCATTCCTTTCAATGTGACTTTACTGGCATTGAAAGGTTTCTGTTCAGGTTTTTAGGCCAATTGATGTTTTTCATTATAGAATGTTTTATTTAATAATATTGGTTCAAATTGTCTGAGTTCGGAGATTGACTTTTTCGATTTCAAAGACTTCTCAATCTTCCTCTCGCTTTGTTTATTTCTAGAGGTTTTCTTCGTCTCGAATTTTCCCTGTTTTTTAATATAGCTCTCTTGAACTCACAGTTTTCATAGTTCTTCAGTTAGTTTCTAGTAAGTCCAATAATCTAAAAATAAATTGCTAAAATACCCATGCATCAAACGTTTTTATCCAACTTCACCCTCGACTTCCTTATAATTTATCAAATTACATGACCGATCCGTACTAAATAAACGAGATAACACTTCCCCTAAATGCATTATTTTTTATAAAAGCTCTGTCTCACTCACATTCGTTACAAAATGAGGACAAAACATATCGCCACAAATCAATAGACGAAGGATTAATAATTCAGTGTTTTGGCCTTTATAAGGGGTAGACAAGTACTGCCCAAATTCATCTATTAGTATTTAGTAAGTATTGCTTGTAAGTATTGCTTATACCTTTAAATCTACCTATTGCATGAAAGTATTTAATTTCTGTTAGTTGGACTGACACTAAAAAAGTCATTTCCTAGGTCTTACCCTAATCGATTTCTTTTAGAAATCGATTTTGTTATCGTTGCTCTACTTTTTGTGTTATTCAAACTTTACTCTGGCTTCTTAATGAGACTTTAATTTTGAATCAGAATATTCAATAGAATTGTTGTTTTATTTGCTGTGTGTAAACTTCAGTTTTATACTATTATCAATAGTTTTTCATGTAAAAATCATGGAGAATAATTTTTGTTGCATACTCTGTCGGCTCGATAAAAATCGACACTTTCGAAAGTTGGAACTTTTTTCCACTCGACATCTCGTTTGTGTGGTGTGAGTACGCCCTGTAACGCTGGTCAGTCCAGCGTTACAGGGCGTAATGTAACGTGTTACACAGCGAGCGTTCATGCAGTCAGCAGTGTGATTACGGTACAATATCCTATTTCCATTCAATGGGCCATCCGGAGAGAATGGTCATAAACGTTTTCGGTTGCCAATATTGTACAAAAAAATGTATACAACTTTCTGGTGGGGTGGAATCGATCGACAACGGAATATTTAACTTCGTCATCGAGATATAATTTAAGATTACTTGCACTTGCCCTTTTTTTGCTCGATTTCATCAATTCTGATTCAAATGTACAAACAGTTGCAGCAATGAAAGTTAAAAGCTTAGTTGGCAAAACAAAGTCATTTGTGAGTTACTTACTACCAGGTTTAATGTTCAGTAACTTAACTGCGTTAACTAAATTAAAACATTAAAATGAAGTTTGACATTTGTGATATTTTGACGTTGACGTCATCATCAATGAAGTATTCCCGTTTGAGCACCTATTTTTTGGGCACCTATGCATTGAGCACCAAAGGTATTCCCATTTGAGCACCAATCAATATATTAACGTGGTGCTTAAATGGGAACAAGAAATAAAATTTGATTCTATTCCCCATTGAGCACCAGCTTCTAGTGATGGGGTGTATAATAAAACATATCGGTAAAAATTGGCAGTACTTTTATTATCATATCAATTTTAGAAAATTAAGTAATTATTATTAATATCACAATCAGCCTTATGTTATTTTCTAGGTACCTCACTTACATAAGACAAATAAAATACATCACATTCCTCGTAACAACATGTAGTATTTACGCTTATTTTTTTAATTAAATTTTTTTTTTATAGGTACTTAGGTACTTACAAATCCCACATTAATCAAAACACCAATTTACTATTTTAAAATCGCAGCTTTTCTAAGCAGTGGCCGATTGTAATAAGCCCACTTTTTTACTCTTCAACTATTGAAATGATCAGTAGATTCCTTCTTTTCGCATCTTTTTGGGATTTTGATTGTCCCATTTTTTGGCGAATTTCACTGTAATTGTTACAGTTATGTTGTAAAACACCTAAAATCTTTGCTAAATTTTTATTGTTTTTATTAATTACCTTGTTAAGGCGCATAGTGAGGCAAAAACAAGAAAATTAGGTGTTTTCGAACCCGTTTTCCGACGAAAATATTGATTGTGGAGCTCTGAAATTTATATATCCTGTAACACACATCCTGAAAGGTCCCTTGGAGGTTCCAAATAATTGCTGTTAATCATAGTGTAGTTGTTATACTGTTAGTTATAGTGTATGTGTAGCGGCTTCGAACCCACTTTTTGTTGGCGTCTCAAATTCGATTAGTACCAAATTCAGTATAGTGATTCACATAGTTCATACCTACCGCTTGGAGGTCCATTAGCTTCGAAAAGCAGTCAAATTAATGAAATGAAACGTAAAAACGTATTTGCACCTACAAAGTCTGTGATTCAAACCTGACCAGTTACACGTCGCCCAACCGCAGAGGATCCTATTATTTGGTTGATTATGGCACTACATAGTATGCTGAACCGAAAACAAGCACTCTTTGCTGCATAAAGGCGTGCGAAAAGGTCCAAGGTCATTTGCCTCACTATTCGTCTTAGTGGCTCTCAAGAAAATTATTAGTTTTATGAGTTTGACCATAACAATTCCATTTGTTTGACCATAGCCTGTGCTCTATCCACTGTGTTATCATATAATCATTAAACTTTGTGATGTTATCGAGTTGTGGACTCTCACTCATTATGTATAGCCTCATTATATCACGGCACGGCTCGCTTCGCTCGCCGTGCCGTTCCCCGGGGTCGCATTGCTCCCCCCAACTTTGCCCAAAAAAAAGGTCAAAAATAGGCCATTTTTCGGTTTTTTACTAAAAATGGGGGTCTACGGGTTCAAGGGGTTCAAATTCGACTTTAAACCATAATACATCCATCTATACATAACCCCTTTCAAACGACGACTTCCAGGAGCAACTTAAAAAGGGGGGGGTTTTGAAGGGTCGGGTGGGTCAAAATGTTTACTTCGATAAAAACTATTTGCCCCCCTCTATACACCCCCCAATTTTTTTTCTTTAAAGTCGTTCCGTTGCCGAGCCCCCTATGAGGGGGGAGCAGAAGGGGGGAGCAAATCTAAAAAAGTCGGAATTTTCCCTAGGTGTGCTCCCCTAGACATTTCCGCAAAAAAAAAACATACCTCCCCCTCCACCATCACGGAGAACAAATATAAATAAGCTTTATATAATATTATAATAATATACCTATATATACAAGCTGTAAAAACAAGTATATGAAAAGTTCAATATTGATGAAGCTATTTACAACGTGCATGTATTGAAATAAAGATCAAAATAGCATAAAAAACCTAAATTAAAAAGTCCATTAACAACAAAAGTTACCCACTTGTACATCTCCAGCAGATCTTGCAAATAGCCGGTCAATTCCATGAACCTTGTTTCTCTTTCTGTAGAGACTGGATTTTATATTTTGGAAATTAGGCAAATCGGTGATTAAATCAAGTCCTCGATCTTTCAAGATATTTGCACTGTTTTTGTAAATTGTTGGAATAGGCTCATCGGTAGATGCAGCTTCTTTGTAAAGGTCCTTTATAGCTTCATTTACTTGTAAATCGCCGCTGTTTAGGGTTTGACAGCTGTGTTCTGTTATTTTTATTATATCTTCATTTCCATTGATAGTCAAGAAAGAACCCGTGACAAGATTTTTCCATGCACCGCTATAATACAATTCCTCCTTTGTAATTTTTGAACTTTCTGAACTGTTTATTTTCGTAATTATAGCTTATATGTATATGTAGCTTATGGCTGCATTTTTATTACTTGGGCCAGGTTTGGGCTCCATTGTTTTCATTAATTTGTCACTCACATCCAAGAGAATATAATATGCCTACACTCACATGTCACACTCAGTAAAATTATTGACCAAACAGAATATAAATACTACTTATCGACATGAAAAAACTTATTACTCTCATTCACAATAATATGCAGAATGCAAATGTCGAAGTGACAAATCAAAGCTATAGAAGTTTTATCTATGCGCGTACTCTACGTTAAGTACCGGCCAGTATTATTTTCATAGATATTAAGAAGGTTAGGTATTATGTACACACGTAAGACCTACTCATTCTACCTACTTGGGTAAACCCCTTCACTAGAAGCTACCACACCGTAGGTGCTCAATGGGGAATAGAATCAAATTTTATTTCTGGTTCCCATTTGAGCACCACGTTAATATATTGATTGGTGCTCAAATGGGAATACCTTTGGTGCTCAATGCATAGGTGCCCAAAAAATAGGTGCTCAAACGGGAATACTTCTCATCAATTCGTCGAAAATTATATGTAGGTATTTGATTTTGTAACTTACTGTATTAGAAACCGAAATAGCTTACACCCAATCTGCCCGGATGGCGATCCATTGCATGAGATATTTTACCGTAATCGAAGACGAATTTTAGCACACGGCGTAACGTAATGTATCACGATCACTGTGTTTGGTACATTACGCCCCGTAACTCCAGTCAGTATCCACCTTTAGATACTCGTAAATGTCATGCCATTACCAAGGCTTAGCTTGCGAACGCACGTTTCGTTCAATGCATCCTTATTCTAGCTAGACAATAGAATTAATGCGTAGAAGTGACCAGCCGGTGGACAAACAGGATTTCTAGCATGCATTACGAATTAATTTGACTGGTTTCAGTTATTACATCGGTTTATTCCATAAGTGATTACAAAGGAAGAATACAAAATAAAAATGCGAACGCAATGGTATTGAATTCTGCGACATCACTAACAAGAAAAACCTTAAATTGATATAAATGATCTTTCTTGGGAATTCACCTACAAACGGCACTATTTTGTACTCCGAGATGAAAATAAGGGATGAAAAAAAGAAATGAAAACGGTAATTGATCAGTCCAAAGGGTTGGAGGTGCAAAACCGTCTAGACGGACCAAAAGGACGGGGTTTGATAAGGGTGCCTTGGACGACCTTGAACTTCGACCCTAAACAAATGAGGCATTCCGCACAGTCACATATTTTCATGTAGGTTCACTCACGTGGTTATAAGTGAACCTTCTAAGCGGAAAAATCAGCTGGAACTAATTTAAACCCAAATATCTCCTGAAAAATAGTGAGACAAGTAGATCCTGGTTTTTACACGTGAAATCATGTTAATAGGTACCAAATAAAATAGGTCGAGCGCAGAACATTCTCTCATGAAAGCAACCCCTCAAAACTTTCCATTTACCCACCGTAACGAACAAATTCACGGGCCGGTGATCGCCATTCAAACAAAATACAAGCACGTTCAATTACTTACCGCGGCAAAGGAACTGAAAACGTGTGGCGCCTTTGAACACTACATAATTGGCATCGAGCTGTGTCGATTGTCACAAAGGTACCTTTGTGAGCGACATATCAATTCAGCAGGACACTCAAAACAAGCGGACCCCGGCCGGGTTCAGACGTACGAAAATAAGTACAGCGAGTTCCTAAACAAAAAGAAACTGAAATAAACAAGGTCGGGAATCAGCGCCGCCGTCGCCGCCGCCATAAAGACCGACGGCCGTCCTTGAAAATGGGGGGTTCTTACAAATTGGGTTATTACGGGGCGTGGGGGTTTCGGCGGGACGGGGGAAAGGGAAGCAGCTAGTGCTTTTCCTGTGCTATTTCCACGTTAGAATAGGATGGAAGGTATCGTGGGCGTACCTCTGCGCCACCCGTCACCCGGCACGCCCCGGGAAGGAGTCCCGTTCCAGACTAGGTTTCCGGCGCCGATCATTATAATTACTCTCCAAGGTGAGCCGGGAGCCTGCAGCCCACCTAATCCTGCGCACACCACCCGCTGCCATGGCAATAACAACCATCTAACCTTACAAACATTTAAACAGCTCTATTACGGTTGATAATAGGTAGAGCCTTAGGCCTAGGTAGAGCCTAGTTTTACTGAGCTTTGAAAGCTTATGCTACAAACTTTGCAAGTCATTTCATTTCATTTCATTTATTGATTGCTTATATGTACTTACATAGGGTTAGTAGCTTAATATCTAATTTTAGCCTAAGTTAGTACATACACCCTGTTGGGCACTGCAATTTTCATATTTGGTCATGTTTAGGTTAAAATACAAAAATCAAAAAAAAGTAATGTCTCAATTTCAAATGTCCGATTATTAATATTGTTCTAAATTTATTTATCTGTCAAGAATTCGTTCACACTATAATAACATTTATTTATTAATAATTTTTTTAGTTTATAAGTAAAAAGGTGGTATTTTGTGGTGTCTTTTATTTCTTGGGGCAGTTTATTATATATTGTAATTGACATTTTATAAGGTGCTTTACTGTGGATACATAAATTAGATTGAGGTTGCACCAATTTATTTCTACCGGCTCTGAGGCTATATGGTCTAGGTAGGTCGTCTAAGTTTTGCAAGTGGAAGCAACTTGAACATCTCAATAATCTATTTACAATGCTAGTGAACAGAACATACACTCCCAGTTATAATAGTAGTTACTAAGTCA
Source organism: Eupithecia vulgata (assembly GCA_946478455.1). Lineage (NCBI taxonomy): Eukaryota > Metazoa > Arthropoda > Insecta > Lepidoptera > Geometridae > Eupithecia > Eupithecia vulgata. Next base: position 3,066,407 of record OX297862.1, on the reverse strand, counting down.
ATTATAATGAAAAATCTTACAAAGAATCTGCAATAAGCTATACGAATCTAACCTTATTCATTCATATTCATATCATTTATTGTGATTTTATGCATACATTTAGTTTTCTTAGGTGTAGGTAGTGTTAGCAATGCATAAAAACCCTGTCAGGGCGCAACAATTTCATAGGTAGTCTGAGTTCGATTTTGTTAGCTTAATAAGTAATTTTACGATGGTAGGTACTTAAGTTTATAGATATAATTAATTTTAGCAATGTCATGTTTAATATAAAAGTAATTATAGTAAAGTATTCGTTAAATAATAATTGAATTTAATAAGATTACTATAACAACGAGTCGAAAACTAATGTCAGATCAATATAATTACTAGGTAGGTTACACATACATAATGTTAAAGCTTTGTCTTATAGCAGTAGGTATTCTTAGGGTCAGCTATATTATAAGTTAGGTGTTGTTTTCCCTAGAAAATCACCGACACAATATTATGCTTATTAGCCTAAATTATTTAAAAAGTATTATTCTACGTCAGTCAGAAACAAAACAATCATATTTATTAGTTTAGCGGTTTGGATGTTAGTTACCGCTTTACGCCAAAAGTTTTGAACAGATCGACCTGAAATTTGGCATAGACACAGATGAACCGACGGGATGACGATTTGCGAAAGACTGCTGGCAGATGCTGGATGCGGCAAGCTGAAGACAGGGCGCTATGGCGCTCATTAGGGCAGGCCTATGTCCAGCAGTGGACAAATATAGGCTGATAGAATAGAAGAAGAATAGAATACATTTTATTGGCTCACACACACATACACAGTACACAGAAAGATACAAAAAGAAAAGAAAAAACATAAAAATAATTAAAACTACTTAAATAGTGAAGTGAACCAATAAGGTCCTGCCTCAGCTTAATGTTGCTCCACAGAAAGTTGAGCAACGCTGGTGATGATGATGATGATAGATGAACCTACGTTTATAATGTATTTATGCTACTCTTTATCCCGGAAAATCCTATGCGAAACCACGGGCAGAAACTAGTGATGAAAAAAGTTAATAGGTTTCCGATGAAACACGTGTAATTCTGTACTTGGGGTGGTGAATTCTAATTTCAAACAGCCTTTTTGAGGCAAACGAACTTAAACACCAGTATAAAATGAACTTGGTAGATAAACTCTTAAAATATTTACGTAGAAACAGTCTGAATAGGTTCGTTTATAGGTTAGGTTTTAATCCAGTTCGAATGGTCAGCTTAGGACCCTGGTATGAATAAGAGGGTCATAGTAGATAACACCTTTATAAGACTTGATTGCAGGTGTTGGGAACAGCTGCAGCGGTTGATTGTGGGCTTCGTGTTGCAAACGAGGAATTGAGTGTTGCTCTACATTTTACTTCTCTAAAGTGAAAAATCAAAAGGAAGGCGGATATTTATGGCCACGATATACAGTAGCATTACAATAGAGTAGTTTCCTGGGTATAAAAATATTATTTTATTTAGTCCGTCATTTAGAATAAACAGAAGATATTGGACATGTATTTTTTGTTTTGTCAACCAAACAAAAAATTACAAAGATATAGAGCGTCAAAGTTTGGCGTCAAAGTAGGGCTCGTGACGTCAAACCGTTTTAAAATTGTCGCACGCCGTTACGTCACGTGGAACTTTAACTGGTCATCAATATCTTCTTAACTTTATGTTTAATTAACAGTATTAAAAAATACGTGTCTAATATCTGCTGATAATCTAACCAACGAATGAAATCGATTTTTTAGGAAATTAGTTAAATGTTACTGAAATTAATATAAGAACTTCTAAACGCCAGACCTGACGGACCGATTGCCAATCGCTTGTTTCGACACCAAACTTCAGATAGTTATAAGTTATTTACAAAGTTGCCAGATATATGGTGTTCATAGTAGCCCGTTTGCACAGACAGCATAGACCAAAGGAGGACAATAGGCGCGAGACGGGTTTTTAAATACGTAGGAAGTGATTTATACACGGGACTCAGTAAAAGAAAAGTTGAGAGGGTCAGCTATATGTAGGTTCTTTATTTGCGGGGTTTGCATTACTCAATAGACAGATATTATTAAATATATGGTGTAGCATTCAGACCTAGACCCAGTTCTATTCTAAATGAGCGCCAGGATCAATCAAAATTTATTTCAATTATTTGGAAAAAAAGGTAAGAAAAAGAAAAACTTGTAAATGTTACGTAAGAATAGTATCAAACATAATTTTAAATAATGCTCAAAATGAAGCATTAATAATAATTTCAATTAATAGGATAATTATGTGGAACCAAAAATGCTACGTATGTACGAACATAGAAGTTCAAGTTTGATATCGCGATGACGTAACGCTGCGACCGCCTGGGTGGGTAGATGCGAGCACCTAGCAACATAGTGCGTTACGCCACCAATCTAACCTGACCTCTGACCGCACGCATTCTACGCACCAACGCACATATCGAACCGGCAATAAGGAAAACATGTAGTTCTATCTAAGCTGGTTGCTTCACAGGGCTCTTATTCGCTAAGACCATACACGCAAAACGCAGTGTATTTTGAATATTCAACCGCCAAAGAGACAGGTTTTAAAGAAAAGAGAACATTAGAGCGCGTTATTGATAAGGAATCGTGAATACTGGCCGTACAATGCTAAAATGCCTACTAATTATATAGACTGAGCTTTGTTTGATCGCTTGCAAACTCTCGGTGCCAATTTATAAAGTTTATCGACCTAGTAGTTGTTTGCTTTGAACACGTGTGGAGCAACATATTGCTGGGGGCGATAGAATACAAAAAGTGCCATTGATAAATAGAATTATGTCGTAGAAAATGAAGTTGAGATTATAGAAGCACCGAGAATAAATAATTTTTGTCACTAATTTAAACAAACTACCTCGTGAATAGCTCTTGTCGGTCCAACGATGCGATTTCCTTCAATTTTCTATTTCCAACATGGTCTCTTTTCCTTTTCCATACATTTCTATACACCATGACAGCGGTTTCTAACGGTATCAAAGTTATGCCAAAAAATATTTGATAATAGTTCGTACCTTATCTAATTTAAAAGAAGTAGAAAAAACCAACCATTGAAAACCTCACTGTTGTTGTAGCCTACAAACTATTCTATAAGTTAATTGATCTGACTAATAAAGGAGTTTGATTCACGAACAATTGCAATGAGATTGAAAACAGACTTTCGCAGAAGCATTTTAGCTTCGGTGATTCATTTTGCAGTGTCTGATGGTATTAGAGTTTTTCCTTTTTAATTACATGAACTGGACGCATACAACAAAGAGTGGCCACTAGTAGCTGAAAGTAAAGAAGAATGGAAGGTGGAAAGGCCTTTGCCCTGCAGTGGGATAATATAGGCTCTTAATAATGATAATAACATGTACTTTTATTTATTTATAAAGAAAGAAAATTACAATCAAATAATAGAATTTAATTAAAACTAGTATTTACAATAGAAACAATTGAACTTACTGCAGACTGTTGCAAACAATATACAGGTAGCTCAACTGATCCATATCAATATCAGTCGGAAGCGTGCCCAAGACACTGGTTTCGTTGCCCCGCTGCATGGCAATACTGAATTATTGAATTTCAATTAATTTAACCACTTACAAATGTACGGGTTTTCAAAAAATTATCTGAGCGTCTGGTCGAAGCGACGCGTGACCCGAGAGCTGGTGAGTATCTGGCACAGCGCATCAGCATTGCTATACAGCGAGGCAATGCAGCCAGTGTCTTAGGCACGCTTCCAACTGGTATTGATATAGATCAGTTGAGCTACCTGTAGATTGTTTGCAACAGTTTGCAGATAGCTTAATTGTTTCTATTGTAATTACTAGTTTTAATTTAAATTTATTAATTTAATAATTAAAATAGTGATATTATCTAACTTTTATTCAGAAAGAAAATAACAATCAAATAACAAATTTAAATTAAAAACTATTATTTACAATAGAAACAATCAAGCTATCTGCAAACTGTTGCAAACAATCTACAGGTAGCTATTAAAATAGTTGTTTTTAAAAATAAAAATGAAAAGTCTTAAATGGCAAGAGCCCTTACGTACATGTTTTTCTAACTTCTTACTTCAAGAAGTAGGAGTCATGTTCTGGATATTATTGGCCAATTGAAGATAAACTTGAATTGGTCACCTAGATATCCCATGACAAGGTTACTTGTTTACTTTTCCAAAGAGAAAATACACCTCACAAAATAATGGAATATTATCGAAAATTTGTAAGTGGGTTAGTTTTTAATTTAATACATTATTCCAAATCAAATTCTATTCAATAGAATCTGATGGAATAATATCGTTTTTACTTTCAAAGGACGTTAATAAAATCTAATATCTTTCTGAAACTCGTTCAAGTAAAACCTGAAGTGGTGTGACCTCCTCTTCCGAACCCCTCGAAGAACCGGTTCCGACTTTCATTGAGGACGGTCTATTCTGTCGACTGTCTATTTAATATTAATTTTACTGCACATCTGCCAATAGGAACTGTACTCCGATTTGGAATCTAAGAAACTTTATAAGAAATTAGGAAAAACTGAAAACAACAAGGTAACAGCAAAATTATTACTTAAAACTAAAACACAAACTTCAACAAAGCATAAACTCACAATATATGCAGGAAAACATGTTTTAATTTGAATTCGTAAACGAACTACAAATCAATACAATGATGAGTGTAAACTTTCAAAACTAAAAATATATTCAAACTTCTGTGCTTTGATTCGATGATATCAATGTCGTTATATATTTTCCTTTAATATTTATTTGGTTTTATAACCCCACAGAGTATACTGACATTTTTGTTTTAAAATACTTGTGTGCTATCATTTAAATATATATTTATTTGTTTTAAATAATCTTTATTCAGAAAGAAAATAACAATCAAATAACAAATTTAAATTAAAACTAGTATTTACAATAGAAACAATTAAGCTATCTGCAAACTGTTGCAAACAATCTACAGGTAGCTCAACTGATCCATATCAATACCAGTTGGAAGCGTGCCTAAGACACTGGCTGCATTGCCCCGCTGTATAGCAATGCTGATGCGCTGTGCCAGATACTCACCAGCTCTCGGGTCACGCGTCGCTTCGACCAGACGCTCAGATAATTTTTTGAAAAAAATTTATTTGTTATATTCTAATAATATAATATTTAAGCTTGACGTTAAAGTAGTTGGTTTGTTTTGTTTGCCATCGTGCTATAGAACCAATTAAATTGGTACAGGATTATGTTTAGTGACAACAGTAGGACAATGAACTTCTCAGTAGGGGGTATAATATAATGTAAGAATGGCATTTCACTTACGATATGCATAAAAAAATGTGTTTTGTTACTTACGTCACAGAGGTCGGCGTAATAGTAGAATGAAGCAAATAATTAAGCTTTGTCAACTTTGTAACAAAATCTGTATTCTATGTCATCTTGCACAGAAGAGCTTTTTTAGAAGAGTATTTTTTTTATATATAGAGATTTTCTTTATTATAATTTAATCGGTAACGTAATTACCGTTATTCAAAAGAAATATCACGCCTCTACGAAACATCTACGGAGCTACGAAATGCAGTGATGCACCGTAGCTGCAGCTACGAGGCTACGGCGTAGCACTGCTACGAAATTGCACATGCAAAATATTTCTGCGTTACTTTATCTGTTACTTGTTCATAATTTATGATGACACATGGATATTTTAAACTAACATTTGTCTTTGGTTTTTCAAAAATTCAAAAATTCAAAATTCAAAGTGCTTTATTTCCTTTAGACCTTACAGGACTCTTGGACACGTCACAAAAACTCAGATTACATAAGTAAAACTAGGAAATAAAGTGATCACTTTGATTTTTTGTCCACTTCAATCTTTTTAAGGTAAAGTAAAGAAGCGAACAAGAAACCTTTACCTTGTTAGAATGTTAGTTTTCGAGTTGGAGCAAAACTCGTCCCAAGCTTTTTTATCGTCTAGATAATCTGATATTTTATAGTAAGCCTTTTTACAAAGGATATGTTTGACAATTTGTTTGAATTTATTTATTGATAATTTTTGCAACTCACTTGGAGTTTTGTTGTAGAAGCGTATACATTGTCCTTTAAAAGATACATTAATCTTGTGTAGCCTAGTTGTGGGCACAGCGAGTTTATTCTTATTTCTAGTATTTAAATTATGTATATCGCTATTTTTGGGGAACCGATTGATATTCTTATGAGTGTACAACAAGTTTTCATAAATATATTGACACGGTACTGTCATTATGTTTATTTCTTTAAATTTATCACGTAGGGACTCTCTGGGACCCATATCATAGATTGCACGAACAGCCCTCTTCTGCAGCACAAATACGGTGTTAATATCTGCAGCGTTCCCCCACAGCAGTATACCATAAGACATAATACTATGGAAGTAGCTGAAATATACTAGTCTAGAAGTATCAACGTCTGTAAGATGACGGATTTTTTTGACTGCATATGCTGCAGAACTTAGTCTCTTCGATAGCTTATCTATGTGCGGGCCCCATTGAAGTTTACTATCTAAGGTAATTCCTAAGAATACGGTACTGTCCACAAATTCTACCGATTCTTCTTTTACGTATACATTAGCCTTAACTTGTTTTACATTCGGTAAAACAAATCTAATACATTTAGTTTTGGTTTCGTTGAGCAAAAGATTATTGACACTAAACCAATTGACTACTTTTGATATTGCATTATTTACATCGTCGAAGTTTATGTTTTGTCGTTTCAATTTAAAAATTAATGAAGTGTCATCAGCAAATAATACAATCTCGTGATTATTCTTAACAAGATGAGGCAGATCGTTAATGTAAACTAGAAATAGGAAGGGGCCGAGGATAGAACCCTGCGGTACACCCATGGTAACTACAGACCCCGAGGACCGTTTCCCATTAATGTCAACTCTTTGTATCCTACCGTTCAAGTAAGATGTAAGAAGATCCAAAGAGGTGTCCATTAATCCATAGTGTTGCAGTTTCCTGATTAATGTTCCGTGGTGTACGCAATCAAATGCTTTTGACAAGTCGCAAAAAACACCCAAGGCATCTTGCGACTTCTCCCAAGCATCAAAAATATGCGTTACTAACTCTACACCGGCATCAGTAGTTGACCTGCCGCGAGTAAACCCGAATTGCTTACAATGTAGCAGGCCATTGCCATTGAAATGCTTAAGTAATTGGTGTAAAATAAGTTTTTCAAAAACTTTGCTGAATGTAGGCAATACTGATATCGGTCTAAAGTTAGTGGGGTCAGATCTACTACCCGATTTAAATAATGGTATTATTTTACTATGTTTCATTAGATCAGGAAATATGCCACAATCAATAGATTCATTGAATATAAAAGCGAGATCTGGTGCGATTGTATCAATCAATGGTTTAATAATTCTAACGGAAATGCCCCAGAGATCTGCAGTTTTCTTTACATTTAAAAGGTTAAAGGCTTTTTTAATGTCTTTTTCATCGACATGGTTGAAATTGAATTTACATTTGCATTTTTTTACATTTTCTTTGAGTAATGACTCGGCGATTACTTGAGAAGAGTTTAGACACTTTGTAGTAGAGATCGGAATGTCAGTAAAAAAGTTTTCAAACGCTTGGGCTACTTCAAGGTCATTTTTGATTAAGCAATCATTAATCTTTAAATTGTAGTCATTATCATGGGCACTGACCTTTCCAGTCTCACTATTTATGATTTTCCATGTTGATTTTATAACATTTTCACTATTTCTAATTTTAGAGCTGATATAATTTGATTTTGCTATATGGCAAACTTTTCTAAACATTTTTGAGTAATTTTTTACTTTTTCTTTAAATTCCTGGCTAAAATTATATTGTTTTTCGCTATACAGTTCATACAACTTTTCTCTACTCTTATGTATACCTACTGTTGCCCACTCACAAAAGTTAAGTTTTTCTGAGACCATGATCGACTTGGGTATGAATATTGAATTAAACGCATTGGTGAATTTGTCAAAAAAACAGCAATACGACTCATTTGGGTTGTTATGTGAGTAGTTAGGTAATGGTTTAGTATCCCAATCCAATCTCAACCGTTCAAATCGACTTCTGGTCACAGGTATGTATTTTATTTGTTTTTTGCAATTATTGTTTTTTACTTGAATTTTTAATTTAATTAGTTGACCTAAGTGGTCTGATTTTAAATTGCTTATTATATTTTTACTAACAATTTTTTCATTCAAGGAAACAAATATATTATCTATACATTTTGCTGAAGTCTCTGTAATTCTAGTAGGTTCCATAAATAGTGGCTTTAGATTATAAGAATTAAATAAATTAGTTAACCTACTACTAAGAGAGTAAACTTCTAAAAGATCAATATTAAAATCTCCACATACCAAGAGATTTTTATTTGATTTAGTTATTTTAAATAAAATGTCATCCATAGTTTTTTCAAATATTTCAAATGAAGCTGACGGTGGACTGTATACGCTTACTACAATACTATGCTCCAACTCAACACATGCTAATTCAATGTGGCTTTCAACGGATAAGCATACTATGTCTTTACGTTCTTTGAATTTTATGAGTTTATTTATTAATATTAAAGAGCCTCCACGAATAGCATGTGATCTGCAAAAAGAACTACCAACTTGGTGATTACTGAAGTTAAACATGAGCTCATAGCTTTTCAGCCAGTGTTCTGTTAAGCAGATGATGTCAATATCAAATGAGTTCATGTATAATTCTAATTCTAATAATTTACTTCTCAATCCTTGAATGTTTTGATGCACCAAGTTAGTGAACTTTGCATTTATTTTACAATTTTGTATTCTATGGTTTTTCTTGTGATAAATAATATTTGACTGTTTAGGGCTAGAGACTTCCTCTATTGTCGTTATTTCTAATTTAAATTACTTGGAATAACTTCCAAAATCTTGTTTGTCAAATTATAATGCTCAAAAGAAGCATTTTTTATAGCCAAGTTTTTGGCTGTTGTTTTAAAATAATAGGATAGCGAAATTGCTATCTGTCTTTTATAAAAATTGGATAGATAGTAATTACCTTTAGTCAAATAATATTTTTTACTAACAATACTGTTAGAATCAATCACATGAACATTATTGTTGCTTGAAATAGTGTGCAACGCCATGTTAAGCTTATATCTAAGGTTGTTTTCTGATTGTGGCAAGCTGTCGCTGTAGGGGAATGTGAACATCACAATTTGTTTTAAGTTTAACGAACACAGTTTATCTACATATCTAATTAAGTCAGATTTGTTCACATTACCCCTATTACCAAGGCAAATTATTAAATTTGAGTTACTGTTAAAGGTTTGATTATCAATTTTCTGCATTAATTTATGTAGGTTTGAATTTGGAAAACAATTATTAATTATAGGATGTTCCATACTCATATTTAAGAACCCGCATAGGTCTGTATAAAATGTAAAGAAAGAAAACCAATTAAAAGAAGATACACAAACTTTGTTCAAAAATATATAGAAGCGACTACTTAGGTTTATATCTAGAGATATCTCTATGGGTACTACATACATTCGTTACAAACAGGTCAAGCAAAAGTAACGAGTGAACACTCCGTGAGCAGATACGTTTAAAGTTGTGTCGGTCTCCAAACTCAAACATAGCATGGTGGTTAATGGTTATATATAAATGTAGCGCATAAAAGTCAATTTTCCGATTAGAATATGAATAGAAAATGTTTAAATTGATGTTCCAAAAGAACAATAAAGTATGTAGGTAACTAATAGGAAAATAGGTAAAAAGAAATAAATAGTAGATTGTATCATAAGGGAGTAAAATAATATTTTAACGGAGAGGGCACTTTTTTTAATTCAGAGCGAAGCGAGTGTTTCTTTAGTAGACTCCTGAACGTAGCGAGACATTCAAAGGACGTCGCCGGAGCCAAAAATATATTTTGCGCCCGAATGATACACTCTACTTTTCATCATTTTTCTCTATGAGAAAATAAAAGGCGCCTCTTGCATTTCTCCATTCAAAAAAATTACCATAGGCTTTCATATATTTCTCCCGGGATTTTGCAGGTAATAGATTATCCATCACATTTCTTGCGTCAGTTCGAATACTTTCAGTTCATACTTTTTATACTTTCACTGTCACTTGTAGAACTCATTTTTCAAAACAAAACCATGAATTTCTAACAATCCGTGAAAATTTACGAAAACGCGGGCTGCATAAACTAAGAAGTATACTACGTATAGACGGGGCACTCCCATAGACAAGATTTCGACACTAAAAATCTCATATATCAAGAATGACAGCTTCTTTTTTTTTTAATTATTTGTTTAGACCCGGATATGACGTCACAATCTATGCTAGTCATGTACTATTCTTACAATATTTTCAATTTATATTAGCCTACCTAAATTTATTGTTTAAGGAAAGTAAAGTAAGAAAAAATACTAGTGTAATTTACGGTTTTTATTATTTCGTTTAGGTTTACATATTGTAAAAGGTTTGGATTGCATAGCATTGTTTCAAACAATTTGTTTGAAGAAACGTTTTGGTTTGAAGATTCACTCGCATAAAATTTTGCACCTTTGCACCAAAATTAACACACAAACTATTGGTGAAGTTCCTGAAGACTCAATTCTCGCAGTCTGTCTTTCACTATTGATGCCACGTGACCACTTTTCGAGTTCTGTCTTTTTTGGGAACATTATGTAAACTCACGTCCCTTCGTCAACTATCACTATCACAACACAGATAGCACTATTTGTACATATTGCAAGATGTTATTGCAGCTTTCAGAAGTTGCGAGAAGAATTTTAGGGAACCAAATATGAACGAGCTCGACGCAAACAAACAATTCAAACAAAGTAAACAAACATAGCAAAACCAATATGGCTCACTGTTTGATCGGTTTGATCAGAGACGAGAGGAAAGAAGTGTGAAGGAAGGGAGTGGGAATTGTCATATTTGATATGTGAACCCGTAGACAAGACCATAGACATAAAGTCCATTATTTTTGTTCGAAGATAACCTGCCGTGGCGGGCTGTAGTTCGCGTGTTTTTATTTTGATTTCTTTTTTTTTATTCAGCCAGCAGCGCGACTATGGGCCGTCGTACCAGCCAGTCTTTATTCAAACAACATTTGCGTTCGATTTCTTATGCGCTGAACAAGATGTTCCAAATCCAAAAACTAAGTGCGCGGCAAAGATAATTGCGGCGCACTTATAAAGAGGATTAAAAACTCATTACTGCTCGCTGAAAGTTTCATATTATAGAAAACACCTAGACCATGGTCGATAATTTTTAAAACCAAAAAAAATAATAGTAGGATGAAACCCATTAGAAAAGGAGGGGAATATTATAAAAATGAAAGGAAAAATAATTTACGGGCGATCTGAGGTCGGGAAGGGGATGGGGGTGAGTTTTTAAGGGTAAAAAATGGTTTTTCTCGATTTCCGGCAAAACTAAAAGTCGTATCGAAAAAAATCAAATGGCAAAGTTGTAGGTAATAAAAAGATCTAAAACTTTTGTATTTACACTTTTTTCACATAACCTCAAAATTTATGTGAAAAATCCAAAAAACCAAGTTTTTGGTTTTTTATTTTTATCTTTTACAAAAATTTGTTTTTTTTAACGAAATTTGGTGAAAACTTACCTTTTTATGTCCCAAATACGCTGTAATTTATTTGATTAAAAATATTTATTATTTCACCTTATTTTGAATTAATATCAAAAAAACACCCTAATTTTCAATCGAAAATTCACCCGTCAAAATATCAGCTTTTTTCAAAAAGTTGGTATGGTTTCTGTTCGTTGAAATCTCTACTTTCCGATGGTGAAAAAAAAATATATGTTACTACAGTAAATCTTCTCAGAAAATGCAAAAAATCAAAAAAAACTTGAATTCGAAAAATTGACTTTGACAACTTCGATGAATAAAAGCTGATGTCAAAGTCTCAAATTTTTTGTATTTATTGTCGATTCTTTTCTTGCTGGATACCACTAAACGATTCAAAGCTGCTTTTTTTATTGCATACACTTGCTTATCATCTGCCTTATTGCAGATGATACAAACAGATTCATCCATACTGATAATCTGAAAAGACAAAATCGAATTAATAATGCCTTCACTATTTTATCGTGAATAAACTTCCATGAAAAAAAAAATATTGAAGAAATAAATGTCAAAATGTATAAAAAATATATTATAAATGTATTAAAAATGTATTAAATATATATGGAAATCGGCCAAAAGTTTGTTATTAAAAATACATTTACGATATATATTTTATAGATTTTTAATATATTTTTTATGTACTTTGAAATATATTTTTTTTTCATGGGATTAACTAAATTTGTTTGTTCAAAATTAAGGAGATTATTATTTTTTTATCTTGTACTAAAATATCATTTAATTTCAATCTTTAGGTTATGTTACGTTAAGCATACTATTTTTTAAAGAAAATATTACGATTTTTATGTTTGAGTTGATTGATATAGATAAAAATAGAGATAGTATTTACCTTCCTATGCAGATTCGAAAAGTTTTTTTGTTTTTTTAAGTAAACTTGTCACAATTATCTTCAAGAAACTTAGCGTGCACGTGTATTTTTATAAACGATGTTGTATACTGTACTGTATTTCGAATACTGGTTAGGCTAACGGTTGTAACAGCTGCTACGAAATATATAGTATATAATAGTAGGTATGTATGTAGTAAGACCCAGACCCGCCTAGCCCCTTCCCCACTTCTCCACGAAATACCTTTTGATGGGCTACAATTTTTCGTAGGTCACTCAGGTATATCTACTCAGGTATATATAATTTATCTTTAAATAGTTATAAATACGCATCTACGCATATAATTTAAAGAAGATTCGACAACTTTCTCCAAATATTGTAGATGTCTTATTAAATATTAATTTTATTAACTTATTTGTTTGTTAATTATAGTAGTATATTTTTATTTGCAATTTTTTTGTAATAATTAAAAAAAAATTTCGAATTCAAGTTTTTTTTGATTTTTTGCATTTTCTGAGAAGATTTACTGTAGTAACATATTTTTTTTTTTCACCATCGGAAAGTAGAGATTTCAACGAACAGAAACCATACCAACTTTTTGAAAAAAGCTGATATTTTGACGGGTGAATTTTCGATTGAAAATTAGGGTGTTTTTTTGATATTAAATTCAAAATAAGGTGAAATAATAAATATTTTTAATCAAATAAATTACAGCGTATTTGGGACATAAAAAGGTAAGTTTTCACCAAATTTCGTTAAAAAAAACAAATTTTTGTAAAAGATAAAAATAAAAAACCAAAAACTTGGTTTTTTGGATTTTTCACATAAATTTTGAGGTTATGTGGAAAAAGTGTAAATACAAAAGTTTTAGATCTTTTTATTACCTACAACTTTGCCATTTGATTTTTTTCGATACGACTTTTAGTTTTGCCGGAAATCGAGAAAAACCATTTTTTACCCTTAAAAACTCACCCCCATCCCCTTCCCGACCTCAGATCGCCCGTAAATTATTTTTCCTTTCATTTTTATAATATTCCCCTCCTTTTCTAATGGGTTTCATCCTACTATTATTTTTTTTCACTTTTTATTATTTTTCAAGGCTTCTACCCTGGTCTAACCACCTTTGGGTGCATTTAAAGGCGAAACAAGTCGTCCTTTTCGAATAGATGGGATGAAAATTAAATTACGATACAGTACAAAAAGCTTACAACAATAAACAACGAGTGCACAAAACAGACTACCATCTCAGCATTAAAGCAAGGTTAATTGTTAGGGCTAATAAATATTTCAGTTGAATTTGTTGATGTATAATATAACTTATAAGGCTTATTAAAACATAATGTAGTCCTTGCGTCTAGTAAAAATATTAGTAGTTTGTTCCCCCGGCTCCCCCTATACCTGTCAAACGTTGAATTGGTAGTGTTTATGAAATATTGAAAATACTTATTTTATTACTTTAATAGCTTAATATTAGAAGCAAAAAAATGTTTGAGAACGGAAAAAATATTGAGTGGGGCTTTTGAGTGGTGTCATCTTTAATTAAGATTTAATGCGGTACAAGACAATGTCACTAATCTAGGTTAATACTTGAAATGTTATGGTTTATTTCCATTAATCACGATAGATACGGACTCTCATGGGACAGGAAACTACAAATGTGCCTGGCACATGTTTGTAATGTTAATGACTCTACAATGTACTCTATGGTTCTTTGGTGAAATCTTTAAAACGCACTTTGACTTTGTTTTTGACACTACAGATATTAGTAATAAATAAAAATAATATTTATTTTCCAAAAACACGTGCATAATCCTAAAGTATAGTGCCAGTGGAACTCAAACTAAGCAATGCTTGTTTTGAGGTGACATATTGGATTTAAGAGGGTTGGCAGTTACAGATAATTTTATAATCTAGTTTTTAATAACTCTATATGTTTACTATAAGTTTGTATGGTTTCTCAATCTTATCGAGACGTCATCCAGGCGTCCATTTTTAAATGGAATTTGCGCAGTTCCAAGACCGCGCGTTACATGCAATGTACCAAATTACTATGACGACGTCTCTAGTCTCCATAATATCAAGAAACCAAAAACAAAACACGTTCAATTAAAATCTGTTAAACTATCGTAGTATTTTGTATTGTACTCCTTAAACTGCAGGTTTAATTTTAAGTGTGCGTACTTTGTATCTATCTTAGTAAATTTTTAATTAGGCTACAAAACTAGTGTTGAGGTGATTTCAAAAAAAGCACCAACACTAATACGTTTGTTGAAATCTCACCTAGTGGTCTAATCACAACGATATTGCGGGTCCATTCCATGCATAAAGGAAACCCAGAACACTCCTCCAGGACATCCATAATGTAAACCGTAATTGTATGCAACGATGGATCTAGCCAGGTTTTGTCTTTTCTACCTATCCTTACTTCTTGGATACTAGATATATGTATTTTGTTAATAAAAGCAAATAAATCACAGTGGAAAATATTTACACTGGTATCACCGAAGCAAACCGCAAAAGGTTGAAAAGAAACTTGGTTTTGGCAGCTTTTATCAATTCTCGTCAGTTTTTGAACTTGAATTCACAACTTTTTCGCTGCGCGTGTTATGCATGTAGCATGCGAACCGTGGATACGTTGTTGACATCATTGTTTTTGGTGGGGACCTTCATAATTTCTGTTATTGCTATCAATTTACGTAGTTTGAATTTCTCTTTAAATATCTCTAATTCTAGAATCGATTACACAGACTCGAAGCTTCGTGGTGTAAGAACGCTTAAACGTTTATCTTTTTGTTAATTTCTAATTAGGCCACGAGACTAACGTTGAATTATTTGTTTTATGCAGTCCCGTTCAGTGCGTTGATAGGGCCCTCATTATCGCTCCAATAACACAAACAAACCTTGGCCCATTTCGGCACGGCGGCCCTTTTCGTTCGAATTGTAAAGAATTAGTAACGTATGATATAGGTACTAATGAGAATTTATTTTATTCTGAATGAATTTTGCAAAAACTTGGGGGAAAAGTGTATTTATAAATGCACATTTTTTTATCACAAAGAAACTACATAGGCACAGATTTAATAATACTATACTAACATAGGTATATTGCAGCCAATCAAAAGTTAAATCTCATCAAGTCATATTATGATCGATGATGATGTTTTATCAACTCAATTATTGGGATGGACTTACTATAACTCTCTGCTGATAAACTCTATTGCGGGGATGCCATGGTTGATAAATTACCTAAAGTGATGAAAGTTAGTTAAATTTTAATTGAGGAAGATCACCCCAAATCCGTCAAGGCGTCCACATTCCGACGAGCGTCAAATTATTCTAAGAAAAACCTACTATTAATATAATGTAGTATTTATTTCTCATTTCTACCAATGCCCAGAGCATTTTACCCTCACAATGTTATAGAACCTTGTCACAATCACTCCCTCTCATTTCTAAATTCAGATGAAGAATAAAACCAATATATCCTGAGATGAAAAAGTCCCTGCTGGTTTAGAATGAAGTTTAAAACCAGTTCTGTGACCTTGGTTTCGCGGAAGGTTCAGATTTAGAATCACGTGGCCCCAACCACACCATAGAATGCGATATGAATGAATATATTTATCAACTAAATAATAAACCTATTTTTACAGGGTGCTACGGAAAGGGACTAGTTGCTCCAAAGCGCAGAAGTAGCTAAATAAGGATTTAATTCAAAATATGAGATAAAAATCAAAAGAAGCTGAAATAATAAAAAACCTTCTATACCGTGTATCGGAAGGGTGCCACGGAAAGGTACACCCTTGCCTTCCCTCATAGGCGCTAACAGCAGGGTGCACGGGGGTGCACTTGCACCCCCCTGTCAGCAAATAAAATACAACACAAAACAAATAATATTTCTTTTTACTAAGTTACAACTTATTTGTATAAAAAAGGAAGGCACTAGGTTGCATTGCAACCTATTCAGACAGCATGTTCTAAATTCGTTCGTTCTCAATAAATTCAGTACCTAACTTCCTCTATTCTTTTCCTATAAACACTGTTTACACACTCGATTTTTTTATATTTAGTTATCTAAGTTCAATGCTACATGCTTCTGTAATAGTAAAACCAATTTTGATTGCATCATCAATCATCATTGTCATCAGCCTGTATATTGCACAGCTGGACATAGGCCTCAGCTATTGAGCGTCATAGCACCCTGTCTTCAGCTTGTCGCATCCAGCAGCTGCCTGTAGTCTTTTGCAGATCGTCATCCCACTTGGCGTAGTCTTAAATTATGTTTTTTTAATAATTTCACTACAAACGTTTGGTTTTGCTGAAAAAACAAACAAAAAACATTTGTGGTATATTTTTCAATGTTATTTAATGCTCTAGCATTAAATGCAAAATGCATGTAAAAACACGAAAAGGAAAAAAAAACGAAATTTCAAAAACAGTTAACCCACTTGCTACCTGTCAGTTTAAAACCAGTTGTCTCAAGTTGATCCTCTTTGTGTCCAGAATCACCCTGTTTCGGCTTAGTACAACCTTTTTTTCACCACCTACTTCGTGGCACCCTGTATACCTACAAGATTAAATATAAATAGTTTTTTTTAAATTAAGTCCTTTGATTTTTATCGCTCATACATATTTGAATTAAAGTCCTATTTAATAACTGCGCCATGGAGCAACTAGTAGGTACCTACTCATTACTAAAACGACTAAAACTGATTATATTACAAACCTCCTTTGTAAGGCCTTGCCATTGCCCTTTGCCTTGTGCATTAGTTAATAAAAACAAACAAGGAAGTGAGGTAAGTTTTAACTCGGACCTGTAGGTATAAAGGTACTTCGTAGAACACAAGACAGGTGTCGGAAAAATAGAAGTTGCCAAATGACCGTTCAATCTGGCTCGGCGCCAAACTGAAGAAAAATATTGAATACAGCAATGCAGCTGGATTGGAATTTGGAACCGATTCTTCATTCAAAATCTGGTATTCGAAGTCGTTCAAACAATTTACAACGGATGTGGAGACTAGACCAAATCGAAACAGCCACCCGTCCTTATCAGTTCCTTTTTTAAATACCTATGTAACGTTACGTTGATAAGCTACTTTTTATGAGGAAAGCTAAATAGCTTTCTCCTATCATCATGGTCATGATCCGGCCTCTACCACCTTTATACAATCTGGAGAAAAGCGATGAAATAAAAATTATTTTACCTAAATCTCGACGCCATGAAGGTACGTTATTTCTAGATCGTGAGCTTTCTAATTTTAAAAAGAATCCCTAGCTGTTTATGTAAAATGTGCGTTTATTTTGTCGCGTTAATTGGTCCAAATATTCCTAGAGCGCTGTCATGCACGCAAGTGTCAGCCGTTGCGGCAAATGGCAATAAATTCATTGTGGAATGGGCACTTGGGCTCGCGTTCCGAATTGGTCCGGCCGGCCCTCCCTAGAGCGCCTCGCATAGCATCTATTATATTCTAGCAATAGGTACTACTCCGTTCGGAAGCGCATCGCATCGCGAACACCACGCCACGACACGAACAAACGAAACTATGTAGGTATAGTAAAGTGGCGCCATCTCTTATCATTTTCCGGAAGCGCACACGCAATTCAAGTTTTCGAGAAAATCTGTAATTAATTTTGTTCAACCCATAAGATTATCAGGAAAAGCTATGAATAATGTAGGTTTGAATAATTATTTCTAGTAAATACAAGTACCTACCTTCTATTTTGCTACCATTTTGTGTCGTAATAGGTTTTTTTTACCTCCAAAAAAGTAGGTAAAAATTATACCAAAACTATTTCAGTTGGCATACAAATTTAATAATGCGTGGCTTTGTTTCTCTGGGTTGTCAAGGTAGGTTAGTATCTAAATTATTATTATACCTGCCTTCTGCGGAAATAGAACTAAAATGCATGTGAAGGTTGAGAAGAAATAGTTTTTGTTATGATGACGTACAGAAATAAGATAAACAAATAAGTAACAAGTAGAAAAACTGCATTTAATAAAATTACTTATCTCTACTAAGTTAGGTATATTAATTAATTACCAGTAAGCGGTTAATTTAAAATATTGAAAAAGTATTACAATGATGTTGATGATATTATTATTGGTATATTAATTGCATAGTAGAGTTTATAGAATCGTTATAGACTGAATTGTACATAAGTAGCTATAGTTTCTTTCTCCTACAAGACTAATAATTAGGTCACCGCCTACTGCTACTCAGCTATCCAAACATCTCTTCATTTAGGAAGCTAAAACCTACGGTTATGTTATTTTACAATGAAATTCCTTTATATACCTACTAACACCGAATCAAGTACACCGATTCAGTACCTAGGTAGAAGTAGCTTTAATTATGAATCTATGGGCTATTCTGTGGTCTAGGTACTGTGCGGGCTGCGTGCTTCACGGACGCGACAAGTAGCAAAGCGCAGCAATGACCATGAAAATGTTAGCGGCGCGCTGACGAGGCCACGCTATACGTAGAACTTTGTTTTAGCTAGCTATTGAATGAAGTGGCGCCATCTAGTACGTCTTAAAGAAGAATCAGAGCTGAAAAATTGTAGCAAGTCTGGCACGCTCAAGTTTCAATAATCAAAAACTCTTTAATTCCATCAATACAAAAATTAGGAGAATTTAGGTACTTACCTGAGACAAGGTCAAATTCTGATCACTTAATTTCCGTGAGAAAAAAGTGAAGAATTTTTTTGAAAATTCGTTGTGAATAATTCATCCCATGTTCCTAGGACTTACGTGAGGGCTGGTGCGGCGGCAGATTTGGCTCTCAAGAGGCCCTAGGTCCGTGGGACAACGAGGATCTCCGGGTTTTTAAAAAAAAATATCTGAGTGTCTGGTCAAGGCGACGCGTGACCGACAGCTGGTAAGTTTCTGGTACAGCACATCAGCATTGCCATAAAGCGGGGCAATGCAGCCAGCGTCTTGGACACGCTTCTGACTGGTACTATATGGATCAGTTGACCTACCTGTAGATTGTTTGCAACAGTCTGCAGTTAGCTCAATTGATTCAATTTTAAATAATAACTAGTTTTAATTAAATTCTAAATTTTGATTGTCATTTTTATTTGTACATATACATTTGTAGCAAATGAAAAATAGTAGGTATTTCAGATGGATCGCTCCGCAAAGACTCCGACCAGGTGGGATGACAATTTGCGAAAGACTGCTGGCAGATGCTGGATGCGGCAAGCTGAAGACAGGGCGCTATGGCGCTCATTAGGGGAGGCCTATGTCCAGCAGTGGACTGGTATAGGCTGATGATGATGATGATGATGCTCCGCAAACTTCGGAGATAGCCCCCTATCTTTTTTGGTTCTCTTATGAAATTTCAACATCACAATTTGTACTGAGATTTTCATTTTCATTTATTTATAAAAAAAATCTTTAAATCGGTACCTAATTGCGCATGAAATGTATTATTATTTCAAATTTCAACTATGATAGATAGAGGCATTAAAAAAGCTTATAATAGTTATCACAAATTGCCCATTGAAAATTTTGAAATTACCTTTGTTCAACGAAATAATAAGGTAAAATAGGTGGCGGCACTTGTTTATGTTATGACATTATGATATTATGTACGTACCATGCCGAATAAATATTTATCTAGTACATAATTGGATAGGTAAAATAGTATGTGTCATACCTGCTACAAATTATTGATTCACAAAACTGCGGAAGTGCGCAAGCGTGAGGCCCTTTATTTGAATGCACTAATGCACGAAAGGTCGCATCTTGAACAAAACAAAGACATGCTAAAATGCTAATAAAGCATTCTTAATAATTTATTTCGCCTATTCCCGATTGTCCCTACCCCCTGCGTTCCTACTAGGAACAATCGGGAAAAAAAATCCCGATTGTTCCTACCTACGATCACACTAGGAACAATCGGGAAAAAATATTCCCGATTGTTCCTACCTCCTCTAAACGTTTATTTTATTTATTTTATTTATTTTATTTATTTTATTTATTTTATTTATTTTATTTATTTTATTTATTTTATTTATTTTATTTATTTTATTTATTTTATTTATTTTATTTATTTTATTTATTTTATTTATTTTATTTATTTTATTTATTTTATTTATTTTATTTATTTTATTTATTTTATTTATTTTATTTATTTTATTTATTTTATTTATTTTATTTATTTTATTTATTTTATTTATTTTATTTATTTTATTTATTTTATTTATTTTATTTATTTTATTTATTTTATTTATTTTTTAATTTAATAATATAATTAGGTAATAAAAAATGTGTTTTAAACATTTTTATAAAAATGTTATAAATTAGAATATTAGGAATGAAAAAACCAATCAACAAATAAAGTACAAATAAAATACAAATCTTGCTAACATTTGAAAAAACATATTTTTTTATTATTATAGAACAAGTATTTACTCTGAGTACCGATCTATTTTATGCCTTATCTCAAAATTGCAAAATGGACCGGTGTTTTAAACAATGCATTATTAAAAGCAAGATTTGTATTTTATTTGTACTTTATTTGTTGATTAGTAAATAAAATAAATAAAATAAATAAAATAAATAAAATAAATAAAATAAATAAAATAAATAAAATAAATAAAATAAATAAAATAAATAAAATAAATAAAATAAATAAAATAAATAAAATAAATAAAATAAATAAAATAAATAAAATAAATAAAATAAATAAAATAAATAAAATAAATAAAATAAATAAAATAAATAAAATAAATAAAATAAATAAAATAAATAAAATAAATAAAATAAATAAAATAAATAAAATAAATAAAATAAATAAAATAAATAAAATAAATAAAATAAATAAAATAAATAAAATAAATAAAATAAATAAAATAAATAAAATAAATAAAATAAATAAAATAAATAAAATAAATAAAATAAATAAAATAAATAAAATAAATAAAATAAATAAAATAAATAAAATAAATAAAATAAATAAAATAAATAAAATAAATAAAATAAATAACATAAATAAATAAAATAAACGTTTAGAGGAGGTAGGAACAATCGGGAATATTTTTTTCCCGGTTGTTCCTAGTAGTAACAATCGGGAATTTTTTTCCCGATTGTTCCTAGTAGGAACGCAGGGGGTAGGGACAATCGGGAATAGGCGGTAATTTCAACAGAGCGTCATTACATACCTACCAAGACTGGTACAGGAGGCCATTGAGATTACCAAACACAGAAACTTCAACCGAGAAGGTTTCCAATTATCCGGAACCTGCAACCCTGTGGTGAGAATGTGTAAAAACCGAAGAAGTGATGAACCAACCAAGCCGTGTTCAGATACCGTTAGTGTTGTGTGTCGTGATCGAATTGCGTTCGTAAATGAAACCGGTGGTAGTGGTAACATTCGTAGCAAAAGACAAAGAATGAAGGTAGATCGATATAATCTGCCAATAAAAACCAACTCGCAGTGACTTTAGTTCTTCCGTGATCATGGCGCATGAAACTGTGTTGTGCCGCAATATTGGAAAACTCAAAAATCGAATCATGGTAGGTATATCCCGTTATAAATGACTTTAATGTTAATAACCATGATAGTTTTAAAAGTTTTATAAATGCTTACTTTCCTTCGGTTCATTCATTTATTATCTAGTGATTTTAATTAGGTAGGAACATTAAATAAACTTACCGAACGATCGATAGCGGGTCCCACTCCCACGCTCGACGCGGCACACCTTTTTTTTTTTTTTTTTTTTTTATTATCCTGAGGGAAATGCGCACGCATATCGCACTGCCACGGGGAGACAGTACGATTATGTGGGACTCCAACCCACTAAAACCCTCAGGGTGTTTCCGTCTCTGCCGCTTGTGGTGGGAACATGGGAACGTTTTCTCTTCCACGAACCCACCACGGCTGCCCGATATCGGGCCCCTCAATGGGGGGTGTGAAGCACCCCCCTTCGCGACACGCCAGAAACACGTGACGCGCCGCGACCACCTCGGGGACCTTAACCGCCAAATGGGCGCCGAACGACCCCGTGTCCAGACGCCCTAGGTCCCCCTGCGACGGGTCAGTCAAGTGGCCCCGCCGCCTGCCACACGGTCGCAGAGGATAGGGAGAGCGGCCCTCGCAATACCGACACTCCTCCTCCCCTGCGACCCCACCGCGTCCGCCATCAAACGGTGGCGACCCCGCCAAGGCCGCGGAAGGCAGGGAGAGCGGCGCACCGCAATACCGGCACTCCTCTCCCGCCGCGGCCTCCATCTCCCTGCGGCCATGCTGCCCATACAGCACAGCCGCCCGCCTCAGTCACGGTACCGCCCATACGACACCGCAACCTACTACCACTCCAACTGGGCTTAGAGCGCAAAACCCAGAGGAGCGGTCCGTCTCGGGGCCGGCCGTGTCGCCCTCTGCGTTGGCACGGCCCCATGGGTTCCTCTTAGCTTCACCGCGGGTGACCAGTCCGCGATTACTAAGCCCCCCCGCCCCGGCAAGGCGGGAACCCCTCGGGGGGGCGACGCGGCACACCTACGCAAACAACAACAAAAACAACAACAAAATTCAAAGTTGAGATCAATGAATGACTTTAAATCACCCTTCGATAGATGGCGCACCGCGCGCCCTTGTGGTGCGGTGCAAAGGGGCAGGGGCAGCATTCCCCGTATTATGTACTCTATGGGCAGCACATAAAGGAAAATTCATCTAAGTTGAGATGTTGAGATTGAGATCTAATAAGTAGAGAGAAGTAGAGAAAGAAGGCTCGCAACGCAAAACGTCCCTGCAGGCTGATCATGCAAGGCTAATTTTAACGTAGCGCGCTAAGTGCGCTTATATTAGCGCGTTAGTGTTAATATTTTGCTTCGATATCAACATCAACTTCTTTTTCTTGGCGTTTATTTCATTGGAAATGCAGCGAATTATCTGAATGAACCCCTATTTTAACACGCTTTTATGTCAGATTAATGTCAAAAAGGTGCTAATAAAAAGATAACGCGTTTAGATAGCATTTTAGCGCGTTTATTTACCACTAAGCGCGCTAAGGCGCTTTAATTCTTGGAAAATAGACGCCGGCAGTGGAAATTGGTACAAAAATTTATCCGGGTCGACTTGTAGGCGGATAAAATTAACGCGGTATACAAATATGGCCGCATGTAAACAAACATGTGATTATTGACCTTTTGCTTTTTGTTGGTTGGTTACAAATACAGTAGTAAAAGAAAATAAGATAGAATACCTAATAATATAGGTATATAAAAATAATAATAGAATTGCGCATGCATCCATGGGTAGCTAGGTAAATACTAAAACCTTCAAGATTGGACCTATTGGTTTTACAGTGGAAATGGATTTCTACGTAGTTATTCATTCAAATGTGGCGACGGCGGCGTAGGGTCAGAACAGAAGCAAACGAAGGCGGTTGGAGCGAAGAGCTCTGCGAGACGCAAGCAACCCTTGTGAACTCCCAGAGGCTGAATTTGTTTCTCTCTTTAGAGCCAACAAAGCAATGGCAATGTATGTTACCAAGCAGCTCGAAATTGATCACAAGCCTGCCCGCAGAGAAGGGGTACCAGTGCATATAAAAGTGAGTTTATTATGGATGGATAGGTAGTAAAATACCCACATTTACCTGCTGTAACTTTCTTACATATTAGTCTATAAAGTCTCAGTCAGTAATAAATTACTGCCCTTTTAGGTAGGTACTGAGGTAAAGGGTTTGTATTTAGCAGTGTAGACTCCTAAATATCTCTCCTAAATTATCTGCCTTAATGTGATGCCTCACAGGTCCTAATTGGCCTTCGTTTTATTGCAGATAGCAGTTATTAGTGAGGAACAGACCGGAAGGGGGGTTGTGCGTAGGGCAGTCAACCATATCATATTTTCTGAAGCATTTCACTCATGCTGTAATTCGAATATAAGTATATCTACTAACTTGTGTCTGGCATTATAAAGAACTCAAGTATAAATAATTTTACTATTATGAACCTAATCTACCTTATTAGGTTCATATTAGTAAAATTATTTATGGAATTAGTGGTTTTGTAAATTTCAGAGATAAACATTCCTTTTCATAACAGGTATCTGTTAGTGACAATGGCCTGTATACAGATCATCTTTTGATTTCAGATTACTGCCCAAGTGGATGTGTCGTGAGTGTCCCCAGGACACGGAAAGAAATTTCTGATGGTTTCCTTGTCAAATATGGGGTAGATAATGTGCTAGCGCTAGGGGCTATAAATAGCCATAGTTTCCCCCAAAAAGCCACAATCTGCACAATATAAAAATAGAAAGTGTATTTATTCTATAAACTGTCAGTTGGTATGTTGATTCTTAACAATGATAAACACCTACTAAGTCTTTCTTCTTTATTTTAATGCATGATGAACTATACATTTTCATTTTAGATTGTTGATGTTAACTGCCGGATACTCAGTGTTATATATAACATTCTATAACAATAGTATTTTATTTTGACTACATAAATAAAATGTTATCTTAAAACTAAAACATATTCTGATTTAAAAGGGTTCTACCTCAAGAGGACCTTGAAGAGGAAAGAGAAATTGCAGCAGTGGAGGCAGCACGTCCATTGACTCGCGACACCGGGGGGCGGACAGCAGCTCTTCTTGCAGAATAGATCTACCACCGAACTGTGATCCCCAACCTGCATGCCCAGCGTGAGGATTATGGGCATTACCCCTCATGGAATAAAAAAATGAGGGGGAGGCCTGCGTCCAGCAGTGGACCATGATACCTAAGCTATTGAGGTTGAGGAGGTGGTATTTTAATATTAATAAAACGTCAAGTGCGAGTTAGAGTCGCACATCAAGGGTTCCGTACAAATTTGTGTACATACTCATAAGCACAGAAATTTACTCAGACCCACAGTTCACTGAAAAATCTGATTTGGTTAACAATTATCATGTGTAATTAAAATAAATCAAACATTTTTTGTGAATTAACTACAAATTTCTTTTTTTTTTCCTTTACTTGAGCTACAAGACTACTTCTCATAAGAACCTATGGGCCAGCTACACCAAAAGGTTGCTAGAGACCCTGCGTGTGCAATATAATAATATCTTTAGGATGATGTTGGGACTGCCTCGTTTCTGCAGTGCATCGGGATGTTTGCAGAGTATGAAACGGATGGTTTTGCTGCCATCCTCCAGAAAAAGACGGCGTCCTTGATGCGCGAGTGCGGGACAGCCCCAATAGCATCCTACAAACCATTGTAGGTAGGATTGATTCGCCAATGTGGCAGAAATTTATAAATCAAGTAATTTAATTAATTAATGTTAACATAATTTAATATTCTTATTTAATGTAAGTAGGTATTTTTTTAATTTTATTTCATTTTAATTTAGTCCAATTTAATTTGATTGTACTTAATTAAGTTCGAAATAATAACACTAATTTTAAAGGCACTTTAGCATACAAAATTACTAACAAATTATAGATCATTGTTGTCTGAAATAAAATAATTTTAATTTAATTTTTGATTTAATAATTTATTTAATGAGAAAGGATTCCTAAAATTTATTGAATTAGGTACCTAAATATGCGGGAATAGGTAAACTGCATGTAAATAAAACTAAAATTAGTATAGAAAAGGTTTAATTGTGAAACAAAATTTGAAGGATATCACTTGCTTAAATAACTAATAATAAATTAAATTTAACACAAAAAGGTCACCAGCTCAGCTTCATGCTGCTCTAGTGCCATAGCAGTGCTGGTTTTCAGCGGTTGCCAGGGTGAAAAGTGCAACTCTACTCGCAACACCGATCACATAAATAACAAACAAAACCTATATTTATACACAAACTACGTTTAGGTATCAATGATATATTGTATTTATTACCACCGCCACTTAAACTACTAGCTACGTGTAGAAATCATTTCAAACTCTTTAAAAATACTACAAATCAACCAAAATCACAAGACGGAAATCACATTTCTGCTAAGTAATTTAATATTACGCAGGTATTGAACCAAGATGGTCTGCCTGATAAAATAATAGACCTAGGCATAGATTGCTTTACTTTTACATTATAACTACTTCAGATAAACCTGTCATATGACAATATATCCATATTTATTCTCCATAAATCACAAATCAACTGCTTATCCAACTTATGAAAATGTACCTTTATCAGTTTTATATTCAATAATATTAATATTATTAGTACTAAATACTATTTTATGAAAATAACATGAACATAATAAATTAGGTACCTAAATTAATTGTTCATACACTTTGTTATAACTACTTACTAATTTACACTGTGTGTTTGTTCTGGATTGTATTTCTCTTACAAAGTTTTCATGATTTTCCTTACATACCTTTTCCATAGTATTTATCTTACATGCCTGTAATAAAACGTTGAAGGATAAATATGAATATTATAAAATAGTGCCTACCTACTATAAATATGGCAAGTATTAGTCACACCAAATCCCAATACCATTTAAATATATTTGATTTGATTGGTAGATAGGTAGACTACAACACAAAGGGTATGAATATTTTTTTCTCGAAGTCTCAAAAAGACTTACCCACTGTGGCACTAAGCCATTAGTTGTGTATTTATATATTTTACTTACCAGTTTTGGAACAGCTCCTCTGCTGTTTCTTTTCATTAAAATATTTGCTACAAATTCTTGTTTTTTTTTGGATAACCAATCTTTGTGACCCGGGGCTTCTATCCAATGCAGACGTTTTCATTACGACGAGACGGTTCATTGTTTTTGGAAAATCTGTAACAAATAAAAACATATTTTAATTTAATATGGATGTAGGTATTTATGAATATGCGAATGCGTCATGAAATTTGGAAGTCAAACAAACTTACGAGTGGAATGATAAATTCGGCACTTTTCGCTCACCATCACTTTTACATCAAATAACACAGCATCACATCATCGTATATATTGTTGTGAGATGTAGGAATGAATGTCCGTAGAGTCACTCTGCCACATTTAATTATCAGAAAACATTATTAGGTGGAATAAACAAATGGTATGGTACTGTCTGTGTTGACGTCCATCGATGTGCCGGCATATTATTTGTTTTGTTTATTTTAGTACATCTAGATGAGATGAGAGAGGCAATTCTCGCAATATATCTACTCATACATAAATACGGCAACAACTGTCACAAAATATCGATCGAGTGATTGCTTCGAATCAAACAAGCGTATTCTCAACATCTGCAATTCGATATTTATCGAGGGCTTTTTTTAGATACCTAAGTTGCTCGATATGCAACGTCCTAGGCACTCCTTCGCATTATCGAAGAGTGAAAGAAGAACATCATTCATATCTCTCTGTCGCTCACTTTCTTTAGTCTCTGCTTGTTTTGTTTGATGTTTCAAATAATTTCACGGTGTTCCTTGCTTCTCAACTCAAGTCAAAGATTATTAGTGCAATGTGCAATACAAGTTTCTCTAGTTGTTATTGAATGTACCTATTAATTAAAATTGCTTTTTGCATCATTATAATTTCTGGAGTCAGGGGTGATAAAAATTCCATTTTTCCACTTCCTTAGGCGCGCGGGGCACCCAAACGAAATTATGGTAAATATTGTAAACGGTGTTGCCTGCTGACTAGATTTTCATTTCGGGGGCGAAATGAAAATCTAGTCAGCAGGCGGTCAGCAGGCCGTGCGCAGGGGGCTGCGCACGGCTATTCTGACACACCAGATATGTCGTCCGTCAGCTATTATAATCGTATACGTCTTTGACAAACAACATTATTTCAAATTATGCCAGCTTCAAATTAAAAGTTGCAACATTAACTAACTTATCTATAGTTTCAAATGTTGACAGTTGTTGCTAAGATTTCTAGATTCAGATAAAGATTAACTAAGTTTGAATTACTGACGAAACACAAACTATAGGTACATGACAGTTATTGACATTCGTAAAGTATGGAATTATGACATTCAAATATTTTATTTTAGATAAATAAGAAGTTGAAGTTCAAATATGTAATGACAAGACATAATGAAATCAAATTGTCTATGCTAGAAATATCGAAGAGTGCACGAAAATGCATTTTTTGGCGGCACTCGATATATCATCGAAGGATTGATACTTATCACTTGATATTTTATCCCGTGATACTGCGTATCACTCGATAAATATCACGTGATACTCGGAATTGCCCCCCACCTATTTCATAGAAGTTGACAATTCATGTTACTTGTACTTTGACAGTATGGTAATTTGACAATTGACACTTTGATCGTTCATTCATTCGTTCATCATACCGAATTGGACGGAATTAGAGGAAAGAAGTTGAAGTTGAAAAACTAACGCGGTAAACCTACTAGCGCGTTAATATTAGCGCACTTAACGCGCTACGTTAAAATTAGCCTTGCATGATCAGCCTGCTGTTACGCTACGTCTAGTTGCAAATCACTCACTGTCACTTAAGGTAGTGCTGCCAGTAAAAAAACAAACAGAAATGTGTTAAGAAGTTGAAGTAAAATTTTCATGATCCGCAATTTTTCATTTTTCCAAAGAAGTTATTTAGGAGAGTTCAGGGCCGTCATACATAACATACGCATGCAAGACAGCAAATAAAAGGTTAAACTTGATACCAGTGGCGGTGGCGAGGCGTAGCGTGGGCCACAGGCTGATTACGAATCTAGCGAGAGAAATTTTATGCTAATGTTCTCCCTGAGCAATAAAATATTTTCTGAGCAACCCACCTTAAAAAATGGAAACAAAAAAGCAAGCTACGGCCTGCGTTATTATCTTTTTTAGCTTGAGAGCCCTGAAAATTGTAAAGACTTACGACGATGTATCTAGGTCTAAAATAAAATAGAAACCGTAGATCTAAAGTGTTTAATTTTTAAATACCTATATGCTTAGAGTAATAAGACATAGAGTGATAATTTCATACAAAATTCCGCTCAAAGTTGAAGCCAAAAAACAACCAATGTGTGCGTAAGCGGCACGTTATTACATTAGCCGACACGCACACAAGTGCACAAATAATGTTGCAAGTAATTAACATTTTTCCCGTAAGGTCGGGAAATTGTAACATTTAGTAAGGAGTAAATGATTTGCACATTTATCACTTTTCTGTTAGATGATATTTCATTAACTTTATAATTAACTAGCGGCCCGTCCCGGCTTCGCACGGGTGGACATTTATTTCTAAACATTTTGGGATAAACGTAGAGTAAATGTATCTTTAGGAGGACAATTTATACTTTTATTCGACTACCTCGTTGGTCTAGCGGTCGCGTTTTCAACCGGTGATAATGAGGTCCCGGGTTCAAATCCCGGGTCGGGCCAAGATTTTGGGTCTTTTTTAGCAAGAAATATTCACAGTAGCAGCCCGGTCGTGTCGGTCTGCCGTCCTATCGTTGCCCGCGTGCGTTGCTACCTGCGCTGAACGAGGCCACACCGCGCACCGGCCACGGCGCGGGGTGGCGGCGGCGGTGGCGGCGCGGCGCGGCTGCGTTTATTTTTATTATTTATTCGTAGTACTAGTGTAAAGTAGAAATAAAAAAAACAAAGAAGTACATATCTATGGGGTAAAATATTTTTGGTCTATAGCTAGCAACATTTATTTGTAATGGCGTGTGTTTTGTTTACATTTTATTTTTGTGCATAAACTACTGTTTTACTCAAGAATATAAGATGCCAGGTTCTACTTACCCGTGAAATGGAATCTTCGGTTGTTTATGGTGATTATGTGAAGAGTTGTGACACCCTTTCACGGCACAATACGTCATTTTTATTAAAAATTCGTAGAGCTCTTCCCAGTAGGCCTTGACCTTGAGCACTGATGCGTCGAGCGATGTACGTAGCCTTTAAAGGCTAACTTGAAATTGCTTCACTTCGCGTGCGCCTACTAGGGTTCTATGCCTAGTTATTCTAAGCCTATATGTATAATAATATATGTAATGTACCTACCTCATTTTACTTAAGGAATGCTGTCTTCACCGGGGAATATTAAATTTTTAAGCTGCCTCAAAGCCATCACGATCTTGTCTTAACAGCTGACGTCTAGCAGTTTGTCGGTGTACTACACCGGGTGTAGTAGCGTCTCATGGTGGCTGAAACCGTGGTAGGTAGTCCCGTTGGGCGTGAGCAGCGTGTAAACGGCCATAGAAATCCTCTATTTCGCCAGAGATCTCCAGCTTCGACAATACGTCGTATCTATCGTGCATTTTAAGCTTCGTCAGGAGGCTCCTGCCAACTACAAATTTAACACAGAACTAACACAAACTGTACTTGAAAAATTCACATTACACACATTGTTTTGTATGGTGTGTATTATATTGTATCGCGCGAGCTCGTATGTGGCATTCTAAGCACATCCGAGTATTCATAGTGCTGAGTTTGATGTTTTTGATTTTAATCGAATATTCGAATATTGCAATTTCAGTATTCGAATATTCGATCTAATATAATACCTACTCGAATAATTCGAATGCAATCCCTAGGTACTGCTGAGTGAATACTTTGGACCCAGTTACGGTTTCGCCTCTACAATGGGCCGTATGTTGAATAGGGTGGGTCGATTTGGATGAAAAAATTTTTTTTTTGTTATTTTGCTGTTGGGTAGGTCTCGAAAGT
The DNA here is from genome assembly GCA_946478455.1 of Eupithecia vulgata. Taxonomy (NCBI): domain Eukaryota; kingdom Metazoa; phylum Arthropoda; class Insecta; order Lepidoptera; family Geometridae; genus Eupithecia; species Eupithecia vulgata. The sequence goes on along the minus strand of OX297862.1, from coordinate 3,035,337 downwards.
TGCAGAATGACAAGAACAATGAAATGTAGTAAATCATTTTTTAAATTAATATAACTTATAGCCCTCTACCTGCTTTTGAAATTTCCGAAATCTTGAAATTTTCGCAAATTATAAAAATATAATAAGTTAATTCCAAACACAAAACGTTTGATTATTAATCAAACATTGTTAAACAATATTCATTATAGAACATACAGTAACATTGTAACTGACATATTGTGGTGAAAAACGTATGTCGATCAGAGGAAAATCTTCCATATATTACCATTACATCCAACGCATTTGAGATCATCTAAGTTAACATTGTTATAGTTAAGAAAGTCTTGGAGTGAATCACGTATTCCTTTTTTAGGAAGAAAGCGTGGTGGTGTATGTCCTAAATAGTGGGATTTAGGTTTGCATAACAGTAAAATATGCTCTTTTACTACGACTCCTCGATTTCAACAGCAGTTTTCAGATAAGTACGGTTTTATCTTTGCGTCCGTCGAAGTAGAGGCTCTCTAACATATCTGATGAAGGTCATCCTAAAGATTCTGTCTTACTTTATTTCGAGCTCAACGTAACTTACTTTTAACCGGTTATTTTCAGCAGACACCAACCCTGGAGCACTGCACTTGCGATAGCAGCCGCTGATTGATTAGAACTATGGCAGACTTACGGTGTTGTATTTTACAATGTTTTTTGCACTGCAGCTGATATGGACGGGACCGGTTCTTTGATGCCAATAGAGTCTCTTATCTCTCTACTTGCAGTATAAATTTTTACCGTTACACTTGGCTCTACTTTATGACGGACATTTTCCGTCTTGCGAATTTTCATGCGCCTTTCAAATGCTTGCTGCATTTCTTGGGTTGCGTGATGATCAAGGGTACCTGTCATCATTTTTCTGTTAGTTTTTTGATCTAACAGGAACGACCGTTCAATATCAGGAACCTTCTCATCCTTATAACAAATGCAAGAATCAAAACAACTACATTTACAAGCCGCAACCTCATAGAGACTTGTCAAAGCAGTTTGTCGAAAAGTTTGGACTTTTTCCTCATAAGAATCAGTTTTTTTTTTGTTTAGGATAGCGAATGAACTGTAAGTATTCATCATAATAACTCAGTGCAAGTCCCTAATACGTTAAGTGCTCACAGTCGGAATCGAAGCAAAAGTTCAGATCTTTTCGGTGTCGCGGCAGACAGAGGCGAGAACGTCGGTAACAAATGGCTGTTTTCCTTTGATTTTTTATTGCAAATCGAGTATTTTGTATGTGCGACATGATCGCAAATACGAAATATACTTTATTTCGTCACTTACAATAGATAATACATTCGCACATCATACAATGGGTGTTTCAAAGGTAGGACAGTTCACGTCACTTCGAGTTTTTAACACTTCTGAACTCGTCCTGAGAAAGTAAGAGTTTGACACACACTCAAGGCCAATTTCTCTTCTATTTAACTGGAAACACAGCCAGAATGAGCCGTTTTATAACGCATATAATATCTATAATGTAAACACTTTCAAAACTAAACAAAAATAATAGTGATTTTTCCGAGTCAAGGTTACGAGTGTACTGCGAAAATCAAGGAATTTTGGTCAAATGCGAGTGTATCTACCTTGCTTTATAATAATTCCACGAAGTGGCAATCTCGCTTATTACTTAAATGATGATTCCATGTTACAAAAAAGTACAATTTAGGCAGTGAAAGTAGTAATACGTACAAGTAAATCAAATGGGAAGTGGAGTCGAAAATCAGCTTTTTTCGTTTTGTTTAGGTACCGGTAGAGGGCTAAAAGTTATATGCAATATTTTTTTTGATAATTATTTTATAATTATAATCACCCAATGCAACTTTTGAGACCTACCCGTACATAGATTTTGACATTTGAAAAAATCGACCCACCCTAATGTTGAAGCTCCAAAGAGCGCACCCCGTACCATCTTCGCAATTTGCTTGTTCAGGTCTGTCTGACCGCTCTCAAGAAGTCAGTTGGGTGGGTGGTTTCCCGTCTTTTTTTCAACAGCCCGAGGACAGGAAAATTTCTTTCTTTCTTAGTATCTTTCCCGTCTAAAAGTATGAAACATTTTGCAAGCAACGTGGTTTTCTTTAGTAGCCTACCTATGTAGGTACCTACCCATTTTCACTTGACTGTATTACAAGGCCAAAGAGAAAATAACGTTGTGAAATGAAATGAAAGTAATTTTATTTAGGTACTTAGTGGTTTTATTCTATTTGAAAGAGAATAAAACAACTACTTAACAAAGAGAATTTAATTTTTATATCTTTCACATTACAGCACAAGACCTCTCACGCGGCCACACAGACAATAAAACCACTGCTACTCAAAGCTCAAGCACATGGACTTTACTTTAGTAGGTACTTACTTGTAAATTTTATTCTGAACTAGCAATCATTCACTCATCATCACTAAAATCCTTTACAGCGGGTTAAATTGTCTAAGCTAAAATCATAGCCATCAGTTCCCTCGTTCCTGGTCATCATCATAATTCAAGCACAGTAATTCCCGACTTCAACTTCTTTTATTACATTTCACATTTTATTTGACACAAAATAGCTGTGAGTTGTCAACGTCAACCTCAATCAATCAACGTGCGTGACGTTTCTTTCCGAGTTCCGAGCACTTGTGCTTATCGAACACTGTAAAAGCAATTTTATTGCGTTTTTCGACTATCTCAGCAAAATGACTTCCGTTGTAAGGGCCGGGAACCTGGTTTCCTTCTTTAAATCAACATCCCCAGTGGTTGGAAATGGCCTGAGGCCTGTGGTGAACGTACACACGCCCGTCGACAAGACTGTGTATCAGCCCCTACCCAAAACCTCAACCGTGCACTCTTTGCATGGATCCCTGCCTGTTCAAGGCTTGAAGGCTGTTACTGGACTTGGTGGTGAGCGTTTTATCCACTTTTCTTCTACTGGAAAATTTCTAAGTGCGTTGTTTTGGGAGGAAAATCTTGTTACATAACACCTTGTCATTTCCAGTGAAGAGCCAAGTTCGTTTTGCGCATACTGATATCGGCTACCCTGACTTCTCGGCGTACCGTCGTGAGGACTCCAAGGATCCCAAGACCACGTATGATGAGACAGTGGACCAACGCCAGACCTTTACCTATCTCATTGCTGGAGGTTAGTTCAGCTGTAAACAGCTGATTATGTATCTAAGACTGACAAAATATATTCCTCCTCTTACTTAATCCTACGTACATTGTGGATAGATTTGTCTAATATTAACATTATTTTGTGATCTATGTGGACTTAACAGCAAAAAATTACTCCATTTAATCTAGATTTTTGAGAAAAAAAAACTGATTCTAAGATTTATTCTTGAGTATTATTGTTAAAACTTTAGAGATTTAGATCAATATTTAAATTTACACATCTTTAGTTTGTACTCTAAGTTTCATTTTCTTTTCATTATATTTACAACTATACAAATATTATCATTCATTCAATAATTTCACAAAAAATACAAATTCCAGCTGGTTCCGTTGTTGGTGCATTTGCTGCCAAGTCCGTGGTGACCCAGTTTGTATCATCCATGTCTGCAGCTGCTGATGTATTGGCCTTAGCCAAGATTGAGATCAAGCTGTCCGATATACCTGAAGGGAAGTCAGTTACTTTCAAGTGGAGGGGAAAGCCACTGTTCATCCGACACAGGTTTGTATTTTTTGTTGTTTATGACCTACTAATACAGTATGTATGTATGTATGTTGAATTTTTTTTAATCACTTAGCTGTAGAATTCAAAGTGTATTCGTTATATGTATAAATTGATATTTCCTTTTAATGCATTTCATTGCAAAGATTTTAAGCAACAGAATATGTTCTATGCAAAATATGTCTGATTTCAGAACAAAGGATTATCTCTCGTTTTAACACAACTCTGTGACTCTGTGGGCGTCCCAATTTAGCTCTTCAAATTTTACACCATACCTATTGCAAAATTTGCATTACTTTTGAGGAATATCAAATATGACGCGATAATTATGCACCTTATAAAGCTGGCGCACTGTTGAGCAGGCAGGGTTGAGTCGTAAAGGGATGTAACATTGGTCGCCGATCGATTTTTTTTGGGAACTTGCTTAATTTCTTGAAGCTTAGCCACAGAGAACTAGTATAGTATTATTAAATATGTGCCCAGAGTGTGAGGGCTTACGCACTATTATAACAATACCTTTGAAACGTTGGTGTTCTTCAAATACAAATAAGGTTCTTAGTTAACCTGCTTACATCTGTAAAGAATTCATCAAACTACGATAGTTCTATACAAAACATAATATTACAATAAGTGTGTGCTATTTTTCCAGGACAGGGGAAGAAATTTCCACAGAACAAGCTGTGCCTATTGAGACCTTGCGGGACCCGGAGCCCGATGACAAGCGCACCCAGAATCCTAAATGGCTGGTTGTTATTGGAGTCTGCACCCACTTGGGATGTGTGCCTGTAGCTAATGCAGGTACGTTCAACAACTGTACTTCGAACATAAAGGAAGGAACCGTGAAAAAAAAGTGCCCCGACCGTGGGAGAGTTAAACACGTTAGCACAGAGTGACGGGATTACGCTCATGTATAAAAAATCCTAAGTAACATAAAGGAGGAAACCATAGAGTGGTTTCCTCCAAAAACTGCCCCCAACGGCCCCCCCTCCGATTTCCTAACAGGGAGGTGAGGTGAACACGTGGAGCACAAAGTGGCGGGATTACGCTCACCTGCTCAAAATAAAATTATGAGTTCATAACACTGCAGGACGTTTGTACGTATGTATTTTGCTGTGGAGAAGCAAGTTAGTTTGTGTCGGTATTGAAACTAGTTTTTTTTTTTCATTATCGAAATGAAGGGGATGTTACAAGACATCCCCTAGATTATTAGGTATTTATTTCAAAGCTTTATCGATAAAGATGACGGAGAAAATTTGTTTTAATGTAACCCAAATTTTCCCATTTCACATCTATCGCCGCCTTAAGAGTGCGCCTAATGCAAAAATCAAGCAAATTGTGTATTTTTAAACCCTTACACCTATGGTAACGGGACCTTCGTCCGCTACGCCATGCCACAGACCTCTGTAATAATAAAATATTACCTCAACAACCAGCCTATAATGGTCGAGTGCTGGATGCAGGTCTCCCTCTAGTAATCGGCTTTTTGGCTTTTATCTCATTGGGGTTAATGCCCATAATCCCCACGCTGGGCATGCAGGTTAGGGATCGCAGTTCGGTGGTAGATCTATTCTGCAAGATGCGCTGCTGAGGGTGTATGACACCGGCGGAAAGAGTTGGGGTGGTGCAAATTCTAAGCCGGCACCACAGCCTATATACCACCTAATTTTTTTGTGAAAAGGACAGACATAGGAGTTCGCGTTCATTGGAGCGGGACAGGGCATAGCAACGCAAGCCCAAAAATCAAGTTTTACCTAATTATCTATTAATTAGGACTTTATTTGAAAAAAACTGAAACATATGAAATGTTCTTTGTACTTAGTTCTATTAATATTTTTATTCTCAAGATCTTTGCTTTTGTATTTATTGAGAAATTAAGGTTTTAGTAAAAATTTAGAGGTAACTTTGCGTTTTTTTTCTGTCGAGAAACTTTTATGAAATCGTGTTTTCGAAACATAATATGATGGATAGAATAAGTACTGAACTGAAGTTTATATGGTGAAATTTATATGGTGGTAACTGGTAACCATATAAATTTCAAAGTTAAACATTTAGTCGGGAAGATATTTAGGTCTAACGGAGTTGATTTGAGGTAATAAAAGCCCTTATCTATGATACTTATTATGAGACAGCTGTAACAATGTTCTTGGTCCAGGTGATTTCGGCGGGTACTACTGCCCCTGCCACGGCTCCCACTACGACGCCGCCGGCCGCATCCGCAAAGGCCCTGCTCCCCTTAATCTGGAGGTCCCCCCGCACTCCTTCCTCGAGGAAAATCTTTTGGTCGTAGGCTGAGTATATAAGCAATTTATTTATTTAAGTGTAATGTTTCCATAGAATCAATAAATCGTTGTTATAAAATCTTATTTATTTTAGTTTTCATAATTTTTTTCCTTTGTCATCCAGTTATTTATTCTGTTCTTTTAATGTTTTGAAACCATTTATCTTTGCGTTTTAATGGTGTTTTAGAATTTTTACTTAGTTAAGAATAATTTTGTCCTCGGTGAGATTTAACTATTACTTAATTTTATAGTTACCTAGTTATCAGTAATAAATTGTGATAAATCAAAATAAAAAGGTTTTCTTCTTAAATCTACACTCACCGGCACAACTAACCGCCCACCTGTATTTTTCATCACCCTGATTGATTATGTTTACTATGTCTTATCAAATGTTTGGTTTTTTGTTAAGGGGGCTTTAGCAGTAAACTAAACACTTAAAACCTTATAACGATGAATAATTTTGTGCCACTGAAGCCTTTTTGAAATTTAGTCGTTATTTGAAATTAATGCAGTTACGTTAGTGTTTAAATTTCTTGTTCTCTTCTGCCATCGTGTGCGAATATTGTTTAATTTGAGTTTTTATGGTATCATTATTCTTTGTGACTGAAAAAAATCCCTCTCAATGCAACTGGTGCTGCCAGGGCAGTGGCTTTAGCTGACGCTGAGTATAGCCAACGTCGCATCGCTCATACACTCGGTGTACCTCGAACTACGGTATGGGATGCCATCAGACGCGTTCGGGAGACTGGTTCATACACGAGGAGGCCAGGTCAAGGCCGACATCGGTGTACTTCAGTTCGGGATGACCGCTTTGTTGTCAGTAACGTGCTATGAAATTTATTATTATTTACGAGTATAGACAGAAAATAGACCGTTTCGATCAAAATTGTTAATAAATGTCAAATTGACGGTAGACGTCAAAACCAAAACCCTGTCTATACTCGTAAATAATAAATAAATAATGCTGGACAGTTCACGCAGCATTGTCTAGCCCCATCTGTTAGTCACATCTGATAGTCTATTTGACAGAATATGTCAATTTGACAGCTGTCAGTGTTTTTGGCAAAATCTATCGCATTTGAAATTTTTTGCTTGGGAAGACTTCTCATTATAGAGGTGAGCGGTCCACCACTAGCAGCCAGCGGTGACGAGTTAAAGGTTATTAAGAACTAATTTATTTCTATGGTCGAGCTATATGGGGGATTTCCGGAATTTGTTTTCCTGAAATCCCCCATGAGACTGATCAATTCGATTTGGGGGATTTCCGGAATAATCCAGTGACCGTACCATTAGAAGAAGACTGGCAGAAAATATTCTGAGGGATTTCGTCCAGCTCGCGCTCCACAACTGCTTCCACAGCACCGTAGAGCTAGACATGCCTTTGCGCGAGAATATGCTGACTTTACTGTGGAGGAATGGAAGAACGTACTGTTCTCAGATAAGAGCAGAATAGCCTTAAGTGGTCCAGATGGACGTCAACGTGTATACAGACGCTAAAATGAATGGTTTGCTCCATGCGCAATAACTTAAACCGTGGGTTATCCCATGATAACCAATATATATAAGGGTCAATAATGGTTTGGGGAGGCATCTCTTACGAGGCTCGTATTGATCTTGTGGTGTTTGATAGAGACAGTGAGAACATTCAAAGATACGTGGAGGAAGTCTTACAAGACCACGTCATAACTTTCGCACCATATATTGGTGAGAACTTCAGATTAATACACGACAATGCTCGTTGCCTTACCGCAAGATCTGTCGCTCAATATCAAGATGAGGTCGGGATTTAAGTTTTGCCATGGCCGGCACGCAGACTCGATCTGAACCCGATTGAGCACATTTGGGACAACCTAAAAAGACGTATCCGAGCAAGAGTACCGGCCCCTACGACCCTAGGAGACCTCAAGACGACTGCGGTAAAGGAATGGCACAATATCCCCCAATCAGATGTTCAAGACATCATGATTGGATTGTCAAAGCGGCTCTAAGAAGTCATTAGGGCCTGAGGTGGTAACACCCATTTTTAAAATTTCAATAATAATTAGTAGATTTTTTTTACTAACTTAATTTTTCAGAATATCGTTTTTTTTGGCATATATTTTTTTTTATAAACGGATTTGTTCAAGACTTGTAGTTTTATTTATTCTCAATGGTTACTTTTACTATAACTTATATCAAATATGGTACAAATTTGACGAAAACTGTAAACTGAAAGAAAAACAAGGTGGGCGGTTAATTGTGCCCGTGAGTGTAGGTACCTATTAGATATTAATGTAGACAAAAATGTTCTCCCGACCCGAGGTTATGTTATTGTATCTCCATGACGTCTAACTTTATTTCTTTGGGCTTACAAAATATGCACTTTGGTACGTATAATACCTAAAAGCTTGCTCAGTCATCGATCTTTGCTTGAGTAACGTTTTTCTATGGCACCACAGTCAAATATAGATTTGTCACTGAGCAAGCTTTCATATACAGGCCTTAGACAAGGCAAAATCCTTGTCAATAGGGTAACAATTATTTGAGGAACAATTTGGGTGCGTGCAAAGAAAAGACGAGGTAACGATCTGTAATTATTTTTTTAATTTTCGTTATTATTTTCCACTTCTTTTAATTTATAATGTTTTAGACAGTTACAATCTACGTAACATCTAATATAGACTACTAAAATTTACACACATTTACAGAAATTAAGTTAAACTGGGTTCCGATTTTATTGATAAAACAAGTCAAAAAGCTTCCATGAAAACAAGATTCTGATGAAAGTTTAATAATTAGTAACAAACTAGGCCTGATTTCGATGCAGCAAAAACGATCAAACAAATGGCTCAACGCAAAATATGATACGGGTAAACCTATTTCAAAAATGTTGCATACAGAGCGGAAAACCCAGCTCAAATTAATACGAGTTAGTACAATGAACATTGGAAGATATCTCTAACAAGTAATACATAAAGTATGAAACTAGGATAATAGCTATTTACACTGAAAATGGATACACATTTGGCAAAATAACTTAATAAAACTAAAACGCTTAAACTGGAACGATGATGGTTTCCAATCAGAATTACACCAATGGCAAGACAGAGCTGACAATTCTATCTCTCTTTCGCTCTCTGGTGGCTAGAAAGAGAGATGCAACTATCTGGTTTATGTAGTGTTGCCTTTGGCGTACACACATAAAACTAAAAAAATCAGACTTGATCTAAAGTCAGCTACACGTTTGTGAAAAACGAATTTTACCAAAATATGACTCCAGAGCAAATACAATTTTACCTTATTATGACTGAAAGGAAAGTAGAAGCACATAAAAGCGTGTAACCGACCTCAGGGCTTTTTTGTATTTTTATAGCTAAATGATGCCAATATGCTTATGAAATATAGATAGATCTTATTGTTATACGTTTACTGATTGTTCATTTGATAGGCACTAATTTATACTGAAGTGGAATGTGAGTTTGATGTCGTTGAGTTATTTTATGGCACAATTAATTAATGTAGGATATTATGGTGATTTTTTCGGATTTGTTACTTTATTCGTATGTTTTTTTTTATTTTAGTTATTTTAACGGGAGCTAAGTTTTATATTTGGATCAAGTTATAAGTTAATGGAAAATAAAAACTGTTCTTAACGAAACGTTACCAAAATCATTACAAAGTTTTCATTTAAGTAACGTTTTGATTTAATAACTACGAAGTCCCATCTTATACTGATATAGAGATATAGATAAAGAGATATTTTAAAACCGTTAATTACTGAATTTCAAACTTGATCCAAATATATCTAACCATTCTCTTACAAAATGATTAAACAGTCTAGTAAAAAAAGGAAGTAAAAGACCATGACATGCTTACATGATCAATGAAATATACATATGTAGATAGGAATGGATCATTATTACGATAGTTCAACATCTAAACAGTTAAATATTTTTCTTTATACACAACATTATAGCACGATAATTTTGAACACAGAGTAATCTTACATTCAAATTGTAGACATAATACATTTAAAATTTATTATTCGGAAAAATATATAATATCTAATACACATAGTGATTATATATAATGCAAGGTATAGGAATATATTTCTTTTAGATAATTTTATAGATGAATGTCTCTGTTATACATAATGTAAAATAAATAATAATATGACATGAAACAATTTGTGCGATTAATAAAAAGACGTTTATATCTGTCAAATAGTTATTAGAGTATTGTCAAAGAATTCGTTCTGTCTATATTATAACTCAAAACGTGGTCCACCTACAAACTTGAATCTACACAACCTTGTAAGCTCATTTTAGTTGTTAGGTAAAACTGAAAGATACTATCTTTAAACTACAAAATGAAAATTATGAGTTATGTTTTTTTGTAGGATAAGCAATTGTTTTTTTTTTTTTTTCATTCTATATAATTGATTACCTAATTGTGTAAATGTATTTTAATAAAAAAAGGGTTTAAATAAAAAATTATGAATTATGTGAAATATTTCGGCTTAATTAATTACGGTATTTACTTATTTATTATTTACATGGTAATGATTTGCATAGGCATGACAATGAATTTTTGATTGAAAATTTATATTTATTTACAATTTAATTGGTTTAAATTAAAAATGTCCTCATAAATGTCATACAGTTTTATAGGATAGGATACAGAATGTCAATTACTTGAAAAATAATATCAGAAAATTGGTTTTTAAATATCTAACATCGACATAAACATCGTTTTCTAATAATCACAATAATGCTTTGGTTTATCGATTCGATATGCCGAAACATCTAGATCGATTTCTAAGAGTCAAAACGATATAAATACAATATTAGAATTGATCCAATATAAGTATCGTCTCAAGATTCTTTAGAGAAATCGATAAAGTTTTTCAATTAAAAATATTATGTTATATCGATGCTTTAGTACTAAGTAATGCTTAATAAAAGAATACAAAAAAATTGCTCGTTTAGAATCAGCTATTTCTACTAAATTATCTCTACTATAGAAAAAAATCTATTTTGCTCTTTTTTTTAGATTTATCTCCTGTGATAAAGGTTTTCATGAAATTGGTAATGTATCTACAAAATGATAATTAAATTACTTTGTGCTTGCTTTACTTAGCTTTATTTAATACTATATAATTTAAACAATAATATATAATTTGTAAACGCTAAACGAGCTATCAAACAAAATAGTAACAAATTTTATAATACAGTGGTTTTCAGGCTGTGGTTGTGTAGATCTATGAAACATGACAAGAGGATTTTTATCGAGACTTTACCAACTCTCCAAAGCTTCTCAAGCTCAAAATCCTTTGGAAAGTCTTATTAAACGAATCTGCCAGTGGATTTTGTGCTAGTCTCGAAGATGCACGTCATGTAAGTCGGTGGTTATTCGCCTATTTACAAGAATATAGAGCAGCGATTATTTGTGTCTAGATTACACTAATGTACACGTTCATAATTGGAACTAAATCAAAGCTAAACTCTCTAAATTTATTGCCCTTCTCTTTCTTTTATTTTTCAAGAAACAACTGGCAATAAAGTTCGCGTTTAGTTTGGTTCCGTCTCGATTAAAAAAAAACATTAGTGTAATTTAGAAAACATTTTTATTTTTTGATCGTTAACATCGCCTCTATCACCACGTCTAAGAGTATCGATCGGCTTAGCAGTCGGCGCTATAGACCTGCTAGTCCAGTGTTAAGATCGGCTTAGCAGGCAAACCGCTCCTGAATCAAGTGTTAAGATTGGTTTAACAGTCAGCAGTATACACCGGTGCTAAGTCGAGTGTTAAGTGACGTATCGCGCGGTCTCGAGACGCAGATCTGGAGGTGCGGCTCGACTTTATGATTTGGAGCACCATTGCCTTGCAGTCGTGGCAGACCGCCATTTGTACGCCTCGAAGACGTTCGGCGGCTGCTACGCCGGTCGCGCTTCGACTGTATCGTGCCCTGTAACAATAGTCAGTTATATTTTTATGTAATTGTAAACAACACATTACATTCCTGAACCCAGTAGGTACTTGCCTACTGGGTTCTGTGTCCAAAGTTGACACACAACTCCCACATTCTAATGACGCGTGTTAAACTTTTGTAATCCTACAGACTGCGCCAAAACAGCTAATGGTGGCAAATAGGAGTCGATGACTGAGTGTCATGGTTCAGTTTGGCGTAGCCGCTTGGATAAAAAACCCACCTGCGATCTAAAGTAGTAGGTGGCGTCATATTTTGCACCTCCACACTGCGCGACATGCAGTTAGGCGGCACACTCAGAGCGTCGCTGAAGCCTAGAGCGGAGCCCCCTCGCGAGCCCGGCGCGCTGTGGGCGCTGAGCGAGGCGAAGCGGCGGGAGGAGGTGGGGCTGTTTGGGGCGCTGCCTACGCTGTTTTCTACCATACTCTGCGAATCACAAAATTTGTATATTAGGTAGGTATATTATAGGCTTTGTAAAATAGACTGTAAAATAGAAAAGAGATTAGAAGAAAAAAAACAATTATAAACTAGTTGACGTCTTGCTTTGATAGATTTCTTTTCATTTTGTAGTTGATGTGGTTTTTTCTTCTACAACGCTGACTACATTTTGTTAGAGCTTATCGAAGAAGGTTTTGCGCGGAATTGTTACTAAATATTTTCATCTTTATATTTTGCAATGGATTTCCGGAAAGTACCTAACGCCTGAATCTATTTTTTATTTGTTATTTTTTAGGCACCCACCTAAACATTTTCTTCGGAATGTCAAACCCCACGCCGCGCAGAGTGATTATAAAAGTTATAATCTGGTATAGTTCGATCTAGATAGTACTAAACATTTGGTGTCAACTGTGAGCTTACACACAAGTATTCATAAATTAATGTCTAAATGGGTGTCACATCATAGAGTGTTGTCGTCTCCATTTGTCGAAACCGACCCATTGTTCACAATTCAATAACGTTTATTTCTTTAAGCTTACAAAATAAGCACTTAGACAAGTAGTGAAGATATAACTAACCGTGTGCTCAGGAGCCACAAGCCTCGACATGAGACTCCTGGGAAAGGAAGACTGCGCCTCTTCTTCCGGAGAGGGCAGCAGCGACGGACTCAGTAACACCACTGGGACGTGCGCGAAATGTTCTGTGGGTATCCGCATCTGGAAGGAATTAAAAGCAGGCATAGAGGTCGGCCCCATTTCAAGACGTTGTTCGTCAGAATATCCTCTGGAATTTAAAGGTCCTTTTTCTAGTAATCATAACACAAGCTCTGCTCACCTTGAAGCTAGATAATGCTGTGTGAATTGTCCAGCATTATTATTTTTTAATAGAAGTTGAGGAACTTTTGACGTAGCGTTTGTGCAAATCTTTGTTGATTCTGTGAACCGTGATGAAATAATGTTACTGCCATGCCACCGCGCCCTTTTGGAACCATTTCTGCGTAACCACTCCGCGTACCTACTTCCGAGAATTCATAAAGAGTCGTGCGTAGGTACTATACCTACCAACGTCTAAGAACAAAGGCGAGTCTTTATATTGTGTCGGATTTTTCAGACGTTTTTTAATCATTGACTTTATCGTTCCCACTAGCGGTCCAATAAAGGAAAAACTCCTTTTTCCCCGCGTTAAGACTCAAAATTGAAGCATCGTTAGTCAGGTTGCAGTGTGATGGATATTCAAACAGCTAAAGTATTCGTCTAGCTAGACCCTGAGGTTTCATAAAACGAAGTTAAGTGGGCCTTACCTTTGAACAACACTTTTGACAGACAGTCTTTTTGCACAGTTTGCATTTCTGTCCCCACGGACCGAAAATGCCGAATCTTGTCTTCAAACATAGGAAGCAAACCTGGAACAACAACATTTTGGCTCAAATAACAATCTACGTAGGTAGATTGTTAAGTAGTAGTGTAAGAGTTCAGTGTTTAGGTACTGTTTAGTGTAGGAAGTTAGAAATTTTAGCTTGCATGCTTTATTCAATACTAGTTTCAGCCAGCGGATTCGCACTCGTTATTTCTGTGGAAACGTTTTCAGGTTATTTCTATCCCATGAGAACTGCTCATCGTAATTACAAAGTTAAATAAGTAGGTGGCGGCGCAAGTGTGAGTTTAACTCTAACGTGTCTTTAATAGCTTCTGCCCTTTTGGAAAAGTAGCCGTGTGGAAAATTGAAAGCTGATCCTTTAAGTACCTGGTTTTGGCGTACATTTTGACAACACGGAACAAACTTTCGCCTTTATAGTATTTATAGGATTGTCTTTTGGAGAACCTAGCGTGTTTGCTTGTTAAACTAGGACTAGATCTCAGTAGGGATTCCAGAATTTAAAAACACGAATTACATAAAATTCTAAATCTTTTCATTGGTTCCTTCAATGTGAAGACACGAATAAAAAAAATAACATGAAATTGTGTGAGACTATGAGCAACTGTTGCTCATAGTCTCACACAATTTCATGTTATTTTTTTTGTTGAAGTTTGGTAGAAATCATAGGAACCCTTCGGTCTATTAAAATGACTTATGTTTTGATTAGTACGTTATTACTAAAAGTTGTGTCGTTTTCTTGCAAATAAGCATAAAGTCTATTTTTGCACTTGCGCTGTCCCAAAAACGCATGCTCTGCCCCGCTCTTATGGATCCTTTTCACAACATTGCGCTTCCTCTTAAGGATTAAGCATTCGTCTGTTCTAGAATACTTACCCTTCTCTTCTCAACATCTTCTTTTACCCTGCCTTCGACAGGCAAGACCTCCAGCTCTGCCTTCGTCAGAACAGATCTGATGTGGACGATCTCCTCCAAGGTCAGCGATAACCGGTCGTCGGACATTATCGCGTCTTGCCACTGTTTCTGAAAGTAAAAGGTTTCTTTAGCTTGACTCTTTCTAGAATTTGGATAGCAGAACTAATAAATTTATTATGTCTCAATCTAAGTGCTGTATAAAATTTAGCATTTTGTATAACACGTGCTTGGTGCCAAGTAAATTGCTTAAGTACTACCTACGTACTTTCTAATTTACCTAGATAACTACTTCAGGTTTGAGGTGCGAAAGGATTTGTGGTTCACAACTTGTGCTCTAGTTAGTAAATATCAAAATCGCTTACATTATTGCTTACCTAGGTATTTCTAATTTCCAGCTAGGTAATACTTCTATCAAACCAAACCGAAATCTACTTGTACAATCTCTACCAAACCTAGCTAGCTTCTCAACTTTATGTCCGTCTACAATAGTAAGATTTAGGTACCTGGACGACCTTTATACCTACTCGAAAAGAACGATTCGAATGCGACTTATTCGAAAAATTCTTTTCATGGCAGAATATTCCAGAACAATCTACATCTAGACTACTCACATGCGGGTAGACGGGGCTGCCACTAACCGACTTGATGAGCTCGTCCTGCAGCGAGGATCGCGACCAAGAAAGCTCGCCGAGCTGCGCGTCCGCCTCGCTACTCGCCAGCGACGCTGCGCCGGCGCATGACGCTCGAGATCCTGGCCTGAAATGTTAGAAAGTTGGTGAGTTTGAGCTATTTATGATATAAAATGTGGAAGGTAAACTCTTATATTTGCTGTTTGGCACATGCACGACTATGAAGTTCCATAATTATTGACAGGTCATCTACTGAAAACTGAAAGCCAGAATGAAGTATCATACAAATAATTACTTTTGGCGCATAGGGTTGCGAAGCTGAAGATTCGAAAAATGTGGAATGTTTCGAGTTTTATCGAACCAGCATAGATAGATTTAAAGCTCAATGTTTCACTGTACCTACCACAAACACAATTGAAGCAGCATTGAATAACACTGTTAATTTTTACCTTGAGTGCGGCAAAGAATGAGCTCCGTCTGTCGGTGGGCACGACGGGTGGGTGATGGTGTGACGTCTCATAGACGCACGTCGTGACGGACACTGCGTCGCCAGGTCGTATGCTGGAAACAAATAAGAATTTGTGTTGATGAACTTATCCGAGTTGAAGTTGATAAATCTGAAAACGATGAAAATTACCTAAACGCGATGATAATCAACAGCTGCAGAACTATGAAATAATCAAGTTTCAACGAATAACAAATCTTGTAATTAGATGTGTGTGTACCAAAGACATTTGCACGTATGCGTATGTAATGTATAATATTTTGAAAAATCTATATTGAAGTTTATTAATGATAGTCTAACTAAAGTGAAAGTATAAAATGAAATTTAAAATTTTTAAATTACCTATTCATTGGTTAATAGTAAACTAACCCATAACATGATTGGTTAGATTTAAATTGGAATCTACTATTCACATGACAAAACATCAGCTCTAGATGCGGCGAAAGAACGTTGAAAATTAAAATAAATAAAACAATTACATAAAATATAATAATATGTAAATATAAAACAACTTCAAACAAGCCAACCGACCTCCTCTCCTAGTGAGTTAAAATATGCAATCAAAAAACAACAACATTGCAGAGTCAAACATTAGTCTGTGTGAAAGTTAAAAGTTAGTTAGTAATAGATAAATCAAACCTGATCTTACAGTCAAAAACGTGATTGATTACAAAATGTCACAAAATGTGATGTAAGTTATTGATTAAGATTATAAACATGTGAATAAAACTATGTCAGTAGAACTAGTTCTGAAACTAGAGCAATAATCACGTCATATTAATGCCCTACACAATCAACTCATACGGAACGCTGTTACTCAAACTGTAAAATATGTGTAGGTTCTAGCTAAATTATTTTTCATAACGAATATTGTAATATAACAATACTGATGATATATTGAATAACCATAAAGAAAACTAAGAATGCATTGATGTACCTAATCGTAAGCAACAAACAGATTATAAAATACATAGTTTCGACGTAAAGTAGTTCATCGGAGAATGATCATAGTTTCTCTTATACTACTCTGAAGATTCTTATAAACAATAAGGTAAAGTTTATAAACAACCGTTCAAAATCATACGTAAAGCCCAATCGCATAACCTATTACAAAAATATCCAAAAGTGAATACAGCAAAGCGAGAAATTGCGAACGAAAAGCTGCATGCGGACATCACATGCTACTGTAGCATACATTCGAGGGTCTCATCGCAGAACTGGTGGTATTCGTCGTGGGAAATACGCGTGCGTGGCGGCGCCCTGGGTGGCTCTTCTGCAAGACATCCAACATCAGGAATTGAGGTTCCAAAGTGTATCAGGTAGATGAGAAATGTAATAAAGAATATACTGATAAATTTTTGATCGACGGAACAAGCAGACGGAACAGACGCATTGATGATAAGTGGTGTAACCATCATCGCCTTTAACAAAGAGCACACCCGCCAGGATGCGCTCTATGATTAACTGCCCTACGCCCGTCACTCTTAAATCGTTTACATCTTCCAGGTTGTTTAAATTCGACATTATTCGGCTGCATTTTATGCTTTAGCTTTTGGATGTGGTAGAAGCCCAAACAAGCCTACGTTTAGCGTGATTGAGTTGAGAAAAGTGTTTACGCAGCTTGTTTAGTCACCATTCCTAAAATTGACTAGAATCTGAATTTACTAACCATCATTAACTATTTTTGGCCTACCAACTAGGTATCAAGCGTGTTGTGATCGCTTTTGGAGTTCAAGTAATTGATTCGAGTCAATTTCTTTGCCTCATTCTCCTGCCTGATCAAAACTAAGCTCCATTACATTAGGCATGCTGAAGCTGTTCCTCTTACCAGTTCTCTTCCATGGCTTCGGCGCCTGTTGCTGCGGTGCCATATGCCTAGGAAAGGGCTGTGGCGCCAGCACCTCGGGACTTGCACAGGTCTCGGTATCATCCTCATCATCGTCCTGAAACAAACATTTGGTAAGTTTCTGAATCATTCGCTACTTCAGTGTTGCCCAATAAAAATATTTTTCTCTTATATTAGGAGAAGAATCGATTATGTCTGCGCTGATGTGTTCAAATATGAGGGACGATTGGATATTTTTTAAGAGATGCTACCTATATAAATAATAATAATATATAATATTTATCTATACTATACCAATGTTGGTATAGTATAGATAAATATAGTATTAGAACTTTTGTATTATCTAACAGTGTAACCAAAAGTGCTTGTACCAGCTGCTTGCTTCACTTCACCTGTCGATCTTCGACCTAGATTAGTCAATCAAAATTGCGCGTTCATTTGACCCATTACCTATGCTTCATGCTAAGTAAACACTGTAAAGTATTAACACATCGTGCATGCCTTTATTTTTTATATACATTTTCATATCGTAATTTGGAAACGGTTGAGACGGTGCGTAGAATGGCGTGAAATGCACAAGCTCCGCCAACCGGTATGAAGAAATTAACCCTGCAGCGCCTTTCAAGTTCAATCGAACAATTGCACAAAATAAATATAGACAACGGTCATTCAACTCAAAACGTCTCAGGTTTTTATGACAATGGAATGGAAGTAAATACTGCCTTCAAAACAAACAATTTCTTCTTTCCAAATACAGCTGGTAAGCAGGTGGATGGCGTTTGCGAGTTAGCTTAAATAAGTAATCGAGGGGCTTGCAATTACTTATTTTAGTAACATATCTTATACTAAGTATGGGAAGTTCTGTTTAAAGCAAGATACTTTCACTTTCGTGGGTCTATAAACTGAATCACAAACGACTGTAACCTTTACATCTAACTATGTATTCATGAATTTCGAGTAAGGTTTCCATCTTTCGTAAATTTATTCTGTGTTGAAAGAAGTAGCCTGCTAATGCGATATGACATTCTCCAAATATGTTTTGAATAGTAATATCTTTTCCCCTCAAAAACCCTTAAACGTGAAAGCAATTTATCACTGACAATTTGCATAGCAACCCAAACCGTGTTGACTTCTCTCCGTAGGGACGATCACGACCGAAAAATTCATTTGGCAGACTTTTCTTTACTCGACTTCTAAGGCAAAGATTAGACACGTTTTCTCCAAATATTGTGATTTAATATCGATAGATCTCAGACAAACACAGACAGCTCGAGGGAAATTCTAAGCTTCTAAGATTTCGGTATTTTCAAAAGAATCATTATATCATAGGAACGAAACGAATGTCCCCTTTAAATCTTATCATGAAAGCCTTTTACTTCCTAGATGATTACATCAATGATGTTAATGCTTGGCCAGATGTCGCCCAGTTGCACACCCACAATAGTATTTAAGGAAAATTATATTAAGCTTAGTTAGTTAAATATATCTAAATCAGATTATGTTAAGACTTAGATAATGAAAATAATGTATTCATTTGCAAGTTATATACACTTACTAGTGGTTGATTTTCCACTTCTTCCACTAGTAGACAAAAAATTGAAGTGGACAAAATCAATAACACTTTGTTTTTTATTTGATAATAATTATTATTTATAAACGATTAATAGTATAAAATTTGACTTGCCTAAGTGCATATTTTGTAAGCTTAAAGAAATAAACGTTAATGATATTTGATTTTAAAAGTTTTGACAAGGATTAGAACATAAAATGACAAACTAACCTAAGCTACTTAAAGAGATGGAATCATGAGCATATTAAAGGTCATGAGAAGCTCGGGGTTACTCGTAAAAGGAGGTATTTTGTAGAAAGTACTCTGACGGGCCCTGAGCAATATGAGTGAAAGGGTAGGTGAAAGGAAAGGGCCAGCTGTAGCTGCAACTCCGTTACATAATATAAGGAAGGAATTGGCAGATGTTTCTTACACAAAACACTAACGATGGCTTTGGTGGCAAGGTACAGTGATTGGGATTTGGCAACGGTAAATTCAAATATTCTATGTAGGGGAAGATGGGTAGGATTCGTACACCGGGAGGCTTCGTACAGAGGTCATATCTCGACTATCCAACATGCTGAAGCGTTCAAAGTTGTATACGGGACTGCCCCTTATAATGTATAGGCAACCCTCCAAAAATGATGGTAGTACGCTAGCAAACTTTGACAAAAAGAGTTAATATGTGTTTTGGCTACTCAAAAGTAATTTTTGGTTCAACTTGGAAGCATCTGTCTTCAATAAGTTTTAATAGAATGAGAAAAAAATATTTGTCTAGTTTGTAAATACATGCATAAGATTGTTATAATTAACAATAGTTGAATGATTACCATAACGGTTATTTTTTTATTATAATTTTTTTGTGACAGGTTGGATTGGGGTACCTTCGTACACTTAAATTGTATGTAATTTTTATACTGTACGAATGCACCCCATGGAACTAACAAAAATTAAAATCAAGAATATAATTATTATAAAACTAGGTCAGTAAGATATGCCTAAAAGGTGACTAAAACAGGTAAAATAGCTGAGAAAATAATAAATTCCTAGAAGATACAAATGGTGTGCGAATGTACCCCACGTGTGGGGTGCGTTCGTACAATTCCCACTTTTTGGGAAAATCGTTATAACTTCGCCAAGTTTCTTTGTATCAAATCAGAAATACGCTGTTATTATAGTCAGATAAGTGGACGATGCAGTAGCATTAGATTTATATTAAATTAGCTGTTAGTTTTTATTTTAGAAGGCTTAGAACAAAAAGCGTACGAAGCCTCCCCACCTTCCCCTATGTATACTATGACCATGGTTCGCATTTCCAACAACACATTGACAATTTAATTCATGAGTATTTATTCATAAAGAAAGCGCAGCTTAGGAAATTAATAAGGCTTGTTGTAGAATGTAGGGCTAGGCAGGCGTAAACTAACACGCATAACACAAATCCAATTACCGCCAGCTGTGTTTAATTAACTGGAACTGAGCCAGGGCTAACAAAGCGGGTTTGTGAGAATGGGTTTTTCATGCAAAATCTGATTTTCCATAATCTGCAATAACCCTAAATACATGCTTGAAACAAGACATATAAACCAAGCTTAACGGATAAACCAGCTGAGCGGGGATTACGTTCTGACGTCACAGTTTTGTTTACAACTGGGTTTTAAAGTCCCATCGTAATGGAACAGAATCTGCGCATTTTATTAAAATAAAAAATCAAAGCTAACACTGACCAATCAACAGTCATAAAAGTCAAAGGCCTCAACGATAATAACTCAACAAACAAAACGTAGGGAATAAAAAGAGACACAAAATTACATTGAAGAAGCCTTAAAAGTGGAAGTGAAAAAATCTAACAAGGGATGCTACGTAACAAAACCATTGGCATAACTAACCAGATTCGTAGAGAGTAGCACTTATCAATCATCGTACAATGGGACCTGAACGTATCAAGCTCTTACACAACGTTGAATGAGCATTCTTTTCGGATCGCTCATTATCGCCAGTTTTGAGAAAATTGCACAATACAAAGAAAGCCACCGACGACGATGTAAATTATTTATTACGTTTATATTGGAACCTTTTCTGTGAAGAGGTATTTCTTGGGGCGAACTTTTTCGTTTTTCTACAAAATTTATCAACACAGCTAATTGATATTACACAAAGCTTTGAACCAATTAAGAAATTTTATACAGTCTACAAACGAATTTTCGAACATTCAATTAGCTGTGGCATAAAAGCTTTCACCCCACAAAGGACTATCGTTTTATAGCCTATTTACTTCGCGAGGTATGTGTATTCAAAAAACGTAAGAAAAATTCAAATACTTCAGCCATAAAGCAAAGTTATTTCTTTACTAACACGCCTGAAATTTCCGTTAGATTGAAAACTGGGGCACGAAAACCTCGGCCAGCAATTTGTACAGCTGTTTTTGTAGGATAATATTGTTCAAGTATTTCCAACTGTCTTATAATTAGCTTGGACGCTGTAATAAGTGTTTTCTAGAAACATTTACCGTACATTGAGTGTACTTAGTTTGCTCCTTTGAAATGCGTAAAAAGTAGAGTCACTACTCTACTTACTAGGCAGTTCACATTTTGAAATGTAGGCTTGTGACGGATATCAGGGAAAACTTTTGATTGCGGGAATAATGAAAAAGTTACTACTTTTTACTTATTTACGTTTGCAATAAAACAAATTGCAATTCGCTCATTACCCTCATAACCATTAACATCAGCCTATATTAGTCCACTGCTGGACATAGGCCTCCCCTAATGAGCGCCAAAGCGCCCTGTCTTCAGCTTGACGCATCCAGCATCTGCCTGCAGTCTTTCGCAGGTCGTGGTTGTAGGTATGTTGTAGGTCCTACGCTCATTGCCCCTACATGCAAGTAAAGCCCAAATGCTACCTCAAACTGATCCAAGCATTTGGTCAGTGACTACTTCTTGCAAGAATATTCTACATTCAGCTCAGAATGTTCTGTATTTTCTATAGCCGTTTCATTATCAGTATTGAGTTTTTCACGTCGTTGGTTGGTGTCGGATATCAATGAGTCATGGTTTCCGTACAGCTTATTTCACGCTTCAATGCACTCAGCGTTATTCGGAGTATCAGGTAGGTGCAATATCATACAACTAGATCTATCTGTATTATTTTTCAAGAACCTTCCGTGGCAGTAGTTTTCTTTATCATTAGACAGGCCCATTGATGGAAACGCAGTAATTGATGATGTAAGTGTCAATAGTAGATTTACAATTCAGTTATATTAATTTGAATGTTCTCTAATGTTTGTTGATAAGTATATTTAATTTGCTTGTCCAAAATAAGATATTGATTTAATCAATTGCTATTGGTTAGTGTCTCTAGTGTAGAAAAATGTTGCCGTCACCTATATTTTGAGTTTGATAAAGCCCACTGTTTGGTTTTTGGTTGGTTGTTAGTTCTCTATTTCATGAACAGTTTCTATTTATTTTGTGTTAACGGCAACCTTTCAAAACGTGTAGGCGTATCGCTAGCGAACTCGTTATAACGCTTTTAAAAAGGAATCTGCCCACGTAACTCTCAAAATAACATTTTATTACGGTTTTATCTTGAATATTATATGTTCTGCTTCTTTGATGTTTCATGATTGTTTGAAGGTTTTGATTTTCAATTATTTTCCATGCTTCTCTAATAATGGAGAGTGAAAATAAATTACGTTTGATATACTTATTTATTAAGTGGCAACTAATTAAGCGCATGCTGCGGTTCCACTTTCAGAAACATTAAGATACTTATAAGATGATTAGCAGCTCGAGTCTTTTCAGGTACAACCTACTCTTACTTATAGTTATAAAATAAGTAGGTATATTTATCTTTTTCCACTTCATAAAAGACGCACAACTTCCACCTACCAACAAAATCCAATTAATTTGCCAACAGTATTGTAGTTGGGTAGTTTCATATCAGTAACGGCGGAACTCGAGTCGCAAAAAGCAAGTTCAAAGAACTGGGCGAAATGGTTTTTTAAGTACAACCTAGTTTTAGAAGGTACAGTCAAGTAGTAGAGTGCTTTCATTGTGGCGGTACCGTAGGAAGTTCGTTCACTCTAAACTTGCAAGGCTTTTTCGCTTTTTGACAAACTGTAAATTAAAACGAGGCTTACTGACAAGACATTTAAGTATCTATTTGGTAAATTGCGAATACTTCTTGTTGGCAATTTGATTTCGTCTTATTGTGACTTTATTGCGTAGGTCTAGTCTAGAGCCAGCGCTCAGGTTTGAAGTGAAACAACTCTACTAATATTTTATCTCAGTTGTGTGGTGTGGTGGCAATATGCCAATCTGATCCTCTTCCTGTCGTCCAAAGTGTTCAAACTTATTTAGGAAGTTTTCTTACAAACAAAGTGTAGTTTTTATTGATTTTGATTTGTTTTATGTCTGATTTTACTAGTGGATTTGTTTTCTTTCCAATGCTAGTATCAACGATAGTTTTTTTTTTATTATCTGTTTTTTTCGAGCAAGATTTCCCCTTTGACCATAATCGTTATCAATTTTTTTTTAGATTCGTAAACAACCATTGTATTTATTTACTGTCTCGGAATGTCTCATAAAAATCTCAACACTGAAGCCCCTCTGTGGTAGGAATTTTATAACTGGGTTATTCTAGGCCATTTGATTTATCAACATCTTTTTATCATAATTATTAATTATATTTATGGCGCACCTTTTGCTTCAAAGTATTTTAATTATAACAAAAGGTACGCGATAAATAATACCCTATAAATAATCATTAATTATGTCAAAAAAACTTCGTTATTTTAATAACTTTTTTGTATTTTTCGTTCGACGTACATAAAGACGGTCTTTCAGTTTGATATTTTTGCTTGTAGAGTCCTTTCGTTGCGTTGGGATTGGGTAATAAAGAATACTCGCTGCTTACCTCAAGATTGTCAAAGTCTACTTTGATGAGCCTCCTCTGAGGCTGCGCGTGCGGCGTGACGTCACCCCCTCTCCGCGCGTCTCCCCCTCCGGGACCGCTACCAGAACCACTGGTTGCTGCAATAAAACACATTTTATAAACATAGGTTCTGTCTGTTCAGAACTAAAGCACGTATTATTTATGTCAATTTTTAAATATTTCAGATTAAAGTTTACAGATGGGTAATTCAGATTCAAAGAGGCTATAATCGTTTAGATTCACAAAAAGTTGGCAAAACACCCTTTCTAGAGAAAGTATAACCTACCGAATCAAATATGCAAGGAGTTCAGATGGTTCTTAAGATACCTTTGTACCTTTTTATATCCTCATGATTCGTCAAAATAATGTATTTCGTAAGAAAAGCGCTTACACAAATGTTAGATAGGTTACTTCGTTAGGTTTAGCATTCCATTATTACTGAACTCAATCTTGCTCTTCAAGGACTTCCAGAAGATTCCTGAACCATGAATATGAAAGTAATCTCGCTGATATGAATTTGATGGACCCTAATCCCTTAAGACGAGCTCAGGTTTCGAGGTTTTTGGCCCAAATGGAAATACTAATCTTGAATATTTCCTAGAAATCATATTTTGTGAAACAAGACTAAAAACATAATAATAATCAAGAGAGAGGAATCGTGAGGGGATTCTCATTAGCCCTTCAACATTTTATTTAAAAGATTGAATATTTGATGAAGACCATAATAAATGCTCTGACAAGATTGTACGTAATGAAAAATGTAGGTAATTTAATAGTAAAGGTGAAAGTAAGTTACTTTTAAGAAAATCAACAACGAAGAAAATTGGTATTACCTAAGTAGATAACCTATACAGGGTGTCTCTTAACATGACACAACTAAGCCGATAGGGGTGATTCTGGACCCCGAGGCGAGGGGATCTACTTGTGCAATTTTTTGAAATTCATTTTGCTATTATTTTTAGAAAAAAGTTTCTTATTCTTTCTATTCGAGCTCTATTCTCTCACACTGTCTTTATTTAATATTATAAAATATTACACTAATGTTATTGGCTTATTTTGTCAGCAAACAAAGTATTTATTATTAAAAAAAAATGTAAATTCTTTCAAACTCAAACTCAATAACTTTATTTCTTTAGGCTTACAAAATAAGCACTTAGACAAGTCAAATTTAATACTATAAACAGGTTTATAA
Source organism: Eupithecia vulgata (assembly GCA_946478455.1). Classification (NCBI taxonomy): domain Eukaryota; kingdom Metazoa; phylum Arthropoda; class Insecta; order Lepidoptera; family Geometridae; genus Eupithecia; species Eupithecia vulgata. Next base: position 3,010,045 of record OX297862.1, on the reverse strand, counting down.
ATAGTCATTATTATCAAATAAGAAATATGATGTTATTGATTTTATTCGCTTCAATTTTTTGTCCACTAGTGGAAGAAGCGAAAAAGAAACCACTAGTAAGTTTTATAAAACTGAAAACTTTGAAATTTCAAAGCAATAATAATATCGTAAAAAACACAAATATGAAGTTAAAAGAATTTATCAACTAAGGAAAAAAATACAATTTGATATTCACAAAATCCTAGAAGAATAGTTGATCGGGGTCCAGAATAACCCCCTTTCGGCTTCGTACACATGTGCCGTAGCGTATATGCTAAAACATAAGTAAAGCAGTAGGACAAAACTTGTCGCATATTGGCAGGTACTTAATTATAATCTCTGTGATTAGTGTGTAGGAGTGGCACAAAACACAAATTAGCCTTCTGAAGTTCTAAGAATCATTCACAATAATCTCTCTAAGAGAAAGTTGCTGCATTTTTTGCATACCAATAGAGTTCTATAACCCCACGCTAAAACATAACTTCTCTAAACAATGCACATGTTTAGTTATTTCCCGCATGCAACTATGTATGCCGCTATTGTAACCTAGTTTGTACACAACCTGTTTTTTGCTGATACTGCAGAATAGGGTCAAAGGTTTTCATAGACACGCATGTTAGAGTAAATAAATCGCCGCCCGTCTTCTAAAAGTTAATAAATCGCATATAAAAATTATAAGTTTTAGTGTACCTACCTAATGTAGGATTCATTCATTTATTCAAGATTCATTTATTATGTACCTATGGTAAATAAATGACTGAATCTGAAGATTGCTTATTACCCACTTTGGGACACATTAACTCTGTACACATTAATCCTACGCCGCTACCACGCAGCACAAAAATGTGAATTTAAATGTAAGTCATCGTGGATACGAAAATCGCGTTGCTTTCTTTAAGAGTGTCATGGGTGACATTGCCGTATATTGCATAATTTAGTATTTGTAAGCCAAAAAACTGAAAAAGTCAGAAAATTTCGAGGTTTTTCGAGCACCACTAAGTTAACACTGGTCTTTCGATGTTGCAAACTTGGTTTTATACTATTGGTATCTATCGTGGCCTATATGGGCTTGAACTCACCACGCTTCTCTTTACCTTTAGATATATTTTTACAGAAACAAAATCGCTTCTAAAAACCTTTAAACGAGTGGCCAGCGAGCTGTCTTTCATCTGATACCAAAGAAGAAATGCATCTAAATTATACGAGTTCAAGTCTATTTTAAATGCTCTCCTCCGTAGACCGAGACTTGTTCTCGGTGAGCGTGCCGAACCTGGTTGACCCCAATCACCGATACTAACCCGGAGATGACAACTATCGATTCGCTACCGCAAACTACACACCCGACCAAAAACCGAAAGAACCGAAGAATTCCTTGCTTCCCGCCCATAGGTGCATTCTTGCACCTAGGCAAAACCTCCATTTCCCTCTTGTAGCATTTGGCAACAGCCCAATCCGAGATTCGCACCTAATTGGTGGCCCTTGTGCGTGCCACAACCTAACTTTACCAGCCAGGTGCCCTCAGCGCCCGCCAAGAATCTGATAACGCTGTCATGGCAATCTGCGGTCAACAGCGTATTAGTCGAAAAAACATTAGCCGAAACAATAATATCCATAAAAAATATTAAATAAAGTGACAAACGAAATGCAATCGTCGTTTGAGAGCGAAGTAAAACTCAAAACTTAATTACGTAACTTGATCTACATTTCATAAATTATTTGTTTTGGAAGAGCGAGATTTCCTAACACAAGTTTTACTTAAAAGGAAATCTCAAACACTGTTATATCATTGTACATTAAGTTAAAGAAATAAATATTTCTGTTTTTTGTTTGTTTTGTAAATTAATTAAAGGCAATAAATAACTCAACGTATACTGCGTCTAATACATACGACTAAAGGTGCTTCAGTCGTATTAGCCTTGTCACTAGTACAGACCATTTTCTGCGAATGATAAAACCGTCCTTCACGTCAGGGCTATAAACGTAGTTACGTGGGTGAGGTGGCGAGACGATTACACTAAACTACGGGATGTACCTCCGACCAGGTGGGATGACGATTTGCGAAAGACTGCTGGCAGATGCTGGATGCGGCAAGCTGAAGACAGGGCGCTATGGCGCTCATTAGGGGAGGCCTATGTCCAGCAGTGGACTGAAAAAGGCTGATGATGATGATGATGATGATGACGGGATGTACGAGACCCTCATAAGAAAGATTTGTTTAAACATATGCTTGCTTTACGTTCAGCCTTCCCCTCTAGGGTGGGTTATGGGTTGTTTGTAACGGTGTTACGGAATGAGCTGTAAGCAATCAGAAGTATTTTTGGTTTATGCAAGGGTTTTCCCTTTAGGTAGGTACTTTTGTAGTCAAGATTTCTCATCTAATACATATATTATGTGCTTCTCATTTGTTTTCCCAAGTCTTAATCAAACAGATTTTTAACCCTCCTTTGCAAAGAGCATAATGTTTTTGTCAGTATGTAACACAACGTTTTAAACCCTCTCTCTTATGAAAAATCTAGTCCGTCATTACAATTTCCTGATAAACTTCAAAAATCCTCTCGTTCATTCAAAAGTTTTCCATTTCAAAGAGTTCATTCAAGCCATTTCATTTTCCTGATAAACTCAAAAATCGTCTGTTCATTCAAAAGTTTTTTTATTTCAAAGAGTTCATTCAAATACGGCATTCTACTCAAATCAATCACTCCCTAGTTGCACCAGCTATTCAAATTCAGGCTCTATGTAGGAAGGCGTTAAATTCAGACTATCGGTATGTCAAAGGTTAAGGCGGCGCCTGCCTGACCTTTGCAGGTCTTACATAATATGCGCATCAATAACTCGTGTGAAACGAAAGAGATTTTCACTGTGTGAAATTTACTGAAAGATGAGGAGCTCTTTCATTGTCCTTGCTGAGCTCGTAAAACTCAAATAAGGAGGACTAGATGAAATTAAGATATTGTGTACGCCTATTGCCTTTTGTGAAGAGAAAAAAAATATTTATTGATATAGGCTGATTCTTACTTTTAACTAAAACTACGATAATATTTTTGTTTCGGTTATCTAGTTAGAGACATTTATTTCTCATTACATTAAATTGCATGAGAACCAGTTTTTTATGTTCTAGAATATTATCTAAAGACGAAAGTAATTAATTTTAAATAAAAATAACAAAAAAATATAAGTAGACGTAAGTATGACGACGCACAGAAATTTAAGAAAGAAAAGGTTATGTTATGGCCCGTCAACACTATTTAAAGAAGCATCGAAAGAAGGTACTATATACGTCATAAAGCCTTGACTTCGTTATTCAGTTAAATATTACTTATTACTCAAAATTAAACGATTAATCATTTAAAATACATTAATAAAGTTGATTAAATACGACATAAATGTCCGAAACAGCTTAATTAAAGTATCAATAGTTATCTATCAAACCACTTTTTTGTGGTTTACGGGTAAATGAAAACGACCCGTAGAACACCAATAAAAAAACTACATCGCACGCACGTATACCACGTAAAAACTTTATTGCAGCAAAACGTGAGTACCAAGGCAAAAAAAAACGCGATAAAAACTGCGAACAATAAATAAACTTTGCGATAGTTATGTATATAGCTAAATATTGTCGTGCCGCAGAAATAAATCGTGCAAAGTTTTTCATAGCCTTTTCGCGCCGCACAAAGTTGAACTTTCAAAATATTAACCTCGTAGAAAACTAGGTATTCAAATTCAAGGCTTAGTAACTAAGGAGGTTCATTACTTACCGAGTATTCGAGTAGCTGTAAAGTTGAAAGGCGGGTTTTGTAGAATAACTCAAAATTGGAAGATACTCTTCCAGGTTCAATTTTGAGTTCTTCATGGTCTAACTAACAAAATTTAACTTTGTTGCGTCTATCCATTATTTTTCCTTTTTTATCATATTTTCATAGGTAAGTTTTAGTTTGTATGGTCATTGTAGCACAAACCTTTGTTTATTTAGTAAGTATGATTTTCTGCCTTATTAAATGTTACTGACAAACAGACATGTACCTATGCAATCCGTTAAAACATGCCTAGCCTAGTGCGGGGGTTAATTAATGATTATAAGCACCAACAACTCAACCCACACAAGCCTAAATCCTATGTAAGCCTATGATAAACTTTTTGATACTAAGCTTTTTCTATTTGTTTTTACTTTAAGACCATTGTTCTTCCCCGGTTCATAAGACCTTAGCTATTTAGTTTAGAAAAAAGGTTATACCTACTCGTAATTCAGTCTAGAACTACGGCTACGCAAAATCAGCCCAAACAGATCAGTAGTTTTGGAGTGAAAAGGTAGTCATTCAAACATTTATAAATACTCATATTAGTTCAAAACTGCGAAGTGTGTTATTAAAATATGCATACCTAGTGTGAAATTTCTTCGAGGCATTGATAAGGCAGCAGCCATTGTTGACAATATCTATATTATCTAACTAAATTATACAAACATTGACTCATCTCTATTTGTCGTTATCTATATAATACATCATCATAAAAAGTAGGTAGATTAGACCTTAGATAGACGATACACCAATTTGTTATTCATTAGATGTCTACCCTATTTTAAGATCATCAGTAGTCTTCATTTAGAGAAATCGTTGATAGATTCTATGTTACGGAGATGTTGGTAAATATGAAAGAAAGCTAATTTGTATGTTTGCTCCATTTGCGTGATTATCATCGCTGATGAAGTTGAGCTGAGGTGAACTCGTGAGAGTATTCCTCTTGATTTTACTGTCCTTCATCATGACCGGCATACGAAATCACCTGAAGACTGACCTTACAAAACCTTTACGAGCTTTACCAAGAAAGGGTTCGTTAGTATTCGTTTGGTTTCGCTTCTCTTTGTTATTTTTAGTTTCTTTTGGATCTTTTCATTCTTATCGACTCTATATCTTTCCTGTTCATAAAATAATAGACAAGCTCTTATGCACTTTATTAATTTCATATTAAAATACTTAAATAATAGTTAGAACCTCGCAATCAACTGGTTATCTACTAGAAATTTGAGCATAAGATGAAATTATAACAATTATTTTTCCAGGGCCTGTCTCAGTTTGCAGTAGAGTAACTATCTAAATCGGCTAACCAATTTAACCTTGGTTTATCTCAATTGTCTCCGAGGAAATCAAAGTTCGAAATGAAAGTAAATTGTAACAAAGAGAGAGCAAGACGTCGCAAATTAAAAACTTAACCATTCAAACTAAATTCATTAAGAAAACAACCGATTGCGAGTTTAATTAAAGTTTCTTATTTTAGGCTCTATTTATTCAGGCAAGAGTACTGATTTATGTAAATTTTAGTGTGAGCCTAGAAAGTTACTAACAAACTGACCATACTTTTTGTTATTATAGTGCTCAAGCCCTCTCACACACTTGTTATAAATTAAATAATTCAAAAAAAATTATAATAAATTATTTTTTTAGGGAATTAAGTAACTAACTTGACTAACTGACTTAGTTAATTATAGTTCATAGTTCATTTATTAATTACTTTCACAGGTTACAGGTCACATAATCAATATTAATAAAATTATGTAAGAACATACATAAACTATATAAATAAGAAATGAATACGCAAATTATAAGTATAAATCACTATAAATTAATTAAAATAATTAATTGTAATAGGTAGGTATTATTAATTACATTTTAATTATCATATACCTGTTGGCTACGTTCTGTTAAGGACGTAATTTTGAACCACCAGGTTACTACAGCAACAAATAAAATTGTATTATATGTACTTACCTAGCTACATATGTATATACATATGTAGATATATGACATATGAACTTATGCTACATCATCATCAGCCTATATTAGTCCACTGCTGGACATAGGCCTCCCCTAATGAGCTATGCTACATATAAGTAAGAAAGTTTTGGTAGTATGGTATACTTTTTGAAAAGAAGGTCTCAGTAAATATAACGATAGGTACCCTTATGAAAAGGATAAGAGCACATTACCTACCTCTTTAGATCGCCACTCAAGGGTTTATGGCTAGTGGGAGCGTGAGGGATGAATTACATCGTTACGTCACAGCCACTAGATATTTACCTAGCGATGACCCCTGACATTTTTGCATCGAAGGGCATTCAGTTAGGTTAAGGTTACCTATAAAAGTATCGCATCGCTAGAATACGGAAATAGCAATAGGTAAGTGATGTTTTTTCAATAGGAACTTATAGGGATTTGCTTAGTAATCTATACTAATAATAATATTATAAAGATGAAAGATTGTTTGTTTGTGGTGTTTGTTTGTCTTTACAACATTTACTTCGCTATCTACAAAGATAACATATCAAAACAAATCTTTCAGCTTAATATGGGTATATTTTATTTAGACCTAGACTTTTTTTTAACAGATTTCCTTAAGCAGCAAAAATGTCGAGGTTCTCATAGAAATCTGACGCTCTAGTTTTTCGTAATATCAATTTGCGTCGCCTTCCGTCCCCGACAGTAATTATGAGAACGAGATAGGTTTGTGGGAAACTCGTTTTTCTACAATTTAAAACGTAATTTAAATCTGTGCGTTGAGCTGGAGGCGGTTTGTAATTCGTGGAAAATTTCAAAATGGCGGTGTAAATTTTGCAAAGCTAGATCTCCGCAAATTGAGATTGTGGTTAAATTTTTTGTAGCTATCCCAGCTACAGTTACATTTTGACCATAACCTTTTAAGATAACATAAGTATTTATATCTGGAAAATATTGTAGGTACCATGCAGTTGTATCAAAATGAAGTTTACCACACTGTGTGAAATGGAGGCGAGATTTTAATCAAACAATAGACCTAAGTACTGACGTGGTATTTCGACACGAATGATACTAGATCTTTATTTCGTTGACCAATACCATAACCGAAAGAGAGGATCAGAAATTTTCCGGTTAATTATATCGCATAACCACTTGACCGAATATTTGGTCTGATAAAATTATAATTATGATACAGACCAATACCAAAATAACGCGAAATATAATGCTGATGAACTTGCTTAAACTTCAATCAAATACTGTTGCAAACAATCTACAGGTAACTCAACTGATCCATATCAATACCAGTCGGAAGCGTGCCCAAGACACTGGCTGCATTGCCCTACTATATATTATAGCAATGCTGATGCGCTGTGCCAGATACTCACCAGCACTCGGGTCACGCGTAGCTTCGACGAGACGCTCGGATAATTTTTTGATAACCCGGAGAGTCTCGGTAACCCACGGACCTAGGGTCTCGACTCCAAGGGGAGCAAATGCGTAGGCTCTATATACAGTTTGCAGATAGCTCAATTGTTTCTATAGCATATTATACTAGATTTAAATTTATTATTTGGTTGTAATTTTCTTTCTTAATAAAGTATTGAAATCAAATACTTCTATAAATTTTCAATTCCATAATATATTATAATGGGATTTAAAACCAATCTTAGTAAGCTTTCAAAGTCTAGAATGTCCAATAAAAAAAACCTGCGACGCGTGTAAATTACCTACCTTCTTCATAATTAATTATTAGTGTTATTTTCGAGCCTGGGAACAAATACGTCATATCATGCGACTATTAGGAAACTGTGACATGTGGTAGTTTATACGATGATCTAAGAGATGTAATTGGTGAAGAAAGGAATGTTGAGTAACTCTGCAAAGGAATTTGAGACAACAACTTCCACCTATTGAAAATGTCAGTAACCTGGTAGTAACTACTTGTACAGGGAAACGGAAATTAGGTGCACTAGTGGATTAAACTATTGTCTAGGTTGAAATGAAACACGATCAAATACCAGTTCGAAATAATAAATTCCTTGCTGATCAATGATAGGTAGGTACGTTTATGCAGACATGGGCGTAAGATAGTTTTTGAAGAAATATGATTATTACCATTATGTTTATGAAATAGAATATGATATGTTGGTGCCAGAATTCAAACTTTACTCACTACCTGAATAATAAGAATCACTAAATAATAATGCTGGACAAGTCAGACAGCATAACAGCACAATAAATGTAATTTTTACAGTCTACAACATTCGTAGTCTACAACTAACAAACTAAGGAAATATCCCATCAGTCTCTTACTCGACATAGCAGTAGCAACGCTCCCCCAGTAGGCCTTATCCTGAGCGACGTCCAGAGCAGGTTCCTCAGGGCTTCGCACTGGTTCCACGAGCCCCGATATAGGCCTAGTGCCGAGCAGCAGGGCCGCTGGCGAAACCTTGGACCGACGCAGCTTGACTGGGTTACCGAACTCCGTGGTTAACCGATGCAAAACTTTTTGGAGTAGAACGAGGAATTGAAAACTCTTTAGACAAAATAAAAGTGAAAACTTTGTAGAGTGCAGGTAGAATCTATTTAAAATTCGAATTCCTTTGTTCGAATTTCACTGCCTTATGATATTTTAAGAACAAGACTGTTGATTGGTTTAATTTTTTTTACTTTATTGAGCTGTACCAAGATAAATAATTATTTGTCTTACATTATGTTGCTCTAAGTATCGAATAATAGGTGATCAATACACTGTCGTACTCTATTATTTCCAGTATTCAACGGTAATTTCAGCAAAAAGAAGGAACGCTTCAAGCTAATTATCGATCAGCTGATTCAGATATTTTAATTGACGCACTGCACGTTACTTCGACACTGACCCGCATCAAACGTGCCTCACTTCATAACATAATTACATATAAAACGTAATGCGACACAAAACGCACAATCATCAAAATATAAATTCGAGCAAATTATAATCAAACTAAAATTAGCGGGAATAAGGTAAACTTTCACTGTGAACTAGATTTGAGATGAAAGTGTAAATAGCGCGTGCTTGACTTCTGGCGGTCGTCGCCATATTGGAAAACTGGGGTTGCTTTTCTGACGCATGCGCGGTGGGCCTGAGGGGCGCCTTGAATGTCACCCCATTCCAGCGGACACAAACTGTGTGAAGGTAGACCAAGGAATGTTTATTTTAAGAACTGAATCAACGCATTGACCAAAAGCTGCGCTAGGCAGCGTGCATAGAATTATTTTCATTCAGATTTTTTGATATTGATAGTTGAGGGTAAAGAACATTGTTTTTGGTGATCTCTTGGCAGACCCATAGAGAGGTGTCGTAAAGTTTGATTAGAATTATTGTGTTTCTGTTGGAATTCCAGGGGGGAGTTGATAAATAACAGTAATTATAGGACGGACGCGGAAAGGACGAGTTTCAGTTTTTCCATTAGGTTGCGTTTTCTTCAAAATTATTTACTTTAAATACTTAATTTATTACGATAGAATACTCAAATTAAACCTAAATAACTAAAATCAGAAAGTGGCATGTTCAAATAAGTCAATAAAAGGTTTAAAAAACTGAGTAGGTTATCGTGCTGCTATATTTAATGTTAACCAAATAATAGCTGTAATAAAACCAAATATCAACAATGCTTTAGAGCACTTGAGCGTGTGAAACCTCCTTATCCGTACCGATTAGCAACATTTAAGCTGTTAAAAGAAGATTAACGCTTTTAGGGCAAACTGATCTTTCACAACGTACGAACAAAACGCATGTCGTAATTGAGTTGCAACGAAACGCAACTTGCGAGCTTACAACACGAGATTGGAGCCGATTTGTGAACAATAAACCACAAGAGCATTGCTTGTGTCGTATCACTTCAAGACCTTAGAAAATCGTACTCCAGCTGGACTCTCTTGCAAAGATACTATTGACTGGTATTGAGCGTAGTGAAAGTCTTTGGGTAGAGTCTGGGACACATCTACGTTTGAAGCGTTTGCTTATGACTTATGTACCTACCTAGTTTCAATATAGGTAGTACCTAAATTTTGTGATGTCCGATTATTGTGCTATATTTTTGGGACTTATAATCTATGTTGAGCCTATGCCAATGCCGTCCTAGGTCACAGAATTTAAGTATAATTAGGTTTTACTGGACTACAGCACCATTGACAGTATAATGTGTACATATACCTACATATCGCTTGTGTTTTGGTATAAAAATCTTGACCTAGCGCTTTAATTTCATAAGAACAAAATGATCTAGATTATGTTTAAAACAGCTTAAAATATGTAAATCTATAAAACCATTATGCAAGCTGAGACCTGAATCTAGACCGGTTTGTTTCTATTTTCCATTCGTTTCATAAATCAAAACCGCCAAGGTTCCAGCGTTCACGGTAACCCAAGGTCGTTCATTGTTGAATTAGTAGTCTGCGATGCCTTCTGCTTTTAATCTATGGAACAGAACCTTGGAAAGTTTTGGCTGAAATTATACGGTAAATCTGTCTTTCTTTTCTTCTTTCTTTGTCTCTCCTTTACTGTCATAAAAGCGTAATCCTTCAATAATGTTAAGGATATTAAGTAGGTAAACTATCCTAACGTGATCCTAACAATGAACAAAGAAAAAGATAATGTATCCTAAAATGCCACCAAGAATTTATTAACAAGTACTGGTAAATTGAAACTAAGTGAGACATCTATGGCGTAGATCATACGTAATGTCTGCCTAAGATTCCAATTGCAGACTCGATATTCGCCGCATGACAAAATGGTTGTTTTTTCAATCAAATATAAATTACATGGCTTCCTCGATACAGGCCTAGCCTAGTGAGGAAGCCGACGAAAATCACTGTCGAAATAAGCTCAGCAAATTAAGTATGTACAAAATTATCTTTTTCGTGTATTTTAGGTTTCAGCTTATCTACTAATCTATTTTGTATAATTTGCTGTAATAAACATTTTTTACTTTTTACTTTACTTTTTTTTAACCAAAACAATACAAGCTCTACCTTTTTTGAGGCGAAGATGTTTTGCACAAAAATTTATCTTATATCGCACCCAATTTTAACTTGCTTGCCCTATTTTTTAAGTGCAATATCCCTAAGCATTGTGAGTGCAATATACCTTAAAACATTGTACCTCAGACGTTTTCGGGTCACGCACGATCTCATGATACTAAACAATGAATCACTGCTTAGCATAAGAAAAATAGCGGCTAATGTAGTTCCCTTCACTGGCCCGTCAAACGAGGCACGCAAAAACTTGATTGATGGAAATCATATGCGCAAGAGTGGGCTCTGGGAGATAGATTACGTATATCTTTAAAGCTAACTAATGCTTCCTCTACGAATATTGCATGATAGAGCATACTCCACCTTTGGTAAACAGCTAATAACCAAGAATTGAACTATCCCATAGGTAGTTCATAAGCGGTAGCGGCGTAAGTTTACCCATTGATTTATAGATTTAACTAATAAAATACACGATCAGAATGCCTTCATTATTTAACCATAAAAATATTATTTATAGCCAATTACCCTTTGTGTGAGATATAAGGGAAGCTTCAGAAAAATAAAAGATGGACTGTGAGATAATCCTGAATTAAACCCTAAACTGTTTACGATTGTAAATACTAGCTCTTAAATTTTATTAATGTTCTACTATACTACTGATACTAGCTCTTAAATGTTCCTATTCTTAAAATGTATTTGAAAAATGGTCACGAGTTCAGAATTTAGTTTTTTTCTAAATCCTAAAGTCACGATTCGAAATGCTCATTATCTATGACATTAGGAACCTAAATGATTTGTACAAAATATGCTAAATTATCCACCCAGAAAAATTTAAATGACTCATAATCTTAAATCATTAAATATTCAAAGTGAAAGTCAATTAATTCATTCGTATTTCATAAAGATATGAAATAGTCAACAAATGCATTTTAAACAGTTTTTATGTTACACAATCCCAGTAGGTAGTAACTATTTTGTGGGACCTTTACCATGGTGTAGCGTCATTTTCAGAAAATATAACAAGCGAAAATATATCAAATAAATACCTACCTAGGTATGCGTAAATACAACAAAGATCTTACAACGTCTACCGTACAACGTATGTAGATATGTAGTAGGTATGTCCTTCGGCTAAGCTTACTATAATTTACGCACATTATTTTCATAAATTATCATGTTAAGTCGAAACTGATACCTTACGTACCCATACGTCTACATAATAATCCGGTTAATTGGAGTAAAACAATTTTACGTGAATAATTAGAATCAACTCAAACTAGATGTGTTATTTTAATTAAAAACTAATTTTCCAAATGTTAAAAATATTATTGGCCTTATAAATTAGATCTGATTCGTGTCCAATTTAAAGAATTCGAAGTACATCATTTGCAATCATTATCACTTTGCTAGTAGGATCCTAATAGTAGAAGAGCCCGAGCGGGGATTTTGGGATTTATACGAGCGCGGCAGATTAACATATATGGGGCACCTTGTGAAGTACTCCCACCATACCTAAGCCCTTTATATAGGGCCCTATTTCGAAATATTTGTAAGGGATTTTGATATTATATCTAAATTCCTATTTAGCTTTTTGGACTCCCCCACTTTAACGATTAAACATTGGTTTTGCTTGTGAAGCCAAAGTCAACTTCAACTTCTTACATTATAGCTCTGTGTCTGGTTTAACAAAAGCGAGTGGGACTAACCCTGAACACCTCATTCTAATAATAATAATAATAATCATTTATTTCAGACTATAGCAAAATACAATATTCTAAGCATCATACCAAAGTCGTCGTCAAATGTAATCTACACTGAAATGTCGCACCAGCCCACCGGATTGTGTCGCTAACTTTGGTGTGTGTAGACTCCTTAAAAAAGTAATACTAAGCAACGTATCATTTATTGTATTATATTATGTACTATTTCAGTTATCTATAGTGCCCATAGCACAAGATTCGGTTAGCTTGAGGCTAGATAATGCTGTGTGAATTGTCCAGAATTATTTATGTGCTAGGTATAAATGTATGTATTTATCATCAAGTTTTTTTTTACACTACATAGGTACTAGTTTCTGCCCGCGGTTTCGCACGTGTAAAACAACCTATAAATAGGTGGAAAAAACTATAAAAGAGAATATTCGAAATCATTGAAAACGTTTAAAGACTAATCTCTAATCCCAGGGGAACTAAATTTTCATACACTTTTTGTGAAAAAAAGTGTATGCCAAATTTTATTCCTGTTCAGTTTTTTTTGGCGTGAAGATTCCAAACTAAAATATTTCATGTCTTTTATTTTTTAGATTAGTGTGGTGATGTCCATAGATAATATTTAAAAAGCTACATCAACAGCCTCAAAACCTTGATACCTAAGCTTGATAGGTTGGTATAAAGTCTTTCAACACGCAATTTTTTCCAGATGTAGAAACATCGTAGATAATTATTGAGCATTGTTATCGATGTTGATTTAGAGGCTCATTGTTAGTTTTTTTCGATATAAATAGATTGAAATGCTTTTTGAAGAAAGCGGTGGACGATTTACTACGGTCGCTAAAACAAGAGCGTACTAATAATAATTGCAAATGGATAAAAGAGTTGTTATTAGATATAAGCTTTATTTTTGAGCCTTACAAAAATGTCTGTATGTAACGTATTTAATTTCTAAATTAGGTAATGAAAATTGGTCTTTGCTTAACGTATGTCGTTATGGTAAATAAATTGTTTTGTATTATGTATTTTTGTATGTGTCCTCTAGCTAGGCTACTTGATAATTTTTTCAAAGATACGGTATGCCCCTTAAGCACTTTATTAGTGTGATACCCACAGCTTCCAGACTTTATCAGACCTAAGACAGGTCTGCGACTTAGTCTCCGGAGTTGCCAATGCCTACGTACCTATAATCCTCAACAGCCTATAATGGTCCACTGCTGGACGCAGGCCTCCCGTTGTTTTTTATCTCATAGGGGGTAACCCGTAATCCCCACGTTGGGCATGCGGGTTGGGATCGCAGTTCGGTGGTAGATCTATTCTGCAAGAGGCGCTGCTGCCCTCTCTCCAGTGTAGGGCCCTTAGTCTTAGTCGCCTCTTACGACACCCATCGGCAAGAGTTGTTAGAAATCCATGCATCTATTCCCTCTAACTAAAATAACGTCCGCTATAGATTAACTGACGTTATTCTCTTGAGAAACCTGGCAATCTACGCGGAACAAGAACAAATGCAAAACATTTCGCAAGAAATGTTATTATTAGTTAGTACATGTCATTCAGAAGTCACGGTATAGAAAGTTTTATAGGGTAACAAAGTTGGTATATAAAGAATACATGGTTTTTACAGAACAATAAATTTAGGTATGTAGTTGAAGTGGCAGTGGGCTGGCCGTATCTTGAGAAGAACCAAAAATTGCTGGAGTACCCTTGAGTGGAGACCGCGACTCGGAAATCGCCCTCCGACCATTTGAGAAAGACTGCTGGCAGATGCTGGATGCGGCAAGTTGAAGACAGGGCGCTATGGCGCTTATTAGGGAAGGCCTATGTCCAGCAGTGTATAAATATAGGCTGATGATGATGATAATAATTAAATTTAAGTTTGTAGTAAAATTAATATTTTTACATTACTACAAATGTCAATAAAAAATGTTTTTAGTAGTAGGTAATCTCACTACTAAAAACATTTTACTAAAAATATTATAAATGCAAAAAGTCAGAAGGATGGTATGTTTGTTGATCAATCACGCCAGAACGGCTAAACGAATCTTGATAAAATTTAGCATATAGATAGATTATAGTCTGGAATAGCACGTAGGCTATATTTTTATCCCGGAATTCCCACGAGAACGGGACTACGCGGGTGAAACCGCGAGGCGCTGCTAGTGTATGTATAAAAACTACTTATCTTTGTATAGCTTCAAAACAAAAGTCAGTTCAAGAACAACTTATTTCCAAAATAATTATACAGACAATGCAGCCGGCGGCGTCTTCGGGTCGCTTCCGATTAATATCGGTATGGATCAGTTGAGCTACCTCTAGATTGTTTACAACAATGTCTGTTTCGAAATTGTAAATACTAGTTCTTAGTTGTTTCTATTTCTCAATCTTAATTATTTTCTTTGTTAATAATGACTGTTTCTATTTCTCAATCTTAATTATTTTCTTTGTTAATAATGACTGTTTCTATTTCTCAATCTTAATTATTTTCTTTGTTAATAATGACAGTGATTTTTTTTTATGTACCTACTTTCAGATACGTATTAGACTAGCTCTTGCCCGTGGCTTCGCACGCGGTTTTCAAGTAGCATATGTCCGTCTTAAGATCCGTTCAGCCGCTTAGGCATAAAAATGTAACAGATAGACATAAAGAGTTACTTTCAATTTTATTATATTATAAGTATTAGTATAGATGTACCTAGGTATAATATCGAGTGGCCTATATTTTATGACGTAACAACTAGCAAGTCTTGAAGCTTTGTACCAAGGAATAATCTTCATATGATGGTGGTTGAGTTAAAACAATTTAGTTATTTCAACCCAACTACCAAGCTTAGCTTGCATTAGCTTTTTATAACTAAGCACGTTGCAAGAACAATAAAGGCGACCTTTACAATCATCATTAAGCTAAAATAACACTTACAGCTATAGAAATAACGCCGCATTCTTTGTCGCGGAATGCTGGACCGGTTCGTGATTGGTCAGTAAATGCCAACTTGCACAAGGCTGTCACGGAAATCTTGAATTGTAGAAAAGGAAACAAGACCCCACCATCGCTTAAGAATCGTTGAGGTAGTTGATCATGCGAATAAATGGGATTTTATTATCTTCTAGGTTCTACAAGCAATTTAGATAGCAGATTATATGTTTTGCGCACATCATCGTAAGCAATTTGATTACGAACCCGTACTAATACAAACTACGAATTGAACTGTCGTTTTGGAGTCATTTATTTTAGTGATTTATTACTAAACGTGTAACATTATGTCGATGGAATCCAAAACTACAATCGATTCATAATTTACTTTGAAGTACCTAAATCATAGAAAATAGCTAAAAATGTTCGCTAAACTTCTTATCTGCTATCTAAATTACTTGTAAAACCTAGAAAACAGTAAAAACCTGTTTTTAGGGTTTCAAAGATCGGTTTTGAAACCCTTATGGTCTCGCTCTGTCCGTCCCCGCTCTTTCTTGAATATCTCAGTAACTACTGCAGCTATTAACTTGAAATTTGAAATAATGATACATTTCGTGCGCCATTACTGATTTTAAGAAAAAAATATATAAATAAATGAAAAATGAAAATGAATATTTTCAGTACAAATTTTGATGTTGAAATTTCAAAAGAGACCTAGGAAGGCAAATGGGGTATCAAATGAAAGGTATCGTTTTGTACATTTCAAAACACTTTTTGAAATTTCTGTAAATTTCATACTTTTTGAAATATTTCAAAAAAAGTCGAAAAATTGACCATACCCCCCCCCCCATCTCCGAAGATTGCACACCGATCCACGTACAATGTATTAGGCGTTTGTAGATATCAATCTATATTTTACAGGAAAAATATAGAGAAGTCTGTAATAATAATAGTTTTTGAAAAATGGTCAAAAAGGGGGAGAATTTTTTTTCAAAAGGGGGGGTACCTACCTATGTGGGGTATCAAATGAAAGGTATTGTTTTGACCATTTCAAAACACTTTTTGAAATTTCTGTAAGATTCATACTTTTTGAAATATTTCAAAAAAGACGAAAAATTGACCATTCCCCCCCCCCCTAGCTCCGAAGATTGCAGACCGATCCATGTACAATGTACTAAGCGTTTGTAGACATCGATCTATATTTTACAGGAAAAATATAGAGAAGTCGGTAATAATAATAGTTTTTGAAAAATGGTCAAAAAGGAGGGGATTTTTTTTTCAAAAGTAGGGGAACCTACCCAAGTGGGATATCAAATGAAAGGTATCGTTTTGACCATTTCAAATCACTTTTTGAAATTTCTGTAATTTTCATACTTTTTGAAATATTTCAAAAAAAGACGAAAAATTGACCATTCCCCCCCCCCTAGCTCCGAAGATTGCAGACCGATCCATGTACAATGTATTAGGCGTTTGTAGACATCGATCTATATTTTACAGGAAAAATATAGAGAAGTCTGCAATAATAATAGTTTTTGAAAAATGGTCAAAAAGGGGGGGAAATTTTTTTCAACAGGAGGGGTACCTACCCATGTGGGGTATCAAATGAAAGGTATCGTTTTGACCATTTCAAAACACTTTTTGAAATTTCTGTAAGTTTCATACTTTTTGAAATATTTCAAAAATAGTCGAAAAATTGACCTTTCCCCCCCCCCCCTATCTCCGAAGATTGCAGACCGATCCACGTACAATGTATTACGCGTTTGTAGATATCAATCTATATTTTACAGGAAAAATATAGAGAAGTCTGTAATAATAATAGTTTTTGAAAAATGGTCAAAAAGGGGGGGAATTTTTTTTCAAAAGGGGGGGTACCTACCTATGTGGGGTATGAAATGAAAGGTATCGTTTTGACCATTTCAAAACACTTTTTGAAATTTCTGTGAGTTTCATACTTTTTGAAATATTTCAAAAAAAGACGAAAAATTGACCATTCCCCCCCCCCTAGCTCCGAAGATTGCAGACCGATCCATGTACAATGTACTAGGCGTTTGTAGATATCAATCTATATTTTACAGGAAAAATATAGAGAAGTCTGTAATAATAATAGTTTTTGAAAAATGGTCATAAAGGGGGGGAATCTTTTTTCAAAAGGAGGGGTACCTGCCTATGTGGGGTATCAAATGAAAGGTATCGTTTTGACCATTTTAAAACACTTTTTGAAATTTCTGTAAGTTTCATACTTTTTGAAATATTTCAAAAATAGTCGAAAAATTTACCTTTCCCCCCCCCCTATCTCCGAAGATTGCAGACCGATCCACGTACAATGTATTAAGCGTTTGTAGATTGTAATGTTACACTTTTGTGTAACACCAAGTTATTCAAGAAGCTTCCTACCTAATTTTCCTAGGCAGAAAGATCCTAACAAATTAAAGAATATTAGAAATTATGTACAATTTTAATTTTTATTTACAGACTTTTATAAAATTTTGATGCGAAGGTTTCGAGTTAAGCTGGAGACGTTACAGGTTTGAGGAGATGTTGAAGGTTTTGAGTGAAGCTGGAGACGTTGCAGGTTGAGGAGATGAGACGTTTTAAAGGTTTTGAGGTTAAATGGATGCTCTTCTGGGCGTAGAGGTCGACACCAGGTGGTGGAGCTCTACGCCAGGTCTGGAACTTTGCCGTTTAGGTTTTTGAAGGTTTGAAGGGCTTTCTTGAGTTTCCCGGGCCAGCTGGGCCCGGGAAATGGCCTTTTAGAAGATATTCGTCGCGAAGTCAGAGGTAAACTCATCCTTGGCCGTTCTGGCACTGTTTATATATATTCCGCCGTTCCAATGTAGTTCCAGAATTGAGAATTCAAAATAATGTACGTTTTTCAAAATTTGTACGATTTTCTTTATAATTTCGTACGAGGTTTCATCCAAAACCTATGTTACCTTTCCTCTTTGCTTCAGATCGGAGCAAATTTTGACATTTTCAAAATTGGCATTTATGTCACAACAATCTTTACCAAAACAAATATTTTCAAAGAATTTTAAGAAAAAAGTAGAAAAAGAGACCAAAATGGATACAATAATTACAGATGTTAAAAAAAAACTGGATATAGAAGGTAATATTTACATTGTTATACAAAATTAGAGCTAGAACAGAAATAAAATATTACATTTTCCCCCACAACCCCAGAAAATTTTCAACTACATTGAAAATTTTGAAGGTTAGGAATAACAAACTTGACCTTTCATACATCTTTCACAGCTTCTTCTTTCACGACTCCTATCATTCTTACTAACATGCTTAGGGGATATGGTTCACATTCAATGACGCATACTCCACAAGGAGTTATTCAAAAGATATAACGTAGGCTTCTTTTTTTTATTTAGGTGTCGTAACCCGCACCTTTTTGAAAACCCGATTAGAAAACCTTAAAATTAAAGTAGATATTTACAAAGTTAAATAAGTTAACAACACAAAGGCTTATTTAGTGAGTTGTGTACCGCTCATTGAGAAAACTAATCTCGGTCTCAAGGACATTAAGAGGAAATAACGAGGTTAAGATAGAGATACCTCGAGATAGTTTAAAAGTTAAGAATGACTAATGACTAAAAACTAAAAGTGTTAAAAATATGCCGAGAGAGTTTAGTTAAAATGAAGTAATAAACAGAATATAACCTAAAATAATTTACAGAATACACACAAAACATTTACAAAACTGACATAAATTACGTTTTTATATCTTTAATATGCCATTTGCCTCTCAATCCGTTAGGATCTTCCAGGATAAAAACAAGAGGTGAAAGCTTCTCAACAACTGTGGCTTTGACGTACTTCGGGGCCAATTTGGCGCTGAAGTAAGCACCAGCATTACTTTGAACGTAATTTTTACGCCAAACAGTGTCACCTACATTAAATTCTTTAAAACTGTGTCTCGTGTTGTAATGAGCAGCATTCCTTGCGTGTGCTGTATGTAATGCAACTTGTACTTTATCGAAGACGGCAGATAGTAATCCTAAATTAGCGGCATAGATATCTCGAGGAAGGAAAATGACGCTATCAAGGTTAGAGCAGTTAGTATAGAATGATCCACAAGATATTGTCTCTCGACCAAAGACAAGAAAAGATGTGGAGAAACCGGTTGTAGAGTTTACAGAACCATTTAGTGCAAATTGAATTTTATGCAAAAATTTATCCCATGATCGGTGATCATCTCCGACTAGCTGTGATAGAGCGGTGATAATTGTTTTATTATAACGTTCCGTGGGATTGACTTGAGGGCAATATCTAGGTGAATAAAAGATAAAAGGAACTTTATATTTATTCAGAAAGTTATGGAACTCATTAGACTGAAATTGAGAACCATTATCCATTATAATAGTTTGCGGAACGCCATGTATAAGAAATACAGAGTTTTCTAAATGCAGAATGATGTTAGAAGCTGTAGCGCGTTTGATAGGAAAAATAAGACAGTATTTAGAAAAGGAACAGGTAATCACGAGAATATATTGATTACGTTGTCTAGTCATAGGAAAGGGACCCATTAGATCCAATGAAATGTTTTGAAAAGGTCTTGAGCAAATTTTTGGTTTCCCCATAAGACCATAAGGTGAGTGATTCGAATATTTATAAGAAAGGCATGTCTCACAAGTGGAGCAGACTTTTGCTACATCTTTAAACATTCCCGACCAATAGTATCTTAAGCAAAGTTTCTTATACGTTTTAAAAATGCCAATGTGAGGACTACTTACTGAGTCACCATGACAAGATTTAATAAGATTTAGTCTCTCAGAAGGAGGTGGAACTTCCTTCCATGCAAAGTCTTCGTTAAGGTAGTCAGTTGAGATGTTGTAACGATAAAGTTTAGAATCAAGAATTTTATAATTCGGAAATGCATCAGGGTTATCGCGACAATTAGTAAAAATTTTATTAAAATGTTCCAATTGAGACACATTGTCTCCAGATATAGGTCCAGCACCACCGATTACGTTAGTAGCAGGTATTTTATGACGTGAAAGAAGATCAGGAACAACATTTTCCTTACCTTTTTTATGTTTCAGATCAAGATTAAAACAAGATAGACGAAGAGTCCATCGTGCTAGTCTTCCAGAAGGGTTAGACAGATTTTGGAACCATTTTAATGCTGCATGATCAGTGTAAACTGTAAAACGTTTACCATTGTCAAGATAACAACGCCAATGTTCAAGTGCAGTAATAACCGCTAAAGTTTCTCGTTCAGTAGTTGAATAATTTTGCTCATGTTTATTTAGTGTTCTACTCATATATGCGATAACCAATTCTTTATTGTCTTGTTCTTGAGTCAACATTGCACCTATACCAAAGTTAGAAGCGTCACAGTGAACAGAAAATGGGAGGTCAAAGTCAGGGCAAGTTAGAATTGGGGTTGAAGTTAAACACTCTTTTAGTTTAGCAAAGGCAGAATCAGCATCATCATTCCAGATAAACTTTTTAGGGGAATTTTTCCCAGAAGAAGTTAATTTACAGAGAGGTGAAGCAATAGAACTAAAATTAGGTATAAACCGGCGAAACCAACTACATGTACCTAAAAATTTCCTTACTTCTTTTTTAGAGGTGGGAGCAGGATAAGCTAAAATTGCTTCAATTTTACTAGGATCAGCATGTAAACCTTGTTCATCTACAATGTAGCCAAGGTATTTAAGTTCCTTACGAAAGAATTGACTTTTTGTAAAGTTTATAGTCAGTCCTGCGAATGAAAGTTTTTGATGGACTTTCAGTAGGAGTGAAATATGCTCTTCAAACGTCATACTGATTATTATTATGTCTTCTAAATAACAGAATACTTTATTATCAAAGTCTGGCGTAAATAAACTATCCATGAGTCTCTGTTGAGTCGCAGGCGCATTAGTTAAGCCAAAAGGCATTACTGTAAATCTATGCATTCCTCTACCGGGTACATAGAAACCAGTCTTGTCTCTGTCGTCAGGATGTAAGGGAATTTCCCAAAAAGCTTTAGCAATATCAATACTAGACAAATATTTAGCATTTTTAAGATTATCTAAAATTTCTGATATAAAAGGAAGGCTGTAAGCATCTTTACGAGTAATCGCATTTAATTTCCGACTGTCGACGCAGAAACGCCATTCTCCGTCTTTTTTAGGTGTAATAAGTACAGGAGATAGCCAAGGACTTTCACACTTTTCAATAACTTTTAATTGTAGCATTTTATCAACTTCGTTGATTAGAGCCTTTTGTTTTTCAGGAGAGAGACGATAACAGTGTTGTTTTATAGGTAATGCATCACCGGTATTAATTCGATGACAAACTAAATTAGTACGACCTAATTCACCCGTTTGTTCAAAAGAAATATCTTTGAAACGTTGAATTATGTCCTTAGAAATGTCTATTTGATCATTTGTAAGGTGATCAAAAGAAGTTATTTTATTTTCAATAGCACAAGTTGTAAAATCTTTACATTTAAGGTTGAGTTCTAGGGAAAGTATTTTAGGAGACAGTTTGAATTCTTTCCAAAAGTCCCATCCAAGAATCAAAGAAGGATAAATATCAGGAAAAATATAAGCTTTTATAAAACGTGTCTGATTATTAAATCTTATTGGTAAAATAAAATAACCAGAAGACATTGTCTTTTGTTTATTAGCAACCATAACTTGAGTTGATGACTTAAATAGTTTGAAGCCTAACTTTTTAATATCTTTATGAGAGTTATTACCTAAAATAGTTATGCAACTTCCACTATCCAATAAACCAGAAAAAGGTAAATTATTGATAGACACATTTATAAAAGGTCTATTATAATCCTTCTCGCTATCATAAAACACAGAAGTTGTTTTGTAGCAGAACATAAAATTTCGGATAGTATTTAACCACTTATTCCAATCAATAGGATCAAATTTATCATTTTTAGATTTAGTACTATTTAAGTCATCATTTAGTTTTTTTGTTGATAAGTTTGAGAACAATTTGGACAGTCATTGATCTTTACACCCTTGCGGCCACATTTAAAGCAAATTAGATATCTAGGTTTAGTACAATTCTGTAAAGAATGACCAGTTATACGACAGCGATAACAGTATAGATTGTTAGCGTTTTCATTGTTTTGAGAAAAAGAACGTGATTGTTTATATTCCTGTACTGTGTTAGTGTTTTTTAAGTTTGGAGAGAATCTAGAAGTCGAGGAGCGATAAGTAAATTCCGCAGCACAAGAAGTGTCTTCACATCTAGGCTCGTGAAAGTTTTTATCTCTTTCCGAGATTTGTTCGTAATTTTGACAAATTGAAATTAAAGAATCAATAGATTTGATATCTTTGAGGGCAACAAAGACTGAATAGCAAGGTCTTATATTGTGTAGCAAGATTTCCAATTGTTCGTTCTCGCTAAGTTTTTTTGAAAGGCGGGTAAACATTCCGAACATAATAGACACGTAAATAATAATAGTCTCAGTCACTCCTTGAGTTCTATTTCTTATGGCTTTTAGCATTTTGTAATCATAATCGTGGATTCCGAAATCCTTGATTAGTAAAATATGAATTTCGTTCCATTTTAAACTAGGGTTTCTATTATATTGGAAACGAAACCAATGAAGGGCATCTCCAGTGAAAATTTCAAAGGCATGTTTACAAAGCATTGCTTCTGGGATGTTTCTAGAAATCCGAAATTCTTCTATTTTTTGAAGAAATGATCTAGGACATGATTTTCCATTAAAAGAAAATGTTTTCAATTCTTTAGCGAAATTAGACGAAGTGTTAGCATTTTGAAGCATTTCGAAAGTGTGTGGCATAGAACAGCTAGGAGTAGTTGATGGTTCTAATGTTTGATTATTTTGAGAGGTAGGTAGCATTAATAACGACGGAGGGTTAGTTACAGCCTGAGGAATAGGGTTGTGAACTTCCACCATTTCCAGGACTTCGGATGGTTCAATTAAGTTTGAAGTTAAAGCGTCAAATCGTTTTTGGAGTAAGAAAAAGCGAGATCTTAAATTTGAACACAGTTCAATTAACGGAGGCGTTGCTGTTAAACGTTCAAGTCGATAATAAAGATGATTCATAAAAGCTTCAAGTTTCTTTATACCGCTTTTGTCATCATATGATTCAAGATGAGAGATTTTACTCTCAATGTAATTGAGTGTAGTCTCTGCTTGCGAAAGGTCATTTTTAAGAGGAATAGGGGAAGATTTTATATCCTCTGGGAGGACGTGACTAAGTTTTGTCAGTTGTTCTTTAAGAGTCGTCAAAGTTTCAGCTGGTTTTTCAGCCCTAATAGTCACTTCATATTCAAGTTCAAGTTTATTTAGTAACGCGTACTTGATTGGCCTAGCCATGATTAATTATGAATCAAGGTAAGCTTTATTAAGATTAAGTTTAAGATTAAGTTTAAGATTAAGTTTAAGATTAAGTTTAAGATTAAGTTTAAGATTAATTTAAGTTAAGTAGTATTTTAAGGAAATCGCGTATTCAAGTTAAGTTATTATAGTTTTAGACGAATACGCATTAAAATTTAAGAAACAATTAAGAAATAAACAATTGAATTAAAGTTTAGAGTTAAGTAGAGCTAATAAGCTTGAGCAAAGTTATTTTTTTGTTTATATACAGTGTAAATATTTAGTGAGCAATGTGTTATCAAGTTTAGTTTACCAATGATAATAGTGTTTATGAATGTATAGACTTCAGTTCCAAGTACTTTGGGTGTACCCCGAGTCGACTTCGAAAGTCTAGGAGTACACTTTAATGTAGCTTGAGAACCTGCGTGGACGTATTACTAGCAGGATATTCTCCTGTAGCACGCCGTATAGTCTTCCAAACTCCAACTTATCAGTGACCACTAAGGGTTTTCAACACTTCAAAGAGAAGAAAGGATGTAGATCACACTAGGCAATCAGGTAAGTGGTGCATGTGTGTGGGGTGCAGTATAACGTAGTAAGTGTACTGTTAAGTGTCACGTTTAGAGTGATGTATGAAGTAGCGAAAGAGTAAAGTTAAGATATGTCGAAAGAGCATCCAAATTTAACCAGGTACGTGTATTAGTATTTTTTAGAATTTAGAAGAACAGAGGGTTCGATTTAATTGGGCGCCAAACTGTAATGTTACACTTTTGTGTAACACCAAGTTATTCAAGAAGCTTCCTACCTAATTTTCCTAGGCAGAAAGATCCTAACAAATTAAAGAATATTAGAAATTATGTACAATTTTAATTTTTATTTACAGACTTTTATAAAATTTTGATGCGAAGGTTTCGAGTTAAGCTGGAGACGTTACAGGTTTGAGGAGATGTTGAAGGTTTTGAGTGAAGCTGGAGACGTTGCAGGTTGAGGAGATGAGACGTTTTAAAGGTTTTGAGGTTAAATGGATGCTCTTCTGGGCGTAGAGGTCGACACCAGGTGGTGGAGCTCTACGCCAGGTCTGGAACTTTGCCGTTTAGGTTTTTGAAGGTTTGAAGGGCTTTCTTGAGTTTCCCGGGCCAGCTGGGCCCGGGAAATGGCCTTTTAGAAGATATTCGTCGCGAAGTCAGAGGTAAACTCATCCTTGGCCGTTCTGGCACTGTTTATATATATTCCGCCGTTCCAATGTAGTTCCAGAATTGAGAATTCAAAATAATGTACGTTTTTCAAAATTTGTACGATTTTCTTTATAATTTCGTACGAGGTTTCATCCAAAACCTATGTTACCTTTCCTCTTTGCTTCAGATCGGAGCAAATTTTGACATTTTCAAAATTGGCATTTATGTCACAACAATCTTTACCAAAACAAATATTTTCAAAGAATTTTAAGAAAAAAGTAGAAAAAGAGACCAAAATGGATACAATAATTACAGATGTTAAAAAAAAACTGGATATAGAAGGTAATATTTACATTGTTATACAAAATTAGAGCTAGAACAGAAATAAAATATTACAAGATATCGATCTATATTTTACAGGAAAAATATAGAGAAGTCTGTAATAATAATAGTTTTTGAAAAATGGTCAAAAAGGGGGGGAATTTTTTTTCAAAAGGGGGGGTACCTACCTATGTGGGGTATCAAATGAAAGGTATCGTTTTGACCATTTCAAAACACTTTTTGAAATTTCTGTGAGTTTCATACTTTTTGAAATATTTCAAAAAAAGACGAAAAATTGACCATTCCCCCCCCCTAGCTCCGAAGATTGCAGACCGATCCATGTACAATGTATTAGGCGTTTGTAGATATCAATCTATATTTTACAGGAAAAATATAGAGAAGTCTGTAATAATAATAGTTTTTGAAAAATGGTCAAAAAGGGGGGGAATTTTTTTTCAAAAGGAGGGGTACCTGCTTATGTGGGGTATCAAATGAAAGGTATCGTTTTGACCATTTCAAAACACTTTTTGAAATTTCTGTGAGTTTCATACTTTTTGAAATATTTCAAAAAAAGACGAAAAATTGACCATTCCCCCCCCCCCCCTAGCTCCGAAGATTGCAGACCGATCCATGTACAATGTATTAGGCGTTTGTAGATATCAATCTATATTTTACAGGAAAAATATAGAGAAGTCTGTAATAATAATAGTTTTTGAAAAATGGTCAAAAAAGGGGATTTTTTTTTCAAAAAGGGGTACCTACCCATGTGGGGTATCAAATGAAAGGTATCGTTTTGACCATTTCAAAACGCTTTTTGAAATTTCTGTAAGTTTCATACTTTTTAAAATATTTCAGAAAATTGATTGTCCAAATAATTGGCAAATGTTTGAAACCCTCGGCGCGCGAGTTACACTCGCACTTGGCGAATCTTGTTTTTTTCAAACGCAACCAGCTAAAATGGTAGAAACTCCGTTGAGAGCATGTGGCTTTCAGTGTCGTAGTAGACCAGCGCTGAACTACCAACTAACTATTTAAATACACTACAAACTAACTATTTAAGTAAACTACTTATACAAACGAATTATTTAAGAAGATACACAGCTGATCGGCAAGATTTTTTTGATAAGTTGCTTGTAGAACAAATATTTTGTTTTCTTTTGTTTTGATTATAACGTTTAAGCTTACTGTTTTTAACCAGCTCTCTACCTGTTTGATTAAATATGATGATAATTAAAATTAAAATCGACGTTTTATGCTTGGCTTCATTACAAAACCTTAATAGCCCGTAGGGAATTTTTATATGGCCCTTAGCCAATGTCGTCTACAATAATCTGACTCATTAAATCTCGATAGAAGACATCTGACATCGTATTAAATCTCAAGTAGAGTTGGAAAGATTCTTACCAAACAACATCCAAGTGACGCAAGAGATACGTTCCATTCCCATTGTTCCGATAACGGTACACCATACTTGAGTGTTTGTTTGACACAAAAATGTGCTAATATCTCGGAGGAGTCACGATTCGTAAGAAATCGGTCGTCGGCTCAGTCATACATACGGTTTGTCATCGACTCTTTGTGACATATTTTTTGTATTCCTTAACTGTATAGAAAACACGCTAAGGGCATAAATAAATAAATAATGATGGACAATTAAAAAAAAAAAAAAAAAAAAAACTGGTATTGATATGGATCAGTTGAGCTACCTGTAGATTGTTTGCAACAGTTTGCAGATAGCTTGTTGTTTCTATTGTAAATACTAGTTTTAATTAAAATTTGTTATTTGATTGTTATTTTCTTTCTGAATAAAGATATATATACATAATATAACACAATAGATAGATAGATATTTTTTATTATAATACATAGAAAACGACCAGAACACATTTATTCAGATGTCTGCAGATCATACACACATTTGTTCCGAGGCGGGAATCGAACCCGCAACCTCCTGCGTCGCAGGTAGACCTTCGCCCACCGCGCCACAGTGGTCGTCAAAGCCCCACATATGTAAAGATACCTTCAATATCGATTGGCATTGTTGAATTTCAGCCGTGATTAATGTCGTAGGCCGTAAGACGACGGAGTGAACGTATTTATGTTGTTTTATTATTCAGATAACCTACATATATTTATATATTTCTTACATCAAAGGATTTTTGTTATAGTGCTTACCCACACTCTGGGTATCTCTAAGAAATGAAATAGTCTCAAAAATTTTCGACTTCGGCAGGACTCGAACCCGCACCCCACCCTCAGTACGGGTGTGCTTTAACCAACTAAGCCACGAAGACACAGTCGGTTTCATAAAAAACGAGAAAGAAATCAAAAATATCACTTTATTTCCGTGTCAGTGTTTTATTTTAAGAATTTGACGTTTTCTATGTGTAAATTTTTGGATTTATGGAAATATAGCATTTTTGATTTGATTTGATTATCAAAATAATAATTAACCAATTAACAAAAATATCGTAGGTATAAATAAATTCTAACATTTTCCAAAGACGCAACGTGAGGCCTACGTAACAAGTTATAGCCAGAGTTGGCCACAAGTTTGAAAGAACAGAGTAACCATTCAAAAACAAACAATCTTCAAGATACTTGACTCTAAAGATAGAAACCCAAAAAATGCCGTGATTGCTTCAAAATTGTCGTAAAAGATTCTCCGAGTTGGTAACTTGATAATTGCTAAGGAAAATGATTATCTATTATTTACTCAAAAGCACTTATCTCATCTTCTCAGGTGGTTTTGAAACGATTTGCAAAACGAGACGTTTTCTTTGTTTTATAGTTCTCATTGAAATGATAGAATAGTTAATAAAGGGTATTCATGCATTCATGTTAATTGTGGAAGACAATTCTATGGCATGATCTGCTCTATCATCATAATACCAGCTAATACCAACTAATATTATTAATGCGAAAGTTTAGATGGATGGATGTTTGTTGCTCAATCACGCCAGAAGGGCTGAACGGATCTGGATGAAATTTCGCACAGAGATAGATAATAGTCTGGAATAGCACATAGGCTATATTTTATCCCGGAATTCCCACGGGAACGAGAACTACGCGGGTGAAACTGCGAGGCGCTGCTAGTAAGGAAACCGATTTATAGAATACTTAGAAAAATATAACTGTTTCTTGTTTCATGATAGTCCTAATAGTATATATGTATCTATCACTGGTAGTTAATATTTCGTCAATTTTCCAATGTTTTTAATACTTTTTATCCTATTCCGGACTAGGAGAAATCCAACAAATTAAAAACTATGAAAATAGGTCCAGTCGTTCTTGAGTTATAAATGGTGTAACTAACACTTTGTTTTTTATTGTATAGATATAAAATGACAAATTAATATCCTTTCTATTAAAAAGGGATATTTATTTATTTATGTGAAGCGTGAGGATTATGATTATATATGATTATATGTATCCCCTATGAGAATGAGATAAAAGCCAATAAAGCGATCATCATGCGGAGGCCTGCGTCCAGCAGTGGACCATTATAGGATGATGAGGTTGAGTTGGTGTTTTTTAATTATTTGAAAGAAATCTACCTCTTCAGAAGTAATAAGAAATCAACCTTCAGAAGAATCTAAATCTTTAGAAGGTAGAACGTCAAATTTTCATTACGGGTAAAGCTTTTATTGATCCTCGCTTTCTACGTTTATGCGGGGAAATTTATTCATATTGCTTTTCAGCTCTTTTTATACATCTCTGGAAAATTGCTAAGATGGCAAGATTGTCTTGTAAAATTTACTACAAAAAGTTAGAGTTTAAGACTAGCCCGACTACAACAAGCGTTCACCCATTGTCCTTATCATTTTCTTAACCATATCCATAAGAACTATAATAATATTATACAGAGGGAATATTTGTTTGTTTAAATTGAATAGGCTTCAAAACTACTGGACCGATTTATAAAATTCTTTCACCATTAGAATCTCACATTATCCCTAATGAACATAGGCGATAGAATATGACCGTGCAGAGCCGGGGCGGACTGCTAGTGATACATGTTTTACTGTTTAACTATATTTTTTTATAATTGCTTGTGAAAACAGTTTTGGAAAGTACAAAAAAGTCCTTTGCAATGACAAACCACACGAGCATGTTTACTAACATTGTACTTTTAGACCCTTACTGAGACCCCGCTATCTCGCTAAGCCCGCAATTTCGTCTGACGTTATATAGCCTATAAAGACCAGGGCATTGCAAATAATTTGCCTTACAAATCAATCGATACCTCATTTGTTGAAATCGGGCTTGTAGTTTCAGCCTAACATTTAAGAGGCAGGTATATGACACCATTTTGTGAATAGGATGGGCATAGGATTACGCGGTTAAAGGAGCGGGATAGAACAGAGCGGCGAAAGCTCAAAAATCAAAACTATTTTTTGAAAAAATAACCGAATGTTTATTTTTCTATTTAATATGATGGTAAAAATGTTTTGATAAGCTATCATTAGAGGAAAAATTGTAAAAACTAAGAAAACAGGTTTTTTCTTTGCACAAATTATTTGATGATATTAAAAATTGTTTTTTTTTTTCGAGCCAAAGGGCATCTACTTTGTATCCCATAGATTATTGTGTATTGTTTTCAAAGTTTTTTCGATAAAGGTCAACTTTATCGAAAAAACTTTAAAAACAGAGAAAAATTGTTATAATATAACCCAAATTCGCTCAATTCACATCTATCTGGGCCTTACCGTAGTGAGACCACGTTGTTGCCATGCGAAATGAGATAGCTCGCTTACTTGGAATCAGTGTACATCTGAACACAGTGCTAGCCAGACGTATTGTGACTTAGCACATTTTTGTTGGAAAGCGTCACAAAATGCCATCGTGTGCATTACACAATGTCCAACAACAATTTTACAAATATAAATAAAGCCAAACATTTCACTCTTATTCCGCTGCCCGCTTGTTGTGACCATACCACACACTTTTTAGACAAGGACACATTTTCGATTTCAATGCAAAATAGGACTTTTTTTGTCGAAAGCCAGTAAGATAGCACAATAAGTGGTAATAATAATAATTATTTTTATTGGTAATAAAACTATTTTTAACTACTCATTAGGTACTGTACATGCATCGGTCTTTTGACGCAAGCATTCAGACATTTTCGATTTCATGGCTTATATGACTTTAATCTTTTATTTTGCTATGGCGCTCATTAGGGGAGGCCTATGTCCAGCAATGGACTGATATAGGCTGATGATGATTGAATTTTATTTTTAGCAAAAGTTCGTGCCATATAGTTAGTACATAATAAATGGTAATAATAACAGTTAACGGGATATTACGGGATTCGATTTTTTAGTTTTAATAACCATGATAGTTTTAAAAGTTTTACAGTTACGTTTATTGGCAGAAACCCTATTTTTAACTACTCATTATTAGTGTGCTGGCATTTTGTAAACGCACACATTCAAAGAACTTGCCCAGTTTTTGGTTTCAGGGTGTATCTAACGATTTAAATCTTTGGTTTCAGCACTACGTGGGAACATAAAATCGGCTACATACAAACATACATAAATAGGATGTCAACCTCATACCTAACTCTCGAGGTAGTCGGGTAAAAACTGAATTGATCTGCACGCAGCTTTTTAAGCTCTGAAATGACTGTGACGGAAATAAATAAAACATACTGTAGGTCCCTACTTCATAACTACGAAGCCATAAGTTTTTTTTTTTTTCGAAAATAATTTAAACACTGTCTCAAATCATCATATCTACGACGAAACTAGAACGCTGATTTGCCATTTACATATTCATTAGCTGCTTTATAAAAAGCAAGAACAGGCCGAGCACAAAAGCTTATCATCGAGATCGTGATGAAAAAGTGATTGGCTAAAAGCACCGACAGACCTTGAAGATAATGAAACGGCTTCGATCTGCCAAGGTCGTGGAGATCTGGTGGGGTTCATAGAGTGAATAAAAACTCCTTGGTCAAGGAGAGTGTGAGCTGCCAACACGTGTGACCTTAGATGTTCGATGAAGATACGGATCTTTGCTTCGTGCGATATTAGCGTCCGATTTACTAAGAAATGTTTGAGATTGTGCCTGAATAACATGAATCGCAGTCAACCAGATAAATAAGTATTTTTGGAGTATTAATACATACTCATACCCAGTCGTGACAAGTAGGACAAGCACGAGAATTGTTGCCTAGGATAGAATAGAAAAATATTACTCCAGTTTGTCGTCGAATGCGTTAATCATTTGAAATTTTCCTTCATCTTCAAAAATGTACGCAATGTATGACGATGCGATTTTACATTCGTATAATATACCCTAGAGAAAAATCCGCGTGCATGTCCTACACTAGTTGTTTTGTTATCAACGAGCGATTCCAACTTACGTTTCCATAATAGTTATCTACTCCAGAAAAAGGACGAGAAGAAGAAGTTTTCACTTCTCTTGCTCAAAAAGTGTGTCAATAGCTATAGAGGGAGAAAAAATTTGTTTTTAAGGTAAAGAAAGGCAGTAAAATCATTATTATTTTTAATTTTTGTTTGAAATCATCAGCCAGTATAAGACATTCGCCTAGTGCACTCGACTTTTTGGTATTCCATAAACAATGAACCATCATTTTACTTGATTTTATTTTGAAAATGGAACTTAAAGCGCCTTCTTGGTGCTGAATGCATATTGTTTAATATTGAATTGTTTTATTTTCTCGCAATCGATGTGAGTCTTTCACTCGGACCAAAACCACCCATTATAACTCGGTCATGTCATCCTCCCTTGCTTATCTCGGGAGTATAAACAACCTCCTCTATAAAGGGGTGTTTTGGTCCCTAGTAAAACAATCTACTATTGATCGTAAACAAACATAAACAAAACATTCTCATTATAAGGTGCGAGAAGTAGCCTTTGACAGATGTAATAGGTAAAAACAGTGATGGCATCATTTCAAAGAAATAAACATTCGTTTCCAACGTACACCATGCTTTGACCTTCGCTAAGCTTGGTCCACTAGCTCACTTTCATTCATTTTGCCATTTATCAGACCATTTCACCGTTTACCTTCAAAACTTGTTTTTAAACCACGAGTGAAATTTTAAAACAATTGTAACATGACATCAGCTATTCTGAATGCAAAGCAGAGACTGTCTCGGTGCGAGACAGCTGGTACAAAAACCTAGGATTTATAAACTGCAGCATCAATAGAATTTTAAAAAGTCCGTTATCTAGGCTAGCAATTTTGTAATATAGCGGTTAAAATAGCAAGCACTAAGGACACGTAAACATAAGAATGGCGCAGTTTTGTAGAGATGATAATGCAACTTTTGTCGACGTTTTTTTGGTGCATCTAAATTATGGGGAAATTTTTGTCAATTTCATCTTTCAACACACTCTTGAACTTAGTATTCTTAGGAGCTGCCACTGCTTCTAAGAATACCTACTTAGTTCAAGACGTCGTCGAAGTCCTCATTTTGCATTTTTTATTGGTTTCACAGAGATGTTTGTCTCTGTTTATTTTGACATTAAATGAGGTAGGTATATAATAATATCTTAAAAATTTACGTTTGTACATAATTGTTTGCATATATGAGATGTTTCCGTCTGCATTTTCACATTGATCGAGGTGAGGACGATTATGTTCTCATGCATGGCCGAATTTCAGCGGCTAGTCTCAAAGGAGGGTAAAAATGTGTCAGTACATTATTTTACTACACGTCGACGTATGATATGAGCTAACATGCCAATGGCAGTATAGCTTGAGGTACCTATACATATGCCTTTTAGGGCCTTATCACACCAGGAATTTACGAGCGATTTCAAAGTGACGCGAGTGCGCCGCGAGCTAGCCGCAAATTTGCAATAAACTCGCCGCGATTAGGTACCACCGTCGAAGCCAGAGTTAGAACCGCGGATCGCATGCTGCGAGCTGCGGTGTCGTCACGTACCTACTCGCTGTAAACTCGCCTTCCTTTGTAATCTCTTGAAAATCGCCTGTGTCAAGTCAATCTGATATCAGCACTTCAAGGTAAAAATAACGAATAATTGCCATCCTCACTATTTCGTGATTTATCCATTGCGTGCTTCACGCTAGATAATTGCAATTTTTTTATTCAAACTCTATATGTGCATATTTTGCTAAATTATTTTGCATTAATATCCTTTTCGTGTCGTTTTATTACACTTTACTTACGAGTTTCATCAAAAAACTGTTATAAAACAGAAATATCTACTCTGTTAGATTATGGTGTATCTTCATTGGCTCCTTCCTTAGGAAGCATGGAATTACAATGTTTGTATTGATATATTAGTATAGGTCTTTCTGATCTTTTTAAAACACTTTACCTATCGCTAAGCCGCACTGTATCAAATTGAACTAAACCAATATCCAAAGTCCATAAAAAATAGAAATAGAAATAGAAATACATTTATTTAGACACAGGTACACAAAAGTATAAAATAAAATAAACAGACAGAAAACAATAACAATTTAACATGGAGGTACGTGATACAAAAAAATGAAAATAAAAAAAGGGTGGTAAGTGACTCTGCCTCCATGACCCTGCGCCGAAATAGGGGTTGGCTCAGCGTGTGCTGAACAAAAAAAAAATAAAAATTGTTTTTTCTCAGTTTTTGTTTTAAAAGTATTGCAACCTTCACAAAACAGCTGGTAAGAATTACCTAAGGTGTTACAGGTATAGGTTTCTTAAATAGTAGATTCTGTAATATATTGCAAAGATCTTTAGATCGCTTGGAACTGACAGAGGTTCAATCAATTCGTGGCGCCGCGCCGACCCGTTAGGAAAGGAACGAGTTGAATGTCAAGCTTGAAAACAAATTGCATATGATATAAATCAGTTATTTGATTTTTTATCAATACAGTTATAAATAAATCTATATTTCTTCCTGTCAAAAAATTCCGGTCATCGTAGTGATAAATAAATAATGCTGGACAATCCACACAGAGTCACGGCAACATCTAACCCCAAGTTAAGTAGAGCTTGTGTTGTTTTGTCCAATAATTTAATTTCTTTGATGAACAATACAATACAATAAATAGATTTACGAGACATAGAAAATACCCAGCGTAGTATATATTGTTATCGAAACAGTATTAGTGTACGTGTATTTAGTCTGAAATCAATGAAGGTATTTTTTCTACGGAAAGAAGGTTCACACATGTTAAAGTTTGAAAAGCATATCAGTTTAAGAAAAAAATCTGTTATCTCTGTTCTAGCTAGAGAAGCCGTTATCAATAAGATTTATAACAGGTACCTATTCGGCTTGATGATGAAGATGTTATCAGCTTCACTTTAATAGAGATTGAAGATCTGACTCCGCTTATGCTCTTGGTGTTTATAAAATGTCCGGGTAAAATAACCATTATTTTCCTGTAGACCCATCTTGTAAAGTTGTGACCCTTTTCTTTATTTTACAGTTATAATAATTATTTAAGGAATTCGTTAGGTATTTAAATTATTGACCTAAGCACAACCTGGTGTGTGTCTTCGCCATTGACTGCTTTTATTGTTATTTACAAAAGTAAGGGAACTGGTACTTACAAAAGTAAGATAAATTAAGGTGGGATCGAACCTTTTAACTCCTCTACAAACGTACTTTCCGATTCATTTGGAATGACACCCTTTGTTGCAATCAAATTATGCATATTATAACATAATCGGATAAGAAATAGCTATGTTTGCACCGTATTACTTCATCAAAAAACAACAAAATCATCTTTGTCATCCAAATCAAATGGGGGCTGAAGGGTTCGCACCCACCGTGTGGTACAAAATTAAAGTAACTTACCCCCAAATACTCAAACGCTTCTCAGATTTAAGCAGGTCTCAAGTAGCGATTTTTTGACAGTTTTCAATGAAAATCTGTCAAATTCGTCACTTCAGACGTGCTTAAGTCTGAGATGCGTTTGAGTATTTGGGGGTTAGGATAGTACAACAACACGATAACAACTTGCGTCAGAAAATAAACAAATGAAAACAATGGGAGATAGAATGACAAATAACAACTATCTAAACATACATTCGGTAATTATCTATGTAATATATAATATTACGTATATATCAGTTATCTAGTACCCATAACACAAGCTCTGCTTACCTTGGGGCTAGATAATGCTGTGTGAATTGTCCAGCATTATTATATTATATTATATTATTATAATTGTTTGCAAAGAAAACTAGGTACTTATAAACCAAATGTAGGTAATTAATACACAGCTAACTAAGCGGGAAGACTTTGCAGTCTGCCACCTTCATATCATGTATTTTTTAAGCCTTCAAGCGTTTATTTCAAGGTTATCTTTAGTGATAACAAAAAGAATAATGTTAGAAAAAAGTAAACTTACGAGATAAAATGTCCATAGCCAGCGTATTTGTAACGAACACTCCCATTTTCCTAAATCTAGGTCACTTTACACTATCGAAAAATTCACAAAGCAATCAGTCCATAAATTAATATATAAACCCGAGTTATAAAAGTCAGTTTTCTATGACCGATTTAGATAAATTCCCGGTAAACACTGATGAGTAGGTAGTAGCAGAACTAAAATCCTGTTAGTCTAGTAACCTCCCGTCAGGGGGTGGCGGAAGCCACACTGGAACACACTTTATTTTAATCCAATTAAAGTCCACATTGCTTCCGCACGATGTCGAATCAAATCCAGGCTCAAATGGAACAAGGATTTTTTTTAATTCGAATATAAAAGTTCGAAAGCGACCGGCCGTCGATAATATTGGACAGCGACTGCGGCAAGTGCGAGCTAAGAGTGAATGTAAGTACTCTTGCTTTGCAGCCAGCGGTTCTCAATCTATTATATTGGACGAATTATTAAACATACTCTTAAAATGCTATCGATACTAATGGTATAAAAGCAAATGTAACTCTGTCTGTCTGTTAACTGACGACTAAAGGGCTGAACAAGTCTTGACAAAATTTGGCAGAGAGACAGACGATATCTCAGGAACAGACAGCGGCAGAAGTTTATTATTACTAAAAGATGTTATATAATATTTTTATCTATGTTAGTCTCTAAGGTATTTATTATATGGGCCCTAATTAAGTTACTTTTGTACACTTTCTTTGTTGCCTGAAATAAAGTATTATTATTATTATATTAAACAATTTTATCTCGAGTGGCTTGATTAGTCACACAAAATGATTGAAAATAATTTTGTCCTGTCGGTTTCTACAATGTTATAGCAACTTGTGAGTGTTTGATGAATATAAGATTTGCATTGAATATACAAGCCTTGCCTTTGCTACGGTAATATTTACTAAAATGAAACCCACCTTATTGTGAAATGTTTACTTTGTTAATGATATTTGTTACATTATCTCACACGTGAAAACCCATTAGTATTTTTGATTACACAAAGATTTCCCTAAAAGGTTGTTATATTTATTTATTGAGTTTGATAAGGACCTACACGCTTTATTTATTAACCAACTAATGCGGTAGCAGGATAATATGCAACAATCTACTTAGTTCAATGTTCGAGAAATGCACCAATCAATTTTAAGTTGTAAGTGCGTTGATGTCTTTTGTACTTATGGTGTTTTTTTTAACCGTGCATATTTTTTTTACACTATTTATTCAACATTTTATAACAAAAGTCCAAGGGCGATTTAGAGACTATCGTGGTTTTAAAGTTTTTTTATCGTCAACATTGAGGGTCTCAATTTGAGGTAGTCTCTAATTTTTACGACAAAAGTTATTGAACCACTGCACTGTCCGCTAGACCAGTTTTATGTAAGTTCCAACTTGTTCGTTTTTCACGATCCATTGTGATCGCATGTCTCGGTTTTTATTACTTTTCTTAACCAGCTTTTGTTAAATTAATTGGATTTTTTTGGGAAATTGTTGAGAATCATTGGTTTTGTATCGATGGCAGAGTTCAATATTCTATGATTATAATATAACTGCAACAGCGACCTATTTGGTTTATCAGCTAGCACCTATTAATTTGAATAGTCGTTTATTAATTATTAGAATATTTTGTAATTATTATTTTGTTTTCGTGATGTACTTGGAACTTCATTAAAGTGTGCCTATTAACCATGTTTTCACCTGAATTTTATGAAATTAGGTAGGTATGCCTAAGTATAATCACTAAGCCAAGTTACTATTCACTTAGCACAATGTTCATATCATATCCATATATATACTAACTAATATTTAAATGCAAAAGTGTGTTTGTTTATTTCTCCTTCCTTTACGCCCTAACTATGCAACCAATCGACTTGATTTTTGACATAGAGTTAGTTGAAAGGATGGAAGCATAGGCTTTTTATCCCATAAATCAGTTCCCATAGAATAAAAATAAAATTAAAAAACGCATGCGAAGGGGCGCGGGCAGCAGCTAGTATATATAAAATCAGTAACTCTGTCTATCCGACACTCTGTCTATAACGACTCCACTGTATTGTGCCGCTCACTAGGTTTTAAGAACAATTTTGTAGTAGCTCTTTACTTTGGACAATAAACGATCTATCTATCTATCTATCTGTCTGTTTGTGACCTTAATTAAGTTTGGCAGAGAAGTAAACAATATCCTGGGTAGGCTAGGCTACTTGAAAAGAGCTTAAAGCGTGCGAAGCCGTGGGCAGAGGTTAATTCTAAAAGAAACATCAAACGAATTGAAGGATGCAAGAATAAGTCAATTCTTTGTTTCTAAAAGATACAACACTAAGCGATTTCATAATTTATTCTCGGTCATGAACTTTATTCCCAGTGTTTAAAGCCCATTTTACATTAAATAACGGTTTCATAAGCTCCCGGGGTCGATATCGATGTTCCCAGTGACCTAGACTTCTGAAATGATCTCACTGGAGCAGACAGGTCGGCTCCAATCTAAGCACACTCCAATGCAGACTTTAACTGTTTGGGAATAAAGCTCATTTTATGTTTAGGAAAAGATGATCATGAATTAGTTATTTAAGGACAGACCAATCGGAATTTTGGATTGGTAAAAATTGAACTCCATTTAGATAAATCTAACGTATAATTTGGAAAATCTTTTACGATTTCATTATTATGCTCTAAGTACCTATTCCATGAAATATATTTTGCTATTTTTAATATTTTATACTATTTATTCAATACTTTTTCAAGAAACAATCGCTTAGAATATCTCGCTTAGAATCTTAGTTATGTGTTATCTATGCACTATGTCGACTCGATAAAAATCTAAACCTTGTAGTTACCAATCCTCATGATTTGGTACTGAGATTAGGCAAACCAGAATAATTTTGTGGTGGGTAAGTTAGTTTTTTGTTAGTATAGTTTTTTATAATAAATACTACGTCAATAAGGCATGCTCTAACTTTATCACCTGATTGTTTTTGTATTTATTACACCCAATTGTTTTTTTTTATTTATTTCAATAGTGCTAGTTGTGGTTCAGTTATTTTTACAAACTATGAGTGGAAACTGTTGTTAGCTTCATTTCCTCTAGTCTATGAATCTATTGTTACCTTAACATAAGCTTTTTGTTTCCCAAATAAGCAAAATATAATAAGTTTATCATCTTTTATTTAGTTTTAAATGGTTTTAATAAGGCTTTCAGGCCCAACGAAAAAAAATTAAAATAAAACTAAAAGAACAAATTTATAAAAAATAAACAACATGAAATGTTTTTATTGTTTTCAATAATGTATATTATTACAATAAAACAAAATAAAAAAGTCATTATCAGTTAAAAATTGAAGCATACTGGATATTTCAGGTTTCGGGGGAATGGATCCGAAAGGTTAGGCATCTGTAAGAAGGAGGTAGGTTATCGTGGGAAAGGAGATTATACAGCATGTTCCACTTAGAGCCTTTAAATTACGTGGGCTGTTCGGAGGTTCCAATAAGCTTGATTCAAATGTTCTTTTTTGTGATTTTATACAATATTGTTAGTTTGTTTCGTTCGATTGTCTGTCTATGGAACATCCTGTATACTAAAGGAAAAATTATTAAAGGGATTTCAGAGAAGATTCTATTTTTGAGTTGTAGATAATTGTAGACATGATTATGTCTAAAAATAATCATTTAAATGCAATCAAATAATAGAAACAAATAAGAACTAGTATTTTATTTATATGCATCTTCATTCTCTTTTATCATTACCTATCTACGTTATAAGATCTAATAACCTAACCCATAACTTTGAACAAAATTTTACAGTAAAATCACACGATTAAATAACGGCCTTGTTTTTTATGTTCCTTTAATTAAATGAACATATTAATTGCACTGACTTCCTCATATGTATTAATTTTGAAATCATATTTTTACAGAGTCATTTTATAACAAATTAAAAGTTACAGGATTAGACGTTATCACATAAAAGTGATAAATTGACACTTCTTTTTTTTATCCATAGTTCAGATGATGTGTTATTTAGAAAAAAAAACCTATTTTGAAAAAAGAAAACAATCGCTTTTAAAAAAATAATCTTTGATTGGACACTTTTCTGCCAGTGTCAAGTAATGGAAAACAAATGTTAATAATATCTGAGTTATAAAATTATAAAGATTGTTTGATATTTTCAAAATAGCCTAGTTCGATATTTAGCAGGGCGTACCACATGCCGGTTAAGTAGGCTTGGGAGACGAGAATACCCCTAAGACGAGACACAAATAATGCAAACTTCAAACTTATTATTATAATATATAACACCCTTCTTCGTCGGGGGTTTAAAAAAGGTTGGTACTTACAGAATCTTCTAGAGTAAGGTGTCGGCCTGAGAGGTCTGCCGACCTGAATAGAAGCCAGGAGTTGTTCCCTTGGGGTTACTTCTCGACGCGCCGGAGGTAGCTTGCGTTCTGACGCCTGGGGAAAATTAACAAGCAACTATCACTGACTATAGCTTTGTAAAAGACTAGCGGTCCGCCTCAACTTCGCCCTGGTATATTCTATAGCCTATGTTACTGCGTGGTAATGTAGCTTTCTAAAGGCAAAACAATTTTAGAAATACTTCAAGTATTTTTGAAGTTTATTCATTACATACAAATATACAAATTTTTCCTTTTTATAATATTAGTGTACATCACCAGAGAATCTAAAGTTAGTTTTCACAAAAAGATTATCGGACAATTATGCAGCTTCGACGGTTTGACGTTTAATTAATGAAATATCAGGTGGAAAACGTTCATTCTACTC
The DNA here is from genome assembly GCA_946478455.1 of Eupithecia vulgata. Lineage (NCBI taxonomy): Eukaryota > Metazoa > Arthropoda > Insecta > Lepidoptera > Geometridae > Eupithecia > Eupithecia vulgata. The sequence continues at coordinate 2,969,683 of OX297862.1, read as the reverse complement.
TACACTAATTGCCAGTCGATGTTTTTTAAGAACACAAAATGCCTCAATACCTATTCGTTTACAATGCTGCGTGTATGCTTGCTTTCACATTTTGCACAGGCAATTATTAAGGTCAGTAGGCAGGCAGGTACATAAAGAAAAGTTTCTTATTAGTTTATTTATTTATTTCTTTCATAGTTTTTTAAATTTTAGTTTTAATGAACTACTGGGGCATTTATATTTCTCTCCTAGTTACTAGTTGTTAGTATTCTATCAATAAAAGAATTTCTGAGAAATACATTCACAATCGTGTGCTTGCGATTTATCAGAAAGTTATAACAGTGAAAATTGTTTCACTGCATTTACGAAAGACAATAAATAAAAGGTAAAACAAAAAAAATTACCTTTTTGAGTGGCGGTCTACTTCTAATAAATTCGAGAATCATAGCGTGTGCGTCCTTCTTTACACTGTGAACAAAAAATACAACATCAATAATTGAATACAAGCCATGTGAAGGTGACGTAGCAAAATGCTACGGCTACGTCTCGTAGACCCTCGTAGCGGTGCTACGAGGCGTAGCGCGTAGAAGTGCTACAAGGCGTAGCGTGACTGACCCGTTTTCTAACTGGACTACGATTACACCTAAAAAATAATGTTTAAGGGGGCAATGATTTTGGTAGGCGTACCTATGATATGATTTTAAACTTACCGACCCCTAGCATACCTTTTAATGTAAAGTGAGCACAATTTTATTTATTCTCATGTTACCGAGTTCTTTATTGCAATGAAACTGCATGTTACTTATTCAGTTTTGAGGCGTTACCTGGCGTTACATGTAATTTCTTGAAGATCAGGACATTATCCATGTTTCCTACTAGCACGCTTTAGAATAATGAAATAAGCTGTGAAGAACAGCAGCGATTTAGATGAATGAAATAACTACTATCGTCAGGCGAGCATGGAGAGGTCTCCTTAAGCCTTTTTCATACAGGCTATGACTCACTTTGAATCCTTGCGCCCACGGAGTTCATATCTGCGAAAGATGATTTAAGTGGATGGATAGTAAAGAGAGATAACGAACGATGAGAGAGATAACGAGAGAACTATTTTAAAACCAGTAAAAAACGGGTACTTTTGTTTAATTGGGTTGAAGGAATCATGTTTATATCCCAAAGTTTTAACCACTTTACAGAGGTCGTGGCCTTCTGTTAATTATTATTATTTTCAGCCGTTGTGATCCCACTGCTGGTTTTGCTTTTCTCATTTGTTACTGATTACCTACATACGTAAACAAATTCGGAAGAAAAACAAAATCCGTCAAGTGCGTGTGTGACTTGCATGCGAAGGGTTTTAGAGTTTATTAATCAAACCATAAGTAATACCATTCAGAGACTTCGTTATTATTCCCTTGAAATATAACTAATTTTGACACGCAATGTCAGTTCGACGGTTTAAGTATTTCTCACTAACTTTAAAAAAGAGGAAAGAAAAAGCCACTTTTTATACTATTAAGAAAATAAATTATAAATATACAAACCTAGGAGGTATCGCCCCGTCGACTTTCCGTAACGTATACCGCCTCGACCGGATGTCGTCCATAAGGATCTCGTAAGGAGTGAGTTCGTATTCGATCGGGGTTCTAGAATAGTTCACCTTCTTCAACTTCACTCCCATTCTGAGTTCGCCGATGACTTGCATCCAAAACCGCGCCTGGAGAAGTTGAATAGCAGTCAGTTACTGTTGCTATGAAAAAAGTAGCAGGTACTGTACTAACATTAGAATCTGAAACTTGAGTATTTATTATATATAATTTCTATCCGGATCGCGTTAACAAGAGAGAGAATCCATTGTTATATTTTAAATTCGAAAGTGATTTTTTGCAAACGTGTGCGAAGTCACGGGTAATAGCTAATGTAAATATAATTCATACACCTACTTTTTTTCTTATTGTAAATCAGTAAGAACATATTACTTACTATCATTAAGGGGAGACAACATTCACAGCATCAGATGAAATACTGATGAAATGGTTATGGTTGCTATTACGAAATATAAGGTGCTTTGGGTGGGTGAGGTACACTTTTTAAATTATGCATCGAAAAGTTTTGAATTAAAAAATGAATTTTAAACGCAATTTACACCTAATTTATATAAGCGTTTTATACAATGTGTTCTAGCCTTCTGATTCTAATACTTTCTATACAAGTTTTAAATCAACTAGATTTACAATGGTTAGTTATTCACGTACTTGCAAAGCTCTCCATATCCTTCGGTTAGACTAAAATTGGAAACAACACATTAGAACACATTTTTTTGTAGGTTTGTCGATATAACTAGGTTGGTAAGAGGATCAATTTGAAATAACTATCTTTCAATTTCAAAACATAACTCCCAATAGAGTTTCCTTTTTCGAATTTTTGGATCAATCTCAAGCAGCAGCCTATTTTTAATAATGGTGAATCTTACTTAAAAGATAAATTTAAATATGTATTCAATTTTAATAAAATGGTAAAATTAAACGGACGAACTTTAAGACAAATTCTTAGGTCTGTCTTCAAATTTGGGTTTCCTTTGGTATCGTTTGATATAGTTAACAACATAAGAAGTTAGAAACATTCAAGTAAAGTTGGGCCTTAGCATAGTATCTCGTGTTAACTGCGATTAATGCGAATTCCTAGGCGGTGGCCCAGCATTAATAATACATACCAAGTTAGGTAACAACAATCTGCATTCGCATGGGAACAGAACATTGCACTTTGTAAAGCTTTCGATTTATTGCTTGTGAAAACTATTTATGGAAATGCCTTTTTAATCGATTTACCTTCTCGGTATACCTTTTTCATTATTTATTCACAAAATTTGAAAACTACTCAAAAGTGAGATTAAATTCACAATCTAATGAGATTGGAGATAATTTGACAAACTGCTTAGCATGATATAAAGCGCCACAAGAACTGAAATTTGTAATCATTATCAAGTTAATTCGTTTGCAGACCTCTTTGAATGCAGTAGCTTCCAATTGAATGGCGATACTGCACCAGACTGATTAGGGGAGGCCTATGTCCAACAATGGGCTAATATAGGCTGATGATAATGACTGCACCAGAACGTGTTGACATGATTTTCTATAGCATAGTTGACCTTACCCATATATGAAAGGAAAGACAAGAAACGCAGAGAGAGGTTTTCCGTACCCTCAGAAAGAACTGTAAGTTATCGAATGAGCCGTCAAAGTCAAAGTAGCGTTGAAAACGGAAATAGCATGAATAATTATTTGCATTTATAATGTTTTGAATGTAAACATACCCAGTCTGAAAACTTTAGCGTATCAAGATGCGTGACCGACTCCTCCGCTGCACCCATATCCCTAGCGCCTCCAACCCTGACCCTCGCCAGGAAAGTGCCCAGTTCCAGTGCCTCGGCCACCAGGGCTCTGCACACGGCGCGGTAGTGCGCCGCGGCGGCGTCCCGGGCGCTCCGCCCGCTGCCGCCGCAGTGCCAGACGCATCGCTGTGGACAACAAATAAGTTACAAGGTTACTTATGATAAGATCTTTGTGGAGAATTTCTGCTATTCAGTATTTTTGACAATGTCTTCGGCCATCTTCACAATGGTACAATTTCGGCAGGACTCGAACCTGCCGCACCCTCAGTATGTGTGTGCTCTAACCAACTAAGCCACGAAATCCTTGCCTAAAGACAGGATGCTACCATAAGCAGAGGCCATGTCCAGCTGTGGCCTAGCATAGGCTGTGCCGTGATAATGAGATTGGTTATGGGTACCACTAATATTTATCTGTTTTCTTTGTAAGTACATAGGAACCAATCACACTTGGAATATAATTAGTGTGATGACGGGACGCGCGCGCGCATGAAGAACCTCACCTTGATGAAATTCCTCGTTAAAGGACGTAACGTTGGTGTTCTTCCAACACAATTAAGGTTCGTAGATAACCAGCTTACATTCTTACTGAATAGTTAGTAGTGAAGATCATGCACACATTTATCAAGTTGCAGAAATTCAAACCGCGAAGTAAAGAATTTTACCTGAGTCAGAATTATCATGCCTTATTAATAACATTATTTTCAGTTTTGAATAGCAAGTAAACAAGTAAGTACCTATAACATTCCTAGCAAATACCTACGCAGTTCTCTAAAACAATAGGACCATGGACGGTATTGTCCGAGCCTCTCGGGATATGATTCACGTGTCGTGTCAAGGCGAAGGAGGCTGCGGTAAGCACGACCACTTTCGCAATATCTTTGTTGAGATATCGAGTGTTATTGTCTGATTGTCTACTCAGATGGTAATGAGTTGAGTGTAAGCTTGACGAGCTTTTGTGTCGATTAAAGCTGATATTTCCATTCATTAGTCAATCCCTTTTTATTTTTATCCAATTCAATCGTGATTTTTGTGCTGTGTTATGGACACTTAATTTGATTTAACACAGAATATTTGTATTAGAATAATGCCCATGATATTCAGCCGTTTCTAAACTAGCCTACGAAAATCAATCCGCCGCTCCGTTTTTTCAAAGTTGCTGTCTGTTATTTTAACCCCAAAGATCTTTAAACTGCGGAGTGCCGGCCGCAAGAACCTGCATAAACAACCAGCCTGCTTATACAAGGCGGTACACCACAAACCAATACTGTCCACTTAAATTCTCCTTCGCACACAAGGAAGCATAAAACCACCACTTTATTATTGATGGTCCCGACCACGACGCCCCACTGACCTACTTAGCCCAGTTCACTCTAAGATAACACTCAGATCAAAGTGGGGAAAAAAATATTTTCTTAAGTATTTTAGTGAGCGACTCTACCGAGGGAAGTTATAGTATACTACTAGTGACTTAGTAACTATGTTTAGGATCAAGGATGGGATGGCGTAGCTAATTTATAAAATTATATTCAAAATAGGAAGGTACGGTAAAGGGAGGATTGTGTGAGTTAAATAAATATTATAGGTTCACCATTCCACCACATTCAGATTTCAATAATAAAGCTTAATATCGCGGCCCATAACTTGTCCGTGCGTAACCATTGCATCACTGAAAACCAACGCATACCGATTCGATACCACCCAACCATACTTCATCTAAGCATATAAAAATTATCAGCCCCATAAAAGTCCTACACCTATCGTCGAATGTAGAAATTATAACTACTTAGTATCAATTCACTTAACATAAGAGCCACTAATCACTTCCTAATAAGTGATAAAGTGAAAGTAAAGTGCAAGTGTCGCAACGTCATAATCATAATGGTAAAAGGTGAGAGTGTCGATGGGTTTGCTTCATATCTCTCTAAAATAGGTGGGTGAGCTGATGAAATGGATCTCACGTTTTGGGAAGGTAACGTATCTCCATACCATACCCATTTACATCACTGTGTACAATTATGAAATAGTTATTTAGGGTTCATTTTATGTAATGAAGTTGTATTCCGTATCACAAGCTTTTTTGCTTACTTTGAGGTTAGATGCGTTGTGAAAATGTAAAGCATTATTTATTTAAGGTCGCGGGTGACTAATGAACATCATCATCATCATCATATTGGCCCATACATGTCCACCGCTGGACATATGCTCCCCCCATACGACCACGCCACAAATAGCGGTCCTGAACCGCCGCCAGCCATCGACTCCCTGCGACCTGCACATGATTTAAATTATACTAGACTAGAAGTTTAAATAATATTAATGTAAAGTTTTAAATTCGGATAGGAAATTCTATTCCATTGACGACCGATATGGCGCGGTGGGCGAAGGAACTTTTTTAACTCGACGCAGAAAGTTGCGGGTTCGATTCCCGCCTCGGGACAAATGTGTGTACGATCTGCAGACATTTGTTCAGGGTGTTCTGGTCGTTTTCTATGTATATTAAAAAATATCTATCTATGGATTGTATTATATTATGTAATATCAGTTATCTAGTACCCATAACACAAGCTCTGCTTAGTTTGGGGCTAGATAATGCTGTGTGAATTGTCCAGCATTAATTATTTATTACCCATATCACATACAAATCATACATTGAAAACCCAAAAACAGTCCATCCATGTCATCAAAATAATTAACAACGTGAAGAACCCAAACAAGACGACACAAAAAGTAAAAAAATGCAACAAGCAAGAACCCCAAACACCTTCCATGAATGGATAAGGATCATTTACAAGTGAAAGCAGTACCCACAGGTGGATGAAAGTATTATCAGTTATGGGCTCAAGCTATTTAAGAGGTTCAAGATGAGTGGCCTTGTTATGGCTCTCCGGTTTTTAATTAATAAGATACCCTATCTTATCGAGGCAAGATTCAGAATAGCCAGTTGTGGTATTTCATCTGTAATCAGAAACTTTGTAAGTTTATTGTTATAGTGAAAGAGAAAATACTTTCGTTCGTTGATGGAGTTGAATGACATTGATGTTGTATAATTAATGTTGTTGAAATGTTTCAACGCACCAAAAACTGAAAGCTGGTTTAGATGTACTCCTGCATTAAGATTCTTTTTATGTTCCTATTATTATATTATGTTTTGTCTGCTGCATCCGAGATGCACAAATGCACCATAGTTTAGAGTAACATATGTGCATCTTGGGTGCTCGGGTGCATATGCACATGCACCTTAGTTTAGAGTAACATATGTGCATCTTGGGTGCTTGGGTGCATATGCACATGCACCTTAGTTTAGAGTAACTAAGGTGCATGTGCATCTCGGGTGCAGCAGACAAAACATAATTTATATGTAATAGTAGACATACGTATTACGTAGTACATGTCAGCTACGACAAGAAGTGGCTTTGTAGAGTTCAAAGTACCTTAACTTGTTTGCCCTCATTTATTGTAAACATCAGCAGCAGCATTTCATGGTACATCACAATACCTGGTGGTCCCAAACCAAGCATTCCAGACCCATTGATACATTCTCTGGTGGAAAAGGTCCTGATCGTTCTTATAAGGTAGTTTACCTCAACAACGTCTGCATCTGCTCGATTGCCCTCCGAGCACACAAAGGCCTGTATTATGAAAGCGTGCTCAGTCATCGATCTATGCTTGAGTGCCGTTTACGCCATAGAAAAGCTTTACTCAAGTATCGATTGATAACCGACCAAACTTTCATAATACGGACCGCCTGTAGTTAACGCGACATTCGACATTCGTCTTCTTCTAGAATCTTCTCTAGCCCAATCCTCATTATTTTTAGTAAGTTTACCTCAACAACGTCATTCAGCAAGAACTGCCTCCTCCGCGGCGGCTGGTCAGATTGCCACTCAATGTCGTCGTCGTCTGGTGTCCGTCCTGCCTCCCACCGTCTCCTCCTAATCGTTTTTTCTACAATCTTCTCTAGCCCAGCGATCATTGTTATTTTTAGATGGTTTACAACAACGTGTCTCAGCATAAATCGCCTCCGTCTTTACCTCCGCCGCAGCGCCTGCTCAGATCGGTCCTTGCCCCCTTCCGAGCATACGGAATGTTTTGACAGCGCCCCGCTTTCGTCTCTTCTAGAATCTGCTATGACATTGTTCTCTTTATCTAGTTTACCTCAACAACGTCTCTCAGTATGAACCGCCTCCGTCTCCGTCTCCGCCGCGGCGCCGGCTCGGAGTCCCGCTCGATGCCTTCATCATCTGTGTCCGCCCTTCCTCCTTCCGAGCACACGGAGTCTTCTGATAGTGCCCCACATTCGTCTTCTTCTTCTGGAACATAACAAATTATCATCAAAAAAGTATTTACCTACTGAATTCTGACTGAAATCTGTTTGTGGGAGGCCAAAATGATTTAAAAGCTGGTTTAAATACTCGGCAAACGACTTGGCATTGTAATCGACGTGGTAATGCAGACGTCTTTCTAGGCATGGAGTCTACCTACTGTACTTTGAATTGATCTAACTGTAGGCTGTCGTAGTTAAGATAACAGTACAGCTTTTTGAAAAACATAATTTGAAGAACTCTGTGGTGCAGCGGACGAACTTCGCCTGTGACGTAGAAGGTTGCGGGTTCGATTTTCACCTTGGAACAAATGTTTGTTCAATTTGCAGATATTTATTAAAGGAGATCTGGGTGTTTCTGTGAATAATAAAAAGTATGTTGATGTAGTATATCATATAGACGACCTCTGTGGCGCGGTGGGCGAAGGTCTGCCTGCAACGCAAGAGGTTGCGGGTTCGATTCCCGCCTTGGGACAAATATTTGTACGATCTGCAGGTATTTGTTCCGGGTGCTCTGGTCGTTTTCTATGTATAATAAAAAATATCGTATGTATTGTATTATGTATATCAGTTATCTAGTACCCATAACACAAGCTCTGCTTAGCTTGGGGCTAGATAATGCTGTGTGAATTGTCCAGCATTATTTATTTATTATTTATTTATTTTATATAATCAACAGGGTTTAGCTAAACTCAACGTCAAGCCGAAAGTGGAAGACAGGTGGGTTCTTGGGAACCCAGAAAAATTCAGCATCCCTAACGTCTATCTCAAATCGTTTCTGAGTTATAGGTTTTTTCCTGAAAATCCTTAATTCTCTGTCCGGCGCAAAACTTTTCTATTCTATGAATGTCGATATCATTTTGTGATCTTTATTATTGTACTAGAAACTAAAATAGCTTTGTTAATTTTAGTGCGAAAAAAACTTATTGCCCATATTTTTTCATTAAATATTAGTTTTTTCTGTTTTTGCGTCAATCAATGAATTTTCGATATTATAACTCATCAAAATAGGCTGGCATGTTCTCTATAGTTGGCGCAGTTATGCTAGATTTCATAATGGTATCACATGTACCTATATTACATATTTTCACCTTTGAAAATGTACATTATTTTGTTTTCGATATAAGACAAAAAATCTAAAAAACCTATAAAAACAGTGCATTTTACCTATTAAATATTGAAATTATAAAAGTGCAAATGAGACAGATAATAATGTGTTATTGAAATAAATAGATTGTCACAGTATTTGATATGAGTCAGAGTGAGACAACTAAGGTATGCTAGATGTTCGACCAAATTATGGTCGATTGAATTTTCTACGGTTTATATACAATACAAATCGATACTAATATTATAAAGATGAAAGATTTGTATGTTTCATTGTATGTTTGTTTGTTTGAATTGAATACACTTCGAAAGTATTGGACCGACTGAAAAATTCTTTCACCATTAGAATCCTACATTATTCCTGATGAACATAGGCTTATAGAATATATCGGTGAACCACTTGTAATAAATAAACTTATTTTGGCTAACACTGAAATTAGCCGCGACCAACCTTTTCCCTCTAAAACATGTAAATACGAGCCCGTACATAGAAATGGAGGTGAATTGCCTCCATTTCTATTCTTCTATCATTTTAATCGGCACAAAAAAACCAACCTTGAACAGAAGCTTGATGGCACAATATCAATCAACCTAGCTATCAATCAAAGCACACGTGTGGTCCTAACACAAAGGACTCACGGTCCATTACACATTGACACTGTCGTCGCCGCCCGCGCAAGTTCCGACCGACTTGCGCAAACGCATACCTATTTGCGGGAGATCAACCTAAACCTGATTGTGAACAATGTTCATACTAGAAAAGGTAAAGACGATAACCTATAACAGAACAAAAAGGTATAAAACCGGTCAAGTGCGAGTCGGACTCGCGCACCAAGGGTTTTGTACCATTATCTATAAAAACGGCAAAAAAATCATGTCTGTTGTATGGAGCCCACTTAAATGTTTACTTTTTTCTGTTTTTTTAGTATTTGCTGTTTTAGCTGCAACAGAAATATGTACATCCATCTGTGAAACTTCCACTGTCTAACTATCATGGCTCATGAGAAACAACTGGTGATAGACGGACAGACGGACGGACAGCGGAGTCTTAGTAACAGGGTCTCGTTTTAACATTTGGATACGGAACCCTAAAAGCGTAGATTACATATATTTCTGATATTAGTGAAAGACCGTAAAAGTACCGATAGGTGTACAATTAAATTAAACCGGAGGACGACCCCCGCCCGACCCGAAAAAATTAAAGAACATAATATACATTCACGTTTTTTTTTTAATGTATTCGAGATCCAAAGGTTTTTACAGCAGTTTATATTGAGGCAGCGCCAACGGCTACCTGCAAGTCATTGCAGCAAGGCTGGACACAGCCTCTCTCTTCATGCAGCACTGGACGAAGGCTCATGTTTTCTGTTAGTTTCTTGTTAATATATGTGATGTCTATAGTCTATTTCAATTTAACTATATTGTATTTTTTTTGTGGTTTTGTATTGTAATGTTTAATGTTAAAATTAGTGTATTATTAGTATAATTTTTCTGTGTATGTCTGATTTTTATTATTGTTTTATGGACTTTGTATGTGTAACTACTTACTGTGTCTGAAATAAATGTGATTTTATTTTATTTATTTTTTATATTTTATATTGCTTTTCGTGGATACGTAAATTAATAATGTAAGTTTTATTATTTCATTGTTGTGCACCAGTAGGATATCTTTAGCTCCTAACCAGTTATATGAAGTTGTCCAATTCATAGCCCAGCTCTAATTGGATGATCAAATGGTACATTTACGAAGGATGTTGTAAACTCCTGATCGACCCTTTGTGTTTCTGATACAGATTGATGACTTACATTTATTTTGTTGGGTGACTTTCGTTTTATTTCATTGTCCATATAAAATTGAATGCTGTTGATAAAAGTTTGGTTATTGTGATGTTTTGACACCGAAACTGTTTTTATTTACTTTGTTTTGTTATGAATTGGTGAAAAATTATCTGGTTTTGAAAAAATTTAATTATATTTACAAAATCGAAGAGCCTATTTGTTCTCTTCACATTTTAACCGGAAAACGAAGCTTCCAGTATAAAGCCAAGACTTACAAACCGCCAGGTATCATAGGTGAAAACTCAATCCAACAAACTACAAAGCTTATTGTCAGACGACATTAATAGCACTGCTTAATGTCACAACACCAGCAGCAAAAGGCTAATATGATTTGGCGTCGGAGCACGGCGCCGGGCGCTCTCCCGTCAGATAAATCTGATAGCAGACAGCCGACGACAAAGCGCTGTGAACGTTGCAAAACTGAGATTACTGTGAGTCAGTTATGATCACCTAGTACTTTATACGACTCAAACAGGCATAAATTGTATTTTGTTTTGGTTCATTGGTAGTATAGGTTACCTGACCGTATGGATAAGTACAGAAGATAAAAGGCACCCTGCAAGAATTACCAAGAAAAAGTCAGGTTGAATTAAGTTTATCCAACTTTAAGAAATGAAATAAGTTCCCAAAAATTTCCGACTGGGTGGGGCGCAGGTTCGAGTCCCGCCGAAGTCGAAAATTTTTGCGAACTTATTTCATTTCTTAGAGATGCCCAGAGTGCGGGTAAGCACTATAGCAAAAATCTTTATCCAACATGTTATTGAGAATCTTTCTATCATGATATATGTACCTATATGATTTCGCATTTTGTTTGAAAGGAGATGTCCTTCCCGTACACAATCCATAAAAGAAGGAATTCACAAATGCTATCTCAATTCTTTTGCTGGAGTTGATAGATATTTAAGAAAAGCACACGAATTTCTTTTTTCATAATATCAAGTTACACCACCTCTGCAATTTGCACAGCTTGCTTTTCCTTGTTATGGAAGACGTTTTACTTTTAAAAAACGCTGTTTACCTTGTCTCAATGAAACAACATTTTCTAAATATAGCCAGAGGTAAATTCTAAGAAGGATCTAAGTTTACTCGCGCTGGAGGTTTTAATTGCTTTATATATTGCTACAGGTTGTTGTTTATCTTTTTATTTAGAGCTGTTAATGTTCAAAAGCTCGCGTATAAATATTACCTACCTACATACTCGTAGCATATACATATCGCCAGGAAAGTGCTCAGTTCCAGTGCCTCGGCCACCAGGGCTCTGCACACATACCTGAATTCCAATTAGCAATTACCATTATGATGACGATTTAAGTTTATAATTAAAAAATAGATGGCAAAAAAAAACAGCTTATGGGGAATACGATAAATAGTTTAATATAAAATATTATATTTTATGACCTGCGCAATACACACTTATTTGCTGGAGACCTAAAAGCTTTCTTACAGTATACGTTTCAAACTTGACTGTAAACAATATTCAGAACAGAAAGTTTATTATTCAAAAATAGTTGGCAACACATTTTCCAGCTTATGGGGAATAGTATAAAATATAATATTTTATATAAAATCAGTTTTTGTACCCTCTTGAACCCTATGATTACTATTAGTAGTTGTATGTATTGTTAATCATTGGTACCTACCAACCTAGTTATATTGACAGCAATAGTGACCAAAAATCCCTCGCAATATTTTCCAAACGGAAGCCGCACCTTAAATAAAACACTATATAGGTCGCGCCAAAAACTCGCATGCGACAAAACCCACAAAGACCCTAAATCATTCAAAATATGCCACAAATATCACTTTCTTTATTAGGTTTATACGAATGCCCTCATTTTAGCGTTGATAATTTCTATTTAATTTACGGTCACGCCTGTTCGCACGCCATGCGCGCACGCAACACGCGCCATGGGAATCACTTAAAGGGATCCATTCAGTTATCGTCTCCATAGGGACTCGAGACTTTAGGATCTCTACTTATTTAAATACAGTTCCTTCCGTTTGCTAATGCTTTTTGAGGAAGGTGCTTACTTAGTATTTTTGCTTATATACCACTGTCTTTTCGATGTGTTATAAGATAAACCAAAGGTAAAAAGAGTTTTGGAAAATTCAGGAAAGCATAAATCCAAATTATACCTAGGCTAGGTAGGTACTTATGGGTATGCATATAAAAGACCACAAATTGAAACAATAAGAACAGTGATTTTACTTATTCACCAGATTACATTCATGCAAAGAAAATCCGATTTGATTGACCCTAACCTCAATACCAGCAGCAGTCAAAATGTTATACATTTTGGATCACTTTTCAAAAGTGGGCCATCCAAAATTGCTTCCTAAAGGCCAACCATTTAAGGATGTTTATCGAACGTACAATTTGCGGAATTTATAGGTTGTTAGCTCATAAATTAAGGGCCAGTTGTGACGATATATGCGCCAATTATTGACTCGTAATTATGTAGAAGTTTCGAGAAATATTCAACAACGTTCTGATCAATTCTGAGAGGCAAACGAACCAAGTACCTACCTTACTGTTTCTGAAACGGTTATAGTGAATTTTGATAGCATCATCATCATCATTACGGCCTTTTCGTGATCCACTCTTGGATGTAGGCCTCTTCCCTTATTTTCCATTCCTCGCGATCTTGGGCCCGTCGCATCCAGTCTTGGCCTCCGTGTCGTCTGATATCGTCCACCCAACGGTTCGGTGGTCGCCCTCGTCCTCGAGTGTCTGCTCTGGGCCTCCATTCAAGGACTCTCCTGGTCCAACGTGACTCATCCATTCGGGCGATATGTCCTGCCCAGCTCCACTTTCTCGCTGCTATGGTTTTCATCACGTCCCTCACTTTGGTCTTGCTTCGAATCCAGTCGTTGCGTTTTCGGTCACGCAAAGTGATACCGAGCATTGCCCTCTCCATACCCCTTTGCGCTACCCTGAACTTCTCTGCGGATTTTTTGGTGAGAGTCAAGGTTTCAGTGCCATAGGTGAATACTGGCATTACACATTGCTCAAATACCCTGACTTTAAGGTGCAGTGGGAATTTGCCGCGAAGAGTCTGTTTGTTCGCGCCGAACGCAGCCCAGGCTTGTGCGATTCTACGGTCTACTTCCGCTGTTTGGTTTTCGAAGCCCAATGTAATTTTATGACCAAGATATATGTACTCAGCTACTGTTTCCATAGGTAGCTGGTGGTGTCCTATGTCTGCCATGTTAGTCATAATTTTAGTTTTACCAGTGTTCATTTTGTTTGATAGCATACATACTGGTAAATATTTAAATAAGATATATTTTACTTAAATTCGCACAGCTCTAATTAAATTTTGACAAGTTTGTTTAGTCAGTAAGTATTATTTGGTAATAAGCCACTGACAGAAAACTTGCTGTACATAAACATCTGTTTGATGTAAGAGCTGCCTGAAGGTATTCGTGTTTTCTATTGCTAAAACATTAACAATGCTGTAATGTAACTATAACAGATTAGCAAGCTGAAGTGGCAGTGGGCTGGCCATATCTCGAGAAGAACCGACAACCGCTGGGGTAAACGTGTTCTTGAGTGGAGACCGCGAGAAGGCAATCATAGTGCAGGACGCCCTTCGACCAGGTGGGATGAAAATTTGCGAAAGACTGCTTGCAGATGCTGGATGCGGCAAGCTGAAGACAGGGCGCTATGGCGCTCATTAGGGAAGGCCTATGTCCAGCAGTGGACTGATGTAGGCTGATGATGATGATGATGTGTACACAGTGCAAACAATCCTGTCCTCCCACCACCCAGAAAGTAAACCACCACCCAAAATTCCAAAACCAAAGATCCCATTCCTAAACCGGCAAGTAGCTAATCATAGACAATATGCCATAAATAACCAACTTTGCATGTTTGAAGTGCTACAAGTCCTCCCACGATCATCCAGTTCATGTGACATTCCTAATGTGGGTCGACGTTTGTGAACTAATAAATTTTGGGGAAAATATGGGGCCTCAGAAGTAGGGAACTAGTTTAAACTGGTAATAAAACAGTCTTTTATTTCATTTATGAATAAGCTATGATCAAATATAAATCAATCATTGCCTATTTGACGTTTTACTATAAATTATATCAAGCAAATAATTCTAATAATTGAGTAAACCGTTAGTTTTATGGGTAAACTATAGTCTATTAGAGATAATTATTATAGTTTTCGCAAACATTGTTTAGGCGGAGATAGATTAGCCTGGCAATGATCTTGATAGAACAGACAATGAAAGTGATTGATGATAGAGAAAATGCTGTCATTTTCTAAAACAATCACGCTATCACAGGTACTTAAGAATATGACGTAGGAGAGCGACTCATTCAATTCCTTTTCAATGTCAATGACGGAAGAGGACAAAAATGAAAATAAAATATGCTGATGTTGATGTTTTTATGAAGGGACATTATTGAGACTCAACGATTGAAAACTCCGCGTGAAGAAAATAAAATCCACAGAAAAGTGAAGGAATACTATACTACAATAGGAATAGAAAACACTAAATTATAAATCAAAATTGGTTCAAAGTGAGGTGACTACGGGAGGTCCGATCATAACCTGACGAAAGCAAATTCCAACCAGCTTCGGAACAATAAACATCACATTAAATATCGATAAAACGTATTTCGATAAGTGAATCGATACGATCGCGCGTTCAAATCAATTTAAGAGAAAGTGGAATAAAACATTATTGCTACAAAACGGTTGTTTAAGCTGAAAATACCTGTGGCTAACAGGAAATGTACTTTACAGTTAAAATTGATTTATTTTGGGATCCACTATTTAAAAGTTTTAGTTTAAAGTATTGAATACTTTACTATACGTATATACGTAGGTATAAGAATAATGGAATAACACAATATCAACGATTGTAACTTGTCATTCGAACCACAAAACCGTGATCTTGAATCACGAGACGACCTTTCCGTGTTATCAGAAGTGCTCAAATCCGATAAAAGCAAAGTAAAACGAGAAAAAGAAAGTGCCCCAAACTTTGATCTAGATAAAACTCGAATCGATCAGCAAACGTCAGATGGAGATGATAACGTCAGCGCTCCCTAAATGTACGGAAATCTCCAAACAATAGGAACTACTTCTCAGTGCATCGCGACCTCCATTGTTATTCCTATTCACCTGTCGGATGCGAATGATGTGACCCACTGACCGGTACCTCTCGATACTTTCGATACGACCCTCGTCCACGATCCTACGATTATGGTTAGGTAAATGAAATGGAGTGGCCCTGAACTGAACTTCATGATCGGAATCGCTGAGATTTACGATACTGCCCTTCTAGGGGACTATTCGATAAAACTTATTTTACTTGAATATTATTTAATTTAGGTACTTCTGTAAATTTAATGTAACTTAAACAATGAAATGAAATTAATTGTAGAAACTGTGTACAAAAAGATCTTAAAAGCTAGCGGTGGAACAACAGTTTATCTGATGAATTTATCATAACATTGTATCTAATATAATGACATTTATTATTATAATTATAAACTGTGGAATTGATTTTGCGTTTGGGATTGGAGGTATTGTTTTGAGATGCCGCTTTATGACATGTAACTAAAGTTAAATAGGGCTGATAAAAAGTCGTTGATATGAGATCTTAAAAATATGGTCAATCAATTTTAATTCATATTTGTTGGATAAAATTGCGTAATTTTGCAATGCTTTGAAAATGCATTTATAGACTTCATAATTTCTTCTTGTCTAGTTATGACGATTATTAGGTACAATTACGAAATAAACTTCCACTTGATAAATTATTTAACAGTCGATTCTCCGCCGTCGGCGATTCAAATTACAAGCAATCTTGAACGGTATGCTCGCCGAGCGATTAAAACGCAATAAATCCATCCAGAAAGCTACAGGAAAACTCTCCTATACTCAAATCGAGGAAGTGGTAAGCGCGCAACTGTAAGATTTAATAGGTATGGTAGCAGATTAAGATTCAAACATATTTGTAGCAAGCTGACGCATCAAACAATGTGACACTCTTTCTACAAACTCTATATCCATACGTGATAATATGGGCACAAAGTTACTTAACGCATTAACTGCCCAGCCTCTGCCTGCAGCCCTGGGGTGTTGGCGCGCTCCTGCGAGTCTCATCGCCGCCCCACGTTGGTCCCGAGAGATATGTGCGTCATAGCCCATTAAAGGTTTAGTCTATCACATTAACTTTTTTAACGACCTCTGTGGCGCGGTGAGCAAAGGTCTGCCTGCGACACAGGAGGTTGCGGGTTCGATTCCAGCCTTGGCCTTGCGAACCGGAAGGGCGCGCCGCTGCCCTACGGCTGGTCTCGAGGGACATGTGCGTCGTAGGCCATGCAAGTTTAGACACTCCAAAAATAGTTCAATATATTATTTCAAATGCTTTTTCTTATACACAAGCCAGCTTATCTCATGACCTGTATGGTAACTCTTAACAGTACTCATGTAGAACAATCATTTCAATTTATTTTTTGTAATGCAGTCTCCGTTTGGTTTTTATAAAAGCTACAAATATAGCGCACACTGAACCCCATACAAACAGCCTTCTCTCAGGAAAAGCGGAATATGACAAGTTAATTTAGATTGAGCGCGCCCGTGAGAGTTGGAAAGGGTGAACGACAGCCGGAACGAATTGTCTCGTCGCTTTGTGAATTGGACAACATGTAATACTGTTTACAAGATAACGGCACATTGAAATAACCTTCATGACATAGAAAGTGCATAAAGCTTTGAGAAAACCATGAAAAGGTGGAAGGAATACCATGGATTAACAGTAAGGATGATTAGGTAAATAAGATGCTACATTAGAGGAGGCCTATGTCCAGCCATGGACTAAAATAGCCTGATGATGATGAAGATTAGATTCGTGATCTTGTCATTCATTATTGGATGATTTTGAAGAAAAACAAAATAACAGATGCTGCTTCCTTCACTATAATCAAGCATCGACTTATGACATAGCTATGGGGAAGGTGTTCCTATCAGTTACCTGAGCTGTAGTGTTATCCGGCGCCTGATGTAAATCAAACTGAGTAGGTTACTTGTACGAATCACAAATTATATCGGTCAATAACTTTTATTTTTGCTTGACAAGCAAAAACGTTGTTGCGATAATGATCTAATCTGCGAGAGGCGCTGCTACCCGCCCCCCGGTGTATGTCCCTTCGTCGCCTCCTACGAAATAATACTCCTCCCAACCCGCATATCCAGCGTGGGGATTATGGTCATTACCCCCCACGAGATGAAAAATCAGGAGGATCATGGAGGCCTGCGTCCAGCAGTGGACCATTATAGGCTGTTGAGGTGAGGTGGGCCATAAAGACAATCAACAAATTCATTAAAATAAAAATAGGATTATGATTGTTTCTTGTATCACAAGCTATACGTACAAATGCAATGGTGGCTAAACTACAACATAGAAAGATAGATAAAGCTCTTATTTCATCCCCTTATCCGGAAAAAGACAGGATTTTACCTACTAAAACTTAATTTTATATAATAACAATGGTATTGGTGGCATTATCACTAAACTACATAAATATACCTTAACCACATGAACTCAAAAACATATATGTACCAACCTATGCAGCTCCACAGTCCACATATACTATAAGGTTGACATCTAAGGCTGAAGGTTTCCAACTCGGTGTATCAAATACGGAAGTTTTAGAAACACATGTTCCTGATATGCAACCTTCCTGTACAGAACATGGTCATGGGAAAACGACAATGTTTCTAGAAAGTGAAAATAAACAACCACTTTGTAATACTGTCTGACTTGAATGCAAATTTGATTCTCTCAACACCTTCCCTGCTAGATAGTGGGCCGTAACGAGGCTTATTGTCATTTTACCTATAATTTAAAGGAGCCTTACTTCAACAGCTTTTACGTAACTTGATTTTGTTAGTGTTACAGACCTAAGCAAATCACAATAAGCATTGCCTTAATAGATTTGATAAACGGATCTGGGGCAGTATTCTGCTAACCAATAACTTTACTATGTCAGTAGTATCGTTGCAGATCGTCTATAGATGAAAGAAACTACATGGTGCGTGCACTGAAAGAAAGATAGAATGGTTTCAACCTTGACACGTTGAAAACATTCTATCTAGTCCCTTAATCGTCTTGTCTTTCATCAAAGGTAAAATGACAAAATGTGTCATTAAGAGACCCTTGCTGTAAATCGATTAATTAAGTAGAATGAGGGCCCTGTTCTATTATAATTCTGTTCTATTTTCCATAGATCTTACCTTTGCCATGACATATCATGTGGCCAATGGCATTGCTGGCCAATAACATTTTTGTCAAAATTTGACCCCATATAAATAAATAAAAAGTTAAGAGGTGTCAAGGGACACCCGGATGGAACGAAGTTCCTTTCTATAAGAGAGAGAGACAGACAGAGAAACATGCGCACGCCGCACGGCTTACAATAGCAAAAAGTGTCGTTACAACTTTTCGTGAGAATTTTTTCCGTCCAGCCCCCTTACACAACGCGCGATAAGGAACTTAATTCCAAAAAATGCTGGCAATTCACATATTTTACTTCAGTTCCTTTTTTTATGGGATCTTATAGGTAAGTATCGGACTCAAGGTTTCAGACAATGATTTGGTTGTTGACCACAATATCCAATGTTATCCTGACTGCAAAATAAATAGCTCCACTGGAGTCGACTCCTCATTACTTTTTGCATGTTTTGTTTTACCACAGCACCACAAAGGTCGTCTTACCAATGATAGATGACCTGCCCATTACCAACTTGTTAGTTTCGCCGACAGTGTGAGAAGACGGAAACCATTGCCTTTTCCGTTCCGGAATGCGGTGGGAAACTCACTGATGTCTTTTCCCGCTATTGTAGTTTACATATAAACTTATTCCGCTATCTCTTCTTTCAAGTACGTAGGTACATGCTAGCCCAATAATTTCATCGCTGTTGAAATTCACTCTTGATTATTTAATTTCTTAGATATTACCCAGACTACGAGGGCTTACGCACTATAATACAAAAAATCCTTAGAATTCAGCAACAGCGACCCCTCTCGTTAAACGAACATGGATAACTGAACGTTTCCCCTGTAGATGGCGCTAACGGCGCTAGAGCCGTAAAAGGTCCTAAAGATTTTCGACGAAAGCGACTAAGATGTCGTAGCTTAGTTGGTTAGAGCACACCCGTACTGAGGGTGGGGCGCAGGTTCGAACCCTGCCGAAATCGAAAATTTTGGGATTTGTTTAATTTCTTAGAGATTATTCAGAGTGTGACGCACTGTAACACAAAAACCTTTTCACTCTTGATATTTTGAGATCTGAGATTATGTGTTTATCAGAACTAAATTCAGCGGTAGAATCTAATTCACTTCACCTGCCTCTTAATCTGCCAGTAAACCACAAACTAATTTTAACTATCCCAACCTAGATTCAAACCTGCACCACAATGACACACGGTGCACGCGTAAAATCATAGTAATGAAAGAAAGTTCCCATCATCTGTTCCCACTGAGATTGCAAAGCTAATGGTCTTGGCATTAATTTAATTAAATTTGTAATGATGTAAGCAAACGTAGAAATCACTCGATTAGTTTAGTATGCCATTCAGTGAAATAATATCTGGTAGGGGAAACTCAAAGAAGTATTATAGTTAGGTACTTACGAGCTGTAGGGTGATATCTCGTAAACGAATAGGGTTAAAAATTAACAATTATACCCCTAATTAGTATCCAATTAGTCAGATACCAAACAAGAGTACCTACCTGCTCCCCCCCCCCACTTTTGGACCTCCCCTCGTAAAAGGGCGCAATGCGAGCCATTTTATGAAACGGATAGGCATAGGATTTCGCGTTTATAGGAGCGTAAGTTTTTGGAACGTCGTAAGCGCAAAAATTAAGTTTTGAGTGGTCTTGAGGAAGTTTCAAAGCTGATTATGATGGACCTCACGTTTGAGGTTCGTACTTGAAAAAAATCCCAAGTGAAGCACTTTTCTGTCAACTGAGATTACGATTTTGTTGGAGTGAGGTTGAGTTGAGTCGAGGCAATCTGGTAAAAACAACTAAGAATATGGCTGTTACATTGCCAACCAAACCTATTCGATTCGCCTCTTAAGTAACATTCATAGGGAAAACTTAAATAAAGTTTGATGGACCAAGCTCCGTTGGCGACAGCCACCGGCGCATTTTATTGATCTTAGGAATGAGATCATTATTATGGACTAGGAAGAGCAATGTAGAAAGCATTTTCCATTAAAACGCTTCAAAGGAGCATTCAACATTTGAATACCAACAATTTCATGATCTGCAAACGCAATTTCCCTATAGGAAAACGTTATCAGTTTAAAATCAACAAAGTTGTAAGGCTTGATTTACGCAAAGCGTGTTCGTTTTAAGTTTGCACGCACGATTCTAATCATAAACCCAGCGTGAGCGACAAAATAACTTATTTTAGAAAAATCGGTGTGAAAACTAACATTTATCCACGACAAATCGATGTAAATTGATACTCATCGACGATTATGATTTGAGCTTTTTGCTCTCACGCAATGACTTTGAACTTCGCGAAATTGTTTTGAGCTATTCAATAGATCGTTGACTTTGTCACCTTGAAATTATCTAGATAGTTTTTAGAATAGTAACTTTTTTTGGTAAGTTTTATGCGGGTCGTAGTTAATTAACTCACATCATATAACAACATCACGACATTAAAACAAGAACAAGGCTATTCACTCAAGTTAGAAAAATATCGAAAGGTGCCAAATTGAAAAAATACAATTTGACGTCTATTTAGCAAATGGATCCAAGACGTGACAGCAATAAGGCCGAGATGGGGTGAAAGTTTACTGGAGAAACCTAATCGTACAGCAGTAGAGGTAGCCATTCAGGCAGGCTTTGTCGCGATAGCCATTGTTGGTATACGAGATCTGAGTTAATCGCTTTGTGATCAGCAGCTGAATACAAGTGAATTGTGAAAAATATTCGAAGCTGCTAGAAAAAACGATGCTTTTAGAATATTTCTTGAAAGGCAGTTCAGAATAGTTGCTAAATTCACTATAAAATATATATAGCAATAATCAAAAAATTAATAACTCAGTAGGTACATATGTATTGAAATATGTTTGCGCAAGGTTTTCTTCAACTTCCTAATAACCCTTAAAACCCTTTTATTATTATGCACAATTAGAAGTATGCAAGGGCATGATCTATCACCAGCGCTAAGGTTACATCTACCTGTATCATTCGACCTGACTACCTACCAGTGACATTCGACATACCTGTCTGTATATCACACGACGTCATTTCCGTGATAAGTCCCTCCAGGTCCGGCGAGATGAGCCGCTCTTCGTCCTCTGAGTGTGTGTAGTCCAGCGCATGATATATCACCAAAGCCAAGTTTACGACTATCTGGAACCAACAGAAATATAACCTTTACAAACTATTTATAGATGGCTAAGTGCTTTTACGTGTTTTTATACTGTGCCTGATGGTTAACCGTGAACGCATAATCTATTGTGATGTTATAAAGAACTGAAGTTTGTAAGGTTTGTTTGTATATAAATGGTAATTACCGGTATGTAAAAGGCCACGTCATCCCAAAGTGTTACTAGACGCTTTGTTAATCCATGTATCATTTGAAGAAAACCGCGAACGGCTGTAGTTATACAACCACTGCCAAATTATTTACCCAAAGCAAGTCTGCACTATCAATCATCTAAAGAGGATAGGATTCAAACGTTGATGGTTCTAAGACGCGGTTAAAAGAAAGATTCAAGCTATGCAAACTTCAGCAAAGGATATGATCCAAAAAAACTAAATCTAAAGTCAACAATAGCTTTACCTATATCTTATTCTAACCGAAGTCAGTGACCCAACACACGAACGCATAATGGTCATAGCCCATTATTACCCTACTAGGTTTACTCTTGCGTAACGCACGTGACACACCCAAAGACTGACAATAGTTCTGGTTTATGGTACAAATAAAAAGCAATCGATCGATCAATCGATAGATAATGCAACTAAAGTTAGTTACGAGTAAAAGAAACATAGAAGAGGTGAATCTGTACCTCGATTAAAATTGACAGATAATTTCTGCGAATAACCCAAAATCTGACGTTTTCTAGGCATAATAAATGTCACTAGACCGTCGCGTCGGTTGGTTCATTTTTATATGTAAAATCGTTTATTATTTGTTGATAAAACCAGACAAAAGCTTTCATTACTATCACGACACAATGTCTGAAAACTCCGAAAATCTCGAGCCAAAAATAATCATACTGGCGGAACTAATTTCTTTCCCTGTCAACATATTCTGAAAACTTATTTTACACTCATAGAAATATCAATCGGTTCCCAAAAAATAGCGATATACATAATTAAAATACTAAAAATAAGAATCAACTCGCTGTGCCCACAACAAGGCTACACAAGAGGGTAATGTATACGCTTCTACAACAAAACTCCAAGTGAGTTGCAAAAATTATCGATAAATAAATTCAAACAAATTCCCAAACGTGTCCTTCGTAAAAGGGCTTACTACAAAATATCAGATTATCTAGACGATAAAAAAACGTGGGACGACTTTAATTCGAACTCGAAAATTAACGTTCTAACAAGGTAAAGGTTTCTTGTTCGCTACTTTACTTTACCTTCAAAAGATTGAAGCGAACAAAAAATCAAAGTGATCACTTTAATATTTCCTTTTACTTAATATATTATGTAATTTGATTTTTTGTGACGTTTCCAAGAGTCCTGTAAGGTAGGTATATAGGAAACAAAGCACTTTGATGTTTTTTTTTATGTTTTTCATCACCTTACCCCATAACATCACTGTTGGGTAATTCCAAACAAACCATTAGAACTATGGCTTCCTCTGGTCAGAGCAACAGACCATGACTATCAGAGCAACCACCATTGCAAGCTATTGTGATCGTTGCCTAACCGATGCATCCACTCCTGTAACACTTCATTGCGGATGGGCGGTAAATGAGAGCAGTCTAATGTATCGGTTTTTTCTGGAGAGAGATCTAGAAGGTTCCGTTGACAAAAAGAACATCGATAGGTACCACAACTTTTTCTTCCTATAATTCCTCACAAAATTAAGAACCTACGCACAGCTACGACATATCTACCATGATAGGAATTTCATAAGGAAATATCACGTTCCAATGTTCCAAATCGAATCTCCCTAACGATATGGTTAATCATTCTGACAATTTTATTAAAATTCATTGAATTCTGGAAAAGAGAGAAGAATAGATTTAATATTATCTTAGAATCCAGTTCTTTTTTGCTCCAACGAAATCGTACAATTCCTCTACTAAATTACCAACTACAACACAAAGCTACAAAAATGGTCAAAAACAATGCAAATTACACAGCCACGCTGTATCATCGGATGGACAAGCGGATCATCTATCAGCATTGTGTGCAAATTGCAATTTTTGCGCAAACGCACGCAACCGGGACTGGAATCATTGAAATGGTCCGTCTTTATGATGCTTGAGCAATCTTTTGGCTGTTTCATGGATTTGGACACCATAAAGTATAAAAAAATATCTTGATAGTGTTAGGCAATATTCATACCTACAGGACTACGATTGACTTTTTTTTGACCATGTTTTGTTTTGACCATGTTATCGTTGATATTTGCTGTAGTTTTAGAGAAGAAATTGAGTTCTGGAAAATGTTTCTATACGCACAGATAGAAAATGGTAGGCTTTTTACCTAAATTAATATAGGCTTTTTTCGGAAAACGCGTACCAAGCCACTGGCAGAAGCTAGTCATCCATAAATCACAAGTACATCTTGGTCACCGGAAAGTGTATCTTCACTCACGCGAACCGTCATTGATATTCAATCTTACATCGGATACGGAACATTTAGTTTTCTCAGCGCGTTCTACCGTGCGTTAGATAGGTACTAGTAAAGTGACCTGCGACTTGCGTGACACCGCGTTACGTTGATGTCGGTAAAAAGTTGATAAGGCGAGAGAGGAAAATGAGTTTAGGAAAATGTCTGCATAGATCGAAAATGGTAGGTTGCTGTTTTTTCTTAATTTATGCCAAAAGAAAATGCTTGATCTTTCTCATTTTGTTGACTTTTTGTGTTCAGGTTCAGCATTATCCTATTTTAGACCATTGCTGGATATAATGATAGGTCTCTGTCTACTATGAGTGCCACGTCTATTTTTTACCATCTGATGTCCTGCTTGCCGAATTTTGACCACAGCGGCCAGTTTCAACGGACACTTGCCTAGTAAAAAGGACGCCTAATAGTGGGCCGCCCCTATTTTTCTAGATTAGTAGGTTCAAATTATTGTATACAAGCGGTCCGCCCCGGCTTCCCACGGAATATTCTATCGCCTCATCGTATACAGTACCGTTCATCAGGGATAATGTAAGATTCTAATGGTGAAAGAATTTTTTAAATCGGTCCTGTAGTTTCGAAGCCTATTCAATTCAAACAAACATATCTTTCCTCTTCATAATATTAGTATGGAGTATAATGTCATCATCATCATCCGCAGCCGGGTTTACCCACTGCTAAGTTGAAGCTTCCCGAAGTTAGAGTATAGATAAATCAATCAAATTACAGTAATTAAATTATTATTGTCATCAAATTATTGTAAATCAATTATTATTATTCCATGTGAGTGTAATATTATTATTGCTTAGTGTAAAGGTGTTAGAACTTTTCCATTAACAGCTATCGAGTACTTCTAAACAAACCAAGTCATGCATAGACCGACTCGGTGATTCATCCAACCATTGTAAGCTTTATCAACTCCGTGAGCCATTGTGGATTTGGTACAATAAATTGAATCTCACCATATCGCATGAAGTTCTAATAACTCAACAAAACAAAATGCACTTTCTCCGCTCCGTATAAGGGTCAGAAAGGGCGATCCTTGTGTAGAGAGTGACCCAGTGCACTGCAGTTAGCTCGGGGTTATCTTCTGGTCATCTATGGGGCAGGGTGTTTGAATTAGAATATTGTAACGATAGGAACACGCGTGTGGTAGATATTACCCTTATTTGCGATTGATAGAAGCAACAACCGTTCTACCAATTTATTTATAGCAGCACTCCTGTCCTGTGTTTTCACTGTGTTCACACACAGTGAACAACATTTTTTATGTTGATATTAGACCAACGACATGATTTTTTTTTTCTTATTTTCAAATTTATTATCATAGGTGTTCTGTTTTTTCTATGTTTAAAAATCCATCTATTCCGTTAGTCATCAGTCCCGAGGCGGGAATCGAACCAGCAACCTCCTGCGTCGCAGGCAGACCTTCGCCCACCGCGCCACATCGGTCGTCAATCGTTATCAGTATCTAGCACCCACACAAGCTCTGTTTAACATGGGGCTGAATGATGCTTTGTGAATTGTCCAGCATTATTCATTTATTGTATTTACGTAATATCAGTCATTAAGTACCCAAACATAAGCTCTGCTTAGCTTGGGGCTTGATGATGTTGTGGAAATTGTCCAGCATTATTTATTTATTATTTTATTTGTATCAGTCATCTCGTACCCATAACATAAGCTCTGCTTAGATTGGGGCTAAATGCTGCTGTGTGAATTGTTCAGCATTCTATTATTGGTGTCTTCCTCATATCTTATTAGTTTTTTCAGTGGAAAAATACCCTTTGGAAAGAGGCCCGCCCATAAAAGTAACATCTAAACTGATTTAATAAGAACATTCGTCCACGATAAGCTTCAGTAGGCAATCGCAGAATACATGCTATCTATTCAGGATATCCTCGAAGACACATGTCGGCGTTGAACTGGGCTATTTCCTTGAAGTAAAAGTATTGGATGGATGGAAGGAAACGTAAAACAATGTCATACTAGCGTCAATGGCAAACTGATAACCGGTTCTGTTGCCTAGTACATGTATTAGAGATAGTATTGAGCAGTTATGTTATGAAATCTTAATAATGTGTTAAATTCATAACTTTTTGCTTTATAGTGTGTTACTCGCACTGGGCAAAATTTTCCACGAAAATTTTATAATGTCCCAAAAAAATTTTTTTCAACCTGCTGTAATCGATAATTTTTGAGACATTATTAAATTTTCGTGATCATAAATTCGGTTTTTTTAAGTACCTAAGTCAAATAATTATTAAATATTATGTATAATTTTTTAAATTTTTTTTGGGACAATATAATTTTTTGTATAAAATTGCCCAGTGCAAGTTTATTTAGTGAGTTACGCACTATAAAGCAAAAACCAAAGTTATGTTATGTATGACTGTCTAATGACCAAGATTATTATCATAAAGTAGAAGAAAGTATCAAGAAATGAAACTGTTGTGATGATGTAAAACAAAACAAAAGAATATTTTAACTACCTACATACATAGGTCCGCAACAATCTATAATGGTCCACCGCTGGACGCAAGTCTGACAATCGTCCTATTGGCTTCTATCTCATGGGGACAATGCACATAATCCCCACGCTGCGCACGCGGGTTGGGATCGCAGTTCGATGGTAGATCTATTCTGCAAGAGGCGCTGCTGCCCACCCTCCGGTGTAAGTCCCTAAGTCGCCTTTTACGACACCCACGGGAAGAGTTGGGGTGGTGTAAATCCTAAGCCGGCACCACACAGCACGGCATACATAGCTACTTGCAGATAAAGGAGTTACTTATTGGGAATTTTATGCACAGAGGGGTATTTCCCAATTGGGCTCATGAAATAAGTACCTACCCGCGTATGGTAAGAACCGCGACCCCGCTGGCCACTTGACGTGACTAATTAAATTGATTTGTGGTTATTCGTTGACTCCCGAAATTACAGTGTACAGGATGTAACAACTTTGGGTTCACTCGTGTAATATATCAGCGTTGTGTAGGTATCGTTAGAGAGATGCATCGGATAGTGATTTAGCCAAATACCTAATACTGAATATTCGGTGGAGCTCTCTGCAGCCGGACACCGAATATTCGGAGGCCGAATATTCGGTGGGAGGTTTTACGCGAACAGGTTTCTTGCATTTGAAAATGAGATACTCAGAGCTTTATTTGAAATGTACTCAAATATCAAGTAATTTTTTTTTACTATAAACACGTTTACTACTCTTCCATTTGATAGATTCTTATAGCTGGTGGTCAGTTTACTCAAAGCAGTAGGTGCCTACATTACATTTTGTTATAAAATAACTTTCAGCACCTTGCAATAGTGTATACAGTTAGAGATTATTCACCGAAGCAGTGTCGATTGATCTTGAAATGGTTTTAATTGAGTACGCAGAAAAGCGCATCACATCATCAGCCTATACTAGTCCACAGCTGGACATAGGCCTCCCCTAATAGCGCAGAAAAGCGCAATCGTCTGTTACCAACAAACACAACATAATCTGCCTTTGATTATTTTAAATATTAAATTAAAATACTACCACCCTCAATAAATTGTTGACTAATAAATAAATTATTAATAATTTAATTATTAATTATTCCTTATAAATGCGCATAGGCCGAATAGTTTTCGAATATTCTTTGCATGTCTGATCTTTATTTACACTAATAACGGGGTACGCGATAAATACCCGATAAATAATCTTTAATATGATAGATTGACTGTTAGGGAATTTTCCTCGCACGTTTTTTTTCCGTAAAAATCTACAGTTGGTTCGTGTGTATGCACGATCGTCAGTGTTGTATGGAGCCCTGTGGAAGCTTGTTGACATACGGAGGCAGCCGTGCCTCCACACGCCACTGCAAACTGTAGATTTAAACGCCGACGTGTGTAAGATATTGATAACGATGACTATGATGAGGTAAGAGGCACATGGTAAGAGCACGTTCCAAAATCCGCGGTCGGAGTTCCGCATTCTGATCATTTCAACGGACATCAAAAAAGGAATTTGTCAATTCGGCTGATAAATGCTTTTTTATCGCGTAGAGATATGCAATTTAATTTCTTATAGGTTCTTCAGGAACCTTCAGGTTTCTATTTCCAATGTTGACATTCCGCTGATGTGTGAGAAAATAATAGGATGGATGTTTTAGTAACTCGATAGGTCGTAATTGCGTCAGTTTACGTGTTTTTACAACTGAGTCATTATTTTAGCGCCGCGTTTGATTCAATTCGACATTTCGTATTGCGTTAGTGATTCCCCCTTATCCCTGAATGAGTTCATTGATTCCACAAACATCCTGTACATGCCGGTTTTCGTACAATAATCGAATTGACCTAAACCTACTTCCACACGCGGAGTGGAACAATAGCCTATCAATTATCCGAATGACGATTATGTAATGCCAGTCGGCTTCTTCGGTCTTTGCTCTTACAATGTCATTTGTTTGTAAACACTTTGCTAATTTGTTTAACCTCTAGGTAAGCTTGATTTATTAAGGTTTACGCTATCGATAAAGATTAACTTTTCGTTAGAGATTTGCACCATAAAATTATTTAATGGTATCGATTAATTTTCTATAAATAAGCAAGTGCTAAATTCCAAATAACCAGTTTTGTTACAAGAACATGCTTCTCTAAATGCATGATTATTTTAGGAACTGTTAAGTAGGTAATAATGCCGTAAACCTTAGGGTCTATTCACACCGAGACGCGAGGCGAAGCGACAATGCAGTGCGCATTTTTATTCAAATTGGCACCAGCGCGGCGCCTCGGACAGTTTTTTTATTGTGAAAAAAAATTGTACCTTTATGTGTGGTAAATAATTGTCGCATCGAATTGCGTCTCGGTGTGAGCTGCCCCTATTTCATATACTCGATCATAGAGAAAAAAATTGTTTTAAAACCTTTTTCGATAACGCGAAATTAAGCAATATTAGCATAAAAATGTAGACTACAAGGTCCGGAGTAGGTCCGAAACGATGAAAAAGTGTTTATCTTTTGTATGGAGTTTCTGTGTGAATTGTCCAGCATTGTTTGTCCACATTTATTAATATTAGGTACCTCAACAGCCTATTAATTAATGGTCCACTGCTGGACGCAGGCCTCCCCTGATTTTTTTTATCTCATGGGGCGGGTAATGCCTGTATAATCCCCACGCTGGGCATGAGGGTTGGGGATCGCAGTTCGGTGGTAGATCTATTCTGTAAGAGGCGCTGCTGCCCGCCCCCCGTGTATGTCCCTTAGTCGCCTCTTACGACACCCACGGGAAGGGTTGTGGACTTGGGGTTAAATATTACACAAGTTACACAAGTTAGTAAATACTGCAAACAGTAGATAGATACCATTACAGTAAGCAGCTTCTACTGTCAGAAACAAACGAGTGGTAAGAGAGGACTGCTAAATATTCAATAGGGCATAACTCAGCAGCGACAACTAGCGACAACTGGCGACAGCGGTAGAAACTGATGTTTTATACAATGTATGATTGAATGGAAAGAGGAGACTATCATTACAGCACCGGCTTATGAGAACCCATCTAGGTTTTGTCTAGGCTAGAAAACAGAAGTAAACCATGACCACCAACCAATTAAATAAAGAAACCTGATGGCCGAAGACCCCCTGGAAGACCAAAACTCAGATGGCTCGATGGGATCCAACAAGACCTAAAGGCAATTGGAGTGACCGGCTGGCAGGAAAAAACCAAGAAGAGGATCGAATAGAGAAACTTACTCGACCAGGCCAAGGTCCACCCGCGCCTGTAGAGTCAGGATGATGATTAAAAACAGAAGAATCTAAAGTGAACGGGTAATAAATCGAGGCTAAAGGAATGAATTCAAAGCGTGCTTTGCATTCGATGTTATTTTCGTCTATTTAGCCCTTGCAGCGCTATCTATCTAGGTAGAAGAAATAATTGTTATTAAGTAAAAAATAATTACAAGTAATCGTTTTGCTTTATAGGGCGTTACTCGCACTGGGGTTAATTTCTACGAAAATTTAATAATGTCCCAATTTTTTTTTTACGAAAATTTACTGTCCCAAAAATATTTCCTGCCGACATCGCTTTTTTTTATTTTGGCAAATTGAAAATTAGAACTAATATTTACAGTTACATCTATTTTCTAAGAATCTGTATTAATCTATCTAGGTCATTTTTTCTACTCGAGGCAGAAGATACATCTAAAGAAGATGTATACATACCTACTTCAAGACCATAAAGACTGTATTTTATCTACTCTTTCAGAAATCTCAGAAACAGGACTATCGGATCGTATGACTTATGTAAATCTCTTCTGAATCAATTCAATTCAGTTTCACGCATACTTTTGTCTCCATGCGTTATTCAAACTATTGCGCAAGCAGCGCCACCTAGCGGAAATGGAAAGTGTCATTTAAATGAGTAGACGGTAGAATGGACGCGAGTGCCGGCAGAAGTTGCCTGATGCAAATTATCGTACAGCTTCTGTGTCCTATTGTGGTGGCACAAGTTACAGGCTGATAGCGATTCTAGTTGGAACCGTTCTTATCAATCGACTGAGTTATGAATAAGCGACACAGGCAAAAAGCTGTTGGAAAATGTTCATTTTAGGTCATAAAAAGACAAAATAATTTTTAAAAATCAATTCAAAGTTTTCAGTTTTTTTATCTGTTTTTAAACACTATGAAATAAGGCAAACTAAAAAATTCCAACAGTCATCAGCACGATCAGCGCATTTGTTCAGGTCTCACATTAACATCATGACATATAAATGATAATGATCGATACAAAATATCATCGATTTACCATCGATTGATGACAACGGTACCTGCTAGCTAGTTCAAAAATATCTCCAACAAACGAGTAGGTTCAATAGAGCACCAGAGGTAGTACTCAGGATCTTTCATTAGTGTAATTTTTTGACAGAAACTGGACAGGATCTTCATAGAAAAAAGCATAGGTAAAAAGAAGAAAAGCAATGATCCTTGATTATTTCATTAAAACCGATATCTACAATCTGAGAAAGAAAATACGTTACAATACAATACAAAAACACTTCATTGTACACCAGAAAAGAACTTTACAAAAAGACAATTCATAAGCCAAGTACAATGGGCGGCCTTATCGCTTAGAAACGATCTCTTCCAGGCCACCTTTGGAGGGATATAATTGTATGAATTAAAGAAAATTCAGGTTAGTAAAATATAGAGCCATAGAGTGTCTCTTCCATGTCTCTTCTCACAAAAATCTCCTATAACTTGGAGCTCTCCACTGTAACTCACAGAACAAGACAGGCCACGACAACGGCACGACACGGTGCGTGGAACTTCAGAAACGTATTGTGGAAACTTACGAATGTCTATGTGAGGTATAAATTGTGGGTACAGTCACAGAAGTAAGGCATAGTGAGCATGACTCATGATGGGTCACTTGACATTAATATTATACAATACTTAACTGTCAAAAAGAAAATTTTAAATCTAGCTATAGCTATACCTTCATCTTCAACATCTTTTGATGGTTGAAAAATCGGCGTTTACACAATCAAACTTGTACATGAGTTAAGCCATTCCTAGACCAACCTGGTATACAGTGGTGACCAGTTGCAATTACTTGTAATGTAACAGTGAATACAACGGACGGATCTGTCTCAAAGAGGCTTTTACACTTTCATTGCCCACGACGACACACATGGTTTTAACAAACCCACTATATACCCCCCCCCCCCCAGCGCGGGTCACGTCAGAGGCTGGACAGTGGATGCGTTAAGCTGTGCGCCTCTTATCCAAAACCACCAGTGTTTTCAGATTTCTCTTTTAAGTCGGTGTTTTCCTGTCATAATTTAGATTAAAAAAACAACCGTGGTGTTCCTTCCATTTTGACTGTCTGTTTTATTTACAGGTAAGAATATCTTTAATAATAAGAAGCAGGTAATATGTCCTGGCTCCACAACAAAAACACAAGAGCTGTTTGTGTCTATCCTACACGTCAATTTACGGTAAAATGCATAAATGTTTATGAGACATTGCAAATGTATTCTGCAGATGTTTGACAGGTGAGCTCCCTTGTTTTGCACAAAAGCTTTCTTTATCGACTGTACACTATATTCAGTTATTTAAGGCTATTGTGAATGGGTTATACCTTTTTATGCTGTCATTGGTATGTAAGTACAAAGAAGAAGAAGAAAATATTTATTTATTTTATTATACAAAGGTAAAAACAATTGGTGTTACCACGACTGCGGTGAAAATTGAAGATCTTCCAGAGTGGAAGCTTGGAGCAGACCTATCTACGACCAGAAAAGGATACCCTGCTAGGCCGTATAAAGACAATGAAATGAAAAGGGTACCAAAAATTCAAAATTCAAAATTCAAAGTGCTTTATTTCCTTTAGACCTTACAGGACTCTTGGACACGTCACAAAAACTCAGATTACATAAGTAAAACTAGGAAATAAAGTGATCACTTTGATTTTTTGTCCACTTCAATCTTTTTAAGGTAAAGTAAAGAAGCGAACAAGAAACCTTTACCTTGTTAGAATTTTAGTTTTCGAGTTGGAGCAAAACTCGTCCCAAGCTTTTTTATCGTCTAGATAATCTGATATTTTATAGTAAGCCTTTTTACAAAGGATATGTTTGACAATTTGTTTGAATTTATTTATTGATAATTTTTGCAACTCACTTGGAGTTTTGTTGTAGAAGCGTATACATTGTCCTTTAAAAGATACATTAATCTTGTGTAGCCTAGTTGTGGGCACAGCGAGTTTATTCTTATTTCTAGTATTGAAATTATGTATATCGCTATTTTTGGGGAACCGATTGATATTCTTATGAGTGTACAACAAGTTTTCATAAATATATTGACACGGTACTGTCATTATATTTATTACTTTAAATTTATCACGTAGGGACTCTCTGGGACCCATATCATAGATTGCACGAACAGCCCTCTTCTGCAGCACAAATACGGTGTTAATACCAATACTCGAATCTGAGCTATTTTCGATGTTTTTTATCAATCTTATCTTAACAAAACTTCGTTTGATCACTATCGTATGACAATGTGGCCGATGGTGTATCACGAAGGTCTCTTATTCACTATTATTTTGAAAGAAACCCAGTTTTAAACTAGCCGAAAAAACAGCTGTAGGAAGTGTGTTTCTAACGTTGACCGTGCGAACGATGGAACAAAATCTTAATAAGATACTCTACTTTTGATTTCGTAGGTATAAAACATACTTTAAAGACATGTTTACCCGTTAAACTGCTTATTTGTTTTTTTACTCGAATGAAATTGCATGGATCCCAATCAAGAAAAACTCCCATCAAGAGACTAACCGTTAAAGACAATTAAACGGTAGATCGCTTGTCTTTGTCTATTATTCTTTTTTACAACTTGTTTTTGTCCATGGTGCTTTATTTTACCAAGCAGTTCATCAAGCCGAGTTTTTAACCGGTGAAAAAGCATTGTAAAAAAGTAAGTCTATTCAAATCTGAAATGTAAATAAAGGCGGGTTAAATAGAGTTAGGTGAACAATGAGATCTTGTTGTTTGAGATTAGATGTTCTTTTGTTTTGATTTTGAATTTTATGCCAGTATTTATCATATTTTGTGCAATTTTATTTATCTAATAATTTTTATTGTGAATCTCTACCTAAAACAGTATCTATACCTTTTCGAATACAACACTTTAAAATAGCTGAAAATGTCTGAAACCCGTTTATCCCAGGCTTTCACAGCAGAATTCAATTATAGGCCTGTCACCGATCTCTCCTGGGTGGGGCGTATCAAAATTGAAGCGAGACCTCGTCATTTCGTTATTACATTTTTTGATCTGAATTCCAACGCATTTTTTTTATTTCAGATAGAACTATTTTTGTCTATCTGATAATATCAGTTCATATTATGAGTTACGGAGCTTTCCCATTTTATGTCAATTTCATTATTGTAGGACTTTCTTGGTAGTGTAAGGGATGCGTGGTGGTGGATGAGAGTCGGGAGACTCTCATTTCAAATGTGGTGTGGTGCCATTAGTTCATTTTCGATCACTATCGTTTACCAACTAATGTTTCGTCTCTCTTGTGAATAATGCTTTCTTGAGTTCTGCTTAAGGAGCAAAAAAAATAATTATATCTTATCAGATTTTTTCTGTTTTTTTACTATCGTAAAAAAACATTATCAACATCTGTTTGTATTAGTAGTGAGAAAATTTTCGGCGCTTCTATCACCGTTACTCATATTGAAAAAGAATAACAATGAGCAGTGAATGTGTTTCGTAACTAAGAAAGAAACCGCAATGTCTATCAAACATAATAAAGACTTGTGTCGACTAAAACCATTGATATACTTTCTTATGGTATATAATGGTAACAATTATTATTTAGATAGAAAACGCAAAGAACTAGAGACATTCGAAATTAATGCAAAAGCTACCAAAGACTTGCTAGTTAACTTAGTTTTTCAATATCTTATCAGGATCAATTCAGCCTTTGCTGCAAAAATTAGTAGCAGTAGAAAAACAATGGCAGGTAATGAATAAACATGTATACCACGCATCTGATAAAAAATGCTCTAGTGGCCATTACCCTTGGAAATTATTCCATCAAAATATTTAATTTCCACGACATTTCCCACGGGCACATAGAACCAGAAAGCGTAGGTTGTGTAACAACGAGCGAAAAGAAAATAAATAAATAATTTTCGCTCGTACATATCAAGATTGTTCCGACGCGCGTCGTACAAACAAATTACGAGATTATTAAGATAATTATTATGCAAATTCACTTTCGCTTACAAGGTGCTTTTTGCATTTCTTTAACTTATCTACCAACTGACAATTCGGATTAAAGAAAATAATATGAAGACGTAGCAGACGCAGATCACATTTGACTTTATCTAAGGTTCACACTGGGATGCTTACCGACAGCAGATGCCCGGTAAGCACACACAGTTTCTTTTTCTTGTAAATTAAGGCTATGACTCTTTTCAGGACTGTTCTATAAATATCATGGTTTTGGATTGGGCCGTCCACTCCCATCTTACAAAGCCATAGTTTTTTTGTCATACTTCATTTTTTTGACAGTCGAATCTTAGAACTCCTCCTATTTGTAAACTACGCCCACTTCGGGGTCTTATGTTTCAGACACGGCCAACTCATTCGAGTTAAATCTTGCGTTAATGCTTAACTACTTTTGTGCTCAAAATCATACAAAATATATAATGAATGAATAAAATGATATAAATTGTACGAATGAACATTTCTGGTTATTAAGTCTGGTTGGTTAGTGGACCCATTGGTATTTAAATGGTTCGATCCGAATCAGACAATCTATCAGTCTGTCGCACAATTCCATGCCAAAGAGGACCGCGAATTCCGATGTCGTAACTCGCGGAACAAAAATCACAAAAATAACTCGATTACATTTCGCAACAAAGGGGTATAATGCACATCGTTATGCAAATAACCGCTGGTCTGTTGTTCTGTTCTCGCAATCGCCTGTATCACTAGAAGAAACTTACACAGTGTTATAGGTAAGCTATAAGAACCTTATGGATTTACATTTCTAAAACTTAGGTACAATGTTTTACGAAAAACACAATTAGTTTTCTATACACACATTAATGAGTCACGAAAAACTACGGAAATCTATCAATTTATATATGTTTTTCTTAACTATGAAAACGTAATGTTTTTTAAATAAAACAATTAATGTCTCGTGAAAATTACACACCAACGGTAACACGGGAACATTACCATGCTACAATACACTGAAAACACCGAAATGTAGAAATGTACTAAGACATGTAGAAACCTTAATATAAACAATGCTAAAACCTAGAACAATAAAGGTCGTCACACACGGTGAAGATGTAAAGGCATAACATTTTAGTTCATATCAAGATACCTTACAATAATAATAAATAAATAAATAAATAAAAGTATTTATTTCCAAAAATGGTTTCAACAGGTTAACAGAGTACTTAAAACTAATAGGTTATCTCTTAATGTATCAAATTAAATTTATCTATAGTACTCTACCCTAAAACCTAAGTGCTGAAAATGCATCGACTCCTCGCTCTAACTAAGTAAAACTTGTGTTTAGACGCGAGGGCTACTCTAATAGCTAGGCTACAATAATATATTATAGCATCTTACACTATATCTTACACACTGTTAAGATACGATAATATTATATAGGTGGTAAGGCCTCATTCACTTGAAAAACGGCGAAGGTGTCACACTTATTTGTTACCATATTACCTACATTTGCATAGCAAGGCATCTTAAGATGAAGTCGGTATCCCTCAGTATCGTAAGATACCGTAATATTAAAATATATAATTATTATACTAGTGGTCCGCCTCAGCTTAGCACCGGTATATTCTATAGCCTATGTTCATCAGGGATAATTTAGGATTCTAATGGTGAAATAACTTTTCAAATCGGTCCAGTAGTTTCGGAGCTTATTTCATTCAAAAGAAAAAATAAATCTTTCCTCATAATATTTTTACGTACCTATAGATAACCCGTGTATAATGCTTATAGTGATCGTATGGCGAGTGATATTGTATCTTAAGATGAAATATTATAGCATCTTCGTCGTTTGTGATACGCTTAAAGCTTTTCATTGTGAAACATTCCACTTACAAACTATCGCGTTATCTCTGGCCAAAGGTCAGATGACACCGGCGCAGGCGCCGCGGGTGATCTGAATTTCGTAACAGGTCAGCTAAGTAATCGGCGTAATTTTAATAGCGGTGACGGTATGCTTTTTGAAAGTTCACTTCGTATAACCAGATCTAAATTAATACTGATAGTATTGTACTGTGAAATCGCACTATTCTCTAACGTCAGCATTTTTACTTCATTGCATCAACGCGCATGCAGTTCATGTTAGCCTGTCATACCAGGCTCTTCTCTCATCATTAACTGGGAGTTGTGGAATAAAATCCATGTATCAAAATACCAATATCTTATCATTTCTAAGGGTGCAAGACCTCACAAGTATGTTTTTTTGGTGCAGAAAGATGAATTCCTAGTTAAAGCTACGCTCGGGTCTCTAAACTTTTAACTATCATATCTAATCTATATAACTAAATGTATCATTTTTAAATAAATAAATAAATAAAATCACATTTATTTCAGACACAGTAGTTACACATACATAGTCCATAAAACAATAATAAAAATCAGACATACACAGAAAACATTAAACTACAATTACACTAAAGGATAGATGTTTTTTTCGAGTAAAAAATTAAACGAACCCCAGAAACAAGTACAATGTCTTCCCTTACTTTACAAAAATAAACCACCCTTACAACTGGCTACGAATTGTTTTTTTTTTTTCAATTTGACTTCGTTTTTCAGTTGGGTAATTTGCAAGTCACTAATAAATCGCCATTTTCTAAGCTGTAAATAAAACCATAAGTAATCTCTATCAATTTTACAATCGCAAAGGCTCTAAATCAATATGTTAATTTGGCAAATAAATCTTTAGTGGTCATTTAGAGATACTGGACAATTTATAGCAGGATCATGCATTGGCAACTGCAATGGATTTCGTTTGACCAATTCTAAATTTGTTTAGAGATAGCTTTACAGACGGTGCTATTGATTTCGATTTAAGCCTCGGTCGAAAGACTTTCAGTTAAGGCGCATACCCCACCCAAAGTGGCGCCGCCATGCGCCACCTAATTTATCTTTTTATTCTGTTTAACAAAGGAATTTTAAAAATTCCATCTTCCAGTGGTTGTGATACCTATCATAAGCTTTTTTAATACCTCTGTAATAGTTTTATTCTATTTAGTTTAGGCAGAGATACGAAAATAAATTTTGTTGGCCACAACATACACACTTTGCAACTTCGTATCTCTGCCTATATAGTGGCTACATAGGTGGCAGCGCTAGTTTTGGTGGGGTATGCGCCTTAAACTCAGCTATAGAAATGTATATAAATTCACGATACAGGGGTGTTTTTTCTGTAAAAAACGGTAGAGGATTTATCCTCACGAGCGTTTGCCCGTCGTATTTTCTAAAGATTCATTGAAAGCAGTCAAAAATCCAAACCAGAATATTACAGTCCCGATGAGTATTAATGGCTATGTTTAGACATATTTTGCATTATGATAACGATCGAGCATCTCAATGTGGCTGTAACACCTTTCCTCTATACTGAACTAGGCTCATTACCTCATTAGTTTCAGCCTCGTGCCCGTAATAATTACCACCCGTCCATCCGTACGCTATTTATTATCGCATACCACCATCCATTACATAACCCTATATTCACTTGTCTCGCAGATGCAATCTAATATGAATTTTATGCCCGGCGGCAAGCATTTTAATTGGCAAGTACAGTATGCGACTTTTTCATATGCGCTAGAGATCATAATGTTTCATAGTAAATTGAATGCTGTTGCGGATAAGGAATAGAAAATAAAATACGTGAATTACAGCCGGAAAGGGCTCAACACATTATGTATGTCTTACTTTATAGAATTATGACATAAAGGCATAATTATTATCTGTAGCCGAAGGCTAACGTATTTCCCTTATACCTGACCGGTGAAAACGGTCAATGGCAATCATATCTTAACACAATAGCTAGTTAAATCTCCAAGTCATTGAAACTAAAAGGCAGAAAACTTCGATTTCTTCTCAATTGTACAGGTGTAACTTATCATACTTGTGATGTTTTAGCTCATCTATGTCACTATGTAACATCTTCCCAATTTTAGAGATCACTTTTCCATACACGTTTCCTTACCGTGGCCTTCACTGAAAACCAGCACTGAATGGATACACCAGTGTTCATCCAGCATAATGCTAAGTGGAGGCCAGGAAGCCCTTTTACGCACGAAAAATAAGCACCTCGATGTAGTATAGCAATCATTAGAGTCATAAAATAAAATAAATAAATAAATAATGCTGGACAATTCACACAGCATTATCCAGCCCCAAGCTAAGTAGAGCTTGTGTTATGGGTACTAGATAACTGAAATACATAATATAACATAATACATAGATAGATATTTTTTTGTTATGCATAGAAAACGACCAGAACACCCTGAATGTCTGCAGATCGTACACACATTTGTCCCGGGGCGGGAATCAAACCCGCAACCTCCTACGTCGCAGGCAGACCTTCGCCCACCGCGCCACAGAGGTCGTCTATGTGTGCTGTGTGGTAGATTTAATGTATCGGATAAATAAAATATATCATTTTCAATTTCTTATTGAATTAATAGGAATATTAAAAAAGGACACCGATTATGGTAATACAATGCTAGTTTCGCCTCCAACGACACGGTGTTACAACAAGTTGTAAGTAAAAATGTAGAGTCCCACCAACACGTGTGGCCGCAGGCGCGCACTGTAATATCGACAAGAGGTCTTTGGCCGTGGTACACAACAATGAATTGGCAAGTAACCTTTGCTATCGATTAATCGACATCGCAACACTTTCAATTCTAATTAGGAATTAGCCACGACAGCTAAGGGTAAATACATAGAGTTTTGAAGTTGACTCGATAAAAGCTTCAGAAAATCATTGCAAGTTTGCAAAGCCGTGGAGTGGAAGCTCCAATTTAAAGTGCATTTGGAGCTAACGTTGAGTAATCTACGGCTTTAAAGACGTAAAGGTAAAACATGAAGTGCCCATGACGAAGATGTGAAAAAAGCTAAGGTTAAGACAAAGTATGTATATTATTAGATCATCAATCGAATAGCAGCAACCATTCCATAAACTACTCGTAAGACATGTCATCATCACATACTGATAATTTTCTAAATAATCAGTATAGCAGTTTATTCAAATTTAAGCAGGGTTATTCCTCTTGTTGGGTCATTACATTACATTATTCATAAACAAAAATAAATATTGCTGTAACGATTTTGGGGATATTTCTACCGGGCAGTGGAACGAAAGAGATTACTTATAAGAAATAGATTGGTTATAGAGTGGTTCGAAACGCAAAGCTCTACAGCTCTACCAGTGTGCACACACCACCTCTATCACCCAAGGCGTGTCCATATTAATTACCTCATGATTTAGCCACAATAGCCGAAGAAAGTTCACTTACAAAGCGAATTCGTAATGTTACGTTTGCTTTCTTCTATTCTATATCGATAAAAAAATTAACTACGATTCTCGACCATATCTGCATACAGATAGAGAAGGTGTTTATTCCAAATTGGCGTTGATAATTAAACTTTCGCGTTTAAAAATAAGATCTATCTGCACAATGGTGTTTATCTACATATCAAGTGGTGGGAACTTAATAGTCATGTTGGTGATAGGACGATTGCATAACCCGCTCTCCGTGCTTCCGGGAGTGCTTGGTCTTTATTGCTGCATCAGCATTTATTGCTTACGAGAACTATTCCCATTATCATCTTGCTACTGGTGTTCGTTATTTCCTGATCACAATTTTCTTAGGCCTTAAGTTAGCCAGACAGAACATGCGTTCGTCGTTGAAGTAAAACCTACAGAAACGACTATTCTAAAACAATGTTAAGTTATTTTGTTCGATACTGGTCTTACAGACCGTTCACCGTAAGATGTCGTCCCCTGACTGAGAACAATTCCCATCACGGCAGGGGTCATCTCAGCCAGCTCAGTTTCCATTTTGTATAATTTAATTTGGTTCAATAATTTCTTTGACTTTCATGTAATTGCTACAACATAAAAAACACTGGGTAATTAAAATAAATGTGACATGTTTCATGAAATTTACGAAGTAAATGGTTCATTTATTAATTTTTCAGAGATGACTCAAACCGCTTTTTTACAGGCTTCCTTTTCAACGCGCCAGCTTAATGTGGTCTTTTGCTCATCTAGTCATCTAGCCATTACAGTGAATTATTCAGAATTCAACTTGCCCATGACCCCACTGCAAAAATCTGCACCACTTAAAAGAACAGTAGTCCAATTACCAAAGCTAATTAGCCCGCGTGCTCGCTAAAAACCTGACCAGTGCAAATATGCCCGATGAGTAATAAAATCCACCGGCAAGCTGCGCTCGCGCATGATTGATGGTGTCGAGACTGAATGACGGGGGAAACAGGTTATATACGATTGTTTGCCAGGGACAGCTATACGGTGAAGATTAGCTCTAGATTTAAAGTATAGAAAACGACCAAAAAAAAAGTTTTGCCAAGAAATTAAATAAGTCCCAAAAGTTTTCGATTTACAAAAATCTTAAATGTTTTGCTAATATATTTGCACTGTTGAACAAATATAGCAAAAAAATTATGATCTTAAAAACTACTAATTTATTAGTAGGTTTAGGAGTTTTATAGGGAGACGAATTGAATCTTGAATTCCTAAAATTTTAAGACCACGTGGCAGTAAACACATTTTTCAGAAGCGATCTAAAAGTCGGGGAACTGTTATGGATGAAGATCACACAATAGGGGCGATGTACTGGCGTGTACAAAAGGAGGCTAAGTATACAAATCTCTAGGTGTCAACGGAGTGCTGAAATGATGATCAAAACTTGAAGACGTATATAAAGTATACCTACTAACCAAGTAGGTACCGAAATACCAAGTTCCGAACCGAATTCAGCAAAGAACATCTGTAACTACCCACAACTAATAAATATGATCACGATGACAGCAATCATTGAACAACAAGCCTTCATATGTTTTTAAAGGCGCCTAAAATGTGTTGGCATAAAAAAGATGTGCCACATAGATGCAAATATCTTTTCGTGTTGTTCATTACGAAGCTCACAAAAAATAGGCAGATGAAAGTGATTGAGTTTGTTTGCGGGCGAGCGGAAGAGTTAAGTTACTGGCAAAGTTGGAATATGTAAGAAATATCGTACTTATCCAACTTCTTAAACATGATAAGAGTAGAAGATCATGTTAGTCAGACTAAATAACTAAATCTAGAACAGAACCAGCATAATGGAAGTAAAAAAACACAACAAATTTATTAAACTAGGTTACTATTTTTCCAAGTTATTTTGGGTCCATTTGAAACGTTCCTATAACCTAGCTGCAAGGCATATCTTATGTATTTGTGCTTTGCCAACAACGTCCTGTCTAATTCATTGACGCATCGTGAAGATGAGAGATCTAAGAATTTCACTTGTTTCTTGTTTCAATGTCAGGTTCGAGTTATGCGTGGTCATGGCGTCGATACGTGATTGATTCGAACATTTATTTGATTATGCGCGAATTCTCTTTGGATTTAATGATAACATTAAAATAGAAAGTAAAGGCAGCTTTAATAGTATGGGTGTAACAAAAGATATGAATATGGGAGAATTTAATAAACGTAAAGTAGTAGTGTAATTTCAATTCCTGTTATATCAGTTGGTTTGTAATATATATTAGTACCAGCTGCTGCCTGCACCAAGTTGTTTAAGATTATTTTATCCCATGGGATCTGATTTAAGCTATAAAAAGTACTCTCCATTCTTTAAAAAAATATAACAACTCTATGCCAAAAATCAAGTCATTTGGTTAGGTACTTAGTTACGAGTGAAGGAAGGAACAAACAAACAAACCAATATACAAATAAACATACTTTCGCGTAGTAATATAAGTATAGACTATAGACGACCTAGGTATCAAATTGATGGTGAAACTATATTGATAAACTAACCATCAATAAAGTTTACCAGGTGTGTCATATTCATATGTAAACAAAAGCAACAATGAACCATTGACACAGTAAATGAATGAAATCAAGTACATCGCGTGACGCGTTTACAGAGGAAATGCACAAGGCTCGGAGATGCAGTGGGCCGTGACTGCTCACTACCATGGAGAGCCATCTCATTGAGCTCTCGACACAATGTGGGCCAGATGGCATTGGAGATAGGATCACCTTCTGACCCCTGCTTAGACTTACCATTCTATAAAATGAACAGCTTTGGGTAAGTTTAGAGGCCAAAGTAGGTACTAAAAAAAGCAAAGGTAAAGCTGGCATTAAGCTCTTATTTTTTAAGACCTGGTTGAGAACAATAGAAAATGGTCTAGGTCAAGGATTACGAAAAACTGAGATCAAAAGCCACTTGAAATTACAAATGGATCATGGATGAGTGGCATCCAGAAATATTTATAAAATACAGCCCAACGACGT
This sequence comes from Eupithecia vulgata, assembly GCA_946478455.1. Lineage (NCBI taxonomy): Eukaryota > Metazoa > Arthropoda > Insecta > Lepidoptera > Geometridae > Eupithecia > Eupithecia vulgata. The sequence goes on along the minus strand of OX297862.1, from coordinate 2,926,118 downwards.
ACTGACATACGGACGAACAAACAGACAGGCAAATAGACAGGAGGCTTAGTGATGGTGAAAATTATGATGTGATGATGTTTTAGACACGGTTTACGGCGCACATATACATTCCTCGAAAATCTAACTTTATAGGACCACTTCAAAATCAACCTATAGACAATAACAAAAAAAATAACCTAAAAAATTAAAATCTATTTAGAATTAACACGGAATTAACGGACATTTGGAATTGAGACATTAGTTTTTTTTATTTTTAACCCAAACATGACCAAAATGAAAATTGCAGTGCCCAACAGGGTGTATGTACTAACTTAGGTTAAAATTGGATCTTAAGCTACTAACCCAATGTCAGTACATATAAGCAATTAATAAATGAAATGAAATGAATTGGCGAAGAAATCACCGAAGTTTGTGTAGCTAATCGTGATTTAAAAGTTTTATATTGTTTTTTCAGTTTCACGGGATAAATGTCGGAATACATTAATGTATCTCATGGATCCAATCCGAAATCATACAATAGCGAAAGGATTTTCACAATCGGTCTATAATTGACGAAGAAATAGACGAATATGCATTAAAAATAACTAAATACAGTCGCACATAGAACTTTCCTTGAAGTCTGTAAAAATGTCCTGTATTCTTAAAATCTATGGAAATAAAAAATAAATAAAAAAAGAACAAAGTGTAATAAAAATAAATCACCGAAATGTATGTATGTAGTAGTACGTGCATAACTTCCCAACGACTACAGCAAATTACATAATTCTTGTTGTGTTCGTTATTGTCAGGACAAGGTTTTAAAATTAAATCGAAAGAAAATTTATAAAAAGATATTTGGCAGGGAGGTAAATCGTATCCCGAGGACGGACATAAGCTACCTTGATAAGCGCTGTGTGAAGTCTGAGGCTAGTTTAAAATAGAATGTATAAGTCTACATTTACCTATCCATTTAACTATGCAAAGTGAAATGAAATCGATAGTGAAAATCAAACCATGGTAACATGCAAAATACGCGATGTCATAGGTTACTGACATTGTTTCCCCGGCACACTTGCAGGGGTATGTATGGATCTGATTCAGCCATGTATTTACACAGACAGACAGAACTGATTGTTTTAATTGATTACAATGGCAAATGTTTTAAACCTTTGCCCTAAAAAGGACTCAAACTAAAACTCAATAACTTTATTTCTTTAGGCTTACAAAACAAGCACTTAGGCAAGTCAAATTTATACATAAACAGCTTTAATAATAATAAAATAAAATGATAAATAATGCTGGACAATTCACACAGCATTATCTAGCCCCAAGCTAAGCAGAGCTTGTGTTATAAGTACTAGATAATTGATATACATAATACATATAATACAATACATAAATATATATTTTTAGTGTATATAGAAAACGACCAGAACACCCTGAACAAATGTCTGCAGATCGTACACACATTTGTCCCGAGGCGGGAATCAAACCCGCAACCTTCTGCGTCGCAGGCAGACCTTCGCCCACCGCGCCACATCGGTCGTCAAGTATAGCTTTAAAAATAGTAATTATCATCAAATAATAAACACGATGTTTAATGATATTATTCTCTTCAATATTATTGTCCTCTTGAAGAAGCAAAAAATAAAACACTAGTTAGTTATCTATAACACTTATAGACAAATTCATTATTATTTGCATATCTAAGTCTAAATGTAATCTGATTTAGATACAAGTCAATATTTACATAAAACTAACTAAGCTTAACATTATTTTCCATTGTTGGTAAGGAACTGGGCGACATCTGACCAAGCATTTAAATCCATAGATCCATTGATTGCATTTATGGAGTAAGACATAAACGTACCTACATAGGCATAGATTTTCACTATCTTATCTTATAATTATCACAAATCCATTGCTGTTCTATTTAATATGTTAAATTTAAAATAATCTATAATTTTTTCTTAATTGGTGATGAATAAAGTATTCTCTATCTATGTATCTATCACATCACGATACCTTATCTCGTACCTTCTGGTCTGTTGTTGTACATAGGTCAAATATGGTTTTGAAATAAAATTACGAAGCACTACTTAACATAAGTAATAAAAAAAGTGGCTTTCAATTATTAAATCTCAAGGTAACTAACTGAAGTCACAAAATACATAACGACCCACGAGCAAAACGACAATGTTACAGTATACTGCCAAAAAAAGCTTAATAAACATAACAGCAAAATGCACATGACAATGATAAAACACAAACAGAAGCTATCATAAAGCCTTATGATGATTACATACACACACCAGATTACATAAGATCCATAGCCACTGCTACACCATCATTGGCGGTAGGTACAGTTGTTTCCTGCAGTTGTTGCTGCGGTACACGTGTTCGAGAGGTCGCAACAAACGGTACCTACACGCAGTTCAACGTAACATTCTTCTCGTTACGGAATGAACTTGCTGAAATACTGCAGACTAATGAATTCCCTGTCTAGTAAGTGTCTAGTTTAGTATAATTACAACTAATTATCTGACACTCTCAATGAGAAAATAATAGCATTATAAGAAAAATTACAAAAGCAAAAGATGCGGTCAATAAAATTCTCATCCAGAAATGGAAATGGGCTGGCCACCTTCAACGAGCTACAGACGACAGATGGACCAAAACCGTAACAACCTGGTACCATTCGATAAAAAGCGCAGGCCAGCCAGAACGTCAAAACGTTGAGTGATGGTATAGCCCAAGTAGCTGGTGCTACTTGGTGAAGACTGGTTTTTGATAGAGAAACATGGAAAGAACGAAATCTGGAGGAGGCTTTTATTTCTTTCTTTTTTTTACAAGTGGACTTACAATTAAAGAACTAAAACGTCCAAGAGCTTTCGCCACTTATGTGGTACTTGCACACATTATAAGGAAATTATAGGAAGGTTAAATGTTTATATGTTGTAGAAGTAAATAAAACTTATTTTATTATTTATGTGACATTCTTAGGTTAGAGAGGATTAGGCATCCATCACTGAAAGCAAACAAAACGTCATCAAAACAAGCAGAAAATGTAATATGTGCCTTTGCATATCAAACCTCTTTGGAAGAAATTACCATTGTAATAAATCAGGAGCAACGTAAACGAAAGCCTAGCACTTAACCGTACTACCCAATAATTGCCTTTAATCTCTCTAATGCCGCAGAAAAAGGCGATTTCTCCGCGCGCTCACAATTCCTTACTTCCTTCCCACTCCGGCGCAGGTAGAATTAAATAGACAGAGGTTCTGACCTACAGACCTAGTTCTTCAGATGCCTCTTGGATGCCTGAGGTGAGAGCATCCCGCGCCTGTCGCACCATCCAACATGGACTGAAGTGTGAGAAATCTTTGGTGTTGTAATATTCCGGTATCTACAAACTTTTCTAGACGACCGATGTGGCGCGGTGGGCGAAGGTCTGCCTGCGACGCAGAAGGTTGCGGGTTCGATTCCCGCCTCGGGACAAATGTGTGTACGATCTGCAGACATTTGTTCAGGGTGTTCTGTTCGTTTTCTATTTATAATAAAAAATATCTATCTATGTATTGTATTATATTATGTATGTCAGTTATCTAGTACCTATAACACAAGCTCTGCTTAGCTTGGGGCTAGATAATGCTGTGTGAATTGTCCAGCATTATTTATTATATTATTATTTATTTATTATTCTGAAAAAATGAGTTATTGAAAAGTTTATATCAAGTTGTTGACAGTCACTTAGGAATAGGTATCGAGGAATATCAATATTAATATATGAAATTCCTAGGTAATACTTAAGTACCAAAAATAGACGAAGTATCATCAAAAAGGCCAAAGGAGATAAAGATCTCTCTGATATCTCTATCATGATCACATGACATTCAAAGGTCACGATACACTAGAAAATATCAGACTTATATTAAAAAACAACATCAAGGTAACATACAAAATTGTGCACCTGATATCATAAAACACTGCATTGAAATAAAACATTTTCCGGTACAGGGTAAACAACACTGCAATAAAACAATAAAGGTTAACACGGCGCACGTAGTTGCAATCAAATGTGCGGCACAAAGTGACAGGACAGCTGGAAGACAGCCAAAACGAAGCGCCAAGTTCGAGAGGTAATGTATGTAATCCCTGTTAAATAAGCATGAAGTTGCTAGTCTATACTAATCTATACTAATATTATAAAGAGGAAAGATTTGTTTGTTTGAATAGACTTCAAAACGTATTTTTATCAGTGTTTTGTTTGCAATTGGTAATCTTAGGAACTGGACCGAACCACGTGAGTGACGATATGAGTTATATTTATGCCCACACACGCTATATTTTAAGAATAGACAGGTCAGAAAACTTTAAATCGAACTGTCAGCATTTTTAAAATGTGCATAAATCTAACACCTCTATATGCAAATCTCGGCGAATTAATGATACCTACCTGAGCAAAATAAAACTGGAAATGCCAATCAAAATTACCAGACGCTCGATCCAGATAGACATGTAGAAAACGTGATTCTTAATTAGATGTATGCACATTTTTAGGCACATTTAATACCTACTTCATTTTTTCTCAAAAGAAGACGGAACATAAATTGCAACAATATTTAGCAATGCAGCAATTTATTTTTAGTAGTATAGTCAATAGACCGTTGTTTGACTACAATCTCACCTGGTGGAAAGTGACGATTTGGACGAATGTGGATCACGAAGGCTTAGAAGATACTTGTTCACTCGTCTTGACAAGATCAGCAATAGACTGCTCACGGGGTTTCAAATTTGGTACTTACTCATGGATTCAAGTATCTTTACTGTACAAAGACCACGTAACGCTAAGACGTCATTATAACCGAAGAAAATCCTACAGTTCCTAGCAGCTGCAACGGTAATTGGCGAATTAACAACACCACAGGGGTGAACTATACGTTCACCCCTGAAGAAGTGGTGATCATCAGTGACACACAAGCCACCCAAAGCTTACAAAAAAAGATATAATTGACAAAACATACCAGCAAAAGTGACCTTTGATGGTCTTATCGCTTAAAAACGACCTAAAACTTACTCTTCGGCCATAGTTGAGGTTATGTAACATTTTAGGTAACATTAGGTACACTAAGCTTGATCACAAAGAATAAAGCCATGACGTTGGATCCTAAATAAATTTAAAGGCCTTTTCAGGGTCCTAATAGGATTGGACCCACCGGGTAAAAACCTGTCGAATTCAATAGACATCCTTTCTGATTATCTAATATCAAAATCCCACGGCTGTTTTTTGCGAGAGATCAAAAAGAAAGCCAATGTCATAAACCAATTTTATTTTTGCGAGCAATGCTATTTTCTCCCAATAAAAGGTGTCGTAACCAAGTAATTAATAATCCAAAGGCTGAATCGTGGTCATGGTTGCTTCACAATAAGAAATAAGATTCCCACGCCTTAATTTCTATCGTATAGGTGTAATTTAATTTGATACGGGTAGTTTCTAAGGAATTTTTACTTATTTCTCGTCTATGGCATTTTGTAGATTAATAACCATGACGCGTTAAGGTTCCTGTAAGTTTAAGGCACATTAAGGATCGTTAACTTTTTGTGTAATCTTAATGAAGTTAATTTATAGAACCGTATTTCATTAAAAAGATTCTTTTTGGGGCTTGTTTATTCCGACGTTTTTTGACAAAATTATTAACTTTAGACATAATTTTATATCTTATCTTTCATTAATTTAATACTATCTATTTATATTCGTACTATAAGTACTATCTATTTAAACTACATTGAAATAATTTTATTGTTTTGAAAAAACTAGAAACCGACTTTAAATTCCATTTTCACGGCTTTTTAAGATTTATGGAATAAATATTATTTTCAGCTATCTCAAATCAACCATTTATTTATTCTTTATTGCACAAGAAAAAAAAAACAAAATACATACATAAAACATTAAATTTTAAAAATATGGCAAAGGCGAGCTTAACCCTAAAAAGAGTTCTCTTCCAGCAAACCTTATTGGGAGAGAGAGAGACCAAGTTATAAAAGTGGGTAAATAGAGGATATTTTAACCAATACATAAACTACTACATATAATACATTAAAATATATATACTTATAAAATACTATCTATGTTGGTTGATAATAAAATAACAAATACTATAAATACATACGCATATAAACAACCATCGTAGGATCATACTCCGAACCGCACAAATCGCTCCACAATTGAAATACACATAAACGAACATAGAACCTCCCTCTTGTTTCGAAGTACAATACAACTACAATAGCAGTCTTTACTTACACTCAACTTTTGTCATAGATACACATCCATTCTAATAGAGGAAACACTGTTTCAAATACAATGTGTTTCTACGAAATGATTTTCATAGAAGTAAAAGCGTTAATAAGAATGTGTTAACAGTGTGTTACGACAGCGATTAGCTTGCGTTGCTTACGTTAAGATACTATAACGTTAACGTTTGAGATTATCAGTCGCTAAGCGCAACATTTTGTGGTCCAATAATTTTAATACGTTTTCGCGGCTTATCTAGTCTGCAAATTGTTGTTTCGTTTGTTTTGTATTATTTTTATGCTACTACTGTTTTTGCAATAAACTTAGCATTTCATTGCAAAATTTTATAAAATATAGTAAAAAGGCGCTGTCTGCTAATTCGCTTTATTCTTATGGTAAGGTGTTAAAAAGCTTGCATAAACGAACCCGGAACGATTTCGGCGTTTCCGCTTTCGGGCCACTTTAGGCCGAAGACTCAGTAAACTTTTATATAGGTAGTCTATGACACAAAAAGTTGTTATGGTCAACGTCTACTATTTCAGTGTTTTGAAAATTGACATTGTTCTGCAACTTTTGGCATCGACTCTACCTTTCTTCAAAAGACTATGATAGTCAGTACAACGGATCATTATTTAAAACATTACACTAAAACAACAGCTAAACTTAGCCAGGACTAATTCTAGGCCCAAGGGAAGGAGTTGCGCTGGAGTATAACGTTTGCTGATCATTTACCGTGTACGTTCATCGTTCGGTCAGTTTCTAGATTTGCAGCTCAACACCACGGGTGTTAAGCTGTAGCTTAAGCTAAGGTTATTTACTGCCAGCTTGATCACATTATCATTTTAACCAAATTGGTATAAGAATCTGTCCGCTTTAAAGAGCCGCAGATGGGTATGTGCAATGAAAGTGTTAAAGCTATGGTATTTCTGTAATATTTAAGACGACGCGACGGCGCAATGGTTTGAGAATACAATTTGTAAAAGGTGAATAGGACCATATAGGTACTTCAGGATAAAACCAATTACTCAAAACTATGATAATTTCGAGTGTTTTACTGCTGCTGCTAACTGGAAACCAACTTTTGTTCCAAGTTCTTGAATAAGTAATAATTTCAATAAATAATAAAAATATTTGCCCTAATGCAAATGGGTTTAGAAGTAATTTTAAACCCGGAACTTCATCATCAGCCTATATTAGTCCACAGCTAGACATAAGCCTCCCCTAATGAGCGGCGTGCAAAAAATTCCGTCATTCAATCATCATATATGTATGTAATTGTGTTCAACTTACTTAAGTCTTATTCCAAAAGATCGCATAGTACAAATGTTTACCAACCTGAAACAAACAAAATATAGATAATTAGGTATTTCACGGAAATATGCACTAGAGAAAAAACCTTTTGAAACTGTCGCGATATGTTAATATAATTAATGATTATTGTTTTTTAAAAGTGAACACGGTTGCCCTGTAACAACAATCGCTGGAATAGAAAGGAAACGTAGGGATAAATATTAGGTCCTTACATAATATGAAATTGGCGTTTTTCGTACTGGCCACTTTAATCACAAATTTCTCCTCTTTGGTAAGGAATTCCAAATTCAAATTTGTACAGCTATAGACTCATGTATTTGTGCTTCGATGATCGTCATTCATTTGTTTTTTTTCTTCTGTTTTTTTCTGTTTGCGTCACTCATTTTACAAAATGGAAAACTTAAAATATCGCATTATTTACGAGTACGAGTTCCGCCGTGGCACTAGTGCTGCGGAAACAACTCGAAGGGTGAATGATGTGTATGGCGGTCGTGTTGCAAAAGAAAACACAGTTCGTTTTTGGTTCCAACGTGGCCAGCCAGCCAAATCCTGCCCCAAGCGAAAATTAACCCCAAAAAAGTTACTTGTAAGCGTTTGGTGGACTAGTGCCGGTATTGTTCATTACAGTTTTCTCAAATCTGGCCAGACTATTACGGCTGATGTCTATTGTCAGCAATTGCAAACCATGATGGAAAAGCTAGCGGCTAAACAACCTAGGCTGGTCAATCGCTCCACGCCACTGCTGCTTCACGACAACGCTAGACCACACACTGCGCAACAGACGGCTACTAAATTAGAAGAGCTTCAATTGGAAAGTCTAAGACATCCTCCGTACACCCCGGACCTTGCTCCAACAGATTACCATTTTTTTCGAAATTTGGATAACTTCTTGCAAGGGAAAAAATTCAACTCCGATGGGGCAGTCCAAATCGCCTTCAAAGATTTTATTGATTCCCGTCCGACTGGTTTTTTTAGTAAAGGGATCAATGAACTACCTATAAGATGGCAAAAGTGCATAGAAAATAATGGTTCATTCTTTGATTAATTAAATATATTATATTAAAAAATATTCGACTTTTTGTTCCTCCCATACAAAACGCCAATTTCATATGTAAGGACCTAATAATAACAAAAGGTACGTGATAAATACTCGAAAAACAACTATTAATTATATGATGCATATTGATTGTAGATCGTTTGGACTATCTTACTAAATCCAATTTCCGGAACAATTAAAACTATTTATTAAAACCTCTAATCCAGTGTCCATTTCCATTTTGTAAAAGGTCGGGCTGTCAAACCACTAGAGTAACACTTCGAGAATGTTGTCACTACACACATTTTCGCAGAGCTACCCTTCAAGGAAACATCAATGAGCAATCACGTCTCGTCGATCAGCACAATAGTCGTTAACGGTATGGTTAGCCGAGGAATGCCTACCGTACCACTTGTAATTGTTAATTGACAGGCTCGCGGAAGGAAAGTGTAATTAGACGGGAAAGGAGACGACGGCGCGCAAGCGCAGCCTGTAGTGAGTATGTGCTGGCTGATTAACATACGATTGGATGATAGGTGGAAATTGGTTGAGATGCATCCATCGATTAACTAAACATAAAAAAAAGGCCTAGCATAGAACGTGATCAATACCGATTATGAATGAGGAGGAGATCATCAACTGATAAGTCACCAAAGGTATAAAGTGTCTGGAATCCGGTAGCGAGGTAGGCAGATGCCATAATGCCCGCAGTGGGTAGCAATGCGACTAGCGCAGGACCTAATTGTGGATTTACAAACATTAGGAGGCACAATCAGGTTGCGATAGCCGCCGCATCAAAGCAGCCATCAGAATAATGCGAAATTCTACTAGCCTGCCAAGCAATTTTGTACAAGGATTTTTTAAAAGAGAGAACTGTTGAGATCGAATGATGATAAAAATAGGAACCCTATAAAACTCATCACACGACGTAACACATCACTTGAATAATGTCAAAGCTTACGGTACAGGCGGGAGTATAAAGCCCCTAGCAACCAATAAGGGCCACCAGCTAATTGGACTCCATAAACGGCGAGGCCAGTCTGCGAATAACTGATAGCTTGATAACAATGTAACTGAATTAAGCTTTTAATTAACTTCGAATGGATGGCATTTGGAGAAAGGTCTCTGGACGATAGAACATTTCCAAATTGGTTGTAAATTGAAACCTACCAGCTTGGCCTATAGAGGAGAGTGCGTGTAAAAATATACTTACCGCTTACAAATAATTATAAAATATTCCTCTTTGAACGTCCACTTACTTCTCTGCTCAATTTTTTTTACACAAATGGTCACTTGCTCGTGCGAGTCAAGCCTTTGATAAAATCTATGTTATACCTAACGCATTACAAGGTTATAGATTAGTGATCTCATAATGAACTGCCATACCATCAATTTCTTCGACCTACGCGCATCTAACGAGCACAAAAAGCTCATCAGCAGACCACCAAGGCACGCTGGTAGGACATTCTTGGGATATTTATACCAGCGGCAGGTGCCGACAATGGAATGCCAACACCTGCCGTGGTGCAATTGTGAGCAAGAAAAGAAGTGTAAGTGGTTATGCAGCACTTAGGGGCTGTTGGCACGCGGCAAAACAGCTGCGATCAGCTGATATGTTGCACGACTGATCAGCTGATCGCAGCTGTTCTATTGGAGCTTCATTAATGAAAGAATATATGGTTTTGTAACAAAGACAAATAAATAAATAATGCTGGCCAATCGACACACCAACATCTAGCTCCAAGCTAAGCAGAGCTTGTGTTATGGGTACTAGATGACTGATATATATACTTAATACAGTACATTACTTTATAGATATTCTTATCAAACATAAAAAAACCGAAGCAAATATTTGCAGATCGTACAAACATTTGTCCCAAGGCTACAATCGAACCCACAGCATCCAGCGTAGCAAGCGGCCTATCGCTCGCCGCGCCACATCGGTAGTCACTGAATAAGACGAGATTCATGTATTTTTCTTACTTATTTTATACTTCCAAGTATAGGTACGTTCCAAGTTCCAAGTATATCTTACGGTTATACCTGTCTTTAGGTATTCATTAAAATGTCTCGACTAATTCCACATTTTGTCACATACTGCATTGTTCTGTAAATTATGGGTTAACACTACAGTTGCTGTCCAAGGTTAACAATGTAATTCATCAATGCAGGACAAAAGGTGGCTGCGGTAATAGACCTGTAATTTTCGGCGACCTATAGTGCAAAATACTGGGCATTAACATGTGGATATTGTCCTGTTGGTATTCATTTTAAGTTATTCCGAAGCAAGTATGCAATTTATGACAATGTTGGCAAATGTTCCATTTATTACCAAGTTGCTTTGGACCTTGACTGCACTACGTATTGTTGCTACAAATTTGCAATATGTTACATAAATTATTCACAAGAAGACATAAAAAAGCTTGAGGCTGGTATTTCGAAAAAAACTACATTTCCATGATCTTTGAGATTCTACTGCTGTTCAAATATGAAATCTAGGATTCTTGTACTCCTACACCTAATATTCCGTTTCATTCTGTACAAAATTGACAAGATAGGTTTATTGATTAGTTGCATACGTTTGTTAAAAAACAGTAAAATATCTCAATTTTGATACTGACCTATTTGCCTTCTTTTCCGAACCAATATGACTTACTGACTTGATTTTTACATTGAAAAATATAACGGCAGGGTAACAGATTCGCCAAAATTAATATTTGATTACTGGAACAGTACTCTTTTAATTAGAAGAAATCTTGATTTTTGCACTTGACTTTTGCACACGCGGTCTGCTTGTGATGATGAACGCAAAATTCTATGCCTATCCTTTTCACATAATAGCGTCGTTAAAAGCCCCTTATCACAGATAATATAATACCATTACCCTTATGCAGAGAGCACCGACTCATGTGATTTTTAATGGCCCTTGGATATCGGTTTGCCATGCCGATAACAGCCAGCTCAGCCAGATCGCAAAGTGGAGGCACACAAAATCTCCTAATCAAAGCGTGGATTTATGTGAGTTGACGTGAATTGGGTTACTTAAAAACCTCTTTTCCGCTATATTTATCGAAAAAGCTTCGAAAAAAATACATAATAATCTATGGGATACATGGCAGATGTCCTTTGTGTCAAAAATGAAATAAAGACTATTTTAAATATCAGAAATAATAGTGCAAGTACCATCTGTTTTCTTAGTTTGTACCGTTTTTGGCTCCTAAAATATCAATCGCAAGATTTTTTTACTGTCATTCTCGTAATAAATAAAATAATACCAAGGGCACCTTTGGCTTATTTTTGCAAATACATCATTCATTATCTATTGATCAGTCCTAATCAATGGATAATCAGCAACAAAAAGATTTTTTTGCGCGTACGCCGCTGCTCTGCTCTGTCCCGCTCTTATAAACGCGAAATCCTTATGCCTATTTTTTTTACAAAATGGCGTCATTATATCGCCCCCTTAATCAGATACGGTGCGAAGTGTTCAACGGTAAATAATAGGAGAGGCTATAAAATTCGTAGATAGTCTAAGCGGCAAGGTTGTAACGGTAGGCATAATGGTTATTAACCCGCCATTAAAACAAACATTAAAATGCAAACTTTACACAATAAGCTTTTTTGCAAAACTTTTTTACATGGAAGTGTAAAGCAGAATCTCAACCAAAGAACGCTAAAACAACTTAGAAAAATTCATAAGTAGCTACCTAAGTCAGAACTATCCCAAGTTAACCACCATAGAGAAGAAGAAATAAATAATTAAGAAACAAAGCAGTACGTTTGAGAGGACGAAATTATAATATACGTAAGTATTAAAGTAAACAACATAACTAGTATTCCAAGTAATGTAACAGTAATATCGAACTTAGATAATGTTGAGAAAACCTTAGCTTTTAAATAATTGAATAGTTTAGTTGACGATCAGCTTGAATAACAGCGAGAAGCAATAATGTTCATCTACATATCTTACTGCTATAAAGATCATTTATCGGGTATTTATCGCGTAGGTTTTTTTTACAAGGTTTCCATCGCATATATATACAGGTCGACCAGGTGGGATGACGATTTGCGAAAGACTGTTGGCAGATGCTGGATGCGGCAAGCTAAAGACAGGGCTCTATGGCGCTCATTAGGGGAGGCCTATGTCCAGCAGTGGACAAATATAGGCTGATGATGATATACAGACCGTGGTCACGGGGCGATTGGATGTACTGGAAGTTATGGTCGAGAATCGACGGCAGTTTCCACGACTCAATTGGTTTCAGAATCAGGAATGTCCAAGACCGCTGTTGGTAATACCCGATAAATAAGCTTTAAGTTAATAAATCGTAAAAGTTTTAAAAGATTTATGTCTTAGTGTTCATCAGCGTTATTAATATAGAGGCGATATAAACAAATTCAAACTAAATAACTTTATTTTTAGGCTTTCAAAATAAGCACCAAAAAATTAACCTATCAGAACCTATCTTAGTTCATAAAACATGACAAAAATCTAACGATATTCTCAGTAGGTAAGGTATCAGTAGATAGGGGACAGACAGCGAAACTTAATTATTTTTTCGGAAAACAGTTAATTTGATCTGCTGCTCTCAGTAGATATAGAAAACACAAATAGTAGTTAAACTAACAGAAGTTAGACACGCCGAATAAGATTTAAAATAACCATGAAACACAATTTCCAATAACTGAACAATCGAAAGTAGACAGAAGGTGGCTACCGTTTCAAATGGTTACCATCGACGAATCGAATGGTAACCGTCAACAATGCACGCGCAAGCGCACCTTCTGAACCACTTCTCACACCTCGTGGTAAACAAACGTTAACAAAGATGCTGCTTTGCACAATATGAGATGATACAGAAGAGAAGCTTTTGATGCGAGAGATTTGTTGTAGCATAAGAACAGCGTCCATTATTTTGATTTTTTATATTTTAATAGACGGTTTTGATTATAGTACATAAAATTATAATTACAGCACTCAACTCCTTTGTTTTCATTTTTTATTTCCTAGATCATTTGTTAGAGCACTACCTTTTTTCCGTTTAATGATGGCAAACAAACTATGCACTCGATACCCCACGAAACAGGCCTAGCCTAGTGCAGAGGTTATTTTTAATCATAAATTTTTAAGTACCTACCTAAATTTATCACCACTGAAGTCTAAATTAAGTAACTCTTTGTTCATAAAGGTGTAATTATAAGCTTTTTTTGGAAATAAACTTAATATTATTATTATATGTAAACAGACAAAATGATGTATTAGGGAGGAGAGAACTATAGGATAACCTGCTTTAAGTGCTTACGTTAGTTAGTTAAATAAAAAAATAAATAATGCTGGACAATTCACACAGCATTATCTAGCCCCAAACTAAGCAGAGCTTGTGTTATGGGTACTAGATAACTGATATACATAATATAATAAAATACGTAGATAGATATTTTTTATTATATATAGAAAACGACCAGAACACCCTGAACAAATGTCTGCAGATCGTACACACATTTGTCCCGAGGCGGGAATCGAACCCGCAACCTTCTGCGTCGCAGGCAGACCTTCACCCACCGCGCCACATCGGTCGTCAAGTTGTTAGTTATTGAAAACATGGATTGATAGTACTTAAAGGTGAAGATGTAGATTAGGTTGAATCGTTTCATTTAGGGAAACCTAATCATACTCTCGCAATATGGGTTGATGACTTCGTCAACGTCTCTTTGTGAATCACAAGACAGTAGAGGGTGGCAGAAGCGAAAGGTAGCCTATACCCAGCAGTGGGTTGATGAAAGAGGAAGTGGAGAAACTTGGTTCTTCTGTTATGCTAGGCTGTTCTGTTAGTACAGTAGTCTTGCCTAACCACAGCTTCTGAGTGTAACTGTCCTATCAAACCGCAATAAAGCTAAGATGCACTTAGAAAGTGAACACTCACCTTTACAATGCAAAGTGATGGAAAGTATTTAAATTATTGGTAACCTTTTGGGATGAAACGTGAATAGTTGTGAGACGTGTAAAATTGCATTGCCAACAAAATTCTTACGAACACACTAGTCGTGGCATTTGCAATAGAAAGCAGGAAGATGGATTCCTCAACTGCTACTCAGTGATCTTTGTAAATATATTTATATATTATTACTATACAGGGTGTCCGGTTATTAATGGATAACCCCGCAGGCAGTTGTTGGGGGCAGGGGGGCAACTCAGAAAATAATAAAGAAAAAACTATCGGGGTTTTTTTTTTTTTATTGCTAAATTTTATACCTTTGTTCAAATTTTTGAGCACTACCCGCGGTACTAATCCGCGGTTATTTCCAGAGAAAATCAATTCGTTATTATTCAATTTGTAGCCGTAGTGCCCAAAAATTTGAACAAAGGTATAGGATTTGGCACTTGAAGAAAATGAAAAAAATCCTAGACCGTTGCAGATAGTTTTTTTTTATTTTTTTTCTGAGTTGCCGCCCTGCCCCCCCACAAGTGCCTGCGGGGTTATCCATTAATTACCGGACACCTTGTATATAAAGGATATTTTATAACTTAACGCAGTCACTGCCCAGCCACTGCGGTGCACGGTGTGACCCGAGAACGGGCTCGCAGCAATGAAAGTGTTGACGCTAACGTTTCAACTAACGATCCGTAGAATATTTTAAGAAGTTCAATACCATAAACAGAACGACAAAAATGTAAATATTTAGGTAAACTCTTTCAAAATATTCTCATAATAAAAATTATCACAGAATAGCTATTCTGATAGAGATTATCTAATATTTAGATAATAACTTTATGCTAACAAATCGCGAAAGTTTATAATATTTATTCTATTCTATTGGAAAGGAAGAAAATTATAGATAGTGAAAACGAAAGCATAATAAACAATCTGATTTCTAGAATAAAATTAAAACCTGGTTTTGAATTTCGGAAATAAATTAAAGTATTATAGTAGGTACAACCGTACATTGAGTACAAATATTGAGTACCGTTATTGACATCAAATAGTAATGAACAAAACAAACACTTGTAGCTCATTGTGATTTAATATTTGAGCATTATCACACTGATGTGAATGAGAGGCGTGTGTTTGTTCGGATGATTGATGCCTAGTTAGCGAATGTACAATTTAATGACTGGCTTATTGAATTAGCTGTTTGAACAATAAAATTAATAAATTGAGTTAGTAGAAAGGATACAGATTATAGATACAATAAGGTAATTTTGCAAGAACGTAAAATTCTTATTGGCACAGTTGATATTATAAATCCAGCTAATATTATAAATGTCTCTAACTCAAAACTAACATTCTAACAGGTAAAGGTTTCTTGTTCGCTTCTTTACCTTAAAAAGATTGAAGTAGACAAAAAAACTAAGTGAAAAAAAACTTTCCTAATTTCACTTAATGTAATCTGATTTTTGTGACGTTTCCAAGAGTCCTGTAAGGTCTAAAGGGAATAAAGCACTTTGAATTTTGAAATGCGAAAGTGTGTTTGTTTTTCCTTCCTTCACGCCCTAACAAAACAACCAAACGACTTGATTTTTGGTGTAGAGTTAGTTGAAAAGATGCAGAGTAACATAGGCTACTTTTTGTCCTGGTGAAACATCAAATTCCCGTGGGATTTTAAGGGAATATTAGCATTTTTTTACGAAAATTCGTCCTTAATTCACGACCTAACAAATTTCACAAATAACTACTTTACGGGAAAAAATTCATTTTTATCTCCCTAGAAATGTGAAATGCGAATTTAACGAGGGCGAAACCGCGGAGAACAGATAGAAAAAAATTAAATAAAATAAGCTTTATTTACTTCCAGTTTACATTAAAGCTTGCTAAAAGTACCTACGTCTCGTCAACGAGCCACGCCGCCGCCAAGTCGGTCGAATCGTCTGCTTATAATGCATATTTTGTATTTGAGATTAAAAAATCTTTTTACTTAGAATAACGTCAACTATGGTGGACTTGCATATATTGTGAGAGTCCTTATAGCCCTTAAAGCGCAGAGAAAATGAGTGTGTAAACTGGAACCCAATAAAACGATGGGGTTAAATCAAAGTAAGGTTTTTTTGAATCCTGCCGAAATGGATTTTTGGGACTTATTGAATTTCTTAAATAAAAGTAAAAGCCATTTTTCACAAATCCAGCTTTTTTGTATTTCTAAAGTCCCTTCATAATAAAAATACCAATACGTTATTACAGTCATGAATAGGTAACTTATTTGTAATGAAGATGCTTTGTCAGTTAAAAGATGAACCAACGCTCAAAATAGTTGCAAAAACATCGCAAACGGCTATCAATTTCGGTTCGTTAGCACTTGTGTGCGAGTTTGAATCCAATAAACGGATTTTAACGGTCGTGTAACCGGTTTGCCGAAAGCCTACAGCCGCATGTGGACACTAAATGCTGTGATTGCAAACGTGACTGATTCAGAGAAAATCACAACGAAAATACTACAAACGATTTTAAATCGTAAGGTCATTGAATCAAATAGGTAATACGAATTTAAGACAGATAATAATACTAACCAGTTTTAAAAATATTTAAACCGTATTCGCTTTATTTTACCAAAGATAATATAAAACATTCTTATCATCATTTATTTATTATTATTATTATTAAACAAGACCATAACATTACAGATACTTATATCTAAATCGTTATGACTAGTACAGTACATGAATCATAAAAACAACTACAAAAATAATGAAATTAAAAACAAGAAAAGACAATCACAAGAATAAAATAATAGAATTAGAACAAATAAAAAATCATCATCAACAGCCTATATTACCCCATGCTAAGCAGAGCCTGCGTTATGGGTTCTAGGTTCTAGATAACTGTTATGCTTGATACAATATGTACCATAGATGTCTAAGTAAGTATATTTTATTTAAACAAATAACTTACACATTACAATTTTTACGGCTCTTATATGTACGAGTATATAAGATATTGCATAGAAACACCCGGAACAAATATCTACAAATAACTAGATAAATATTTGTCCCGAGAAGGGAATCGAACCTGCTACCACCTGCGTCGCAGACAGACCTTGCTCGCTGCACCACAGACTGTCAGTGAAATATATCAATCAGTGAAATATACTCATCTTCGCTGCCGTTTCTTGGCGAAACATAGCTTTGGAAACTACGATTGTGTGAAATCAAACAACGAACTTATCTAGTTCTACAAAATATTGGTATATACCTACAATAGAAGAAGCCTTTGTGATTGACGCCATCAGAATCTATGACGTCATTTATATCGGTACCTATAACATTAGGTGGAGCGAACACGTGATTGATTTAGAGCGGGGTAATCTAAGCCGTGGGATGGGAAAGGGTTGAGGCTCTGATAAAACATATGATTAGCCGGGAGGATCCTCAATATCCAGAGCCCATTGATGACGGCAGTTTCCAAAAATATAGAGGTTGGAAAGGATAGATAATGTATGTTATTTGATGGAGCTCGTAAGCTTTAATATAATTTTTGAAAAGCAGAATTGTTCGGTGATTACTTTGATTCAGGTTCTTTTAGTAGGTACAAAAATAAAGAAAAATTTCATTATTACGATTACCTGGATGTATAATCGGAGAAGGAATTATCAGAGACAGATATTGAAGTTTACATGATTTTTTTGGCGCATGCATGACGGCCTGAATGATAAACCAGTTTGCATCGAGAAGAAGCATATCACGTGATCAGTAGATGATCAGGAAATAGCAGGAATCAATGTTTACAGGAAACAGTGATTGTGGTCGAGCTGTCATCGGATCTGGTGCTTGTGGTGGTGGTCACGAGGCGCTTGCCGCAGACGATGCGAGTTCAGGCGATCCGTTTTCAGTAGGTTTGTGTTGGGTTACATCACGTTTAGATTTCTTGCACGCTTCTAGCCATTAGCTTGTGTCTAGGTATGTGGGTGACTCTTTCTGTGTATGATCATGTGTTGATGAAGTCGCCAATGAGAGACAATGACAGTTACGGGACAATGGTTACGGTTAGTTTTACTGGTTTGTCAGCATTAAAGATGGAGAGGTCTTCTTGCAGGACTTAAAACTAGAAATTTTTAAGTTTAGCAAATGCTTTGCTCTATCCCTTTGGTCGCTTTCTTTGAGATGTACATGTAGATATAGCTAACACAGGTATTATAGATAGAACGTTTGTGAGGTCAATAATGGTACCGTAAATCCGTGCGCCAAGTAAGTTTTTGTTGTTGTTAAACATACACACGAGAGTTATTCGTTAATTAACTAGTTCCAATTTTAACACCCTCTGATCTAGTAGCAAGCCAGAACCAAATAACGAAAGTGTGAACGAGCAAGTAGAATAGAAATTTCTACTGTTGCAAAACTTAGTATTTTGAAAGCCGGAATCCCAGCCGTGAGAAAATATAAAACGGATGAGGAAGTGATCATTCACAGGTCTTAGTGCGTCATTATTTATCACCTTTTTGTTAAAAAAAAATGTTAGCAAATACACGTCTTCGATCAAATCTAAAAAAAAAACTTTAGTATTCAAACGTCATAAATTAATCAACCGCAACGATTGGGCCTCTTTGAACCAGTTTTACATGGTTCTGCTTCGCGATTGATCTACTCTGCCCAGCTTCCTTGCATTATAAGTAGTTAGTTCCTTGCATTATTAGCAGATGTCTTTGAAAAACTGATCAAACTATTAAACTACGCATAAATACTTAGATTGTCCGCTTATAAAATATATACATGTAATGTACTCAGTAATGCTGCTTTTGGTAGGTACCTTAGCTACCAATTCAGCTCATTAACCTAACCATAATATACGAACTAAAACATCGACCAATAATAATTTTATTACGTATCTACTAGATAAGATAAAGTATATAATTAACAAAAAGATGTGTATGAAAGGTACCAAACACTGTATAAAAACAACATGCTTGACCGAAACAGGATGCTTAACTACACTTAAATAAAACAGAACTAGACAATAAATAAAATCTGATATCTGAATAGGGAACATTTTGTCCAAGAATGCTAAATTCATAGAGACGAGCTGGAGCAAACCACTCATTAGTTTGTTGCAAAATCATTCTTATCTCCACAAAACCTCCAACAGCTACCCACTTCAGCTACCAACCAAACGAGCAAAATCATTGAAGCAATCTCCTTAAGGTAATTGAAATACCTTTGAACATGAATCTTGTATCGTTGACCGGTCTACAAACACCTACAAAACATGAATAGACGTGCCGACAAGATGGTGGTATAAAAACTCTTATCAACGCAGGGCGCGGCGAGAACCGTTACAAACGAGATGCAGCATCTGCACAGCTAGTACAGGAACAGCTGGAACAACACCATCATCGTCGTAAGCTTAAGTGACCATCTGCTGGGCAAGGAATTCATTAACATCTCTCGAATATGTAAGACCATGAGAGAATTTCACCTGCCAAGGCGAAAATGGTTCTTGTGGTTGTTAACTTAAAATGTCAAATTATCTTTGTAGGTATCACGCGCATACAATTAAGTCTGTCTAAGTACAACGATTCGTTATTCTTATTCGTTAGAATAGGAGGCATTGCAGTATGAGCCGCAGAAAATTTTAATGTCAGTTCTTCTAATGAAACTGGGAAGAAACAAACACGGCAATAGCTAAAAATTTGTAATAACTCTTGAAAAGCACAGTACTGTCATAGTGGAGAACACCAACTTCAGGAGGCTTATACCTCTCAGTGGATAAAATCCTGTGAATAATGATGATGACGAGCACAAATCAAGATGATGGCAGTTGAAATAAAGATTATAATGAACCTTGAGAGAGTATATCACTAAATAAACCAGCCGTTCTACAAGAAAGAGACTCAATCGGCAACCGTGCTAAGCCGAGGTCGTTCCGACTGATTCAGCGAGCCAAATGAGCAATAAAATCGATCGTCCTTACAAGAAAATGTGTGCAAGTGTGCTAGCGGGGTGCTCGCATATAAATCTTCGGATTGTGCTTGTTGGCCTTTATCTGAGGATCTTCGCTCGACATGGCCGACTCTGGTAGATTTTATTGATAATCAGAGAGACATAGTAAATTATACCTGTAAGTTCTTACTATTAAAGCTCATAAGAATGCTAACGTAATAAGCACGATATCTTGATGCAACCAGCAGTGGGCATATGAGTGTCGATGAGGATTCCTCATAATTATAAAAAAAACTTAGGCAAGTGGCACGAAACGATGACGTTACAACATCTAACACACATACTTTCATGGCCCACGTCGCGCATAGTATGTATACCTGATGGTGGTCCAGGAAACTCCTTAAAACTTGGAGCTCAAGAGACTGGAACATAAGCTTCTTAGACTACCTACCAACATGACGTTGCATGCGAAAATGATTCTCACGTTAACCTGGACGCGTGCGGAGCCGGAGGCTACAGTGGTGTTACGTTATAGTGCCACGTCTCTGGCCTGGCTACATTATTGAAGTCTAGCGTCTGCCCGAGGCTCTGCCCACATAGCAGGTATCTTATAAACTTCATCTACATCCTCATCATCTGGTATATTACTTATTACACCACTGCCCAAAAAGGAGCGTAATGTTTTCGGGGTTTATGTGGCAAGCAGAAGACAGGGAACTATGGCGCTCATAGGGTATTCTTATGTCTAAAAGCGGACTAATATTGATTGATTGATGATGATGTGGTATGTTTGTATGTTAGTTTTTTTTAAACTGAACAGTTTTGAATGTAAAGGGTGGTTAAAATTTAAGAGCCGATGTTGAAAGTGAACCACACCTAAACGTCAAGTTTTTTCTGCATTTAATTTGACATTTCTCTACTTCAGACTAACTCAATTTGAACCATGGAAAGATACACAACCGAGCAACGCGTTAAACTTATTAAGGCTTATTATGAAAATAGCTTTGCTTTTCAGATGCGTCCGACTATTTAGACGGACAGCGTTTCGCATTTATACCTAAGACTAGTATGGATTAGTTCCACCGTTCACAGTCTATCCATTAGTTATACGATGCCCTGCAGCTTTGCCTAGATCTAACCAGCGTCTAGTATGTGAGCGGCCGGTCAAGTTCACGGTGTCACTGGCACGAAACCTAACCCGACTTGCACCTTAGTGCCTATTTCAACTGATTTGATTTTGTAGGAACGCCTAGGATTTGTAGTGTGTGTTCGAATGTTTTGGTTTAGAAAGAGCAAGTTGAGTTCAGAAACAAAGTAACACACATTGTTTACTGTTTTATTAGGTAAATCAGTTAAAACGTGAGTATCAAATAATGCCTAGTAGTTTTATTGATAACTCGTTTACCGTACGCATTTTAATAGACACAATGTTTTTCATTAAATAGCGTTTTTTTTTCTTCAATTTTTCATAGATCTGCTTTACGATGATTTTTTTCTTATATAATAGTTCTATTCCGTTTGCCGAGAGTGGCTATGCATATTTTGGCGCTCTTATACAGGGTGTCCGGTAATTAATGGATAACCCCGCAGGCACTTGTGGGGGGGCAGAAGGGCAACTCAGAAAAAAATATAAAAAAAATCTATCTGCATTTTTTTTTTTTTTTTAAGTGCTAAATTTTATAGTTTTGTTCAAATTTTTGGACACTACGGCTACAAATTGAATAATAACGAATTGATTTCGTTTGAATTCGTTATTATTCAATTTGTAGCCGTAGTGCCCAAAAATTTGAACAAAGGTATAAAATTTAGCACTTTAAAAAAAATTAAAAAAAATCCTAGACCGTTGCAGATAGATTTTTTTATATTTTTTTCTGAGTTGCCCTTCTGCCCCCCCACAAGTGCCTGCGGGGTTATCCATTAATTACCGGACACCCTGTATAAATCAGAATTTACTATTCACAGAAAATTATATACATACATCCGACAGCTCATGAAAGGAGGCTATGTGTGTATTGATTCTAACAGTTTATTGTGATTGAGACGTCATCGTCTCCATCTAATTAATGGATGTATTGGACACTTCTCCCATTCAATTTCTTTCTCTTGCCCTTTTTCTCACACTCGTGGGGTTGGCGCAACGGGTTTGCTTTATTTCCCAATATTCTTTCTCTATAATATTGTGTGTTGAAAAAGGCAAAACATCCGGCCTTAAAATATACCTTCTTATCCTAATTGAAACATTAATGCATACACTAAATCTGGATTTTGATATCATAAAACATTGCTGTTATTGTCGTATCCGCCCACCATTAATCATCATTGTGCCAATTTTAGATAAACACAACTCTTTGACCAAACAAAAATTATTGGAATGAAACATGAAATATAATAATTATTAACTTGCAGCAGTAGCAATATCCTTAACAAGGTGTATTAATCGTAATCAAGATTATAATTGATTAGGAGCTCTTTTCAAGAGAATTTCAATATTTTTATTTAACTGTCATCAATCAGGTCTTAGTGATTAGGTGAGTATTCATAAAATGTTCACAGTATGTAATGTACCCATTTAGGGTGATGAAAGACTATCATGCATACTAGGTACCTATTACTACTAGCTACTAGTTACCTATTACTAAATTTACATAAAAAGTCGCTAAAAGTATCATTTAAAAATCGTCAAGTTATGAACATCACTTTAAGTTTGGATTCGAATATATTATTTTTATTATTCTATACATTTTATGTTTTCTGATATTTTAGTATACGTTTTAACCGCCATTGAGTTGGGTGGGGGAGGGTTTGTTAATTTCTAATTTTGATGCGAGCATAACAAGTTTATTTTAAATCTAGTTTTGTTTGAACTAGTATCACTTGAAAAGAGCTACTAATTCTTAATTTTGCATTTTTAAATTCAATACACGTTAAGGATCTTTAAGTGGTATCTACGTAGATATTTTAAAATGTATACTATGTTACAACATCTAACACTTTCATGGTCCACGTCGCGCATGTATACCTCATGGTCTTCTAGGAAACACCTTGAAACTTGGAGCTCATAACACTGAAACATACTATGTAGGTTCAACGCGCAAAAAGCAAGAATGCCGCGACGTCGATTGCATCGCCGCGCGCGCACCGCGTCAGATTAGCTAAGCGTATCTACGCCGTGCACGGTCAAGGCTAGCCGTTCGCTTTTTACCGCGAAAGTTCAACGTACGATAACTCGGCGCCGTATCACGTACGAAACTATTATCGAACGTCTTACTCTCAGACCATCTAAAATATCTTGGTGGGCGTTGAACGGCTTAAAGCTGGTCTCTCGAAAAAATCAACATTTTCATGGTATTTGAGATCATACTGCTGTTCAAATATGAAATCTAGGATTCTTAGATTCCTACACCTAATATTCCATTTCATTCTGTACAAAAGCGCCAAGATAGTTTTTGGATTAGCTGTATAAGTTTGATGAAAAAAAATATCTAAAACATCTCAATTTTGAAACATATTTGCCTTCTCCTCCCAAACAATATTAAATAATAAATAAAATAAATAATGCTGGACACCAAGCACACTAGTTGCCCAATTTTGAAATCGAGGTATAGGTACGTTTTTGATATGCGGTAACGCATATGTCTCTCTTGATGTGTCCCCCTGAACCAAACTTTCTATTTACCTTCGTTAATTACAAATGTTCAAGCATTGATGTATCTTGAAGGTCATCGGCATCGCAGACAGCACATGAGGCCTATTAGACTGAACATCTCCCTAATTAATAAGATTTCAGAGATACCAAGGAAAATATAGACAGGGCCTGTGATAAAATTCCTCGTCGAGCAGAGACGGTAAATTCTCGTTTATTATCGAAGAGAAAACTATGAGATAGGCAAAAAGGGAACTAAAGGCAATTGCTAGTCGTAGCTAAGGAAACCGTCAGATATGCGATCGATAACATTTGTGTTAAATGGCTTTAGACCTACTCAATAAAGAAGTAGATTGAAAGATATACAAAATTATTTTCCGTTCTAAACTTGATTTCAATATTCATCATCAGATCATAATTAGTACACAACTGGATATGTCCAGCCTACGGACCTCCCATGACTTATATGTCAATTTATCTATTTACTTAAAATAATTGGGTAACACCAATTATATTAATTAAAGGACAAGTAGGTACAAAATTATGATAGATCAATAGTAATATACAAGATTAAAATAAAAATAAACAATTTAAAAATAATGTAATACATTTTAAATAGACACAACGCTCACAAAACAGCAAACATTCTGACATAATTTCACCGAAACTATCCTCGAATAAATTAAGGAATAGGCTGATAAGTGCCTTAACGCCCCGTGTTCTGCAAGCAGCTTCCAGCAGTCGGTGCTTTGGAAGATATGCCCGGCTTACTACCACTTCAGCTTGCTACTAGTTAGCTATGTCAACTTTGGTCCAATATTCATTTTGGAAACATTTGCATTTAAGCAAAAAAAACTTAACAACTTCATTCTTAAAAATTGATACCTACCTTAAAATTATACCTGAAACTTTATTTCTCGCAATATTCTCGTAGTTTGCATTTGTCTTAGTTTATCTGGGCATAAAAGCAGGTATATTTGTTAACTGGCATTTTATCTTTCCGATAGACTTGTCAATCAACTATTTTATATAACGGCTCCATCAAATTAGGTATCTATCATTATGTAGATACATAATTTAAAGGTGTCTTGAGAAAAAAAGAGATACTGCTCTTTGTATATCATTAAAATTACAAACTTTACAAAATTGTTGACGAGCCTTAGTGAAGATTTTCGAGAAGGTGATGCGACAAGCCAATTCTCAGTTCTTCTATGTACATAATGCTTTTACGACTCTTGTTAATAGGGGAGTCATCTGTTGTATCATTCATAACGTCTACATCGAAATCGAATTCCCGAAGTTGGCAACACTCATCACTATCTTCTGAAGTGTTTGAAACCAAGTGTCAATTCAGCATCCAATAAATACGACGATACATGTTCTCGTAACCTCGTGTGGAATGCCAATGACAGAAAAGTGGGTTTATTATAAGGAAACGTCATTGTTTATGGCCAATATAGCCCATAATGTTTGTGACTACCCCTAAGTTGTATCTATTTTAAATTGAGTGTTATGTTTTATAGATCGAGCTAACAACATCAATGTTCAATTCTTAGAATGTATCAAAGCTGCAAGTGCTTCTAATTTATACTACGTGTTCTAGGAAATTGCCCGCGTCGCTGGCTTTCGATTGACACTATTTCCTGGGCCACCTCGAGTTTAGTTTTACATAAAACTAGATGTCAGGTGTCGTAATTAAGATTGAAATTACGTATTACTTATTTAAAATGTGTCTACCAGCGGCTTTATTAGCGTTACCTCACACCTACCTACACTGTGCGTTATTTTGGTTCATGTTCTACATTAATACATTGCTGACCATAATAAATGAATAATGATACGACTTACTTAAACGTGATATTTTTCTTAGCTATCGTTCCAATGTTCTCATTTTGTTCTCTAAGGACCGTGGTCTTATCCTTAAGCCTTCAGCAAAAGCAGACCTACACAACAGTATAGGTAGATTTTCTTAGACTTAGAGGTTTATGTACAAGTTGTGCAACAGTTACAGTGTCATGACTTCATAATTATATCATTGTTTTACATTAACTTCGACATTGCTATTAACGATGATGAGGCAATGGTCAAGAGTACCTACGAATCCCATTTCCTGTCCCTAATGGCTTCCGGCAACCTCAAACAATGTTATTTTCTGAAATGGACCACGTTTTGCCCATATTCGTAAATTAGACATTTTAGTTGGGTAATTTTTGATAATAAGAGCTACAGAGTTCAAGGTTTTCGTAGACAAGGAAATCACATAAGCCAAGGTCTTGTCTTTACTTACGCAGAGTGGTGTTTTTCGTTTGGAATGACATAATTATCTCTTTTTGTGTAACAGAAGCTTTTAAGTTATACAGAAGACTGTTTTACTTACTAAACTAACGAATTAGGTGAAAAAAAGTCACAGGACATGTTTTGTGACCTATTTACCTGCCAGAGATTTAGTTAGCAGTGGCATTAAGTTTAGACAAACGAGAAATTTAAATTCCTTTACAATTTAAGTGTAATTGGATAATGTGGAAGCTAGTTTTCCCACGATTCAAAATGCTGGCCCCAATGATAGTTGAAAAGCTTTAGGGCCTTCAATGACCGCGGCATTTAAATAATACGAATCACAAAAATTCAAAAAACAATTTTCTGGTAAATTCCTAAAGGTTAATACCAGATCTACAATAAAGATAAGATTAGAATCTATCACGTATAAAGAAAACATACATTATTGAAATTTGACACCTATGATGTGCAGTTTTATTTATATCTTATCAATTTTGGTAAATCTAGAATAGTTTAAATATGCTAATAAGGTTAACAATAATATCGTGTTACGTAAGCTGATTTTTATCTTGAAACGTCTTGTTGTAGTCTAGACAAAGTTAACGACACTAAATTTTGATTTTGCATAATATGAAACGACAACAAATTTCTGCCAATAGGATAATCCATACAGATATTTTCGGTTACGGCAGGATCCTACCGAAATCGAAAATATATGTATGTAAAAATTTTGGGGCTTATTAATTTCTCCAGAGATTACCCAGAGTGCGAGGGCTTACGCACTAAAATACAAAAACCTTGCATACGGATAACCAAAGCGACTCTGTGCTGACAGACCGTAAACTGATGGGTCGATGATATAGCAAACCTGGATACGCCAAAGACAGAAATGAGAGGCACTAATTGGAAGTGGAACTGGTATTGATGTGATAATGTTACGCAAACCTTCTTGTTGACATGTCTACAAACAGCAGGCTTATTAGGTACATTATATGTATAGGAGACTATTTCGCATCGATGAATTTGCAATTTTTACTTTTAAACAATGGATGATTACAGTCAAAGCCTAATGTGAAGCGCATGAATGAATGAAATAAGAAGTAGTTACTTCGAAATTTTAAAGTATGTACTCTATGTGTAAAAGGAGTCTGATCAGCCGATGGCGACAAAGACCTAGTTAGGATACGCTCTAAACATAAAATTTGGTTATATACAAGTAGATAATTTTTCCGTGCAACATGGCGGCTATACCAGTGTTGTGCTGTTCAAACCACAAAACATGGCCAGACTGAACTCGCCATGGAATTTGAAATTTTCATACAAGGGCCCTTCCGTGTACCAAAGTGGTTTTTTTTAATTGGACGGTGAAGCCTTGACGTGATGCTTTGTCAAAAATGTTTCAAATCACAAGTTTCATTCAAACATGGGATTTAAAATTGGCTGAGACTGGTAATCATCCATCGCTTTGACTTTTTTTTGCTTTTAAGTGCAAATTTAAATTTTGAATTATTTTCGTTAAATTTTCGTTGATCCATCGTTTTCTATTCTATTGAAATTTCATGGAAACGAATAAATAACCATCAATAGATCCATAGTGATGCCCTGGTCAGGAATGTTAAAAAAACTTTGAACAGTTCCCATTCAGTTTGCAGTTATAATTGATACATAATCATCTGATCATTAAGTGTTGCATCTAGGCTGTGTGTTTAGTCATCAGCACTCTGCAGCTTTTGATCACCTCTATTAGAGTAAAACTCAGAGTTACCGCTACCGTTACCCCTGATAGGACCCTAGATCCCGGGTAATCTTGAGAACAGTTAGATTGTTTCCATCGATACATCAGCTAACTACAGCGCTTCAGGCTAGGTTCACTATACCTCTTCCATACTTGCAGTAGGTATAAAGAATATTTATAATAAATAATAATAAATACCTGCATTAAAATATTCAACTTGAAATTTATCTGAGTAGAGAGCGATTTTGAATGCAGTAGAATGTGTGTAATAAGCCTTTAAAGGCTGATAGCTTGTTAGAATTCTCCGGCTGTGGGTTAGTGACTTTCAAATCTATGTTTTCTTCATTTACCACGCTTTTAAAGCAGTTCTACCTTAAAACTTTTATGGTACAAAGTATAACAAACTCTGAGTTAAGAAAATAAAGCTCGCTATGCTCCGCAAGCAGATAGGAAGTGACATGAGTGTGTGCTCCATCAATATGGGACCACCAGTAGCCAATGCAATTACGGACAGACAGCAAGGTAATAAATATTTTTTGTGTGAGTTAATCATGGTGTATTGATTCGATATTCAATGAAAAAGCTGCGACCGTTATTAGAATATTACGGTTAATAGGTAATCAATGTGTAAAGTATCCATTACATTATTAAATGTGTAGGTACTTATTAGGTATGGGATTTTTATCCCTGAGACTCTCTTGGTACTCTTGGAAATCTATACGGTCAGTCTTCTGGTTGAAAAGACCTTACTTATGATGACCCAACATGTTATGTAGGTATGTGAAATGACGTATTAACCATAAGCGTTTTCTCTATGACCCTTGATTTTCTCGCTCGAGATAACTCTTAATTCTGACATCATATTGCTCTTAGCTCTCCTAAGGCCTAGAAAAGTATTCGAAGGTAAGAATCTCGTTATGAGTTAGAAGTTTTGCCTCTTGGGAAATCAAAAGGTGAAACAACTGCCTATTCTAGCATTCCATATAATTTAACTTGCTTTTCTTCAAACTGTTTTTACTAAGTACCCATTTTGTTATTGTTGTTGTTGTTATCGTACCTATCAATGTCCAAAAGTTTGTTTAATTATGTAAACAAAACAATTGAACGATTTTTCTGGTAAATTGACGCAAAGTTTCTGGCATCTTTAAAGACTGATTAGCATGATTTATGTTAAACTCTATTACCTAAGTAGGTACTATTGTCTGTAACGTGGTTCCTAAAAGATTGTTCCCATAGCTTGAATTCAGAGTAGGTACTTACGTAGTAATTGTAAAAATAAAGTCACTCGAGTTTGAATTCTTGACCTTGTTCTACTTTTAGATATTTTGTGTTTCGAATTTTGAATATTTTAAGTTCTGTTTTGACTTTAACATAGGAGCATTCTTCAAATAATTTTTTAGTTGCTTTTTGATAACTTACCTTTAAACATCTAAAATCAATTTCAACAAAAATCAACAATAAATTTACTAAATAAGGACTATGGAGTTTCATTCGATATCAAGGATGGAAATCGTATTTGTCAATGGAAATTCGTAGTGAAAGTAATTTATAAATAGGTTTGTTACATTAATGTATCCGTACCTAAAGGGTGAAAACGGGCCCTATATTAAGCCTCCACTGTTCGTATGTCTGTTCGTGCGTCTGCGGGAAAAGGTACAGTTGAAATATTCACGTAATATTTTTTTCTCTTGCCGGGTGTAAATTTAATAATAAAGGAGTCCATATCCATTCCAAAATGAGTAGGTACCGATTACTGAAGTTAAACAACATCGGGCGCGGTCAATAGGCAGTTCTTGGATGGATGACCGCGTCATGATGGCATTTTGTTATAGGTATTAATTTTTTTAAACTATTTTTAAGGGTCCTTTTGCGAAATAGTTATGTAAGATGCTACGGAACCCTCCGTGTGCGAATCACTTGCACTGGGTCGGTTTTATTAAATATTGTTCTTTACAATTAATTGTAATGTAATCATATAAATCAAAAAGTTATAAAGTACGCCCAATTCTTGATGAATTTTCAGAAATACGCGCAGTGGCTGCGCAGTCGCTTATTTTAAGGTTCAAAAAGGGCGCGTTGAGCCAAATACTGCGAAGTTTCGCATTCGAGGCTATGTTCACGGAATTCACAAAGATTTGCGCAAACTCTACCAAGACATTAATTTAATACAGACATTTTAATTATGTTAACAAGTAAAAATACATAGTTTGTTTATTTTCTCTTCATAGAGAAAGTATGTTGTCATTTCCTACCGATACGGTAGATATTCTCACAGTGGTAGGTAGGTACTCGATAAGCGTTAGATTCGATAACCGATTAAACTCTTTACGAGATCTATTGGTGCTTAGAAAATCTGATAGATCTGGTGTCTAATTAAGGATATTGTTCGGTTGATGTCCTTGTTCCGCTGATTCGCTTCTTCCTTATGGTGGACAAAATAATTTCTTCAGTTTCTAGAGCAGTGCTCAGAGGGAGATGCCGTAGCTGCTCAGCTACTATCTGTCCAAAAAGATCAAATTCATCAGTTTTTTGTGGTAAGTGTTCTGTTGCTACCTTTTTTAATTCATGAACTGCTTCAAATAGTGGTTCTTTTACTTTTCTTTTGTTTCTGGTTGGCAAGGTTTTTACAGTTGGTTCATTGAATATTTCTTGGCCATCGATGATTTCTTGTTCATCGAAAGGTCGTTGATCATCGAAACTTTGATCATCACAGGGTACAATGTATTCCTGACTATCATATTCTGAAGCTGTGTTTTCTTGTTTAACGTCTGGCGCCTGTAACATCAAGATATTTTTTGTTGTTGTAAATACTACAATTAATTTTGTGAACGAAACATAAAATAGCTCTATATCAAAACATCACGGTACATCTGCCTGCTTACTGCCATTTATTTTACCCGATGCAATGATTTAACAACAAAAAAGCTAGAGGTAGGAACGGAGAAAAGAAGAAGCGTCATATCATACCTGAATAAGATGATTTGAGTTCTCCCTCGAATCAATTTGTTGCAAAAAATCCATATGAGACAGCCATGGGATTTTCGAGACGTACACTTCATCAATTTCTGCACTCATCTTTCTTGCCTTCAACAATTCATTATTATACGTATTCCGGAGTATTCGTATTTTACTAATCACGTCTTTTATAGTTTCCATATCCATGGTTTTCATAATGTTCTGGTAGGCGGCTGCTCGGGCTCCTCTATTCTTGTATTGAAAGTGCTTTGGATTCCAAAGACACTCGTTTCGCTTGTATTCTGTTATGAACTGTATATTTTTATCTGCTGGCCAACGATAGTTCGACATTTTCAGTTTAGTTCGTTCAAGGCTGTACAGGAATCCAGTAAGATCTGAGAGGGACGCACGTGTCCGCTAAGCGACACAGCTGTCGCGTCACTAGTTTCACGATTTATTCTCGATGAAAGTAGTGGCGTGACATGCGCGGCGGAGTGGTGGGGGCCCGCGGTCATTGACACGAAAGTAGAACACTTCATCACTTGGTTTCGTGAAATTAACCCATGCATTCTGAACTCAGAAATATCATCAAAGTCAAAGTAAAAATTATTTATTTTCATAAATACAAAAATGTACACTTAGAACAGGTCAAATTCTTAAAATAAAACATTGACACGGAAATAAAGTGATATTTTTGATTTCGGTCATCATCACTATCATCTCAACCATTGGGTCAGTACCACTACTGATTCTTTTTATCTTCCTCTGTTGTGCTTGACATTACTCGCATCCAACGGTACCGAGCGACTTATGATTTTTTTTTACCAATTTAGAAGATAACCGTGGCCTTAACTCTTTTGGTGCCCACGTTGCACATGCTGAAGTACGGCGGTGGGCGGCGGCAGCAGCGTGTCGCAGAGCGCCCCACCGCTTCGCATCGCACCTTGGAGTTGGGGCAGTGAATGCTTTAATGTCATTAAACTAGTGGATACCTACTTTCTACTTTTATTTTTGTAATATTAAATGATTTCAGTTTTAGTGTGTGTCAAATTTAAACGGCTTAATTCAAGATATTGTCACCATTTCTTATCTTTTAAGCATATTCTTGTTTAATCTGTTAATAAGGCTTCTGTGTCAAAGCACGGAATAGTAATGAGGTGCGTGTTAGCTAATGTACAAACAAGTCGAAGACAGGTTCACAATTTATAAACTTACTATAGGCACAGAAAGGAAAGTATTACAAACAGTAGATAAACAGTTCTTAGCACGCCGGATGGACAGTTAAGACTTGACTAAGCCCACCGAAAACCAGAATAATTGATTGAACCTTATGATTGTAATTATAGAACTGACACTTTGACCAAAACCCATTTTGAGAATGATCAAAGAAATAAGTTCTACCACATTTACTCTACCACTGGTTTGTACTTACACAGTTTTACTATAGCGATGACGTATGAAACCTAGACTCTGTCGATATACGACCAAAAGAACACTGAATATTGAAAGGTGGTCTATATTTTGAGGTAAGCTACCAATTGTTTGATTCAAAATACTGATCATGGGACATTAAAATAATAATAATGAAGAACGGAGTAGCATTGCTGAAACTATCTAAGGTACTGTACTAGCGTTGGTAAGCCAAACTACTGTTTTATTAGTAATCCCAAACTGTGCCCATGGGCCTGTTAATTTCAAGATAAAGCTCATTTAATACTAACGGTGTCTAGTATGTGATGGCTCTGAAAAGTTTATATGTACCTAAAGGGAATAGGTGTTTTGACATCTATCTCCACTCCACTAATTGAGACGCCTCTGAAAGAAACTCCGACCAGGTGGGATGACGATTTGCGAAAGACTGCTGGCAGATGCTGGATGCAGCTAGCTGAAGACAAGGCGCTATGGCGCTCATTAGGAGAGGCCTATTTCCAGCAATGTGGACAGTGGACTAATATAGGCTGCTTGCTGATGATGATGATGATGATAATGGAAGAAACTACAAGTGCCAATTCGGCATCGTATGTGGCAACTGATACTCCAGCTCTATTTTCGGTAGACAGTGATATCTGATTTTGACAGCAATCATCAAATATACTATTGCTGCTACCTACCAAAAACGACCTCATAGCCATATTTATGCCAAACCACGTCTGGTAAAATCGCCGTCAGATTACGCAATCGAGTTGACAACTTCCGAGAGTATGAGTTGTTATCTGGAGCAGGTTTTTAGGTATTAATTGGACGGACTAGGTAAGCAACTGTCACAGTATGTAAGTGTAGCAAGTCGCTGAGCGGTAAGAAGCATTACTGTGACACCACACACAAGCACAACTTAGCGACTTTTAATAATGTAAAGTGTTTTTTATTCAGAGAACATTCATCCCAATAATATGTTCAATAGTTTTGGCGTGAAGTAGTAACAAACATCTGAACATCTAAACTTTCCCATTTATAGCATACTAGCAGCGGCTCGCAGATTCACCCGTGTAGTTCCCGTCCCCGTGGGAATTCCGGGATAAAATATAGCCTGCTTTTCCAGGCTATAATCTATCTCTGTGCCCAATTTCATCCCAATCCGTTCAGTCGTTCTGACTTGATTGAGAAACAAGCATCAATCAAATCCATCCATCCATCTAAACTTTCGCATCTTTAATATTAGTCTGATAGTGTAAAGTGTGATGTAAGTTTGAAGCTGACAAAGATTAAATAAATAAAATAAATAATGTTGGACAATTCACACAGCATTATCTAGCTCTAAGCT
Source organism: Eupithecia vulgata (assembly GCA_946478455.1). Classification (NCBI taxonomy): domain Eukaryota; kingdom Metazoa; phylum Arthropoda; class Insecta; order Lepidoptera; family Geometridae; genus Eupithecia; species Eupithecia vulgata. Next base: position 2,892,257 of record OX297862.1, on the reverse strand, counting down.
AAGCAGAGCTTGTGTTATGGGTACTAGATAACTGATATACATAATATAATACAATACATAGATAGATATTTTTTATTTTACATAGAAAACGACCAGAACACCCTGAACAAATGTCTGCAGATCGTACACACAATTGTCCCGAGGCGGGAATCGAACCCGCAACCTCATGCGTCGCAGGCAGACCTTCGCCCACCGCGCCACAGAGGTAAGGAGGAATTAAAGAAGGCCTCCGGCATTCAGCATTAGGTGATAAAGGGCTGCTATGATGATGATGATGTGGTTTACTATAAGTAGGTATTCAAAAAGATACAAGACCAGCAACTAAAATGCAGTAAAAGTCGTCTGTATAAAACACGTCATTATCAACCGATGCTCGTTTTTATCGTGTCCCGTTAGTTTTACCGGCTTATGCAGATCCACCGGCATCCGACTTCTTGATCAATGCCCATGCAGTTTGTAGGAATTATAAAGCTATTTGAACCGTCGCTTTGATGAATTGATTTAATTTTTCTTACTTCATTAGAACTTGCGTCTGGGATGGTGTGCCTAGGGGAGTTCTTGTTTAATTTCGATTTATCAGAAAATGAATATTTTTCAATTTTGCTACTGATTTTTTTACAATTCTAAGATTTCTACAAACGAATCCTGATAAAGTGAGTTGCGGAAGGAATTACTTGAAGACCCGAAGTTTCATCGAATTTTAGGAACTTTGACTATAGTGTCTTTTGATACGGTCGAGATTCTTCTCAAGTTTTATGTAGACCACCTATGCTGATTAAAAAACTTTACAAAGGTTTTTGTTTCCAATCTAAAGCTCTTTTGGGATACCCAAGCTCGTAAAAAATGAGATACATTTGCGATAACATAAAACCTACTTTTTCGTTAGAGATCAAAAAGCTGCCTCGATATCAAATATCAACGGATATTCGGTATTTAACAAGCAACTCAAACATTTGAACTGTGCTGTCACTATTGCAATCAAATGTGCTGTCATTATTGCAATCAAAGAGTCTGTGTTCTCTCCGAAATTCTCATATTCCGTAGGTACCTCGACTACGAAACCGTCCTCAGCCTCACAATCCAATACCGTCGCATTTTCTTTCCCGATCAATTCTCTTGGTAAGAAGCCGACTGGCTCTAGTTTGAAATATGGCACGGTTTGTACAGCGTGCAGTAGCAAATGAAATATTATAGTTACTATTGGCAGTGGCTAAATCAAAACTAGTGGTTACCGGGCTTTCTCATTGGTTGCTGATGTTTCTTCGGTTTGTTCTAAAGTGCTCCAAGTAAAAAAGCACATATATTTTTGTTTTCAAAAAACACGTTGTTTTTACAAGCTTTTATTATACTTGCCTTGATGTGTGGTGGAACAGATCTTGAAACTCAATTATAGACCAGCTATTATCAACCTATTAAGCTAAAATTTCGCATACATCAGTAAGCTCGGTGACAATGCAAAGTTATGGTACCATCGAGCTGGTCTGACGATTGAGGCGGAAAGTTTTTAATATGTGTGTTTTTGGTCCACTGCTGTCACAGCGCCTTATAGGCTTTTATCTCATGGGGTAGTGCCCATAATCCCCACGCCTGGCATGCGGATTAGGGTCGGAGTTCGGTAGTTGAACGGTTCTGCGGGATGCGCTGCTACCCGCTTCCCGGTGGATCCTGGATGGACCTTAGTCTCTTACGACACCCGCAGGAAGAGTTGGGGTGGTGCAAATTCTAAGCCGGCACCGCACGGCTAATCTAAAGCACCTATTCCTTTTATTTCAAATTTGCGACTTATCAAAGATCATCGCTACTAAAACGTATATAGTACCAGTTGGTGAGAAATAAATGCTACAGTGTGTGATAAAATATTGTTGCTAAATGGAACCAAAAAGTCACGGAGCTCTCAAGAGGAATCCCTTCATTCACATGTGAGTGAACCCTCCGCATCCTTGAGAACTGGTCGCTCCGTGTTATATAAGCCGACTGCGAATTTTTCCTTCGCGCTTTTATTTCTATATGCGTCGAGCTTTTATGGATATTGCTTTTATTCGCTTGTCGGAGCACCTTCTTCGCGCTCTATGATTATGTATGCAAAGAGATAAAAAGCTACTTTACCTATATCTCTAGTTTCTTATTAATGTAGTGTATGCACATAATATTTATTAAGATTGCAAGCTCACAGTTTCTTTTTAAGTGATCAATGTCATTAGCTATCATTCTTGGTTAAATCATATTAGTACACAGCATTATCTATCCGTATATACGTAGTTGGTGGATTAAGCGTAGGTACATAGTAAAATTATAATTAGGAGTTTTACAATGATTTGCCTGAGTAACTAATTTTAGCCGATGACACAATGTCAAAAGTAATCATTAGCTGGGTTGTTTTAAGTTCAATAGCGACAGATAAAAATGTAGGCCAATGCTAATTTACTCCTTAATTATAAATGCAACGAACTTGAATTCGCACTTCGCTTTAAGTATTTACATCACCATCCAGATTTCGGTTAGATCATTTCAAAAATGGTGCAATTTTCGCCCACGAAAGCTTTCCAAATATTATTTAATATTCAAATTTATTAATCGGATTAAAATTACAACATACCTGTTGTTCTGACGTAACCTCCTCTCGACTACTGTCATCTGAAACAATAAAGATAAAAACTTTAATCGACTGCAAATAATACAGATTAATTTATATTGGTTGCTTTATTGGAGAGACCGTAGAGATGATCTAATATTATACATACAAGGTGAGTCGTAAAGTGTGGTCAATCCTTTACCTACAAGTAGGGAGCATCAGAACAATTCCGAAGAAAAAAAATTACCCCTTAAATGGTTTTTGATCATTTACATTTTCGAAATTTACAACTTGATGCGTTTATTTTCCACTTTGATCTATCTTAGGTTAGGTATTGGGTCATTCATCACAAATTATTGCAGTCTATCTGATATTTCTTTCTAGGAAGCTGTTCAGTACTTGACCTGGTATTTCAAATTTTCTGCCCTGAAACGCATCTCGATTACACTGTGGTACGTTGCACACCAATAGCTCTACAGTCTAGTAACTGCAAAACTCTGGAGATGTCACCTGTCACTGTCAGAATACCAAAGAGATCGTTAACCTTTCAATCTTTGCGTTGAGCTTGCACATATTTTTGCAAGGAAGGGGAACAACACTATCTTTAGCTCTCATGTACAACTTTTCAAGTATTCTTATACAATTGATCCAATTACTGGTTTTCAATTATGGTAAAAATTATATCAATAGACTTTCGTTTAATTAAAATCTCACCTGATATCATGTGAAGATGTGGGCGATGTATCACGAAGGTCTAGAAGATAGGTACTTAGTCACTCTTGTCTTGAAGAGACCCAGGTTATAATAGACCGAAAAAACAGCAGCAGGGGAGCATGTTCCAAACCCTAACGGTACTACGAATGATGAAGGTGGAGGAAAACCGTTTAGTGCGAGCTGACAGTATATATTTAATGATGTAGGTAATTAAAAGCATCTACGTAATATATCGAAATAGTAAGGTATAAATAACATTCAAGTCGTTTAAATAGATACTTAGTCGGATTTATATTATAATGTAGTAACAGTTCATGCCCTTGGGAGATAAGCATTTGATGTCAAACGCAATCTTTAAAGACCTTCCTACTTCTTATTTGGTTCTAGAATCCTAGATATTTTTTGTGAACAAAGAAATTATAAAATCAAAGAAATATTGGTGGAAAGTATAACAGACACTGATGCTTCAGATCAAATCGCAGAAGGTCAAAATTATTTTTGGTTTTGAAAACTGTTATTCATTCGTCTGTCGTCCGTTTTCAAACTCGAATTCGAAGGATTTTTGCTGTGCATTATACGTTGTTGAAATTAGTGTTTTTGCTTTTAGTGATTACTTTGCTGTTATCTTGCTGGTTTTTGTTATTATTATCAGTTTTAGCCAAGTTTTCCGATTCTTTTGTTGTCATAAAATATCTTTGATTTTAATAAACCGAGTCAGACATGAAATTGTACCTAATTGTGTTTAAAAGAGAAACGACGCGGGGTAACGCGTGATATTCAGAATCTAGATGTGACCAAGTCCATAAATATACATCAATTTATGTAGATACCTAATAATTACGTACAGCTTCCAAAGGTCACGGGAGCTGCAAACAATCGTATCGGAGGATAATTTTAGTAGCTGATAAGGAGAACATGTAATAAACTTAGCGAAATGTGATTCAGAATAGACAACACGGGTTAGTTATAGTTAGTTAGGTTGTATAGTGTTAATTATGGGTACCCTAACAAGAACATACGAAATTGATAAAGATTCGGTAGAAGTAGCTATCAATGAACGGACTATTTCACAGGTTGTTTTGTAAGAGCGCGAATGATAGTGGAGTGACTTCTTACGAAAATTTTAATAATAAATGACTCGAGATAATAAGTTCATTGAGGTGAAATTAATAAACTGTATGTTTAGATAATTTAAAAACCTGAGGCAAAATGTAAAAGGAGTCATTGATACGACCAGATTTTTCACTGAGAGATATTGTTGCTAGAGTATATATTCCTCATTGTTTATTCATTCACTTCATGTGCGAAATGCTATATTTTTCTTCACCACTGAAAACGTAAATTGTTATATTTATCTTCACAAGCGCAATCTGTTACTCAAGCAATAAGCTCAAACTCTATGTAAGAATTTTACTTATAAATAACGAACCGAACTGAACCTTAGATAAACAAGTGTACCTTACACACGCAACACAAAAAAATTGCAGAAAAGACATATATTGTTCAAATAATTTCTGACGGTGCCCCACTAAGCCAGCACATTTTCAATGAGTCACATCATTCAGGGGACGCATTCGCCCGTGCCAACAAAGATTTGCCTTAACGGTACGAATATTTGTCCAGAGCGTTCACCCTTTGCGCGTGACAGACCCATCCTGGCGTAACCACATCACACATTAGATAGATCAAAACATACACGTCTAGTACAACGGAATAAGACCCAAATTTGCTGACTGTAGACTAGTAGTAATATATTTGTTCAAAAACAGTTCCACAATCTGATTTCCTTGATTATGCAAAAAAACGTTTGCCCATGTAGGTATACCGTTCCATCAATTTGTAGTTCAGTGCCTTCTCGTTACCTTGATATAGTATTTTTTGCGGCTGTTGATTCGCGTCTTTTCTGGGATCGAAGCGTGAATACCAAATTACCATCATTAAACTTATGCGAAGAATAAAAAACTCAATGAGTAGTCATTGACGTCTTAATTTGGATTATTCTTTTGAGTAAAATAAGATGACAAATGGCTCTATCAATGCTACTTTTTTACGACCGTGACCTTTCCAGATTTAGCTGGATTTAAATGACATCATTTTTTTAACGCCTATACATATCGCCGAACATAATAATTTGGTTCAGTTATCTAACCAGTGAATTGTTTATGCTTGCTAATGTAAGTTTTACGAGTCACAATGTTTTAGTGATTTAACGATAGATCAGAAATTCAGACGATAGTTGACTAAGGCCACACCTAGGGACACTTTTGAAGTTACTAATGGTTTAATGGCTTAACAATTCTCATTCGCCAGCAAGTTGAGTTTATTGTAAGCTATTTGTCGAGGTTTGTTATTTTCTATGCAATGGTTTCTTGGTACTACAATATTAACGTTATTCTAAAATCCTTAAAGCAATTATGTATACCCTTAATCTCTCAGGTAATATATGGAATAGTTACTGATTTCGTATCACTGAAAAGCTATAGGTTTGTAGGGAGGAGTTAAATCAAAGTAGTATAAATTCTATCAAAAATCTTTTAACATTATTATACATTATAATAAAAAAGTATTAAAATAAAAATGTTATTGAAATCAGTGCGAAGATAAATTCTATTCCCATTAATAGTAGAACTATTGCATCGCTGGGAGATTTTTCACTGGACTTTAACCACAATAGTATATAACGTTGGAATTTTTTAGAACAATTGTCTTTTTATGCCTTTCAGCAAGATGTGAATTATGTATTACCTAGGTTATATAATTCACTTCTGTTGACTCTATCGATATTTTTTGTTGTTAGTAGAGAGAGACAGAGAACTAGGTACCTACCTAAGTTATAAGTTGAAATGGTAGTTTTATTTCTAAAACAGTTCTTCATTCAGTAAAAAAAAATTAAATACTATTATTCTTATTGTGTTGCTTATCTATCATTGTTATATTTATTTAACCACCTTGCCCGAACCAAGGATACCTACGTTTGTAATACCTGGAAAATGAATAAAGAGAAACACTAGAACATTTGTGTACCTTCATCTTCATGCAAACTTGTTTACAAACTGCGCACTGAGTCATCTAAATACACATGAAAGGTCTATATCTTCTTTACATCTTGCAGTACAGAGTCATGTCATGATATTATCACATGTTACACATTATAATTCCCAGCATTTTATAATCCTTTCTGCTTTCTGTCGGTTGCTTTTGAAGGATAATATCTGTGTTGCTTTAATCTGCACATAATCTTCTAAGTGTGCACTGCTAGAAGATTCGCTATAAGTAACTTTAAAAATTATAAGCTTTATTTGATGCTTTTTTATGAAAAGTATGTTGTTTGTATACCCAGCATGGGGATTATGGGCATTTCCTTCCAGGAGATAGGCCAATGAGGCGCTTTTCAGGGGGAGGCCTGCGTCCACCAGTGGACCAATACAGGCTGTTGAGGTTGAGGTATGTTGTTTGAAATGAGAATGAAACAAAATATATAACTACACAGAAAGCTTTAAGAAAATTTAAACTTTTAAGATTTAATATTAGGTATACTAATCAAGCTATCTCTGTTTTAATTCCAACTAACGATCCGCCCCGGCTTCGCATGGTTACTATATTATACATGTATTATACATATAAACCTTTGTCTTGAATCATTGTATCAATTAAAAAAATCGCATCAAAATCCGTGGCGTAGTTTTAAAGATATAGGTACATAGGGACAGACAGACAGCGAGAAGGGACTTTGTTTTATTCTACGTAGTTGTAATCTGCTAAGTCACCAAACAAACAAACTTTTTTAGAATCAGTAGGTATATCTTATTCATTAATAAATTCATCAAATAGATTATAAAACTGTCTCCAGCTGTGTTACCTAACGGGAAATTGGAGATTCGCTACTATTTGAAGGTCACGGTGCAACTTTCATTACTATTATTTCCAAAAATGCTACTTTCACGCTATTTTTCTAGGACATATTCATCAAGACAATGTTCAAATACAGTCAAATCTAACTATGCCAGTGTGTCACAATTTCTGCATTCTACAAAACTAAGACACGCGTGTAAAATCTCCTTATCAGACGTTGTGTGCCAAATTAAGCGGTTGTTACTGCATTTAATTTGCCTTGTGATAACCTTATCTATTAGGTTGTTCAACTAGACTAGACAACAAGACGAGACTCATTGTAAATCTTAAATGTACATAAATACTATTCTTCCTGCTTCTTTAATCCAAACTGTTTCGTTCGATTGACTAAGTAATTTCCTTTGCTAGACTTTCATGCAAAATTATTAATAAAAAACAATAAATCTTAGCTCCATTGAACAGGTTTAACAAAAGCAATGATTATTTCAAGGGACTGTTCTATAATTCAATTCATTTATTGATACCTTAGGGTGTGACCCTAGGGTATAAACCACAGGTATAAACAAATCTTTTCAATATTGTTAGTAAGATTGTTGAATTAAGGCTATTATTATTATTATAGGGTCACACAGAACAATTGGACATAACATATCAAAGCATTAAAATTTGAAGTACTTACAAGAAATAATAATAAACAGAAAAGAATAAACAGAAAATAATAAATAGAAAAGAATAAACATAAAAGGCTGTAAAAGGGCCGTCAATAAAAATATTTACAGTTACAATTAAACTAAATGCAGCTGTACATGGGCCTTGTCGTAAAAACTAAGGCTGACTTTAAACACTAAAGTTACTGTTAGTCAAATTTTGATTTTACATACTATGCATTTTTATGAAACAACAAAGCTCTAAGATTTCATTTCCGAAAACCGTAATCTAACATAACTGTTCTGCTTACATAACAACGGTGAACGATTAAAAGCCTACAATGTTTCGACTAGACGTTAAAATATTGCAATTACGAACTTGTAAACACGCGTATTGTTGAAGTATAGGTATTGCTCTTTACTGTTCTTATTTGCTTGACAATGGGTAGTACTTTTCTTATTTTTTCGACGATAAATCAACTTTAAACATACAAACAATAACTTCTTAATACAGTCTAGATTTAACTGTAGAGTGCAAACGCACTACGCGACAGCGGAACTGCGCGTCCGCTGCACTGCGCGCCAAATTAGAACAAATCACCAAAAAAGCCGTGCAGTTTCGTTGACGCGCAGTGCGATCAGTCTCATAGGATTTCATACAAAGAATAACCAGTTCCATTGTAGTGCAGTTCGGCTCAGTGCTAGGGCATCTGAGATGGTAGATGTTACGTTTACGTATGTCATGAAAATCACTAACCCACATCATAATGATCCTTTTAAAGCTATATAAACGCCATAGACTTTCGTCACCTGACCCACATGCAGTGATCGTGATAAGATAGCAGTTCGACCTGATAACGCAACGGTACATTGTTTGTTTGTATTGATAATGGTTCCAAGGACGTTTAGTTGTATCGATCTTCTCCTTACCTCTGTGAAGAATGGCAATATTTCTTTTTCAATTTCTTATTGCCTTTCTTTTTCTTTCAAAGAAGCTGAGCAATCCTGTTCAACTTCTTTTTTGGATGAACCAAATTATGCTGATATTGCTCTTTTTAGATTTTAATTTTAAATCCAAAAAGAGAAAGATCAGCGTAGTTTATTTTTTTAATAAATATACTTTACTTTCTGTTTAATAGATACGAGATAGAACTTTACTTAAAAGTAATTTAGCAAAGTAAAATGGACCTGTATTGCCTGAATATAAAGAAAATGAAATAAAAAAAATGCATCATACATGGTGTGTCGTAAATAGTGGTCAATCTTTTACCTACGAGTAGGGCAACCAAACGATTTGATTTTTGGCAATGTAAAATTCGAATTTAGCGGAGTGAAACCGCAGGGAACAGCTAGTTTTTTTATATTTCCGAAAAGTTCTTATGCCCTTACCCGTAGGTAATGTCTTGACGTGGTCTTGACCCTTTTTTACGTCAAAACCATGTATGTATATTAAGGATTTAGATTTAGTTCCATTACCATAATTAGGAAATCTACCAAAAAATATATATAAGTACATCATAAAACTGATGATTTCCTTGATAACTGAAACTTTCACATACATAGTTTTCTAAATATTTTTTTTGTACCTATGTATCAGTTTATTTAGATTTCTCATGTTTAAAGCAGTACCGACTTATCTTTGGCATTGAATTCCTAACAACTTACGTTTCGCAAACATTACCTATGCCCAAAATTCCACAAAACACTTTCGCAAATTGATTTGCTTTTGCGCGTTTCTGCAACTTTGCAAAGAACAAGCAAAGGCGTGGGGAACAATTGTACTCAGCAATTTGCGTTTTTTTAAGGAAGAGGTATTTTGTTTATCATTTTCTACCAACAAACTCAACGTTTCACTAAAACTAGAGCATCAAACTAGATAGATAACTAGTATACTAAATGTGTAGTTTAAAATACAGAAGTCAAGCTACATCTCAGTGAGATCAAATTGACAGGTTCATATCATAAGACTTAGAAATGAAACTCTGGAAAATTGATCTTCTAAGTGTGAACACGGGGAGTCTGCCATATCATGTTTTCTAATGCAATAAGTGGAATCTTCGAAAGCTAATTTATAAAGTGACAGACACGTTGGATATAGGCCTGCCACACAGTAGATGTTTATCAGTAGTTCTGCATAATTTTATTGGACACTTAACATACTTGATACGGCTTATTTGCTAAATCTTAGCCGCTAAGAATTCGACCAGATTAGCAGCCCAATGGAGCATTTATAATGAAGGTTCAGATTCCAACTCATCTGTTCTCAATATTGTTAAGTAGGCTCATATTTGCAAGTCAATGAAATATGGTTGTAATGAAGATTTTCTTCATTATATTTCAACTTTTTTCAGTTCTTTTATGAAGTGTCACCTTCTCTTCATTCAATCTTAACCCAACATCGATAGACAAACTTAAGTCCTCGATCGAAACCCAATCCTAGGCTGCTTGCTATCAGAATATTTCTTATCTTTTAGGTTGTCTTTCCCGGTATTCATCAGTATCACCTCCTTATGATGTTTTTCAATGGAGCATGTATAGTATACCTAGTGAACTGCAATACTGATCCCAGTCTCAGTCTTGTGTACCTGCAGGCTCTGGTCGAGGCTTTCCCCTGTCACTGGAAAGCGCGCTTTCAGCCCATGATTATAGACTCGCTTCTTGATTAGCACATTTAGTCTGTTCGGGCGACGTTGATGTGCCGCGTGATTAATGTGGGAAGTCAGATGATAATTGCTAAGGAAATTGGTATCTATGAGCTGTAAAGGATTTATTTCCTGTGGATAATAAAGATATTAGAGTGAAGTTCGTATTTTGCGATTTAAACATGATTGCTGATTATAAAATAAATCTTTTGGAAACGCACTAACGAACTGGAGCGATATTGATGTAGAAACAATAAGGAACAGTCTGGAAAATAATGCTTATAATTATACACCTTAAGAAAAAAATACAAGTATTTCCCAAACACTGATAAGCTGTAATTTTAAAGTCATGGGCTAGTAAAAGCGTCTCGAGAACAATTTTCATAATTTACCGAAATAACTTTAAAAACTGGCTAAGTGCGAGTTGGACACGTGCACGAACGTAACATTATCTATAAAAAGGGCAAAAACATCACGTTTGTTGTAGAGGGGTTCCCTTAAATATATTTTTATTATGTATTTTAGTATTTGATGTTATAGCGGCAACAGAAATACATCATCTGTGAAAATTTCAACTGTCTAACTATTACTGTTCATGCATGAGATATAGCCTGGTGAAAGACGGACAGACGGACGGACAGTGCAGTCTTAGTAATAGAGTCTCGTTTTACCCTTTGGGTACGGAACCCTAAAAATCAACTAAATCAATTGACTGCGCCATGAGAGCTTCCTCATAAGTTCACTCATCATACCCAACTGGATGATTAGAAAACTTCAACCTTCCGAAGGGCTGGGCCAATATTGCTTCATTCGTCAGTTCGCAACTAGATTTGAGTCACGATGGGGTACGCCTCGGTAATTGTGTAGACATCGCTTTATTGACTACTCCCTGTCTGTCTGAGTGAAAGATTCAGAGTGGCTAGTACCTATGGGATATCACAGTACCACAAAGAAAAGAAAAAGAGTACATTTTTTTTTACAATCATGGCAAATAGTAGTAAAACCCACGATAGTGCGTAGAGACGACCACGAGTTCGTATAAAGCTATTAGATCGGCTGTCATACAAAGAAAAGTAGGTATTTTCCATCCTATAGGGGTGCTTTAAAGGCGCTATTGTAGTCAAAAAGTTTATTTCTTTACGCTTATGCCACACTATAAGTTAAATAAATAAATAAATAAATAATGCTGGACAATTCACACAGCATTATCTAGCCCCAAGCTAAGCAGAGCTTGTGTTATGGGTACTAGATAACTGATATACATAATATAATACAATACATAGATAGATATTTTTTATTATATATAGAAAACGACCAGAACACCCTGAACAAAATGTCTGCAGATCGTACACACATTGGTCCCGAGGCGGGAATCGAACCCGCAACCTTCTGCGTCGCAGGCAGACCTTCGCCCACCGCCCCACATCGGTAGTTTATTTTTTTTTGTGTGTTTTTATTAATGTAAAAGACATTGGTTTAAATAACACGTTTTGTCATACAGCTAAGAGCCAAGCGACTCGCTTAGTGAATAGTGACTGATCCTAGCGAATAGACGTATTGTATAATATAGCGGCCTGCATACGTAAAGTTCGGACTGCGCATCTGGACTTCCTTCCAAACCACGGATGGATCTGGCGGTTTTGACTGCGGATCAAACTGTTTTGCTATTTACGATTAAAAATGTGTCCACGGTTTGGAACGCCGCGCCGCCGGTAAATCTATTTATTGACAAACGATCCGAAATGTGCGTTTAATTTTATTTTAAAGAGTTTCGCCTGCAGTTTTGACTGGCGCATGGATCGTTATAAATTTTAAAAGTTTTGCCTTAGGATCGAACTGTCAGCCCCGCGCATCTACACGTAGATAGAGATATACAAAATTAGCACTCAGACAAAAAAAATATACTACCTACATATAAAAATAATGAAAAATGTTTTTATTGATTAAATGAATAAAAATTCATAGTTTACGTAAACTATGCACCCATTCCTGTATAAAGACCACTCTATTACTTAATTCTGTCCTTTCCCAAGTCACATTCTTCTACTCTTCCTGTTATGGAGTCAAACCATCACCTTACGCTCTACTAAATTATTACGCGAGAAACACTCGGCAAGTTTATACATATAAAAAAGATGATCAATTCTTACAGCTACTCATATTCTAATGAACAGGTAATTGTTAACAGAGTGACTGGCGTTGAGTGCCGCTCAGTACTGGAGCAGCGCCCTGATTGTAACGCGGGCTTCGCGTAATTACACATACGGCGATAAGATTAGCGGTTGATAGCCAAAATGAAGCAATAGCGTGGCGTACGACTATTCGAATACGATGCATACGATGCATGTTCTATATCAGCTGCTTGAAAATTTAATAATTTGACCGAAAGATGAAAGTAGAAGATAATTTGAGTGCAAAAAATTAAATTAAACACTCTAAGTACTCACATAGAACTATCATACCCAACGGAAGAAGGTCCGCCTGCCACGCAGGAGTTCGCGGGTTCGATTGCCCCCTAGGACAAATGTTTGTACGATCTGCAGATATTTGTTCTAGGTGTTTTCTGTATTATGTACTTATCGTAAAAACTGTATGTTAGTTTAGAAGGTAAGTATTATGCATTATTAAGTTTTTCAATTATCTATTTAACACAATCTTCCATATAAAACTTTTTAAACTTTCGCTATTTGATAACATATCGATTGCTGTAACGCGGTTGAAACGTTGGGGAAAAGAAAGCAAAAGGTAGCAAAATACAAATAATCTTAAATACAATCTGCTTAGCTTGGGGCTGAACAATGCTGTGTGAATTATCCGGCTATTTTTTTAATGAATGCAAGTTCAAATAGACATTAGACAACGCGGAAAATATTTATCACAATATTGAAAAAAAAAATAATGAGCTTGAAAAAAGTACAAAACTAAGATTGAGCTTGAAGATAATCACACTAATATTATAAATGTAAAAGTTTAGATTAAAAGAGATAGATGGATGGATGCGTAGATGGACGTTTGTTGTTCAATCACGCCAGAACGGCTGAACGGATCTGGATGAAATTCGGCACAGAGATAGATTATAGTCTCGAAAAGCACATAGGCTATATTTCATCTCGTAATTCACACGGGAAAGAAAACTACGAAGGTCAGACCGCGGGGCGCTGCTAGTTGAAGATAATTTTATGCTCGAAATCAATGTTACTAATGATAAGAGTTATATCACAGTTGTCACCACAGTTACAAATGTAACAGAACGTAACAGCGGGAAATAACTGTGACTATTGTCTCAGTAGCGGATGATGTGTGGTTTTTTGCCGATGCTGTGAGAAACAGGTGTTTCTTTTCTTGGTATTGATATTTCGTGGAAGATGTCTTCAGTTTACGACAATCTCATTGTTATGTACACATCGTCTATAGCTTTAAGAGTTTGTTTTATTTTCAGACAATATTACTAGACTAGATAGAGATATTGGTTTGTGGTGGCTTTGATCCGTCAATCGATTTATTTTTATTATTTTTCGTTTCGAGCGATTGTCTATTATGCAAGTGTGTTTAGAGGTACCGGTTAGAGACTTTTTTAATTAACATAGAAAAATTGTTGGTACCTTCCAGATACAACAGACAGGGGGAAGTGGTAAATTTTTTAACTATTCCATCGTATATCAAAGTAATAAAACCATTTCATTTAATATTACAACTTGTTCTGAAAATTTTCATTCTCATTAATTTTTTATTCAGTAATGGCGCCTTATACATATGTATTATTTTTTCAAATTTCATGGTAGGTGTGGTAGTTACAGAGATATTCAAGAGAGAATAAGGACGGACAGAGCGAGAGCATAAGTTATTCGTAACCCTAAAATAACCTATGTCAGACCTACGTCTGACTACCTAGTAGGTAAATATTTTAAGTAGGCGTTATATTTACTAAATTTAGTCTTTTAGTTTTCGCAACTTTATTTTACCTAAAGTTCTAGATTGCACAACACAAATCTTTACTTAGGTGAAGAGGACACCTACACCCAGAAAAAGATAAAAGATACTACGAGGACTATTATTTTACACCCAAAACAAAGTAGGTACAAAGAACTGTAGGTAGTCAGAGAAGAGGTGTTAAAAGATTCAGTAATATTTACGCAATTCTTTTTTCATATTTAGGTATGTGTCTAATAAACTAAGTGTCGATCGGTAGTCAAAAAGTCAAAGATTCTTTATTTCCGTCTCAAAATTAATATTATAACCAGGAAAGATTTGTATTTATGTATGTAACGAATATATTTAAAAACTACTTTACCGATTTCAAAAAATCTTGCCGTTAGAAAGTTACATTATTACTGAGTAGCAAAGGCTGTAGATATCGGTCCGCCCCAGCTTCGCATGGGTATATTCATGCGAAGCTAGGGCGGACCGCTAGTATTAAATAGTTTTACACTTAAAAAGTCAAGTTCTATATACTACGTTCTCAATTTATTTAGCTTGAAATGCTTCCGTAGCTTTTATGGTTATATTTGCAATTAAAACAAATATAAGTAGTACCTTCTAACAGCAAAACTTTAATGATTACCTTACTTGAAGTATATAGAATATATGAAGTATATAGGGTAGATGATAGAGGACGTCACCATTATGAATTCAAGGGCAATTCTACCCAATTAGCTGAAAGCCGAAAGTAACATAAAAACGTTATCGACAGACCAGTAACATAAACACAAGTTTATTGCGAACTTATCGCAGTAATATTGTTTATAACAACAATAACGCCTAGCAACTAATAATGGGTAGCAATAGTAAGTGAACGATAGGAAGATAGGTACGCATATGATAATTTTTCAATTTAATAATTTATTAATTACACATAACAAAAACCATCAAAATCTTTTGAGAATTGGCGAAGAAATCACCAAAATTAATATATTATGTATGTAGCTATGTGCGTATTGCGTAAGCGTATTGTGTTGTTTTTTAAGCTTGACGGGATAAATAATCATCCCTCGGGAATATTTTTTAGGAACCAATTCGGGATCATTTTCTATACATCATCATCAGCCTATATCAGTCCACTGCTGGACATAGGCCTCCCCTAATGAGCGCTATAGCACCCTGTCTTCAGCTTGCCGCATCCAGCATCTGCCAGCAGTCTTTCGCAAATCGTCATCCCACCTGGTGAAAGGGCGTCCTACACTACATTTGCCGTTTATCTTCTATCCAATAGTAAAATAATATATAAAATCGGTCCATAATTGAACCTTCTCCTGAAGTAGGTTAAAAAAGTAAAATAATATGCTAAAATTGCGAAAGTAGATAATAATAACATAAATAGATCCTTAAGTTGATTTAATAAAACAAAAACACCGTCTAGTAAACAAATGTAAATTGAAATAAAAAGTCAACATCATTTGACTCTTCCCACGCTAGCCGGCGGCGGCGTCTGAACGAAAACGAACGCTGAGCAATAATGTGAGTGGTCCATGAGTGGTCATATCAATAAGGACTTTGAGTGAAAGTGATGGCGCCCACGAAATCTTAGTAGAATCATTAGAGGACAACCAAAATTTTCCAAAACAGAATAAGGTGACTTCAAAAAAAACTGATATTTTTTTTCATTGATATAGGAATATCTGCATATTTATTTTTGGATGTGTTTATTGTGAGACGTAATCATTGAGAAGGAGATACTTTAAGACTTATCGCGAATTTATTATCAAGTACCCATAACACAAGCTCTGCTTAGCTTGGGGCTAGATAATACTGTGTGAATTGTCCAACATTTATTTATTTATTTATATATTATATTTATTATTTAATACTTATACAGTTTTCATATGTAATGATTACGAATATAATTTTAGCTTGATAATTTTATTACCGGAATCATAATGATATGCCTGAGGACGGTAAACGTTTACTACCTCTCATCTACGCGTTCCACGTCATAAATTCATAAACATCTGTTAGAACTTACCGCGATTTGACAAAATGAATGACATTTTTAAATCAAACTTCTTTTTTGCTATCATTCATTTTCATTGGTCGTTTCTGTCGCCATTACCTCATTGTTTTTACTCAAAATACATTCTGCTCTTTGTATTCCAACGAAATGTAGATCTATTAATCTTATGCCGATGGGCAAACGCTTGACGTGACACGAATTTAGTAAGCCAAATGTCATAATAGGAACTCTACATTTGTCTCTACCATAATTTGGCGACCATTTTGGCAAGACAATAAGCTAATGTTGCAACGGAAGCTCATCTCCACCAATCGTTTCTACGACCATTTAAAAATCAGTGAAGTAACACATTACCATTTTTAGTGGAGTTCAGTGACTCCATTAGGAAAAGAATTGCGAAATCAAATAATATATTGATACTTATCCTTTAGACACATACAGGATGATCTACGTCTATACCTGTATCAGGTCCAAAATAAGCGTCAATAATGTAAAGAGCTTTAAAACACCCTACCTACTATCTCTTATCATCATCAGCCTACATTAGTCCACTGCTGGACATAGGCCTCCCGACCAGGTGGGGTGATGATTTGCGAAAGGCTGCAGGCAGATGCTGGATGTGGCAAGATGAAGACAGGGCGCTATGGCGCTCATTAGAGGAGGCCTATCTCACATATCAGCTACAAATTCAAACATAGGTACTTACACATTGAATGATTTCAAATCAATAGATAGATAGATAATTCTTTACTCTACCACACAAACACAGAAAACAGTTTAGAAATAAATGCTACGAGTAATATAAGTACAAAGGCGGCCTTATCGCTATGAGCGATCAATGTCTACTAAGTTATAAAGCGTAAATGTTTTCCCCTTTTATTAATTCAATAGCAACACGAGTGAGAGTAGTAACACAATACGTACATATTGACTTTGTGGTTTAGAAAGTTCCAAAGTTTGCAATATTACGATTAACAGCAATAATTTTGGGCTAGTGAGGTCGAAAAGTTCACTTTTGACGAGACTTCCGTGCGCCGCTGCCATTAGGACACACGCTGTATAAACCTGCGCGCACGCAACAGACTGTTAGGTTGCAGTCACACTTCTTACAGGTTCTCAAAGAAGTACCTATACACCGATTTAGAATCCAAATGATTCTGTCAACAAAATCATAATATGAATGAAAAGTTAACAAAAACTGATAACGAAGAAAACAACAAGGCAACAATGAAACAAGGTGGAAATACCACTAATACTATAAATAATGCTGGACAATTCACACAGCATTATCTAGCCCCAACCCAAGCAGAGCTTGTGTTATGTGTACTAGATAACTGATATACGTCATATTGCAATACATTACATAGATAGATATTTTTTTATTATACATAGAAAACGACTAGAACACCCGGAACAAATACCTGCAGATTTGTCCCAAGGCGGGAATCGAACCCGCAACCTCCTGCTTCGCAGGTGGACCTTCGCGCGCCGCGCCACAGAGCTCGTCGTTAATTAAAACACAAATTTCAACAACACATAATCTCACATGTGCAGGGAAATTGTTTCAATTTAAATTCAACAACGAAGGAGATCAATAAAATGAAGAAAGCTTTCAAATCGAATTTTTTTTTCGAGTTTCTACGTGTTGTTTTGTATGGTATGGTAACAATGTCTTTGAACATTTTCCACCAATGTTCCTTGGGTTTTTTTGTACAAAAAAATCCAGGTTTTTAAATCGAAATATAGATAATCTAAAGATGAAAGAGATGATCTATGTTGATAAACTTTTATGCTTGACTGGCTTACTGCATCGAAGCGTAACGAAGGGGTGAAGGGAGGTTATATTGCAGTGTGGGACGGCGTGAGCTTGAGCTAGTGGGAAACAAAAATAATGAAGTATCAAACAAAGAGTTCGAAAACATCAGGTATATTATGGAGCCAAGGTCCAGCAAAGATCACGGAAAAACAGAAAACATCCCAAGCTGCGCAGGCGCCCATACCTGCAAACTCGTTCTTAATGCCTAAGATCGACTGCGCACATAATACTGGACATTCATGTAACGTTTGCGTCAATTTGCGATATCAAATGATGGTGCTTTGCGTACCAACTGGGAGAAATAGAGAAATGTCCCTCTGATCTATCTGTTTGGTTTCAATTACCCACAGATTTGTATAATTTGTAGGCAATAACTAATATTGACCAAGACTTTCTTGGGGTTAGCGAAATAAGCTTTATTGATCATTTTTAATGTGTCTGACAGTTCTATAGTTCAATTCAAAAGACTTGGTAAGTTATGATATACCTAAAGATAAAAAATATTAAAATCTTATCTAAATAAATTAAGAGTAAGGAAGGTAAATCCTAAATGCATTTTATATATAGAAATTGGAGAGTACTCAATTAGGTTAGAACGAGAACCAAAGTCTTTTAGAACTTTTATCGTCAAGAGATCAAAAACAAAACCTCTAACTAAAAGACAGGATAGGAAATGTCACAAGACAAAAGAGATGTATGGATAATGTTATTTATTAAATGTACATTGTCATTTTCAACAGTGGACATCTCGAGAAAGTGGTCACTTGACTGATATCGTCAAGCAGATCATGCGAGCACAAAGAACATAATTCATCAAACCTAATAGCATGTCCACTTCGAAACTATCAGTATAAACGATTTAGCCACTAACCATACGTTACAACAAAGAAAGTAACATTAAACTTAATCACTACAATTGTGCTCTCCACCCAATTTCACTTATTACAGCTCAGGCGGGCTTAAAAGCCACTTGTGACAGTTGATTGCTACGGAATCTCGTAGAAATTATACTTAAACTTACAGGTTTTACAGAAAAGGACCTAGAAGTAGGGCTTAGTTATAGGGACTGGGTCAAGTCTATGATAAGGTTATTGACACACAAACCAATCGCATGTAACTACTATCTACAATAAGCTTTATTACTTGTATAATTGCCGAGCTACTTCTTGATTTATTTATTCTCGTACCTCATTCTGTAGACCATCGATTTATCATCCATTATGAATTTGTTATTTTTTGAGTGGATCTTGAGTTTTTGTTTTTACGAAAATAAAGAGTTTTTGATTCTTAGATTCTTGATTCAAATTGGATGTTGACCTCTGCCGACACAAGGTCTTCAAAACTATGAATCTCTGTAGATTTCTATTTAGGTACATTCTACAGAGGTGCACCGTGATTTATACCTACTCGAGTTGTACTTCGGTACAATTCTTAAAAGCAGGTCCACTAACAGTATAAAGTGAAAAGTCCATCATTTCTTCGAAGGTCATAATTTAAGAATCGATAAGTCAAAATACTCTGAACAATGGCTCGTAATGGTCCCAGCTGTTGTAATTTAGTGGACGTGGATGATTATTTGTGGCGTGCGGTGCGACGCTATCTCATTCAAAACCTGGGTTCTATGTGAGAATTCTTGTCTTGTAAGCATTTCGAGTGATTAGGCAATATTGTTTTCGCTGTTCAGCTTCATAGAGGATAGCGAAAGACTCAATGGTTTGAAATTTATGAAATGGGTCTCAGACTTTAGTGCGGCGATGATTTGACATGTCAAAAGTAAAACAGAAATTTATAGGTTAAAGAACCAGTCAGTAAATGCCCGCCACCTACCATTGATTCTGCAGGATAACATTTTCAACATTTTGAAATTGTACTAAACTGGATTTAGAATATAAGATAGTCTAGACATCAACGAAGATATCTTGACGATGATAGACGATACGGTCTTCGTTGAGGTCCTTGCCCTGTCGTGTCCTAGTTCAAAGACGCTGAGTATTTTATCTCCCATCCAATATATTGGCATAACTGAATATAAGATCCAGTACCGCCTGTATTCATACACTTTGGAACCATGTCACTTTAGAACTAGCTTGTTTGACCGCCTGCCAGTGAGACCTCTTAAGTTTGACATGGTCCTAAACTGTCGATGTCTTAATGCAAGCGACAGTACCTCGTGAATGCTTTATGATTCTAAGACTTG
Source organism: Eupithecia vulgata (assembly GCA_946478455.1). Taxonomy (NCBI): domain Eukaryota; kingdom Metazoa; phylum Arthropoda; class Insecta; order Lepidoptera; family Geometridae; genus Eupithecia; species Eupithecia vulgata. Next base: position 2,871,870 of record OX297862.1, on the reverse strand, counting down.
AGCTACGATCTGAATTAATCACGGCCACATAAGTACAAAAGCATCTGCAAAATTAATCAAAACACTAGGGTACCTATGTTCTTAATTCAATGCTACGGGATTTAAAACCTTAAGCTGTTGCGATAAAAGAACGAGCTTTAGTATAGAAGATGCTTTCGCAAAGATAGTTCGTCCTAATTTGTTAGCTGGCAGTTGAACAAGGCAAAGTTGCGTTGTATTTAACCTTCTTCGCTAATAATAAGTTGAATGAACGAGATAAACCGCAGTTAAACCCAATGTTAAACCACAGCAAGTCTTTTCATCAGCAAACTGCTTCGAGTTATGGTCTTCAGCGTTTAACGTGCAGGTTTGTTTAGCTTTAAGCTCGCTACACCGTGAAATCTAATTCGTTACGGGCAATGGACGTGCTCGATACTTCCATAGAGTATATCTAATTGTTGGTATTGTTTATGGCTTTATTTGCTTTAGGTTAACAGGATATAAGTTTTGTTCAGTGGTTTGTTTTTATAACTATTTCAGGGGTCATCAGCAAGGTAAAGGCCTCCGTAATGCTCTTCCACTTTTCAGTTTTGTACCTGTCATAGAATTAGTTTCCGTTTTGATTTATAATAATAATAATAATGCTGGACAATTCACACAGCATTATCTAGTATCAAGCTAAGCAGAGCTTGTGTTATGAATACTACATAACTGTGATACATACTACAATACATTACATACATTTAAAAACAAAAAGTTATATTCGTTATTGAATGTTATCGAGCAAGGGAGCTTAGTTGTTCGAAATTTTCTAGGACCTTTTCCCACTGCAAGGAATACGAAATTTCCATTCAAGAATCGCGATAGCAGATTGTCGGCATATAATTCTGAGTCATTGCTCCTCCCACCACCATCTGAGCGTAAACCCTGACAATGCCATGAATAATGCAGGTCCCGGACAAAGGCACCTGCTCCCATGGCGTCGATGGCGTCATGGGAACCAGGGGCGTCGGGGCGTCATGCTCCAGGGGCTTGACCCTGCAAGGATCATGGTCGTATTTAATTAGCTGTTTTATGGTAGAAATGTGTTGGTGAATGTTGGTGGAAAAGGTTTTTTTTAATAATTATAAGGTTTTTTAATATATTATTTGATATGAAGAAGCAAAAAATTATGATTTAGCGGAGAAACAAGTTAATTAACGACCATGTTGAGGGTGGATGGAGATGTGGGTGAAACTGAAGGTCCATCTATGATTCGAATGGTTGTTCTGGGTTCGATTATCGCCGCAGGTCAGCAAATATTTGTAACACGTCTGGGTGTTTTCTTAACGATGCTATGATAATTTCCCCGTGTTTGGTTATTATTAAGTTTTTAAGATACTGAGGTCAGTATTATGAAAGTTTGCTCAGTCATCATACATGCTTTTAGTAACGCTTTTCTTTGGCATAAACGTCACTCAAGCATGGATCTATGACTGAGCTCCAGTGTAAATCTTATAATAGATTCTGGGGTCCGATCATTAAATGAAAGCGAAATACATTTCAATGCATTTTCAAACGATTTTATTATTTTCACTCGCATTTGATAAAGCTTTTGTATTTTGAAAAACTAAAACGGTGCAAATATAACTATTTCTTATCTGAATAAATATTCAAAATTTCATTAAAATGAGACGGTAGTTTCCAAATGAATCAGAAAGTATGTTTGTCTATGGGTTAGAGCTTCAAACCCTTAAAAAACTGGGCGTTGAAACTGCGGTCACAAAACTAACAATCGATAAACATGTGGTAAGCAAGATTTCGTGATTTACAACAATACCAGTGCAGTCAACTCTATAAATTATTCTCTTATCTGGTATTTAGGACGTCGTCGCACGAGTACAGCTGACCGCAGACGCCTAGATATAGGTACAGCCGTATAACCCAGGCAAATCGAAGTGGCGGACACATCAGAAGAAGCGAAAGTTCAAGGGTCCGCGGTAAATCGGCCGTGTTACCTGCCCACTTCAAGTTTCAGTGTCAAGTGTGAAAGATCGTGAGAAACTCATTCGCGACCAATGACTGAGTACTTGGCTATTATGCTATGAGTCACAAAATACTTTCTGGTATTGTAAAGTGTAGGTGGCTTGTATAACATGATGAATTAGAGACATTTCTACCCGATGTTTATTTAAATCGCTAGTAAATAAATTAAGAGAAGAAAGTGAAACTTTTTCGCAAAAAAATATCACATGTTATGGAATAGTTTAACACGTTAAAGCCTAACCATTAGAATCGACATTCTATAGACATAAGAATCCGAAAACAACGGTCCTTGATAAGTGAAAGTGAATTTAATATATATGTTTTGACACCATCTGGGTTAAATATCAGTCATTTTGGCTTTGTTTCCTCGAGAATAGGCCTCAAAAACGCGCTCTGCTGGACACGCAATAGGTTACCCTATTATTAAGGCGATAATGAAGTCATTACGTTGGAGACCTCATTATCACAGTAATAGCCACGTGAACGAAACCTTTAGTGAGAAATAAAATAAGTATCTGCTACCGGATTTCATAAACAAAGTCTCAAACAACCTAAAGAATGGAAACGTAATAGGTGCCTATATACCTAACCATCAATAGATGGGTTAAGTAAATAAGATAAGGTATCTAAATAGGTAAAGTTTAACCCATAGGTAAGGCTTAACTCATAGATAAGGCCATTTCAGCAAAATTCATCAGACATCGAGCAAGGTGCGCTGTCAGAAGAAGCAGAAGTGGGATCACATAATTTTTTAAAATATATATTTTTACAGCAAGCTATGATCCAATTAAATGTCCCAAACCCGCTCCCGCTCCTGCTTCCCACCGAAAACTCACCCAAAGTGTTCAAATTACCCAAAAAGATTTTACAGATACGCACCGCACATAGCTTTTAAATCAACATCCCCTTATATACTTAGGAAGCTTTTTTCGCAATATCTTCTCATCACAGATACCGCAGAGAATCAAGACGAAAGTCTTTAATCTGTGTGTGTTACCAGTGATGACCTAAGGATCCGAGATGTGGTCGTTAACATTGGGCCTCGTTCATAAGCTTAGAGTCGCTCAGCGGGCTATTGACAAAGCTATGCTCGGGGTTTCTATACGTGATAAAATCCTGAGTACGGAAATCCGTAGAAGAACTAAAGTCACCGACATAGCTCTCAGAATTAGTAAGCTGAAGTGGCAGTGGGCAGGTCATATAGCTCGCAGAACTGATAACCGCTGGGGTGTAAAGCTTCTCCAGTGGCGGCCGCGATGCAAATCGAAAGGAGTGACTGAGTGTTGGGAGACCATCAACTCGATGGACCGACGACAACGTAGCGGTCGCAGGGAGTCGATGGATGGGGGCGACCCAGGACCGGACTTTGTGGCGTCTCGTCTCGGGAGGCCTATGTCCAGCTGTGGACGACGGGCTGATATGTTGTTGATGATGACCTACAAATTGGCATTTTGCTCATATCAAGTATTTGTTGTCGTGTGCCGTGTGGATGCCGGCTTAGAACTTGCACCACCCCAACTCTTCCCGTGGGTGTCGTAAGAGGCCACTAAGGTACATACAGCGGGGGGCGGGCAGCAGCGCCTCTTGCAAAATATATTTACTACCGATCTGCGATTCCCAACCCGCATGCCCAGCGTGGGGATTATGGGCATTACCCCCATGAAATAAAAAAATCAGGAGAGGCCTGCGTCCATCGGTGGACTATAATAGGCTGTTGAAGAAGTACCTATTTGTAGTATATCTACTTACCAAAACAAGTACCAACCTCCAGGACAAGCTTGGCAGTGACATTGAAAAAGTAACAACCGAAAGAACTCATAATTACCACCTGTCTTCAAACAACGGTTAGTTTGACAGCTTTATAGAGAGCGGCAATATTAATAGACGGGCGTGAATGTAGCTCGGTCTCAATTGGGATAAATATCTGAGATAAGATAATATCTTTGATAAGTTACAGTACGCACTGCAGTCGTTTTGGACTTTTAATTACAGAAGATCAGACATTGGAAAGTATCTAAACTAGAGTGTGGAATAAGGTTTTAAATCAAGCAATGGGTGGCCGGCAGCCGATCCAAGGCTTGCACTTCATAGTGTCGAGTGAACGTGATAATGAGGAGGATTGTGCCCAACAGTGGACATCATATGTTTGCCGTCCGGTAATGATAATAAATAAGTAAGTAATGCTGGACAATTCATAAGTAATGCTGGACAATTCACACAACATTATCTAGCCCCAAGCTAAGCAGAGCTTGTGTTATAGGTACTGGATAACTGATATACATAATGTAACATATACATAAATACTTACCAATTTTTTATTATACATAGAAAACGACCAGAAAAACCGTGAACAAATGTCTATAGATCGTACAAACATTTGTGCCGAGGCGGGAATCGAACCCGCTACCATCTGCGTCGCAGGTAGACCTTCACCCACCGCGCCACAGAGATCGTCAATAAAGTAATGATGATAATTATTACATATTTTGGTATTTCAAGGGTAAATGTACCCATCTCCGCTCTGTTATGTTTTGATGGAAGCGAGATGTCCACCGCCGTCCGGTGGTTTAAGCTACTGGCTGTCTGTCTGTCCGTCACTCAGGATAAGATAATCACTTAGATAGGTAACATTTAGGTTAAGGTAGCCCATGACATCGGCATTAACCCGCAGTTAGGTACTAACTCACGTCAAAATCCTTTAAATGGAAGCTGTGCGATAAAATCTCGCCCAGATAGTCTAATTCGCTCACCATCTAAGGGCCCGTGTACGCTAGTGATAAATCCAAACTAGACGTCTAGAAAGGAACAAGCTTTCCCAAAGAGGGCGGTCCCGCTGAAATATTATAATAATATAACCGTTACCACGCATAAAAGGGAGCTTTAGGAACGGTAAGCAAAACATCTGAGATACGATGAGATTTAGATTTATCGAGTTGTTGGATTTACCGTGGTCTTGCCGTGCTTTTTGGAAGCTATTAATCTATGACAACAGAACACGGTACATACAGTAGGAAAGGTATCAATGTTTTCTGATAGATCTAGGTATAAAACTTTCATGATAATTACAATTTTTGGTCAGAAAATAGCGAGAAACAACATACGTTTAACAGTTTATTATTCATTGATGCAAAAATTACAGCTGATTAGCAAAACCGTTAAATACATTATGTAAATGGGTAAACACCTAAACGGTGGTAAGTAGGTAGGTAAGTTCTAATATGAAAATTTTGATATAAAAAGTATCAGTATTTAACTAACTATTTCATAATTAGCAGTGAAATCAGCAGCCATAAAAATAATATGAAAAAGCTCAAGTAAGAATGTAGAAACAGCACACTTTTCCCATAGGTATCTACTCAGCGTATGTGTAAGGTATATGCGGTGAAGATGTCTCCTAACCGTTAATATTTGGCTGCACCACACAGAATATGACATAGTTACTACCTGCAACTAAGGGCCAAATGCACGAGCAAGCTTTCCCCTAGACATAACGCAAACGGATATTAGCGAACGGTGTGTCTGGTTGCCGTCACAACCCATCTCCCTCATACCGATAATCGACCAACCCGTCAGTTATGTCTAAGGAAATTTATCACTTAAAACATAATATATTTATTACATGATAGTTTTAGGTCGGTATTTTTATATATTTAAATAAACATTCTGAAATAAAAGAAAAAAATTAACAATTACATTTAAATTAACGTTTTTGACATAAGTTGTATGAATGTAAAGTTTATGTCTGAATGATATCGATATTATATTATATAGCACCACCCATTTTTTGTATCTTTCTGTGTACTGTGTATGTGTGTGTGAGCCAATAAAATGTATTCTATTCTATTCACCCAAAAAAAGTAATATTCTTTTTACATATTTAGTAATTGTTCGATCACTTTCCAAGGCTTGTGCCTCGCAAAGTGATCAATTACACAAAAGTGAACAATTAATAAATTTTTAACAAATTAATTAATTTAGTTCAAACCACTGCCTTATTTCACAAATTTAAAAATAAGAAAAAATACTTTCGTTAGGCTATTGCCTAGCGAACTCAGCTGCACATTTATCTAAAGATCTTGGGACTGAGACAAAGCTGGGTACCGTTACGTGGAAAGTAACAGAAGTGGAACGAGAATTGAGAATTATCAGTTAATTGAGGCTGCCATGAAGACTTTATTATGATAGTGACGCAGTAGTCAGGTGTTGGGCTGGTATTGATGTCACTGCGCCAGGTGATGTTGTGCAAGTCTGTGGTTTTCGTGTTAGACGGAGGAAGTTAATAAGTACTTATGTGTAAGATTTTGTGATGAATTTTTATAGTGTTCTTAGCTGTATTTACACACTTTTTCGTAGCTGGGTCCCTTAAGTAACATAATATATGTATATGCAGCTAAGAACGCCAAAAAAAATAAGAAAAGTTTATTTTGGAGCTACATATTATTTCTTGCAATGATTATATTATTTCTTGCAAATCTTCGATTACTGTACTCTCAGTTCTAAATGTTGTTTATATACTTTGATTATAATTTTATTTATAAAAAGTAAATCTTTTTGTCAAAATAAAAAAAAACTCACTGATAATATATTTCTAGTAGCAAGAACGATTGTTATAAAAAAATATGATATCAATTATTTATTGCTCTATTACTGGATCTATTAAAATAATGCTCGATCAGACTGGAAAATACGCATATTTTAAATGATAATGATATGCGTCAAAAAAAGATAAAATGATAAATGAGTTGACTGGTGATAAAGATGTCCGAAGAAAACATTTCAAAAGAAAAAGGTACGTGATAAACATGAAAGATAAGACAAAACTATCCCAAAACAACTAGGTAAGTAGACTCTACGCATAAAAAGGTATATATATGAGAGAAAAGGGTATTTTTTGTTCATATAAATAATATAAGTATATGTACAAAAGAACCTTAACCTATGCATTATCAAATGAATCAATCACACAAAACTATGTTTATCTAATTCCGACAGACGTTCAAGCGAATGGCATTCATAACAATGATTTTTCTTTTGTAATCAATCATAAGCGACATGATCTGACCAAAATGTGTGTTATATAATGTGAAATTATATAAATTGACATGACGGGAGAGCACGTAGGAGAAACGAAAGTGCAGAACGAGTTAGACAAAGGTTATTGGAATTTGATCACACGAGAAACAATAAAAATTCATTCGCTTATGCCGTCTATGCACAATCAAAACTTCCAGACCATTTCTTGCAAGAGATATATTAAATTGAAAACTTTGTTGGTTAAATAAGTAAAGATATGAGAAATGTTAAAATATTGTCCCATCTAACACACATTTTATTTATTTTCCGTCTTTTGCAGCAATTTTTCTTCCATTTATCTTGGTTGACCTTCATTGCAGAAGATAGCCCTCTCACTGAACGACTCCCACGATATGTCTTGAAGTCTTCACCGACTTCCTCTCAACCAACTACAATGTTATCAGTCCATCTGATGAGGGGCCATCCAACACTTCTTCCGGTTCACGATCGCCAAATGAGAACCTTAATTTCTCAGCACGCAGGTGATTTACATACAATTATAATGGGATTCCAAGACGTAACATGTTAATTTTCATGCTCATTTGCGAAGCTGATACAAAAGACATCAACGCGCTCATTTTCGTAGAGGGTGCTACGAGATTTGTTTCCACAGTTAATGAAAGAAATGTTAGAATTGTTGACACAATGTAACAGTGTTCCTTGTGTAGTAGTGTTCAAGTGAACTTACCCTATACACCCAATACGTACCTGCTCTCGTTTTCGATGCCCTGTGGAAACGCACTCTCAGACCTGGGCTTCAGTAAAGTGGGTAATTTCCATTTCAATGAGTCGCCTTTCATACCTATTCAATTTGTACCAGTTACTTTAATCTATACCTTTTTGTACCTATTTAATTTTGGCACACCATTATCAGAATGCGTTAAATGGCCACTCATAGTGTCCCTAACTAAGTAGTAGGTTAAACGCCTCTTGAGCTCGGCCTCATCAAAGCTTCACGGCTGATTTGACATCACAAAAACAGACGGCTCTTCATTGATGTGGTCAGTGGGCATGCGCCTTTTGCTTTTGTTCGACACAAAAACACGAAGTTAAACTATTTTTGATTGGGTATAATGGCTGATACATTGTAAGGATCTTCAACTTTTACAGCAATTATCTCATAATCAACAAAGTGGCAGCTATGCCCAGTGGTTTGATAGAACTAGCTTTAATACACGTAGGCTAGGGTAGGATCTTTGTAGGTAGAAATAGATTGGTAGTGGTTTCTTTTTCTGAATGCAAGTTGAACTGTTAGACAAACATTATCTCAAACCTAAATAAGTTTAGTTAGTTCTAGGAAATCATGTAGGTGCTTAGGTCGGTTAGTATCGCCTAGGTAAAACCACGAACAAGACTTTCAACTAGAAATTCTAGATTGTCAATAATCCGCAGTTAACTCAACTGTTTTAATTGTAAATACTTACATGCTCACCAAATTGGTCACCAAAGTTGTCATTAGATAATGAAAAGCGGGAACAACAAATTTAACCTTTTAACCGCAAGTCAGACCGCAAGCTTCGGAATCCACAAGTGGTCTATAAAGGTAACGTCACACAAGACGGCGCAAGTGTAACGATGTCCAATGACGTAACGGTCACCGGGAAAAACAAACCAAGTGACTTTGACGTTACGGAACATTGATTGATTAGATAAGGGTTAGATTTAGATATAATTTGCAACCGGGATGAGAAAAAATTATAATTTTACCGTCTAAATGAATTGAAGACTATCACGTAGGTACCTACAATAATAATATAATTGCGAGAATGTGATAGAATAAAGGCTCTAACAGACGTAATCATATGGATTTCATTTTTGCCATTTAGCACCTGATCCTTGAAAAAAAATTGCAACAAAATTCAAACACAAGGTTTTACCAGATAAGGTAACGGATAGACTGTGAAGAAAGCTATCTGCTAACCCGTCTATCACTGTCACTAGAAAGCAAACACAGAAACAAGCATGCAAACAAGGTCATAGAAGATGAACAATATTAGGTAATGCCCGTAACGAACTTGAACTAAGAAATGCATCTTGCGTCACATAATAAGAAAATAGCTCCAAATAATAAGATAACAAGAACACAAGGTACGTTCATCTTAAACAGGCTAGGCCGGAGGCAGCTGCGTCAATAATTGGATAATCTTGTTGAGATATTACGCAAGCCAAGGTTATTGCTACTTGCTACCCTCCAAGGTCTTCCGTAATCTTCCACCCACTTGGCTGTTAATGTTCAGCGTGACATTGGCAGTGACAACTGCTGCGTCACTTCGAACCTCTTACAGTTTTTTGCGTTACGTTGCGATTCTCTAACAATCAAAGTTTCAACTCATCCTCAAACGTTGGGACGGACGTTGGGGGTTACGCTTGCTTTTTACACTTAAAATTTACTATACCTGTGAAATTAAATTAATAGTAACATCTATAGAAATATTTAATTATAGTATTGGCAGCGCCTAATTTCACTTGACTATGTCCACTGGACTAAAAACAGAATGATGGTGAATTATTCTGAAAGTAAAGTGTAACAACACGTTTTTGAAAATTTTATAGCTTTCTTGCCAGATCGTTAGATTTTTTTATTATATCCTTATTATAGAAGTGACTTTAAGTTCTACGAACGAACATCTTGTTAAAGTTAAAATTGGCGCCCATAGCTTTAGTTGTTTTCAAACGATGATTCTTTAACTTAAACTAAACAAATCGGTAGAAACGACTATATAATTCAGTTAAATGATGTCCTATCATATAACAATATGAGCTTTTTCCGTTCTTGCGGTGCGTAGATATCAAGTATCGGTAGATGCGGCATGCGGTTCGGCTCGTTGTGTATCAATTTCTAGAGGACGCCGCCTGAGCACGTCCTCAGATCTTATAGAGACAAAAGCAGCACTTGTTTCCTCACTTCATAAAATATAGTCAATTAAGTGGGAACTTATTAATAGCTACCTGTTAACATTACACATCTCTTATATTGTATTTAAGTTCTGAAAGATCCCTTAAAATAAATAAATAAATAAAAGTCAATAAATAATGCTGGACAATTCACACAGCATTATCTAGCCCCAAGCTAAGCAGAGCTTGTGTTATGAGTACTAGATAACTGATATACATACTTAATACAATACATAGATAGATATTTTTATTATATATAGAAAACGACCAGAACACCCTGAACAAATTTCTGCAGATCGTACACAAATTTGTCCCGAGGCGGGAATCGAACCCACAACCTTCTGCGTCGCAGGCAGACCTTCGCCCACCGCGCCACATCGGTCGTCAAACACAATAAATAAAAATAACATAAATCCATCAACAACCTTCTAACAGAGTTTTAAGTTGGTTGTCCAACTTAAAGAATTTAAAATTGACTTGATTTTAAATATATTGTATTAATATGTTGTAATTTTATTATTCTGGTTAGTTAATTCTTTAAATTCGTATTTAGTATTAATATTTTTGACCATAGGATATGTTCAAAGACCAAGGAATTTTCATTTCATGGCATTTTCTTGTCCTGACCATCTATAATATAATCAGTTTCCAGCACCATCTCCTGCACTTCAATATACTAGATCTTTCAATATCAATCTTGTGGTGCTTACTGGCAACTCTTCCCTGCTCCATGGCATGGTGTATGAGACACGTCCGGTGGGTTTTTGCTCTCATTCTAATATGGGATAGATTGAACGACTATCTGTCTGTGGTGTGATTTTGCCGCAAAGTGCTTGCATGAGTGATCGCAATTGCCATTTACCATATCTAATAGACGAGGCTATATCTAGTTTAACTTGAAAAATGATGAGGATGGTTACGTCATAAACGCATCGGATAGGTGTTCATCGAGAAATAAGCCCGAGGCAATCCAGAGCGAAACAAAAGTTATTGTTTTGACAATTTCCCTTTACGTAATGTCAACATAAACTTAGTCCCCGAGATAAGAATAGTCAGAATAAACAGACTCATTTGTACACAGTTTCTAAAAGTCACAACAATATGAATTTGCAGCTAAACATTTCAAATTGTCAATAAAGTTTTGCAATACTAGCCGTTAGTTGGATAATTATTGTAAAATTGGTATTTATATCGCGATAAATTTCATGTTCACTGTATTAAACTAATCAATTTGATAACAGAGGCCTGCTGGCGTTCAGAAATTATTTCTCTGACTATTTTCAGCAGCATAATATTTTCTCTTATCATTCACCGATAAGCCGATTTTGATAGCCAAGTTAGAGTTTTCGAAATTTATGGAATTATCAAATTAATATTTTATATCATTCGTAGTTCTTAAATTGTTTTTGCATATGTATGTGATGTATACCTCGGGTGGTGTCAATAGAGGCAATGGCGGTTAGCACAGGACCGTGGTAGATGGGACAAACTTCGGGAGGCTTACATCCAGCAGTGGGTAAAATCCGCTGCGAATGATGATAAATAAATAAATAATGCTGGACAATTCACACAGCATTATCTAGCCCCAAGGTAAGCAGAGCTTGTGTTATGGGTACTAGATAACTGATATACGTAATATTATACATTACATAGATAGATATTTTTTATTATACATAGAAAACACCCAGACCAACGGAACAAATTTCTGCAGATCGTACACAAATTTGTTCCGAGGCGGGGATCGAACCCGCAACCTCTTGCGTCGCAGGCAGACTCTCGCCCGCTGCGCCACTGAGGTCGTCAATGACGATGATGATGAATACCTGCTTGTAAATCTCACTATACTCTCCTATACATGGATTGCGATCAAAGATCGAAAAAATATGTACTTATGTATTAAGTAAGTGCATATAATTTTGTATGGATGTTGGTTATCTGGTTTTTACATTCATTAACCTACGATCGTAAAGTTGCTGGTTGACTGTTGATCATCTTTTATGAACAAGTAAAATGAAGAAAGGTAAGGTAGGTACTCAAAAGCACGGTAATCAAATGTCTCTATAATGGCTTTGAATTAATTGGATAAATACCTAATTATATAGTACCTATATAAGTTTTGGTCATCAAGATTAGTATCTTATTAAAACTAATTAATTAAATCGAGTTAATTACATGATGTTTAAATATTTTCTTTAATAGTACCGTAGCGATTAAATTATGTATTAGCTGGTAGGTTCTTGTTTTATTAAATGTTATAGGTACTAAATTCTTTTCTGTCTTTATGTAGCACTATAAAGTCATTTTTACTATAAAGCTCGAAACAACTGAAGACAGGGCGCTATGGCGCTCATTAGGGGAGGCCTATGTCCAGCAGTGGACTGAAAAAGGCTGATGATGATGATGATGATAAAGTCATTTATAAAGTATTAATTATCTATCTATCTGCTTACTATTTTAAGTAATATAATGTTTCTAATTTCTACGAAAGATATTAATTAGCATTATTACAGCCAGAGGCGCAAGTTGGCAAAAAACGGTAAATGAAGTTATTTTATAATCGAAGAACATAGATAGAATATATTATAGGTTACTAATAAAATGATGTATATTTATACTATACTTCGATTTAAAAAAACTGGATATTTTTTGTAAACACATGGGAAACAAAACCCAAGGAATGTTGATAGCATAGAAAATATTTAACGACATTGGTATCATCCAAGCAAAGCACAGAAGCTCGAAACAATTTTTGGTTTTGAAAGCTGTCTTATGTTGTTTAATTGATAGTTCGTTCGATTTCGAATGGGGTACAAGGGAGACTCCAAGATCTTGTCTCCCAAGCCAACCTAACCTGCTCGTGGTGTACCCTGCTAGATAACGAACTAGGCTCTGGTGAAAATATCAACATTCTTCATAACTTGAAAACTCATTATCATCATCATCATCCACAGCCGGATTTTACCCACTGCTGGGTATAGGCCTCCCTCAGTTTGTGCCATCCACCACGGTCCTGTGCTAACCGCCTCCGAAAACTCATAATTTACTATTATTTCCCATTACTTGACACTGGCAGAAAAGAGTCCAACCAGACTCATATTGCCATTAACAAAGAATCATCATCATCATCGATTTCGAATTCATTTTTAAAAATATTTCGCTGCCTATGTAAGGTTATGCCTTGTTGAAGTTTGTGTTTCAGTTCTAACCATACTGTTGTTTTCAATATTATTGTTATCAGTGTTTGTTAAGTTTTTATCTTTATGTCTTTGCTGACTTAAAATATCTTGGATTCTAAAATGGAGTAAAGTCTAACTAGCTCTTGCAGTTTACCATTTCTCATACTGTTAAGCAGCGTGGGATCAATAGCAGGTATTCACTTAGTTAGACAAACAGTGCTTAACTGAACTGCTCTTTAGAATACTATCAAAGCACAAAGCTAAGTGCACAATATCCTATACAGAATGTGCAACACATCAAAATGTCAACTGTCCGCCTACAAACGGCGCGGCCCTACACCGGTGGAAGATGTGCTATGCTATAGAGTGGTGGGTAAGGTGCTTAAAGTATGTTGAACGTGCCAACTGTGCTCACTGCTCAGTCTGAAACAAGTTTGATTTGAGTCCAAAGTTTTAAGATCTTATTTGAGAAGGTACGAAGGAAAACGCAATCCACAAATTTTTATTGCTAGTTTGCTAATGCTAAACATAATATACGTAAGTACATTTTAAGGCAGCATTAAATGGCAAGCTACAGACCTGGCCTACCATCAAGCCTACCCAGTTGATAGGCCGGGACGAAACCTTACCACCATAGTGCCTAGTATCATTTCACAAGATTTACTTGACTACGTACTAGGGTAGCATAAATATGAAGGAAGCAGGTACTAGCAATTGATTTTACCAGTGAATCTCTAATCATCTCTCTGTATTTCCAAACAATTTCTGCTCTCCTGGTACTTTCAATGATAAAAGTACTGTTCAAAGGTATTGTTTTATGTAAAATCTACTTAGTTTATATCCTGAAAGAAGAATAGTAGCCCTCACTGCAGCATTACCACTTCCTCACCTCAACAGCCTATAATAGTCCACGGCTGGACGTAAGCCTCCACCTCATTTTTTTTCTCATGGGGGGTAATGCGCTGGGCATGCGGGCTGGGGATCGCAGTTTGGTCGTAGATCTATTCTGCAAGAGGCGCTGCTGCCCACCCCCCGGTGTATGTCTCTTAGTCGCCTCTTACGACACCCACTACTAATGCATTACCACTACTACCGGCTAATGTGACACTCTAATGAAAAACCCCACTGAGCTGGCAAATACCTTCAACTAAACATCACAATTCAGAACACTTCATTAGTGCAAACATCAAGCAGCTCAATTCAAGGATCATCGCCGCGCTTCGCTATCGCATCGCAGTGCGCACAACCTCATAGGCTATCAAGGCCGTTCATCCACCTACGCTCCAGTTAGGAGAAAGGAGTGTATTGTGACGCCTCTGACGTCGCTCTACCATTAGGGGCATTATTACCAATTTGCATTGTCAGATAGTTGTAACAAGGTGCATTGTACTTAACTGTGTTGCACTGTAATCGAGCCGGTGAGGTAATCCTTGGATGAATGGTAACGCTTAGGAGATGAAGAGGTAATAATGTTGATGCTCATTCATGTCGTTAATGCGGCATTACTCCAAGGTGCTCTGTTAACTCCCACGCCTATTTCTTCTCCGAGAGGGGATTTCGATTCTCAACTCACGACAAAAAATTCTGACCAGGATTTGTTTTTAAATATTTTGCGAATATGAGGACGGTGGTGAACAAGAGTTTTTTGAAATTACTCCGACTTCGGATAATGAAGGAGGTTCTGTGTTCGGCTGTATGTATGTATTTTTTTATGTGTCTGTTGATTTCTCCGTTAATTATGGACCGATTTTGATAATTATGTAGCTATTGTTTGGAGAATGATATAATAGTAATAATGCTGATATAATAATAACAATTCAAACAGCATTATCTAGTCCCAAGCAAAGCAGAGCTTGTATTATGGGTACTAGATAACTGATATACATAATTAAACACATTACATACATAGATATTTTTTATTATACATAGAAAACGACCAGAACACCCGGAACAATAATATCGAGGTTTTCCTTTTTTTCAACGAGGGATTTAGCATTCGTCACGCAAAACTTAAAAGCAATAAAATTCAAGGATTCGACGTTGGCTTTTAATATTTTCTAAAGAATCACGTTATTCTTATTAATTTTAAAGACATAATATACATCGATTTTTAAGTAGATACCATAAGAAACGATAGTAACAGTTGACTGATTCTTCTGTAGGTGGGTACCTACAACGGGTATGGTTACAATGGGAATTTGTGAACATTTATGGGAATAAATTTCAGTTTCCTCTTTAGATACTACTGAATTTTAATGATTAAATGTAAAAATTTACGACAACCTTCAACTTTTGAGATTACTTACCTGCATAATTGTTTGTTTTCTTTTCACAGTCCGGCAAGAGCACGAATCATCGCGCCGGCAAAATCATTTCCAATTTTGTTATTGAACGTTTTGCAAAATCACGTTTCGACGCACGATCATCGGCTTTCTTCGTTCCAGTTTCCGTGTTTACAGTATCATTGAAAATTAAATATACCGTTTACAACTTGAAAGCAATGAGACGTATGGAGAAAACAGGAAAACTGTGCTGACTACGCTCTTTAAGACTAGGCTGAAGAACTTCCGCCTTAAGGCTGGGAATCGATGAACAAATCATTTGAAGATGGACATATGCGTGCTTTTAGTGGTTTAATAATGTTCTAGCGATTCTTAAGAGATAGTAAAACTAGAATATATTTAAAACGAACACCTAAAAGGATAAGGGATGAGAAGAAATTCTTGGGAGCCCGATATATTAATGTCAAAGAGAAATAGAGCTGGAGCATGGTGACCAAATTGATGATAGGGAAGGGTTGGTATTGGGGTTTTTCTTGCAATAAACATTCACAATAAAAGTCCTGAGATGGCGATGTTACACTCCTATGCTTCGGAAATCATGTTTAGCCGTTGATCCTGCTCCTGACCTCTACCCGGTTGTGTCTGCAGCCGGATTATGAGAGTTAGGGAATATAGAGTGCACCTGGGTTTGCGCACACACTTGTTATCTGTACATTAATTATTTCGTCCGGATGACTTAGTAAGCGAGATGTGCCGACGGCGACAGCTTTGTAGGACACTTGCTAGTTGTCATAGTAGACCATTTGCAGATAGCAACACACACACTAACACACCCTGACACACGCACACACACATGCTTTCGATTAGATAAACGAGAATAAGCTTAATTTTCGACGCCCTCCGGCCAGGTGGGGTGATGATTTGCGAAAGACTGCTGGCAGATGCTGGATGCGGCAAGCTGAAGACAGGGCGCTATTGCGCTCATTAGGGGAGGCCTATGTCCAGCAGTGGACTGATGTAGGCTGATAAAGATGATGATGAAGCTTAATTTTCAAGTTTTCAAAATGTTTAATTAAAAATCGAATCATTTGAGAATCAGTTATATATGTATACAATCCATGTAAATAAAATGTCCTTGACACCAATGGCTATTGTATTTGTATCACCATATCCAATGACAGCGCACTGGCCTTGAGCGGCGAATGTTGCGCACACGCTTATGAAACTGACACATGCTTTGTAGCCTAGGCATTCAAACTAGAGCTGGATAATGTCATTCAAAATGTAGTGCTTTGCTCCACCGAGCATCATGCATCATGCTAGCTTGGCGTCCAAACTAATCACATCTAGGTACCTAATATAGGTAAACGCTATTTTAGTTTGTGATAATAATGAAAAATCCCGTTGAGACATGCGTCTGATTTGGAAATCCTTCATTGTAAGAGACCTTCGAGGGAGGCCTATTCATAGCATTAGACGTTTTTTGACGTCGGCTTCAATGCTGCAGTTAACTATTATTTTTAATCTTTTTGAAGAAGAAAGAAAGGAGAAAAGATATTTATTTAATCCCAAAGTTATTAAAAAATGACTTACATACTAGGAACTATTACAAAGTCTAGATAAAACTAAACAAACAAAAAAAACAAATGAAAAAAAAACAAAACATAAAAATGGAAAATTATTTTTGGAAACTCTAGTGTTATTTTTTCAGAATAGGATGCGAGAAGCTCTAATTTAGTTTCATAGGTTCCCAAAACGTCCATTCGTTTGTGTCAAACACCTACTCAAATTCGGTTATTCATTGCTCAAAGCAGCAAATAAAGAACACTGAAGGCTTTAAATAACGCGGTCATTTCACCCACATAGTTTTGGAACTTTTATGATTCATAATTACGTATGATCCAACTCGAAAAATAACAACTAACAGGCTAAAGGTTTCTTCATCGCTTCTTTAGTTTAGTCTACATACCGAAGCGACCGAAATCAAAAATATTACTTTATTTCCGATTCAATGTTTTATTTTGAGAATTTGACCTTTTCTAAGTGTACATTTTTGTATTTATGGAAATAAAGACTTTTGGATTTGATTTGAGGTAGTCAATTCAGGATCAGGGAACTTATGAACTCAATGACTTTTTACAGAACTGACACAGGTTTTTCCCAACATTCAAGTAGCATTTAAACGAATTTACCTAGGTACCTGCACAATTGGCGCTTGTTACATTGTATTGTAGCTATCTCTTTAATCTTGCATGAAGTTTATCTGAGATCAGCGAGATTCGTTGTGGCTCAAATTTGCACCTATAGGAGGCTTCCCACGGCTAAGAATTCTTGTATTACAAGCAAAATAAAAGAGTATGAATCTATATTACTTTCAGCTAGTAAAACGCCCTGACTTTTAATGTACATAGTTTAGTGATAATAAATGCATGGCACATAATAAAATGAGGAAGAGATAAAAATCAATAAATTGGAGGTATATTTCTAAGGCATTTATAACATATAATACAACATAAATATGTACATAAGTTTCTAGTTAGAAAGTCATAACGACAAAAAACGCTGAACAGAATAAATTTTCTATGTAAGCGTTTTAGGAGCACTCGTATGTTTTTTTTTTAATTAAGCATAATATAACACATACTTAGGTCTAAATTATTCTGTATGACACAGGATAAAACATACATATAAACTTAGAACTTAGGAGATTTTCGCAAAGTCGAGCTTACCTAACCCTAAAAAGAGTTCTCTTCTAGCAAACATTATTGAGAGAGAGAGAGATACTTAAGTTTGTAAAATTAGGGAGATCGATGGAATGTATGAATTAAAGAAAATTTATGTATAAAGAATGGAACAAAAATCTACAAAACGGCATTAACTGCTAGTTCAAAGAAGCATATTTTTTTTTCTGTAAACTCAGTCAGGATCATAGCTTACACTAGAAATTATTACTTACTACTAGTGGTTCGCCCCAGTTTCGAACGGGTATATTTTATAGCCTATGTTCATCAGGGATAATGTAAGATTCTAATGGTGAAAGAATTTTTCAAATCGGTCCAGTAGTTGCGGAGCCTATTCAATTCAAATCAAACAAACATGTCTTTCCTCTTTATAATATTAATACTTATAGATAATAGGCGAAGAAACCACTGCATTAGGGATGGGATGACCAATGGAGCATGGTCGGTCGACTCGGTAAATGATTGACTAGACCGACCATTGTGGCTTTTTTATCAACGCCCGCCATCTCAATTTCGACGAATTGCGAAAATGGATTTGGAATTGGAATTGCTTCTGCAATTTTGTGAAGTAAGTTGATGGATAGGTCGATGGGCATTTTAGGCGGTAGTACCGAGTAGTTAACTACATTAGGACTTTCAAATGTAATGTAACATATCATTCATAAAACTTCTAGTCAACTAAGATATACCTTGGTAGATAGACAGGATGGCTTTTTGAGATGGGAGCGGATATCCAAATGAGGGAATATGAGAGTTACAAAAAAGTAGTGTAACGAGTCATGACCTAGATTTATGCGAAAACAAAAACTGCATATTAACATTTATTTAATGTTTTACTTTTTCAGGAAATCCAATTGAATAATTTTCCAAAGTAATAATACACCCTGTATATTTGCACCAACAGATTCGACTTATAAGGATCAATTTTTGTAAAGAAATGCATTATGAAAAATGAACGGAAAGGCTTATTGCTACAATTTTAGTGAGAAAACTGCACCTAATAAGTATCAATGTAAAAAAATAATAATAATCTTTTGAAACAACTGGTGTACTTGCTCCTTGCCAGGATACTTAAACGGTATTTGAAAAGGATTTCTCCTCGGTAAAAACATCTATTTCCAATTAATTTTGGAGACGAACGTAAAATTCCGAATAGAAACAGAAAATAAGTGCGCAGTTTTTGTTTTACCACAAACTAGCAGTGCCTCGTAGTTTCACCCGCGTGGTTTCCGTTTCCGTGGTAATTCCGGGATAAGCCTATAATCACTCCCTGAAAAGTAAGCTTACTAACGGTGAAAGAATTTTTGGAATCGTTCAGTAGTTTTTTTAGTTTATTCGTTACATACAAAAATTAAAATCTCTGCTCTTTACGCTATTAATGTAAATTGAGCTCATGACTCTTTTCACGACCTTTTAACTCTCACAGTTTCTGATCGGGCAATCCACTCCCATCTTTAAAACTCACCCTGTATAGTACCTAATGTTAGTTGGTAGATCTTAAGGCCCATACCGGACCCAAAGTGGCACCACCACCTACTTTATGTTATTATTCTGTTTAACAAAGGAATTTTCAAAAATCCTTCTTCCAGTTTGTGATACCTATCATAAGCTTTTTTTTAATGCCTCTGTAATAGTTTTATTCTATTTAGTTTAGGAAGAGATACGAAAATAGATTTTGGTGGCCACCAAGTGCAACTTCGTATCTCTTCCTAAACTAAATAGAATAAAACTATTACAGAGGCATTAAAAAAAAGCTTATGATAGGTATCACAAACTGGAAGAAGGATTTTTGAAAATTCCTTTGTTAAACAGAATAATAACATAAAGTAGGTGGTGGCGCTAGTTTAGGTGCTGTATGCGCCTTAAATAATAGTCACAAACATGTTGAAGATAGTTTAAGTGCCTGCGCAACTGGGTAATTTTCTATAACGGAGAAAAACTTATTTTCATTTAATTAGGTAATTTTACGAGAGAAACATCAAAGTGAAAACCTTACGAAAGCTAAGCGGGATATCTTACATAAGCTTATTTAAATAGGGAGGAGCTACGTCCATAAAATATTGTAATTAAATTTAATCGCAGTCCCGACTCTAGACGGCAAGTTCCCATGAATAAAATAGATAAATATTATCGAAGGTAGGTACGCCCTAGACACGGGGGTATTACGAAACATTTTCATTAAATTATTATGATCGCCAGATTTAGAAACCGGTTCCAAACGTATAAAATCAATATTAAAAAAAATGCTCCACAATTCACACAGTATTATCAAGCTCCAAGCTAAGCAGGGCTTGATGTGTTATGGGTATTAGATAACTGATATACATACCTTATACAATACATTACATAGACATATATGTTTTATTATACATAGAAAACGACCAGAACAACCGGAACAACCTACAGATCGTACAAATAGTCTCAAGGCGGGAATCGAACCCGCAACCTCCTGCGTCGCAGGTGGACCTTTGCCTACCGCATCACAGAGGTCGTCATATAAATAAGACAGAAAGAGTATGACTAACTTGTAACATGCCTTTTTGGAACTGAACAATAGAAGAAAGTATAATTTGATTCAAAAACTAATTTCAAACTGATCACTATCGTTCTAAATGCAAATATTTATAATTACAACGTTAATTGTGGGTAAATACCTTAAATGTTAAAAGAGATAGCGAAAAATGAGATACAATAGGTTACGCCGAAAGCATTCACACCGCAAGCGAAGAAAGGAAAGGCGTAATAGGCATTCGGATCTCTAAACACTCAAAAGCACCGCGGCGAATGGAATCCAATAATTCACAATGAAAATCTCATTTGCGGCTACATCGGTACATCATTTTTAGTGTTCCTCTTTTCTCAGAAACGCGTGGAGGTAGCACCGAGTTGAAATTCATATCATATTTCATAGGTACTTAAGTCCGTAACACAAACTGGAAGATGGATTTTTGAAAATTCCTTTGTTAAACGGAATAATAAGATAAATTAGGTGGCGGCGCCACTTTGGGTGGGGTATGCGCCTTAAGCCAACGCAATCAAAAGTCAAGCCTTCCTTCTGTAATTGTGACCAAATTAGAAAAAAATTGTGAACTGTGCGGCTGGGTCCATTTCTTTGCTTACGAGTAGGTACAAGTTTTTGCGGAACCCTTGATGCACGAGTCCAACTCCCACTTGACGTTTTATTTTATTTCATTCTATGTGGTCTTGTTGATGGGAAACTCGCTCATTACCAGCACATGTACCGATGCCTACCGCAGCTCATACCATTGTTATCGTTCAGAGCATCACTCATTTTAATTCGGTTGAGTATTGAGAAAGTACGGATCATCAATTGATATAAATGCATCATTACAAATATTGTACACAAACTTACGTAACGTGAGCTCGGTTCAACGTACCGTTTCAAAACTGTAGCGTAAAAGCTCTGTGGGGTGTGATTCGAAGAGCATTGCTTCTAAAACCATCGATCATAAATGATAATCAATTTGCTCAACAGAACACAAAATATTTTTTTGTGAAAGTGTACCGTTTACGCCCAATTTATTAAAGTAAAACAATATTAAACGTGATATAACAGCTATTATTTTACATAATTATATGCACCTTGGTATTACGAAATTGGCTGGAATGCCATTTCTCAATATGATGACCGAGTGGTCAAATAGATGAGCAGTATAAATCATGGTCAAATTATATTACATACTCTTTGGTACCTACATGGAAGGTATACTTAACCTTTGGGAGAAAATATGCATACTAAGCCCTCGTAAAAGAACTTAAGGTGGGCGCGAATCTCTAAGCTCTCATACAAACGTACTTTCCGATTAAATATGGTAGGTAACTATACCATTTATTGCAATGTAATTATGCACTCATAATCGGATAAGATATGACTAACTATGTTTTTGTCGTTTTAGATTTTCAAAATACATAAGCGAAAGTTCCTTTTTATCCATTTTCAAGCGATTTTATAACTTTCGCTCTCATTTAATGATGTTTTTTGGTAAAGTAAAACGGTAAAAACTTCGCTATTTCTTATCCGATTGTATACCTATACCTACAACGTTGTTTCCCAATGAATCGGAAAGTACGTTTGTAAGGGAGGTTTGAGGTTCGCCCCCACCATAAGAATTGCAGCATGGTGCTAATTTTCTAGTAGGTACCTACTAGTTTAGATCTTTATTCATTTACTTGTTTATGTCTGGAATGTCTGTTGTGGATTGCTTATGCTTTGGTATGTCTTGATGAACAGCTGTGGGTAGAATCCGCAAGATCACAATAATGGACCACCGTGGTCCATCGCTCGGTCGTCCGCCCGCTTCAAAATTGATATGAACGCAGCCGAAAGTAAAAGTAAGGGATTTAAATAAGTATGATTGTAAAAGTGAAATTCGAAACACAATGTGCTTCTATATCGGTTTGAAAGCGTCAATTGCTTTGTAAACGTATCGAACCATTGCTGAAATGTAAGTAAAAAGAATACTTAAGCCAGTGGATTATTATGGTTTTGGACGAGTTGTTATGCCACAGATTAAGAGGTAACATAGAACGAGGTTAAGTAAATTTAATACGTAGGCGTAGTAATGGTAAGGCTAAGACTTGTTTTCAGCAAATTTTGGAAATGTAATTGGTTGAAGAGTATTGTAACCTAGTGATGTTAAAAAAACTTGAGCCTGTAGTAAATTTTTTAGCTAAATTTATTTTTTACTAGTTTATAAGCTAATATTATAAATGCGAAAGTGTGTCTGTTTGTTTTTTTGTCCTTCCTTCACGCTCTAACTAAGCAACTAATCGACGATGCTAATCGACTTGATTTTCGGCGTAGAGTTAGTTGAAAGGATGGAGAGTACTATTTATCCCATAAATCATTTCCCATGGGATAGAAATAACCTTAAACATTGCGTGTGAAGCCGCGAGCAGCAGCTAGTTTTATATAAAACCTATCCTAGTATTATAAAAATTAATTAAGTGTTTAGCTACTTTCATTGCTGACTAGGTATTTATTTAACACAGACAAAAACAACCAGTCAACTATTTGATTTTAATTTTTATATTTAGTTAACGTTTTTGACTATGGAAATAAAATGAGATGAGATGAAATAGGTTTATTTAACGATGAAGTATCCTAATCACGGTGATTATCCCTACTGTACCATAAACTTACAGAAAAAGTTGTGAAATACTTTTCGTAGCACTTCGTAGCATCTCTCTTAGACAGAAATAACCACTCGAGAAATAAAATTTAGCTAAATAATAGTACATTTTGTTAATAAATACATAAAACGTGCGTCCTTTGTTTACAAATTAATTAATTTACAACACAACTATGACGAATTAAGGGCGTTAATCTGAATCAAAGGTCGTATTTTTAGATAGCGGTGCGAATTGCCACTGCGCGCGAAAATCGACTTTAGATTTTAGGTATTAAATTATTACGTGGCGCTTATCATATTTACCTGCTATTAGATAGACGATGAAAGAGGAAACCTGGTCGTAGAAGGAAATCGTGGCTGAGGAATATCCGGGAACGGACGGGAATAATGACTGCCGCTGAACTCTTTTGCCTTGCACAGGACAAACAGAAATATGCTAAGCTGTCTGCCATCTTTCTCTAGTTGGAGAGGCACCTTATGAAGTTTTTATAAGAAGAGGGCACGCGAAGGTCCACCTACGCGCAGGAGGTTGCGATTTTGATTCCCGCCTCGGGACAAGTGTTTGTACGATCTGCAGTTGTTTGTTTAGGGTGTTCGGTCGTTTCTATGTTTAATAAAAAATATCTATCTATGTATTGTAATATAATATGTATATCATTTATTTAGTACCCATAACACAAGCTCTGCGTAGCTTAGGGGTAGATAATTTTGTGTGAATTGTGTATTATACATATAAACCTTCCTCTTGAATCATTTCTATCTATTTAAAAACCGCATCAAAATCCGTTGCGTAGTTTTAAAGATCTAAGCATACATATGGACAGACAGACTGCGGGTAGCGACTTTGTTTTCTACTATGAAGTGATTATTTAGGAGTTCATTGGTAGCGATTCTGTTGACATAAAACCTAAACTAAACTAGCCTAAAATTGTTGACGTCTCTATTTTTTCGATCGAACAAAAGGGGACAGGTACATTTTTACGCTAGTTTAGTTTAGGTTTTGTGCCAACAGAATCACTACCATTATCTACTTTAAAAAAACCTTTGAAACAAATAAAAGGTGATGGAAACTGTATTCTGTAGCTGGTAAAATAGAGAATCAATAGACACTGAATGATCACTTCATCGTATCTAATCTAGTTTATCAGTTTTCCGAAATGGAAGGACTCATCAAGCATTATGTTTTTATAGCAGCACTCAATTTGCAAATTTTATCACATTGTTGTGTTGCGTAGCACGGACCATAGATAAATAGAGTATATGTAAGTTACTTCAACATAATAAAGACGACCTCTGTGGCGTGGTGGGCAAAAGTCCGCGTGCGACGCAGGAGGTTGCGGGATCGATTCACCTCACCTCACCTCAACAGCCTTTAATGGTCCACTACTGGACGCAGCCTCCCCTGATTCTCTATCTTATGCAGGGTAATGCCCATAATCCCCACGCTGAGCATGCGGGTAGGGGATCGCAGTTTGGTGGTAGATCTATTCTGCAAGGGGCGCTGCTGCCAGCCCCTCGGTGTATGTCCCTTAGTCGCCTCCTACGACACCCACGAGAAGAGTTTGGTTGGTGAAAATTCACGCCGATCGATTCACTCCTTGGGACAATTCCTCCTTGGAATATTTGTACGATCTGCAGGTTTTCGGGGTATTTGTTCCGGGCGCTCTTGTCGTTTTCTATGTACTTATAATAAAAAATATCTATCTATGTAATGAGTTGTGTTATGTATGTACAGTTCAGTTATCTAGTACTTATAACACAAGCTCTTCTTAGCTTGGGGGTAGATGATGCTGTGTGAATTGTCCATTGCATTCTCTATTCTTATTAATTTATTATTCTTAATGGAAAGTCTTTGTTAGGTAGTATACATATGTATATAAATACACCAACTGCGGATGATGATAATGATGCGGGAAATTCGCTATTGTAAGGTACCTTTGGGTATAAAGGGCCACCTTAAAACCTAAATATAATGAATACCCAAAGAATATAAATTAATAAGAGGGCATTATTGTATGTAGGTATATTTACCTACTTTATGGTAATTCTGAAAAAGTAGATGCTTTTTTCGGGTTTTTATCAAAAATTTCTATCAATAAAAAGTTTTAAAAACCTTTTGTTCAGGGTTTATTAAATCAAGGTCGTTTAATAAGGGCCAAAACTTTCCCTCAGGCCATTTAACCATGATTCAAGAAAAACAATTATTGGACTTTATTAAAAGAACGAAACAAAAATGTGTGAAAAAAAATTTAACATATACCTAACAATTTTACAACGGCATATAAAAAGGTTACACGCTCCGAGGTTTTGATAAAGGAGTAGGGTTTATAAATGAACCCACCCTCCATTCTTTATCGTAAGGTGAACTGCGCATAGTAAACTTTTGGCTACAACCTACTTCTCCCACTAACGGAATACAATACGCTATGACGTCACACAGTTGACTATGACGCGTTCTCCCTATCGATCGACCTTGGAACGCAAGGACCAACCCAACCATAGATAAATCAATATAAACCTTGACACTACCACCCACAATGCAGTTTATTACGCCTAGTATTAATGATGCCCTGAATTTCATTTTATTTCAGAGAAATAAATATAATGACTGTACCATGTCACTATATTTATGAAAACTTGGTGTAGTTACACTCATAAAATATCAATCGGTTCTCCAAAAAATAGCGATATAAACTAGAAATAAGAATAAACTCACTGTGCCCACAACTAGGCTGTACTATACTGTGTACCGTGTCTTTTAAAGGCTAGGTAATTGTATAGGGATTTTTGTAATAGTAAGCACCCGAACTCTGGGTTTAAGAAATGAAATAAGTTCCCAGGGTAGGTGGGAAGCGGGTTCGAGTCCCGCCGAAATAAAAAAAAATTGAAACTTATTTCATTTCAATGTATACGGTTCTACAACAAAACTCCTAGTGAGTTTGCACGTGTCCAAGAGTCCTAGGCAAGATCTAAAGGAAATAAAGCACGTTGAGTTTTGAGTTCTTTTTTATTTATCGTGGATCTTTTTTGTAGATGGAAAAAGGGATAGCTAGAGAAGGTCGTTGACGTCTCAAAGCTTTAGTTTTACAGATTTCATTGTGAAAATAAGACCCTGTAAATAAAGGTTAAGGCAAGGTATTTGTGTAGGTATTTATTCAGTCTAAACTTTAACTACAAATCACGAAACTTTAAATAAAATCTGGATTTGGAAAGGGAAACAAAATCACCCGTAGATCTACAATCACAACTTAACAAAGTTCTTAAAGAGGAAATCTTAAAAGCTCTCCACAAAGTTTTAAGACTGCGACAATCCCAAAACAAAACTCTTCAAATTCGTTTCAGGAATAAGAAGGTAAGTACATAATGTTTCCTCGGCTACAACAAAAGCGCAAACTCAAGCAATTCTCAAATTCCTCTCGACCGATTCTCGCCGAACGGGAGATCCCACGATAACAAACAAAAGCAACAGGTTACTTAACAGCAGACAAAGCAATATTGAAAACAATCGCATCCCCCAAGCATTGCATTGTCTTAATAAATTGCATCTTCACGGAGTTGTTGGCAGATACAGATGCAGTGAAATCTGGTGAACTGACGACTGAGTCATTCTGACTGCAATGCTAACAGGGAAATTATGAACTAGATCTATGGAATTGCACCACATACTGGGCATTTCTGGTGTTTCTTACGACGTCCACGTTTACAAATAGAATTTTGATTGGATTTCATATCGGAACAAGGAATAATACGAGTTATCTGTTTAAAATAGTTGAAGGCTCGTGTCGCTTGAGTCACTGGAACAGCAAGAAGGATCTG
This sequence comes from Eupithecia vulgata, assembly GCA_946478455.1. Lineage (NCBI taxonomy): Eukaryota > Metazoa > Arthropoda > Insecta > Lepidoptera > Geometridae > Eupithecia > Eupithecia vulgata. The sequence goes on along the minus strand of OX297862.1, from coordinate 2,844,730 downwards.
CTGAAGTTTGTTTGAATAAAAAGAGAGCTTTATCGGCTGGGTTTCGAAGACAGGATCATAGAAACTAGGAAAGCTTTTTCCTAGCAGTACCTTAAAGACTTGGGAGTTGTGGACGTTCAATGCTGATATAATAAAAAGTAAACATAAGTCACGTAAGCCAGGATTATGTTTTCCATAGTCTAGCTACCATTCTTGCATACCTGAAGAGTGGTTTAACATCAAGCTTGTTACTTCAATTCATAGCCGTATCATGGTAGGATCTCAGCTATTGTTTCAATAATCTCACCCAACCGGTTGAAATCTACATTGTTTTAAGTAAAAAACTATTGATATCGTGTAGGTAAAGTCAATACGGGGAGGCGAGCGCCCGTGTGGGGTCACGTCACGAAATTCGTGAGTCCACGAAACAACTCACAAAGAGAACATGAATAATGTCTTTATTACAAAGCATGGCTTTCTATGGCGGATAGTAATTTAAAAGGTAAGTGTTGAGACGGTGAAATTTATGGTCAGAAATCGCGACCTAGAATCCATTGACAGGTCAGAGGTTGAGCTGCGCAAGAGTAGAACATCCAAATAAGTGCCATCGTGTTGATTGCGTGTTTGTTGAATATTTTGAATATAATATTCATTTTAAATTATTTATACGTAACAAAAAAAGGGCAAAACTTTCGCTGAATTCAGATCACAGAACACGGGAAAAACATTATATAAAATTTCTACTTTACCTCAAAATCTATCATTTACGAAAAATCTTTGTTTTTTCCTCACCTAAACTCAAACAGCCTATAATGGTCCACTGCTGGACGTAGGGCTCCCCCTGATAAACACCTAACTGGCTTTTATCTCGGGGGGTAATGCATATAATCCCCATTTTTTTTTTCATTTACCGTCCTATCGGTAGTGTGCCAACACAAAACATTCTTAGATCGGTAGGTACCTGTTATACCTAATTAGCTATGTAATAGAACTTTTTTTTTAGGAATCAATACAAAATACCATGCGAATAACTTTATTGCAAGCTGGTCTTAAATACCATTGATAAACGGCCCATAAAATTACATAAATACACTCCCATTCATAACAATAGGTACCTACACACCTTATATTTACGAAGCCGTCGTACGAAGCCACGAATCATTCATTCATCCTTCGCATTTTATCACTTGAACTCGTATCGTAATATTTATTTAGGTAGTCTCAATATTACAGTGGCAACTTTGTCATTACTCAGCGAAGGTAAACAGAGAGGTGTCATTCACTCGTTTGGACAAACTTACCTGGTAGTAGGAGCAGAGCAGTCTTTTTCTAGGAACACTGCCTCAGATACACAAAGAGACTACATCTATCTCGACGGAACAAGGTTCAAAGTTACCCTAGAAACAGTGATCCCATTGTAGTCACATTTTTTGTCGGAAGCCGTGCTTGGAAGGCGAAGTCTATTTATATTGACGTTTTAAAGGATTCCTATGTAAATTGGTTTCATTCGCTGGTACAAAGAAACCGCTCAGGTTTTTTTGCTAGTCGCAAAGGAATTTATGATTTACTACCAATAAAATAGAAGAATGATATCGAATAGAAAATAAATTGTCCAGAAATGGGCACAACAATAGTTAAACGTTTCTGTTCCTATAAAATTAAATTAACCTACTGAAGATTACTTTAGGGTCAGGCTTTTTTTGTCAATATCGATAACCGGTTTCTAAATGGAAATATCTAGTCCGAAACTTTAACTACCGATAAATACAGTTACTTGATCGTTAAGACATCTCTGTTTATAGTGAGTTAATTTCCCTAATGCATCCGGTTTTGTTTTGGGCTTATAAATCATAAAACACACTCACTTTTAGGTAAAGTAATTTTCATATCCATCTAAGGTTAGCCAAAGCTGAAGATTGCTGAAATTGACCAGTTTCAAAAACATGTTTGTATGACACCCTTATTTTTTGTCTCGTAGTAGGTACATGAAATTGCGTACCTACGTAAATTATTAAGGTAGCATACTCGTACGTACTGTAGGTACCTAGTACCTACTACTTCACTTAAATGGTTGTTTTATTCGGTGAATCGTTTTCGTCCTGGTTGGCTGATTTTCCCAAAATAAACTACTTAGTAGGTAGCTGGAACTCAAAGGTACGTATAAACAATATTGTTGTTGGTTTATACACCTTCCCTTACATTACCGGATTTAAAATAGGTAACAAATAGATGACAAATCTAGGCCACGCGTGTAAAGTCTAGAAAAAACTTCCATAAACGGCAATAGGCACGCTATCACATTTCCATTTTCCATTCAAGCGCACTTGATCACAAAATTACCCATCACCATTGTAAATCAGAAACAATATCTGAATTTCTCCACGCACTCTCATAACTACATTTATTAGATCTTCCGGGACCGAGACCCCTTTCCCACGCCGTCCACAGAGAAACCCTGACAGTACAATCTAGAATACCATTATGGTTTAGCAAAAACTGAGAATACAAGATCTCTTTACCATTATTAGGTCAATGACGGGTTACGTTACGCTAGCGATACGCTACGGTACCCCGGAGTTCCGACCTTCCTAGCGTCGTCGATGGCCTGAACGTAAAATAATCGATAAGCTAGTAAATTTGGCTCTGGTAAATATAGCAAAGCAATAGATAGACGGAGAACTAAAATAGACCAGACAGTGGATGTAAATTCAGGTAGTCTCTTAGATACCTATATCAGACGAGGGGTTGTTTACTCTAGGTATGACTAGGACCTAAGTACTTAAAGACTGGTTCAATCCAAAGTTACCTGGTAAAATACAATCACAGGTTTGATTGCTTGTCGTTGGTTTAGTTATTCTATTCTAGGCATGGTTTCTTGTCTAGATTTGTTATCATAAGCGCATCCAAACACCAATGCCGACAGTTATCAGTGTTGTTTTAAATGCAAGTGTTGTGCCGTTTCCTTGTTTTGCATGTGTGAATGTTGTCTAGCTTTCCTAGAACGGATTACCACTCGAACGTTCACGGCATTAGACATCGTCCATTCTAATAAATGGCTTGCAACGATAAACGAAAAGTGATAGGTTCTCATTCATCAAAGCTTGAATGGTACCTAGTGTCAAAAATGTAGATGTTACAAAGTCTAGGTTTTCGAGGTTGTGCGGAGTTGATTCTCTTTCGTTATTGGGCATACGAGCATTCATTATAGGGTCGCTACGGTTGACAGAACACCCCAATGTAAATATATTTAAAGCTCAAGAGTCTAAAAACGGAAACGCAAAGGAAATAACGATCAGCATGTTCATTACCCTACGGGAGATCTGGAATGACATTCTCGGCGGAAATCAGAGAGCTAATGTAGCGATAGGTATAACGTATAAATAATGAAAACGAAGGAAATGCATAGATAAAACTTGCATAGGATAATACGAAAAACGTGAGGTGAGAAATTAAAACCCAATCAAAGTGTACAATAAACAAACTCTTTCCAAACATTCAGTTACACGTTTTACACAACATCGGAAGCGACATTGTAACATTTAGCTGGATGATTCAACGTTTTGCCAGTTCGTTTTTAGGTAACAAATCAACCTTGACTCAACTTGACTTTGTTTACTTGTAGCTTTACAGAGTGCGGGCAACCGTGAGGTGTCCACCTACAGTCCACCCGAATGTTGCTGGTAGCGTAATTGTCGGACCCGTAAAAGGAACACAATGACTTTTCTGACCACCAAAAGCGAATTCATTAGAGAACGAACGTTTTAGATAGATAACAGAAATTAGAGATTTTAAATTTCTGTTAGGATGTTTTATTACTATAGATCTGGACCTGGTTATAGTGAGAGATCAGGGGATTTCAGACACCAGTAGGAACAACTGGTGCTGAAGATGATGCTTGTAAGCAGCTAGTCATATCCTCTTCGAAGGTTTTTTAACCCTAGCAAAACCTTCAGCAATCAAGAAAGCTACAAGAATTTCAGGGCAGATAAGGGAAAAAGTTTTCATAAACTTTGCCACTTTAAGAAATCCTCTTGGGTATCAAGGCAGTGTCGTATTTCTAAAGGTTTACGGGGTGGAAAAACTGCAGGCAAATCAATACAATCTATAGCAACTAGCAACCCGCAGAATAGGGGTCAATGTATAAACAAATACAGATTTAGTAGACACCTTTGCACAGTATTATCTGAGGGTCACACGAATTTATCTGCTGAACACCAAATGACGAAACGAATGAATAATTAATTAAAAGGCAGAAACGGTCCGAACGGACTGAAGTTCAGCATAGATCGATCGATTATGTTATAGATCGAGACATCGAGACGACTCTGTGGCGCGGTGGGCGAAGGTCCGCCTGCGACGCAGGAGGTTGCGGGTTCGGGACAATATAATAAAAAATATCTATCTATGTATTATATGATATTATGTATATCAGTTATCTAGTACCCATAACACAAGTTCTGCTAAGCTTGGGGCTAGATAATGCTGTGTGAATTGTTCAGCATTGGCATAAAATGATCAACGAACCCGTAACTCGCTTTTCTGATGTTCAAAGATATTTTGAGTATATATGAAATATATAGCAGGTACAATCCACATTAAAGTAGTCGTATAAGCTAAACCAGACTGGGTGTCGTATGAATAAGGTGTTAACCTAGGTATACAATTTCGTCGATGTAAAGTTGTACAAGACATCGATCAAGGTCAAGTGTTTTTGACCTAGCCGTAACTATGATTCTCGCTAAATTGATTAAACGGCTGATAAAGGCAAGTCTAAGGTTTCGCCTTGGCGCCGGAATCATGTTACTTATATATAAGTAATAATATTATGTCAACGTGTTTACAAATTTCAAGTAGGTAGGTTAGTTCTTAATTCGCGATAGCCCGAGCTTTTGCTGAATGGGCAAATGTTATTGATGCGAGTAACTTTCTAATTGTTGTTGTTACTATTTTTATTGTTTAGTTACTTACCTACCGGTTATTTTGGAACGATTTTAATGGTGTCGATAACAGTTTTGGCATTTTCAACAATACCATTAGATAATAGCGAAAGGTAACAATATTGATAAATTCCCGTAATCTTATCAGGTATAAAAATACGACAGTTTTTATTTTCTTTTGCCTTTTGGTCATTACCTACCAAGATACCCACTCTCTTACAACGTGAGAGATAACATTCGCGTAAGTAATTGATAGCAGGTAAACATTTCTAATGGAATCACTGTGATAAACTCCTGTATCGGAAAATAGCATGTTAATCAACATGATAAGGTTTATAATGACTTACCTCCTGGATGCTGCAGTGTCTTAGGGTGGACGCTTCCATCTTTGTGGAGCAGCACATGTCTCGGCTCCGAGATCAAGTAACAAGTGTTTCCTTCAGCGAGGCACTTCTGGAAGCATCGTGCCGCCTGGTAGAAGAGGGCCCAGGCGTGTTCCTCGCTGATGGTAGAATTGAAAGCCTGGAGAATCTGTTCAAGGTTGATACATTCAGCCCCATCCAGGGAGAACTCGTTCCCCCCAGACGCATTATCCTTGCGCATCATCGCACTCACGGCGGTACGGTGCCACCCATATTTCACTCACAACAACACTAGAAATTTTTCACAAATTTATTTCAACCTAATAAAATTGTTATTGTTGCGACCCCCCGAAATGTCACTGTCACTTTTGACGAGCGGGTGGGTGGGTTATCGCGCGCGTGCGCGAGCGATCGGCTTTCTGTCGACAGCGCAATACGTGCGCGCCCGGAGGAAGTTCCGGCAATACTGCCGTACAGAGACTACAATACTATACGCACGGCCGGCGCGCGGGCTACGAGACTTGACCGGGCTAGAACCACATGCGAGTGTAAAACAGCCTCCCAAACCTCCCAGACCCCGGAACTACCTTCCTCTTTCATCAAATCCAGAAGATAACGCATTTCGCAACATTATAACCTTGCTATTTAGCTTCTTATCAATTTCTCTTTCATTACCACTGAATTTTAAGTGCATGATAAGATTTTGCCTTTGCATTTATCTGTCAATGAAACAGCAATTTCAGTCCAATATTTTATTACATTATGAATACTTACATTTCTTTAATATAGATAAAAAATTACAAATTAAACAATAAAAACTAACAGCAACACCATTAATTGACTTAATTAAAATTAAATACTTCATTTTGGAAATAAAACAGCAAATTAAGCGTGATGTTTTTACAGTACGTTCGATTAATACAGTCGGCATGTGCCACTTAAGCCGTCAAGTAAGCATCTTTTTCGGTCAGCTAAGACATCATTGGCGACCTCAGAACTTCTCTACTTCAAATTCACTTTCAACCTACATCGCGTGAACTTATGTATACCCACATTCTTGTGAATTAAACATAAACATTGAATTAAGAGCCTTGGAATGTAAACCTGCGATTTGTTAGCAATAACACAAACTTAATAAGTTATTTAGTTTTATATAACTTATACCTATCACTGACCTATACAAATTATCATAAAAAGGTCAATGAGTAGATTTGAGTAGGCAATGTCTAATTTCTACCTTAATTGAGATCTAAAATTAATTGATAAACACATAACATTGATATTTAAATTAATGATTAACTAGGATGGTTACAGAGTGAATTAATAAAATGAGTCGCATGTACAGGGTGACCCAGTGACCAGAGATTGACCTCGGTAAGTAAAGTACGTGCCAATTTGATTGATTACATTAACCCGCATTATTTCAATTGAATAACAGTTTTGAGATTTAGTAGATAGTGTTTTGATTACAGACGTAAGATTTTAAATATGCAAAAATAAAGATAGTACAGCAAATATACTCGTAGTAGTCAATGTAAATAGCTCTATTTATATTGACTACCACGTACGTAGTTTACCGTTACCGTTTACCTACCCGTTTAATTTTTTATTTTTTGTTGAAATTGGTGAAGCTTTTGACCAACATTTCACTTATGAAAGTGAAGATGTGGTTTATCATCATGGGGCACGCTTTCTCAGAAGGAACTTATTCACTCAGGATTTGAAGACTCCGAAATTGTACAAAAGACATTACCAAATTTTCCCGATTACTTTAGAATAATTAGCCTCATAAAAGTTCGAGAATTCTTGTCACCCTACACGAGGACATTTACTTAGGAATTTTGACCCCCACTAAGACTCCGGTTTATCCTTAGACCCCCATTTTCGTTAGGCTTTATATAGTCGAGATCCCACCCGAGGTATTAAGACGAATCAAACAATATCGCATTTCGCATTTGTTGAATGCAAACTAGTCATTTCATAGCTAAAAGGGATATCTATATATAAAACAAAGTCGTGTTAAGTACATCAAAGTTAGGTTAGGTTAGACACCATTTATAACTCAAGAACGACGGGACCGATTTTCATGGTTTTGATTAGTTGGATTTCTCTTAGTCCGGAATAGAATAAGTTTATTAAAAATATAGGAAAATTGACGAAAAAAAAAATACCCGTGCGAAGCCGGGGCGGACCGCTAATTTTTAACAAAGAAAAGGGCTAAAGGGCCTTATTTTTTAAAGAAAGAAAACATAATAATCAAGTAGTATATTTGCTTCCGTTCATTTTGTTTTAGAAGTTCATATCAATACCAGTTGGAAGCGTCCCCAAGACGCTGGCTGCATTGTTCCGCTGCTATGATAATGCTAGGTACGCCTTAACCAGAAGAAGACAAATTGTAAATACTAGTTCTAATTTGTTTCTAATTATTGATTATAATATTTGTTGTTAATTTATAAAAGTGAACAGTAAATGCAACCAGCGTCTTGGGGACGCTTCCAACTGGTATTGATATAGATCAGTTGAGCTAGCTGTAGATTGTTTACAACATTATGCAGTTAGCTCAATCGTTTCATTTGTAAATATAAGTTCTAATTTGTCTATTATTAGATTAATTTTTTTTCATAATTCATAATTTTCTCATAATAAATCATAATTGTTTATTTTGCAGGAATGTAGGTACATGGGGTCTTAAGAATACAGCTTACCCTATACATTCTGTCTCGTCAAGGCATGCAATTTTTTTTTGTTTTTATAGGAAGAAAAAAATCCCGTTTTAGATTTCCCCTAGCTAGTTGTAGTAACAATGTTTCCAGACTGAGTCAGTGATCGTATCGCTTACAACCGCACAAGGCCGCTCGATAGCCGATATCGGAGTGTTCACTGTGGTTTCGCACAATCTCGTCAACAAGTCGATAGCTGTTTGATTTATTAGATAACGTAGCGGTAGACATTTTTGTTGATTTTATGGAAGGACTAGCTATGGAGTTTATTAGCATGACAGCGATAAATTCATAAAGTAGAATATCGACGAATCTGATCTGATTCGGAAATTTGGACAAAATTTGAAGTTAATAACATCTTATTTTTTTCTAGCTGTTTTTCAAGTAGCCTACGGTCGTCCCGAGATATCATTTACCTCCATGCCAAATTTCATTGAGATCCTTTCAGCCGTTTAGGCGTGAAAAAGTAACACACAGAGTTACTTTCTAATTTATAACATTAGTAGGTAGATTTAGATTTTATGGCATTAATTATATTTTGATAATAATTACTTTAGATAAAGCTGTTTATAATGTAAATTTGACTTGTCTAAGTGCTTCTTTTAGAAGTCTAAACAATGAAAGTTATTGAAGTTGTACGAAAATTTAATAAAGTCCCAAAAAATTTCAAATTCGAACTCGCGCCTCCCTCACCCTATTATTATTTATTTATTTAGTATAATTGTAATGAAAATTAATCAGTCCATGATGACTGGGAACTCTCAAGTGGTATACTTGAGAGTTCCCAGTGTCCTTCCTTAGCTGCGGAAAGACTGAAATTCGACTACGTAATTACGGAACGGTGGCCCAGAGATATCAACGACAAAGTGGCAGACCACGCTATTGCGTGCCTGCCACGCAAAAAAAAAAGGTTTTTTCAGATGCACCATCTGCCTCACCTCAGCATAAAAATGTGCATTCAGATATGGACTGAAAAACGTAACATTTGGAAATTTTTTTACGATCTACGGTGACGGCGCTAAATAAGTGACCGCGCTCTTGTGGGAGGCAGGGGGGGGGCTGGGGTGGGATTTGAAGGATGCGGTAAGCAACGATGTCATCATAAATGACGTCTAACGAAATTGATTATTGGGATGTAGCGACCTCTAGCAAATATAAGGTAACTACAAAGCTGACCTCAATAGAGTAGCTCAAGGCAGAATACAGAAGCGAGCTAGCTACCTAAGCGCTTCAACGGATATTCGCTAGATGTCGTTAAGACAAAATTGCAGTGCAAAAAGAGCACAATTTCTAGATAGCGCAAACGCTTGATTCAGCTGCAACCAACGTATAAAGAACTATCCGACATCAACTGTCGCTCGAAAGAACACCGGGCACAGTGGGTCAGCTGGGTCAGCGCCCGGAAGAGAGGAGATCTCCCTCTGCCACAATTTGGGGGAAAATCCACTTTCTCCCCCAAACTCATGACTAAATTATTTTTTATTATAACTACAGACCGATCACTGTAAGATGTCTTATGCCTCAGGAATTGACAACATCACGGCAGGGACATCTTACGGTGAAGGGTCTGTAACCATGCAGGATTGTAAAGAGTGGCACAAGAGTTTTGAGGTCAACAGAGGGCAAAATCTAATGATGATGACAATTTTGTTTAAAGTATTTAATGACAATAAGGCAGTGGACATCTTACGGTGATCGGTCTAGGTGTATTCATTAGGATATTACTTAGATTTTTTTATACTGAAAAACTATATCAGCACCTACTCAATTACCTACTCTACAGCGCATCAGCATTGCTATACAGCGGGGCAATGCAGCCAGTGTCGTTTTGCAGATAGATTAATTGTTTCTATTGTAAATACTAGTTTTCATTTAAATTTGTTATTTGATTGTTATTTTCTTTCTGAATAAAGTTTTTCCTACTCAATTATTTACCGCCAGAAGTAAGTACTTATAGTAAACAAAATGTATAATAAGTAATTATTTCTCTGACAATCATAATAATATGTGATTATTATATTACATTTTACTACACACTACCTTATTTTTATGCATTCCTTCGAATAATACAAAGTTTTCCATTATTTTTTAAAAAAATATCCTAACCCAGTCTCAATTATACTATGCATTCAAATGATATAAAATTTAACAGTTCAATTTCATAATTTTACCTCTGATTTTAACAGTAAAGTTTGAAATCAAAAAATAATAATTTTAATAAGAATGATTTACTTACTATAATACCAAACAGAAAGCATTATAATATATTCTAATAATTTGTTTGTATAACCTAAGTTTTATTTATAAATGTATCAAAAGCTGCATGAAGCAAAGTTTGAAATCAAGCTTAGCACAGTTCTCAATAACGTCGCACATTTCAGCACCAAGGTCCATGCAGTGAAATATCTGCATATTATAATATCGGGCATCCAATATCCGAATACTACTATAATCTAATAAAGTAATGTTATATTAAAAATGGCTTCGTTATTCGACATTTAAATATCTTCTTCCTTCCTTCAATTGATAATTAATTTAAACTATAAGGAATTTCACGAAACAAGAACATTCAGGTTCAGTCCTGCTGCAGTGGCATAGAAAATGGTCTTAAAATAGGACATTCAGTCAAACTTCATTCCTCACAATAAATCCATCAAAAATTTCCCGTTCGAAGACGAAAATCAGTAAGCTGCTTCGAAATGTTACGAGACAGGGGGATATATACTCAAATCTCAATCAAAATTTGTGATTTGTTTTCGTATTAAACCAACTTTTGTATAATACATTAATAGACTTCGCACGAAAGTAAATGCGAAACTTCGATTTTCGTTTTTACGAGTACGGTAGATCCAAGTCTGTAATTACATCAGGTTTTTTTTAAAATCTCGGCTATCTGTACCTCGTTCTATAAACATCCGGAACTCCTTACACCATTCCTCACTTCTTCTTCAAACTCCACAGCGGATCGAGGAAGTTAAGAGGATCCTTCATATCCCCGCTCTTAAGGCCGGGCGATTGTTTCATCTCCTCGAAGGATTCGCGAGAGAACTTCTGTTTGGGGGGAGTGGAAGGTGAAGGGGGGACTGGCAGCAAGATGGACGCTCCAGAGGTTGATGACACTGATTCACCGTTGAAGCTTGTTGTGCCTGGGGAGATAATGTTGGGGTAAATACTAGAATAGAAAAACAATCAATAGTACTGTGTTTATATGTCCAAAAAGTTTACGACTCTGGCGGCAGACTTGAACCTATAACCTTCCTCTTTGTATGAGAACGCGTTACCAATTCCGCCACCAAGTCTAAAAAGTGACCAGACGATAAAAGCACCAAGGGTTTGTATGGGCTTTTTCCCGATTTGTAAGCAGATTTTTGAAAATTTCTTTTGAATCCTATTTTTATAGCAGTATTTGTATGATATACTTAGGTAATTTTAATTGCAACTTGCAACATCACCATTATTCATAGTGTATTATCCCTGATGAACATAAGCTATAGAATATACCCGTGCGAATCCGGGGCGAACCGCTAGTATATATGTACATATAATCATGCTGGACAATTCATACAGCATTATCTAGCCCCAGGCTAAGCAGCGCTTATGTTATGTTTACTAGATAAATGATATACATAATAGTATTTTAGAATGTAAAGCGGTGCAAAAGTTAATCGCTTACCAGATAGTAAAACGCCTTGGACGTAGAACAGCGCGGCTCTGTGTGTGTCCACCAAATATTTCTTGTCCTCCAGAACATTACATCTTTTCTTGTAAAGGTGTGTACAACCTTTGTCGAGCATGTCTGCAAAGAAGTTATTTATTAATTTCGTCTCACTAAACGGACTGAGTGTAAACGTTATGGTGGTTGCGAACCCCCATACAAACGTACTTTTCGATTCATTTGGAAACTACGTCGCCTATTTAAAAGAAAGTTTGAGTATGTACATAATCGGATAAGAAATAACTATGTTGTACCATTTTAGTTTTTCAAAATACTTAATTATCATTAAATTCGTCGTAAATTTGTCGTTTTCTATGTATGTTAAAAAATATATATCTATATAAAGTATTGTAGTGTGTATCACTTATCTAGTACCCATAACACAAGCTGTGCTTAGCTTTGGGCTAGATAATGCTGTGTGAATTGTCCAGCAATATTTATTTATTAAAATGAGAACGCAAATTCATTTCAATAAATTTTTAACATAATATATTTTAATACTTTTGCTCTTATTTAATGATGATATTGTTTTTAGAAAAACAAATGGTGCAAACATAGCTATTTCTCATCCGATTATGCACCTTAAGGAATTAAGGACTTCTCTAGATACTATTGTAATCAAGTTTAAATTATTAGGTTAATTATCAACATCACACATACTTGTTACAGAGAGATTTGGGGGTAAAATAAGTTCACTTTTGGTTACATACTAAGTCATACCAACCAAATCGCAAATTTCATTTGGTAACTTACCATGAAATTTTCGATTTTGAATGAAATTTTACTATGGGAAATATATTTCGGGCGAGTCGATTCAAACTAACTTGTTTCCTGGTTTACTTTTTATTTTTTGATTGACCAATGTATTTTTCTGGGCTGTGTGTATTTAAGTAAAGGTTTTATTTCAAAATTTTGCCTCACCTGTATTTTATGTTATCTTGCCGCAGAGATTCACCTCTGTCTCGCTTGCACTTAGCACAAGAACATACAGAATAGAAAGACCGCGCTTCGTCCCCCTCCCTCCCATACATTCAGTCTTGTCTACAGCTATAAAAAAATATAGTAGCTGTAGATTGTGTTCTCACCGCAGAGATTCACCTGTCCCGCTCGCACTTGGCAAACGAGCATGCAGAGCAGAGCGAGGACTGCGCTCCGTCCCCCTCCCGCTTTGCATTGGATCCACGCGGCCTCGAACGATGATTTCAGCATAGTGTCTACCAATAAGAGTAGAGGGGAGCAGACGATTCTGGAAGAAAGGTGTTCAGTAAGCTTGGGTTCTTAAATTATCCTAATATTTCGTTCTGCCAACGTCGTCGTCTTATTTCGACAAGGTTTTAAGATAAGATAAAGATACATTTATTTGGCTCAACAAGAACAGCACAGACAGACATACACAATTACACACACAGGGTAGAATACAAAATTAAGGAGATTTTACATACTTTGTTGATAGATGAATTTAGTACTTAATATACTTAATATATATAGTTACTTTATATAAGTGGTTTTAATTTTTTTTTTGTTCTAGCCACGCGATGCGTGAGAATGTCTAAGTTTTTGTACCTACGCACCCAGACAGATCGGAAACTACATTTAAATAATAAATTAATAAATAATGCTCGACAATACACACAGCACCATCTGCTAGCCCCAAGCTAGGCAGAGCTTGTGTTATCAGTGCTAGGTATTTGATTCATCGTCATCATCAGCCTATAAATAGTCCAAAGCTGGACATAGGACTCCCCTCATGAGCGCCATGCGCCCTGTCTTCAGCTTAGCAGATAGAGGTTAGATACCCCCGGCAAGCTGAAGACACGGGTATCTGATTATACTTGGTATAAATTATACCTTCTACATAGACATTTTTACTAAACATAGAAAACACATACAAATATCTGCAAATGGTAAAAAAATTGACCCAAGGCGGGAATCGAACCCGCAACCTCCTACGCAGGTGGACCCACTCGCTGCGCCAGAAGTCGAAAATTATTAACTTACTTGGTAGGAAACACGTTGATCTGAATATGCGTGACCTCGATCGGCACAGCGGATCCAGCGCCCCGGCCGGTCACCTTCAGTTTCCTCTCAGTCCAGTGCACGTTACAGTTGACGTCTTCCAACAGTACCGTTACACCGGGCAGGGTGAGGGTTGTTCCTTTCGCGGTTGGCCAGTAGACTTTCCCTTGCATCTGTGGGGTGATTAGTAAATGCGTTATTTTCAGGGATATTCTAATCTAACAGCTCGGCAAACGGGAATGTTGAAAGCAAGTTTGACTCTATAGGGTTCCAAGAAACATGTGTAGGTACTAAGCTGGCAAGCGGGGGGTTCCTCTGAAACCAGATGTGTGGGGACGGTTTATTTTCTAGAATAAAAGTTTTCAGTTCCTCATAGAAAACAAAATATTTCGTGAATGACAAAAAACGTGACGGTACTCCGGTCACGCTCTTATTTTTTTTGGTACATGCACGACTATGAAGTTTACTAATTATTTGGAATTCTGTGGACAGAAGAAAATGAAGCGAAATGTGTCAAATGGCTTCTTCATGTGTTTATTGGCTGTGGCCAATATGGTCTATGAAACGTTGGTGTTCTTCCAACAGAAATAAGGATCGTAGTTAACCCGTTTACATCCGTAATGAATTCGTCAAACTGCGATAGTTTTTATAGTAAAATGGTCTATAAACCTCAAGTTCGCCTTTTTGTTGGACGACCGCTTAGCATAATCTTACAATAACTATTTGTAAATCGCGGTGGTTTTCAGACGTGAGAAACGTGTCCAGACCTACGCGGTATCCACTACCCAGAGCGGCAGCGATAAATTTCGCTATGATTTCGCTCGGGATTTCGCGCGGTCTGCGACATTTCGACGAGTATTTTAGTGAAACTAGGATTACTGCATACCCACTCCGATATCGCTGACGCTCTGGGTAGCGCATATCTTGTAGGTCTGAAGGTCTACTCGGAAAAGTAAAATATAAGTTTCTAAGTAAAATATACGTTTTCGTGTGTAGCATAGAAGACTGATTTTGATTTACTCAATTATTTTTTTAAGGTTACCTCAATCTCGCTTTCAAGGCAGACGACGCAGGTGACTTGGTTTTCAATGACTGCTCTCCAGAAAATAAGGTGTTGCTGTTCAGAAGGGGTCGCCGAGATCACAAGTGGTATGCACCACGAAGATAGATGCTGAAAGAAAATTAACTCTATGTTATATGGCAATAAAATTAATTCATAAAGCTGATTTATATCAGAGGTTACTTGGTTGTAATTTGAACTTCAGTTCATTATATATTATTTTGACTTGTTTATGTGCTTATTTTGTAAGCTTAAAGAAATAAACGTTATTGAATTACGATTTTTCAAGATGTATCTATTGTATTAAGTATATCAGTCATCGAGTACCCATAACACAAGCTCTGCTTGGCGTGGGGCTTGATGATGCTATATGGGCTGTCCAGTATTATTCAGTAGTGATCAATTCCGCTCCAATTTCGCTCACTTACACAACAGTAGAATTACTTCATATCCACTTTGTGTTCACTACCGATGAAACAAAAACAAAATGGCGCTTTTGCTAACCACATTTAGTAGTGACATCTACAGTAAGCTTTACAAATTACTTACTTTATACATAGTAGCGTTGAGATAAGCGTCAGGATCACATTTCAGAGTGAGTCTCGAGTCATCATAAGGTACCACTGCTGTTACGATATTGCCAGAAGTATACTGCATGGCTATTGTTTTGGATCTCTTCATGTTTTCTTTGTTCTGAAAGTGTAAATAGAACTGTATAGCTTTGATCTTCAGGCACAGTTTTGAACAATAAATTTGACGCAGCAAGATGTGGCGACTATATACAGGGTGTGTCAATTGTGTAATGAGCGGTCAAGTCTTTATCTACGGGTATGGATGGGCATCATAACTGTTGAAAAAAAGAATTTTTATCCAGTAAAAGTCTCAAGTTTTTTGAAATTTTCAACTCTTTGTACCCTTATCATTCTTTTTGGTTACAATTCAAGGAATTTTCTCAAGCTGTTATAGGATTCTTGGATAGCTGTGCTATCTATAGACTAGTAAAAAGACTTGCCCATTTCAATAAAATTCTGCAATGGTAGGCTTGACCACCCTACCCCACACCCCTGATCACCAATGAGTTTCCTTTCTGGTTCAATTCCTCACATTCTTTCAGTGATTTCTGAGGGTTAACAAAACCATGGTGTCTCACAATGTGCCAAAGGCCAAATTTAACTAGAGAAAAGGAGAATCTTTTTTAATTAGTTGTGGTACTTACTTGTAAATCCTGTAAGGCCTTCCATTTCGAGTCCAAAGCTGTTCCGTCCTTAGTTATCAAAGACTCCGCCATTGCTTGCAAATTCTTTGCTTCTTGCGTAAACTCGTTCATCAGACTTGGATTACTGAATATTTTTCTCTTCGACGGTCGTTTAAAAACCCCTTCTTTCGCTCGTTTCTTCACCGGTTCTGGTTTCGGGTGTGGTTTCTTGATAGACGTTTCTGAGATTTGCGGCACTTTGATTTCCGGCATGAGTATTTTGGTTTTCACTGTAAAATCTATATCTGATAATAGATCGAATACCGATGGTTCGGGTATTGTTTCTTCAGTGTCCGGTTTTACTGTTGGTTCTGGGTCGGATATCGGTTTATCGTTTTGCCGTTGGATTTCAGGTGCCTTTTGGGAGATTTCAAGATTTTGATCGGGAGGAACCGAAACCGAATTTGTTGGTTGGGAATGTGTAATTTGATTTGGGTTTACAGATTGGTTTGTTTGTTGCTCCTGATTGAAACCTTGTGCCTGATTATAGCCTGTCCTAGAATGAGCGCTCACTGAATTTTGAACGTTCTGAACATCATTCGAAAGTTGATTGTTCCCTGAATGATCTGTGCCTTGTGATTGATCGGCAATTGGGTAAGAGTTTTGCTCAAAATTTGGCGCCTGAATATTCTCTGTTGGTGATGACACTGAAACGGAAAAATTCAATAAAAGATTTTGAAATTTTCATACTACTTTATTCTACAATAAATTCATCACAATATTTAGTATGGTCAGGTCACATCGTATAAAATGAACAGGGGGTATAATATAAAATAAATGAATATTGTTTTTAATCAAGATAGTAAGTCTACCTCACCTTGGTTAGTATTAGTCGTGTTTGTATTGCCTTGTCCGGACTGCATGTATGTAGATTGGTTCATATTAGCTCCATAATTCGTCGGCATAGCTTGGGGATTCGATACCATTTCTTGCGACTGATTCGTGTTGGTAATATAGCCATACGGTGTATTGTAATAGATTTGATTATTGCTTGCGTTCTCATCGAGTTGCGGAGTTCCTGATGGCGATTGCAAAGTTGCATGGGCTCCTGCGCTGGTATAAACACTTTGCGCAGGCAAGTTTGGATTTTTATCCGTCTGCTGAAGGTTGGTATTCCCTTGATTGGCGTCGTAGGTGGTCGCGGCATATGCATTTTGCGAGCCATAGCTGTAGTCGTAACCTCCCGATGCGTTATTGAACGTATAACCCGGATGATTTTGATAGCCCTGACTGTAGTTGACATTTGGCTGGTCTGAGTATCCATAAGTATTCGTTGGTTGATAATTTTGTTCGTTTTGTTGTATTTGGGAGCTCGGTACGCTTTGTACGCCATAGTTTTGATAAGTCTTGAAGCTCAGATGGGAGGATAGAGCTTCTCCCGTTACGTGTGATTTTATGGGCTTGTCTATGGCATCTAAATGTGCCAAAGACGTGTTTGTGTAAGCTTGGTTGGCTTGAGGGAAGTTCGCTTGTGGGTTGGTATTTGTGGTGGAAGTAACAGTGCCCTCTGCGTTTGTATAGGTAGGGTACCCTACAGATACGTTTGAGTAGGAACTGCTAATGTATTGCTCAGTGCTGTATGGATTAGCGACGTTGGGAATGATTGAGTTTGGAATGTTTGTTTGGTTGTATTGAGACGCGTCGTATGGATTACCCACAGGATTTGCCATGCTAGAGTTGACTATGGAAGGCGCAGTCTGCGCTTGAATGTGAGGATTGACCATGCTTTGGTTGGGCATCAGCCCTTGTATGTTAGGGTTGGCCATTGGTCCTTGCACGTTCGGATTGGTCATTTGTCCTTGCACGTTCGGATTGGTCATTTGTCCTTGCATGTTCGGATTGGTTATTTGTCCTTGCATGTTGGGATTGGTTATTTGGCCGTGTACATTTGGATTGGTCATGTTGGGGTAAGACATCTGCGCTTGCATGTTAGGGTTGGTCATCTGCCCCTGTGCATTGGTATTGACCATGTTAGGATTGGTCACGTTGGAACTGGCCACACTATTATTAGCTGTCTGTGCGTGGACATTAGTATTGGCTTGTCCTTGAAGGTTTGTCATTTGTCCATATTGACTTTGATCACTGTACGAATTACCCAAATTTGGAGCAGGATTATTTACATTATTATCCATCGAACTATTGCTGTTCACTCCTTGCACAGTAGCATCACTATACGGATAGTTTAACGAACTAAAGTCAGAGGGCGTTTGTATCATATTAGGATTCGTAGAGGTATTCATAGAGGGCGTATAAGTCGCATAGTTTTGATTAGTTACTTGGGGGTACTGTACGTTGAAGAACGTCTGAGTGTAATCTTGCCCGAAGTGAGCAGCCGGCTCTGATTTCGACGCAGAAACGTGCATTTGAGAGAAGCTAGAGTTTAAATCTGCTGTGTTATACGCAGGGACCGCATCAGGGATTGGTGTAGCGGCATTACCCTGTCCGGTTTGAGAATACGGATCGTATGAGTATGGGTTAGGGTTTACAGTTCCTTGGCTCGTTGGTTGATTGGCGTATCGAGTAGGGTTGACATTCGCTTGGTTCTGCGATGGATTGCCGTATTGGTTAGGCGTTGCGGCGCTTGGATAGGAACTTTGCGAGTCAGTCACATTGGTGTTGCTGTTATGAGTCGCTGAGTAGTAGGAATTAGAATAGCTATGACTCGGGTCGACCATGGAATATTGCTGTGGAGTGTATGGAGACGAGTATCCATAGTTTTCCTCTGGTTTATCGGCTTTGCTTGGCGTGGCATAAGGATAGTTATGCTGAGAGGCGTAAAGGTCAGTTTCGGGCGCGTAGTAACGGTCTTGCGCGTTTTGTATTTGCGACATTACGCCGTCGGGTAGTGGCATTTGTGTATCCGTTGCTGTAACAACAGTTAAAGAATAATTTCGCGATTTAAGTAGCAATAGAAAATAAACTAGCGCTATCCTTTATCGAGACCAAGCGCCGGGCCGTATTGGCGGGAGGGCGGCTTTGACGTGTAGAATAAAAATCTATAATAACCATTTTTTTTTTTGTTATTATGCTTTGTTTCTATAATTAAACTTTTGCTTTTACTTTTATAAAAATCTTTGCATTTGTAACTAAATTTATAGAGTTGCCTATAAAAAGATCCCTCGCGTCTACATCAAAATTCAAGTTAAATTTTCAGCTTAGCTTAGTTGATCAAAGTATATGTAGAAAAATAAACGATTTATATATTTAATTCACCTTCAGAGCCAACAGGCGTGGGTCGCACAGATGGAGGATACATTTGGTCAGCGTAGTAGGCGTCCGATGACATCGACTCCATAGCTGCAATAGAAAGTTACTATTTTTATGGCCTAACTACTAGAGGTCAGCCACTTTCTAGAACCCCCTTACGAGTTAGGTCGAATAAAAGGTTTAAGTTCCCTTCAACTCGTACCAGAAACCCAAACGATGTCGGTGTTCTTGGATTGGCTTGGATCACGAGAGTAGCATAGACTTATAAAATGTCAACTAATATGGCGTCTCTACGGCGCAACTTTATACAAAAAAATACCCTAAGGTCTACATACAAACATTTTTTTTTTTAAATAATAATGTAAGTAATATGTAGTATTTATCTAAACTACTTTGATAAGTTACCTTGCGGAGTGCCCCCTCTCGACTTCGTCTTCATATAAGGCAGGTAGTCCTTCAGTTTCCTCGGCGCGCCGCCAGGGAGCTGCGGCGCTGCGGAGATGTCGACGGCGCTTGAAGTCATAGAGGGCGTTGGGGTTGACGCTGAGCGAAAATAAGATTGTAATGTTATATTGTTAAATTAAATATATACATTATATTGTAGGATAAGATCTTTTAACATCTAAAATTCTAAAAACAGCAAAAACATTTAGTTTTCCGCTCAAAGTAATTAAATAGCCAAACCTCCGAGTAATCTTCGAAGTAATACAATTTCTAAATATCCGATAAAGATTTTTTGTAATTACTGACCAGGTAAATAGTAGTTTTATTTACCACGTCAAGCTAATGGAAGTTGGATACTTACGCTTGCTATTCTTAGCCAGTAGCTGCGACCTTTCCTCCTCCTGCACCTGACAAGTTCCCTTCAATCTTGTCAGCAGTTGATTCACGTTGTGGAGCAGCTTCTTGTAGAAGTCTAAACCTTTCTGCGATTTTGCAAGAAGCTCTTCGTATGCGTCGTATGAGGTTATGAGAGCTATAAAAGAGTGAAATGGTGGTAAGTAATAAATGATATGTCTATGTAAGTAAAACAGACCTTATGTATGTATGTGGTTATTAAAGTTCCTATTTACTCTTAACCTGATTTGTCTATTGACGATGACGGTTCATTTTTTTGCATTATGTTATATTTCCAGAATCTTTTACTCCAATCACAGTTTGTATAAGTCGCGTATATAGAGATTGGGACTGAAAATTACCTTATGAGATTTGACTTGTGATAAAATGCATAGGGAAAAAAACATTACAATACTGATTTTGTTTCTGCTTTTTATTATATTGAAGATTTCCTATTCGCTTTTACCTTCTCCATCTTGGTCATGTTTAATTAAACTTCTTTTTTATCCCGCTCTTTTCACTAACCATTGATAAGTCCCTCTCGTTTCCTCAGCACATCGGTGAGCATTCGCCGCGATTCGCCGTAGGAAGCGTACAGTGACGTCAGCTTGTTGATTATATTCTCTTGAGCTACTAGGTTCTGCGTGATTATTTTCACCTTGAAACAAAACACAAAAAATTAAACAACTATTTTACTACTCGTGTTTTAGACGATTGTTTGTCAGATTCCACTTTAAACTCATGTTTTGACTGCACGGGAAATATTTTTTTACGAAAAAAATAGTTATTTTCACCACTCCCCCTCGAAAACGGTGACTTTACTGCTTAAAAACAGTGAGCAAAATCGGGTTTGGCTCACATGCGAAATAAAGGACCTGTTGAAAAAGTAATTTGATTGATACCAACCTTTTGGCCATGCTTCTCCAACTCCTCCTTGAAGATGTCTTCAGTGTTCTCCGAGCTGCGAGCAAGGAGTTGCGACGTTATGTCGTCGTTTGTGATGTCTTCACGTAGAGATTGTATGAGCGAGTCACGTTGGGTTTGCATCTCACGCGCTTTGGCGACCACGCGGCGCATTTCTGACATTGTCTCGCGGTCTAGACCCTCTGGAATAATAATGTAAATAAATTATAAATAATGCTGGACAATTCACACAGCATTATCTAGCCCCAAGCTAAGCAGAGCTTGTGTTATGGGTACTAGATAACTGATATACATAATACAATACGTTACATAGACAGGTATTTTTTATTTTACTTAGAAAACGACCAGAACACCCGGAACAAATACCTGCTGATCGTACAAATATTTGTAACAAGGCGGGAATCGAATCCGCAACCTCCTGCGTCGCAGGCGGACCTTCACCCACCGCGCCACAGAGGTCGTCTGTGTTTTGTTGACTTGCTATACGAATAGCACAAATAAGAACAGTCAATTACTCTATCAATGAAATGCTTGGCCTAAAGACCGTGTCCGTAAAGCTTGAAAGCTGTTCAACGTTCCTGTACACTTTTTGAGAAACAATAACCTCAATATTTCGCCGACTGATGCAAAATATTAGCCATATTATAAGAATCTTACCGTCGCGTCGATGGATCTATATTTAAAAGATAATGAGACAAAAACATAATTTCCACCAGTCAATGAAATATCGACAAAGACCTACCCCATAGCTACAATGGAAGTGGCGCAGGATTTTCAATGGCATAAATTAAGGGAGTTTAAGACCAAATCCACTCAACCCTTGAGCAACCACTGCTGCCTAAGACCTTATTTACTCAAACCTTGTAATTGCTCCCTCGTTCACTTTTAATACCAGTATATACCTTATATTCAGCTGCAAACTTTGACGATGATGGTAATGAATCTACTCACCAATATTATCAATGCTCGGTATTTTGCTGTGCAGCTCCTCCAAAGGCTGCGCCAGGAGCTTCAGGTTAGCTATGTGCAGCGTCATAGCTTTATGTAACACTTGGTTGCTCTCGTTGGTGCGGGTATGTGCTTCGTGGTACTTGTGGTATTCTCGCGATAGCTCGGTTTGGACGATAGAGGGCGGCCGCGGACCCATGGACTTCTGGTATTCCTTCTCTTTCATTGTTTCCTCCTGGAAGATGATGTGGAATGGTAGAGAAAATATAACTGGCAGTCACTTTGTATAACAGCAAATTTCAAAACCAGAGCAAAAAAGCAGTTTGAACGAGAAAAAAAATAGGAGTTAAAGAGGAAGAATATTGGCATAAACTAAGGTCCTTTTTTATTCCAACTTATACTATCCCACTGCTGGGGAAAGGTCTCTCCCAAACTTTTCTACGAATCGCGCTCATTGCTATGCGTTCGCTCAAGACGTAGACGTCTCGTTTTCAGATATTTTGCTTAGTTGGGTTTATAAAGTTATTCTTTGCTTGGTTCCTATTTTAAAAGCTAAAAATGAGACAGACATTAAATAAGTTCCTAAAAAATTTCAATTTCGGCGGGACTCGAACCCGCGTCCCACCTTAAATACGGGTGTTCTCTAACCAACTAAACCTCAAAGTTGACGCTGGCCTCGTCGAAAATCTTTAGGTACTTATTTAATTTCTTCCGAGACTACCCATAGTGCGAGAACCTTAGAAACCTTAGAATGCGAGAACCTTAGAAACTTTAGAATTGAGTCAGAAGCTTGTTGGTTTAATTGATTACATACCTGAATAAGATTTTTGACTTCAGCAAGCGAATGTTCGACATCACTGATGATTTCAGCGAGATTGTTCATTGAATCCACCAAGGTCTGTATTATCTCAGACTTGGCGTTCATTGCCGCGCATCGGTCTACGATATCTTGAGGAATCCTGCAATGTTTTGTGTGATACAAATAATTACACCCAGGTTACTAGTGCAGCTTATTCATAGCAATCATCGTCATATTATATCAGCTATTTTACACAAAACCCTTATGAATTATACATCTAAACTTTCTCAGCGAATCACTCCGTCCATTGTTGATAATCATATAGAAATCCTAATAGTTAGAATATAGTTTGGTAGTTTTTGAGTTTATCGCGTTCAGGCAGACGTGAAGGTTGGGAGATGATCGATGAGAGCAATATCGTTGTGAGTCTACCTTAACTTGATCTCAGCAAGATAACTGCACAAATTCGTAGACGATAGAATCGTGGAACTGATAGAGGAATTGATAGAATCGTACATTTCTAAGCATCTAAGCAACATCTGATGAACTTCTTTAGATGTACCGTGATTTATGACTTGGGAAATAGAAGAAAAAGCTTTATAGTATACTTAGTATACTTACTTCTGATCGGAATCGATCACCTCTAGCTGGTCCAACTGCAGCGAGGACATAAACTCCGTTAGTTCCGTGTTCTTGGATTCAGCTTGAGTCACTATCTGCCTGAGGATCTTGGCTTTCTCCTCTGAGTACAGGGAGGACGCCTCGTGAGCGCATATCGGGACGAGCCGGGCAAATACGTCTGGGCCGGATACCTGTTGCAAATGTTAAGGTAAAGTTACAAATTATCCTTATATTATATTACCTAGGTAATGAAATAAGTTCCCAAAGGTTTCGATTTCGGCGGGACTTAAACCCACGCCCCTCAGTATGGGTGTGCTCTAACCAACTAAGCCACGTCTGGGACTTCACACGGACTGTAGCGTCGTTAGTTTCTTAGAGATATCCAGAGTGCGGTCTAAGCACTATATTAACAAAAACCTTGTATTATACTTAGGTAGGTATAATATAAGGTTTTTGTTAATACAGTACTACTAATGCGATAAATACCTACTCGTTAATTAGTTAGCGGGTAGGTATTTATCGCGCTGTTACCTAGTCTCCTATCTTTTTTACCTATCTTAATCAATTTCATTACATTTATTTACTCCACGCACCGTAGCCACCGTACCTATTGATACACTTGATGTGTATCAATCATACTAATAATATAAATGCGAAAGTTTAGATGAATAGATGGATGTTTGTTGCTCATTCACGCCCGAACGGCTGAACGGATCTGGATGAAATTTGGCACAGAGAGATAGATTATAGTCTGGAATAGCACAAGTTATATTTTATCCCGGAATTCCCACGGGAACGGGAACTACGCGGGTACTATACGGTCACGAGATAACTGGACTAGTTACAATACTAATATACTTAATGAATTCTGATCGCGCATGTTTATAAAACTACTAATAAGATATGTCTTCGAGACAATAGGTATCTTCTAGACTAGACCTTGGTAATACATTGTTGGCTACATCTTCACGTAAGCCCAATTTTATTCGTTAAAATTAAATTACTTCAACATCATCCGTTCTTTCCGATAAAAAGCGCGATAAGCTCAAAGCCCGCCGGCGAGTGTCTGTGTAGTAGAAATACGCCGACGCGACGGCACTTTTTCAGCGACAAGCTTGCAAGCCATCAGAGATGCTTCCGACCTTTTGATATGACAGCACCAAATGACTGAGTATTGTAATAAGAACACCGACTTTAGCTCAAAATTCCTGGCCATAGTTACACAGTCGCTACGCCCAGTGACCGGAATCGGCTTGGTCAAAATTGTCATCATCATTTAATACAAACTCACCTCAGGGTCATTAAAATTGATCGCCAAAGCCTTCACCAAGCAAACCGGCTTCATTTCCACCAGCAAATCCTTCTCCGGCACCTCTTCATGATAAATAAACTCATTCTCGTTTTTAGCTGCCTTCCTCTTTCCTTCAACCACGTCGTTAGTGAAGGTCAGAGCTTCCTGAGTCACTTGAACTGGTTCGATGTACTTCGCTAGCTTCCGGGCGTCAGCCAGACGGTCTACTGCTAGCTGGTAGAAAGCTACGCGCTCGCCCATTTTCTGTTGTTCTTCAGCGTTCATACCTAGTGCAAAGAGTGAGTAATTTATTTAATGCTGTGAATTTAATCTAAAGCCGCTGCCCCAGCGCTGCGCACGGAGGCTACGCACGAAGCTATACTTCGCTTTGAAAGAAAATGATGTCCACTGCCTGCACACCCACGAAACGAACATGCTACGCTAGAATACGAGATAAATGACGTCATTGCTACGAGCGTGGCTTGCTCGGATATGGCATCCACGCAGCTCATCGCTATCAACGCAACTCACGCGGTAAACGGATACGTAGCTACGCTGCGGGACGTCAATAGTGCTACGCTACAGTTGTACATAGTCGTGGGTTAATTTTCATGTATAGTGTGCTGCAGTGGAAACGTAGACCCGCACGTTGTCAAACAAACGAACTCACGCATCTAAAATGCGCTGCGTGGCCGTGCACAGCGTGCGCCGAGGTGGGGCAGCAGCTTAATGTTAAATAAACAAGACTTGAAGATGGTAAAATTATCTTTCCTCATAATTAATACACATCCACTGGTGAACATGCCTGCCCCAAGCGAAAGAGGGTTTAGCCATGAGCATCATGCTTGGCAGGCTTGAGAAGATTTTGACTACAGAGAATAAAGCTGCTGCCCTTCCTCAAGCAGAGTTGGAGGGGACGATTCTAATGCTGCGACCAGGTGGCAACGGCCCCTGCTCCTATTGGTAACTACCTATAATCTAAGAAAAAGATAAAATTTATTTATGGGCAAAATATGGTGACTCACTAAAAAATCACAACAATACATTCTTTTGTGCTGAACATCAGATGAGATAAAATTTGACTTATATCTGCTTAGCATTAAATAGCCCAAAAGTGACTGAACTTAGTCTTATCACTTATCAGTTGGTATTGATATGATAAGACAATTTAATATACGAAAATACAAACAAACTCTCACCCTGATATAAAGACACAATACAACCAATGTACGCTGCCTTGAATGACAGGTATCTGTGCCAGTAGTTGTACAGTTTGGTGCCAATAATCTCATGGATATTGTCGGTGCCGGCTGATGGGCCCAGGACTGCGAGGGCACTCTTGTAAAATAGCAGTACTTGAGTAGCTACAGAACCTGTACAAAATTAAGTTAATTGTAAATTACAGCAGATAAGGCTTGCACAAGACCAATTGAGTTGCTGTATAATAGAGATCTCTGTCCTGCAGTGGGTGTCTACAGTTGATCACTATCATCATCATCAGCAGCAGCCTATGCTAGTCCATAGCTGGACATAGGCGTCCCCTAATGAGCGCCATAGCACCCTGTCTTCAGCTTGACAGGTGATATGATGATCAAACATTGCATTGAAATTTAGAATCTCATAACATCGTTAAATCAAGTCTGTGTGTCATACTCATTAAAACCTTTCATTTGACGACCTTCATGGTGTGGTGGCCAAAGATCCACCTATGAGGTTGTGGAATGATCAGCAGATGTTTGTTCCGGGTGTTCTAGTTGTTCTTTATCAAGTTATCTAATATCATATACACAAGCTTAGCTTGGGGCTAGTTAAGGCTGTGTGAATTGTCCAGCTTATTTATTTTTTTATTGATAAAGTGCTTATTGACAACTTAACAAATAACAAACAATCAAATAAAATACATCTGAAATATATCAGTCAAACTTACCAACTACACTGGGCTTCCTTGTATCTTGAATACTCTTCTCCAAGATACACTCCTGAGCCTGAGCAAAGCATATCTTCTGCAGCAACCTCATGATTTCCGTGGATACATCAACCCCAGGTGGTTGTGGGTACTGTTCTTTCAAGTATTGAAATGCCCATGCAGCATTTTGGTAGTGGGTACAAGCAGCTTTGAGGCTGTCAGCGGAATTACGAGGCTCAGATGCTCCAAGGTATGAATGTAAGGCCCCAATGTTGTACAGTATGCAAGCCATTTCGAACCTTATGTCAGCTAGTGAACAAGCCATGTGTGCATAGAGGTCTTTCCTGGAGAAAAAATAATAAAAAGGATATAAGAAGGGCTTAAATCATAGTAGA
This sequence comes from Eupithecia vulgata, assembly GCA_946478455.1. Classification (NCBI taxonomy): domain Eukaryota; kingdom Metazoa; phylum Arthropoda; class Insecta; order Lepidoptera; family Geometridae; genus Eupithecia; species Eupithecia vulgata. Next base: position 2,817,758 of record OX297862.1, on the reverse strand, counting down.
AATAATGCAGAATGATAAAGTCAGTAGAACTGTACATAGTAAAATTGGGTATGCTAATAAGTGACAATGGGATAATAAATGAAGACTATACCAAACAATCTAAAATGTGTAAGTATCAAATTAAATCATCATCAAAATTTACAAAACAATTGTTGTCAACAAGGCAATGATTCATACATCCAGCTGATGCAAAAATCGATAGGCATTATTTCCACACAGTTGTTGGTAGGCAGGTATATATAATGAGATTAACTTACCAGGAGAACGAAACGGCGGCTGGCTGACCTTTAGCCATAGGAAAGCGACTTTGTAAAGATCGCAACTGGCAGAAATATTTGTTGAGGCCACTGAGCCCGTCTGCGTCCATGTTAGGCCGTACTGCCACCGACCGCAAGCTTTCCATCTGATGTATCTCATTGCTATAGCTTTCAGGATCTTCTCTGTAGGCCTCTGCAATATACTATCAAAAGAAAAAGGTCAAACGTAGACAAAGAAATGGAGAAAGACTATCTGAGAAGCTATTAGAGATTAGGTACCGAGACCTACTTACCTGTTTCAATTTAGGGCCAAAATGAGTATTCTCTGGACTTGATTTCAGCTCAAAGTTGATCAATAGCAATTTCGGGACGGCTTCCATCCTTGCCAAAGCCGTGGACTGGATAAAAACACAACACTTGCTAAAACAATTTCATCACAATTTATCGTATTTCTCGAAATGTCATTTTTGTTTTTGTGATTTTTTTATTTCATGTCAAAGCAGTCAAATTAAAGCTAATTATAAACTATCAAGCCGGACCATAATAACACTTTTCAACCAATAGGAATTGAGCTTTTGTACTTTTTTTATCTGTGTTAAACCAACCAACCTCAAACCAACTCGTAAAAATTCGAAAAAAAGTTTGTCTATGGTGTGGTGTGATTGATGGCCATAGACTAATAAGTGTACTGTGATGGCGGAAGCTTGGTGTTGCGGTTGCGCTGTTTCTCAATAATTTTATGATTTTAGTACGAATCTTTAGTACTATACTTATAAATCTGTGGTACGAATGTTGTAATTTTAGTAGTGCTCCATTGTATTATTTGTACCTGTAACAATGAAGTTAAAGAAGCCGAAAGAAGATGCCGATGTAAATATTGCTCGTATAGTGATTTGTTTACATACCAGCCCGCCACCGCTCAAATTGGTAACCTTGTTGTTTTTCGTGATTCTTTCAGGATGTCGCCGTTCTTGATGATGCCAATCCCGTGGCTCCTCAAGCGGAGATCATTGAGGCTGATCTCTACAAGCGGTCGTACTTCGGGCCGGATATACCGACACTTGATCTTGAATGTTGGGAAGAAGAGCTTTCTGAGGCCCAGAAAGCGGCATACAAGTATGCTGATGAAGAGTACAAGAGCATCCAGAACAAGCTTGATGAGATGGTTAAGGATACAGGTGGCCAGATTGTGTACAATGGTGACCAGTTCACAGCCTATCAATTGCTTGGAAAGTAAGTTGTTTAATAGAACAAATTTATGACATTCTCAGTAAGGCCTATCCTAACTTACATAAAATATTTTAATCTTCGAAAGTTTCTCATCCAGAAAACTTCATTTAATATGTACTTTTTCAGACAACCTGTTCTCAAAGATCTTGAACGGCAGAGTGCAGACATCATCAGGTCTAGATCAAGGTCTATGTCTATTTCCAAGGAGAAACCAACTAAGAAAAGTAGTCAGTATTTCATTCATTAATTTGCCACTAAAAGTTATTAGGAATGAACCAAATTGACTGTTTTGCTCTTCTTTCAGAACGTAAAACCCGTGAAGAGGACAAAGAATACTCACCATCACCTGACAGGTCATATTCACCTGAAGCTCGTCACAAGAAGAAGAAAAAGGACAAAGATAAACATAAAGAGAAGGATGGCAAGACTAAGGATAAAACCTTGGCTCCGTCAAGTAAGTTTATGTGGTCCTTTGTCTATTGATGGCAGCAAATAGTGTAGGCACAGGCAGCTGATTCCTCATTATTTAATTAATAGATCCCATTAGATGGCAGTAGTATCTTCAAAGCCCTCCTCACTGCCCTGTCCTATTTTCCCCTCACACTTAAAATAAATTCTATGACCATTGAGGCAGCAGGATCGACAGTGCAAAAATTAGGGGAGCTCTAGCATTGTATGGCCAATGTTGCTTTGATGTTGTCATTGGCGATATAACAATCATATTTATATATCATCTTCTGGTCCTTATTCCCACTAGCTGGGTTCAGCACAACATGTATTTTTCTTCCACTTTACTCTCTGTCTATTAATTATATACCTACACCTATAATATTAAGTAAAACTATAATTTTACTCCAACAGATGTACACAGTGTTGTGACAAATGTGCGGCCATCAGAAGCCACAGCCATCGGAGGCTTATTGACTGGTACTACAGCCAAAACTGTTGCCACTGTGGACCTCACTAAAGATGATGCGGCCAGTTCCAGCACTACCACTAGTAACAAGAACCTGGCTGATTCCAGAGAGGTGTCATTCAATAAGTTGCAAGGTTTGTAAAAAAAAAACCTACCCAAGTGATTGACTCAACTCTTTACAATCTAAATTTTCGATGATTAACTTGAATTTTTGTGGATTATTGACCTATTGACCAAAACTTATAGCTATTGTTCGACCTAAAGAATCCACACACCCATTTAAATCATATTGTCGACAGCGCTACCCTGCCGGGTAGTCATTTCGGTGTATAAACGTTATACGCGGCAGATAGTTTTTTGTGGAGCGCAGGTCCATAATGCTCAATCTTAATGGCTAATAGAAAGTTCAGATCACTTCCAGGCTGCTTGACAATGTTTCATTCTAAGGATTGAAGACTAAGAATGTGGGGATACTAATCCAGTCCATCCCAAGGTTGCCTGGAAGAGATCGCCCATAGTGACAAGGCCGCTCTTTACATTTCCTCCATTCATAGCATTTCTATCTTTGTGTGAATAAAGTGCTTTCTATCCTTCTAAGTGCATAGAGTTCAACCTTATATCATACGGAATAATTTAAGTCATTTTCAGGCAAAACATTCCCATCTCTCGTGGTCGTTGCACGTCCATACCTCCGTTCCAAGGACGCGCCGCCGCCCTCAGATCGTTCATCACTAGACAGCAAGGTCAAGTCGGTTCTGATGCATACACCTATGAAGTTCACCGAGTGGCTGATACAGAATGGACTGGTCAGATCTGAGCAGTGGTGTCTTATCCATCCAGGGAACAAGTTGAAGCTGGGTGAGTTATCATTCTTAGTACATTATGCATTCAGCTGAATCGACCCCTCCTACCCAACCCGTAGATATACCCTTGCCAAGGTTCCATTAGTCGAATCTTAGACTAATCGAACCTTTGCAAGGGCAAGCGGATTGGTAATCAAATTACAATTTGGAACTTTTGCATTTCCTCTGATAGGAACCCTTGCAGGATACCTTTGCCAAGCATGGGGGTTTAACTTTCTTCGAAAATTTTATTATTGATTATTATTTTATTATTTATTATTGAGCTGTCAAAAAAAACACTTTTTACACAGGAGATGAGAGTTTGTAAGTTAATTTAAGACAAAATTTTCTACTTACATAGCACTCCACTGCTGTTCAAGTGTAGTATACTTTGTAGAGCCGCGTCGTGCCGCGCGTTTCCACTGCAGTGCAGTTCCGGCAGTGCGTTTGCACCCTTAATTTCAAACATGGCTACTAATCTAACGCACGTATTGTAAATAAAATAACGACATTCTTTTTTATTTGTATGTAAGACAATCAAATCACGACAACAGAAAATTTAAGATTATTATCTCAAGTAAGAACTTGAATAACACTGTCTATTCTAACCCTAACCTTCCCTTCCTCAGGCATGTACTCAGACGTCACAAAGTTCCCCTACTCCGGCGGCTACGTGTGGATCTCAGAATGCTGCCCGACACGTTTCGTGTCCGTATTCTCAAGCTCCATATTCGAAGGTGCGACCTTCCCTCCAAGCGTGCTACTCAAACTGGTCTACCACTGGGCCTGTCAGACCAATGTGCAGAACGTCGTGCAATGGGTTAAAGTTGATAATTTGTATGTGAAGGCGCTTTTTACTTGGTTAAGGTAAGTCTTCAGAAATAGATGATGACTTAAGAAATAAATAAAATTTCCAAAAAATTACGATTTCGGCGGGACCTGAACCCGCGCCCCACCCTGTGTGTGGTGGGGCACAAGCTCAAATCCCGCCAAAATCGTAAATTTTTGAGAACCTATTTATTTCTTAGAGATACCCAAAGTGCGGTGTAAGCACTAAAATACCAAAAAACCTAAGATGATGATTGATAACTTACAACAATAAAGCTATATTTCTATTGTCTACAAAAATTATAATTTTTGCTTGCTGCTGTTCTTATGTAATACTCACTTATATCCAACTTAGACCCAACATAAACATCAGGGATGTTATGGTTAATTAAAAGTAAATAAAAAGGATTAATGTAGAAAGCTACAGCTGCCTACCATTGAAGAAGTTCTACAACTGCACTGAAGTTCCAGAGATTTATTTATATAAATCAGGACAGCCTGCTATCTTGTCTCGTCTCTTAAATAAAAATTTAAGCTTAAATTAGTTTTTCAAGAAATTAACTGAATTTTTTAGAGCAATCTGCACATCAGCGATTCACCAGCACTTAGGCCTCATGGGAGGTTCTGGCAAGAAGGTGGAAGTGGGAGTGATATCTCTGGGCACTACCAGCCACGACGGCACGCAGAGACAAGTCAAGGTCGAGGTATTGGGAGTGCTCGATACATCCGAGAAATGTGTAAGTATCATTTAAACAATCTTTATTCTATGATCTGCAGTGGCCCGTTGACACACAAGCTGCACAGGAAAAGTAACAGAATAAAAGCAACTTAATTACACTTTATAAAAACGAGACCTTCAAGATACTTACCCAACCACTACAGTATACCAGAGATATTGTATCACACTATACATGAACAATAACACAAGTCTGAGAGAACACTCGCTGAAGCTGCAACGCGAGCCAAGTACTAGTAAACCAAGCACATATTGCCCAATGCGGCGTGAAGACTTGGAACTAGTTACCAGAATCAGTGATCAGTGCAACCTCAGTGAACGCTTTTAAAAATAGACTGGACAAACATTTGAAGTACACTGACAAGGATTATGATATTCACGCATCAGCTTAAGAGCTGCCTGTGGAATAATAATAATTCAGTATTTAGGTACCTATACTTATTTAGCTAGTACATAATTATAAATTAATGACATGAATAGAAATAAGAAAAATTAAAGTGAAAACAAAACAACCGTAATAAAAATAAGCACCTACCTACTAATAGTGCACACGCCCTAGTAACAGGTAGGTAGCCACCGCCCACCCTAGGCTACCCACGTGTTTCTGCGCTGCCGTGGTGAGCCCAAAAGATCAGTCACAGCTTTATGCTGTTCTGTATCAGGATACAAAACAGCGCTGGTCTAATAAAAGAGCCCGCTACGCCACAGAGGTCGTCTTATTCTCTTTACGAAAATGTTTTGTTTACCAGATCCGCCTCCGTGCTGTGGAACCTTTAGGAGAGCACGAGAAGAACTATAAGAAACGTTTTCAGAAGATTCTGGAGCCGCTGCATACCTGGGTCAACCCGGCGTCGACCATTGTCACTGATCTTACTGTAGACAAAGGTATAATAATTTCTAATACCTAGTTATTTCTTCAATCCAGTATATGGTGTGAGTTCTGTGGCCAGGTGAAACGACGACCTGCGAAATACTGCTGGCATACGCCGAAAGTCTGGGAGCTATGACGTACATTATGGGACACTTTGTCCAATAGTTGACTAGCTTATTCTGATGATAAATTATTCTGACCCACTGATATAATAAATAATACAGGAGAAACCACTGTGGAGGCCTATATCCAGTCGTGGACTAGGCTGATGAGATGAATCCACAGAGCATTATGGCCATACAGCATTAATGTACACATAGAAATAAAGTTATGATGAATATCACTGTTGTTTGCCTTAGTGTTTTTTTTAAACTCTGTCTCTTTTTTTCTTGGTCCCGAAAAATCAGTTCAGACGTTTAGTCGTGAAAAGGTATCAGACAGAATTACTTCGCTAATATAATATTTATGGTTTCTCAATTTCAACGCATCTTTCTAGGCACATTAATCAGCATGGGTTTCAAGAACGTCCACCAGTCGTCTTCTCACACGGAAGGAAAGAATTCCAACGGTAACATAATGGAGTACCTGAGACGGATCGTGCCGAGGATGTTCCAGAACACTCTGTCGCTGCTGTCGAGACAGATCATACAGCAGTTCTTGGATGAACTGGTTTGGAGGGAGAAGTAAGTTAGCATTCACTATCACCACAAACTCCCTAACACGTGTTAAGGGTTCGGCGACAGAGGCTCGCAACTTCAATTCCTGATATTATTATGTTCAGTAATACCAAAAAATATTGCTGATAACATTCTGTATTTTCCACATACATAGTGTTGTTATTCTGTAACTAGACAATATAAGGTACCTATGCTCTCTATCAAACAAAATATTATATATTTTAGTTTTTAACACAAAATAAATAACGAAAATATGTCACCTTCGACGTAAAAAGGCGATTGGTTACATTTCAGTATAGGTGAGTATTTTGAAGAAAAAATACCAACCAGAGACTAAATACTATTCGAATACAGAAAATGATATAATGTAGTCGAAATGTGCTCGTATTTAAAATAATTACTAATAAATTGTATTACGTTTGTTTCAATGCAATTCATCCGACGCTTAGATGAATGTAATTATATAAAAACTTTCGTAGTTTGACAATGCGTTGTAATAATGATAGTGTTCTTCCAACACAAACTAAGTTCATAGTTAACTCGCTTCCATTTCATAATGAAGTAGTAATCACTGCTCCGTAAAGGCTGTTTGAATTTATCCAACCACGATCCTGAGCTAAAAGTATCCATTGACGACTCGCGACCAAGCTTTAGTAGATGCTACAAAGTTGGGTTACCGAATTAGAGAAACACTTTCATGGCCCAAGATGCACATGTCGGTGAGCGCCACCATGTAGCGACCCGCGGGGCCTATAATAGGCTGGACAGTGAATTAAAATACAGGGTTACAGGTATTTAATCACCTCTTAAATGCGACTTGGGTAAATCAAGAAAAACAACTTTTGTTCTATGATTTTTGCCAAAACGTAATACATCTCAAGTGTTTTTATTTTTTATTTTTAGTTGGAATTTCTATCAATCGTTAGCTCTATGTCTCGTAAATACCTACCTACCTATGTTTCATTCATTCGATTCTGGCGTAGCAAAGTGTGCGCAGTCAGCTGAGTGCTACGACTCAAAGTCAAAGTCAATAACTTTATTTCTTTAGGCTTGCAAAATAAGCACTTAGACACTGAGAGACTGCTACACAATCCACGCAGCATCATCTAGCTCAAGCTAAGCAGAGCTCGTTTCATGGGTACTATATGACTGAAATACTTAATCATCATATCAGCCCATATACGTCCACTGTTGGACATAGGCCCCCCCCCCCCCATACGACGCCACAAAGAGCGGTCCTGAGCCGCCTCCATCCATCGACTCTACTACATAATACAATATATTATTACATAAGTACCTAGAACACCCGGCACAAATATTTGCGGGTCGTCAACTTTTTCCCAAGGCGGCAATCGAACCCGCAACCTCCTGCGTCGCAGGCGGAAAGCGTTTAATTAGGGTTGTTCAAAGTTTTTTTGACTATTGTATTTTAAATTGCTTTGCCTCAGGAAACGAACCTCCAATCTGTCGTTTCTGTCGCTCACTCACGCGGTCGTTTTCTGTATACCTAAGCCATGAATGATATCAAAGAAACGGAAGTCCGCTTGTTGTAAAATTAACTATGGTATTTTTTAGATTTGGCATTTCCCCCGGACAAGCGTTCGACTACATCGTGACTCACATCGCGGAGCAAACGAAAGTGGACAGTAAAGACGTAATAACGGTGCGACTCAACAAAATAGCCGCTAATCCGTTCAAGAACTGGAAGTATCCTACTGGAAAAGGGGTAAGTTTATTAAAGTAAAAAATTATGATCAAAAAGTTGCTTAATATTTTATTTTGTAGTCCACATTTGTTTGCATGTTGTTCAGCGAGCTACTGGCCGGTGTCATGGTGTATTGTACCATTCGCAGCTAGTATGATACATTAAGGGGCTAACGTCTTATAAATGGTTATTGGTAAATTAGTAACACTACATTTACTGCAGTTTCTGCCCATCATCCCAAACACGTTTGTGAAGACGCCAGGTCTTAATTCTCAATCTAAGAATTAGTAATAGGTACTTCTCTCGATTCAATAATTGTTTTGTTAGAGGTTTTATTTGAAACTATAGGATAGGTTTGAGCCAAAGACGGAAACGTTTGATTTACACCCGTATAATCATGAAAAATACCATAAAAGTCACAATACAGCAGGGTTAACACATTATTGAGTTTCGCGTACGCGGGCGACGTGACGTGCGCTCTCTTTGGTGATTTCTTATTACTGACTGCTCATGTGACGTCGCTCGCGCAGCCGTGCCGACCGGCGGCGGCGTGGGGATGCTCCGCCTCCCGACACTGAGGTAGACGGACGGTCGGAGTTACTCGCTATAACCTCCCCCTCCAAGTCACAGGTACGACTCGTCTGTGGCTTGGCGGGTCTGCCACGACGGCGTGGATGTATAATAACAGACGTCGTCCCTATGTATGGTGTAAGAGCACTGGCATGGTACTTCCCTTTTATTTGACCAGTACTGTCAACAACTACAAAAGAAGTTGGTCCTACGACCTGCGAGATACGATAAGGGCCTTCCCTTCTCGGGGCGAACTTACTGGTAAACCCTTTTGCTGCGTTACTCGCCATGTGCGTCTCCACGAGGACTAGGTCACCCTCTTTGTAAGGTGGGGCTGCTCTTCGGTGAAGGTCTCCCTGAAGCTTGCGGTTATCTTGTTGGTCCTCAATACGCTCCTTTACGTTCACCAAAGCTCTTGTAAATTCCTTTAGATAAGGAGTGATTTGCGGCACATAATTTTGCTGTTCCACTATTGCTCGGATATCAGTGTGTACCGCTATGGGGGAACGTAATTCGCGAGCGAATGTAAGATACGCTGCAGTATGTCCTGTACCCTGATTATAAGCGCTGTTAAGCGCAAACCGTACCATAGGTAGTACAGATGGCCATCGCCGATGCTCCTCTCCAACCATAATAGAAAGTAGCTGCTTTAACTCGCGGTTCTTACGTTCTGCAGGGTTTGCTTCGGGGTGATATACGGGGATCAGGGATTGTTCGACGCCTAAGACTAACATAGCCTTCTGCATGACCGCAGACACGAACTGACTCCCGTTGTCGGATAACACTCTCCGGGGCAAACCGTAACGCATGAACACTTCTTCTATAAGTGTCTTTGCGCACGACTCTGCGGTCGCATCCTGAAGCGCAAAGATCTCTACCCAACGGCTGGCCGTATCTTCGACAAGCAAAATCCACTTTTCACCAGCAGCTCCTTCGGGTAGTGGACCAAACAGGTCCATGGCGAGTACCTCGAATCGCTGTTGAGGCACGGGAGTTTGCAGAAGGCCGGCGGGCTTTAAGTTAGTGGCCTTATACTTCTGGCAAAGGTCACAAGACTTCAAATATTGTGCAACAAAGGCTCTCATGTTTTTAAAATAATACCTTTCCTTTATCTTTCTTATAGTGCGCTCCACACCAAGATGTCCCGCGGTTGGGGCATCGTGAAGCTCTTTCATCAGTTCGCTTTTTAGCGTCTCTGGTACTACTAATTGGGGCTCTTCAGACTCCCAGTCTGGATCGCACCGATACAAAATACCTTGGACCAAATAGTACCCCCTATCAGTCCAACGTATAGCAGCCGCAGGATTCTCCTTATCTTCAAAATCCTGTATGATCTTATTCAACTCTGAGTCATTCATCTGAGCTTCTCGAATATCTTCTGGTCGTCGCTGAGGAAGATCAATAACCACAGGGCAAATACTGCAAGGGCTGGTACTGGACTCCTCAGAGTCCTTATCCACAGGACGGCTGAGTGTATCAGCAACTACGTTAACTCTACCCGGGGTGTATTCGACATCAAGATCATATGTTTGAATCTTCATTGCCCAACGGGCCAAACGACCACTGGGTGTCTTTAATGACAAAAGCCATTTCAACGGCTGGTGGTCAGTTGCTACGCGTACACGCGATCCCTCTACATAAGCTCTAAACTTTTCTAACGCCCAAACAACTGCTAACGCTTCTCTTTCGGTGGTATGATAATTGCGTTCAGCAGAGGTCAACAATCTGCTGGCATATTCAATTGGCCTCTCTTCCTTTTGACTCTCCCCTTGCATCAATACGGCTCCTAGAGCATAAGCGCTGGCATCAGTTCGCAAAACAAACGGTTATTCAAAATTTGGTTGGCGTAGAATAGGACTAGTAGAAAGGCGTGTCTTTAGCTCTTCAAATGCCTTTTGCTCGTCCTCCCCCCAGATCCAGCGTCTGTCTTTCTTCGTTAGATCCGTCAAACGTCGGGCTACATCTGAAAACTGCGGAATGAACTTACGAAACCAGGCGCAGGTTTGTAGGAACGTTCTCAGCTCCTTTAAGTTCGTTGGAGGCTTCATGTTTAACACAGCTTCTACTTTTGTTGGATCAGCCTCAATGCCACGAGAAGAGACCACGTGTCCCAGGTAAGTGACCCGGTCTCTAGCGAAGACACACTTGGCACGATTCGCTGTCAGATTGAAGAGACGAAGACGTTCAAACACTTGTTGCAAATCCTTCAAGTGTTGGTCCAGATTCGGCGATATAACAAGCAGATCATCAAGGTAAGCTAATACACAAACATCCTTTAGGCCAGACCGCATCCTATCTATTAGCCTTTGGAAGGTGGAAGGCGCATTTTTAAGTCCGAAGGGGAGCCTCTTAAAAGAGTAGTTCCCCAAGGGCGATGTGAAAGTAGTTTTATGACGATCTTCAGGTGCTACCAATATCTGCCAATATCCAGCTTTGAGATCAACGGTGGACATCACACAACCTGCTTTGGTGCTCTGCAACAGTTCGTCAATTACTGGAAGTGGGTACTTATCCGTACGCGTGACACTATTCAACTTCCTGTAATCTACACAGAAACGAGTTTCACCATTCTTCTTTGGTACCAAGACCACAGGTGCAGCCCACTCGGACTCAGCTTCTTCTATAATATCTTCTTCTAGCATCTTTTCTATTTCCTTCCTTATTATTTCTTTTCTGGCGGGCGTTACTCTATACGGTGGGCAAGCGATTGGGGACGCATCGCCCGTATCTATATGATGTATAGCATACTGTGTCGGTCCTCCCCCTGGAGTAAAAATGTCCTCATGGACATTCAGTAGGTCGGACAGCTTCGTCCGGTCACCCCCATTCAAATGGGCTCCTTCATCCTCGCGAAGACTCACAGACGAACAACTTAGCACCGGTTGCTTATTTTCGAACAGTATAGGGTGAGGCGTCTTATCGTACCTCATATACCAAACATTTTCATCGAAATTTAACACCATGCCAGAGTCTTTTACAAAGTTCATACCTAGTAAACTTTCAGTGGCCTGAGGTAACATCACGAAATCTACATAAAATTCTACTTTTCGTACCATGACTCTAACACGTGCTATTTCTACATTTTCAGTGCAAATACGGCCGTCAGCGTATTTAAATTCGGCGAATATTTTCTTAAAACTATGACCTGTCTTAACTAGGTGAGCTCGCAAGCTCTCACTCCCTACTGAATGTTTAGCTCCAGTGTCTATTAGGACTTTGCCTTCGGCACCATTAATTTTGACACTTAACACTGGCCTTGCGCGCGAATCAAGGTTTTCGGCACTCGCGAAAATCGATTGGAACGAACTACTCGCGGCGGCGGATTTCTTTTCCTTGCATGTGGGGCAATTAGAACGGATAACGCCGGGCGCTCCGCACCCGAAACACGTTATTATAGGCGTAGCTGTACGTTGCTCTCCTTCATCAGTACCATCTTTGGTATTCTTCTTCGGTTTGTTAGTCAATCGCGGGCAGGCCTCCTTCACATGTCCGTACTGCCTGCAGTAGTTGCAGTGAGGTCGAGGCTTGTGACTGCTCGGAGAAGGCGCTGCTGGTGGCGATGGCTTTGTGACCGTAGCGGAGGAAGCAATCGTCGGCTTGCTCTCTGCAGAAATGCGCGGGCGGGTCTCATCGAAGATGTCCTCAACGCGCCGCGCTTGCACTAACAGCTCACCAAAATTATCGAAAGAAGAACGAGGTACTTTCTCTCGTATCCGCCGGTGTAGTAGCCCATAACACATATCTAACTGTACTGTCTCAGTAAGTGTGAAAGAAGGTAGTTGGGCGAATAATGCTCTAAGGTGACAGACGAACAAGTCTGTGGATTCGTCTATGCGCTGTTCTCGTTCAAAAATGTATCTGTAAACTTTGTGCGGCGGCAATCTTGGTCCAAACGTCTGCTTCAATGCATCCATAGCATCGTGCCATGTCAGGGTAGAATCCTTGACTCCTTGCCACCACGTAGCGGCCAACCCTGTCAATAACATGGGCAATCCACGAAGCGCGATATGATCCTCCACGCCAACACAGTCTTTATAAGTTAAGACGGAGTCTATAAAACTTTGTACGTTGCTGGATTTATCACCGTCGAACCGCGCAGTACATTTGGCGAAATTTCCTGAGTAAGTAGGAGTAGGAGTACTTACAGGATCGCTGCGACTTAGCCTGTTAATCAGCAACAACAGCTGATCGGTCGTCATTACGACCGGAGCGGCCGCTGCGCCGGCGGCGGCGGCGACGGCGGCGGCGGAAGCAGAAACGCCAGCTGCGGCGGCCGCATCAGGCGGCGGCGCCAGCAGCGGCGCATCCAGCAGCGGCACGTCCAGCAGAGAAGCATGCGAAGCAGCCTCATCGCCACTAACGCTTAGCGGGCGCTGCGTTAGCGCGGCACCAGCAGCGGGCGGAGGCGGCGGCGGCGGCGTCACGTCCTCAGACGGGTTATCAGCCCCTGAAGCCGGGCTTACGGCACGCGATCTCAACAACACCATTATCACAGTTCAAAACACTCGAAAAGTTTAAAACAGAGTCCAACAATAATTTGCGGGAAAAGTTACAAAGAATGTTCAACCGTCCAATGCCTACATTACATATATATACACTGTTGATCACAAACAAACGTATAGGTACATTAGGTACCTAGTACCTACACAGAGAAGTTAGGCACACTCTAGCTAGTCAATAATACAGAAAACACTCGAGTCCCAAAAATATCCAAAAGAAAGTCTTAGTAGGTAAAATGATCACTTTTTGCAACAGGGCCAATAGGTATTTAATTTACACTTTGATAGAACTTTGTCTAAAATACCTAGGCACACAACACACAGGACTAGTCCAACAAACACAGTTTGTTTCTAAATTGTAAACAGTTCTTAGGTTCAGGTTTACTACCTGTGACGAAACCTAGAATTGCCGATAACACGCACACAAACAGTTCACATTGTCCGTAACGATAGGTAGGTAAGGTACCTACCTAGGTTCAGGTTAGAGATAGGTAACCAGCAACAAAACCTAGAAGTTGTACCACGAAACCTCAATAAGTTCACCAAAGTTCACTTCAAGTCCGTACAATGTAGGTTCAGGTCTACCGAGTCACAGGTAGCCTGCGACAAAACCTACAGTTATCAGGTACGCACGTAAGCACTAACTATGTAGGTAGGTATCACTTCCGAGTCTGTAACATAGGTACACTAGGTTCAGGTAACCACGAAATACCTGACACAAAACCTTGTTGCTATGCACAATACCGCGGAATACGCATGACACAGTAGGTACTTATAACTTCACTACGCCAAATGAGACGCTAAACGCGCGGGAGTTTTCTCGATTGTTCCGTGCGCGCGGGGAATGGTGCGGGGTGTGAGAGTTTTAACGTTTTCCGAATTTCACTGTTGCTAGGCCGAACACCGTTAGCACACTCGCGACGAGATACTACCACGAAATAGGTATTTACTAAGTAGGAACGTATTTCACTAACTTCACTATTTCGGTAGGCTCCGAATACAAACGCGAATGTTCCGCACAGTAAAAGTTTTCGATTCAGCTCCACGTTAGGCTGCCAGTTATAGGATAGGTTTGAGCCAAAGACGGAAACGTTTGATTTACACCCGTATAATCATGAAAAATACCATAAAAGTCACAATACAGCAGGGTTAACACATTATTGAGTTTCGCGTACGCGGGCGACGTGACGTGCGCTCTCTTTGGTGATTTCTTATTACTGACTGCTCATGTGACGTCGCTCGCGCAGCCGTGCCGACCGGCGGCGGCGTGGGGATGCTCCGCCTCCCGACACTGAGGTAGACGGACGGTCGGAGTTACTCGCTATAAAACTTAACTTAAAATCGGCTCTGCCCTGAATCAACAAAGGTGTTTTTTCATATAATATCAGAGGTGATTTCTAATTTTTTTTTAAGAATGAAGACCTGACGTCTTCATCACGAACTTGTGATGATGGACAGAAGCTGCAGTTCATGTAGTGTTACTAATTTACCAATAACCCCGTATAGTCAAATAGACCTTTGACTACAATCTCATTTGATAGAAAATGACGATACGGCCAGGTAAGTGTCCGATTCCACTCATCCAATATTTTTACCAATATTTGATCAAAGTTCTTGGATGAAAGCCCATTCCCTCATCCAAAATATCTTTGTCCAAGATTCAAGATTAAGATAATTCGCGTAGTTGATTTCAAATGAAATTACATCACAACACACTAATATTAAAAAGGCGAAAGTTTGGGATGTGTAGATGGATGATTATTACTTCTTTACGCCAAAACTTATCAACAGATCGGGCTAAAAATTTGCATAGGTCCTTTACCTGAAATGAACCATAGGCTACAATTTAACCCATAAAATTTCAGTTTCCATGGGAAAGAATGAACCTGTAAACGTTTTCATAAAAACAACGCGTGCAAAACCGCAGGCAGAAACTAGTATCCAAATCTTTGATCAAATATCAGTGTTGCTAGTAAATTGGATGAAGTCATCAAGTTCTTTGATCAAAATTAAATGTACATTGGACAAAGAAATTGGATGAGTGTAATGGGCACTTTAGGTAAACGAAGGTCTAAAAGACTCCTATTCACTCTTGTCTTGCACAAACTCAGGTTGTAAGAGGAGAAACAAGCAGGCGGCGAGTTCCATTCCTTAGCGGTGCAAGTTATGAACGTGGACGAAAACTGCTTAGTGCGAGTGGAAGATAACACCAACCCTTCTGGCCTTCGTCGATACCATCCAATCCAATGCAAATACTTGCAAAGGTCCTTCCTGGCCAATATCATCTCCGAACCTATAGATCGACCGATTTCGCTTTTAAGAGGCTTCTATTAACTACTTACTTAATATTGACAATGATTTAATTTTAATAATAAGTAATATAAACATTAAATATCTCATGTTTGTCTTGAAATGGAATGGAGACAATGATGAATAGGTCACCGCCGGCTTCGGTCCTTCGATTCCATCCAATCCAACTTGCAAAAGGTCTTTTCTTGCCCAATTCTTAATGACCAAAATGAAATTCTTCGACCTGGGTCGCCGAATTTCATTTATAGCATTAGATATTAACAATAATATCTCACCGTTTTTAGAAGCATGAAGAAGAACCCGCATCATCAACATCAACGCGCAGTAAACGCGGACGAAAGAAGAAGGAACCTTCTCCTGTTCCGGTCAAGAGGAAGAGGAAGGAGAAAACCACTTACATTGAAGATGATGACGAAGAGGAGGTAAGATTGTATTTAACTTACTGATCTAGATTGAAAGAACACGGGCATATATTTTTTTCAGCCTACCGTCCCACTGCTGGCCCCAAAACTTTCCACTCCGTCCGATCTTGTGCGCATAATTATAATAAATAAACATAAGCTGGACAATTCAAATAGTATCAAATAATTATTTCAAATACAAATCAAGGATTAGCATAGTTTTGCAAAATTCGAAAGGATAAGGCTTTTGAGATGAGTAGAAACGATTAATTTTGTTTCCAATAGAAATCTAACATTTTCCCGCGAATTCACTGACATGTTTCTTGATGAAAACGTGGCTAGCGTAACTGCGAAAGAGTCATCCAATTCAGTCCTTAAATGCCGGAAAAATCGACGGAGATACATAACATAAGAAAATAATACAGCCGAACATAGGACTTCCTTTTCTCGAAGTCTGTTAAAAATCGTATTAGTAGTTCCAGAATTAACACATAACAAGCATACAAAAAATATTCTACCTACTGTAATGTCATAATTTTTGTTGAAAATATTAATAAACATAACTAATTGTATGTTACTCTATAGCATACATTGCATAATATTATCTCCAATTTGGTTAAACATACGACTTTGAACCTTCAAGTGTACGATTCGTTGCAGATGCCCCTGGCACTCCGCCGTACGAAGATAAAGCAAGAGCAGGACAAGGAGAAGCCCAAGCCGGAGAAAAAGGAAGGTGCTACGGGCCGCGGCCGGCCGCGCAAGACGCCCAAGACTTACATCGACGATGATCCAGACCTAGGTATATATAATTCGTTACTGACCCGACCTACCACCAAGCCTGCCCGTGCACCAAAGTGCTCCTAGTATGCTGCTGCCTTGTATAATTTTTCCACCACAAGATTTATTAAACAAAGTACTAGGGTAGCATACATATGAAGGAAGTAGATACTAGCATTTGAATTTACCAGTGAATCCCCAATCGTCTCTCTGTATCTCCAAACAACTTCTGCTCTCCTGGTACTTTGAATGCCAAAAGTACCTCCGTTGTTTACAGAATAGCTTTTAATGTATTAAATTATAGTTCGCGAGGTCGCGGGTATAAGTGCGATGCGCGTGCGTCTCTCGCCGCGTCGTGTCGGGGAATGTCATTGCGGGTGTGTCCGAGCTCAGGTGGATGGGCGCTCCGCAAAGTCCGCAGCGACGTGAAGTTGACACGCTTTACGGCGTGAACAAAATGTGACTTGACAAAAAAGCCACTGAACCCCCCCCCCCCCCCCCCCTCTACAGGTGGATGGGTAAAATCCAGATGCAAATGATTAAAATGATGATAAGAAACTGGTACCAAACCAACATATCAACAGGAACTTTTACTATCAATTATTTATCTACAAGCAATCACTAACTATTAGTAAGATCAAATAATTTTTAATTGAAATATATTTTTATAGATATACCGCTAAAGAGCATCAAGAAAGAGGCCAAGCCGAAAGAACCGGAAGAGATGGTGTCCATGGAAAAGTTTTACTTCGGAAGAATTGGCGGGGAGAAGGCTAGCGAGAAAACGCCTATAGCTGTTGATGTAAGTCCTTCCAACAAGGTCAAGTAGCCTAAGTCGGCTTAGACGACAGAAGACCTCCACTTTGGCATTCCCATCCCGACAATTATTGCATCAGCCTTTTCAGTGAGTCTAAATTCAAAATCGACCAAAATCGACCCCGACTTTGGCCACCATTATCGTTTTAAAGAAGTAAATGTTTTTCGCTGGTAACTTGGCCATTTTTCGATAAAAAGTATGAATGAAAAAAATGTATAAGTTCCGATATTTTTAGAACTAAGCGGGAAAGACCCCCGTCTTTCCCGCTTAGTTCTAAAAATATGGGGGGCATGTAATTGCCAAAAAATCTTATTTAATATTGAGTTTAGTGTGCCTAAGTGAAAAATAAGGATATTAAAAAAAACCATTGACATCAAAATGGTTGAAATCCTTGTTCCGAACAACTTTGTTTTTTTTACACTAGCATTTGATATTGACTATAGGGCCTACCTATAGTCAATATCAAATGCTCATGCAATAACTGTTGAGATGGGAATTAATGCAATCTGAAATTCTAACCCGACTGGGCTAAAGTCTTTACCGCGTATAAGGCAGTAGGCTCTATAAAAATCTGTAGATCAACGCATCACGCATTTCCAAAAAAAAAAGAAATATAAGCACCATGGCCCACGACTGAAGCACTCGCTGACCTGGAGCCCTGTGTAGCGGCGGTGCGCCCCTGCAGGTTGCCTGCAAGACAATTCTACCTTTTAATTAGTCATACTACAACACCGCGAAAGACTTGACTGATTTATTACCCTTTCCAGTGTCCAAACTGCCACCAAGAGTTCAACGAGAACATCTCTCTCCTCGACCACCTCGTGTCCCACATAATCCCCGAACCGGCCGGCACATCTGCCGAAGCCCCGCTATCGCAATGCGTGTACTGCATAGCACGCTTCGCATCGGACGGCGAGTTGCAGCTGCATCTGAAGCACAACCATCCAGCTGATACTAAGTCGCCGGATCTGTTTACTTACGCGTGTCTGATCTGCGAGGTAAGTCTCTTTTTGAATTTTTCTTGTGATATAAAAATAATGATAATACTTTATTTCAGGCAACTAAGAAAGTGTACAAATAGTAACTTAATAAGGGCCCATATAATAAATACCTTAGAAAGTAACATAGATAAAACATTAATTATTAACCGAGTTATCAACGCTCCGAAGACGCACGCGCGGTGTCGTTTGAGCAGCCGTCCAATGAACTTCCTGAAAACGACACCTTTCGGCCAAACAAAACCCACGGTCCATATACG
This sequence comes from Eupithecia vulgata, assembly GCA_946478455.1. Taxonomy (NCBI): domain Eukaryota; kingdom Metazoa; phylum Arthropoda; class Insecta; order Lepidoptera; family Geometridae; genus Eupithecia; species Eupithecia vulgata. Next base: position 2,799,061 of record OX297862.1, on the reverse strand, counting down.
TACAGTCCGACCACAAAGAGTAGAAATTAATTATCGAGGAACTAAAATTTAGTGTAAGCTGGCAACTCTTTATGAAAGGCCAGTGTTTCCGCCATAGTGAATTTGTCGCCTGACTTAGCTTTTCTTTGCAAAATTATATGCACGTCTTAAGCTAAGATACCTAAAAAATCTAACTTTTAATTACAAAATTGAAACATTCAAAACGTTTTGTTGAGATAATAATATACAATTTTCAACCACCTAATGATAAAACAAAAAAATATAATAGGTAGGTATTTATGTACCTATGAAATTTTATTTTCATATCAATAGAATAAGTATTTACTTATACATAATTTAAAAAAGAGGTAATTTTTTTTTTGAAATCTTGCTGTTTTTATTTGTTGGACTAACCAGAATAATTTTCCGCTAGCGGCAACACTCCAAACAATGTCATTTTCTTTCGGTCGAGTCGAGTTCTTTGTTTATGTTTGTTTGTTCTGTTGGTTGTTACTTCCATGAAAGCAAATTAATCGCATAAATCGCCAAATATTAGCAAAATGAATAAAACTATACGCAGTGGGGCTCGTGACATTATTTACAAAGTGTATAAGAGATGTTTGACCGAGTACCAAGCCGGGAAGCTGCTGACTGATTTAGAAGACGTTTATAAATGAACAGCAGATTTGACCGGTAAGTATCTGGTTAAAAAGAATAGCACTGGAAGTAAACTGTTTTAATTTATTAAAAGAATCTTGTAAATCCATCCAAAATCCATGTAATTCATACTAATTAATCATTGTTTATCTTTGTCTCATTGAATAGTATTTTATTTTGTAGTGCAACCAATTATTTTTGATACTTGTTTTATTGCAGGAAAATCTGAAAGCTCAAGCGAGGAATCGGAGAGTGAAGATGAAAATGATGATATGGCAGGGACTTCTAATTGTGTTCTACCACAACATTCTGATGAAGAATCGATGTCTGGTGTTGAATATCTATACTTTGAATCACTAGATTGATGTATGATTTAGAATATTATTATTCAACAAAATTGCCTTTTACTGTGTTTATCCCCCTCTGAGTATACAAAATATTCTTGCTTTCTTTCTAGGTAGGTAGTGTCATAGGACTAGTTTGGACATCATTGCTCTTATAAAATGTTTTTGTTTATGGCACATGACTAGAAACCCAAAATAATTCATAAATTCCCATTCACACACCTCACAGCTTAGAGCGTTCGTCCAACTAGTTGACGTTGCCGAAGTACGTACCTAGGATACTATAAAATAAAATTGGTATCGATCGTTTAACGTCTCGGGTATTGGCGCGGTGGACAAACGCTCTTGGTCTACAAAAGATTTAATTACTATAATGTTTGTATATAATATAGTGGGTTTGATTCATATCCAGGACAAACATTTATGTGATGAGCATAATAGTAAAACAAAAACTGCATGTTTTAACAATATCAAGTATCAATACGTTCTGCCGTAGTATATGGTGATACCATGTAAAACATGTAATAATTAGTGGCGCCCTCATTTATTTTCTACTCTTTTTGGTCGGACTGTAGAGTCGATTCGTTGGCACTCTTACCATAAATAAAACGAAGTTACGGCAAGTCACTAATTTTTATTTTAGAATACAGTTGCGTAGTAGGTACATCGGCACGTAGCAGGCCCATCTGCCCTGGTGCGTTCGGTGCGGCGGTCCGACACTGGTCGCGATAAGTTGCAATATAGTGGAAGGAAGTTGTTAAACACGTCTAGAGACCGAATATCTGATGTGGGGTTAAGTTACTTATCTACTAGAGCTAAATCAGGTTTCCTATTCAACAGGTTTGGATGATTTGGCTTGCTAAGCTATACTATAGGCTCAGTTTGACAGATCTTAATGCTTAGCTACGTCACCAAATTCTGCTGAAGAATCACCTCTAAACTGCATTATACTTATCAATTCTCATTAAAAAAAACCCTGAGTTCATACTTCTTTTCAAAAGTTATAGTTATAAGTGATACTGCTATTATTGTACACTGAGAACTCGTACTAAAATACTGTTCAGAAGTTTCAAAATATTGATCGAATCTGCAATAAAATAATGACATAATATCCAGTTCTTTAAAAAAATCAGGCTATTCACAGTTTACTTGTATTCACAGATTCGCTTCGCAACAGTAGTATCACTGGCCACCCACATGCAGAAGTCTCACGCACCGTTGGAGCTTCCCTACCGTTGTTACGCCGCGGGCTGCGACTACCGCGTGTCATCACATCGCGCGCTCATCAGGCACTTCCGGATTACCCACGCGAGGACTGGCGAACTGATTTGTGTGCATTGTCTCAAGGTAACGTTGTATTTACATATACCTTTATTATACTCTGTCAGTGTTTATTTCTTTCAACTTCATGAAAGAAGCCGTGTTGTGCCAGCTTAGAATTTGCACCACTCCAACTCTTCCCGTGGGTGTCGTAAGAGGCGACTAAGGGACATACACCGGGGGGCGGGCAGCAGCGCCTCTTGCAGAATAGATCTACCACCGAACTGCGATCCCCAACCCGCATGCCCAGCGTAGGGATTATGGGCATTACCCCCCATGAGATATAAAATCTGGGGCAGGCCTGCGTCCAGCATTGGACTATTATAGGCTGTTGAGCCGAGTTGAGCATGAAAGAATGCAATATTTTATAGTGACGTAATCTATCACCTCGATAAATATCGAAGCTCTCAATAGTTCCGATATTTTTCGAGTCGACAGATTTGCATCACTATTTTTAAAAAGAAACAGATGAAATATTACATTATTTCATTCAGTCAAAGAAAATAAACGCTTAGACTGAGTATAATAAGTACACTTTACTCTGTGTCTTGGCTTGCGTTAGGCACAAGGCCTTTCTAAACATAATCAGGCAACTTGAGGTTTTATTCGAGAATAGCAGGGACCGCCTGCTAATGGTTGCATGGTTTGCACCTAACCCTTCAGTTTTCTAGGCTTCTAGGACAGGATCATCTGACATTAGCCTAGAAAACTGAAGGGTTGTCTGAAACTGTATGGTTTCCAACGGATGATTATGGTAATTACAGGAGATCTTCACTTTACATTATGTTTCTCAATTTAACTATCCCAGAATGTAGATAGTGGCCTGAGAGCTGGTGAGTATCTGGCACAGTGCATCAGCATTGCAATACAGCGGGGCAATGCAGCCAGTGTCTTGGGCACGCTTCCGACTGGTGTTGATATGGATCACTTGAGCTACCTGTAGATTATTAGCAACAGTTTGCAGTTAGCTCAATTGTTTCTATTGTAAATACTAGTTTTAATTTTATTCTTTTATTTGACTGTAATTTTCTTTCTTAATAAAGATTATTTCCCAAAGGCAATTCACAACAAGCTATTATAGCCTATTTCATTTATAACTACTGTTTCCGGTTCCTCCCAGGTGGTGCCAGTGTACGTAGACGGCAACGAGCTAATGTCCAACGTACACATCTTCATGGAGCATTTGAAGCAGCATCGTGAAAAGGAGTTGGAAGTCAAGTGCACGCGCTGCACACTAAAGTTTGTGCATCTTGGTATGTGGACTTTCTTATTAAGAATTCTATTATGTAATAACTATAAGAGTTAGACGAATTCATTATGAATTTTCTTGTTCTTCAAACAAATTATGTTTAACCGAAAGGTGGGACAAATTCGATAATAACATTTAAAAATTAGATATTATATCCGAAAAAACTTCACCGATTTTCCAAAACAATCAATACCAATCAATCAAATTGGATCGCGAAATTCGTCCGCTTGATTAAAAAGCTGCTCTGTTTGGGTTTCTTAAAGCTTCCTAAATAAAAACTAAACTTACAGTGTTTTGAAAACAGCAATTTTCTTAAGAAATGAAATAATAAAAAAATTCTACTTCGGCGGGACACGAACCCGAAAATTCGAAAATCTTGGAACTTATTTCATTTTTTAGAGATAACCAGAGTGCGGGTAAGCACTTCAACAAAAATCCTTAGCAATTTTCTTCCCATTGACGTTTTTATTGTATAATTGATTTTTCGTGTTTAATGTTAAATTTTGCATGCCATCATTAACATGGTAGAGCATAATGAACTTACATCTAGATTAATACATTATTTTGTATGCACATATGTTTCTTGCAAGTAAATAATGACTTTGAGGCAACGAATTTTCGTCACAGGTCAACTGAAGGAGCATCAAATCCGCGACCACATCACCATAGCAAATGCCACCCCGCTGTGCGCTGAGGAGCACCTGATTGCGAAGCCTAGAGTGAGTATAATCATTAGTATTTTTAAACTGCTGCGTTTATTTCGTTTTATGATACTAAATACTAGTTTCTGCCCGCGGCTTCGCACTCAGTAGAAAGATAGATAGACAATTATTAATTAAAGTTACTTTAGCACACAAAATAACTAGCAAATTATGGATCATTTTAATCCGAAATAAAAGAATTTTATTTATTTATAATACTTTATTACCCCAAGAACACAGAAAACAGTACAGAAATAATGTTACGAGTAGACGTAAGTACAAAGGCGGCCTTATCGCTCTTTCCGGCAACCTCGTTGAGTCTTTGGAAATGTTTAAAGGATATTTCTATGTCATGGGAACTGTTTTATGGAATTAGAAGTAGCCTATTTTATTCCGGCTTAGAGCTACATGTATGCAAAATTTCAGCCTGATCCCTTCAGTAGTTTATGCAGTTAGTTTTGGTTTGTAGTAACGAACATCCATCATACAATAACATACAAAATTTGTTTATATAATATCACTGATATGAAATTGTCAATCTTATTACAGGCACCAAAACACCAAACTCTCAATTTCACTGCTCACATTTCTAACGGAATCATAAGCCTAGCCTCACAAGAATTATAATGCTTTACTAATCAAGACAAGTACAAACAATTTCTTTTAATTCAAGACTATTACAATTTGCTGATGATAATCAAGATTTCTGACCACGCGTAATGTAAAACTTTTGTAACATACTTCTATTTATTTAATTGTAGATAAACGCATCTTCATTCACATATTGAATTAATTAATAAAGGCGTTACTTTTTGATGAAGTTATTTCGGCTTTATACCTACTCATAATAACATTAGGGAGTTTCATACGAGGCTAGGTAGTAGGGATATCTGTACATGTCACCCGTCAAAAATTGCAAAAAAAAAACACAAACCGAATCAAGAAGTAACGCACATTTCACACACATTGATAGTATTGAGTAGTTAGTAGTATTCTTGTTTCCTAGAAGTCGACTAGTAATATTCACTAGTACGAAGGTTAATCACCTCCATATGCATAAAAAATGCGAGCGGGGTGGGAGAAAATGAAAATAATGTATATGTAGCTTCCGCCAGCTTATGAAAACTGGTTGCTGCCCGGCTTCGCACGCGTTGTTTAAGAACGGGATAAATTTAAAAAATTGTAAAAGGGATAGGCGTAGGATTTCGCGTTCATAGAAGCGGGACTGAGCAGAGCAACGTCGTCAGTGCAAAAATCAAGTTTTTGCTTATGATCTATTAATTATTCAAAATATAAGCAATAAATAGAAAAACTATCAAATAAAGCATTAGTCTGACTATGTAATTCGTAAACAATGTGGTGATTTTAAAAGATGTCATCTGATAATTTAGCATTTCAATTAAAACCGTTTTTTTTTTTTTTTTTCGATATACATATATTTTTTTACTAAAGAATTTAGTTTCTTTTCATAAATTCTTTTCGATATCTCGACTCCTGCAGGTTTTTTCCCAAACTATAGTTTTTTTTTTAATTTATAAATGCGTGATTAAAACAAAAACACCTGATTTATGGGATAAAAAGTAAATGTTTGATTCCAGGCCTACTAACTACCTACCTATATTATAAGCAACACACGAACTCTCTTATCTTGAAGACTTGCATTTTTTTTCTCTCGCCGCTTGCATACCGCAGGAGTGGACTAGCTCTCGCGGAGGTCTATAATAACCACGGATAATAACTAACTTATTCTAATATTCCGATTATCTTTTGGTGAACACAGACCTTAATCTGTGTTACCTGTGTTCACCAAACGTTAATCAGACAATTAGGCAGTTTCATTGGTTAACTTTGACGTTTGATGTATGAAAATGTGTGTCAAAAACGTCAAAACAACTGTTTAAAATTTAACCATCTGTTGGCGAACTCGGGTCAAGTGTCAATGAATAACATGAAGTCATATAAAACGGGATATTTACCATGATTCGATTTTTGAGTTTTCCAATATTTCGGCACAGTTTCATGCGCCATGATCACGGAAGAACTAAAGTCACTGCGAGTTGGTTTTTATTGGCAGATATATCGATCTACCTTCATTCTTTGTCTTTTGCTACGAAAGTTACCACTACCACCGGTTTCATTTACGAACGCAATTCGATCACGACACACAACACTAACGGTATCTGCACACGGCTTGGTTCACCACTTCTTCGATTTTTACACATTCTCACCACAGAGTTTAAAAGTTTTATAATGAATAACATGATTATAAAATTTCCGCAGAACAAGGCGCGTCCCCCAGTAAAGGACTCCGCCAATCACGATATCCTTGACACGTTCGAGCGTTTGACTCTAGTGCTGCCGGAGGGCTCGCTTTGCAGAGAGTGTGATACTCCTATGGACAGCGATAAGCATTTCTTGTAAGTATGCACTTTATAACGTTGAGTTATCCTGTTCTGTTCAATTAAGATTCTATAAAGACTTGTGTCGGTAGACAAGATCCATTTTGGGTCGCTAAGCTACACAAGAGGGCCTAAGTAATATAGTTTAGGATGTGTCCACGTGTCTTGACTGTTTTTTTTTTTTTGTTTTATGTGTGTGATGTGATGAGTTTTCTCAAGTATTAGCAGATTTTTGGGCTTTTTTTATTTTATGTCTGGATGAAGCACACTCTGTGAGAGTACAGAAGTGTACTTCACCCTGGTCTTCTTCACCTAGGCCTGGAATCCACTTCCTGGGTCTTGTGGACCTTCAATTATGTCCTTTTTTAGCCTCCTTTGATATAGGTGTTCTGTGATTGCAATATAATCATCAAAAGAGATATATTGCATTAGGTTGCGTCAGCCGTGTCGATGCGAAAGGCGTCACGCTCTCTTGTAGTAGAAATACTTTGATTTTTTGTAACAGGCTGTATTTATTTAGTCTATGATTTATGAGAGACATTCTACTACCTATCAGCTATGCTATCTAGAGCATATTAGATAGCCTAGGTCCTAGCCTAAAGGCTAAACAGAACGCAAAACTGGCCATAGTAGAACACACGTTAATTCACGTTAAGTTTCAAAGCCTTTGTTCTTCTAACTCGAATGTATATTCCAGGGGCACGACCGCTTGCACGAAGTGTTCGTACGTAAGTTCGTGCTACCGCGCCATGCTTCAACACAGCGGCTACTGCGCCGGACCGCTGTCGCTAGAGGACGCGCCGCGCGCCGCGCCGTACACCACTCACTGCGTCTGCGGATACTCTACTAAAGTGGGTGAGTATTACATCATCTCAGCCGGAAGCTGAAGACGTAAGATAACACGTCCACCGCTGGGCTGGACATATTTGGAGAACCAAAGATCGCCACAATAAACGAGGGAACGCGGGATTGAGCAGTTTCTCGCGAACAAAGGTAACGGACATTGCTTTTAGAATTGTGGAAATCAAAAGCCTATATGCCCATCGCGCGGCGACACATGCGTTATATTCTGGCAGCGCTACGGCAGGTTCTTCCTCATATTATGTATATTAGTTATCTAGTACCCATAACACAAGCTCTACTTAGCTTGGGGCTAGATAATGATGTGTGAATTGTACACCATTATTTATTTTATTTATCTATGAACTTCCTCTGCATTTGCTCATTTGATTTTCCCTTTTAGGTACGGATATGCTAACTCACTTGCTGATGTGCGAACACAAGACGGCTTACAGCTGTGAAGAGGACGCCCGCGCCAACACCGAGCGTCCGCCTGAGGAGTCAGTCTTCAAACCTACAGAGGACTTTGCTCCGGAACCGGTAAGAACCACTTTTTAATTCTTTCATTTCCATAAGGGCTATGTTAGACCATGAGAAATGAGCGCCATAGCGCCCTGTTTTTTCTTTAAGCATGTTTAATTGCATTTGGAAGGCCGACACCCATAATACAATCCATATCTACATGGTTCCCAGTTGGCATGTACAGATAACAACATTATCTTTATTACGACATTGACGACCTCTGTGGCGCGGTGGGCTAAGGTTCGCCTGCGGCGCAGGAGGTTGCGGGTTCGATTCCCGCCTCGGGACAAATGTTTGTACGATCTGCAGACATTTGTTCAGGGTGTTCTGGTCGTTTTCTATGTATAATAAAAAATATCTATGTAATGTATTGTATTATTTATATCAGTTATCTAGTACCCATAACGCAAGCTCTGCTTAGTTTGGGGCTAGATAATGCTGTGTGAATTGTCCAGCATTATTTATTTATTAGTCCATCCAAAGGTTGCCTAAAAGAGATGTAGCACCTATACACTCGCGATTATAGGCAATTTCTTTTGAAATTATTGCATGAAGATTTTGTGATTTGCTGTAAAGATGCTGTTTACAGGCGATACATGGTCCTAATTACATTAAATTCATAGCTTCTCATAAAGCCGGGTTTCCACCGCGAAAAGGTATTGAGCGGGAAATGAGAGATGAGTAAGCGGAGTACATTTAGTCAGTCAGTCCTTTCCGTTCGACTATTTGTTTGTTGGTTTATAAATACAAGCTAGCTAGTTAAACAGAGTCCTTAATGGGTCCACTCCGCTCGTAGTGGAAATTGGGCTTTACAATGGTATTGTCTCAGAATGACACATTTTGGCATTTTACCTATAATGAAAGAAAATAAAGATAGAGGGACGCGTATCAAAGTAATGAAATAAGAAATGAAATAAGTTACCAAAAATTTTCGACTTCGTGCGTGTCAAAGTTTCACCATCATAATCTTGGTTGCTTGGAAGAGATAGCTTCTAAGCGATAAGGCCGCCCATTGTACTTGTCTTATGTTATGACTCTATGTAATGTTATTAACTGGTGTAAAATATAGAATTTTTGTATTGTATAATCAAAAGTAAATTTTCTTATTACTTGATTTTTTTATTCATTAAAGAATGTGTTTTTTTACGGAATATGTTTTATTATCTTTAGTTTAGTTTCTGACGTCTTGTCTAACGACCTGTTATAAATGGTAAATAAAAACAAAATATCAATCTCCGTGCAAATTAGCACTGCACGCACTATCTGGAGTTTCTTTTTAGGGTTTCAAAGATCGGTTTTGAAACCCTTATGGTCTCGCTCTGTCCGTCCCCGCTCTTTCTTGAATATCTCAGTAACTACTGCAGCTATTAACTTGAAATTTGAAATAATGATACATTTCGTGCGCCATTACTGATTTTAAGAAAAAAATATATAAATAAATGAAAAATGAAAATGAATATTTTCAGTACAAATTTTGATGTTGAAATTTCAAAAGAGACCTAGGAAGGCAAATGGGGTATCAAATGAAAGGTATCGTTTTGTACATTTCAAAACACTTTTTGAATATTCTGTAAATTTCATACTTTTTGAAATATTTCAAAAAAAGTCGAAAAATTGACCATACCCCCCCCCCTATCTCCGAAGATTGCACACCGATCCACGTACAATGTATTAGGCGTTTGTAGATATCGATCTATATTTTACAGGAAAAATATAGAGAAGTCTGTAATAATAATAGTTTTTGAAAAATGGTCAAAAAGGGGGAGAATTTTTTTTCAAAAGGTGGGATACCTACCTATGTGGGGTATCAAATGAAAGGTATCGTTTTGACCATTTCAAAACACTTTTTGAAATTTCTGTAAGTTTCATACTTTTTGAAATATTTCAAAAAAAGACGAAAAATTGACCATTCCCCCCCCCCTAGCTCCGAAGATTTCAGACCGATCCATGTACAATGTACTAGGCGTTTGTAGACATCGATCTATATTTTACAGGAAAAATATAGAGAAGTCTGTAATAATAATAGTTTTTGAAAAATGGTCAAAAAGGGGGGGAATTTTTTTTCAAAAGGGGGGGTACCTACCTATGTGGGGTATCAAATGAAAGGTATCATTTTGACCATTTCAAAACACTTTTTGAAATTTCTGTAAGTTTCATACTTTTTGAAATATTTCAAAAATAGTCGAAAAATTGACCTTTCCCCCCCCCCTATCTCCGAAGATTGCAGACCGATTCACGTACAATGTATTAGGCGTTTGTAGATATCAATCTATATTTTACAGGAAAAATATAGAGAAGTCTGTAATAATAATAGTTTTTGAAAAATGGTCAAAAAGGGGGGGATTTTTTTTTCAAAAGGGGGGGTACCTACCTATGTGGGGTATCAAATGAAAGGTATCGTTTTGACCATTTCAAAACACTTTTTGAAATTTCTGTGAGTTTCATACTTTTTGAAATATTTCAAAAAAAGACGAAAAATTGACCATTCCCCCCCCCCTAGCTCCGAAGATTGCAGACCGATCCATGTACAATGTATTAGGCGTTTGTAGATATCAATCTATATTTTACAGGAAAAATATAGAGAAGTCTGTAATAATAATAGTTTTTGAAAAATGGTCAAAAAGGGGGGGAATTTTTTTTCAAAAGGAGGGGTACCTGCCTATGTGGGGTATCAAATAAAAGGTATCGTTTTGACCATTTCAAAACACTTTTTGAAATTTCTGTAAGTTTCATACTTTTTGAAATATTTCAAAAATAGTCGAAAAATTGACCTTTCCCCCCCCCCTATCTCCGAAGATTGCAGACCGATCCACGTACAATGTATTAGGCGTTTGTAGATATCGATCTATATTTTACAGGAAAAATATAGAGAAGTCTGCAATAATAATAGTTTTTGAAAAATGGTCAAAAAGGGGGGGAATTTTTTTTCAAAAGGGGGGGTACCTACCTATGTGGGGTATCAAATGAAAGGTATCGTTTTGACCATTTCAAAACACTTTTTGAAATTTCTGTAAGTGTCATACTTTTTGAAATATTTCAAAAATAGTCGAAAATTTTACCTTTCCCCCCCCCCTATCTCCGAAGATTGCAGACCGATCCACGTACAATGTATTAGGCGTTTGTAGATATTGATCTATATTTTACAGGAAAAATATAGAAAAGTCTGTAATAATAATAGTTTTTGAAAAATGGTCAAAAAGGGGGGGAATTTTTTTTCAAAAGGAGAGGTACCTGCCTATGTGGGGTATCAAATGAAAGGTATCGTCTTGACCATTTCAAAACACTTTTTGAAATTTCTGTGAGTTTCATACTTTTTGAAATATTTCAAAAAAAGACGAAAAATTGACCATTCCCCCCCCCCTAGCTCCGAAGATTGATGACCGATCCATGTACAATGTATTAGGCGTTTGTAGATATCAATCTATATTTTACAGGAAAAATATAGAGAAGTCTGTAATAATAATAGTTTTTGAAAAATTGTCAAAAAAAGGGGATTTTTTTTCAAAAAGGGGTACCTACCCATGTGGGGTATCAAATGAAATGTATCGTTTTGACCATTTCAAAACACTTATTGAAATTTCTGTAAGTTTCATACTTTTCAAAATATTTCAGAAAATTGATTGTCCAAATAATTGGCAAATGTTTGAAACCCTCGGCGCGCGAGTTACACTCGCACTTGGCGAATCTTGTTTTAATTGCAATTTGACATAAATGATAAAGAACAAATCTATTTGTTTTAGCCGTTGGATACCAGCTCCTCGCTTGCGGACTATGCTCCGCCTTCCGTTCTCAACACTCAGCTGTCTTTGGATGACTTGGCACCGCCCTCTGTCTTGAGCCAGAATGACCAGGTAATTCATTGACATCACAGACTTTATACTGGCGGCTACGCCCTAAAGATTCAAATATAGTTAGTATTTACTGATAGGGTCTTGAACTATTTCGGTCCCTGGGTCTTGAGAACATTTCGGTTCAGGAGTCTCTTTGTTAGTTGTAATTACATATCTATATAGTCAAGAGATTCTTACTACTAAAACTAAGTTTTTTTTTTTTGTATTAGTGAATCATACGTGAATTGAAAGTTACTTTGACACCTATGCATTTGACTCACGCGTACTATTTCTCGACATTACCTATACTAACAGAACTAATATTTGTTCCAGCATGAATCTGAACTTCTAAAGGACGCGTACGACCGGCCGCTAGCTACGCCGCGGCACGAGGAGCCCTCTTACACACTCGGAGACTTCGAACCTCTGCCTCAGGAGCCGCCGCCACAGCCGGATTTTGAACAACTTTAGATTATGACTAGATTGTGCATCAATTGACAACTAGTGTGCAATGTGATTTCTATATTCTAATAGTTAGATAGTTTATGCATACTACTGCCACCCAATCAGCATAGTGATGCAGTTGCAAGGGTTGCAGTTGACGCCATTAAGTGGCTACGTGTGCAAATTTTTATGATATCTAATGGCGTTATTTAAAGCTTGTATGCATAATATCGACATATAGAATCTAAACATATAAATTGATTTGTAGTCTACATTTAATGGTATATGATGGAGCTAAAGTTAAAATTATAAAATGCTTAGTTAGTCTGTAACAGGCAGTTTCCTGTAATGAAAAACTGTGGGAAGTAGATTATTCAATGTGGGTTATTTTATTACTATGTAAGCATGAAACAGAAGTTTTTGCAATTTATTTTCAGTTTATTATGAATGTGTTATTTTCAAAAACAGAATAATTATTTGTTATCTAGAAATAAGACAAATATACAACTTATGCTCTATTTATTGGATTTGCTTTTCTGTCTCCTCTTTTTCTTGAATTGAAGAGTGACCTTATTCACAACACCATAAACTTGTATGCAATCATCATTGTTTTCGAGAACTGTACTATCATAACACAAGTTGTAGGTCTTCCAAATATACTTCCATGATATTTTAACTTTGCTTTGATTTCTCTTTTGGAATATAGCAAAATGTCTTGCTACTGCCTTTTTCAAGTCTAGCACTGAAGCAGTTTGTGGAACCTGCAAGAATTTTATTATGTAGGTATACCTAGTAATAGGATAGTGAAGATATTCTTTCAATCTAGATACTAGTACTTACAATAACTTTCAAGGCTGGTTCATCCTCCCTTTTTATAATGAGAGTAATAGCTTGTCCATGTTCAACTGCAATCTAGAAAGGTTGCAGGGAAACAAAATAATTATCCACTGATCCAAGGCTGGCATAGTGATAAGGTGTATTTTATCATATCGAGGGGTTCCAAGGCTATTTGTATTAACCAACATTTTTGAAACTTTACACCTTACATTTTAAAGTTTCGATTTTACGAAAAAAAAAATAACATTAGCAAATAGCATTTTTTTTTCGTGTACACTCACGGTAGGGCTGGTCCACCAGTTTAAAGTCGCCTAGCAAGCTATGGAGAGAGATATGCTCGGAGTTTCTCTGAAGGATAGGATTTGTAACGAATACATCCGACAGAGAACTAAGGTTATCGACATAGCTCAAAGGATCAGCAAGCTGAAGTGGCAGTGGGCTGGCCATATCTCGAGAAGAACCAACAACTGCTGGGGTAAACATGTTCTTGAGTGGAGACCGCGACTCCTTATTAGACATTTGTTTTATATATCACATTGGCGCTATTCCCTCAACCATAAAGTGGTGAGACCAGGCGAAAACAAACAGATCTCATTATAAAAGCTTCCAGTGACAGTAATTGATTGATATTGTTACTTATTCCAGGCTAAGTGACTATACTGCCTAGGTTTATTTTTAGTGTTCCAAGCTAAATTACTTAACTGCCTAGGCATGCAAATAATGGCTCTAAGCCATCGATATATTATATGTAGGTACTTTAATCAAAGAGTTGGTCATATTTCAAACCTAAGCTAATTGATTTAATTACCATATCTTAAAATTATTAATGTATGGCTAATTAGTTTATGCGACTGGTTCTTTTTTAAAGCTAATTGTATTAAGCGACACTGGATAAGAATTTAACAAAGAGGCTAATTGTTTGAAGCAACATTTTTATATATTTATAAGGTCAGGCTAAATGTCTTTAACGTACGTAGCCTGTTAATTGTTGCTCCAGGAAAAATAGTTTGACTGTCTGGTATTTGGTAGTGAGCTTAAGTACACAGTTCCTAAATTTGTTAATATTTTGTGTCACTTCATACATTGCAGTCCAAAATGGGCCCCCGGTTGTAATAAGTGACAAAAAAGTGCTCCGATCGTCACCAAACCCACCTCAAACGATGCAGAAAAATTCGCTGATTCCAAATATGTATAAAAGTTTATCGCCCAGTGTTGCTTTTAATACAATTAGCCTGGAACCCGTCGATATAATGTGTAATTTATAGCCCACCCAGTATACTTATTAGTCTATGAGCCCACCCCAGGTTGTGCTAAGGAAAAGTTCAGTCAGCAGCGAATGTCAATGGAACTCAATGATGATATTCTTTACCTGTGACAAAATCTCTTCAAGAATTATATCAGCAGGGAGATCACTGAGCAGAGAATCACATTTCGTTATGCTATCCAGTGAGGTTTGCGTTTTTTCGAGTAATTCGTCGTGTGTGAGTGTGCTAGCAATACCCTCACTGGGTTCTGCTGCCGGCTTGCAAGATGTAGTGTTTTCATCGCACATTCTATGTCTTTAATGCCCAATTATATTAGGCGGAGTATATTATTGTACCATGTATGTAAGTAGGCTGCAAGTGGTTTTATTCTCTTTGGAGGCTGTAAATTCTATGAACTTATTTAGTATAATAGTCTAATAAATAATAAATGACTTATTTGTTTGTAGATTATACAAATCAACAAACGAACGGATGTTGACAAAAAAATCTTGCGTTTTCGAATCTCACAAATTGACTCGCTCCACAGATATAAAAGTATAGTACTAAAGACTCGCTCACTGTTATTGGCTCTTTTTTGGGCTTAGTTGCACAGACCATGCACACAATGAGTATACTATAACTAGCATGCACAGACTAAAACCAAATCATATTAGTGGTTTACAGGGGCGTGTTCATCATCATCATCAGCCTATATTTGTCCACAGCTGGACATAGGCCTCCCCTAATGAGCGCCATAGCGCCCTGTCTTCAGCTTGCCGCATCCAGCATCTGCCAGCAGTCTTTCGCAAATCGTCATCCCTCCTGGTCGGAGGGCGTCCTACACTACGTTTGCCGAGTCGCGGTCTCCACTCAAGAACACGTTTACCCCAGCGGTTGTCGGTTCTTCTCGAGATATGGCCAGCCCACTGCCACTTCAGCTTGCTAATCCTTTGAGCTATGTCGATAACCTTAGTTCTCTGTCGGATGTACTCGTTACGAATCCTATCCTTCAGAGAAACTCCGAGCATAGCTCTCTCCATAGCTCGCTGAGCTGGTGGACCAGCCCTACCGTGAGTGTCCACGTCTCAGCTCCGTAGGTCATGACGGGTAGAACGCACTAATTGAAAACTTTCGTTTTCAAGCATTGGGGTATGGATGACGACAAGACTCGACGTAGTTTGCCAAACGCGGCCCAACCCAGCTGGATCCTCCTCCTGGCCTCCCTCTCGAAATTGTTTTTACCCAACTGCAGAATCTGCCCAAGGTAAGTATACTCGGAAACAATTTCGAGAAGGTGACCATGTACGACCACCGGTCCCGGATCAATGTGACCATTGATCATGACCTTGGTTTTATCCAAGTTCATGCCAAGACCGATGCGTCTCGAGGCTGAAGCTAGGTCGGTCAGCATCCGGTTTAGCTCCTCAAGCGACTCCGCCATTAAGACTATGTCATCAGCGAATCGCAGGTGTGAGATGTAATCGCCGTTTATGTTGATGCCCTTACCTTTCCAGTCCAGTGTCTTAAACACGTCTTCCAACGCGCTTGTGAACAGTTTCGGGATATAACATCCCCCTGTCTCACTCCTCTGCGCAGTTGAATAGGTTTAGACTGCTGACCCTGTACTTGGACACTCATGGTGGCGGCATCATAAAGACATCTCAGCACCTCGATATAACGATAGTCTACTTGGAATCGCTGTAAGGATTCCAGAACAGCCCAGGTTTCGACAGAGTCAAAGGCCTTTTCATAGTCCACAAAGGCCAGACACAGGGGCTGATTATACTCTTCGGACTTCTGTATAATCTGCCTCACCGTGTGTATGTGGTCTATGGTGCCATATCCTCCGCGAAACCCGGCCTGTTCCGGTGGCTGGAACTCGTCGAGTCTTCTGGCGAGACGATTCGTGACCACTCGTGAGAACAACTTATAGACATGGCTCAGGAGCGATATGGGCCTGTAATTTTTAAGGAGGGTTTTGTCGCCCTTCTTATTTATTTATTTATTGATCACCAACATAGTGTACACTAAAACTAGCATATAGTTAGACCTTAATAAAAAACATGTTAAGTGTCACTGTAATTATAGGTGAAAACAGCATGCAAAAAATAATCCTGAGCGAGTAACATATACCTAGATAAAACGTAAATAATATAATGTAAAAGTTAAATATAATATCTTAAAAAAGAGCACCACCAAACTCCCGCTCCATGCCTTTGGAGTTCTCCCACTGTGAAGGACGGCATTGAAGAGGTTCTGTAATTCCTGTAAAACAGGGGTTCCTCCAGCTTTCAAAAGCTCTGATGAAATTCCGTCTTCACCGGGGGCTTTTCCATTTTTAAGCTGCCTCAGAGCTAACACGATCTCGTCTTGACTGATGTCCGGCAGTTCGTCGGTGTAGTGGCGTGTCAGGGTGGCTCTAGAATCGTGGTCATTTCGTTGGGCATGAGGGGCATGTGCAGCGTATAAACGGCTATAGAAATCCTCGATCTCGGCTAAGATCTCCGGCTTTGACAATACGGTCCTCCCATCGAGCGTTTTAAGCTTCGTCAGGTGGCTCCTGCCAAGCTGCTGAGTGAATACTTTGGACCCTCGGTTTCGCTCTATCGCCTCTTCAATGAGGCGTGTGTTGGAGCTCCGAAGGTCGCGCCGTACCATCTTCGCAATTAGCTTGTTCGGTCTGACCTCTCTGTCGAAGTCGCCTGGGTGGTTTCCCGTCTTTTTGTCATCAGTCCTAAAGTCTCATCCGAGAGTTTAGACTTCCTGCCAGTGCGCTGCATTTTGCAGAACTTGATGCCCTCGTCTCTTAACGTTTCGACCAGATTATGTAGGGTCTCGTCAGCGTCATCAGTGGGTTCCAAGGCAACAAATCTATTCCTGAGAAGCTGCTGAAACTTCTCAGTGCCCGCCATGATTTGGATTGGGTTAGGTCGGAGCGTGGACTTCATCAGAAGATTTCTCTCAAGCTTCAGGTTGATTTTCAGAGAGCCTCGGAGGAGTCGGTGATCAGATCCGGTATTAAACCTGTTGATCACTGAGACATCTCTGAATATGTGCTTGCTATCCGTCATGATGAAGTCGATCTCATTTTTTGTCACAGTGTCGGGGCTTCGCCATGTCCACTTCCTTTGAGGCTGCTTCTTAAAGAAGGAGTTCATTAAGAATAGCTCCTCTTTCTCAAGGAAGTTAACAAGCATTTGCCCCCTGTGATTCCTAACTCCATAACCATGCGGGCCTATTCGGGATTCGTTGCCAGTCTGGGTTCCCACCTTGCCATTAAAGTCCCCCATAACAACGTTGAAGTGGGCCTTAGTGGTCTTATGCAAGGCTTTGGATATGTCTTCATACATATCCTCCACTTCATCATCCGAGTGTGCCGAGGTCGGTGCGTAGACCTGAATAACCTTCATGCTATACCATTCGGATAGCCGAAGGATCAGGTACGCTACCCTGGTCGACACACTGGAGATTTCTTGGACGTTGTTAGAGAGAGCCTTATTGACGAGGAAACCTACGCCACCCTGGGATGTTTTATCACCCTCGCGAAAGTAGAGAAGATGGCCCGAGTCCAGAGTTACGGTGTCCTCCCCCTCTCTTCGGACTTCACATAACCCCAGAACATGCCATTTGATGTTCTCTAACTCCACTTCCAACTGCGCTAGATGTTGGTCAAGCCTCAGAGTGCGTCCGTTGTACGTAGCCAGGGTCAGTTGTTGGTGGCAGCCTGATGTAGCCCGGTGATTCCTAGCACCCCCTGCCAAGCCGTTACCATGGCCGCTGCCATGGCCAGGAATAGCGAGGCGGCCGGGAACTGGGGGCCATTTTTTGGGTCCTTTCATCATTGGGGGGTAATGCCCATAATCCCCACGCTGGGCATGTCAAATATCAAATATCAATAACGTTTCGCCGCCTCAGTGCTTGAATGGCCAACCGACCATTGAGTAAATTTTACAGGAAAGGTTTTTTTTGTTTGTTATTGACATTAATAGAAATTTATTAAAATATTTGATGATGTAGGAACAATGTATTTCAAATTCATATAATTAGCAAAATACGATTATAACGTTATAACAAACATCTGTTTAAATAACTTACCAGGACTTCGAGAAAATGATGTTGGGGTTATTGCGACACACCGAAAAATCCTTGTGACAAACAAATCTACACCTTGCACGTAACTTTGTCACTAGCGGCTCACGGACAACGGACACGGCGAGGATAATCAAGAAGGCGTCTAGACCTGTCTTGTTAGTTTAAAAATATCTCTATTCATGGTAGAAATGTTGAACTTTCGGAATAACGCCATTTACGGATTTACCCCAAGGCACCTTACTAAAAATCAACAAATTACCTATTTCTCCATTATTTCATACTTTATTAAAACATGGGTACATAGAAATATATCTAAGATTTGTGGAAATCTTCTTTTTTGGTAGTTTCAATTAGTTATGGCTATGGTTTCAATACCTTTCAACAATATTTTTTTCACAGAGGTTTTTCGCCTTTGTGTTTACAATCCACAGATTTATAAGTATTACCACAGATGTACTAGGGATGCTAACGCATATATAAATACTACATGACGGCGGCAAGGGCAAGCAAGCAGCTGGCACGTGGTCGAGCCGGAACGTTGGGAAAGAAGTAAACGTGAGGGGGGGTGAAAAACTATCAAAATGTATAAGCCCACCACAGATTACTAATGCCTAAATTTCGTCTTTGAAGATTGTAGGCCATGAGTATTACTGAGAGTGTAGGATCCTAGGATCTTTGCTGAGAGTATTACAATCTCAAAAGATAACATAACCTCAAAAGATGCTTGAACCGTAATTAATAACTATTGAAAGGAACACACTAAATAAGGTATCGATCTAAGAAAATTTCGTAAATAGGGCCTATCTATCTTTAAATCAATGATCTAGGTATTGGAAATATCTAACTTCACTACTTCTCTATGGTAAATAATCTATGGAAGTTGTCAAACCAAACTGTCACTGAAAATTTGAGGTTACTTTTGATCGGCTGTGTAAAATTTTAATAAGTTGGGTAATACCTGGCTTTAATAGGTGTTCCTGACTGTTGCTAAAATGGATTCTCTAACAACTGGTTCTCTGAGTGGGACACAGAAAGAAGAATTGATGGACCAGGTGAAACAACAAATTGCTATTGCAAACGCTCAAGAACTGCTTACGAAAATGTCAGAGAAATGTTTCAAGAAATGTATCAGCAAACCTGGCACATCTCTGGACAATTCAGAACAAAAATGCATAGCTATGTGTATGGACAGATATATGGATGCATGGAACCTGGTCTCACGGACATACAGCACTCGTATACAACGGGAGAGGAACAACATGTGAGGCTCCCACCGCTAGTTGAAGATTGAAATTTGTTTCAGAACAATGTAAATATATCTAAGTAGTGACGGCATTTCCCTACATTGCGAGTTGCAGCAAATTGTGTTCAGTAAAATTAATTAAGTTGTTACTCGGTTTTATTGCTCGGAACTCTACAGAAAAACTGATGCACTATTAGTGGTAATGTTATTGTTAATTGAAATGTTACATTTATGTAGTTCCAGTACTTGTGATACAACAAGTTACTAATAAAAAAACAATAGTTTATTCCAAAACACTTATTATTATACATCTACACTTCACCTTTCAGCATTTTCTTGCGATATAAATATAGTTTATTTATCCACATCTCCCTGAGTTCTTCTTCACTAGGCAACTCCTGAAAAGATAAATAGTAATAAATTGCAAAACAGCTAATAATTGGCAAAAATTGTCAATGAAAATTCATAGGAGTACTAGTAACAGCAATTCTTCAATCTCACATTGACAGCATTGCATTGCAGCATATTTTTTTTCTTGCCCTTGACTAATTAATAATTATTTAGAAATGAATGCAGGTTGAACTTACATTAAAATTAATAATAGATTCATCTTTCTGTACTTTGACCTCAGAATCTGGCACCAAAATAGTCTCAGCCTTCAGATCAATCAAGATATTCTTCTTACTCTTTGATGACTTGAAGGATTTCTGTACAAATGAGTCTGAGTTCAACTCAGCAATGAGATTACGGTCAAGGATTGTAGGCATGTCTTCCTTGACCTCCACTTCTTTGTACTCGTATGATGGTAGTTTTGTCATGGTTAGACCAACAGCTTCTGCTGCTTTGATCGCTTTTTCAACCTTTGTCTCAATGTCATCAAGGTTGACTTTCTTTGGTATTGCTGGCTCTGAAATAGAAACAGTACAATACAAAAACAGGCTGATACTGTGCAAATTTCATGGCTCTATAAGAATGTAGACTGAAGATTGTTTCCAACAGTCCAGTTAGCTCAATTGTTAAAACTCGTTTTAATTAAATTCTATAATTTGATTGTAATTTCTTTGATAGTAAAGATTGTTTTAAAAAACGAATGTTGTATTAGTATCCAATTTTGCATTATTTTGATTACAAATAAGTTATCTGTAAACATTTGGATTTTAGAGATTTACCCCCGAATACTCAAACGCGACTTACGTTTAAGCGCCTCTTAAGTCGCGGTTTTTTGACATAATTCAATGAAAATGTTAAACAAAAAAAAAAAAATTGTCACTTGAGACGTCCTTAAACCTGAGACGCGTTTGAGTATTCGGAGGTTAGACTGTTGTTAGGTCATTCATTAACCATAGTTAATTGATTAATATACAGTCCGCATTATGACAGGTATGAAATAATTAAGTTACCAATATCAAAGGAGCTAGAACGGCTGGTGGAAGACCTTGATCTCTTAGACTTTTTGCTACTCTTGCTGTATTTCGACCTACTGCGCGACCGCGACCGCTCTCGTCTAGATCTGGATTTGGATAGCGACCGTCTTCTAGACTTGTCGTACCGCTCTCTTGACAGACTACGAGAATAGCTTTTCCTCCTATGTCGCGGTCGTGAGTTGGAACGTCTGCGTTTTACACTGCTGGAGACCGAGCGGTCTCGAGATCTTGAACGTTTCTTGCTTTTGCTTTTTTTCTTCTTATCGTACGAGGACTCTGAACTATACGAGGCACTTCGTCGATCACGATAGCGGCTTCTCTCGCGAGGCATTTGTTTGTGGTGCACCTTTCTATTTCCGCCAGCCAAAATTACTCCTATTTCAATCAAAAGCAAAAAAATCCGCGAGCGATGAAAATGATGTTTTGTTTTGTTTGTTTGAGCCTGTCAAATTAAATTACCACAGATTTATAAGTATAGTAAATTACCAACATGAAAACCAAAACCCCGAAGAGCGTGACGACGTGACAATCTATGCCCAACTAACTATCAAAACGTCATGCCAAGCTTTTAAGACGGCAACAGACGATCAGATCAGTCTTCACCAGACCAGACTGACTGAAACTGGAAGAAAATTAAAATGGTAAAAAAGTACCCACTGATTGAGTTTATGGATGGGCCCTATCAATGACATTTTCGTGTATAATCTAAAACAATTTGACTTCTTAACATGGCGACATACAAGTGATGTGCCGTTTAAATTGACTTGCGTGTGTAGCAATACCTCCTACATCATAATCTGTACACACTCTTATTACGCGCCATCCATAGGTTATTTCATAGTTACTATTGTTAAGCACAACCCTAATGTAAACATTACTCGCCAGTAACGCATCGGACCTCAATTAAACAACACTTCAAATAGCATTGCATAAAACGTATTTCATTTCATAATATTATCTTCGCAAATAATTAAATTTGGTACAACAACCCAAAATACCAAAGTGGTGACCCCTAAATTGAACATTAACCTTTTGAAATAAATACGGAAGTGTTACAAACTGTGTCCGCGAGTACTCCGCGATTAAGTGAACAAAACAATATAAACTCTCACAAATAACATTATAATATCGCGCAAATCAATATAAAAAAAATCATGGCAAAAAATGGTGAATGTAAAGTGGATCTCAGTGAGAGTGGTGCCGCCAACGACGACAGCTACCCGGAGCCGCCTCTACAACAAGAACTAACGGCAAGTGCTATCACCATAAACACTGTTATATCAAATTTCTGGAAACATGCACCCAGACTTTGGTTCTACCAATTTGAGTCGATTATAGCTTCGACAAGGTCAAGCGATCGCCGCAAATACGATTTAGTTATAGCGAGATTAGGTAGTGAGGAGATTGATCAAATCTCCGATATAATAATGAACCCGCCTACAACCAAAATGTACGAAAAGCTCAAGGAAAGACTCGTATCTGTCTACGAAGAGTCTGCAACTAAACAAATACATAAATTACTATGACATAGAATTAGGCGACATGAAACCATCTACTCTGCTCCGCAAAATGAGAGATTTAGCAAGAAATAAATTCCCTGACGACACATTAAGAATGCTGTGGATCAATCGACTGCCTAATACGGTAAGGGCTGTAGTAGCGACCTGCGAAGCGTTATCACTCGACGAGACCGCAACAATGGTTGACAAAATAATGGAAACTGCACGGCTAAACGAGCTCGCAACCATACATCATAATAAACCAACAACAAGTAGCTCATCATCATCGTCATCCAACAGCATAGAACAACAATTGCAAAAACTTTCGCTTGAAGTAGCAGCGCTGCGTGACCAAGTTGCAAATTCTCTTAATTCGCGCGACAAGTCCAACGACCGCAACCGGCAGAAACAGAGAAACGATGAGTGCTCAAGAAGCCGCTCACAATCACGCTCACGAATCACCAACCAAGAGAAATACAAACAACAACAAGCACAGCCTGGAGATACCAATTTTAAATGTTTTTATCACTACATTTACAACAACGACGCCAAGAAATGTGGTCATGAAAAATGCGTTATGAGGTCGGGAAACTAAAGTCGACATCCACGTTGGCGAGCGTGGGTGCCGATTCATCATATCGCCTATGCGTAACAGACCGACACACCAGCACACAATTTTTGGTAGACACAGGCGCCGATGTCTCAGTACTAGCATGCAAAGGGCGCAACAAACGAGCAACTGACTACACACTGTACGCAGCAAACGGCTCAACCATAACTACTTATGGCGAAAAGGTACTAACACTTGATTTCGGTTTACGACGCCCGTTTAAATGGACATTCATACTTGCAAACGTCCATAGGTCTATCATAGGAGCTGATTTCCTTGCCAAAAATCAATTGATGGTTGATCTACACGGTAGGAAATTAGTAGACAATATAACCAAAATGACAATGGCAGCCACAACCACTAATGAAAGTAATCTGCCCACTATCCGATCAATCAATAACACGGATCCGTACCACAATATTCTCAAACGGTACCCAGACATTACTAAACCTGAATCTTATAAAGATATACCCAAGCACAATGTACAACATCACATCATTACCAAAGGACCACCAGTGTACGAGAAAGCACGACCACTAAGTCCTGCCAAATATAAAGCAGCTAAGCAAGAATTTGAGCGAATGGTCGAACTTGGTATTTGCCGACCATCCACTAGCCCTTGGGCCAACGCTCTGCATGTAGTCAACAAAAAAAATGGAGAATTACGACCATGTGGTGATTACCGACGGCTAAACTCCATAACAGAGCCAGACCGTTATCCAATTCCACGACTGCTCGACTTTACATACATACTCAGAAACAAAGTCGTTCTATCAAAAATCGACATTCGACGGGCATACCACCATATACCTATTGCACCTGAAGACATACCTAAAAGCGCTGTAATTACCCCTTTTGGCCTATATGAATTCTGTAGAGTCAATTTCGGTCTTCGTAACGGAGCACAGAGCTTCCAAAGATTCATAAATCAAATAATGACTGGCGTTAAAAACGTATTTTGCTACCTAGACGACATTTTAGTAGCATCAACCGACGAAAAATCACACTACGAAGACCTAGAGGAAGTGTTCAAACGTCTCAACGAATACGGCGTAACAATAAACACAAACAAATGCGAATTCGGCAAAAAAGAACTCAAGTTCTTAGGATATCATATCACGTGCCAAGGCGTAAAACCGGACGAAGATAAGGTAAAAGCCATCACGGATTATCCACAACCAACCACGATCGAAGAATTGCGACGTTTTCTCGGTTTCATAAATTTTTATCGCAGCAACATTCCAAACGCTGCACAATCACAAACAATACTCAACAAATACCTACACAACTCAAAGAAAAAAGATAAGACGCCAATCGACTGGACGGCCGAGGCAATCTTAGCTTTTAAAAACTGTAAAGAAGAGATAAAAAAAGCGACCTTATTGGTCCATCCCGTTGAAGATGCCTCACTTGTATTGATGACAGATGCATCTGGCACGTGCGTAGGCGCCACACTTCAACAATGCGTCAATAAAAAACTAGAACCGCTAGCCTATTACTCAAAGGGCTTAAGCGACACACAAAAACGTTACAGCACTTACGATCGTGAGCTATTAGCAATTTACATGGCACTGATGCATTTCAGGTACATAGTAGAAGGACGCGAACTCACAGTCGTAACAGATCACAAACCACTCACTTTTGCTCTTACCAAAAAAGCATCAAACTGTGACACACCACGCCGACTACGACAACTGGATTTTATCTCACAATTTTGCAACAAAATAGAATATATCCAAGGCGAACACAATACAGTCGCAGACGCATTTTCAAGAATCAGCGAAATACAAATGCCTAGTCTTTTTAACTACCAACAACTCGCTAACGACCAGGAGGCAGACGAAGAGCTTAAAAAAATCCAAACTCAAGAAAACTTAAACTTCAAGATCGTTAACATTCCAGGATCGGATCAACTGATAACGTGCGAAACATCAACTCCAAGCGCACGTCCTTATCTACCGCAACAATACCGAGAAACGGCAATTAAATCCATTCATGACGTAAGCCATCCAGGTATACTCGGTACAAAACGATTAGTAACTAAACGATATTTTTGGCCAGGAATGAACACGGATATCACTCAATACGTAAAAAATTGCATACCGTGTCAAAAAGCAAAAGTATCTAGACATACCATTTCACCATTGGGAGAGTTCGAGAGCTCATCAAGATTCGAACATATTCATATCGATATTGTAGGACCGCTACCTCTATCGGAAGAAAACAGCTACTGTATAACAATCATCGATCGGAACACTAAATGGCCGGAAGCTATTCCGGTTAAGAACATAAGCGCGGAAACGGTTGCGAAAGCTCTGCTAGAGCACTGGATAGCACGTTTCGGTTGCCCAACACGAATTACCACCGATCAAGGACGACAATTTGAATCCATGTTATTTACACAATTAACCAAATTACTAGGAATTGAAAAAATTCACACTACAGCTTATAATCCCAAAGCAAACGGACAAGTTGAAAGGTTACATCGTACACTCAAAGCCGCTATCATGGCACGATGCAGCAGCCCAAACCAATGGGTTAAAGAGCTACCGTTAATTTTATTGGGTATGAGATCCGCAATCAAAGAAGACATAGGACTCAGCCCAGCGCAAATGACATATGGCAAATCAATTTGTTTACCGGGAGATTTTTTTATAAGTACAAAGCCTAACGTCAATGACAGCGACTATACCAGCGGATTGACACAAATCATGGAAAATCTCCGCCCATCATCAAGAAATCAAGCTGACCATAGGAATATTTTTATTCACAATGATCTTAATAACTCTACTCATGTGTTTATTAGGCGAGAAGCAAGGAAATCGTTAATACCGCCTTACGAAGGACCTTATAAAGTCATTCAACGAAATCCTAAACACTACACTATTCAAATAGGTTCTAGGGACGCGGTTATATCAATCGACAGACTCAAACCTGCTTATCTCGCTATAACAAATCCTATACCGAGTGAAACACTTGAGGTTCCAACTAGCCTTATTGTTTTGCCGAAACCGACACAGGATAACCATAACGTGACTCTTGACACCTCTAATCAAACGACAGCCACTCAAGTCGTAACGGAAACAACACAACAAAGGCCTACAGTTACCAGATCGGGCCGCATTGTTAAGAAAACCGTGAGATTTGACATCTAACACCACCGACACTCACGCATGCATGACCCAGAGACCAACGGCTAAGAAGTCACTTACGACAACAAACCTTCATTCATGTGTTGTTGACACACGTGTATTTAGGATACACAACACAACACCTTGTACGTACTCTGCACTTTTAACAATTTTCCAACACCGACGGCGGCAACAGCGGAGCGTTACCTGCGCCGACACCCACCATTGTAATCGGTAACAAACAGCAGAGATTGCAGCACAACAACATAGTGTTAATAAGTATATAAGTGCAGTGCAGTGTTATAAAAATGAAAAAACACACAGTTGGTGCGCAAAAATTTAAAATTTATAGTGTCGTAAGTTTTAAGGACCTTTAATCTAAAAATAGAACGTGCATCGCTCATCTTATCGTGAATTACGTCTTCAATGTAAACATAAAATTTCAATTTTGTATTACGATTTTGCCTACATCAACTTATATTTAGCATTTTTTCTAGTTTTAAATTTTAATCATTTTTATTCATGTGTTCGTTGTTTTAATTGTTTTTCATAAATTTGTATACTTAACTACTATGTACTTCTTAACTTAGCATTAACAACTAGAATTAGTTATTCAACTCATTTAGGTATAGCAACTCATTATTTTTAATTGATATTAACTCATTAATTTTTATTATTGTTTACTCAAATCACCATAATTTTCTTTTTGATTTGTATATGTAACTCATACAATTTAGTTTTGCTTTCATAAAAAAAAAACTTAATTTTTAGGGGGGTGTAGATGTAGCAATACCTCCTACATCATAATCTGTACACACTCTTATTACGCGCCATCCATAGGTTATTTCATAGTTACTATTGTTAAGCACAACCCTAATGTAAACATTACTCGCCAGTAACGCATCGGACCTCAATTAAACAACACTTCAAATAGCATTGCATAAAACGTATTTCATTTCATAATATTATCTTCGCAAATAATTAAATTTGGTACAACAACCCAAAATACCAAACGTGTATCGTCGAATAAAGAAAAATATCTATAGATAAAGTAGATAATTCTTGTTTATAAATTAATATTAACAAATAACTGATTGATTGATTTTAATAAAAAATTACGACTGCATGGCAATTTGTACTGTATTTTAAACTACTAGACCGATTCCAAATATTCTTCTGCCTTTAGTAACCTTATTAAGTGTAGCGTAGTATAGATTATACCTGTGAATTTGGTGGCCACAAAGTGCAAAATCGTATCTCTTCCTAAACTATACAAAATAAAACTATAATAGAGGCATTAAAAAAAAAGCTTATAATAGGTAGTTCAAACTACAAACTGCCCATGAAAAATTTTGAAATTACCTTTCTTTAACGAAATAATAAGATAAATTAACTATATGATAAGGCCCTTCCTTGTACCCATAAAGGATAAAGGCTCTCAGAAATTAGACAATCTACGCTTGTATCAAAGGGGGTCTCTTTTTTATTCTTTGTTCAACGTCAACTTTTTTTAAATGGTTCTGTATCTGGTTGATACAATTTTGCCAATGTCCGTTTAATACGAAAAGTTTTATTGAGGTTGAGTTTTAAATATAAAATTAAAAAAAAAAATTATATCTCAATTAAGTTCCTTGTTTAAAAACATAAACGTTGGAAAATAAACTAAAAACATTGTAAAAGAGCACAAAAATGAAATATCGTTCTAAAATTAAAGAAATATATTTGATACAATAAGTACTACCTAATCTATAAAATTACCTATAATTTTGTATTATTATAGAAATAAATCTACAATGATAACATGATAAGATACTAAAGGGGAAAATATTAATGGTAGAAGAGTCTTTGAAGAGAGGGGACGACGGGGGATTTCAGGAGGTATAAATATATCCATATCCCTTCACGATATTAAATATCGTGAAGGGATATGGAAAGTATTGGACAGGAAAAGAGAAAATGTTCAACATCTTCATCATCCAAACCACATTCGCATAGTGATAGATCCCTGGCTCTTATCTTGGCTAGATAAACAGGAGTACATAATATGACCCAACCGGAGACGGCACAAGATGGATGTGCAGGATTTATTGGCCTTCTTGAATTTAAAAAACCATGGTTTTTAAATTCAAAAAGGAGCCACAAATTCCAACATTTTGTATAACAACCAGAAATTCCTCTCAAACCATGGTTTGAATTTCTGGTTGTTTATCAATCACCGTAGTGTTTACGTAGTTTTTTATGTCTAGCTAGATGAATTTACCTAGAACCCACATTTAGGACCAAGAGGTTGTTAGATTTTTTCTTTGTTTGGGTACTTGTTTGTCAGTCACTGTGTTGTGTCAACGTCAAAACAGTTCCACAGATATCACCACTGTCTATGGAAATGATGATTACGTTTCAAACGACGCATATCCTTGGGCCATATATCGTGGAAGCTTAAAAGTACAGGAGTTTCAGTACAGGCGTTTGACCCATTTGGGCTTAATTAAACGCACATTTTACTCCAAAAAATATCTTTAACTTATGTAGATCTAAAGTAAAAATCATTTAACTGCAATCAGCCAATTTAAATTATCTGAAATCAACTAAAATGTAACGTAATGGAACGTTGAATAGGGCAGCGACCGACCGTCAGTCAACCTCGATGACGGAATGTGTGAAATGAAAATGGTGATCAACTGTATTTTTCATTATTCTCTAGAAAAAAATTAAATAGGTGCTTTCTTAGTCTTTTACATTGTTGAAAAAATGTAATAGCAAGTTATTGCAATATTTTTTTTGGTACTGTAGTACCCAAACTGTCTCTCAAGTGCCTTTTCGCGAGGTGCGATCACTGACATTGTTTCATTGAAACTCGCTGTGCCCAACGCGATTGTTATGTTTACGCTGGGATCTTGTGATTTTTACCCTGTTCAGTGTCTCGTGTAAGAGATTCTAATGTATCCAAAGCCATGGACAGGCAGGAGCGAACACATGCTAACATGGAGGCCAGTGATTTTGTGGATACCAAACAGGTGAGCACTTCCCTTATTAACTGCCGGTTTTTCTGCATTTTCACCTTTGCCTTGCTCGTATCGCCCTCTTACCTGCCAAATCTGCATTGGAATGCAGCCACTGGTTATGGTTGAATGCAAATTTTATGAATCTTGGTGATGTGTACTGTTGAGATTGTTATCTTTTGTAAGTGAAATCATGTTACATTTCTTTGGACACTGATAATGTTGTATTGCTTTCTAATTTGTGGCATTTAGCGTTCAAGACCATTTCAATTAGTTGAGGGCATATAGCAAGGCAGAAGGTGGGCGAAGTATGCACTACCCACACTCCTATTGAATAAACTATTCACATTAGAACATTGTTATAAGCTGTAGACACCTTATTGGGATCAGAGGTTTGTAGTCTGTATGCCAACATGCTCCAACTTTTTGAATTTATGAATTCTAAGATGGACGTGTTGTTCACTGATTATCCCATTCTTTAACAGTTTTATGTGTGGTATCTAAAAAACAAATATTACATATAACTTGGCTGATCTTTTAGCCATATTTAAAGCCTGTTTGCCAAAAACATGTAGCATTACTTTATGAGACCAGTTTGTAACACCTATAACAGATCTGGAATTTGTAAATAGTTAAATCATATGATAAGTATTGTTCTAATTAAGTACCTTTATAATTGTTATTGTTACTTTGGGTTAAAAAAATCAAATACACATGTTATTGTAAAAACCAACTACCTAGTAGCATTTATACATATAATAATGGTCGTAAATGTGGCCTAAAAGCAAAGTCCACTTCAGAAAGAGAACTTCAAGATTATATTACTGACTTTTTGTGAACTATAATAATTACTAATAATTGTTTCAAACAATGACATAGATCATGTGTAAGATACATGCAAGCAGAGAGATGAATCCCAGCCCATCAGATGCTTGCTTATTGTGTAGAATGTACCACCTATTATTATTATATTGTTCCTGCTAATATTATTCCAGACATTATCATTCCGCTATAGGCTAAGGGCAAGTGCTCTTCCATTTTTGTGGTTCTTTAGTATCTTTGCTTTAGTTATAGAAACTACAGTAATATAATAAATAACTAATATTAAATCTCTCAAACCTGTAATACAACAATGTGTCTAAAAGCTTTAGATTTGTTACGTAGGTATATGAAAAAATATGATTCTTAACATGCCATTGTTTCCAATTCACACTTTAAGTTATTGTTTTTAGTATTCTCAGACTCAGAATTATGCAATTATCAGACTATACCAAAATTGAACATGTTTTCTTCTCGACTGCACTCACCTACTTAACTAGGGAGGTACTTAAAATGTACATATATTGTACCATAAGAGACTAACAGGCTTACAGACAAACCGAATTATGGTTTAAGTTAGCTTTAGAGTAAAATAAGCAATTACTGTGTAACATAATAAATGGAAAAAAAATTATCTTACTTCAATCACATGGAATCGACATAAAACTCTTCAATTAATAAATTGAAATAATTTTGGAACTGTCCACCTTTATCTACATATTATGTTAAGGCCCATACCGGACCCAAAGTGGCGCCGCCACCTAATTTATGTTATTATTCCGTTTAACAAAAGAATTTTCAAAAATCCTTCTTCCAGTTTGTGATACGTATCATAAGCTTTTTTTTAATGCCTCTGTAATAGTTTTATTCTATTTAGTTTAGGAAGAGATACGAAGTTGCACTTGGTGGCCACCAAAATCTATTTTCGTATCTCTTCCTAAACTAAATAGAATAAAACTATTACAGAGGCATTAAAAAAAAGCTTATGATAGGTATCACAAACTGGAAGAAGGATTTTTGAAAATTCTTTTGTTAAACGGAATAATAACATAAAGTAGGTGGTGGCGCTAGTTTAGGTGCTGTATGCGCCTTAATGTGAGTAGGTATAGTACAAGTCTGATGCTCTCATCTCAACTGAAGATGTTTACCAAAAAAGTTTCTACAGACTACTAACTATTCTATAATAAAGTAGATGCTTTTATCTAAGTTATCGCGTGGTGGGGGGCGCGAGCGCAGCCAGCCAGCCTCTAGCCAGCCAGTATTGTCGCGACTCGCGTATAGATCGCGCGTTTGCAGCTGCGTTAGCTAAGCGTACGCGCGTGATGTCATCAGATTAGGGCCAGTGTTGTGATTGTGCAGTATGGTAGCGATGGTGGCTTCCGCGTCAGGATACGGAACCCTGCGCAGGTTTCTGAGCGCTCCGGAGGGACAGGCTTCTGAGGATGCGATGCCTAGCGCCTCTGTCTCCGTCTCGGTAAGCTTAAGCTGTCCAAATTGACATTCATGTAGGTGTGATGTCGCCTTCTTTGGCGAAGATCTTATTCGATTTGTCAAGTTTTCACTAACCGGTTTCTACTTAAATCGTTTTTATAGGTACGTTCATATTGTTTCCATAGTTGTTGAGCCTTTGCCCTTATTTCTTTCTGAATCGCATTATAGGATAGCTAAATTTATGTGGTACTTAAAGTGCAACTACGCACGCAAATGAGTTCGACATTGACATGCAGAAGTAGGCCTTAGCGGGTTCAGCAAGTACTACAGCTACAGTTAACATCGGTCGTTATGCGCCTGGAATGTTGATGATGCCTTATCGCAAGGCGCGCCGGCGACGAAGTATTATGTTTGTTTGTTTGATAAACGTCCGTCCGATACGATAAAACTTGTAAATAGATTCGTCTAGATTCCACATTCATTAGTTAACCATGGCCAAACTAATTTACATGACATCTTGTCAACATTATAAACAATTATATAAGTGGTAGGTACTTATCCAGCCCGGCGAGTTAATTAATCAAAAAATTCATGAAAACTTAATTTAGTTGTGAGATAATGGATTTGCAGAAGTTAATCTAACTCGGTAATTGATATTTTTTGCTCGCCGTTAGAAAGTGGCATTACGTTTTCCATTAGAACGTCCGCACGTATTAAAATTTCGAGCATGCGACTGCTGTAGAATAAAAGAACAATTCCCATTTCAGCCAGCCAAATCGTAATTTGGCTAGATCGAGTCAGTCCGTGAAACTTTTTCTTTTATTTAGCAGAAAGTTTCCTTGTGCGGCAGTCCGCATTTTGACATCTATAAAAAGATCCATCACTGCATCCAAAGGTCGTCGACCTTACTTTCCTCTTTATTATTCCGGTGTGTATCCTCCATGGATAGATATTCCGGCCTTGGCCTCACGCAGCATTAGAATATTGTCGTTGGTGATGTCACCTAGATCCGCACGGGACTGTGCGGGAGGCATTCAAGGTTAGATCGGCAGACCGTGGCCATCTTGAGAACCACGGCTCGTTGCTCACCATCCGCGAAAGGAGCCATGTGTTATGGTTGCTGACCCAGATCTTGACGCTTATTCGCTTTTTACCTGCCCAAATTAAAAGTCTTGCCTACCTGTAGAATTGACAGTATTGTACCTTTTGCTCAGCGTATCTGGAAGAAATCGCTGTTAGCGATAAGGCCGCCGATTGCGCCACGATATTATAGTTGGTATAGTTTATGTTTAATTATTTTTTGTAAATTGACTGATGGTGCAATAAAGGCATAATCTATCTATCTATCTGACATATCTTACAAAGCAATCTACCAGCACATATCATCTAAGTAGCTGTGATGTTAAAAACTTGTTTACCCTGAAGCAAAACGTTCAGCTGCGCAGAAATTACAGTTTTAGAAAATCTATTGCCTTGCCAAAAGGATACCTTTACTACCCTACTATCATTGCTTGAGGTAATAAATAAGTTCTAAAATTATCCTTCTATTTCCTCTGGGCTCAAATGTGCGTAAAGAGATGTAAATCAAAGATCAAGCTCCAGGTTGCTGATAGAAACGAAGAGCTATAATTTACGAACGTTCGGTGCAGTTTCCTTTCTCATCCATTATTTTTGTACGATAAAATGAATTTGAATAAGCAATTCATTACGAAGGGACGCCCAACTTTCGATTTGTTACACTTGTTCCAAAAACATAACTTTTTACGTATATTCATTTTGGGGATAAAAAAATCCTGAGCTCTGTTTAGAAAACGTTGAAATCACAGGATGCACGTCACTTTTGTCCCGACAACTTTAATTGACGAGATTTATAAATATCCTTGAAGCATGTCTCTATGTTCTCGGAACCAGCATTTATGTCAGCAAGTTGTCACTATGTCAACTGCATTCCCTGATAATTTCACTACTACAGGGTCAGCAGTTCCATAACTGATCTGACCATAAATCTAGTTACTACCAAATCAGTTTTAATTGCTTATTTTACAAAAACTGGGTGGCATACATATGTGACCAAACTGGTTGTGACAGGGCTCTTTTACCGACAGCTCCGCTGCACGCTTCCGCCCACACCCCGCTCAATATGGAGAGGACCTTGTCGACATAAACACCTAAGCATAGGCACCAGATTTTGCAACAAAATAAGCATATCACCTCGAATGCCCTTAGCTTACAAGATTTCGCAATAAAATTATTTGTATCACCTTGTTGCCAGTTAAATTTGCCGCATCTCCACCCCACGATGGGATCTCTTGATTGTCTTGATGCGTTTTTGATTTGTTGGTCCTTGGTTTGCTTGCAACTCTTCAATTACATCGGCAATTACAACCAAACTGATAGGAAAACATTTTGTGGGTTTTGGTCACGTTATGGTTGACTATTCGATACGTTTTTGTGTAAACCCTACTCGTCAGTTAACGTACATTTCGTAACTAGATCTTAAGAAATAGACGGGATTCTATATCTGATTAAAATAAATTTGTAATTGATCAAATGTAATGCGATTTAAAACTCAATAGATCATGAGTTGCTCCAGCATCATAATAATAACATAAATAATGCATATCTATTATATTGAGCTTGAAATGGCACCGGGGCAAAATAATATATAGACTTCTAAAAGTTCTTATCTCACTAATAAAATAGTAAATTCATCTGCTTATTTATTGCAATCTTTACCAACGTGATTCAGTGACACGATTCATATATTTGGTGATTAATATCACTTAGTTCAATTCAATGTAAGGTTCTATAAATAAATCGATTACATTATCATTCGGTCGTTATCTGATCGAGGATAGACACTTCGTCAGATGTGTTGGAGCTTGCCATCTGCTGTTTAGACCGTTTTTTCCTCTTGACCTAAGTAGGTACATTTTGTTCATTTTGGTAGCAAAAACATCAAGTTTAGTACAAATTACTAGCATTGGGCAGATATTTTGCTTGTCGTTTTTTTCCGAATAAATATTTTTCTCTGACATAATTTGTTGAAAAAACTAAATAGCGTCTTCGAATTCCTTAATTTTACACTGTTTTTATGTTTTTGGGACAAATATTAATGCGATCATTGTCTATACAAAAAAGAAACAATTTTTAAAATCCTTCCATAATTGACCGAGAAGTCGACGGATATACATAAAAAAACATACATACAGTCGAACACAGAACCTCCTCTTATTTCCTCTTATCTTTCGAAGTCATTTAATGTGTAAAGCCTTTCAGTAGATCTAGCGTGAAGGAGTTTCCAATATCCATCCATCAAAACCTTCGCCATAATTCTCATAGGATTGTCACGAGTATAAATTACATAAAACTACCTTGTCCACATCTCCCGTTATGGTAGAGACGTCGTCAGTCTCGTGCACCGCATCTCCAGCTATTACAGCCCATTACTTAATTTCTAATGCGGTTGCGTACTATTGCCTTGCTATTAATACTGGTATGGAGGCACTCGATAATACTTGGTACCTACATTAGGTGCGTCCGCTTTGATGGAGAAAGCTATAAGCGGAATTCTTAGTGCGGAGTGCGGTTACTTTCATGTGGCCGAGCTTTGTACTGGAAATTGCTTTTAATGTCTGCGGGATGATGTATTGTATTGATCTTTAATAGTACAGATTTTTGGTGGAGACTATCTATCTTTTTTCAGCTGAACAAAACCTGAAAAGAGGGATACAGGATTTTAGTAATGGAATTGTCATGTCCTGTAATGGTAAATAGCTTTGTTGCTAACGAAGTTGTGTGTGGTGTGTGAATGGGACTAATACTTATTTCATCATACTGTAAAATATAATAAACTTGCTGTTGCCCGCGGCTTCGCACGCGCTTTTTAAGTTACCTATGTCGGTCATCGGGATACCATTTACATCCCTACCAAATTTCATTGAGATCCGTTCCGCCGTTTAGGCATGAAAAAATAACAAACAGAGAACTAAAAACTTTCGAATTTATAATTTTAGTATCAGATTATATGGATTATTTTTTAAAGACCAGCAACTTTCGTGACCAGGGTCTACAAAAGTCACGACAGACAATAGAAACATAAATCATTTCTAATTAATGTACCTACCTACCTATTGAAGTATTTCAAAAGTCTTAGAACAAACGTTGTTGCTGATGATGCTAGTAACCAGTCATCGAAAGCTGCTGGTCTTTTAAAAATAACCCATATTCTCTTATTTGAACTTGAAACAGAAGATACAGGGTGATTGGAAGCTGGGTGCAAGGCTATAAGGAGGAGTGGACACTAAATACCTAGATTTTAAACACCTCTGTACGTACACCTAATAGAATGCAATACATGATTGAGGATTGGGAGCTAAAATAGGCCATTATGAACCATTTGAGCCATGGTGGTCTAAGACGAAGTCTCACTATCTATTGATTTTAGTTTGTAGGGTGAAAGAAAACCCAAAATTATACAGTTAACTGCTGATAATGGCTAGTTTAAACAATACGTGAACTGTTTTATCTTATTAAAGTAATATTTACAAAAACAATCTAACAAAACATGACCTATAATTCACGATAATTTACAACATTTTAAAATAAACGGAACATGTGTTTTTGTCTAGCCTTTTTGAAAACACGTCTTATTATTTCTTTTTCTTTTGAGTTATCATTTACGAAGATAGCTTGCAAGTCATTGAAATTAGCATACAAACCAAAAAAAGGGGAAAAAATACAACTTGCTAATCAATAGTGAGACTTTGTCTTATACAACCATGGATCAAATGGTTCTAAATGACCTATTCTAGCTTCTTCCATCCTTGAAGCATTGCACCGAGCTAAAGCTTCCGATTGGTGCCTACTGCCTACGCATTTGCTCCCTTTGAAGTCGAGAGCCTAGGTCGTGGGGTACCTACCGAGGCTCTCCGGGTGTTCAAAAAATTATCTGAGCGTCTGGTCGAAGCGACGCGTGACCCGAGATACAGCCCGAGAACTGGCGAGTACCTATCTGGCACAGCGCATCAGCATTGCCATACAGCAGCGGGGCAATGCTGCCAGTGTCTTGGGCACGCTTCCGACTAGTATTGATATGGATCAGTTGAGCTACCTGTAGATTGTTTGCAACAGTCTGCAGTTAGCTCAATTGTTTCTATTGTATATACTAGATTTAATTCTATTAATTGATTGTAATTTTCTTTCTTAATAAAGCCACAAAAAAGAAATATTTGGCAAACAGGTACATACTTACATGATTACAGCAATAATAACAATAGTTATTAGTAGGTACATTGACATACGTAGACACCAAAAGGGTACAAACAGGGAGTAGGTAGGCACGAGAAAATAATTAAGAAAAGAACAAACACAAAACCTAATGGAGAAAAAAAAAGTCTTAATCATTCATAATCATAAGTCACACAAAAACACAAAGAACACAGTTACATGAAACAGAGAAACTAACAACTAACTGTATTTAAGTAGTTTTCACTTTTTCCATTTAATAATATCGTTGCAATTTCCTTTCTCTCCTAAAATTGCATCTCTCCTTAACATATTATCTCAGTGCTTATTTGTAACCCTAAAAGTTATTGATTCCGATTCATCAGGTAATTTGTTTGAAACTCTGATGAAAGAAAATAATTGTCCGTTATCGTAGGTTCCTAAGATAAATACAATTCACTTTCTCTCACAATGAAGTAGCTGTCATGAGAAGACAAAGCGTTTTTTATCGTCGCCATGTCTCCATTTATCGTTTTATCGTGATGTTCTGTCAAAGAGTTTCAGAATGTTTGCAGCGAATTCACATAGAGATATCCACATCTTTAATGCAAATTGCGATGTCTGCAAGGAGATCATGTGAATTGGTTTATCCTAACAATGTGTCTAATGGTACTATCTGGTAATCACTGCTACTTTATCGAGTTCTATGTTGAATTGTTAGCGATTCAACGAAAACTATACATCGCACGCACATATCAACAAGAGCTAGGTAAGCAAGTAGAAACACCTATTACTTTCCTCTATCACAATTTTATGTCTCATTGTTGGTCTGCCCGTACTATGTACGAGACTTGTATAGTACTCCTAACGGCCTAATTTGTGGACGACTCACAAAGTACTAACAGGTAATGTTGGCAGAACCCACAAGGTGGAATCTAGTCCACCTTGATATGCCGCTATTTGTCCAGTTGTTCAGTGCTGTCCACTCCACAATTGTTTCTAATGCATTTGTAATAGTTTTCTGTGATTTCAAACAATCAGCCTAGTCGACTGAAACTGGAGCAAGCGAACCTCAGAAAAATCTTTCTCCGTAATTCCTTTTAAAAGTATATCTAAAGAAATTCATATTTTTCATTCAGTATTATTTTACCTTTCAACAACGCGGGCGTGTTCGTTTCACGAAGTTTTGAATAAGTATCTTAATGGACTAAGAATTCTCACGAGGGAAATTCGAAACTATTTGTAACGAGAAGGCTCGCAATGTTCGCATATTCCTCAAGATGCCAGAGGTGTTGCGCAATACCATCCAGTGGATTTCTGAGGCTCGAATTCTTGGGTGTCGTGTCGTGGAGCTACGAACTGGGAGTATTGTGCCGTTAACGTGGGAAATCTCGGAAGTGGGCCATGCATGCATAAGTAAACGGCTTGGCACGAGCTGGCCGAAGTGCCGATATAAAATTTGATGGTTATATCGTAATTTAAAGCTATTAATCGTTTAGCGACTTATATAGCACTGAATCTCACAACTTGCTGAGCAACTGTTGTTTGATATGCCTGCATTGTGTTGTACGAATTTCTTGAAATCTAAAGACTCTTACTAGTCAAATTTAAGAAATATGTATATGTCTAATTGAACAAATAAAGTTATTTTATTCATTATTTTATTCAAATTGTTGAAAATATACGGAATAAATCTATGGAAACAGATCGTAATTTCCGTCCATAACAGGGTTATTACCCTGATATGAGCTATGGAGAGAGCTATGCTCGGAGTTTCTCTGAAGGATAGGATTCGTAACGAATACATCCGACAGAGAACTAAGGTTATCGACATAGCTCAAAGGATTAGCAAGCTGAAGTGGCAGTGGGCTGGCCATATCTCGAGAAGAACCGACAACCGCTTTGGTAAACGTGTTCTTGAGTGGAGACCGCGACTCGGAAAACGTAGTGTAGGACGCCCTCCGACCAGGTGCTCTAGACACGCATTCATTGCTTCCTCATACCAAACGATCACCGTACTCGGAACAAATACTTACCTGCAAACCTATAAAATCAACAGAGTTGTTACCACACAACACACAGTATCATTCGTTGGTTTACTAATAGTTTACTGGTACTGCACCTCTAAACAACCGTGTGAAATATACGCGCTTCGTTTCGCAAGTAGGACTTCGATATTATGGCAGTTTATATTCTCGGATTCACAGCTATCTCTCGAATCGGGAAACTCGATGTGGTCGGATCAAATCAACATTCGATCTGAGATTGCAGAGGCTTCGTATTTCCATGATGAGATTTTGATCACGTTTACTGCCTAAAAACAAGACCTTGACTGCTTTGAACTCTGGTGCGCTATTGGTCATGCTTCTGTGGAAAATTTAATAGCAAGTGGCATGATATGGTGAGAGGTGGACCAAATAGGCAAAACAAGTGCTTGATTCAAAACTATCAAAGTCGTTAATTTGCACCGAGCTACAGATTTCATTTCAAAGATAACGATGCGATGGATCAACTTTCTCTTGCAATACGTAAAGGCCTAGGTTGCTCGCTATGCTTATTTGCGGAATATTTACGCCTCGTCCACAGTATAGTAGTGTAAAAACATATTATATACCCCTAACTCATTTATACAAATAAATATATCCGTACCTATAGATATAGTTTCACTAATTCTGAGACACATTTCTTTATATTGCGTTGCGTGCGAGCCAACTAGTACTTGGCAAAATAAGCTCTTCAAACCAGCTGTCGTGCCGGATAGCCAATCCCACCCCGCCTGGGTTTTATTTCGTGCCTCTACAATAATTATACTTTGTATTCCTTTTACCACACCTCCGCCGTGATGAACAATCGACATGATTTGAAAATATGAACTATTTGATAGTATTTTTTATGGACGTAGGAATTTCATTGTTCTTGTGTAATTTTAACTTACAATAGGCACAATATCTCCTTTTTACGGCTTCTTCTAATCTAAATTGTCTGGCCAACTTGTTATGTAACTTAGTAAATACTATGAAGTAGCCAATAAATCGTGGTATGTCCCGTCGCGACGGTATTATCGATCAACTCGGTTTTGAGTGCTTATAATAGAGGTTACGAAATGTTTATTATATCTACTGGTTAGCTGTCTAGCTACTCTGGCTGCCTACACTACTTCATCTCTCACTTTCACCAAGCAAATTCCAACTAGGTCACACGACACGGCAGATGGTGGATAATAAGAAGCGTATGAATCACTTAATTATATTCTAAAACACAAAAATTATACAGAAAAATTCAAACAGCAACATCTAACCCCATATTTTTTAGTTGTTGTTTTGAGAACACAAAAACGTCTTAGAAAACACCCAGTCCTTCAAAAATTATTTGCTAATTGGTATTTATCAATCTTTAGATTTCGTTTGTGAACTAAATAAAATCTGAAGTTAATTTCAATATCTTATCGCAGCGCAACTCTTGTCCAAACTTGCCTATATTGATAAAAACGGCAGTTAGTAACTTCTTTATTATGAATTGCGATTTGCGTGAGTGTTATCTCCATTTCTTTGAAAGAATGTTGTGATTCATCATCTATGTTATGTAGTAATTCAAGTGCATACCAGTGTAATTTTCTGTCCCTTCCCGCTATCAAATTTGTCACGAACCTTGGCCGGGCTTTATATAGGAGCGTAGGCTCTAGGCCACTGTCATTTCATTGTCAAATGTTCGCGTGTCTGTGATGCCACTAAATTCTGATAAACGAGAGACAGTCATCCGTGTAATTGACGTCAAGTATGAAATAATTGCAGTTACCGCAAAAGTTTCAACCTTGTTTTGCAGACGGTAATTTAACTTTCAGACAAATGACAGTAAGTGGAGCGGACCACAGTTTAACTGCGAAAATTTGCTGCCGAATTTCCCATTATAAGTCTATAAAATGATCAAGAGCTCTATAAAATTAGAAGTATCGTTTTACGTATACATAGCGTTGGCGTGATGTATTTATAGTTGTCGTTAGTTATGACTTCATCACATAGCCTTGCTTTGTTGACATTTGTTCGACGATCATGGTAAAGTTAAGTTAAGACCAATTATTTTTTTCGTTCGTTTAATTATATATTATCTGTGTTTTCTGGACATTCTCCAATCAACTGCCAAGGTCTCTAAGTTACCAAAGAAACCTTACTTAGAAATCTTATGAGTAAGCAACTACTGGGCAGGTTCGGACATCTTGCAGTGAGTCAGGAGGGCTAATAATCTTTTTCTATTTCCTGACCGCGAAATAATTGTGTGTTCTATTAGTTCCACTAGATGCGAAAGCTGCAACAATGTTATGAATTGCGACTCGCTTGGATTCGTCATCGTTAGCTGTGTTGAAGTTGCAGAAAAGATCTAAAAAAATACCTACTTGTTTTAAAAACCATTTGTATATTTCCGGTTTCCGTTGTTACAGGCGCTATATGAAATGGTTACATCTCACTCCTTAATTTTCAAATCACGTCTCAATATCATACGTCTTTGATTCTTTTTGTTCGCCTTTTCTGACACGGTGATCTTAGGCATCTGTTTCCTACATAACCATAAACGAGACTAGATCGTGTTTGTTAGAAACCTTGCGAATTCCATTCAAAGGTGTTTGAGAATTAGCTAGATCGTTTGCCCTTATTGGTTGTATACTATGAATTATGCATCGCGGTTTGTTCCGAGCAGCAATATTGAAATTGTTTATATCCACCGCGCGTGTCCCTCGAATCCCTTATTATTAGGAACGCCATTCGTTCGTGAATCACTTCATGTTCTTGTCGAAATAATCAAGTTTGCGTTACGTTACAATACCGATAGCACTTTTTGGGGCTTTTTTGGTGCTCTCATGGAAATGCCAAGTTTCAAAGTTACTTCCTGTGTCTTATCGGAACATACCTGTAGAGGTAGAGTAGAACTGTTTATGGACGCAGCTGTTCAAACAAAGATATTTGCAGGTGAATGCAATACGGAACAAAAACTAACTGCGACCGTTACCGAATGATGGAATTGAGCACCCGGTGCAATAAAACAGATGTTGAACAAGAAACAATACTGTCCTGAAACCTGTTTTTATAACTTGCATTATTCTTAGAATGTTTATTTAAATTTTTATACATCAGATGCTGCCTTGCTTAGAAAGAATGATAATTCGTAATTAGACAGAGTTTCTAATTACTTACGAGCTAGAAGACGTTATATTATGGCTAATCTTGTTATCTTTACTTGCTTGTTTTCTCTCAGATTCCACAATTTACTAGCGCAACTTTATGCTTTAGTTTTATTTGTTTTTTTTTTTTTAGGTTTTTGTGAGATTCACTTCATTTCTTGTCTCGTTCTTGTCATGGCCATATTTAACGTTTTCTAGTTATACTAAAAATATGGAATTCTTTTGAAGCTTATTTTTCAACTTGAAATTATTGAATTGTTCTCAATCTTCCACCATTCCTAATGATTTTAATTATCCGTCTTAAAACCACAATTTGGATTTCTCAGA
Organism: Eupithecia vulgata; assembly: GCA_946478455.1. Taxonomy (NCBI): domain Eukaryota; kingdom Metazoa; phylum Arthropoda; class Insecta; order Lepidoptera; family Geometridae; genus Eupithecia; species Eupithecia vulgata. The sequence goes on along the minus strand of OX297862.1, from coordinate 2,756,721 downwards.
AAACATAATCTGCATGTATTATTGACTTGTAGATTCGCTACAAACATTAGCAAGCAATCATAACAGCACTTTGGTTTTAGCAATTGGGTATGTGCTAAACATCATCTCCTGCTCTATCGCATGTAATTGAAGCGGGACTGATAGATCCCCAGGCTGTATCGTATCGAGGCTGCGGAGGCGGTGCCGGCGTGGGCGAGCGACCTCATCGTGAGCGTGGGCTGCAGGTGCCAACGCACCTTTCCAGTTTCCAGCCTGTAATCTCAGTAACTGTCCACCATTGTTCACGATTGCAGTCCCTTTACCCTTGATTAATGTTTATTAGATTCCTGTCGTAATTTACTCGGCAATCGGCCAGCAGTATGCGCGCTGTATCTGGTCATTTACCGCATTTGTAATTGCACTCGCGGTAGTTGAAGCATGTGCAACCTTATTGGTCGAACATAATTAGCCTGTCAAGTTTATATTGTAGGGAAAACGATACTCTTCGTAAGCAAGACTTTATATGCCAATGCTTACCTACTAGACAAAGAAGTCTCTTATGCTCTAGTCGACATTATAAAGGTAGAGGTTAGTGAGGGAGGACAGAGAGCTTTTGTATCGCAAACAAGGAGCGCAGTGGCATGACATTCAATCCCATTAGAAGCTAGACCATAAAAGGGCTGATTCAGTTCAGTAAACACACCTGCTATTCTGAGCGCACTGACTTTTACGATGACTTTCTGCAAGGAACATTCGCAATCGAAACAGATTTAACTGACTCGGCTGACACGCTTTGTTACCTACGGTGGTCACAGTGGTCGACTCAGGAAATACTATCTTCCGGATACCGACGAACGTTCAACCGATATTGTTCATAGACAGCTGCATAAGGTGAAACAGGAGACATACCTAACTACCCTTGCAGCTTCCAAGGGTGTAAGAGTTCATGATAGTAGCAAAATTTGGCAGTCAAAACCACTAATTACTCACCAATTAGCTAGTACGAGTTGTAGAGAGTGGCCTACCCGCTCCACTTGGTATATGTTATAGCGTGGTGCATGAAAGTACTTAATAGGCGGCTGTCGGGCACTTTACGAGCGAAACTCGTAAATTGAATTTTCGCCCCAGACAGTTTTTTTCTCAGCTCATGGGTGTAGGGTACCAAAATTCCGTTAGAGCTTTTTAATGGTCTAACGCTCTTCGTGCATAATGGTTACTCGCTCGGTGCAATAAAGCATTATGCTAGAGCAAATGCAAGTTTTAGTTATTTTTTTTATTATGTGTGTTTTTGAAGTTTTCTGTTTGTATTCTACTCTACTAGTTCAGTTTAAACATCATTACTACAAAATATTCAATTAAACAGGTGTACAGTGTAACCGGTTACTTGCCTTACGTAACTGGCATCCTCGGCGTAGTAAACTTTTGTCGGCCTCATATACATCTCAAATTTGTGAATGGGCTAAATATAGATAGCTATGTGAAGAGACTGTATCAGTAACTTCGTAGTTTGTATCCCCTAAAAGGCCTTAGCTTGGCTAATAAAATGCTAATCAGTGCATTTTATTAGCCAAGCTAAATTGCTTTCGATATAGTCTCCGCTTTCAATAGATAGATAGACAATGCATCGTTCTACGCTCATAGATAGTGCCTGGACCCATTTATCCAGACAACTATTATAGATCATTCAAGCCCTTCTTTCAATTCATTAGCATCGATTGTAGAGACTTCCGTGTGTTATATATAAGCGCTACGATCGTTACGAATTTCCAATATAAAACATTTCTAAAACATTTTCTTCTGTCGAAACTTTATAAATATTACTCGACTGTCTTTATCTCGTGGCTTCCTATTCGGGATTTTGGGGAGTCTCCGTCCTGACTATTTTTGCCGCGATATGCGACGGCACGCTCCGACCTTTCTTTATGATTTGTCGACGTTTTGATACTTATTGATTAGCTTCTCTGTAATGCTCTTTTCCTTTTGCTTTGGTATTTTTAACATATCCTATTTTGTCGGATCTCAATTCTGGGTGGTTCGTGCTGCCGTTTCTGCATGATTTTAACGATGACAGATTGACAGATTTCCGAGTTACAGAAGTCTATTTTAGTTTGAGTGTCCGCTGGATACTTTTTCTTCTTCGAGATCTTGCAGAACTCAATGATTCACGTGCCTGTCCATCCGTGACTAATTCTTTATCATCAGGTTATTACAAATTACTTTCTCATAAGTTTTCATCTCGATTAGTTTTTTTGCTAAGCCGTGCATATTGATTGTAACTAAATAATAACAGAGCATTCGATTGCGTGTGTACTTTTTAGTTGCGTGTCGAATGTGATGTGCTGTAATCGTGCCAGACGGAATGATGGAATCCATGGCATTTACTTGTTATACGTTTTCTGCGTATTGGTCGTTAGAAATGAAACTGTTGTCCTTGATAATGCTTGTATGTCAATGTCTCTACGTTTCTTATTGGAATTATTAAAGATACACGTCGGATGAGTTATTTTCTCCAAATATTTCTATAATCTATCTTCAGAGAAACAGACAGCTGCATATCGGCTACAATATTGTGGCCATTCATCCAAAAGCTTCATTATTTTTTTTTTGTTAAAATTTCTAGCTGATCGTCTTGTAAATATCGCATTCATTGATTTATATCATTATGAGTTTCATTTAACAAATTAGGACAAGGACCCAGTTTGGTTCCAGCTATTGACCAACGCGACAATAAGCGGACGTCGCCATAACACTAGTCGACGGTTCACAATAATAGGACCTATTGGGGATTGTCGTCACACAGAGGTGTCGATACACTGAGCATTCGTACGCAGCATTTTCATATCACACACGCAATATGCTCATTACGAGTCTTTGGTTGCTTTGATAGTCCAAAGTTTGCTCAGTCTGCCGATAATACCATGACAGTAATTTATGCCTGCGAAGAAGTTTGACAAACTTTTATGTAATACAAAAACTCTTGTCTCAAGTCATTTTGCCGTTTTTTAGTTACGTGAAATAATATATAGTCTTTAAAAGTTCTGATGGTTGAATTGAAACCGACATAGTCAAATTGGCATCAATGCCTTTCGTGATAGATTTGCATTGTTTTCAATTACATCTTAGATCAAGTTGATCCATTGAGACTAATTTAAACAAAGATAAACATTTATGTCACAATTTGTCACATCAATGTAATGTCAATACACAACACAGTTGTGGTGTTGTATTGTATCAAATACTATTGAGTACGATACGAACCCTATGTATCGTATTATTCGTACACCAGTTCCAATCATTCTAATCTATTGTATTTTTTGTTACAGTCAAAACAGCGTGCTTCAATCAAATGGCTGCTGTCAAAGGCGTTCAACAACAGGGTCCCAGAGAATCTACAAGAGCCGTTCTACAGGGATCATGAGGTAAAAACTTTAATTCAACAGCTGACTGAAAAATTTCTACTCGTATTAATAACTATCTACTTGGTCATCCCGTGTACACGACAGTGTGTATAACTGTTGAAACGTCGAAAATGAGTTAGTAAAAGCTATACCTAAATACCCGTTAAATAGTACTAATAATAAAATCTTGGTGTTACTTTAAAGCCTCTGGTCTCTGGTGTTTCTTTAAAGGCTGTTAAGAAATGCCAAGTACATAAAGTTTATCATTTTATTTGTCAAAATTGTTAAGGTCTTCATCTCCCCCTTAGCAATACCACAGATAATATCATACTATACCAGCCAATACCGTCCAATGTTACAACTAGCTCTCACGTTTGATAGCATTCTTGTTCAACACATTAGGTAGGTACTTGTTTTTCATTCCATCATCACGATTACCGTTAACTTGTAAACAGACAATACTGGAATAGGGATTTTCGCACGCATTAATTAAAAAACATTCAATTTTCGGTTCAATAAAAGCGTGTAACACAAAATTTGGTATAGATTGCGTCACAGGCTGAGACAGGTTACCCTACCCCTCTTATGACACTCAATTAATGACTCCTAGCTAGTCAATCGGTGTGGTCTAAAAGTAGTAGAAAATTTGGTTACATAATAATTGTGTTGGTCGTATATTTATTTATATTTAGCAGTGCGTATTTGTGAATTGAGGTGCGAGCAATTGATTTCAGGAAGTTCATGACGCGAGGCTTGGTTATTCATTGTTATTGGTGTTGCATAACGGTATTTAAGTAATGGAAACCAAACAGTTCATAACTCAAGTTTCAAATCTTTGTTTGAGCTTCGCGTTACATAATGTCCTGTTTTTGATGGTTATTTGATACGAGGTCTAACTTTGTTTTCTAAGTACCTAACCTACCTAACAGAACAAACGTTAAAGGTTACTTTACTAAAGTTTTGTCGGCTTTGCGAAGCTGTGTCCCTGTGCCTTCTATCTCAAATGTTTAAATAGTTCCCTTCCAGACTTCAGTTTATTAATATTCCTATCTGCTTTGTATAGCTCCGTATAAGCCCGGCTCAAAGACAATAGGGAGAGATTGCCTGGGCTAACTCATATCTACCGTCTACAGATTAGATTGCTTGTTTTGCTGCTGCTTGAGTCCTGGGATTTCTGTAGTAAAATACATTTTCGTTCTTCGATTCTTCATACGATTTATCTTAATGTTATTTACGTAAATAAGGTTTATTCAAGTTAATTTGTTTGTGATTATTGTGAAATGTATTACGAATGTAATGTCTTTAACAGACTTTGTGTATGAACGGGTCAAAGCCAGTTTTAAATATCAATTCTTACATAACATGATTGAAACTTTCTCGGTCTCCATTAAAAGCTCGTAGGATATTGCAAATGTCTTTTCAACCATTACTCATTAACTGATTTCTGTTTCTAATTCTGCAATATGCAAATTTATAGGCTTGCACGTTGATACTAGATGATCGTTAGAGACTTTTATGATAGTACTTATGGAACTCTGTACTCACCGAGAAGATGTTGGAATAGATAGAAATAGGCTATCGTACAACCTTCTTTCTTCCATATGATAACTCAGATAGCCTGAATTAACATAAAACCGATTTGATCAGGCATGAGAGAGCATATTGCTTCCGATTTCGGAAGTTAAACTTTAACCGTTATTGGTGTTTCTTGGATAATCTCATAATATGTACCTAGTTCTTTTGATTACCTACTTCATAGTCTGTATCACCCAACCTTGAAATAAAAGTTAGGCTACGTTGAAGCTCGCTATTGATCGGAGGCATCCGTGGTTACGCGGCTTGGAGTCACGCGAGCTCAGTGCTGGAGGATTGCTCATTTGGGAGTGCCTTGTGATATCTGATGGTGTGGTGGCTCTGTGGATATGGCTGTGACGAAACTAGAGCGGAGGGGTGATGATGAAGTAAGATTTTATTTGTAGAGAAGGAAGCCTTAGGAAGTCTATATTTGTCTGGGCTTATGTGCAACGTGCAAATTGTGCAATGTTATAGTAGTGGTTATAGCAGGTTATCTGTTTTTCAACGAAAGTTTTTAAGGACGCTTTGCTTTTCAGTCTTTAACATTCGCTCATCATCATACACAAGTGAATTTAAATGAACTCTTAAAGCTCGCATCCACTTAGCTGCCCCCCCCCCCCAGTCCAGTCCTCTGCTGCAATGAGGGCGTAATAATATGGTTGTATGGAACAAGATAAATATTTCAACGCCTGAATAAACATTTTCCCATTTTATCTAAATCTAATTTTAAAAAGCACTCGTTAGGTTTTATAATACGGAATCGACCTTCCTACTAAACGATCCGATTGCAAAGTCAGCTCGTTAGATTTGATCTGCTATTTCTAGATTTACTTTGTCTGCACTGCTGGCTTCCACGAATCTTTATTTATCGGAATCCTTCTCAACGGATGTCCATTAACGCTTGTTGTTGCGAATGAGTTCAAGGACCACTGCTTCCAACTAAATTGAACCCTAAACAGAAGATAGAGTAAACGAACCGATCTCCTAATCTAAATGTGTGATGCACTCGTCCAATCGTATACTTTTTTATTATTATACTGAGGAAAATGCGCACGCATATCGCACTGCCACTGGGAGACAGCACGATTATGTGGGAGTCCAGCCCACTAAAACCCTCCGGGTGTTTCCGCCTCTACCGCTTGTGGTGGGAACGATTTTCTCTTACTCGCGCACTACCTCCGCGGCTGCCCGATATCGGGCCCCATACTGGGGGTGTGGAGCACCCCCCTTCGCGACGCGCCAGAAACACTTGACGCGCCGCGACCATCTCGGAGACCTTACCCGCCAAATGGGCGCCTAATGACACGCCCCAGGTCCCCTTGCGGGTCAGTTCGGGGGGTCCATTCGTATCCTGGGAAATGCCGATAAGTCGTTAGCTTCTACACAGTTTACTGAAGGTTCTTACTCTACCTACAGTATAATCTAATTACTAAAATTTATACATCACAATCACATACTACACTACACTACGAAATGTTTTTATATTTCGAAACTATTACGAAGATGGAAAGAAAACTTTACGTCAACAATAAATTTATCTCGCTTTAGTCTTGTCTGTCTCACAATGCCTCACAGAAACTAGTAAGTAAACAATGTTATGAGTGCCACAGTTAACTTTACCTACCCATGAATATAACCTGAGAAACTGAACTAGTGAGGCTTGTAGGTGAATTCCACGCGTCGGTGGTTCAAATAATGTAACATAACAGTAATTGAATATAGCTCTTATCAGAATTAACCATTGTTTACAGATTATAGGTAGACAGACATCATTGATCTGTTATTATTCTACCCACATGAGAATTACTTGAGAAGATATTCGGGCTTGTTTCTAAGTATTAGAGGACAAAGTTTGATGAACCTTGCAGAGGCAACCGCAATACGTCTGTCTGGTTCACCGATCACGCAGAGTTGGGTCCAATTAATACTGGAATAAGAACAAATATTTTATATCAAACGGATAATAAACAAAATTGAAATCATGTTAGATAAAGTCGTAAATTGTCCCGAATTTCCTTTATGGCAAAAGGTAGCTTAAAACATTTTAAACGAACATGTTTGTAACATCCTTTGAAATGATAATCTGAGGTGTTCTGCCTCGTCGATGTCGTTTCAAATCGTGTTCCGCGTTGGAAATAGTTCCTAATGAATGTTCTACTTAAATCTTACTCAAAATAAAACATCTCGATACTCCGGAACTCTCTAACTGTTCAATGGAAGGTTCAGAATCGAATGCCTTGCTTGGGCAGGATTTATGAAAATTGGTTTGAAGTTCGCCGGTAAAAATAGTCTATGCCATTTCCGCCTCAAGGAATTGTGCTCTTTTGTTTGCCTTTTAACCGGTTGACGGTGTTTCTGTGACATTATGTAAACGTAAATTTTAGATAAGCATATTCTCAGCTTATTGAGGTTTATCCATAGCTGGGCCGGTCAATAATGTAGAGCGGTAATACGCATACTCTTCAATATTGACTTGGTCCCAGTTGCTAGTTTTCTTTTCGTTATAGCATGCGTGTTCTTGGCTTAACGGCTCGTATGAACTTTTCACTGCTTCTATTTCTTATACTTTCATAAAATTCAAAGCGGGCACGCTGCCGTATTGGTGGCCCATTTGTATATTAATGCGCTAGCTTGTGAATACTAAATTAAATTGCCTGAGTTTTGTAAGTCAACGAACTCGCCTTCAGCCTTCATTCAATGGTGTTTCTTCCATGTAGTTAACCCCGCTTAAGATGATGATCGATACGATGAGAACATAATTCTTATGTCTATCTTTCTAGTCTTGGCATTGTTATAGCATTTTAATTGTCTGCAAATCAGTTTTCTATCAATGAGTCAATCAGTGCTGTACTTATGTAAAATTTACACTTACTTATGTCAGTGTGACTCAACCTTCCTAGGTTGGTATCTGCATTGAATAAATAACAGTATCTGCTTCGTATCTGTACGCCTTTTACTATTATTATCATTTCTATAGCAACTCAGCCATGGCCTAGCTTTGTGTCGGTTTGGCCTAGGCCTGGGAGGTTGAGATGCAAATACTGGTATTGAAATTCAGCACTTTGAAAAACAAGACGCAAGTTGATTGTAAATTAATTAAGAATTGGTACTGTCCAGGTCCGGAATTACTGTTAAGTATCTGAAAATAATGTCAGCGTTGCAGCTAAATTATTCTTTAGAGCTGCCTTTTGTAAAGCTATCTCGACAGAAAAGCTGCACAAAGCAGAAACCTGGTTTTTATTTATGAGTACAACTTTAATGAATCAGGAATGTGTGCTTTGAATGTGTCGTCGTTAATTTTGGTTTCATCACTTCCTTGCTCTTTTACGTCTTCGTTAGAGCACAGATGTAATAATGTTACCTCGTTAGGGTCGGTATAGAGCTTTACTTCACTCTCCTATATCGAAACTACTCTTTTGTTTTTTAAGCTTTTGCTAAAATTTTATTGGAAACGGGAAAGAAGGTACTTATTTTACTATACAGACTTTATACTGGCGGCTACGCCTTTTTAGTATGAGTAAGAAAACAGTAGCAGTCATACAGGAGTCGAGGGATGAAGGCGGCTCATGAACGCTATTTTTGACGTTTGGGGGAAGCCTTTGTTCAGCAGTGGACGTTGTATGCAAATTGTATAACTTATCAAGTTATTTTCACTTCCACGCAATCGTCAATTTAATTTACTTTACCGGATACGAGGCACACGGCAATTTGAAGTTAAATATGACTATCGTGAAAAGGAAACTGTAAACATTGGTTATGTTTATAATTTTTCAAATGACTTTTCAAACTGTAATGAACTCTAAAAGCTCCTTATATGTAAATAGCAGGAACTCTAAAAAAACACTAAAAATAACTCTAAAAAACACAAAAAAATATGGAAAATTACTCTTTTATTATAAACGCGAAAGTTTGGATGGATGTTCTTCTACACGCCAAAACTATTAAACGGATTAGGCTGAAATTTTGCATACAGGTAGTTATAGGCCTGGAAAAAAATATAGGCTACTTTTATCCCATCAATCTGTTCTCATGGGTAAGAAAGTATAAGTGTCATTTTATTATTTATAAACTTACTATAGGTACTATAGAAACTTTTAGTTGTATTTTGTTTTGGGTTGACAATAATTATCTTATAAATCCAAATGCAATGTAATCTAAATATAAGTTCAATACGAGTGTGTGCGTGCACCCATACAAACCAACGTTGGTTTAATGGTGCAATATTATATTGTTACGCCGTTGGATTAGACCATAAACTTCAGACGGCAATTTCAGTGCTTTAGAAGCGTTTTCAGCAGGCTGAAAAGCCATTTCGGACCGTTTCAGGAGTAGCTCTATCACATACTGGAAAATCAAAAATTCACCCATGTTGCCGTCGTTTTCAGGCGCCTGAAACATGTTTTCAGTCCGTTTCAGGCCACCCTCTATCCAATGACGCAATAACCTGAAAACCCGTTTTCAGGCGTTTTCAGGACCACTTATGGGCCTTTGAAGAACTTTTCAGTATATGGCGAAATTTGCAATAGGAGTGAAAGAGAGCACTATTAGAAAGAGATAGCCATACTTAGAACATTCGAGACGTCACCAGTGACAAGGACAGCACCATTAGAAAGAGATAGCTATACTCAGAACATTCGAGACGTCACCAGTAACAAGGACAGCATCATTAGAAAGAGATAGCTATACTCAGAACATTCGGGAAAGTTCGTGATGGGTCCTTTAGAGACAGCAATGGACGAGAATGTTCGAGAAAGTTCTTCGGAGTATAAAAGGCAGCTGACGGCCGGCACGGGGTTAGTTGTGTTTTAACCGTGACAGAGTGAGTTCAGTTTTAACCGCGCGCGATACAGTGAGTTGTGAAGTGTAGTGAGTGTGATACAGTGCGTTCAAAGTGATACTCGGAAGAAGGATTGTATAAGTGTTAAGTGTGACTAGTGGATTTTTCGAGTACAGTTTGTGTTAGTTCTGTGTTAAATTTGTAGTAAAGTGTTTGTTTTAATTAGTGGATTAATTAGTGCGTTTTTCTATTAAACCCGAACCCCACGCTCGTAACATTTGGTGTCAGAAGTGGGATAGAAAAAATGCCATTAACGCCACGAGAAACCGAGCCGAAGGGAGTGACGACGCGAAGCCAAACATCTGGAGACTCGACGCCTGGTACATCGGATTCACCGGCTCCAACAGCACATGGAGTGGACCTCAACGCCATCTTACTTCTCCTGAAGGAACAGGCGAAACAACAGAAAGAATATCAGGTGGAACAGGCGAAAAAACAGGATGAACAGGCCAGAAAACTGGAGGAACAGCTTCGGGAACAGAAAGAACACCAGGTGGAACAGGCGAGAAAACTGGAAGAACAGAAGGAACACCAGGAGGAACAGCAGGAGGTACAGCTCAAAATGCTCCGTGAGGTACACGAGTCCACGACTGAATGGAAAAAAGAAATGTTTGAGGTTCAGGAAAAACTGGCCAACATGGATATAAAACTGGAGAGTCGAATCCATGAGGTTAACGACAAGGTGGAAACTGTCAAGGCAGATGTTGACACCTATAAAAACCGCCTTCAAAAATTAGAAGTTAAAGTGGCTAGTGGTACTACAAGTACCTGTGTACCTGAAACATTGGTGGCGGCAGGCGGAAGATTCAAGGTACCACCTTTCGATGGCAGCTCATCGTGGACCGCCTATAAGCTACAGTTCGAGTCTGTTTCTAAGGCTAATGGCTGGAGTAAGGAGCAAGCCAGGACAGCACTAACGTTGGCGCTGCGTGACGAGGCCCTTACCATACTCGAAGCTCTGGGAAACGACCTGACGTACGACCGCCTTCTGGAAGCCTTAGAAGCCCGATACGGTGACAGTCACCTGGAGCACGTGTACCGAGCCCAGTTAAAGGACAGGACGCAGGGACGTAACGAGTCCTTACAACAGTGGGCCCTGGAAATCGAAAAGTTGGTCAGAAAGGCCTATCAACGTACGTCAGCATCCTTCGTGGACAGTATGCTGGTGCAGGCTTTCATCGATGGGATCCGGGATCTGGAAGTGAGGGCAGCTGTGCGTTTGGGACATCATGGAAGCCTGAAAGATGCAGTAGCTCACGCCCTCGAGGTAGAAGCTGTACGGCAGGATTCATCTAGACCTTTCAGGGTACGAGAAGTGTCGACTCCTAAGTCAGAAGCTCCCCGCCGCGAATTCGGGCCACGTTGTTACCGATGTGGAGAACGTGGACACATGCAGATGAGCTGTCCGGAAAGGAATAGGAGGGACCCATCAGCTCCAACAGCGAGGGTTATAGGCTCCGTGGAGTCAGAGCCACAACAGGGAAACGAATAAAAGCCAGGACTACGGGACGAGTGCTGGCTGGTGGTCGAAATGTCCCAATTATGATCTCACAGGCGAACGACGGGAACAGTCTGGTCGTCAAAGGAGAAATCTGTGGAATACCATGTCTCCTTACCATAGACACCGGAGCTTCTCGGACTGTGATCAGCTCTCGGCTTCTGAAACACCTAACCAGAGATCATCTAGTCCGACCTAGGCATCTCCAGCTGCAGACAGCTACCGGCCAGTACATTTCCGTCCAGGGAGAGCGAGAGTTGGCTTTGAAAATTGGTGAAAAAATATATCGGCATAAAGTGATCGTTGCTAACATCATGGACGACTGCATTATTGGATTGGATTTTATGAGGAGTTATGACTGTAAAATCGACTTGAAGGTTGGAGTTCTAAAGTTTGGTGTTGATGAGATTCCTATGCAAGGTGGTGTAAATGGAAACGTTTACTGTGCTAGGAGAACCATTCTTCAACCAAGGTCGCAGGTTTTGGTTCCAGTGAAATTGCCAAACCACGTGAAGTCTCACCGCTGCGTAGTAGTGGAGAAGTTGGATGCTGATAAACCATGGATAACAGCCCGTACGATGGTAACCACATCATCTACAGCATTCGTAAGGATCCTTAATCCAAGCGATACAGAATGCTTCCTCAGTAAAGGAACGCTGGTCGGATCATGCGAGGAAATCTCCTGGATAAGAAACTGTCGGGAATCGGACGAAACCGTGAAACCTGGACGTGCTGCACCTTCAGTGGATATTGAAATGCTACTGAACGACTCCAGGAGCGATCTTACAAAGGAGGAATTTCTAAAGGCGCGTAGCTTACTGCAGCGATATTGCAACGTCTTTTCTGCGCACGACAATGATATTGGAAGAACTGGAGTGGTTCAGCATGAGATCAACACTGGAGATAACCTGCCTGTCCGACAGCGCCCTCGGAGAGTTCCAGTAGCTCGGGAAAAGGAAGTAGAGGCCATGATTGAGGAAATGCGAAAGGGCAGTGTTATTGAACCTTCAACAAGCCCGTGGTGTTCCCCCGTGGTTTTGGTTAAGAAGAAGGACGGGACCATGAGATTCTGCATTGACTACCGTCGACTTAATGATGTGACCAAGAAGGACAGCTATCCACTTCCAAGAATCGACGACACCTTAGACACATTAAATGGAATGAAATGGTTTTCAACGTTGGATCTGAAAAGTGGCTATTGGCAAGTCGAGATCACGGACAAGGATAAGGAGAAAACGGCCTTCTCCACTGGCAAGGGACTCTGGCAGTTCAACGTAATGCCGTTTGGATTGTGTAATGCACCAGCAACATTTGAGAGATTAATGGAACAAATACTTGCTGGACTTTTAGGGGAAACTTGCTTGGTCTATTTGGATGACATCATTATCGTTGGTAGAGACTTCGACGACCACTTGAATAAATTGGAGCAGGTGCTGGCCAAGCTAAGAGGGGCAAATCTGAAACTCAGCCCGAAGAAATGCTCGCTTTTCAAACGTAAAGTCAATTACTTGGGACACGTGATTTCAAAGGATGGCATTCAGACAGATCCTGCGAAGATTAACGCTGTGAAGGATTGGCCGACGCCAAGAGACAAAACTGCAGTACGTGCCTTTTTAGGGCTTTGCTCATATTACAGACGATTTGTGAAGAACTTCTCGGATATAGCAAAGCCTTTGCATCAACTAACGGAAGAAAAGCGACAATTTAACTGGAACGAACAGTGTGAGTCAAGTTTCAATGATCTCAAAGAAAGACTCTGTGAAACGCCAATATTGGGGTATCCAGACCCGGAAATAGATTTTATTGTGGACACAGATGCTAGTAACACTGGTATTGGAGGTGTTTTGTCACAAAAGAAAGGAGATAATGAAGTTGTGATTGCATACTTCAGTAAGTCGTTATCGAAACCAGAGAGAAATTACTGCGTCACTCGGAGAGAATTATTAGCGGTTGTCAAGACGTTGCAGCATTTCAGTAAATACCTGTTGGGAAGAAAGTTCCGTATCAGAACTGACCATGCTGCTTTGAAATGGTTGCTAGAATTTAAAAACCCCGAGGGACAAGTGGCACGGTGGATTGAACAACTGCAGGAATATGACTTCATCATCGAACACCGTAGTGGGAAATCACATGGAAACGCTGACGCTCTATCGCGAAGACCTTGTGCGGATGACTGTAAGCATTGCTTAAAACAAGAAGACAAGGATTGTGTGCGAATGTTAAGAACGGATACCGTTAGCGATGAGTGGAGCGATGAAGTCATGCTGGAAGCGCAACAAGAGGATCCTGACCTGAAACCCATTTTCGATTGGATTAGTGCGGGTGTGCCAAAACCAAGATGGTGTGATGTAGCTCCGATGAGTGCGTTAACAAAAAGTTACTGGGCACAATGGGATAGCTTGGTTATGCATAATGGAGTGCTGTGCAGGAAATGGGAATCACCAAATGGGAAGGATGCTCACCTGCAAGTCATTATCCCAAAGAAAAAGGTAAAAGATGTTTTAAGAAGCTTCCACGACGGAACATCCGGAGGACACCTTGGAGTAAAAAGAACTTTAATGAAAATTCGACAACGCTTTTACTGGATTCACTGCCGAGAAGATGTTGAGAACTGGTGCAAAAGATGCACTAACTGTGCATCTGTCAAGGGACCGCATACTCGTAGCAGAGGAACACTCAAGTTGTACAACGTTGGAGCACCTTGGGAAAGAATTGCATTAGACGTCGCGGGACCGTTTCCAACATCTGATTCCGGAAACAAGTACATTCTTGTCGTAATGGATTACTTCACAAAATGGCCTGAAGTATTTGCCATACCTAATCAAGAAGCGGTCACAATAGCAGAAAAGTTAGTAAACGAAGTGTGTTGTCGCTTTGGAGTGCCCCTCGAAATTCACAGCGATCAAGGAAGGAACTTCGAATCTGCGGTCTTTCAGGAGACTTGTCGCATTATGGGACTTCATAAGACAAGAACTACGGCGTATCATCCACAGTCGGACGGAATGGTCGAGAGATTCAACCAGACGCTGGAGAGACATTTGGCCAAGGTCGTAGAAAGCCACCAAAAAGATTGGGATCGTCATATCCCCCTCTTCCTGATGTCTTATAGGTCGGCAACTCACGAAAGTACGGCAGTTACTCCAGCATATGCAAATTTTGGAAGGGAACTTCGTTTACCTGCGGATCTCCTGACTGGACGTCCTCCTGACACACCAAGGTCAGTCACGGAATATGCGAGCGACTTGAGGGATCGGATTGATGATGTTCACATGCTGGTACGTGAACACGGGCTCCAAACTAGCATAAAGATGAAAACCCGATATGACCGGAAGTCTTATCAAGTCGGTTTTGAAGAAGGTTCATTAGTGTGGCTACATAACCCTATGCGACGAGTGGGAAAGTCTCCGAAACTGTCTCCAAGTTGGGAAGGACCTTATAAGGTAGTCACTAAAATTAACGACGTCACGTATCGAATTCAGCGGAATCCTCGTAGTCCCAGCAAGATTGTTCATGTAGACCGGCTGGCCAGATACCACGGAAATAATGATGCTCGGGACGAGCATGTCTAAGGAGGGGGTAGTGTTACGCCGTTGGATTAGACCATAAACTTCAGACGGCAATTTCAGTGCTTTAGAAGCGTTTTCAGCAGGCTGAAAAGCCATTTCGGACCGTTTCAGGAGTAGCTCTATCACATACTGGAAAATCAAAAATTCACCCATGTTGCCGTCGTTTTCAGGCGCCTGAAACATGTTTTCAGTCCGTTTCAGGCCACCCTCTATCCAATGACGCAATAACCTGAAAACCCGTTTTCAGGCGTTTTCAGGACCACTTATGGGCCTTTGAAGAACTTTTCAGTATATGGCGAAATTTGCAATAGGAGTGAAAGAGAGCACTATTAGAAAGAGATAGCCATACTTAGAACATTCGAGACGTCACCAGTGACAAGGACAGCACCATTAGAAAGAGATAGCTATACTCAGAACATTCGAGACGTCACCAGTAACAAGGACAGCATCATTAGAAAGAGATAGCTATACTCAGAACATTCGGGAAAGTTCGTGATGGGTCCTTTAGAGACAGCAATGGACGAGAATGTTCGAGAAAGTTCTTCGGAGTATAAAAGGCAGCTGACGGCCGGCACGGGGTTAGTTGTGTTTTAACCGTGACAGAGTGAGTTCAGTTTTAACCGCGCGCGATACAGTGAGTTGTGAAGTGTAGTGAGTGTGATACAGTGCGTTCAAAGTGATACTCGGAAGAAGGATTGTATAAGTGTTAAGTGTGACTAGTGGATTTTTCGAGTACAGTTTGTGTTAGTTCTGTGTTAAATTTGTAGTAAAGTGTTTGTTTTAATTAGTGGATTAATTAGTGCGTTTTTCTATTAAACCCGAACCCCACGCTCGTAACAATATAAACTAAGTAAGTTTATAAATAAATATTCTATAAAAAAAAAACTTAAAACGTTTCCATAGAAACTACGCATACTAAGCCGCAAGCAGAATCTTGTATACATGTATGTACATATAGTATAAGCGCCCATTATATTTTTTTCAATCATTTTAGAATTTCTGTTCAAACTTGGAGATAGAGATCACCTTTCTCCAGAGACATGTGTGTTGTAACACTGATCGCTTCTATATTAAATTCAGATCACTAGGTACATTAGGTTGATGATGTCCACCGTCTGCTACGTTAATATGAGGACTAATTATATTATGACAGTTATATGTCGAAAGCCATCATCGTAATGCCTCATTCACCCGTTGTTTAGCCCCATTGTTCAGCTCACTGTTTAGAAGAACGGCGAACCGTTTATTGAACTTCAATGAATAGGTAGACTCTAGACAGGTATGTTATTTTGTCCATGATGTTGTAATTTAGGGTCGCGAATCCTAATGTAATTTAGGGTTCGCAAATACTGGAAAATTCTTTGAAGTTCTTGTGTTTCTATTGTATTGCATCTAAAGCTCAAATTTCAATGGCATATATACATAAACGAACCCTGTTGCTTGCACCAATTTGCAGTCAAATAACTTGCTAAGTATTTCATAGGCCACATCAACCGTTAAACGATTAGCAATCTGTAATTATTCCTTCGCACGATATTACTGGTATATTGTAAACGAAATGCCGTAATCAACAATATCGATAACATTAACAGTTTAGGCTAAAAGTGAGAGCTAGCGAGGTCAAATACGACATTGTCTTTAGCCAGAGTAATAAATATTTACTGCTTGACTTAAGCTTGACAGAAGCTAGATTACATTGAAAACGATCAACTACAGACCGTTCACAGTAAGAATCTTCCCGAGGCAGGGGACATCTTAGTCGTGAACGGTCTGTAGACTTCATCTAGTTGATAACGAACTGGCAAATACTGAGTTTAATCATTAGTTAATTAATTACTTGTACCTTGTTTGATTGAAATTTTATTACATGTATGAAATTTTTATGCTCGGAGTTTCTCAGAAGGATAGGATTCGCAACGAATACATCCGACAGAGAACTAAGGTTAACGGCATAGCTCAAAGGATTAGCAAGCTGAATTGGCAGTGGGCTGGCCATATCTCGAGAAGAACCGACAACCTGCGGGGTAAACGTTTTCTTGAGTGGAGACCGCGACATGGCAAATGTAGTGTAGGACGCCCTCCGACCAGGTAGGATGACGATTTGCAAAAGACTGCTGGCAGATGCTGGACGCGGTAAGCTGACGACAGGGCGCTATGGCGCTCATTAGGAGAGGCCTATGTCCAGCTGTGGACTTATAGAGGCTGATGATGATGATGCATTTCTTTAACTTGGTATGTGACACCATCATTGTCAGTCTATATCAGTCAGACTTTGGTAGACTTGGCCTCCCCTGAAGAATACCTGCATAATACTGCAGGCAGATGCAAGCTGTAGACGGCGCGCTATGGCGCTCATAGAAGAGGCCTATGTGCTGCAGGTCTATTTACTAAATAAATCTTTAGCTAAAAAATATGATGTCATGATATTTCTATTGGTTTACTCTTTTATGTTACCATGTCATGTTTCCCGAGCCTTGGACAATGAGATGGCAAATGCCGTAATGTGTTTCATCTCGCTCAAGATCACTAAACTTGTATTGCTTTTCACGTGTGCGGTGTGATTTACCCGCTGCATTCAGTTTGAGACACGCGACACAGATTTCTGACTTTATGGTCTCCATGTGCCGTTCGACTTGACCGGTGGGAACTTCTATAAATGGAATTTAAAGTTTCGAAATATTGCTGTTATTTATTACTTATCACGTACCCAGGCATGAATGCGAGTCGAATCGAGGGTTTTAAACTTTGATTGGCTTAGTTACAGACTTAGCCTAATCCATGTTAGGAAGTCGTAAAATCTAGACTCTGAATTAGCCAATTGGGTTTGAAGTTGCTTATTCCTTTGAGTTCATATTAACAATTGGTTCATAAGTCGATTGTAATGTTACCCAGTTGTAGGGTAGGGGTAGTATTTTATAATGACGTCATAATGATG
Organism: Eupithecia vulgata; assembly: GCA_946478455.1. Taxonomy (NCBI): domain Eukaryota; kingdom Metazoa; phylum Arthropoda; class Insecta; order Lepidoptera; family Geometridae; genus Eupithecia; species Eupithecia vulgata. The sequence goes on along the minus strand of OX297862.1, from coordinate 2,738,933 downwards.
TACCGTCTGGCCCGTGCGACCGCACCCGGTTTTGGCAAGGCTAACGTGTTCCATTCCATCTAATGTTCCCTTATAATGCGAACATCTTTGGCACCCCTTTATAAATATCTCTTAATGGAGGGCTAGCTTTAGTTTAGTTAAGAGTTTATCCCTCTTTATCCCGTAGATAAATTTTCACGTTTACCCCTTATGCTTAGCTTGGGGCTAGGTAACGCTGTGTGACTTGTCCAGGGTTATTTATTTTTATTTATTTTGTTTATGTTTTTTTCGTAATCGGGTCAGCCGTTCATTCCGAAAAGTATGTTTTGTCTTGGACAAGGTCAACAAAACCTGATTTTGGCCTTTGACACAGCGTTTAATTTATTCACGCCATTCGAGTTTTATATCAAAAGGTGTGGTGCATTATGTTGTCATTAGATACGCTTTCGTTTTCTAGCTCAGTTTATCTACCTATATCCTTATTGTGTAATGGTCTATTATTCACAATAATATAATTGAAAACTAAAATCGACTCCCATAATTAAGTATACACAGTTTTTAAGTTTCGAAAGAATATTCAAAATGATTCAATATTTGATGGAGACGTTGACGAACATACTGAAAAAAACATACACACATCCAAACACTTTCTGTGTTTGGATGTGTGTATGTTTTGTTCTCTTCCTTTTTTGAAGTCCGTGAAAAATGCAAGACTGTTTGCATGACTGACTCGACAACGACGACGTTGGAATATAAAGTTAGGTGCGCGGTAAATAACCGATATATTACGAAATTTTAAAATGTCTTCTACTGCATGTACAACAGTACTAAAAGTGTCTATTGAATGTAAAGTGATGACAAAAGCGCTGCTGAATATGGCGTCCTATTTAAAAATAGGGCGCGACCTACATCGATCTACATTCACAGAACTTGGTTATTTGTCGCATAGTTAGGCTGTTATCTGACTCTGCGATATCTATCTGAATTCTTGTCTTGACCTAATTCGTATCAACCCTAGTTGTCATCCCGGACATTGTACACTTGTACAGTGCTTTATGTTCACCTCGCCTCACATTACCTCAATAACCTATAATGTTCCACTGGTGGACGCAGGTCTCCCCTTGATACGATTATCAGCCTTATTGGCTTTCATCTCATGGGGGGTAGTACCCATAATCTCCACGTTGGGCATGCGGGTTGGCGATCGCAGTTGGTAGATCATTCATGCAACACAGAAATTCGAATTTACTGCACATACCTATATCAGTAATGGGACAGGTAAACGCTAAACAAAAAACAATACATTCTTCTGATATAGGCCAAGCGTGTGGTGCCGGCTTAGAATTTGCACCACCCCACCTCTTCTCGTAGGTGTCGTAGGAGGCGACTAAGGGACGTACACCGGGTGGCGGGCAGCAGCGCTTCCTGCGGATCGATCTAGCACTGAACTGCGATCCCCAACCCGCATGCTCAGCGTAGGGATTATGGGCATTACCCCTCATGAGATAAAAACTAATAAGGCGCTTATCGGGGTGAGGCCTGCGTCCAGCAGTGGACCAATATAGGCTGTTGAGAGTGATATTGGCCAAGCAAGAGCCAGTGAGCTTATCATCCTGTTCTTTCAAACACGTTACGTCAGATTGCTGAGAAATTCCGTGGAAAATGAATAAGTGGAGTCGATCAATTGTCTTTTCTTTGTCTTGTATCAGATAGAATTAAATATAAACCGAATAAATATGACGTCGTTGTCTTAACAATTTTGCCCATGGCCTGACCATTATTCAGAGTAAAATTTACATTGCTCTTGGATTTTTTGACACATGATACGATTCATCTATTAAAATACTGTATTTGGACTTACTCACGTTTACTAGACAGAAGTAAAATGAATACAACAAAGACTCCAAAAAGAAGATCCTTTCCTTACCCTACTATTCTGACAGTAGCAAAACTGTCACTGCACTGGTTTGTAGCGACGCCTTTACAATTCATCGTCCTTTTTCCAGGATCAGGAGCACCTGAAGCCGCCAATATGCGGCGGGCTAGCCAACGCAGAGCTGTACTGCCTGGCCCTGGCCAACATGTACTCGGATCCCAACTACCACAGCCTCAACCACTGGAACATTCTGCAGACGTTGGCGAGGAAAGGTGTCCATGTGCCGGATCCTCCGGATTGCGCGCTCACGGAGACCGTGCTTATACAAACCAACCCGCTCAAAATGGCAAGTATTTTCTTCTCCAAATTTTAGTTTTTCTAGATAGAAATTCTAGAAATGTTGTGATGATCAATCAGGCTTTGAATAAATACCAAAATTAAAAATGATAATTAAGAAAGTGGTGACTGGGCATAACAATAATGTCGAAGAAGCTAGATTCTATAGAAGAATATAAGAAAGCTAGATTCGATGGTGTGTTTTTTTGGCTTCCATCCAATAAATTTGTTATCATGGTATGTCTGCAAAGAAAAGGTTTATGTAGAGTTGTTGGCCTTTGTCGGCACTGCATTTTTGAACTACGTTCGTATTACGCACTAGTTCTTGTCACACTTCTTACACTACACGACCTGATCTTCATCACAAAAGAGTCATGTCATTTTGTCCAGCCCCCTAAATAAGCTTTTGTCACGACAAGAAAGAAAAAAAGCAACATACGTAAATTTTATCATTATATCTTGTCAAAACCGTTGTCTGTCGTGTAGTGATAGTCTCGCTAGTGGTCACCATGATAAACTATTGGATTATGATTGTGAGGGAATATCCCCCTGTGTTTGCGTACATACCTACTTGTGCTCTATAAATGTTCCCCTGGCTAGTCTCCTGGCCACCGTCGCTGAAATTCGGCCGACAAAAGAAAGTGATGATCGATAATTAAATTTTTTCAGGGCGCACACATGTCTGTGATAGAAGCGCTGATGGTCCTATACGCGCGGGAGGTGGTGACGCTGGACCGCGTGTCGGCGGCGGCGCAGCGCTTCGGTAGCAGCCAGCCGCTGCCGGCCGGCTCTGGCGTGCCGCACGAGGACGGTATCCTCGGCTGGGTCAATGCTGCATGCTCTGCGCTTAACAAGGCAGAGGTGAGTTATTGCTACTACGATCCATCCCATAAGAACAAATGAAGGCCCTTGCACGAGTAGTCGTTTATCGGGACCCCTCGTAACCACGAAAACTGTGCCAAGAGTGCTAAGTGGATGCGTACCTTTTCAGTACTGTGCATGATCCCCCCCCCCGTAAGAATGGCGATGGAGGTCCGTGTCAAAAACTTACTCTTACTCTTTCACAAAGAACGGAAAAAAAAATGCTGGTGAAATACTAGAACTCTTCATTGTTTGTCAACCTTTTCGGTAAAGGAGCAAACAAGAAAATACTTCCCAAGAAAATTTAACAATGTCCCAAAAAAAATCTATTTCGGCTGGATTTGAACCCGTGCCTCACCCTCAGTACGGGTGTGCTCTAACCAACTTAGAAACAAGATCGAACACGTTCCTCGTTAAAACTGTCTGGAACATCTTACGACTCAGCACCGTTAGCTCCAGCTACAGGGGAAACATTGAAGTTATCCAAACCGGCTCAATTACTAAAGTTACGTTTTTAGTACGATTGACGAGGGGTGTCGCATAGTTTTATTCTTAGGTTTTTGCTTTATATGCTATGCGGGTTCGAATCCTGCCGAAATCGTAAATTTTGGGACATTATTAAATTTTAGTAAAAAATTGCCCCAGAGCGAGTTACGCACTATAAAGCAAAAACTTGAAAATATTTCCCTCTCAGTATCTTAGCTTTAGGACAACGTCGTTAACTAAATAATATGCAAAATTTCTGCGCACGTGGTTATTATCCGTGGATTCTCAACACCCGTCGCCGAAAATTCGGCTAAGAGGGTATCATCATTATCATAATATAGTGCTTTGAAGAAGCTGTAGTATTCTTTCTTCGTTTTACATCTAACCAGCTATTTAGGCTTGCTTGTAATTCACCTAACTGTTAATGTTTCCAGGAGGAGGCATGCATGCAGGTTCCAACAGTAAACAACCTCGAAGAGCTATGCGACGGCACCGCGCTAGCTGCTCTCGTCTCCTTCTACTGCCCCGAGGCGCTGCCGCGGCGGCGAGTGCGAGTGGGACGGATGGCTTCCATACAAGACTGCCTGCACAATCTCATGTTGGTTCGCGAGTTTTGCAGGACGGCGCTGCCGCATGATGTGTTTCATATGCTGCCGGAGGATGTTACTTACATGCGAGGGTGAGGTCTACTAAACGCTAAGGGTCAAGGAACATTGGAACGGAATTGACGAGAATATTTGATGATATTGAACCCTATCTCTGCAGCATAAGGCACACTTTTAGGATAAAAAACGCGCGCGTTTGTCGCTATGATTGCCAATGAATGCCCGACTGTTATAACCGCCAATAGAACTTAAACACAACTACATATTCTGCCTCTAAGCATCAGTAAGATGACGTTAGGGAAAGGCATCGTATGGGCAGGCTCTCCTAGCTCGCGTGACTTAACTTAACAGGTAATTTAGAAAATCCTTAGGGGCCTATATGTACTACCTTAAATCAACTCCGTCAGCAGGGCTATTTTAATTCATTCGATTCGTTTCCGGAGCGGAAACGTCCGATTCGAATTCGATTCCGCGAACGCTATTTTGATTTCGTTGCGGATTGATGATCGAAAGTATGAAACTCTCCTAACAAGGATCCGAATTCGAATGTCAAAAGTTTTCGAATCCGCTGGTTTAAAATAGCGTTCTTCGACAAAGTAAATAGATAATAAGCTAAAACTCATTAGGGGAGGCCTATGTCCAGCCGTGGACTGATATAGGCAGATGATGAAGCTAAAACTTGATTTTTGGACTTGGGTTGATATGCTCTGTCGCGCTCCTATGAATACGAAATCCTATGTCTATCCTTTTCACTAAAACTTGAGATTGTATGGGCTTTTAACATATTGACAAGGCCAATTTCATATGATTTATAATGCTTGGTTATCTTTATTTCAGGTCAATGCGACAAAACCTAGTAGCAATGCTAGCAGACCTGTTCAACATGCTAGAAGTGCATCCTGTGCAGGCTGTCAAATATCCTGGAAGCGGTGAGTTGAGGGTTAAACCCCTGAATGCCCCTAGTCCTGTAAATGCATGCTAGTAACGGGAGTATGTGGTCATAATATCAAGACGTGCCTACTAATTTGATTAATGAAATTGACCCTTCTATGAAGCGCTATACGCTTCACTTTTTAATGAATTTATCAGGTTTGTGCGAGGCAGATGCAGTTTGTTTAAGGTTTTAGGAGGTAAGTTGAACTGTATTGCTTAGTGCGTAAGGTTCTCTTTTGTATGTGGTCACCCTGTCTTGCTTTCACAACGGATCGGCAATTAGCTTATTGCGGGAATTATATGTTTCACGATTACTTGTACGCACTTATTTCATTTGTATTGTTGATTGGCAAATATTTTTTGGCAATTGATGGTGGCTGAATTTCTCTGGCAATACTTTAGTATTATAAAATTGGAACCAACTTGTAAAAGCTGCTGAAACAAAATTTCGGTCAAAATGGAAAACATTTACGATGTCAGAAATACTCAAATCGAGTTTTTGAAAATGCTCCATTTCAATCCTAAAAATTTTCTGGAATTGCTACCAGAAGTAAAGCAATCCCAGAAATAAAGAGAGTGGCGGGGTTGTGCGAAAGAAATGTTGTTAAAAATGTGGAGTAAGATTAGGGTTAAGAGGAGGGGGTTTGCTTAGATTAATTTGTATTTTGGGAGCAATTGGGAAAATGAGGATTTTCAGCACATAATTTAGTATTTACCCAATTAATCCAAAAATAACAGTGAATCGAAATTGGTTTTATCATGAGTTCATAGAAAATGGTTTACGATTTGCGTAAAATTACTTTTTCGCTAGGTTTATTGCTTTAACGCAAAAAAAATATAAAATGAGAATCTCCCGCCAACCTGAGACGAACAACCTTTACGAGAAAGTACGTTTAAAATGGGAATAACGAGTTCGATTTCTGACCCCTCCGAACGGCAACCATGAAAACTTGAATGTTTTCGTCAAGAAAGCAAACAAAATAGACTTTCTAGATGGGAATCCCCTGATCCAAAACGGTTTTTTTCTAAAACATTAGGATTATAATAGACAACACAAGACTAGAAAACAGGTAAGACAGGGTGACGTTGGCTCACGTGTGGTGTCAACAGCGCGCGACGCGTGCAACGCGCACGGCGTGCGGCACAAGCGCTGCCTGCCGCCGCCGCCGCCTACGCCCATACCGGATCTGCGGGGCGAGGACTCTCTGCCGCCGTTTACAGGTACTGACGGTCTGTCGTGTGTGATGTGTTGTGCTGTGTTATTGTTTAGAGGGGAAGGCAAATGCACTTGGGTATGTTAGGTACACGAGAATTATTGTATAGTATCCAATAATATTAGCTAGTCTGGAAATATTGAGAACCTAATGTTCCTCTTGGATAAACCATGCTGACCACACCAAGATTCAGAAAGATCGGACTAGAGGCTTTATATTTAGTACTTTCATTGCCCACGAAGCACATCTAGTTATGCGAGTAAAGCGGAAACTCAGAAAAATGGACGCTGAATTTGAGAAAAAAATTAAAATTATCTCAGTGTACATACAACTTGAAAGCTATAATTTTTATGATTATTATTATTAAGCGCCATGATTTCACTGCAGAGCAAAGCCTTTCCACCTTCCATTCTTCTCTATTGTTAGCCAGATGTGGCCACTCATTGTTGTAGGCGTAAATTTTTATCATTGTAACACTATTCTGTGACGTTAATTAAAAAACAGCGCTTACTAAATGTGTGAATTAGGAATATAAAAACTGCACATTGCCTTCCCCGTGTCGTGTTTCGGAATATCATGTCGGAATAACGATTCATACACTTGTTTGTGCCCTGCGTGTGTTTTATTTTGTACCCTATTTGTTCTGTTTATACGTCTTTCTTTTCTGTGCATCGCTTTGTTAACAAATTGCATTAATTCATGGGTTTCTATACCACAACGCTTCTGCACGAGATTTCTTTTCCTTTACTTTCTATTTGTAATTTATTTTATTATGTTTGTTTCTTCTGTTTTGGAGTCGTTGACATTATGTCCTCAGGGCTCCCGGTTTTTCACAGTAGATCACAGTAGATTGATTGATGTGATGATTTGAGATAGACTACACAGTACAAAATAGAAATGTAGAGGTAGATTAGTTTGTTTTTCGTTTATCTGTCTAGTTTTTTTTTGTGTAGAATCACTATCATTAATTGTGTAATTGTTTGTGAGATGCTTCGATTCAAGTAGGTATGCATTTGAATATTTTAGTTGTTAACAGTATCGTGACGTTATCTAAAGTAAAACATCCCAAATAATTGTCAACTAAACAATAGTACATTTTACTCTTCATTCATAGACAGAAAATCCATCTATAACCGAAATTAGTGTGTGAATTGAGAGAATATCCATTGCTCAGATAGAAAAACTTTTACTTTATTTTAAGCCTAACTATTTTAATAATAAGCCTCAATGTCCAGTGCCGCGCTCCCCGTCCGTCAGCACACCACGACCTAAGGTCATGTCGGGTCGATCCGCCTGTTCCACACCAGAAAGAAGAAGTTGCAGTCCACAGCGAGACGACTTCGTAGTACATCGTGGTAGAGGGATCACTACTTTATCTTCTATGGCGCGGAGGGAAGAAGACTGCGGTGAGTTCGACCTTAGCGCTGTAGCTATACGACTCGCTATCAAATGATTTCGTAGTACGTCGTAGTAGAGAGGTCATCACTCTGTCTTCTATAACGCGGAGGAGCCATGACTGCGGTGAGTTGGACCTTAGCGCCCTAGCTATAAAACTGCGTATTAAACGATGAAACTTCTATCTAGTATATCACGTCGTCGTCTAACGGTTTAATTATTAATCATTAACCCATGAAAGCCGGTTCACACTAAAGCGGGTAGAATCTGGTTTACATTTTCACTCCCCTGCGCTGTCAGTGAAAAAAACATACTACCTTATCCCACAGTATTAGAGACGAGAACAGCCGGCCGTCCCTCCAACTGGGCGGATTCCCGCGAAGGCTCGTTTGCTGGTCGACGCTCACGGCGGTCCTCCATAACAGAGGATAGTCAACTGACAGTGGAGAACTTTGGCGGGTCGCAGGATCGACTGCACTTCGCGGGCCGGAACCCGGAGAAGGAGTTGGCTACACTTGCTAATGTTAGGAAGATATCTGCTCCGACAGGTGAGAGTAAACATTACACTACATTTGCCGAGTCATGGTCTCCACTGAAGAACACGTTTACCCCAGCGGTTGTCGGTTCTTCTCGAGATATGGCCAGCCCACTGCCACTTCAGCTTGCTAATCCTTTAAGCTATGTCAATAAAATTGTCTGTCAGTTCTCTGTCGGATGTATTCATTACGAATTCTATCCTTCAGAGAAACTCCGAGTATAGCTGTCTACATAGCTCGCTGGGCGACCGTACTCTATGTTTTCGAGTTATGTTCCCATTTATCTACCATACCATGGTTTAATCTATTTCAATTGAGAATTTCCTAAGTTCATCATCTCGTGTAACTGCGATCACAAAACTTCGTTTAATAAAATAAAATTGACAATACAGTTTTTACATTAAAAAAAAATTAAGATGTTTGACAAATTCACACAGCATAATCTAGCCCCGAGCTAAGCAGTGCTTGTGTTATGTAAACTATAACTGATAACTTAATCAATACACTATTATATACTACATAGATAGACTATAATTATGTCTAAATTAAGGTCTATGAACCGACCACGTTTCAACTCACCTGAAACCGATTTCTAAAGGAATCTAAAGCTGGTCTTTGTCTTTACATGAGTTTGTCTTGATCATAACAGGTCCACTCGACAACTACAACCCGCCCCTCCGCTCCTCCCGCCAAGACATCCGCGGCTCCATCCAGTTCATCCACGGAGAGTGCACTAACGGGACCGACGACCGCAAGATCGAGCGGCAGCACTCCAACGACAACCACTGCTTGCGGCGGCAGAGCAGCAGCGACACTATCTCGCTCAACCAGTCACATTTCACTAATAAAGGTAAAAAAAAACAACCAAAAATATAATAAATAATGTATAAAATGACCACTATTAGGCTGCCTTTCCACCAGAAATGTGCTTCGTTGCTATGTTTCCTACCGACCAATAGGTTAAATGAATAAATAATGCTGGACAATTCGCACAGCATTATCTAGCTAGCCCCAAGTTAAGTAGAGCTTGTGCTATGGGTATTAGATAACTGATAGATAATACATAATACAAAACATTACATAGATTATTTATTATACATAAAAAACAACCAAAGGATCGCTTATTAATCGCGTCATTTTTGCCAGCTATGAAAATGGCGCGGTAAATGAATAAGATCGCTCCAAAGCGATCCTATTGGTCGACTGAAAAGGCAGCCTTAGCACCCTACAACCACGCTTATCTGAAACTTCTGACTCCGCCGCACTTTAGCAAGGTCGGATTGACTTGTAAAAATAATGGTTGCACTGCGTGTGCAGATCGTAATGATTTTGGCATGATGACGCCGATGACGTTCTGAAAATTTGAGTTAAGAGTTATTTTGCAGCATAATAACCAGTAAAAAGCTACCAACCAATGGAATTCAAAGCAAAAAGAAAAACCAGCGGAGTATTCTACTTTATCTTGATGACTCCATCGATCACTCAAAAATGTATACTATAACACCACAGTAAGGTTGAATTTTGAATACAGGAGGCGGAGATGGCTTTTACTTAAACGACCGCGATTCGACCGACGGCGACGGAACTAAGACGAGCTTCGCCGAAATCAAGCGGAGCAACGGCGACCAGTCAGGTATGTGGTACTCAGCTAGCTTGCGGAAATAGGAGGACACAGCACCAATCACAAACTAAACAAATATTTCTTAAATTATATCACCATATTATGGCAAAAAATATACTTTGAAATACCTGGAACATTGTAGTGTTTGATGGAGGTGAAGGGCATCCGCCATCTTGAATTTATAGCCTAACACACACCGTACTCCCCTTAGTAATTCAAGCTAATATCTGATATCTCAGTCTGATCACCCTGTAAGTACCCGCTGATGAGTAAAGGTCACCTTGTACAAGTTAATGAACTTTAACATCGCGGCGTTAACAAACAACTACTAGTTTTTAGCGCCCGCCATTTTGGATTTTGGGTGCCATTACACCGTGGACAACGCCTCGTAATTTTTTCTCTGAGATTTCTCTAATACGACGCTCTGACAATGAATACGTTACCTTGTCAAACTCTGAACCGTATAGCGTGTACAAATAATTCGATGATTCTTATTTTCATTTTCGCAGACAGTGTAAGTGCAACATACGTCGAAATACGTCACTGCGTATTCAAAATACGTCACCACGTATTCTCAATCGTTTCGCTTGCTTAGTTCTTAGCTTTTTGCATGATTGGCCGCGTTGTCCTCGTATTTCTTGCAAAGTTTCCTTTGAGCTTTCATTATAGTTCGTTTCGTAGCAAACGCTTGTGTGTAGCGCCACATTTTATCGACAGAATAAGCACATTGTGGCACTATTTTACACGTAATTTATAGATGTTTCTGTCTAAAATGGCCGCTGAATGATATGACCACATACTCCTTTTACGAAACTAAATCCTAAGTAGAATGTATTTTGATAAGTGTTATTAGATTGTCAGTTCACCAATCTCTCAAGCCCCAAACATTATTCTTTAAATCTGCTGACCTTGTGTAAAACAGCAAATAAAAAAACTGTGACTGCATTTTTTCCGGTAATGATAGATTTATAACTCTAGTTTTGTCTAGACTAGAACAGAGAAAGGATATTTAGATATTTAGAAAGTCAAATACAGAAATAAATGTTAAGAGTAGACGAAGTACTACATTATGTTATACTATGCGTTAATTGTTGTTGTATGAATTTATGATATATTTAACGGTATCGATGTAATTTTTGTCAGTTCTTCCCTAGACAATTCGCGGTACGATCATGCTTAACCGCGAATTGTGTACGATATTTAACTGTCGTTCAAATATAAGACTCGCATACAACAAACAAAAACCCTCAGACAGCGACCCTCAATGAAAACGTGAGTTCTGAGCTGAATCCAACAACCAATACCACAATCTAACTACCATCCTCACCCAGGTCTGCCGTCTCCGTACATAGAGAACGAGGGTGAACAGACAGACAGACGGAAAACGACGACCTTCTCTACGCCAACGAACACCACCACATGGCAGCAACAGTATTTGCAGCAAGAGCAACCGAGTGAGTCCGATACGTTGATTACTTTGAGCTAGACATATATAGAATCATATAATTAACATAAATAGAATCTAGCTAAGCTTTTCCTTGTGAATTTGGGCCGTATGCAAAAATCATAGTTAAAATGATGACCTCTTCGTATTATGTACAGGGGTACACGAGTAGGAGAGGGCTCCCTAGCTATAGCTAGCGAAGTTGCCCTTGGTAGCCACCAAAATCTATTTTCGTATCTCTGCCTAAACTAAATAGAATAAAACTATTACAGAGGCATTAAAAAGAAAGCTTATGATAAGGATCACAAACTGGACGATTCTGCAAAAGTCTGTCGAAACGAAATCTACAATCTATCAATCACGTCCCCAGACGGCGACGACCTGACCGACGACATATCGGGCACACAGTCCGGCGGCGCCATGGCCGCCCAGCTCAACAACATCCGACTGAAGCTCGAAGAGAAGCGGAGACGGATCGAACAGGATAAGCGGAAGATGGAGATGCAAGTCAACAGGCAGCGGCAACAGCTGGGCCAGCAGGCCTTTCTGCAGGCTGTTACTCGGGTGAGATGACATTGTGACTGATATTGTGTTGATAGTTGTTATTTGTTGGGTTAAAGTTGTTATTTGTTGGGTTATAGTTTGTGATTTGTTGGGGTCTAAGGAGTTATGTAAATTAGAAAATATGAAATACAGTTTTGAGTTATTTTTAATTTGTTTGTGACTGATTGTTGGGATAAGAGTTGTTACTGGTTGCGTGTTATGAGTTGTCCACTTATAGATTTTCCGTACTTTTCTTGGAATGTATGTGATGATTGTTTTGGGATGTTTGAGCTGTTATTCTATTGGGTAGTGTTTGCAATGTATCAGATAAAAGGCATGATGACTGACTTCAAAAAACTACTCTGAGATGTTTTTGGATAATACTGAATACAAAATAAGTCATATCTCTGCAAAAAAAAAATGGCAATTGTAGAAAAATTTGAGCTTTCAAAAACGCCATTTCAATTTCGCTGTGAAACGCTTATACAATACTAGTGTAAGGATTTTTGTTACAGTGCTTACCCGCACTCTGGGAATCTCTAAGAATACTAGTGTATGTCTATGACATCACCGATGCACGAACCCTAATATTGTCAAGAAAGTTAGACCTTTACCTAAGTTATTCTGTGCCTTTACAATACTTATTGTGATGACATGACGTCACAAATCTGTATGCTCAACGTGTCATGGCGGATTGCTGTATGATGGTAGTATTATGTCATCTCGATCAAAATTAACGATACAATACGTTTTTTTTTTGTAATCTTATGGCACAGGTATAATTCTGTAAATACATACATATTTTCGGTTATTTAATTATGTCATTCATCATCCCTATTTATCAGATAATTTTAAGTTGAGCTTGAGATGTCTTGTTTTACAAGTTTTCTGAATGACTATTGGGATGTAGTTGTTATTGTTTGGGTCTTCGAAGTTGTAGATAAAGTATCTTATCAGTTTCCAATTGTTGTGGGGTTGAAAGGATTTTGTTTTTGTAAAGCATACATAGTGTACATTGGCAAATAATTTCTTGGGGGACTTGCGGGACTTCCAACACGTTCGGCAAACTTGCAGGAGTCAACTTGCGCGAGCGTACGTTGGAAGACGCTTGCGCAAGTCAACTTCCGTAAATTTGATTGTTAATGGACACTTTGCTTTAGTTAGAATGTATGTAAATTACGGCAAATTTCTATATATTGTTTTCATAAGGTGGTTAAAGATAGTACGAAGCTAATAAGTCTATTTGAACGCTTTGTTTAGTGGAAAATATCTGACTGAAGTAGTCAAGTATATAGTACAAAATTATGGATGGGATTTTGTTGAACTTTGTTTGTATGAATTTATTAGAGGGATTGGTGGTTACAATTTGTTTGAATGAATTACTGTATTTTAAGCATGATATACTATAGTAGAAATTAAACTCTTAAATAATGGACATAACTAAACTAATAAGTAACATAAGAACATTTAAATAACTGATTCTTGATGTACTAAAGCACACTTACTAATAATTAAGTTCCTTCTCAACCTTATTTTGTTTGATACAGAACCTAAATTAATTTGTGTCTATTTTATTAGGATGCATATTTGCAATACCAGTTGGCCTCCTTGGTGAGTGGCCGGTTTTATTCCCAATTAGTTTTTCCCTTTATTTTTTTATTTTGGTAAACTGTACAGTTTATATCATTATATGCTTACACAGCTTATACGAAGTGCCAAATATGTTAGCAATACCTACAGGTCGTTAACCTCGTCCTTTACGAAATTGCAAAATGCATTGAACATGCGCTTTCAATGCAGACCTAAAGCAAAGCTAGGGTAACGTGGCAGGTACTGGGCAGCAAAAGACAAACAACATAACCTAAAAAAATACCAGAGTAATTTTAATTGAAAATTTAATAAAAAAATTAAATTGGTGATATTAAGATTTATTAATGAATAATATTATGGTTATGAGAACCAAGTTGCAGAAGACTCGAGAGGAGAGAAGACTCTAAAAATATACCTATGAATTGTGTGTTACACAAGAATTTACGCATGGAAAACGTTTATAAATTAAAAAAACAGGTCTATAATTTTATGCGTATTAATATTGATTCCTAAAAATTGTAACCCTAGAAAATGCTAATTTTTATGTTGTGCCCTATTTTGATTTCGTGAAGGAGATAGGTCAACGACCTGGTATGCTATGTTATCTTATCTGGCACCGTGTATTGAGTTTTATACACTACTCGTTGAAAAATCCATTAAATTGTTAATTTAAATTTCTTCACTAAATTAGCGCATTGCAATATCATTTTCGATCGAATTCGTATTTCGGCTGAGCTTTCGAATAGCTGCTGAATATTTTTTTGTAAGACTTTGCCGACGTTCTCAGTCAAATATCAAATAGATGCTTCCTTTTCTAAATCATTACATTTATCTAATAACTACTGTAGAAAACAATCAGTCAGTATCATAAATTAAGTAATTCAGTTTCACAAATTTCTCATTGCAATGTAATTGTAATGTAATTGTATAGTAAATGTAATTTCAAGTAAATTTGAGTACAAATTCCTAATAACCCACTCCACCACAAATCCACATTACTTAGTTACCGGTTGTTGCAAAAAGCACATTTATAATTGTAGGAATATGTGACACTGTACTTGACAGCATGAGAGTCTATTGGTATACAGAAAATCAACTATAATTTCTAGCCACACAAACTGGAATGTATTATCCCCAAAAAAGTCATGAGGGGCCTTCGATTGCAAAAAACTAAGTTACAAAAAGCTCAATAGATTCATGCGCGGTATTGCTAATGACAGTGCGTACTTGATCTTTTCATGCTTGTTTTCCTTGTATTCTAAATAAACAAGGTCCCATTCCGGGAGTGACACTTGCTTACGTTTCTGTCATGTTAAGTTGGGTAACAATAGTAAAAAAAATGTCAAGTGCGAGTCGGACTCGCGCAGTGAAAGTTCCTTTTTATTGTATAAATAATAATTATGTAAGTAAGTAAGTAAGTAAGTAAATCATTTATTTGTCACTTATAACACACACATACAATTGGTTATTTACATATTAAAAGTAAACATAATTTAAATAGAAAATAGAAAAAACAATGATGTAGAGGCATTTTTCACTTAGGAACGGGTAAACGAGCTTAAACACAAGGAAACTGCCTACAATACAAAGCACAAAAAATTAAAGCTATTATCATCACCAAATTATACGAGTGTGTAGCAGTGGCAAAAGGGTAATAGCTCAGTGATAATATTGCTCTAAGAGCAAACACTGATTTTCAGCTATCACCTTCAGAGTGACGAGGCAAGGCGAGACCAGCAACACACGTCTGTCAGTTTACCTATTGCCCTTCAACTATACCTATTTAAAGTTAAATTTTACAAAAATTGTTTATATGCACTACATATAAATAATTATACCTATTTAATACTAAATACATATTATTTATAAGTTTATGCTGGGCGGATTGTCCTCTGAGAACACCAGTCTCATAAGAGTCTGGGCAACATTGGAGAGCCGCCCATGTAATTATATATATGTAATTATATTATACCCTTATACCTTGTTTCTTGTCAAATAACATGATTCTAGATCAACAGGAAGTATACACCTACATGGTGCACGGAGAGAATAAAAATAAAAAACTACAAATTTAAGGTTTTGGATATTTCCCTTTGCTTTTGCTATAAGACATTGCGTCATGTCATCAGATTCGTACAGAGTTCAAGAAATTACGATTTGACGCTACTGGCAATACCAGAAAACATATTAGCTTGTGTCACTTACGTGACCGTTGTTGTCTTGGAATGCCATACCTGGTGAAGTATATTATTATACCTTGACTTTTCTTCACTTTGACATTGATAATACAACGCCATCTATCGCGCTATTTGGAACTATTTTATTAATATTTTAATGCAAATCGAAACACCCTCATTGCAAAATAGCTTGGTCCCAAATGCATAACTTTAGAGTTCTGTATACCAATAGAGTTGTATGCATGTTGCAACGTTGTGTTACGGTGGCGGTTGCACGGCGTGTTGCAGGGTAAAGGCGCGCGAACGCCGGCTGAGGATGACCACAAGCAGGAGGGGACGAACAAGGTGAACTCACTAGTTTTACTTAAGCAACATGTAGTATTTAGCACTTACCTTATATTATTAGTTTATTTACGCGATCCCACCTCCATGACTTATAAATTGGGATTTAAAAATTGTTCATGAAACGATAAGGCATATTCCTCTCATCACCAATTTTGTAATAAGCTTGTTTTGTTGATTTTTTGTGTTATGTATCAATAGTGGGATATTTATAATTAATTTAATTAATATTTAAATTTACTTTGCTCTATTCAGCCTATGATAAATCTACTGATTACTGCTGCAACCGATATTATATTCATGTTAAATAAAACCAACACTAAAAGATGAACTATTCTTATCGTTTCTCTTATTTCTTCTATAGGAAATGGTCGTGGATCCTCCGAGTCAAGCGGCAGAGAACGTAGTTCTCGAGCAGTACCAACAGTCTCTAGCCAAGTAAGAATACATTATCGCCTTCAAAGCAACATGATTCATCATCATCAACATCATCATCATCATATCTCCCACATACTCCTACTGATGTACATAGGCCTCCCCAAACTTCGCCACAAGTAGAGAAAAAACTTATCACTCCATAAAAATGTATTTGAATACTAGCTGTCGCCCGTAGCTTTGCACTCGCTTTTCAAGTAGCCAATGGGGCGTGGGGACGGACCCCGCGATACCATTTACCTCCCTGTCAAATTTCATTAAGATTCGTTCAGCCGTTTAGACGTAAAAAGGTAACAGACAGACAGATTTACTTTCGAATTTATAATATTAGTATGGATTACTTTGGTCTCAAAATGAAGCTAAGCTCTGATAGCAATTTATTATCGTGCTTTACTCATTTTAATCCATTTTTAAAGCACTATAATTAATGCCTTATTAAATATTTAATACATCGGGTCCATTATTTGAAATGGGTCGTGATGTGTGGCGCATTCTTCAGGATGCATTGATGGTGATGATGATGACTTTTTCCCATTTAAATACATAAAACATTTACAGAATGAACTCCAGTCTTCAAGACATTCAGAGCGACATCGCACGACTCGCGAGCCAGCAATCACAAATTCAGCAACAGCAACAACACCAGCAACAACAAGCGCAGTTGCAGCATCAACAGCAGCAATTACAGCAACAGGCGAAAGAACTCTTCCAGCAACAGCAGCAAGCGAAAGAGCTTTTACAGCAACAGCAACAAGCGAAGGAGCTGTTGCAGCAACAGCAAGCTAAAGAACTCTTTCAGCAACAACAAGCTAAAGAGTTATTTCAACAGCAACAAGCAAAAGAGCTTTTTCAGCAACAACAAGCTAAAGAGCTATTTCAGCAACAGCAAACAAATCAGCTGTTTCAGCAACAAATGCCGCAAATGCAACAAAATCAATCGCCCTATCAGCAGTTCCCTCAAAACATTCCACAATTGGTAAGTAATGTAATATTTTTTAGTTTCCTATGTAATGACACTGAAAAAACAATTAATTTAAAAGAAGGTGCTGTCAGTAACATGTCATAAAATAGCACAATATTCGCCATCTTATTAAAACAAAACAATTTAATCACTGCATTAGACCTACATAATAATTAATAATATTTAATTCGTATTAATATAACATGTAAATAAGTCACAAATTTCCTGGTTGGTATCGGAAAGCAACACCTTTCATTCTCATTTGTACTAACCAATTCATTGTGTGCTCGATGATTTTGAATTGTTCTTTACATCAGATGGGGACCATTTGCTTGTTTTGTCAATAAGTACCTAGTGCTTATAGGAGACAATTGTTTGCTTTCCTTTATTGCCTGAGATCCGCGGCTGCAAAGCTGCATGAGCTTTTTCACCTACACGGGATATTAAAGGAGCTGTCATTAGCCCAGTTGTTCAGTTCAGGTTTTAGGCTTCGTCGTTCAGGTATTTCGAGACAAATAATACAATCATATATCAATAATATAATGTACAGCTCGTTTTTAAAAATGAGTTTTTTGTATATTGATATAAAAATCTATGTTTACTTGGGCAAGAGTTGAATAATAAGTTTTGTAATTAGCTATTTTAGTAAAGTAGATGAGGAACCAGTGCTTAGACAAACCTGTCAAAGGCTTTATGGCATTGCTATCCAAGTTGTGTGAAGAAGTTTTTAAATCTCAAATCTCAATTCAGGGTTGCCGAAATGCAAATTTTGAAGCTGTATACAACGCTTCCGAAATTCTATTATAATCCAAGATCAAACAACTAAAACACTGGGCAATGCTACTTCCTGCTTATCCCCCAACAAAATGCTGACGAGCGCATCCCATTGCAGCACAGCCAATTCAGCTCACAGCAGAACGTCTCCCGCAACCCGCTGGGGACATTCGGCTCCACGCCGCACATCCCGCAGTACTACCAGCAGCCTCCCTACGAGTACCGCGAGATCGAGCCCAACCGTGGGCAGTTCTACCTGCACGAGAGCCCGCCGCCGCAGCGACGCACGTGGGCGCAGCACGCGCAGATACAGCACGAGAACCAGGAGCCGAGGGGCTGGCAGGTTTGTCACCTTATGTACTCTATGGTACAGCTCATATTTCGATAGCTTTAGACTCAGTTCTACATGAGCCAGGAACCATGGCGCTGGCAGATTTGTGACCTTGTCTACTGTACGGTACAGCATTCCAATGGCATGCAGATGTAGATGCTGACGTGTTAGTTGGCAACACAGAAACACACAAGCAAGCACATGCACCATGAACTTTAAACTAGACAACTCATTCATAAGTTATTTTACTGTTTCTAAAAAGTAACACCAAATAATAACTAATGATATAAATAATGCTGAACAATCCACACCAGCTACCCGCAACGTCTCGTCGTCAAATTGCAAGTACACACAAAATAAAAAAGCCCTGTACTTAAATCTGTTCCATATTATTATACCATAACAAGTATAATTTCCTTTCAGCTGCACCAACAGAATCACCAATACGCGCAACCTGGCAGAGAAAGTCCACAGCGAACCTGGCGGTCACCTTCCCCACAACCCACACAACCGCAAACCGACCGCTGGCAACCACAAGGTTTCACCCTCCACGACCGCGGGAACCAGCCCTTCCAAGTCCACTATCCGACCGAGCGATATCAGAACGGAGCGGAGAACCATCTATCGTATACTGTGTCGGGTAGCCCGCCCACTCAAAGACGTGCGCCTACCCCGCAAAGGCAAGGGTCACTGCCCGAGCCTAGAAGAACGGATCAACCGGTTGCCTTACACCAACTCCACTCCCCTCACACACCGCATACCCCCCTCACCCCGCACACCCCTCATACTCCACATAACCCCCCCGTAGCCCCCCGTCCCACCCCAGATGACATGGAACCTCAAAATATTTCCTTTATCGGCAATGCAGAAGACGATGCGCTGCGGCAAGGCATCGACAGACTAAACATTTCTTCTGGCACCAGAACTTACCGCATACCTTCCCCTACTCGACCGTCACTCGGCCGAAATTCCTTCAGGCAACCTGAAGAAACAAACGAAAAAGGTTTTTATATATCTTTCGATAACGAGCAACCAAAACGGCCGAAACCTCCTTTACGGAAGAAAGGTTCTCCACGCAAAGAGCGTTCCTCAGACTTTCCAAGTCCGGAGCGTAGTCCAGAAAACACTTGGATTGAGAGAAATGACAGAAACGATAGGAATGAGAGACTAAGGCCAGCGGAGGAGGAACAGTTTGTGGTGCATAGGGCTTCGCAGAACGCGGCGCGGCCCGATGAGGTAGAGAGGGAAGTTCAGAGGGAAAGGCCGCAAAGGGCACCCGCGCCTGAGCCGGCCGCGCTTGTTATAGGGGAGGTTAATATTGACCCGGTAAGTTGTATTGAACATTCTTCTAATAACTTTACGACTAGCTTCTGTCTGCATCCTCGCTCACTCACTCGGTACCTGGATGAGCGTAGTCATTAGAACTCTAGAACTCTTGGACTTCGTAATGTTCATTTTACGGTTCAGGTATTTTTATAGTTCACTGCTAAATCATTTTGGTAGATTTTTGCTACGAAAGCCTTACTTTTTTTAAGAGTTTGTTTTTCTTTTTACTTAAGTGTTCAAGAAAAAAGATTTACTTTACTAATGTAGTTGCAGCTTTTGTCTTATCATCAATATATCGATTAGGTAATTTGTTTATCCACAAGTTGTAAGAACAATACAACTCGTGAATGAAGAATAAATAAAAATTGCCGGACATTCACACCGCATTATTTAGCCCCAAGCTATGAAAATTTTCTTTTGCTTGAGAGATATATCATTCTATTACATCATCCGGAGCTTTGTTCTGCATTTGAACAAGTAATTCTAAAAAAAACTTCCTTTAACTTCTTAAAAACATTTTTTTCCAGAATTCAGCTGAAGAAATGGAACGTAAAAAAGAGCGTATAATGCTAATGTCCCTACAAAGACGGCAGCGAGCGGACGAGGCCCGCGCGCGTGCTGACGCCGCCGCTGCGGCCAGGAAGGCAAGAGAAGAGGCCGCAATGGAACAGAAGGCGGCCAAGAAAGAGGAGCAGGCGCGGCGGAGAGAGGTGATACTGCAGCAGTATAAGATGAAGAAGGCTATAGAAGAGGCGGAGAGAGAGGTAAGACTAAATTGTCTTTTAGGCAAGTATATTCAGAAAGTATTAAGATGACACCCCGCGCCAAACTAGCGCCGCAACCTATTTTATCTTATTATTTCGTTGAACAAAAGTAATTTCGAAATTTTCAATGGCCAGTATGTGATACCCATTATAAGCTTTGTCTCTATCATAGTTTTATTTTGTATAGTTTAAGAGGAGATACGATGTTGCACTTTCTGGCCACCAAACTCAATTATTGTATTATGTTATTCCACAAATTTCTGTCCTGACACCTATTATAAGTCTAAGTCACTGTGCCTGTCTTTTCCTAACAAAGTGTCTTAGGTACTTTCTTTGAACTACGTAATTTTCCTAACAACAAACTCTGATGTGGTCCACTTTGTTGCTGATCCACGAAGTCCCAGACTATATTTTGAATTTAAAAAACAACTAAATCTTCCTTCCAGGGCAAAGTCCTAGACAAGTCCGAGTTCATGGCAATGGAGCACAAAGCGGGCACGATGGACCGGCACGCAAGCACACCGCGCGCGCGCCGCCCCGCCGCCGGCGCGCGCGCGCGCCCCAAGACTATCCACGTGGACAGCGGCGCTTTGCACCAAGCCGAAGGCATGCTGCATACTAAACAACCTTCTAGTACTAATTTAGCAGGTAATATTTGTTATTGAGAAACCATGAGGGAGTTTCACTCCCGCAATTTTTTCAATGGATGCGCTGACAGAGACGCATTGATGACCTATCGAAGGTTGTCAACAAATCCTTCGGAAACTACGTCGAGCTCGGCATCCTTAGAGCAAAACTAAAGCTTCAAGCATTGCAATATGGAACTTGCATCAGCCCAAAACCGATACGGTATGCATAATTTGGAGGAGGCCTACATCTAATGAGCAGATGCGGACTGATGATGATGATCATCGAAGGTGACGACAAAAAAGGTACAATGTTACTCGTCTTCCATTGTAAATTCTATAGTACGATAATCGTTATTTTTCGATTATGCTAGTTTAAAAGTTTTATTGTTTGTTGAGTGCACATTACCTTTACGACCAGCACGCTAATTCCCCTAGATTCATAATGTTTTGTTAGCGCCTTTTGTTGTTGTGTGAAATGAGATGAGTTATGCTGATAAATGGACTGGGTTTTATAGTGCCTACAACTCTAAAACGGACAGACATCAACTTCATTGATTACTTAATAAAGTTAGGGATTTGGTGTTCATTTCAATTTGATTGCGCTGTTGCCATCCATTTTGTGTCGATCGAATTAAAATGTATGATAAAATTTTAAGCGTCAAATTAGATTAGTTTTTGTGCCAACTAAATTTTTGCCATTGTTGCTGAAACTTAAAATCAATTCTTGCCAAAACATTGTCTTGAAATCCGAAGGTTATTCTGTAATTTTTTTAAAATACCCTACATATAGCAGCATAACGCAATCCCGTGATGTTTTATTTTGTTTTCCCCTTTCCGTTTGGTGTCGTGTGTAAAGGCGGCGGCACTATGCGGCGCGACTACTACCGAGGCTCTCAGGACAGCTTGGCGGAGCGCGCCGGCCTCTATCGAGGTAATCCTTATATTATTTTTTTGCTTTTAAATCTCACTTTTAATTTTACGTTATACTTACACGTTTCGTGCTTAAAATAATACTGGAAATGCAATCAGTTTTTTATGTTTACATCGTGCCTCCTGCAAGGCCTCTTCGCTGACCCAAAGCGGAACAGAATCGGCTAACACATTGATTCTAAAATAGATAAAGCATTTATTTGCTGCAAATGTACAGAGATAGATATGTATGTACATTACTAAACAAATAGGAGTCATGGAATACCAACAAAACGACAAGCAGTCAAAAAAAGTTTCCATTTGAAGAGTTATTGGTAGGGAATACAGACTTAATGCTCGCGTGTTCCTGATTGGCCATTGGGCATCCCTTCCACGTCAGTAGGTAAGTCCCCTAATGGCGGCGCCACCGTCTCAAGTCAGATCGCCCCTATCCAAAAGCAAGGTAACAGTTTTAATGGTTTTCCTCAAATGTTTCAGATTCCCCAGTAGAAGACCGAGGTGGTATGTCCCCAGGCAGTGCGTCTAGCGGCCCGCTCGGGCGGCGCGGCTCGTGCAAAACGTCGCGCGGTAAGTCTCGCACTACCTGTCTCGCTCAGCTACACACTAACATACGGGGCGATTACATGTTGATTGAACTTCTTTCTTGCTATCACTTTCTAGAGACAATTTTTAATTGGATCACTCTTACGTTGATGTTCCACAAAATATTTTAGTCAACTGATCCTTGAGAACTTCAATGACGACAAAGTTCGAGATAAACTCTTACGTTTGCTTCAAAATAGAACTATTTAACATATTCGTCAAATTAACCTGTAATCAGCCCTCCTATCGCTTTTTGCTGTTGATGCTCATTCTTTTCATAGATAACATTCCTTTACGCATTCCTACCTTTTAGTGACACTTTGAGAAAAACTCAGTTTTTCTATGTCTTGGGATGTTATTTACGAATAAAATTAAAATAAGAGTGTTTTAAATAACTGATTGATATGAAATTGCATCCCTATTCTATAGGATAAAAATATGATAAAATTAATGCAATTCAATATCAATCAGTGTGATTTTCTGTATTGAGTTTTTCTGATGTTTTCAATGAAAAATTATGTGTAAGATATCTTGAATAACTGCTTTTATTGTTTGAAAGTCTTTTTCAAATTGTTCAAGATATTTTATACATTAAATAATTGTTTGATACAATTTAATGTTCCCTTTGAATGAACCCTTTTTTGGCTTGAACAACAAAAACACCGTTTTTATGTGTATTTCTTTACGGCTCCCACAGTTGGTTTACAAGGCTTCTTTGATTATGTTTTGGTAGAAAGCTTGAAATTTATTATTTATTATTGAATTTGATATTTTATATGTGTACAATTCATTCAATATTACCTACCATTAGACACACTCCGATTCGCTAAATTATGCTTGATATTATTGGCCACTATGTAGTTGCATATAAATTGATATAAGACGGAGGTTTTTGCTTTTTTCCAAATTTCAAAACGCGCCCGCCAGACCTTCCGCGCATTTACTGAAATTGGTTCCAGATTGTGTAAATTTGTATATTGCAGTTACCGCGTTGATAGATTTATTTTGTTTGCGTGTAAACCGAAGCCAGCTTTTGTGGGTGCATGCGATCCATCGCCGGAGCAAAGATGCGGAGCATGACATGTGTAGGATACATTTCAGAGCGTGTGAGTGAGGAACCACAATCGGCTCGTGGAAGGTCTAAATATACGAGTTACCAGAATAACTTTAAGGCTGGACGGAAGTCGAGCTCTCTTATGAACCTGTGCGGTAAGATTGAGCGACACTCGTTAAGGCTTGACTCACGTTGGTATGCCGGTGATACGCTTTGGTGCGTTGGGTTCTTTTATGTTGCTCTTTTCTTTGCACTCGGGAGGTTGCTGATGAGTTGTTTCAAGTGTGAATTTATTTCAATTATTTTCAAAACTATTTAAAATTTAAAAATTTCTGATGATAAATATGAATTTATATTATTTAGTTGACTAATGTTAACTAACGCAATAACCTGGAAGCACTGAACCAAGGGGAGCGCCATTGTACATAATGGGTTCTGCATTTATTTTTTTTTATTTGTAGTCAGTTTTCGGCATTTGCCTCATCGCCTCTCGAGTGCTCTTTCGTCTTGTGCACATTATATACATACATTTTAGACATCGGCAATATTCTATATATTATATTGCTACATACTTACTACACTTTAATAACGGTATGGTATTATATTGGGTCGTCGGTGTTTTTATATTTATTTGGTGCGTCGTTAGAGCATGTTTAAATAGTGTTGGTGTGACATCGTCTGGTATTCGTTAAAACACGTTACAACCTTTATTTAATGGTTCATCTGTGCCCATCTTTAAATTAAATTAGCAAGGTTTTAAAGATAATTAGTTTGTCAAACTCCAATCCCACTTTTTATAATTTTTACTTCGTACATATTTAAGGTGATGCCTGTTATTCTAATATTTAAAAAAACTTTTGTTAAATAATTTAAGTGACAAATTTTAAAATATTTCTTTTGACCGGTAGTTGTACGTAGGATAATCTTCATTCTTTCTTGTATTCTTGTATATTTCTACATAAACTATTCATACCTAACTAGTTGGTGTAGCTCTAAAAGTAATGTGTAAATGTGTAAAAGTAATGGTTGTAAATGTGTTTTACGCTTTTATAAGCTAAATATAATATATCCCATTAGTATTTAGTCGTATGTATGTAGCTAGAAGTAATTATGTATTTCTATGCGTAAAATACTAAATGTGCTTCTTATGTTAAGTTTTGCCTTTTTGTTTCGCTTCGCAATAGAGAAATGGATATTGTAATGTATGTAGTTCGTGTACACATGTCATATACATTTAGTATTTTACGCTTTATAAAATCAACACAACACAAGTATTCAAAGAATATAAATTTCACTAAAAATGATAACTTAAATGTTATGCTAGTCAGTAAATATAAAAATTGTTTACTAACTTGGGTTGGGGTACATGTTCCTTTACTGAAACTAGAATAAATCTTCTAATATTCTGTCTAAATTACAAACATGTGTCTTCAATGTCTAAATTTATTCTATGTCTTCTCGGTTACTAAGCAAAATGAACAAATTTTAAATCACATAATATTTTAAGCCACATTTGACGAAAGTTAACACGGTGAAGAGAATCTGCATGGTATTTAACTGTTACAAAAAATGGTCTATTTGTCGTTTTGTATTCTGTGTAATATGTGTTGTAAAAGTGGTTGTCCTTTGAACAATCACCAGGTATAGAGGGATTATAGAGAAGAGTCGAAATATTCAAAATTTTCTCTTAGTGTAGGACGACTCAAACTAAACGATAGGGATATCGCTTGTGTGCATCTAAGTAGGTTTTAATGTTCACGTTATTATTTCTAGCACACATTTCGCTCCCTGAATGTTCACAGAGATGATATGGGAAAATAATATATGAATTTCCAGGTTAGATCACTTTTCAGTACGAGTATATATTTCCGCTAGTCTTCTTCCACTCGTAAACAAAATATTGATGTGAAAATCATTAATACCTTAAACTTGTTTGATAATAAATTTGTATTAAATTGTACTAAGCCTAAAGAAATAAAGCTATATTGAAATATGAAATTAGAGATTAAATGGGGATACGATATAAACATCTAAGTTAAAGATATACGGTGGTGGATAACTCATATACCCTGCTTACTAGTTAGTATGAATGTATATGTTCTTCCGTGTAAACCTCAGCCTGGGTCGCGTGACGCCCGGCCTCGCAGAGACCGGCGAGGACTGGGCTCTTGGGGTTGGATTCATAGACGATGATCATAAGGGATGTTGTGGGATATATTAAACACTATCGGGATAGACCCTAGGTGTAACTAACGACTCTAGGACTAGGTCAAAAACATTAAGGTGGTGGATAGAATAAATCAACGTCTAGCCCACTAGTCAGTGTGTATGTCCGTGTAGACTCGGGCCTGGGTCGCGCGACGCCCCCGCGCCGCGCCGCCTCGCCAGGCCTCCGCGCACTGGGCTCGCCCGCCGGCTCCGGCCCTGGGTCCCTGCCCGGCGCCATCGGGAAGCGAAGGAACCACCCTGACGATGCCTCGGATGTCAGCTCCACGCATTCTTCTATTATGGATTATTCGGGTGAGTACCTACTCGTTCAATATATATCAAATATATCAAAGACTCATTTTTAATTTAAGGAACTCTTATTGTCTAGTATTCAAAGGAGGGTGTTAATACTATTGTGCGTGGATAAAACGCGCAATAGTCGGAATACTGAGATGATCTTCCCACAATCTCATGTTCCTTTGTACTTTGTTCTGTTCCAAATAAGTAGTTTTTTTTTAATTTCGGTATGTTGTGCTGTGATTCCAAATGTATGGTAGAAATTTAATTGATTATCGCAACGGAACCCTACAATTTTGTTTCCGTGTGTTGCTTTTTGGAAAATACCTACATATAGCACGAAAATTTCATAATGTCTCAAAAATTTGCCGAGTTCTTTTTAGGATTCGACCCCGCAAATTTTTCGGACAAAATTAAATTTTCGTAGGAAATTGCCCCAGTGCGAGTTAGCATAAAGCAAAAACCTAATACATTTTTGCTTTGGAATAACAGCATTACTGTTCTCTCGTAAATACTTATACAATCGAATTCATAACCAAAATTTTCACAAATTCCCTTAAATTTTAATCAATGTTGATTACAGACTCTGTAGCATAGTGCGTTTGTCATTGATCAAACAAAAACTAAATATACCATTTCAATTTATTCCCTTAGCAAGATCCAATCGATCGAATCGAAGTTCAGGCAAAGGTCTTTACGTAGATAGGTAGATAGACGATAATCAAATCACACACGTAAATAGAAACACGAGTTCAGTCCACGAGTAACGAAACACCGAAGCGATGTCATGCCAACAAGATTTGAACTTTGTTAACAGTACTCCTAAGGCATGGTTTTGTGACGAGCATTTTGATCTAACAAAGAGTTTGCTTCATCAACATTCGCTTACTCACAAACGTTTTGACTCACAGATTTATCACGGCACTCCATTTATTTTGTGCTTTTGATCCACTACGCATTTTACAACTAATACTAGTGTACAAATTTTTGAAAGCAAATTCACGCTGGTACTTATGATTATGACAGTAACTACAAATGATTCTAAAATAATAAAAATGTAGACAATTTACGTTCGTTAGAAAAGTTCTAGTAGTTGTAGGATCACATACAATTAGGTACTATTTGTGAGTTTTCATCACTGTTTGCTGACTTTTTGCATAACCGGCTGTGGAATTACGCTTAAACCACCCATCCTATATTGACATTTGAAATCTTTGAATATCCCTCGTAATTTGCGGTTGTATGGCTAAAGCCATTCAAAGGGCTTGCGAGGCCATAAGAACGGATTTTTAATATCAATTGTTGAATGGGTAATTTAGCGTAATTTCACAGCGGAAAGAGCAAAATTAGTTCCAAGAAATTACCGCTCGACGTGCCTACAAAATCTCGAAATCAGTGATGATAACTGACCAATTTCAATCACAAATATGAAAACAACCTTCTCCTACAGGTCCTCGGTTATACAAGCAACCGACCACGAAGTCCAACCGGGGTATAATGCTGAACGCGGTGGAATACTGCGTGTTCCCTGGCGCGGTGAACGCGGAGGCCAAGCGCCGCGTGCTGGAGGAGATCGCCCGCTCGGAGAGCAAGCACTTCCTCGTGCTGTTCCGTGACGCTGGCTGCCAGTTCCGGGCGCTGTACAGCTACTGTCCTGATTCAGAGCAGGTCACTAAGCTGTACGGCACCGGACCCAAAAACGTTAATGATAGGATGTTCGATAAATTCTTCAAGTGAGTGTCTTTACTACATTATTTATGTAGAATTTGTCACCTTTTGCTTTTTTTGTGTTTGAGTGTGAATTGTGAAGACGCCTGAGGCTGAGATGAATGGAAGAAAAGTAGCGAGACCTTGGCTCAGTGGTGGGATCCGATGGGCCATTTAGATGAACGTATTTTAATAATGAATAGACACGCACACAAATTGGTCAAGTAAAAAAAATATCATGACTACATTTATTGATTAAATAATACAACATAGGCACTGGCCAATAATTTGACGACCTCAGTGGCGCAGCGGGCGAGAGTCTGCCTGCGACGCAAGAGGTTGCGGGTTCGATCCCCGCCTCGGAACAAATTTGTGTACGATCTGCAGAAATTTGTTCCGTTGGTCTGGGTGTTTTCTATGTATAATAAAAAATATCTATCTATGTAATGTATAATATTACGTATATCAGTTATCTAGTACCCATAACACAAGCTCTTCTTACCTTGGGGCTAGATAATGCTGTGTGAATTGTCCAGCATTATTTTATTTTATTTATTTAATAATAACCAGCTTTTAGAGATCAGCAATGATAAGAGAAACCCCTACAAGATATTAAATCACATCCAGAAATTGCTCACTTTTCCAGTCCTATTGTTCTCACATAATGGTACCCAAAAAATGGATTGAGAATGACGTCACTAAATACTTACTTTACTTTCCAGATACAATTCCGGCAGCAAATGCTTCTCGCAAATCCACACGAAGCACTTGACTGTGACGATTGACGCGTTCACGATACACAACTCTCTCTGGCAGGGCAAGAAGGTCCAGCTGCCCAGCAAGAAGGACATGGCCTTAGTCATATAGATGCAGTCATGGCTCCACCACGGCTCAATTTACAGCGAGGAGTGTGGGTCGAGGGGCTTTAAAAGGACTTAGAATATATAATATTGCTTAGAAAGGCCTTTATTTTGTTACCAAAAATACAAAAGTTAAAAGCTAAATTTAAGGCGTCAAAATGGCCATAATAAAAGTACACGGGGTATTTACCATTTGTATTTATTCTACATGATAGTTTCAAGAGATTATAAATGGCTTTTTATTAAAATGAAAAAATTCTTTTACTGCAGGTGTATACTTTGCAAGAGTTGATTTGAATTCTATGAATGATGAATATGATGATTGAAAGTTAATTTTTTTTTCAGAATAATAATATGTTATTGATTACCTACATTTTGATTTTTTTAATATTAAAGGACCATTTACAACAAACTCGGCCCAGTCACTCGCTCGGTGTAAAATAGGCTATCTAGTCGCCGGCAATCGAGTCAGCCTCCTAGGAAGGGCTTTAGTGCCAGTGTCCATTATTTTTATATCGGTTAGTGCATTTTAGCTGTGAATGTTGGCAACACGACTCCTAAACCCAAGTACAAGGTTTTAAGTTCAAATTCTACGCTAACTCCAAAATAATAAAGCTGTAATTACCAAGTTCATTATGAACCTCCTGTGTATCTTAAGATATTCTGTACTACTAGGGTTGTGTTACCAATGTCCCGGCTTTCCCTCAAGCTGTGTTGTTTGAAATCGATTCGCTCGCCTTCGTCCGGCATCAATCAAGTCATGTGATTTTAGTAAGTCGTCGGACGACCAATGGCATTGCCTTCTTATTTATTCATGTGGTGTAGCTAAATTTTAATGGAAGCAGTTTAGTACACTGAATTTTAAATTTATTTGTGACAGAATTTTATGTGATCAATTTTATTTTCATTGAAAATCAATCGTAAGATATTATTATTTTAACTGTAGAGGTTATAGAAATCGTGTATTTTTAACAAGCTTAACAACCACTGATAAATAAGAGGGTATAGTTTAGGCTGGTTTAGATTGTAACTCGAATCATGTTAGGGTTTTATTTACGTTCACGGTTTGTTTGATAATGTATCATATTGAATTGTGCTCGCTTAGTTTAGTGTAATTATTTTCATGTTTCGAGCTTTTAAGCGCAGTTGTGACCGTCTTCAAATCCACTCTAGGTCTCTTAGAGTGACTTAAGGTCACTCTGGGGTGTCTTAAAGTCCGCTCTTAGGTGTCTTAGAGTATCTTAAGGCCACTCTGGGGGTGTCTTTTAAGTCCGTCCTAGGTGTCTAGAGTGCGATGACGCGTCGCGCTGCACTGTGATACTCTAGGAGTGGAGGCAAGCTGTATCATCTCGCTTCGTTGGATTCTATGCGTTGTGCGCTACGCGGTAGGTCGATATTTGAATGTGTTATCTGTGTAATGTTTGCCATATGTTTTAGTGAGATGGTCGGTA
The DNA here is from genome assembly GCA_946478455.1 of Eupithecia vulgata. Classification (NCBI taxonomy): domain Eukaryota; kingdom Metazoa; phylum Arthropoda; class Insecta; order Lepidoptera; family Geometridae; genus Eupithecia; species Eupithecia vulgata. The sequence goes on along the minus strand of OX297862.1, from coordinate 2,708,686 downwards.
CCGATACGTTCCAAATGATAATCGAACTGTCTCAAGGTCGGCGGGTGATGCGCGATTCGATATATTTTTATTGTAAAGTATCCCTTACATTATAAATAAATAACAAGTTCACAAACTAATGATCGCTTATTTGTTATTGTAATGTAACTCGTTAGTAATTATTTGACTGGAGTTAATATTAAGATGATTATTGTATTCTGTTCACTTACCTTCGTTTAACGTTATTCAATTTCCATTTTTTTACTGCTTGTATAGCTAAAATTAAGACAAGGCACATTTTACGTGGTAATTATACTGCCTTACCCTGTAAATAATTGTTTTTGTATACTGCTATTTATTAAAAGGATGTTAAACGAGAATTGATGAATGTCATATTTTCATTGTTTAATGATTGGGTCATCAATAATATACTACCGATAGTATATATGGTATGCAAAATATATTGTATTAAAAGCATAACGAAATAATATTGAATTTCATATTATTCTCTTGTTTTATTTTGTCATTCAGTAAGGCTAGACTTAAATTTGGTATTTATTTGATATATTCCCTACCACCCCATTATCCTCCTCATCAATGAGGGGCGGATAGGACAAATTCCCACCCGCCCCATTACTCAAGTCAATGGGGCGGATGGGAATTTTCACCCGTACAGGAATATCCATCCTAATACAATAGCCAAGACAAATTACAAATAACACAAAACAAACAATGTAGCCTTACGGACTTCTTTCAGAGAGACCAGAAACAGATCTATTTTTCTGCAACCATAATTTTATTAACCTTTGATCTGTGTGAACACTGCGACAAAGCGCACCCCCCGTCTGTGTGACATTTACGAGAGTTACCGTCATTGACCTAATTTTTACGTGCAACTTTACATGACGATTTACTCGTGAAAACTTAGCGTAAGACAAAGTTGATTGGTTATTGATGTAGAAAATATATTTAACATTCCATTTCGAAATCAAAAAACTTTCATTTACATAGGAAAACCTATTTTCACATTGATAAACATGAAAACACTGCACATAGGCAAGCTTGGTTTCAAATCCAATTCATGCAATCTACCATAGACTATTTTGGAATGACAGAACATAACCATAAATTGCAAAAATAGGGCTTTCTAATGATACATCACACTACCGGTAATTTTATCGGATTATTATAGAAAATCATAAATAAAAAGACCGGCTGTTGGAATGAGACGGTTTTTCCGGCTATAAAAGATGTGCATGTGTGTGTGCATTTCACATACGTTCGTCTGTGCATGATACGGATCCTGTCTTACTGTTGATTCAGTCAAGATTTAGTAGCCTGTGTATGTTACGGATCCTGACAGATACAAAGGGTGTTTTACTTTTATTCAGAGGTGTAATAAAAATGAACAAATTTAGATACTAATAAATATTTATTTCAGCAAAACAACTCAAGTAGGTATAACAGCGTTGCGTGTTCTTATTAGGCCAATCAATGGGTAAATATGGGGAACAGGCGACGCCGACTTAACCTGGAGGTGGACGATTCCTGCACCTCAATTCCTTCGCCGACTGATAACGTATCGGGTGGTCGATAATGCTATAAAAAGAAGGCCCAATTAAAAATAAAACACTAACCCCCTTATTCATAATAGTCTGCTAACTTAGCGAACCGCTATCTCTTAGTCTGTCTTCTATTGGCATAAGTTAGAGTGAGATAGCAAGTGAGTTAGCGGGCCAATATGAACAAGGGGGTAAGAAAACTAAATCGCAGAATAATAAGTGGTTTATTTTTTTACTTACTTGAAGTCGTCCAGAATCAGTCCTAATTAGGAGAACATTTTCATCTTGGGTTACATATATTGACCCACTAGGAGTGATCTCGACGTTCCTGGCCAAAATCAAGGGTCGACCACCAGGAGTGAGAGGCACTGAAGGATCCATTTTTATCTAAAACGGTTTGAAATGATAAAGTAATCCATAAAGATAAGTAATCCATAATGATAAAGTAATCAAATATCTAAAAAAAATTAAAAGAAAATATTTAAAAACAGACCATTTCGAAGTCTTATGCCAATGAAATTATAATAGGAATATTTGATGTACCCAACAAAAAAATAAACCCAAATCGGTTTCTAAGAAAGACTATTCTGTCAAAATACTATTTTTTCATTTTACATCGTCGAAAAAGTAACATCACCCTATATCCCCCTGTCAGGATCCGTATCATACACAGCAGACTACAAAATGGCAGTAACCATGTACGTATACACGTCCGCCATCTTGAACTTGCGCATGTGTGAGTGCGAAACCGTGATGTGGTTTCGAAAATATACTTATATATCACTATTTCGGAATTATTGTATAACATGGAGTAGATATCCAGAATCCTCATAAAATTTCCTACAAAATATATAAATTACGAAAAATGTACGCTAGGTAAAATGACAAAATTATTGAAAGAAAACAAAACTAAATGTTGGTCTGAAACTTATGAGTTACTTTGTGATTCAAATAATTTGAACGTAAAAGATTCTTAGCACTCGGCATTTATGCAAAATTGAACTTGCATTACTAGAAAACAATAAAATCTAGTTTTTACTTACCAAAACTCAATGAGAAACCAGTAAATAATCCACTTTATAACACACCACGACGCTCACGTACTCGTAACGGTTCACGAGTGACTGACAGCTCTTTTCTCGTCAAAATATTTGAATATTTTTTAGAAGTTCTTCCGGTCTATGCTCATTCTTTCATTCACTTTAAGTTTCATGCAGTTTTATACCCTAACACATTAGGAATACAGCTTAAAACCGTAAAATTAGACGGGTGTAGTAATGATAAGGATCCTTAGCATACACATATAACGAAGTAAGTCAGGATCCTGCACCAACACAGATCAAAGGTTAAGCGTGTGCAAAATGCGGGTAAGAGGTGCTTTTCCCAGTAAGTTAGTCTTGCTTTGAGGCACATCGAACAGACGGGGTCGTCTGCGCCGATGTACGGTAGACATTGGGTACACACAAGCAGTCTTTCCAATATATCCGGTTTCGAAATGTTCTTCTGAAGCACGGAATACGTACACAACCACTAGGCACAAGGGTTCATTTTGAAATAGAAAGAAAAAAAACAATCAAATTAAGTTATTTATTATTACAATCTTTTCTAAATTCTGGCTTAAATATTAAAAACAATAAACATTTTAGTAGATTGTGACTAATTCTTATAAAATAAATATCTCCGCTATAGCAATCAAATTAAAACACATGTTCGAGAGATCGATCAAAATTGCTTATAATTGCAATACTATCCCCACAAATAAAATAAAATCAACTGTGAAATTTACCTTATTGTAATATAAATATTATATACTTGAAACTTACGTATTACATTTTGTAAATACAATCTTAATTAAATACTAATAGGGTTAAATTTCAAGGCAGTTATACAATTGTATAGTAGTGAGTGACGGGAGAGTTATCATTCTCTTTTATATTTAGTTCGTGCACAGAAGCTTCCTGTAACGGCGACTCCTGGAAACAAATACATGGCTTTAAAATTTAGAGAAATGTTTGTAAAAAACCAAAAGCATGCTTTGCGTCGAGTTTTAGACGTAATTGTCGGCAATATTTATTGAAGAAAAGTTCTCAAATCAACAAGGAATGCAAATTGTGTATAAATACACAGCAACAAAGTTAAGTTCAGGTTAAGTATGGACGGTTTGTTGACGAGCATTTCACATTGAATTTGGCTGGATGATAGAAGTGCTAAATCTCTGGTTTAAATAGACTCTTGCCGCAAGCAAAGACTACTGAGGGTTGTTGTTTTGTGTATAAAGTTCTTACCTCGCCCTCCTGACCGAATCCATTAATTTCCACTGGTATTGTCTGACCGTCTTGCGTTATCACCTGAAACATTTTATTCGTGATTGTTCATTGCTATGGCTAAATGCATTGGGCCGCTGTTCGCCATAACGGAGGGCCGTGCGAGATGTCATGTGATCAAGATGTATTATTTTTTTATACACGACACCAAACAAATATACTCAGGTCTTAATAAAAATAGAATAAAAACATAAGCCCCGTTGTAAAAGAAAGCAGTAATTACATATTAGGGCAAAAACAGTAACAGAGAATTGATAAGCTTATTGAGCAGGTACCTCAACATTATTTGTGACCAACATATTTAAATTTAGCTTTTTTTTTGCTTTATAGTGCGTTACTCGCACTGGGCAAATTTTCCAGGAAAATTTAAATAATGTCCCAAAAATTTTCGATTACTGCAGGATTCGAATCCGCGCCCCACCCTCAGTACGGGTGTGCTCTAACCAACTAAGCCACGAAACCACTAGTGGCTAGAGGTTTCGTGGCTTAGTTAGTTAGAGTACACCCGTACTGAGAGTACAGCGCTGTTTCGTGGAATACATATTTAATATTTATGCATAAAACACCGAGACTGGAAAAACTATTGTGAAACAAATTGTTTAGCCATTATTTTGTGGTAAGCTAAAGGTACTTTAACATGCTCTGGTGGCGCCAGGCGCCCTCCGTCCAGGTGAATTCGGCTAGATTCGGCAAGCTGAAGACCGGCCGCTATGGCGCTCATTAGGGGAGGCCTGTGTCCAGTAGTGGACTAATACTGGCTGATGATGATGAGGTAGTTAAGAGTAATGTTACCTGCAAAGACTGTCCATCGAGCGACGTGATGGCGAGCCGCGTGCCGTCCTGCATCGTGAAATGTAAAGGATTGCCCTGCTCATCCGTCACCTGAAATATTATTAAATAAAGTTAGGTCTTTAACATTGTATACTCGGTGGTAAGTGATGATGTGGCCGATGATATATTATAAAGGCTACTAGAACGGTTTTTACTAAATTTATTAATTTGTACTAATGACACGTCCTTTAACTTAACCAAAGCTTCTAGTCATTTTGAGGTATTGAGCTCTACCTTGCCGAAACAGTTTTTTTACTAGCACGGAAGGAACGAGACATGCAACACCTAGAAGCCTTAAAGTATGTATTAAGTTTCAGCATAAGGTCCTATAGACCTTAAGTATGTATACCTATATAATATTGTGTTTCTACTTAGTTAACCAAGTACATGTATTTATAATAGTGGTATAAAATTGCTATAAGTCTCTACCTAGTAAAATTTGAAAATAAATATTCTTATTCTTAACTAGGCTAGGAACACTACTATTATGTCTATTCACTCTCGTCTCTCTTGTGAGTCTTCCAGTCTTGTTGTAATTGGCAGGAAAACAGCGGCCGGTAGTATCCTAATATCTTACAATCTTCAGTTTCCGTTCAAAACATATCGTCGTATGCAAGCTTAGCTAGGAACCAACTAGGGTAGCACAGTTTAGGGTAGAATAGACAAAACTACATTGTATATTAATCGCGGGCTCGATTCTCGGTGTTTACTCACCGACATATGCTCCGGTTCTTCTTGTTTGGACGGTGCCAGCAGCGACTCGCCCGCGTACAGTTCGCTCGGAGGCGAACCCAGGATAACTTCATTCTGTAAACGGTTATCAAGATTCATCGGTATCCGACTGATTTGTCACATTGCCACGGTGCCCAATTCCACTCATCCAATTCCGAGCGATCTTAGCTCAGCCATAGAATTAAGTCCGTCCCCATAATCTGATAGTCAGGCTTATTGGAAGATATACTTCAAATCCATCATCATCTCAGCCCAAGGACGTCCACAGCTGGACGTCTATAGTCTAGTCATAGTCTTACCCCAAAGATCGCCACAATGACTGGTCTTACGCTACCCGCATCCAACGGTTTCTTGCAACTTTCACCAGCTTGCGTTGCGCGGTACGTGGTCGCTACTCGAAAACTATGGCCCCACTGATCGTCAGGCTTGCGAGCCCTGGCCTTTTCCATTAACGACTAACAAAGCCGTAAGGGTAGTAAGTGTTACCTCCTCCGTCTCCATAATCTGATAGTCGGGCTCCGGCGCGTCCACGTCATACGTGACGTATATGACCCGCTCGTCATCATCCTCCGTTTGCACCACGTAGTGCGCTCCCCCTAGCGTCTCGTCGAGCGGCGGCGCGGGCTTCTGTTCTGTGGACAGGAATGTGGGCTGCACTGCGAGGAGGGATGTCTGTTTGTGGACTGCCTGGAAAGAGTCATGAGATGGTCTATACTATACAATATAGATTATTGTTTATTTTTTGGTCTATTGTTAATGTTACTACATTACCGAAAATTAATAACACCAAGATTTCTAAAATTATTAAGGAAAAACGAATAATTAAACTGCACTCAGTTTCAGGTGATAAAAACGCTGCCCTTTTTCTGTGACGTCGCCATTAAGTTTGTTAACTCAAAGCGCTTCTGTTCTTTCTATGAAAATAAAATTAGAAATAAATCAGTGTTATAAATAAACCATCATGTTTTGTGTGTCGTGTTGACAGCGGGTTAAATTGTCTAAGGTCGTGTCAGATAAATATTTTCATTATTTCTTTCTTTCAAAAAAGATATCCATCTAAAAGCAAAGACAATAGAATAAAATCAAAGCAAAATGACAATACGGTGAACGGTGACGTCATGTTTAGAAAATTTTCTCAAAATAGCTACGTTTAATGATGTATGTAAGGTTTTCATTGTTAATTTAAAATTCACAATGAAAACCTCACAAACACAAATATAAATAACCAGGATTTAATTTTATATCAATAGAAATAAAAATAATCAGTTTTTTGAATGTGAGAAAAATGTGTGGCGATTTCAGTGCAGTGGGCGAAGGTCCGTTTGCGACACAGACGCAAGAGATGCGAGTTTGATTTCCGCCACGGGACAAATATTTGTATCATCAGCATTTGTTCCTTGTGTCTAAATTATGATTTCCTACTAGCCGAATTTCGTCCACGGCTGCCAGTCTTAATGTACTAGTCAGCATGTGAGCAGGACCAATTTATAATCTGTGTCAGACATGTCGATTAGGGGTACCAATAAAGGATACCAATTTGGGGGCTGACTGACTATGGAATTCCCGTAAATTGCAAAGAAAGTTCTATATGACCAATCTTTGTAGAATCAAGCGTTTGTGCGATCTAGGATTTAATAAATGGTGGCATATGTGCTGCCATCTAGCTGATTTTTTGAAGTTCTTAGTAAAGCTATATAGCTACTGTTCGCAGCCTCTAAGGGCGGCTGCACTCGTCCAATTTTTCGTCTGATGGTCGGACACAGAATTTAATGAAATTTTCTATGAATGGCGTAATTGATTATCCAAAATGTTCGTTCCATATATTTGTAAATACACAAATCGCCTTCGGCCAAAAAACATTAAAAAAATCTAACGTTTGCGGCCGCCTTCCGAAGTTTTTATCGACGCTGTTTCTGTGGTTCTTTTTGTGACGGTTAGATGTCGCTACAATATCATCATCGGCCTATACTGGTCCACTGCTGGACATAGGCCTCCCCTAATGAGCGCCATAGCGCCCTGTCTTCAGCTTGTCGCATCCAGCATCTGCCAGCAGTCTTTCGCAACTCGTCATCACACCTGGTCGGAGGGCGTCCTACACTACGTTTGCCGAGTCGCGGTCTCCACTCAAGAACACGTTTACCCCAGCGGTTGTTGGTTCTTCTCGAGATATGGCTACAATTTAATACAGTCATACTCTGTATGGCATGTGTGGCCGCCCAGTGCTTACTAGTGTAGCTATGTGTAAGGTACCTTCTTGTGCTTCTTCAGGTTGGAAGCGTCTGCAAAGGCGCGCTCGCAAAGCGTGCACTTGAAGGGTTTCTCCCCGGTGTGCAGCCGCAGGTGCTTGTTGAGCGCCCAGCGCGTCGCGCACACGCGCGCGCAGCACGGGCACGTGTGCCCGCCCGCGGTACTGCCTGCCGTACTCGTTACAACTGTCGACCATTTCATAATTAAATACTTAATTAGATTTACGATGGCGGGCATGTAAGTTTTTTTTTGCGTTTAACTAGTAGCGAACATTGCGTGATTTGCCGCAAATTGGTGACCATTTTCTATGAACCCGTGGTAAATTTATTTCTATTGACAGTTGGTTTCTTTGTATAATTTGGTAATATGTTGATTTTTTAATTTCTAACATAGTTTTTATCTAGAAAATAATGTGCGCCTTACTTTGTGCTTTGGGGCCTCAGTGGCTGAATTAGCTATGTTACATATTCAAAAATCCTTTTGCTATCAATGTGCATACCCTTATAAACTTTCAACACCATTTTTTTTCTTACTTTTCGGATCTGTTTCTATGATACCAATGTTGTAAAATATTTTCCAACAATACTTTGTAACACTTATGTTTACAAAAACCATCTAGTATTAATACAGGGTGTCCGCCGGCAGATTTTCGGCTTTAAAAATTCACATAAATTAAACGAATAATGCTATGGTAAAAAATGTTTATTTAGCGAAAACCTAGATCGTGCGGACGTTATTTCTTAAAAATAACTCCTTCCAAATGGCGACCATTTTGTCGCAAGCACTCATCAAGCCTGTACCGCATATCAGTAAAAACCCGCTGGCAGAGCGCTGGCGAAATTTCTTGGACTTCTTGCCGTATATTTTTTTGAAGAGCTTCAATTGTTTTTGGTGAGTTATTGTAAACTCTAGCCTTTAGAAATCCCCTCAAGAAGAAGTCACACGGAGTTAGATCAGGTGATCTGGGAGGCCAGGGTATGTCCCCAAACCTACTGATCACTTTTCCTGGAAAAATGCTCCTCACTTTGCTCATAGACGCTCTAGCCGTATGCGCAGTGGCGCCATCTTGTTGAAAATGGGTTTGTCTATTGTTCCCATCACAATGTAGCAGGGCCGGTACAAAAAAATTGTCTATCATTGCACAATACCTCTCAGATGTTACAGTTTGGTCAGCGTCAAAGAAAAAAGCCCCAATTATTCCTCTTGCTGAAATCGCGCACCACACCGTTGTTTTTGGGCTGTGTAGTGACTTTTGGTGGAGTTTTTTTGGATTGGAGTCTGACCAGTATCTCATATTTTGTTTATTTACGTATCCTTCCATATGAAAATGGGCTTCGTCACTAAAAAAAATATTGCCTAATCGTGCAGGGGTCCCAAATCGATCGATAATCGTTTTGGCATAAACTTCTCTCGCTAAGTAGTCACTTTCTTTTAATTGTTGCACAATTTGCAATTTGTATGGGTGGAAGTTGAGTTGACGCTTCAATATTTTATGTACTGTGGTTTTTTTAGGCCAGTAGAAGCTGCCACCTTCCTAACGGACTTCCGTGGATTTTTAAGGATTTCTTCTCGAACGGTGTTCACGTTTTCAGGTGTCGAAACAGAAGTTGATGGACCCGGTGGATGAATGTTTAATGTCGTGCCCGTTTTCCTGAACTTCTGTACCCACGATGAAATTAGTTAGGTGGACGGCCCGTCACTTACACGACGAATTTTGAATTGTGATCAAAATTGCTGCTTTGCACTAAGTAGAGAATCACCACCCTTAAAGTACGCTTCCACAGCGAACGCGCGTTGCGATCCCTGCCACTGACTCATCGTTACTGACACGTCCGCAATGCTCACGCACCGATCGGTACCCCCCACACCTCCCTCATGCGTTTCGTTCATGCACAAGGCGAGTTTGAACTGGAAAATTTCCCGGCGGACACACTGTATATTATAGTTTGAAAAAAACCTTACCAGTCTGCATAACGCTGGTGGTTGGTAGCGTGGTCGAGTTGATGGTCAGATGGATAAGCTTTCCGTCCTCGCTCAGTATTGTGGTTGTGGTCTCGTTTAGGTCTGGATTTGGCTTCGGCTGCGGCCTTTGGAGAAACATTTGTGATAAAGCAAGTGTTTTTATAACGTTAAAGTCGAGTATTGTGGTGTCCTGATGATGTCTCGTGGAGAGACGAAACTAGTTGACGTCTAGCTTTGATAGACTTCTTTTCATTTTGTAGTTGATGTGGTTTTTACAGATTATAGACATTGTAATCACACTTGATGGCAAGACCTTTCTGCCTTTCATGTCACAAGCGCGTCGGTAATTCACAAGTATCTGTTGCAAAGCAAACGAGTTTCCACATCCATACATACTTATCTAAAGGCTCATGCTGGTCAAAACAATCAGGATATTTTCTAAGTTTTCGATGTATGTGGGTAGTGCCGCTATATTGCTTTGCCGCTGCGGCTGCGCGCGCCCAACGACTACTTGGGCGCGCGCCGCCGCCCCACCATGCTTGAGGTGCCCAGTTGAAGGACCAAGCTACTTAAGTTTGCTCCCATGTCACTCGCTATCTATCTAATCTATACTACTGAATATCCTGTCCGAAAACAGCGTAGATATATTTTATCAAAACCTGTCTAAAGTCATGGAAATGGCACAGCTTGATAGAAGCAAAATGTGTTTTAGATTAGTCTAACTACTTGAATTTATTATTATAATATACCATATAACCTAAAGACGATGCTGCATCTATTAAACGTATCTAGCGTTTAATAGATGCAGCATCGTCTTTAGGTTAAACAAAAAAACCTGTTATGATGTTATGTTGACGATAAATAAATAAATAACTATAAAAAAGTTAGGTTCTATTAACAATGATCCCATTCAACTGAGTATTTACCGTAGACAAACAAAACAGAACCGACCTGCTAGGCTTGGGCTCGTGCCTCCTCAGATGCAGCCGGTGTTGCGAGGAGGTGGTGAACCGGCGCGGACACAAGGCACACTGGAACGGCTTCTCTCCCGTGTGGATTCGCAGATGCTCCGACAGATTGCCTTTCTGAGTGAAAGCCTTCTCGCAGTATTTGCACGCGAAGGGTTTCTGACCTGGGAAAGAGATTGTTTGGCTCAGGGGGTGGTTAAACATTCCAACCATCACACTAATATTATAAATACAAACTTTTTGATGGATGTTTGGATATTTGTTGTTGATTATCGTATGTATGTAAAAAACCATTAAAATTTTATATTTAGTTTCCAAATGAATCTGAAAGTACGTTCGTATGGGGGTCTAGAGGTTTGCAATTTTGTCTGTTATTTGGTCCACGGCAGTGGTTTTGCCAAGTTCAAGTAGACGGCCGCTACCGGGAGCCCTTTTCTCGATCCATCTCGAGGCATTCTTCAGCTATCGATATCTTTATTACACACTAGCGGTCCGCCCCGGCTTCGCACGGGCAGTAATTTTTTCGTAAATTTTCCAATGTTTGTAATACTTCTTATCCTATTCCAGACTAAGAGAAATCCAACAAATCAAAAACCATGAAAATCGGTCCCGTCGTTCTTGAGTTAGAAATGGTGTAACTAACACGACTTTGTTTTATATATAAAACTTAGGGTCTGAATTTTTTGGTGGTTTTTATTATTTTTTATTTTATTTATTCGGGGCAACAAACAATTACACTCTTAGCCTAATTATAAAGATACTTATTTAAAGTGTTATTCTATAAGTGCAATCAACACCGTTACCCTCTTATAGATATAAGAAAAATAAATAGGGCAAAATTTATTAACGTAAGAACTAGGTAGGTTTGATTCCATAAATTTTATTGTTATTAATAAGTTAGATTAAGAACCATAAAATTTAAGAAATCAGATAAAAACCAAGATTACTAATACCGACGCCAAAGTATAGTTATTTCTGACAACCTTCCTTCAGTAAATATACTGTCTGAAAATCGACCTCAAGCAAGTGCGACTTAGAGATAGGTGTCGTGATTTGTTTACAAACATCGACTTTGGCTAAGGTATAGTACCTACATCTAGACTAGACCTCTATCAACATAGGATAAGTAATATCCCGGAAAATCGCGTGCGAAGCCGCGGGCTCAAGCCAAGTAATGTAATAAGGATTAAGGGCTTATACTACCTTAAATCAACTCCGTTAGACCTAGATATCTTCCAAACAAGTAAATATTTAACTTTGAAATTTATACATGGTACAGTTCAGGACTTATTTTATCGATCATTATGTTTCGATAAACTAATGATAAATATAAAATTTAAAAAAATCGCCGTTTTTTTTATTTTTTTTTATAATACTGGACAATTTACACAGCATTATCTAGCCCCAAGGTAAGCATAGCTTGTGTTATGGGTACTAGATAACTGATATACATAATACAATACAATACATAGATAGATATTTTTTATTATACATAGAAAACGACCAGAACACCCTAAACAAATGTCTGCAGATCGTACACACATTTGTCCCGAGGCGGGAATCGAACCCGCAACCTCCTGCGTCGCAGGCGGACCTTCGCCCACCGCGCAACAGAGGTCGTCTAAATTTTTACTAAATTCTTAATTTTACAAAAAATACAAGAAAATATAAAGATTTTTCATATGTTTCGAATTTTTATATTAAAGTCCTAGTTAATAGACAGTAAGCTAAAACTTGGGTTTGCGTTGCTATACCCTATCTCGCTCCTATGAACGCGAAATCCTATGTCTGTCCTTTTCACAAACATTTGAGGTTATATAAGGCTCTTAAGGATGTTACCTCGATGCCAACGCATGTGCAGCGTGAGACTGGTCTTGTGCGCGAACCGCTGCTTGCATTCGTCGCACGAGTATTTCTTGACGCCCGTGTGTAGCATTTGATGGTTTAACAGGTTGGCTTTGGTTTTGAACTTTGCGTTGCACGACTGGAAGGATTAGGATTACAATTATTTAAAAGTTAAATTAAAATAAGCAATGTGTTCTAGGTGAATACAACTAAAACATTGAATTTTATTTGTAAGTGTATTAAAAATGTTATATGTATGGTTACAATAATTTTAAAAGAAAATATTTTTTCGGTGACAAACATCTTAATTCTACGAAAATTTAATAATCACCCAAAAAATTTAGATTTCGGCAGGATTCGAACCTGCGCCCCACTCTCCGTACGGGTATGCTCTTTTCTCTCTATCTTCTAGATTATCTAGATGAAAATAACTAAAATTTTGAAATTATTTTAATCTAATTTGTAATTGGATCATGTGCCTGAAATAAAAGCATATTATTAGAAAGTATAATATTAACGAGACTCGAAAACTGTCAGGATCTATGGAGCAGCCCTCTGTAATTTTTGACTTATAAATGTTTGCTGTAATTTGAACTTTAAGTAGTCGAGGTAAACCATCAGTGGGCGTGAAGACAGGGTTACATCCCACTTCTGATAAAGGCTCAGACAATCAGCGGAGCCCTAGCAGCACCGAAAACTCCAACTAACACGCTATCGGGTACAGTTGCTGGCCACCTCAACCGCACTACAGGAAGACTGATACAGTTGTTGGCTACCATACTTAGCTACTTTCAAAAGTTTATTTGATATTTCCCTCAGAAAACTGTCAAATTCCCCTACTATCAGTTAACGTAAAAGCAGTATAAAGCCAGGTTTAGGTCGCGTAAATCTAAATTCTGTAAACATACATAGCTTCGAATGCAAAACTGCGCATGGTACTGTTGAGAGTATAATCATCAATCAATCAGTACATTGGATTGAGTTCAAGCGAATTTCGTCTCTACATTCATACAGTATGCAGGTCACAAGAGCCTATTTTTATTTGACTATTTGTATAATTAGTACCTAGGACTGCGTTCAAGCGATTTTCGACTCTACATCCATACAGTATTCAGGTCAAGGGCCTATTTTTATTTGACTATTCGTATAATCAGTACATTGGACTGCGTTCAAGCGACTTTCACCTGTACATTCATACAGTACCTTGCAGGTGAAGGGTCTATTCTGCGTGTGCACGAGTTGGTGTCGCTGCAACAGCTGTTTGTGCTTAAAGTGTTTCCCGCACTTGTTGCAGACGTAGCGTTGGTTCGCGTGCTCAGCTTCTTTGTGGTACGCTACTGATGAGGGGTGGTTTAGGACCTGGGGAAATTAACAACATTTAAAGAAGAAGAAATGAAATATTGTAAATATTGTAGGAAATTTCATGGAGAATCCAAATATATATACATTGTAGTAGCTTAGCAATACAAAATCATCGAGAAATCAGCGCAAAAATGCAATACCACCCACTCGCGCGCGGAACGCGCCGTGAACCCTGCCAGCCAACGGAGATAGCGGGCGTCGGCCGCGCCAGTCAACGGAGGTAGGCGATGCGACCGCCCGCCAGCGGAATGGGAGCAAATATGGCAGGACGGTGGTTTGGCATGGTGCTAAGATGCGTGAGATTCTTCGAAGGAGATTGTCGAAGCAAGGAAGGCTCCATTCTCGCTCAATAACTAAAGATCCGGCCTTGTGCGCTTAGGGAGACCAATGGGAAAGAGGGACTAATGGGACGTACCTTTCCACACAGGTCGCAGGCGAACCCCTTGGAGTTGGCGTTGTTCCGATGAGACAGCGCGTGCATGGCATGCGCGCGCGGGTAGGCGAACGTCTGCCCGCATTGAACGCACACGTATGGACGCTCACCTTTATGCATCGCCTGGAACAAACGAACATTAATTAATAACAAGGTTATGGAAACTGAGATCATAATTATACGGGATGTTAAAAAAATGTAGAGCCAAACTTTAAGGGGAGTTCGGCTTCGATAACAGAACGAGGAAAAAATATTTTCAAAATAAATCCCATATATTTGTATATAAAAGCTACGTCATAGTTTGTGAAAAAATAAACAATGAAATTACCACTAGCATGATGCATGTGCTTATTGTCATTAAAAAAATATAAAACAGCCTAGGTAAACATTTATTACATCAGAAAAAGTAATTTCGTTCATCCATGGTCCATGCGAACTTCGCCAACTCGATCGTTTTTGATTTGTTGTCATCGCCATCTATCAATATATTTGGTACTTATCGTCTCAAGCAAATCGAAAAACCCTAATTACATAATATCGAAAGGGACTATTTGTAGTATTATAAAAGTATAGAAACTCAACTTACCCTTATATGCATAGACTTGGCTTGTTTGCTGTTATATCGCTTATCGCAGTGCGGGCACTTCAGTTTGTCCACCTTCTCTCCCTTCGCTTCAGACTGAACGGGAATCGGGCTGGGATTAGCTTCTGAGCTCTCTGTAAGGGAAACTGTGTTAAAAGTTTATTTCTTTTTTATTTGCCTGGAGGTCGTGGCGTAAGAATAGACCCTTCTACCTAAGCCCGTGAATCCTAAAAAAATTGACGACGGGAAATTAAATTATACTTAACACAAAGCTACACATTTTTTGGAATACTACGAGCTCTGGATAACTAAGGTAGTGTAGCTGTGTAAAATAATGTTTGGAGACATTGTTAATATTTAAACAAATATACAAAAAGAACAAAACGACAAATTACAACTAGTATTTACCCGTCGATCATCACTCCATACAAACGTAGAATGTACTAGACTGTTACTCGTAGATGTTCACCATAAAAAACTAAGGAAACTAAGGATAACATCAATTGATCTTGTTAGAAAAGTATACATTATAGAAACACAAGCTTACAAATTTTCATATTTCAACACTGATTTAAGCTCAACTTTGGGCGAAAACAAATAATATTCGGTGAAAGAAAACTGTAAAATAAAGCCCGTTCCAACATAGGTTAGCTATTCAAAAGTTGAAATAGATTATTTCAAAGAGTACAACTCAATAGTTTTTCTATACCTTCGTGCTAAAAGGCTGGTTCACATTTTTTACAATCATAGTGCTTTTGATCCTAGCGCGCGGGTAGCGTAACTATGTCAGGTGAGATAGCATACATTTGGGCCTCGCCTACAGACGGACGAGTTCGCGCCGTTGTCTAAAATGAAGCAGCGGACAGAAGCTAGTGAACTATACACGAAACCGTTATTATGAGTGTTGTTTGAGTTGTTGAAGGTTTTGTTCTTGTTTTTAGTGGTGGGTCTTGGTGTTGCCTTGTTCTTTTCTGTTTTTTTTCTTTGTCAAGTTTTCATACATGTCTTTGTTTGTAGGAATATGTTTAGAACCGACTACAAAGCTCTGTAGATGGTCCCAGACACTCTGTTATGAACAGTCTACAGCTAAATACTGCAAACTCACCAATAATCTGGTCAGGTTCCTTCTCCACAAGCTCTTCAATGCCTTCGATCTTCAGGAAGACCTCAGCCGGCTGAGGGTTGAGATCGGGCAGCGAGCCCGCAGAGACAGTGTTGACTTCCGTATCAAGAGGGTCGGGGGTAGCGAATATTTCCGCGGGGGGTTGAAGGAGGTTTGGGGATGTTGCTGGCTGCTCTTGTGAGAGATGTTCCGTGTCCTGAGAAAGTACATTTTATTGAATGATGTGAAGTTTGTATCTAATTTGTATTTGCCGAAAGTATTCGTTCGAGCGTATTAGCGGTTTTATCAGCTATTGCAGAACAATCAGCCAAATCAGCTGATGGTTCTGAAAAAGCTGAAAAGGCCCTAAAATTAACACTTGGGCAGTCGCGCCTTGTTTTGATACGCTAGGAGTCGCTACCGTGTCCACCGGACCCAGTTTAATATTGCCGGATTTTTCTAAAACTGTTGAATTTAATGTTATTGTGTATTTCTTAACAGTAATTATATTCTAAAATAATATTACAAATGATAATAAACATTTTTATTTATAAAAAAACGCTATTTAAAAACATACTAAAATTCAACTTACTTTAACGACACATTTTAACTATTATCTTATATCTTATTAAATAAAGAAAATAACACGAAGTTTCTTTGTTTCTAATACTACTGTAATGTACTTATTCCAAATCGATCAATTATTATTTCGTAAAATAAACTAAAAAACTTGTCTAAAAATCAACAGTATAAAAATAACTTCTTTGGAACTTAAATATAATTTTTTTAATTGTTGTTCACACATATTGCTTTGGTGTGTTCTCCACAAATGGGGATATTGCATTAAACGCAGAAAATTTTAGATTTTCTGTCTTTTTTTCAATCGCAAAGACCACAACACACTTTTCGTCCACTAACTGGCGGGCTTGATGCAGGATACCCGAAGTCCAGCCACCTGGCTGGACTTCGGATGCGGGATTTTATTTGTGTGTAATGTGTGTGTACCTCATTGGTTGCCATTTTCCTAAGTTAAAAACAAATTTTAAATAATTAATTAGGGTTATAAAGTTATGGAAAAACAGTTACGTATTAAGTCGCTACGGGGTCCAAAGAACCCATACGCAACTTTTACGTCCTTAGCACTCGAGCGCAGCGCGCCATCTGACTGCGGTGACCGTTATTCGGTGTCTCACTCCAACGTCGGAAGGTACTAAGAGCGGCTACGTCGCAATCCTTAAGATTCAATAGTTACCATGCAAACAATGGTCGACTGGGTCTGATAGACCCATTAGCGACTGCTTAATTAATTACCACTTATGAGGTACCTACCTACCTAATACTTATAATTTTATTCTAGAATTGAATACTCACCACAATTATGTCTTCTTCCTTTCCTGGCAGTACAATCATACCGGTATGGCCGCTTTTCTTAAATGTAATACACATATAAATCAATAATAATTTAATTTATGTTCAGGTAAACTGTAGATTATTTTGCAACAGTCTGCAGTTAGCTTCATTATAAATTAGAACTAGCGTTTACAGTGGTTCGTTTGTAAACACTCGTTCCAATTTGCTTTTATTCTTTAATGGTTTTTTTTTAAATACTTAAGTGAAATGTTTAGCAATTAAAAAATTAAATAAATCAAATAAGTTTCTAAGAGTTTTTTTTCTTTGTGATGGTAGGACCTGCTTATGTTACGTACATACCTCCTGATGGTAGTTGAAATCCAGCCTGATGCAGAAGCTGAGAGCGCAGGTCTGGCACTGGTAGAGCACGGGCCCGTGCTGCGCGATGTGAGACATGTAGCGGCCGGAGTTTGAGAACTCCAAGCCGCAGATGGCGCAGGTTTCGCGTGTTTGTTTCGTGCGACCTGGACCAAAACGGTTAGCCTTAGACTGCATCAGGGACGTAGTCACAGTGGAGTACGTAAAACATCGTGTGATTCTTGTGCGTGCTAGACGGCAGGCGAGGATTGTCAATGCACAGAGGTGAGAAAGTGTACAATCGTAAGCTCTGTTAAACACGTCCACTCCCGCTCGAAAATCAATGAATGCACAAGGTTCGAAAGTTATGATCAAAATTAGTAGGACCCTAATGCTGACCGTTTGAGTTTCATTCTTCTGATTTCTTAGAGACCCAACGGAGGAGTCATGAAGGTTTTAATTTACCTTGGAACAAAGTTTTAGAGCTCTTGCTGCTGGATACAGAGATGTGGCATGGGGAGGGGGATTATTGCTAAATGGTGGCTAAATGTGATAAACCTCCCTTATTCACCTGATTTCTTACGACACCTAAAAAGACCTCGATATTTGGGTTCTGTCAACCAACAAAACAACGTCTGTGTAAGTATTTTAATAATAGAAGATCAATTAAAAAAAGAATGCATATTGTACATAGAAGAGGAGCCTTAGGAAAATCAATGAAGTTGATTAAAAAAAACATCAGAAAAGACTATCCGACTTGGGTACATATTAAAACTTTGAATATTTAAAAGACTTACATTCTAGACATATAAACTTTTTTGAAATTTACTCTGGCTGCCTCAAAGCACTTCGTTCGCTTCGCTCACTCCGTTCAATTAAAGAGTTATTTATTATCCTAATCACAAAAGAATTAGGTACACTTGGAAAGTCAAATTCTATAAATTTAAAATAGCAACACAGCGCGTATGCGCCATGTATAATATAATGATATTAAAGTAATGCAATACTTACAAATAATAAGAGATTTTGTTATAAAACATAACATAACAATATTTTCTATTTGGGTTTTAATTTATTTATTCATTAATAGTCGCCCTACTGTCAGGAGGATTTAAAAACATTTCCGTCAAAAACAACCAATTTTGTGACCTTATGCTTCTAGTCTTCCTGACCGTAAACATCACAGGGATTTTATTCTCAGACGTTTATTTCCAGCTTACCCTTAGGCCTGCCTCTGCCTTTCCCCTTCAGCACGGCCACCATTTCCCCAGACACGGACGTGTGACCGATGATCTCTGGAGGCTTCTGCACTGTCTCCTTGACCGGCTTGGGTTTCTCTATGGGTTCTTCTTCCTCGCTCGACTCGCCATCCGTCATGCCTTCCTCTCTGAATATCTGATCAAGTTCTTTGCCCTGGAATACATAATTTACATTATGTATCTTATGCCTTAAGTCAACATTATATAGCTGTCTTACAAAATGCAGCTAACATCACAGCATCATCTTACATCTTCAGCCTATGCTAGCCCACGGCTGGTCATTTATTTTGTATTGACACATGTGGGCCGGTCGGCCCGGCCTATACGCGATTCACATTTTGCTACAGTAGGTACTATTAGAATAACCTTTGTTAACAAAGAAAATTAAAATGTAATAATATTGTCAAATTAAAACTATGGGAGCTGGGAGGCCTATTGTAAGGGACCTACATGTGTCGACACACTCGCGCCTTCCCATATTCCTAGGCCTTCCGTGAGGGCTGGTGCAGCTGCAGATTTGGCCGAAGATCTCAAGAGGCGCAAATATGTAGGTCTCGACAGAGCCAACGCATTTGCTCCCCTTAGAGTCGAGACCATAGGTCCGTGGGGTACCAAGACTCTCCTGTTTTTCAAAAACGACTGGTATTGATATGGACCAGTTGAGCTACCTGTAGATTGTTTGCACCAGTAGTATTTGTTTTACTATTTATTAAGTCTGTCGCGCTGATGGTGGCTAAAGGACCTTCTGAATTGATGCACAGAAAGTTGTGCGCCTTTTATGTATCAGAAAGTTTAGCCAAAATCCTTTCGAAAATATTTAATTTCATGATCTTAAATATTATGAATTGGGTACGGATCTTATTTATTTCCGACACAAAAGAAACGTTACCTGCACTACTTCCCTGAACCTCTCAGGAGTTTTCCGTCTCCGTTTCCCGGTAGGCTCGACCTCCTTGGGTTTAACTTTAACTAGCTGCAACTCCTTCTCCTTGGCTGCCAGCTCCAAGGCTTGTTCCTCTGGTGATTTGATCTTCTTAGGAGGCCGGCCTCGCTTTCGCTTCGGCTTGTCCAGTCCAGCCACTTTAAGGGCAATGGGGTGGTCCTCTTTATAAGATCCATTGGTTGTGTGTGGATCCACTAGGAAGATAGTCATTTATTAAGCTCGGAACTTATCCAATGTACATACCTAATAATATTGTAAAATCTAAAGTTATTCTGTCTGTTTGTAACCTTTTCACACCTTAACAGATCTCAATAAAAATTTGGCAACAAAAGTAGACAGTATCCTAGGGAAGAATATAGGCTACTTTTCTCGGATTATAGCTCGCGAAGCCGCGGACAGAAGATTGTATCAATATAATAAAATTGTTATTTGAAGTTGAATAATGAAGGTATTAAGGTATCGATAAAGTATCAGGTATTAAATTTGAGTGCAGCATGAAACATTGTGAATGGGACTCAAATTCCCTTATATACCTTGAGTCACCATCTTCATCAGCCCGTACTTGTCCACTGCTGAATATAGCCTCCCCAAACGACGCCACGAAGAGTGATCCTGCCTGAGCAGCCTCCGTCCATCGACTCCCTGCGACCGCTACAATATCGTCGATTCATCGAGTGGGAGGTCTTCCCACACTCCGTTTCGTGTTGCATCGCGGTCGCCACTCGAGAACCTTTACTCCCCAACGGTTATTGGCTCTGCTCAGCTATATGGCCTTACCTATCGCCACTTCCGCTTGATACTTCGGTTACTTTGGTTCTTCTACGGATTTCCGTATTCCGAGCATAGCTCCTTCCAAAGCTAGCTGAGCGACTTTGAGCTTATGCAGGAGTCCTATAGTCAGCGACCACGCTTTGGAAAAATCCGTAAGTTATCAGTGGACGAAAGTTTTAACCAATGTATGTATTTTACATTGGTTAAAGCTTTCGCTGAGTGTGAGTCTTGATGCTGTAGCTGTGACGAGAAGATATTGCGAAGTTTGCCGAACGCTGCCCATCCGAGTTGGAGTCGTCGGCTAACCTCTTTATCAAAGTTGGATTTATTTATTAGGATGTTTAAGGGTGCGATGCGACATGGGGCATTAGACATGATTTAGTCTTATCCCCTATGTTAATTTTTAGTCACATCTGTCGGGGAACGGTGTTGATGTCTCTGAGCATCATGCTAAAGTCTTCCAGCGATTCTGCGATAGTGACTACATCGTCGGCAAACCAAAGGTGGATTGCACCGTTGATATTGAAGCCATACATGGATATGCTCAATGTACCAGTTTATGAGGTAAATATATGTATACTCGAATGCAGACATGAATAGTTCCGTAGAAATTACGTCACCCTGTCTCACCCCATTTTTTAGAGGCGAGACAGGGATTTTTTTATTTTGGAGAGATTGTATTTATGCTATGGTCCTGGAGACGGATAGATTATGTATAGATGCATTGTTGTACAAGTACAAACACATCAACACTTATATATAACAGTAGTCGATTTGGCATTGCTAACGACTGTAGCACTGCCCAGATTTGTACTGAATCAAAGGCTTTCTCGTAGTCTACAAATGCCGCTTACACCTTGTCTTTTGTATAATCTGCTTTTGTAAAACTGGAGCATATTTAGGTATGTGGTCTACGGTACGATACTAGAACCTTTTCGGAACCCGGCTAGGTACATCGAGAGGCTAGAAGTCGTTAACCTTCGAGCAAGACGGTTGGTGCTTACTCGAAAACAGCCTATAGGCTGACTTCCGGGATATCTTCGATAGTGTAGTGTCGGGTTAAACGGGTTCTTGTATCGAATGGTTTTAGCATGGCTTTGCGACAAGTTTTAATCTGTTCATACAACTTATTGAGCTCACTAAAAATCTCAGGCTTGGAATAAATAAATAATGCTTACAATCCACACAGCATTATCTAGCCCCAAGCTAAGCAGAGTTTGTGTTATGGGTACTAGATAACTGATATACATAATATAACATAATACATGGATAGATATTTTTTATTATACGTAGAAAACGACCAGAACACCCTGAACAAATGTCTGCAGATCGTACACACATTTGTTCCGAGGTGGGAATCGAACCCGCAACCTTTCTGCGTCGCAAAAAGAAATTATACTGCAGCTATCGGTCTTTAGCCGTGTGGTGCCAGCTTAAAATTTGCACCACACCAGCCCAACTCTTCTCGCGGGTGTTGTAAGAGGCAACTAAGGGACGTAAACGGGGGGGGGGGGGGCGGGCAGCAGCGCTTCCTGTAGGTAGAACAATAAATACCACCGAACTGCGATCCCCAACCCGCATGCATAGCGTGGGGGATTATGGGCATTTCCCCCAGGAGATAAAAGCTAATGAGGGGCTTTTCAGTGGGAGGCCTGGGTGCAGCAGTGGATCAATATAGGCTGTTGAGGTTGAGGTTATCGGTCTTTAGCTTCGAGCTGGTTTTGCCCAAGCGACAGACCCCTTGGGAACACTTTGGACCCCTTGTTCCGCTTTATTGCGCTCATAATACAATTGGCATTGTATGAGCGCAAATCTTGTTGCATAGACTTCGAGATCTGTCTGTTGAGCGCACCATATTTCTGAGACTGCAGCCTCATTTCGCTCTTCTCTGCCATTCGCTGCAGAGTGTGACCTGAGTCTCTGTGTTTTATTTCTGCGGCGGGTCCTAAAGAACTCTGACCCGACCACACAGACAGTTTACATCAGTCTATTATTTAGTCTGATGTATTTTTTTCACTGTTGCGCACTCCATGAGGCTTTCAAAGCAGTTCTGTAACTTCAACTGAAAGCTCCCAGGATTTTGTATCTGGACAGGATTTGGCCATATTGTAGACATTATCAGGCCTTGAGTACAAGATGTAAATGAAACGAGAATAATAAAATATATTAATTTACCTTCAATAATAATGGAATTGTCAGTTTCATTTGATGCTACTTTGCATAAGTTTTTCTTGTATTCTTTTTCCCTTTCGTAGAGACTTCGTATGGTTTTCTGAAAAATACTCATATTTCATTTGTTTTATTATTACTTTGTTATTTAATTTTGTTGTGTATGGCAACTTCTTTTTAGTCAACACATTACTTTATAAAGTTATATGAACTATAGGGTTAAACAGATAGGTAGATTGTCACGGTTTCTATTCAACTAATATATTTAGTCCAGACATTTCTGCGCCATCTACAGCCTTAGCTAGTCCACTGCTGGACATATGCCTTGTCAGATAACCGCCATCATAGCATTAAGGGGTAATGGCACTATCCCAAATGCAGCCAACTGTAGTAGGTACACTTATACCATTAAATTCATTATTTTTAATACTAGAATATGTTATAGTTTAGTATTATCATAAGATGGGAGTTTAAAACTGTTGTTGTTTTATTTATCACTATCCTAAGCATATGGGTCAGCGTTGCCAGAAGGTAACTTTTGTTACCTTTTAGGTGATTTTTCACTACGTCCGGTTACTTTTAGGTAACACGACTTCAAAGGTTACTTTTAGGTAATATTTTGGAAATTGTCAATTTTTTTAATTGCAGCGCTGGCAGGGCAACTCTACAGAGTACATTAAAATAATTATGACAACACGTTCTCTGCTCTTATGTTTCGATAGTTTGTCATAAATTATGGTGTGCGCTACTCCTGAAAATATGTCTATCTCTCTCGCACTAATGTATAAGAACCTTGATAAGGTCACAAAATATGACTCGCTAAAGTGAAAAGGAAGAAAGTTTTCAATACCTATGAAAAATTTAGCCTTTGTTTCCTAATAAAAAAAACATCAGGCTTTTGATGGTCTTACATTATTACCCCTCATCGACATAATGTCGATGTTACCCCTACTTGTTTATACTTACCGTCCACTTGCACTAAGCGTTTGAAGCGGTTTGAAAGTAGGTACTGCTGTTTTTTCAGCCAATTACAAACTGGGTTTCTTCAAAACAAGAGTGAATAGGTATCTTCCAGACCGTCACGATACATTATCGGCCACATCTTCAATTTCCACTGGGTGAGATTGTGATCAAACGAAGGTCTATTGACTATTAACAACTTATGTCTATATAAGCTTTTAGTAGGTAACTACATAATTATTGGAAAAAATATAAAAGGTAACTTTTCAGTCTAAAAGGTTACTTTTTTATTTCTCTTGGGTTGCTTTTGACAAGACCCAACTGGCAACACTGATATGGGTTAGTATCTGGTCTTAGATTAGACCTTCAGTTAAGGAGCAGAGGCCCTATTCACCATTTTCCACATTTATCACCAGTTATTCTAGGATTTCAACTGGGAAAAGGCATCAATTTCCCTACTCGAAATCTAGTAATAACTCTTGCCAATACGGAGCAAAGCTACCTTTTACGGCATAGAGAGTACCTATTTTGTTCCTTGTTTTACGGTAATCTCAATGTTATGGTAAACTCGTTTTTGTTTACTTTCACTTTACCTGGCCAGTGACAATCAAGTTGATGAATTCTACAGTAGCTTCGAGTTGTATAGTACATCCGGGACAAATGGTTCGTGGCAGTTTCCCATCGTCCGATACCTGAAGAAGAGTAGGTAAATTAAATGCAAGTGCATTTCTTAGTTTACTACTACTAACTACAGCAACAGCATGTTCACAACAAACCTCGATCAGCTGTTTTGTCTAGACTATTTTGGTTGAATTTAAAATGATGGACTTTTTTCGAAAGCACGTTCTTTTGTTTCAAATACGTGTAACAAAATATTATGAATCTATTTATGGATGCCTTTCCTTGGTCTTTTCATTGTTAAAAAGTATTTAAAACTGCACAAGAATAAAATAAGATTGGCTATTGAAACTACAAGAAAATATACATCAACCATATTGGAAATATTTTCGAGTCAATAGAGTCACGTAAAAGTTTATCAGATACCTTGATTGGCAAATAAGCATTCACTAGATCACTGATGTTCTCAGAATTTTCTTCAGTTGAATATAAAAATGTTCCATTGTCGTTTTCCTCTCCACATATTCGACAAACGGTCGAATTATACAAGACAACTTCCATTGCATTTTCGACTTCGTAAAAGAAAGCGACACCTATTTCCTACAATTTGTAAACTAAAACCGTCAGTAGACGTTGACGTTGGCACTCAGATAAAATATTTTTTACCATCAAGCAACTTCAATCACAATGTTCATCATCAAATCTCAAAGTTGTAGTGTAGTTGAACGTCAGTCAAGCAAAGATAAGAAAATAATAAACTTCGCCAGGTACGCTATTCCGAGATACCAACGGTCACACAAGTGACACGGGGCACGTCATTTCCGAACACGGTGTTCATAAACTTTTTAATACAGATCCTAGGATCCTACGTTCCAACTAAAGTAAACTAAGCCTTTCACACGTCTGCTTTAAGTTAGAGCCTCTAACAGTTCTGAATCTAACAACCGGCAATTTTATTCACAAAATATGTATTTCTGCCGCGCCTCTACGCACGCGTTATTTGTATGGAAACGTTTAAAGGTAAATTATTTCCCGAGGGAACTGTTTAGAGATTAAATACACCTAGGCGAGAAAGTGGCTAATTCCTATCGATTGTGTCACTTGAGCCATAAATTAAACGAAATAGAAATCGCACTTTCTTCCGAGTAAAACAGTGATTTTTACTACACCTACTTACGGGGAAAATTATCGTTTTAGAATCTTCAACATCACAAAATTGATCTTCTTACATCTTACTTGAGTGATAGGATACAAAGAGTTGTCATTAAAGTTGATCGTCGCGGGTTGGAGCGAAATTAAAATATTTTTGTGGTTTTAATAATAATATCTACTCCTTGATCCTCCTCTTGGCCTCCTTCTCGAAATTGTGTTGAAAGTGTACGACGATCGGTCCCGGATCAATAAATAAACAATAACTAAAATAATTAATCAATGTGGCCATTGATCATGACCTTGGTTTTACCCAAGTTCATGCCAAGACCGATGCGTCGCGAGGCTGAAGCTAGGCCGGCCAGCATCCGGTGGACTTCGCCATTAAGACTATATAAATATATCATCCATCAGCGAATCGCAGGCAATTCTAAATCACAAAATCTTCTGAAGATCAAAATCTAGCAGTAAATAAATTTAAACAAATTGTCAAAACCTTTCCGTGCAAAAAGGTTTACTACAAAATATTAGTGAGTAATTCAATATCAAAAAAATAAATATAACAGCAATAGGACCTAGACTTAAAAATTGTGAGAGCGCCGGTAGATAAAAAAGCTTTGAATATTAACGTCGAGTTCGAGTGGAGCGAGTTTAGAAGTTTGGTGAGGTCGGGTTAGCAACAAGGACAATGAAACTAAGACGACGACAGTACCTAAGCGGACGGACACAGCCGAAGTATTTTGCTATTTTTTAACGGCGTCAAGTTCAGAATACCAAAAATTTGTAATGGCGGCGTGCGGAGCGAGCCTTTTTTTTAGTTATTCGGGCGTTCATAAACAAATTATGAAGAGTACCTAACTATGAATAATTAATAACAGCGAGCGGAGCGATCTCTAAAACTTGTGGAGAATTTGCGGCGGGCCTGCGAAGATTGTTATGAAACGAATACAAAATAAATATCAATAGAGTGAGCCATATGTTTTGAAATTGGCGAGACATGCTAAGTAAGACAAGCAAGCTAAGACAATGAATGAGTATAAATGCCAAGCAAGACAAGTAAGATAAGACAGTGAATCTAAAGAACAATTTTTTCTTACATATTCAATAACATAGGACACAATACAATTACTCATTATTGTACACCAAAGAAAATGATCAACGAGACAGAAATAGACTAAAAGGTATAGATCTCGTATGTACAATGGGTGGCCTTGTCACTTTGAGCAATCTCTGTCTGGCAACCTTTCTACGCCAGACTATAAAGTATTCTATTTAAGTGGGTCCTACCTAGGTCCACTTGCACAAAGATTAATACAAGCATAGTATAGCCATAAAATTGCTTGATCAAGCAAATGTTTTTTTAATCTGGCAGCATTTTGGATTTTCATATGAAATCTGTCTCTTTTTGTATTTGACAGCCCTTTCCGGTTGAGTTTTTGGGGGCTAGTAGCCGTAGTTTCGGTTTTTATAATTTTAATCGCCTTTAATCCAACAAAATGAGAATTTATAAGGATATTATTACTGGTAACTGCGTTTGTTGTGCATTCAAAATTTGTGTAGTGTGCATATTTCGTGTATTCAGTGATAATTTGATTTATTTGGAGTAGTTGACATTTCATCTGAACCTGATATCTTGGTCCAGATTTCTTCTAAAAATACAACCTTTTGCAGTTATTTATTATGCCGTGCATTAATGATGAGGTCCAGAATGAATTGAAGAATGTTCTGTGTTCATTTCAGGTGACGAGATGTTCTCGGACACTTACAAAATGAAGTTGGTTGATGAAGTTCTCTACGAAGTGACGGGTAAACTGGTGACGAGGGCACAAGGAGACATCACAATCGAAGGATTCAACCCCTCGGCGGAGGAGGCCGATGAAGGCACAGACTCCGCAGTCGAAAGTGGTGTTGACGTAGTCCTAAACCACAGGCTGGTGGAAACCTACGCCTTCGGTGACAAGAAATCCTACACGTTATACCTCAAAGATTACATGAAAAAGTGAGTGAAAACCTGCTTTGCTAGGTCTGTGTTAAAAGACGAAGTCTTTGCTTGTGTAAATAGGACTGCAGTTGTTGGTGTTGATATCCTCTGTGCCATTTGAATTGAAAATGTGATGAATCATCTGCTTGACAGTTAGCCTAAACTTTGAACACCATTCATAACTTTCTTACGATTTTTTTCATGATTTTGTATGACAATTTGCCTCTCCAAACAAGTACTGTTGTGTGTGTGTCTACTCTTGACACATGGTCTATTTCTTTGTATTATTTATCACACAATCCATGCACCTCTTTGTTGACTTGCATGACATTTCTTATCAATGTGATAAAAAATTGTTTTCATAATGTAATTGAATGTCATTTTCAAGCAGTCTCCAATTGAAAACATTGATAACTCTGATACCTATTTACAATTTTATTATTTCCATTACTTGACACTGGCAGAATTGTGTCTAAGCAGACCCATATGTTCATTTACAAAGAACCGTCACTCATCACATCAGCGATGATTTGTTTAATTCTACTGATTTTGTTTTGCTTAACTTCCATTAATTATGATTGAATCAAAAATTAATCATTGCTCAATAATTATGTAAAGGTGACTTCAGGTTTGTTTATCATGTTGAATTTGTTTAATTTAACCTTGCATTTCGAGCTAAAGTATGTTGATTATGTTTATTGAAATATAAAGATGATAACTCGGACATCATTGGTCCCCCTAACTGGGATGATTCTGTCTTGGGAACCTTCAGTTCATATTCTTAGTTGAATGAAATGGAAAAAACCCAAGTCATGATAAATATCCCATGATAAATAACTTGTGAATGACTTAATATGTAGGTTCATTATTTAGGTATCTCTATAACTTATTTAAAATGTATGGACTTCTAGAGTTGAGTTCTGCATCATCTAATACCATGGGTTGATTGTCAATATCAACCTAAGGAGCATATGATGCAAAAGCAAATAACTTTTATGAAAAAACAGTCATTTCAATAGTGATTGTTCATGAAAGGGAGATGACATTTTTTATCTTAACAGATAAATATCTGGATGTCTAAAAATGTGACAGTATGCATGCTGGTAGATGTCCTAATCACAATGGTATCTACTGTGCTTTTCATCAATTCTGTTTAAAGTTGTTCATGAAACTAACATATAAGCTGAAGATGTCTGTCCCATATTACCTATTTACATATTGAGGTTACAGTAGAATCCATAGTTTCTATAAAGGACTAAAACTATGTTTATCCTTATACCTCTACACTAACATTGCAAGCTTGGGGTTTGATGATGTTATCTGCATTGTCCTGCATTATTTAGTTATAAATTTGCAATCTATCTGATTTGTTATGTGAAGGAACTCTAATTAGCTCGACGTATAAATAATGGTTAATTTCTTTATTTGAACACACTAAATGAATCAGCCATTGAACGACCACTACCTATGTAAACATAATCTAAGAATGCTGTTCTCTTGTAACTGACATTATAAAATTTGACTTTGAGAATAAATGAATATTAAACTTTAAACTTTACGTAGTATTTGAACATGCAATAACAGTCATTTGTCTTGGTTTCAGATTAGTAGCAAAATTGGAAGAGAAAGCCCCTGACCAAGTAGATGTATTCAAGACCAACATGAACAAAGTAATGAAGGACATCCTCGGCCGGTTTAAGGAGCTTCAGTTCTTCACTGGAGAGTCCATGGACTGTGATGGCATGGTCGCCATGTGCGAATACAGGTATGTGTGAAGCAGGAGATTTGGAATCTGTAACCTTCACTCCTATGCGAGACCTCTGTAGAATGACTGCATAGACCAAAATAATAAGTGCTCTTTTAGTGGAAACTTGAAAGTGAAGGTTGTGGTGTGGTTTGTCAAATGCCCATTGGTTTCATACGATGTATGAATAAAAACACTTTATTTTTATTAGTATCTTGAGTTGTGTGTGTAATAAAATGCTTCTAATCATTCTAATTATATGTAACCAATATGCTTGTGATGAGCCACACACAACACAACAGGTAGTAGTTTTTAACAGGCAATGATTAGAGAAGGCAATGAGATCGAAATCTTTCAGAATTCATGAATGCCAGAGACCCTTACCTAACATGTTAAATAGTCCAGTCAAATAAGCACAAAAAAAAACCTCGGATTGAGCTTATAAGCTGTAAACTACTATACACCTTCATTTTGGTGTCCTAAAAATTGACTCAACTCTCGTAAAATCTCGTGTCTGCGCCGTAAGTTATTAAAGGTCAAAGGTCTCAAGAATCAGCGATGAGCTCGGTTTATATAGATTCAATGATGTTAACGTTTATAAAATTGTAGAGCATAATATTTGCGACACATTTTGATACAAAATTTAATTTCATTCATCGGTTTTCGAGATAGAGGGCGGAAAGTCCGCAGCGCTCAGTCATTTACTGCAAGGTCAACCTTGAATCTCATTGAATAAAGCCTTGTATAAGGTTCATCATATCAGCCCATACGCATTCATCTCTCATTCCGGGGTGAAACCCCTAATTTGACTGGACTATAAATTGATCCCACAAGCTGACTACCTAACTGTAACTCAATTTATCTTTTATTGGCTACATGCCACTGAGTTGAAGTCAGTTATTTATCAAAAGCTCAAAATAAAACCCACATAAGGAGTGAGGTACTTCACTACTATTAAATGCAACTGGATTCTGTGCTGCATCATGTTATTATCATGGGTTGATTTTCTATATCAACCTGTGAATCACTTGATGCTACAGCAAATAACTTTTATGAAAAAACTTTCATTCTCATAATGATTGTTCATGAAAGGGAGATGACATTTATTTTTACCTGTCCCAATCAACACCCGTAGTATAGATCTAGGGCCAAATTCTGCTAATATCACTTTGCTATGACAGTTTTATCGTCGCAGAATCCTCCATATATTATGAAAGAGGAGTGTAAAAGATAAGCTACTGGCGGCCCGCCTCGGCTTCGCATGGGTAGATTCTATTGCCTATATAAACGTCATTTATAACGGGATACTTACCATGATTAGATTTTTTTGAGATTTCCTATTAAAATGACGTTAATGTTAATAACCATGATAGTTAATGGTAAAAGAATTTTTCAAATCAATCCAGCAGTTTCGGAGCCCATTCAATTCAAACAAAGAAACAATTCTTTCCTTTATAATTCTAGTGTAGATAGATACGGACTTATTTTATGTATTATACTTTACTTTATAAACGTTAATAAGTTGTGTTTGACCAATATTTTCATCAACGTCATTTTGTAAGCGTGACTACATCACACAAATTTACGTCGACGATACGTTTTATTTTGGACTCGAGTGTTAGCATTTGCCATTTTGATAAGAATAAATTTTGGGAAACTTTACTTCTACAAAATGTCACTTATTTTGTACGGCATTAGTGCATTACACATCTCCATAGAGACAAGATTTTTCTTTTCCACAAACAATGTTTGTTTTAAAAAGAAACTCTGTGCATGCGGTGTTATTTGCTAT
Organism: Eupithecia vulgata; assembly: GCA_946478455.1. NCBI lineage: Eukaryota > Metazoa > Arthropoda > Insecta > Lepidoptera > Geometridae > Eupithecia > Eupithecia vulgata. The sequence continues at coordinate 2,677,663 of OX297862.1, read as the reverse complement.
GATGAGATATTGATTAAAATGGTTTCAACCCTTGAACTTGATCTGTAGTTTCATTAATTAAAGGTAAAATGCCAAAATGTTTTGTTTTAAGAAGATACAATTTTTATTATGAAGTGATAAATTTAGTGAAATTAGGGCCTTATAGGATGTCACTAATCTAAAGGACAAGATCTTATCTTCTTAACAAAAAAGTTTTTTCTTTATTTAGAAGTATTAAATCAAATTTTAATTGTTTCAGAGATATTGACGGAGCTCAAGTACCAATCCTGATGTTCTTCAAGCACGGTCTCGAGGAGGAGAAATTCTAAGTTCTCTCTAGCTTATGGCAAAGTGATATTACTCATAATATTCCAACAGAAGGCGCCTCGCGAAGTACTATTTATTATTATTTGATATCTAAAAACCGACTCGGCTGCTCCCATCACAAGGCTGATCAATTTTGTAATTTATGTTACATAAATAAATTGATGAACAACTATGTAAGTCTCTTTATTTTACTAAACCTATTAGATAGCAGTATATACATAGTGAGATATACATAGTAATACTTTACTGGGATTAAAGTATATTTCCTACCTAGTAATCAAATCAAGTACCTATAGCAAATATGATAGACGTGTGACGTGCGAGTGTAGAAATCCTATGGGTTCTAGATTCTTTGAAAGAGATTAAAGGAGATACCTATCTCTTATTTACTATTTTCTCAATCTTGTTACTTGTGTTCACTGAGTAACCTGAAAAGGTTGCTAGTGATGACTTAACTACTTATTTTCTCTCAATCTATCCTACTACCCATCTTATGTATAGGGGTTTACATTGAAACAAAACACCATAAATTCGAGGTATGTTATATTATCGAGTTTGTATGTAGGTAATAACTACAATAAAATACAGAAATGACCATGATTCTATTACGATTCAAAGTTCTAATCACAATTTTCATATGTATTTTATCTTGTATACGTCTTTAGGCATAATATCGGCCTCTGCCAACTCGCTTAGTCTTTAGATTCTCCTTTATATTTACACGGACACCAAAACATTTAGGAGTTTTAAATTATTAGGTTCAATCGTCAGAGTCCATCAAGACTTTCCACTAGTTTAAAATGGATTTTTCCTGAGTAACACGAGACTTGTGGAGATAAAGAAGTGTCCTAAACGTGGCGCTATCGAATGAATAGCAGTAAAGCGAGTGCTTACCCACTTTTCACTTTACAGTTGGGGGTCTTAAGTTCCTTGCTTTAATACTACTTTACTGCTATTTACATTAAATCGGTATTTTTTCTGTTGGAACAAACAGTAAACTAATTTAACAGAACCAGAAAGGTTGCTGTCCTTTCACAAAACAACAACATTTATAGCAGTTTTAAATTAGATTAGTTTTTGTCATAAACAGAATCAAGAGCGATAGAATCCACGTATTTCCGCCGGACAGAAAAACCAACATTCTCGTGAATTTCAGGCATTAATCGAAATACAATATCGTAAGCCTAGGTCCTGCCTAGTTAACCTACAAGCTGTCTCGATGGAATGAGACGAGTTTAGACGATACCTAGTAAGTAAACGAGAGAAGAACGAGCTGTACACAATAGAATCTTAGTACATTATCTAGTAGTGAAATGTCTCAGGCACATTTTAAGAGTAAATTGAAAGCGTTTATCAAAATGTACCTACCTATCTATTTTTAGGTAGTATCTGTAGTATTCACTTTTTATCTTAATTATTCCATTTGTTATTACTACATTACATAACCTGTGACTAGGCAATGAACTTGGATAAAAACACGTGTGGACTAAAATGAAGTTCATTTGGTTCCAAACCGTGCTCTTAAAATCATCGGACATCCAATTAGAATGATCCAAGCACGATCCAACTGATCCTAAAAATTATGCGATGGTGCTGCCATCGTTGTTATCTCAAAAGGAACTTCAATTCAAACGTTGAATTGAAGTTCATTATTTTTGTAGATACTTCAAGGATATAAGCATTTTGATAATCACGCTTTCAATTTATAGTCACACCAAAATACATATTCCCCATGAAATCAGGTTTTAAATCTAAGAATTAACATTAAAATGAAGGGTCGTTTTGAGTTGAGCATAGTGTTAGATACCGTGAGTGGGTGCTACCTACACAATAATGAAGGGTGTATGTTAGGTACGCTTAGTGAAATAGGTAGTGACATAAGAAATCTCATATTTTAGGATATCAGTCGATGAAAAATGAAAATTTAGGTACAATATCCCGAATTACATAATGATAATTTAGAAGAACAAGATCGTATTGAATTTTAAAAATATCTCAATATTATACTTAGTATAAATATATTTACAATCGGTAATTCTAATATTTTCATATTGGTGTCTTATTTAACGCACTCTTACATTATTTATAAATTAAATATTACGTCATTAAAAAGATATTCATAAGGAATGGTTTTGTACAAACAAATACAAAATCCACCGCACTGGTAGAAATAAAATACAAATCACAATGCGTCATGATTCCACATCATAGGGGGCCTGGCCGACCCCGGCGCGACGCCTCGACTAGTCTGTACATTGTACGATCCATGAAAGTCTCACTTTCATACCTCCTGCTCCTCCCCCACACCAATCGAAAAATAGATCCATCACTACTACTTAATTATAATTTACAAATAAAGTACTCTCTTAACTTAACCGACAAGGTTCCGCACGCACCGGACCGAGATATCTAAAGTCACTAACCGCTCTAGAGCACTACGTCCCGTCAGGAGTCCATAGAAAACTTAATGGAATGAAGAATTATTATTATTGCTAGAATTTCAAGATCACAAACGTTCATACGATAGTTCACGTCACGACACTCAGCAGTTGAATGTGTTGGAGTGTGGGCAGGCGCGCGGGTAGTCGTGCATCGCACGCGCGTAGCTCTCCGGGATCACGGAGTACTCTGGCTCACTGTAGTCCGCGTACTCACGCTCCTTGCGGCCGAACCCGAGCACAGTCTCCGAGCCGCGCATGTAGCCGTTCTCCTGCTTGCGCGAGTAGCGCGGCTCCACGTTCCGCTGGAAGTTGTCCGGGTGGCAGGCCGCCGCGCGGTTGTTCTTCTTGCCGGGCAACGATCGCAGCGAGCCGTTGTTGAGGTGCGCGTGCGCCGGCGCGCCGTTGTTGAGAGTCTGCGCGTGTGCCGCACCGCGCGCCTCGCCCCCGATGTACGTGAACCCGTCGGCGGGCAGCGTGCCCCCGCCCCCCGAGCGCTGTGTCCGGCGCCCTCCCGCGCCGGACATAAAGAACACGCTCGGCGAGGCGTAAAGCTCTAGCTACAGCTCCGTGACCGGGATCGGGCGCAAGCCGGGGGTGTGCGGCGGTGCGGGGTACTGCGCCGGGTGGATGCCACGCACGATGCAGTCCTCCTCTGTTGAGATCGGCTTGTGGTAGTCGAGGTTTTTGCGCCCCTTATTCCACTTGTAGTCCTTCAGCTTTTCCTGCATGCTCTTGCGGTAGCGGTACAGAATGAGCGCGAGGGTGGCGAGGGTGGCCACGCAAGCCACTACCACGACGCAGATGATGGTCTGCTGCCTTGTGTCGTGCAGCACACATCCCAACTCGTCGGCTGACAGAGTCCGCAGGTACTTGTCCTTTAGGTGCTCGGGGCTCGCGCACTGCACCTGCGAGAAATTGCTCTTGTCGTGCAGCAGTATCTGCAGCCACAGCAGCTGGCAGTCGCAGAAAATGGGGTTGTCAGTCAGATCCAGCTGACGCAGCTCCTTCCCCGCAAACACGGTTTCACCCAGTGTGATGATTGCGTTGTCTCTAAGAGATACGTGTTTTAGCTTGGGCAGGCCCAACAGGGTGTTGTCTTCTATGATCGAGAGTTTCTTGTTGTTCACCAAAAATATTGACTCCAAGTTCACGTTGTCGTCGACCGATCTCTTTTCCACTCGTTCTAGCTGCGTGGCGCCCGTAATGTCGAGCAATCTTAGGTTCTTCAAGCCTTTGAAGGCGTTGCTTTCTAGAGCGAGAAAATCGTTCAGACCGATGTAAAGCTCCTCTAACCTCGTCAAGCCTGACAGTTGTTGAGTTGGCACTACGCTCAGTCTGTTCCCGTAGAGATTCAGGCTTCTCAATCCTGGAAGACCTCTGAATGCGAATTCGCTAATATTGAAGAGCCCAGCTCCATTCAAGTCTAGCACGGCCAATCGGTTGAGGCCGGCGAAGGCATCGTCGGGGAGGAACGAGAAGGCATTCAAGCCGACGTGCAGCTCTGCGAGGCTGCCTAGGAGACTGAAGGACGCAGTCGGCACCGAGCTCAGCTGGTTATCGTCCAGATACAAAATTCTCAAGGCCGACAGCCCTGAAAATGCTCTGGGCTCGATTCTAGAAATCCTGTTTTGTCCCAAGTTTAGTTCTTCTAATCTTGGCAGAGTAGCGAACACTCCGTTCGTGAGCTCTTCTAGAAAGTTCCGCTTCAAGTTGAGTACAGTCAGCGAGTTCAGACCTTGGAAGGTGGTGTTCGTGACTGACGATATTTTGTTATGATTGAGGTGCAGCTCTTGCAGCTTTCGTTGGTATGCGAAACTTTTCGTTGGAATATTTACGAGTTGATTCTGAGACAGGTCTAGGTGTTGCAATTCTGCGTAGAACTGCATGGAGCTGTCGATGGTCTTAATTTTGTTGTTGCGAATGATGAGTCGCTGGATGGAGGGGTTGAGGGCGATGGGGAGGACGTCGAGGCGGCTCTCCTCGCAGACCACGACCAGCGTGTCGTCGTTGCAGTTGCATCCGCTCGGACAGTTGGCCAGCGCCGCCGCCCCGCTCTGCGATGTCAGGACCATCAGCGAAATCAGGAAAACCTGGAATAGAAGAGAAAATACTGTTACCGAGCTTTCGTTATCAACCAATTTCTCGCACCGACACCGCACCGCATAAAACGAAACGACCTCGTTAGATACTTAAATTATACTGAGAGACTTCGGGTTCGAATTCCGTCGAAAGCTCAGCCATTCGTGGGATCTAGAAAACCGAACGTTAGGCAAACATTACCCGCCGCGAGCCCCTTTGCCCCGCCCTGCCGCCGCGGGTATAACCATCAACTGGACCGCAAATGTTTCGCTCGACTGTACCTACCTCACGTCCGCACGTTTAACCGAATGCGAATCATTTCAATTACGAAAGTAGACATCTTTGAAAATACACGGTATATTTTTAATACCGGCATGTTTTAGCTAAGTCCGCCGCCGGTGAAATAGAATCAATGTAAGGCGGGCGCGTTACGGAGAGACGTAAAAGGGAAAATAAAATGATATCGGAAAGGGAATTTTGCGCAGTTTTAATTTATTAAAATGCGCTTTGAGGCGCTCGAGGCCGGTTTCTTTGCTTCAAAGACTAGCACTTTTATTACGTTCCCTCTTCCTCGACAATTAGCAACGAGATCCTGAGTGGAGGAGATTCGACTGCATCTAGAGTACCTAACAGCGTAGAGTTTAATTCTGTTAGAGTCGGATTGCTGATAGATGCAGCAACGACAATCTGAGAGCTCTAAAAGACAAAGCTGCCAGTAGTTTGTCGGCTAAGTGGGTTTATTAGTATTCTAAAGAGAGGCGGCGTCGTCGGGCGAAACTCGATTGGATGTCCGAGATAGCATCGACCGAGTTTTGAGTTGTTGATGCCGCTTTCTTTGCAAATCCAATTTACTTTGAAACAAAGAAATTCGAGAACTTCCTTATTTACTTTTGCTCATTTCATGATTATCTCTGCTTTTTTGCTTGCTTTTTTATTAATTTGTTAGCTATATAAGTACCTACCTAGTTACCTACTTTAGTAGTAATATTATACACATTTTAAGTCTGTAGGTAAAAATGCCATGCATCTGAAGAATTTTATACGTAGATGGATTATAAAGCCTCTAAGATTTTATAATACCTATGGTGCATAAAAATAGTAACTACGTTGTTTTTAAGATTTCAGTGGGTTCGATTATCGGATAAAGACTGTAGTTCGTGCAGCTCTAAATTATGTGAAAGCATTTTTTTTTTTTTTTAGATAAAGGAGTTTCCTTTGAATAGAATTTTCTATCTTGAATATTCCGGGGAGGCAACGATCGCTTGTACCATCCTGTTTTTATCGCATCGACGTCATAAGAATAAATAAAAACTTTATTCGTGTGTCGACATAAAGCAAAAACCTCTCGTTTGAAACTGACTATAGAGACAAGCCTTTCTGTTACCTCCCAACAGTAGGGTAGGTACAGGTACCTACCTAACTAACGAAGCGCACTTCCAAAAGTCAGTTGGACAAAAAAACGCAGCAGTACGTACAAAAATCAGGTAATATTTTCCTTTGTTTGGCAGATTCAAATGCGAATAACCCACGTCAGCAGTTTTGCGTTCCATTTAAGCTTCCGAACACACGGCGTCCTAATTCGAACCAACCAGCTTTTAATTAGGCTACTGCTTGGAAAATAACGTATAAAAATGTATAAATAAACCTATAGATCGACTTCATGTGACTAAAATAAAAACATCTGTGTAGTCTTTGCAAAATAATAATTTGGTATCGTTATGTAATGCAACCCTCGTAGTCACTCCAACTCACTGATCGGACCTTATCACTTCCCTGACACAGTTCACCATGACCGACTGCTACATCTCTTCAAATAAACAGGGGTAGATCTGATGGAGGTGCATAACACGAGTGGCCTTTCATCAAGACCCTGTAGTCACCACGACCACTCTGCCAAGAGTGAACTACTGAGAACGGTTTGGAAGAAGTTTTCTGTCATGTAGTCAGGAACTTAACGCATATCTGCCGGACCATTTGCTCGGCCTGGGGCAATAGTGTTGCCATTAGCTTCCGCTTTCAAACTATTAATTTACAGGAGGTACCTACTTTGAAAGTCATGCATTATTGGGAGTTAGATTTTAGATCACGGTGTTGTGTTGCTTTGCTTCTACAACACAAGTGCATAAATTGCATAGTTATAATGATGCTTCGCTTATTAGCGACAGTCACATTGGTACTTTAATATCGCTTATATACTTTTTATCTGTACATGAGTACCAAAAATATAGAAAGGATTCTTTTTCTCATAACAAGGCTATCAACCACAAGCAACGTAAAATGCCGTTGGTTAGTTACTTTACGCTCAAACACAGAGAAGATAAAAATCTCTGTCTGTTATGCTATGATCTTGTTTCTCTTTATTGTAAGTCAGCATTATTTAGTGTAAGCTAAGTCCTTGTTCGAATATAAAATGCTAAGGGGGTGACATGGAAAAAAAAACGCAAAAATCAAGACAAAGACTTTCAAAATGGAGTGAAAGTATACCTACACCACCTTGACGCCTCCGCGCACATGCAAGTGGAAATGGGAGTTTTCGACCAGCGCCGGCCGATACAAATCAGAATCAAAATTCGATATGCAGTGTGATTCGCAAACAGTGCGATGTTTTGCTCGTTTCGCTCGTGTACGGAGGGATTTCCGCTAAAATCCAATAACTGCGGCTCGCTCCTACGTGGCTGCAGAGTCTGCCGACTTTTCGGCTGGCGGCGGTTTGCATTCGCTGCGATATTTCGGGCTTTGTTGGATGCAGTCATTCGTCACCGCCTGATGTGCTTCCTTATGGAAAGACGCATTTGCCTCGTGTGCGCCGCCAGATTCAAATGTAGCTGCAAGTGACAAGGCTTGCATTCGTTTAGCACTAATTATAATCTGCATTTTTAGGGTGAGGGCGCTTTTTTCAGCGTTCTAGAACTATCTAGCATGTGCATTTGATTTGATTTTCCCGATACTTCGGTAAAAGAATATCAAAGAGAGCGATCATGTGAGCTGTACGTTATAGCCCGGCAACACGCTCCGTCTTGCTTGCGCAGTTCAGTTAGTGCCGCTATGATTGTGCAAAATGCAAACTGGACTGCGCAAAACTAAAATGTCACGGAGAGGTTATAATAATGTTTTTATTTTTCTATTTCCGGTGTCACGATGTCGAAGACAGAAGACATTTTTATTAGTTTGCTGATTAAAAAAGCAACATTCAAACAAGCGACGACGCTTCTAAAACAATGCCGGAATGAAGCACGCCTTGAATGACCGGCCACACGCTCAAGTAAACACAAGCAAACCAATTTTGCGCATGCCATTCTTCAGCATGTCAAAGATTGCACAAGCCACACTCCTGAGCTTGCGAGAGCTATCGTCTTGCTGTCCACACCACACGCTCCGTCTAACTTGCGCATACTGGTTACGACGTTACGTACGAACGAATAGGAGTGTAAATTGTAAGTACTTATAAAAATAAAAACTTAATAAGTAATTTAATACCAAAACTGTCCAATAAATGAAAATGATCCCTGAGAAAACCGTGGCCACGTCCATTATTCAAATTAACTGAAAGAGTTTTTGATTAAAAGGCTCAAGACACGAATACCTAATTTATGAAGGTTTATTTTAGAATAGAACTCAATGTTGGCATACCTTTACCTAGCTGGTGGGAAGTACAGTCGACGACAACAATCGCTGAAAAGGGATACCTTCCAAATCGTTAACCGCGCGCTGGAGGCATGCGACAATATGTTAATGATATGAGATGAGAGTTAGACTTACTTGGAGGTTTCATTTAGGTAAGTACTCTAATGTATGCTGTGTGGACTGTTCCGCATCATAGGTATACTTATTAGTACTGAGTTTCTGCCTGCGGCTTTGCATGCGTTGTTTCTATGGAAACATATGAAGGTGATTTCTATCCCATGTGAAGTGGGAACTGATTTATGGGATGAAAAGTAGCCTATGTTTGATTCCAGGATAAGAGAAAAATTTCAGCCTGATCTGTTCAGTAGTTTTGGCGGTTTTAGCGTCAAGAAGTAGGTAACAAATATCGATCCATCCAAACTTTCGCATTTATTTATAATAAAAGTGTGATATCTATGTATTATAAAATATGCATTATTAGTTTTAACTAGATATTTGACTTAATTGGCCTGTTAAAGTGGTTACGATTTTAAAATAAAATTGTTGCCGATCATTTGGTTTCTAAGCATGTTGCGTTAAAAATTAACAGTGAAAGCAATTTTTTCATTGACTGTACCCACGTTTGCAAGTTTGGATTGGATTCGCTAATGACGTCAGTAACGAGTGCAAAGTAGGTTAGTTTTAATAGTTTGCTGGCAGGCTCGTCAATAGGGGGGAGTGGGACAGGACGGGACCTAGTTTGTACAGTCGCGATAGTCAAATTAAACTTTAGAATTGTTAATGAACTACACTGCTACTAATTAAATTTCAAGTATAACCTTCAGCTTGACTTAGAAAAAAACATTTTAAAAACCAAGTTGATTATATTTTAATTTATAAATACATAAAAAGTATTAAAGTAGGTGTTTATTGGGTGCGTTGATTGATAGGGGCACCCAATTCAAAAGTGTACCTACCTCGTCTTATTTATTATGTCTCATAAAAAATTCATGAATCTCCCCAAAATATCGTATACCTAATAAAATTTCTTACATACTTTTCTACCTGCAGCCATTTTTTGGGCTGGGACAGGAAGTAAGAAAGAATTTTTTTTTGTATTGGTCGTTACGCCGTTAGTTATGTTATATGTAGTTTTGTTATCCCTATATCACCTTGTCAAATATAACTGCTACCAAACTGGAAGCTCTCATGAACGCGCGCAGTCTTCACACCACCCCACACTACCACCATACTCAAGTATTTGCTACCTATGGCCTCCCTAGTAGAGTTACTCACGGATTTTGACAAAACCCTTGAAGTAGACTGCCGCCTATGTGATACTCCTGAATCGTGCAAATTCATCATAAATGATAAATTTAATCTAAAATTGCTGACTTTTAATATCCGTAGCCTTCAGAAAAACTTTGAGGAGTTTTCAGTATTGCTAAAACGACTCGCTATACCGTTAGACGTCATAATCCTAACGGAGTGTCACCTCGGAACATGTTCCTTAGTCAGGTCACTCCCAGGATACTCCCACCACATGACCAGTCAGGTCAATAACAAAGCGGGTGGTGTGGTAGCATATGTTCGCTCTGACTGGCACGTAAATGTAAGCGAGCCAAACTTATCAGAAACCGACTCTTTGTTGATTGAATTGCCGAATTCAATACATATTCTTGGTATTTATAGGTCACCATCTTTTATTAACATAAATAACTTCATTATTTCCTTCGACAATTTTCTTAAAAATAAAGCCAATATTACCCTCCGCCTTGTTATGCTGGGTGACATTAATATAAATATTCTGCCTGAATCTTCCTTCCCACATCCTCAACATGATGACTATCTTTGTTTTCTGGCTGAGCTGGGACTTCGATGCATCATTAACGCCCCTACCAGAGGTCAATCATGTCTGGACCACATTGTACTCAACTTGAAAACTCAAGCAGTAGGTGTAGTATGCCAATCCAGTATCACGGACCATCTTTTGGTTTTAGCTGGGTTGAGCACCTCCCCCATTGTTCCCAAACAAAACTTGAAAGTGAAAACAGACTACAAAGCTATTTTGCGAGATATGGCTCTATCAGACTGGTCAAATGTGATGTCTTCTGATGACGCGTCGACTGCCGCAAGTATGCTTTCCACCAAACTCGAAAATATTTTGACCCTTAACTCTAAAAAAATCCTTATAAGTCAACGGAAAACTATTCATAAGGAATGGATTACTCCTGAACTTGTTAAAGCTATGAAGCTCAGGGACACACTCCATTTAGAAGCCAAAAGATACCCAAATAACATAAAGCTCCAGTCTAAGTACAAAAAATATCAGAATGATTTTAATAATTTAAGAAAAGTCACGAAAAAGCAATACAACAGAGATCTTTTAAATGCAAACAAGAATAATCCTTCCAAAATGTGGAAATCTATCAAAATTATTTGCGAACTTAATACTAGTAAAAATAACTCCTCTGTTTTATTGCAAACTAAACTAACTTCAAAGGAATCTTTAAACTTTTGTAACGAATATTTTGCAAACGTAGGTCAAAGTCTTGCAAACTCAATATTAAGTGAAACAAACACTACCCAAGAAATATTAGCAGCATCAGCCTCAATCCCATCTCAGTCTCCTTCTTCTTTTTTCATGTTCCCAACCGATAGTCATGAAATCTTAGCCCTTATAAAAGCGTTGAGAAATAGCTGTGCGCCTGGAATCGATAGTCTCACAAATAATCTACTGAAGACATGCTCTCACTTGCTCATAGAACCCCTAACTCACATCATGAATCTTAGTCTAGCCTTGGGAAATTTTCCCCAATGTTGGAAGACTGCGCTGGTTATCCCGATTCACAAAGGTGGCCCAAAATCCATGCCTTCGAACTATCGCCCGATCTCTTTGTTACCGGTGTTCTCCAAGCTATTGGAAAAGCTGGTTAATATCAGATTAACCAAATACTTGGAACAACATTCGATTTTATCTCCCCGGCAGTTTGGTTTCAGGAAGGCCAGGTCTACGGAGGACGCCGTGCACTCGCTTCTCGAAGGTGTAGTCTCGGCACTTGATGGAGGAAAAAAGTGCATCGGCGTCTTCCTCGATCTGGCGAAAGCTTTTGATACCGTTTCTCCAAACATCCTTCTAAGAAAACTTGAATGTCTTGGCGTTAGGGGCGTTGCTCTCAAATGGTTTGCAAGCTACCTTTCGGACAGAGGGCAGTGCGTATCTGTTGCTGGTGAAACAAGTGAAGTATTAAAAATTGATTTCGGGGTGCCACAGGGTAGTATTTTGGGCCCAACCCTGTTCACACTATACATCAATGATCTGATTGCTCTCTTCAATAACTCGGACATTACTCAAGTAGTTTGCTACGCTGATGATACAGCAATCATATTTATGGGTAACACATGGGAGGAGGCCACTCGCCGAGCGGAAGAGGGTCTTACTCGTATCTCAGCATGGCTACGCGCCAACCTCCTTACTCTAAACTCTAGCAAGACTAAATTTCTGTGTTTTCACAAAACGAAGACGTCCGCTCCCTCTGACTTGACCTCTCTGCAAATCCATAAATGTGACCGTATTTACTCTTGTTCTAGTGGATGCTCTTGTACCTCTATTGAACGCGCAGGCTGTATTCGCTACTTAGGTGTTGTATTAGATGAGAAGTTAACTTTCAAGGCTCACATAAATGCACTATCGGGTAGAGTCAGAAAAATGGTGCACGTAATGAAGCTCCTCCGAGATGGTTCTGACATGGATACCCTGAAGCTTGTGTATACTGCTTTGTGCGAGTCAATTTTAGGCTACTGCATAACTGTCTGGGGGGGATCCGCAAAGACTCACATGATCGTTGTCGAAAGAGCGCAACGTTCAGTTCTCAAAGTTATGTGTCGCCTTCCTTTCCGATTTCCCACTGACTCTCTATATGACCTTACTCAAACTCTGAGTGTTCGTCAGCTTTACATTCAACGTGTGATATCGGCTTATCACAAAACCTTTCGTTCCCTGACAAGTACCGATGTATCAAGTGTAAGCCGACGTATAAAGGTTGAAGTTCCTACTGTAAAAACCAAATTTGCTCAACGGTTTAAAATTTTTTCCTTCCCTTTCATTTATCGCTGTGCCAACAAGTACTGTGAGCTATCGTGCTTGCTCTACGGAGTGAAAGAAAAGATACGAAGGTGGTTGCTCACCCTTGACTATGATGCTACGGAAAGCCTACTAGCAATCATTAGTTGAACATTTCCTTTCCACTAATATTTTATATCCCTGGCAATCTCGTGTTGAAAATTTCCTCTCTACTTATATTTTATATAATATGTTTTTATTTTTATTGAAGCTTGTTTTTAGTCTTCTCCTGACCATCACCTTCGTATCTTTAACTCCATTGCTAACTTTTCTCTCACGCCACGTTTCAATATTCCTACTCTCTCAGACACTATATTTGTAGCATCCTACAGAAACGATAAATAAGTAACAGCCAGTATCTCTAACTTAATTTACAACAATTATAACAATTATTTTTATTATTATCTTTGTACTTTAGTTTTCATTTTTATTGTGTTGTGTTGTGTTAGTGCACTACCTTTTTCTGTTTTTTAATGGCAAACTAACTATGCACTCGATACCCCGCGAAACAGGCCTAGCCTAGTGCGGGGGTCATTTTTAATCTTTAATTTTCAAGTACCTACCTAAGTTATAAGCACTGAAAAAAAAAAAAAAAATTTTTATTTATAAGAAAACTAAAAACTTTTAGGTACGATTGGCGAAACCAATAGTTAACGCACACAGCATTGGCGATGGACCTGAAGCAAAGGGGAGCGCCGCCGCCGAAGCAGAAGAAACCAGAGATGCGCATGTGCGTCACGGGCAATCAAGTTGATAAATAAATCTGTTTTGTTCTCTTTTTAGGGTTTCAAAGATCGTCTCTCGTTAAATAGTATTTATAATTATGTGTTCAGATCGCGTAAGTTTAAAAACATTTATTTTCAAAGATCGGTTTTGAAACCCTTATGGTCTCGCTCTGTCCGTCCCCGCTCTTTCTTGAATATCTCAGTAACTACTGCAGCTATTAACTTGAAATTTGAAATAATGATACATTTCGTGCGCCATTACTGATTTCAAGAAAAAAATATACAAATAAATGAAAAATGAAAATGAATATTTTCAGTACAAATTTTGATGTTGAAATTTCAAAAGAGACCTAGGAAGGCAAATGGGGTATCAAATGAAAGGTATCGTTTTGTACATTTCAAAACACTTTTTGAAATTTCTGTAAAATTCATACTTTTTGAAAAATTTCAAAAAAAGTTGAAAAATTGACCATACCCCCCCTATCTCCGAAGATTGCACACCGATCCACGTACAATGTATTAGGCGTTTGTAGATATCGATTTATATTTTACAGGAAAAATATAGAGAAGTCTGTAATAATAAAGGTTTTTGAAAAATGGTCAAAAAGGGGGAGAATTTTTTTTCAAAAGGGGGGGTACCTACCTATGTGGGGTATCAAATGAAAGGTATCGTTTTGACCATTTCAAAACACTTTTTGAAATTTCTGTAAGTTTCATACTTTTAGAAATATTTCAAAAAAAGTCGAAAAATTGACCATTCCCCCCCCCCCCCCCTAGCTCCGAAGATTGCAGACCGATCCATGTACAATGTACTAAGCGTTTGTAGACATCGATCTATATTTTACAGGAAAAATATAGAAAAGTCTGTAATAATAATAGTTTTTGAAAAATGGTCAAAAAGGGGGGGAAATTTTTTTCAAAAGGGGGAGTACCTCCCCATGTGGGGTATCAAATGAAAGGTATTGTTTTGACCATTTCAAAACACTTTTTGAAATTTCTGTAAGTTTCATACTTTTTAAAATATTTCAAAAAAAGTTGAAAAATTTACCATTCTCCCCCCTCCTATCTCCGAAGATTGATGACCGATCCATGTACAATGTATTAGGCGTTTGTATATAGGGATCTATATTTTACGGGAAAATATAGAGAAGTCTGTAAAAATATCCATTTAAAAAAAAAAACATTGAGAATGGTTGAAAAGGGGGATATTTTTTTATTTTTTATCGAAAGGGGGCTATCTACCTATTGGTTTATCAAATGAAAGGCATTGTTTTGTAAATTTTAAAACAGTTTTCGAAATTGCTGTAGGTTTCGTACTTTTCAAAATATTGCCATTCGAAAATAGACGGAAAATTGATTGTCCAAATAATTGGCAAATGTTTGAAACCCTCGGCGCGCGAGTTACACTCGCACTTGGCGGATCTTGTTTACAGTAACACCAAAACGCTAATCAATGTTTACCAAATAACTGCTGGTGTATCAAACGGTTTGTCAATGTGTGTCCATCATTAGCGAAGAACATTACCTCATCTCCTCTACCTTAATCATATCATCTCTTAATTAAGCTTTGATTAAGTAATACATTCAGGCGTAATTGTGGACGCATTGCTTTGTTAGCAAATCTGATAATGTACGTAAATTAACTATTTACATGCCAATTTGAATTTTGCAAATATATCAACGCCGTGTGTTAGTTAGGCATGTATCTAATAAATAACACTAGTATATTATTGTTTGTATGTATGTGTCTATAACACTATTTCGTTACATCGTTTATTCGCTACGGGGTGATTCAGAATAACTCTTCTAAAACGAAAACTCTGAAATTCTGAAAAACGGTAAAACTGCTCTACCGTATTTCAATGGCTTATCAATGGCTTGTTTAGCAGAAATGCGTATGGAAATATCCGATTTTACTGGTTAATTAATCTGAACCCATATAATCCCATATTTTATTCAGAGTAATTTAAAAGTATTCGTTTTCGTAAAATGTTTTTTTTAAATAACACTTATTGGCGTGAGAAAATATGTATTATACCATAAAAATAACGTGAATTATTGATAATAATCCTATGATTCGTATCTTCTTTAGTAAAGTTACTAGTGTGTATTATT
Organism: Eupithecia vulgata; assembly: GCA_946478455.1. Taxonomy (NCBI): domain Eukaryota; kingdom Metazoa; phylum Arthropoda; class Insecta; order Lepidoptera; family Geometridae; genus Eupithecia; species Eupithecia vulgata. Next base: position 2,662,271 of record OX297862.1, on the reverse strand, counting down.
ATATCTGTGCTAACGTTAAAAAAACTTTTTGAACTAACTCTGGTACACCCTTTCTTTAAGCAGAGTAATATAAACTAAAGCAAACGTATTTATAATTTATGATATATCCCATTCAGATAGAGTACACAGTTATCTAAACCAATCATCTATTAATTAATTTGGGAGTGTTGGAATCGGATACAGATAGGTACCTAGTCTACATAATGACTATACAGGGTGTTAGTGTTAAATGCTGGAGGCGGTTATTCACCTGCGACCTCTTTTAATATTCAGTGAACAAACCAAGCCGCATCGATTACGAAAAAATCATAATTTATCTGTAAAAAATGTATCGTTTGTGTCTAAGCTAGTTCACTGAATATTAATCTGTGGTAGTTGGTGAAAAACCTTATGTAGTGTTTTTACACTAATTTGAAAACACCTATCTTTTGATGTATTTAGTACTAGTTTTTGCTCGCGGCTTCGCACGCATTGCGTCTACTAAAACGTACCTACAAAGGTTATTTCTATGCTATTGGAACAGTTTTATGGGATACTAGCGGTTCGCTTTTTCTATAGCCTATGTTCATCAGGGATAATGTAGGATTCTAATGGTGAAATAATTTTTCGATTCGGTTCAGTAGTTTCAAAGCCTTTTCAATACAAACAAATAAATCTTTCCTCTTACATTAGTAGAGAAAAAGTAACCAATGTTTGATTCCAGGCTTAGAGCTACACATCTATGCAAAATTTCAACCTTATCTGTTCAGTAGTTTTGGTGTGAAGAAGTACCTAACAAAACAAACATCCAAAATCCTAAATTTCGTATATAATATAGGTATTAGTGTGTGTGATTAATGATATTCATTCACACGTAGGAACCTGTGTAGGACTAGGTGACCTGACCTTAGTGTCTAGGTGAGAAGAAATTATGGCCACTCCTCCTCCTCCTCAACAGCCTGTAATGGAGGAGTGGACCATTAAGAATAGGAAGCAGGCCTTTTATTTTCTCTATCATTTTTTCTATAATTTAATGTTATGACATGTTGTCTTAGTTTTTTAATTATTTTAAAACTGTGACTGTAATTATTAATTTAGGTGTCGCATTAGGTGCCTGTAAGGATATAAAAAAAACTTTTTTCACCGCATTTCGCTCAGGAGCTTATTTTAAAACTGGCAAGTGTCATGAGAATCTAGGTTTACCCTAAGTGCTAGACATCCTAGTGTTCTTGTCCTTGACGCAAAATGACCTACCCGTCCTCATCAGCACTCAATACGTCCACTGCTGAACGTAAAATGACCTACACGCTAACGTAAAACAAAAAGCCGTAAATTTTAACCAGGCTCGAGTTTCGGTAGAGTTGGAATATGGAGATACTTAGTTTGATTCACCTCACTCTTCAAACTTATATCTAAAACGAGCAGCTTTAAAAGCTCGGCATTGTAGCTTTCAGCACAGATTAAATAATAGGCACCTGCTTTTACTTAAATTAGGAGGTAGGCACTTTTACGATGACAAAGTCGCTCCTTTTGACCTGACAAAAATTATGACACCAACAAAATTAGGACAATGATATTGCCGAGAGTCACGGAATTAATTCAGCATCTATCGCGTGACTGGAACCATGACACCATAGATTTATGATAAGAAAGTACCTACTTTGTATAGGAAAGTACTTTGAGGTAGGAAAGTACTTATATCAGTAGTATATCAGTACAGTACCTCTGTACCCAACATGAAGTCACTAGTTCGGATTGTGTACCGTGCTTGTGTTGTTGAGATTGTTTTTTCACTCTAAACTTGCGTCGAAGTAACATTATTTCATCTGTGCTTGCGTCTTCACGGTATTTAGCGTAATTTACCAATGTTTTACTTTAGTGACGTTTTACTATATGACACTAATATTATAAATGCGAATGTTTAGATGGTTTAGATATTCTAACTCGATGGTTTAGATGGATGGATGGATAGATGGATGTTTGTTGCTCATTCACGCCAGAACAGCTGAACGGATCTGGATGAAATTTGGCACAGACATAGATTAGTATAGTCTGGAATAGCACAAAGGCAATATTTTATACCGGAATTCCCACGGGAACGAGATCCACGCGAGTAAAACCGCAAGGCGCTGCTAGTCTACTATAAAAAAGCATTTCAATACATCCACATTTTCTATTTTATTTTATTCTACTTATTTTTTTTCTATTATTTCTTTAATCTGTCAAAAAGGGTGATCTGTCGGGAACGCCGTACGCTAGTTTGGAATAGAAGGACTCTTCAATGTTCCCATGCGTAACAAGTTTTTGTGTTGTAGGTTCAGTACAGTCGGTAGCGTCGGAAAGGAGTCACTCATTCGTAAAATAAATAAACGGATGGCGTGCGCTACCCCAAGCGAACAATCACCGGGTTCACGCGCTATTAGAGACGCGCGGTTTCGCGAATATTTGCGTTTCGGCACGTTTCGGGATATTTCAGCGTCCGGCCAGCGGTGACATGCAGACTGGGGCACATCCTCGCCAAGACACGGCTCCAAACAAGCTGGACATGTAAACATACTGACTGCTGCTTCATTTGTCGCTCACAAACGGCCGGCAAATGAGTGCGCATTATGCAGATTGCAGAAACAGAACGCATCTGAGCGTTCGCGCTGACGCTCTAACGGTTAATCGTTCTGTGTGTCGCCACGGATAGTCAAATAATTCGGTAAACTGATTAAATTAGTTAGGTAAATGCTGCGGTATTACAGGGGCGTTGTTTGCGCTGTATTTCACGGCGCGATGGACGCCGGACGGCGCGGCGTGCGTCACGGGCGTTATCAATATTTTCATCGAGATTTATTGGCATGCCCTCGTAATTGGTAAAGCGTGGATGCTGTACGGTTTGTGGAATTATTACAGGATGCAAAATAGATTTTGCTTTATAAATTTAATAACGAATCGTTGGCTATCGTTTCGGTTATTGAAACTATCTGTTTGGCAATTTTAAACCTATAACTTTTCGAATTGGTTGTTCATTTATTACTTTGTATCACTTATCTACCATTGCCAGAATTTATAATGGAAATCAATAAGATTATTGATTTCCATTTTTAATTCGTATGGCACCCATAAAAAAACAATATTTACCAAAGATGTGTTGTAAGACAGCCAAGACATCATCCGCCGGAAACGCTCCGCAGTCGTCATCTGAAAAGAACAAAAAACACATAAAAATATGATATATACTTTTAACGCTCACATTATGCAAAAATCGACATCGACGTGTAGGTTCGCAGGACTCTCAGTTTAAGCAACCAGGTTCAGATAATTTCAATTGAATCGACAAATTGCCGGTGTTTGTTTGAGTTGCAAATTCTGGGGCCGGCCGTATACTCGTACAATTCGCTTCGACTCGTCAAACCGAAATGGGCCTATTACTTTGCACTGAGGGCCACAGAGTAAGCTACCGGCTCCGGCCGGGCTGAATCATGATAGGTCCGAGTGACGGAATTGACAGCCTGTACACACACATTATCTTCGGTCTAAGAAGTTGAGGATTGTGAAAGACACTCTAACTAATAACTCTATACGCTCCTACTAAATAAAGTTCAGAATTAGAATCGGGCGAGATTCTTATTTTTCTATTTTTCTTTTGGCATGTTCTGGTAAAATCGCTGTATCTTTATATTCGAGGCACCCAGCTCCAACAAGCTCTAACCCCACATGGCGACATTCCCACTAGGCCTACGATTACGCCGTTCCCATCTATGTTTATAACAATTTCATTAAACTCAGTCACAATTCCGTAATTGTAGGGAAACGCTAAAGGATCGGAAAGCATTATTCGTTTAACGTTTTAACCTGTTACTTTCTCATGGCAGCAATTTGATGGTAATTTTAAAATAACACGCTATATTTATGTAGATTTTAAGTCTTTGTTGTGGACGGCTCGGGAAGCCATTAATGCTGGTGACTCGGTAAATATTCAACGTGATTGCATGGGAGATGGGGAACACTATAATAATAATACTTACCTACTATTGTAGGTTGTCGTTGTGTTAAGTACCTAGCTCGTTATTTTTGATGGAGAAGAATTAAAAGGATTAGGTTGCGACACCGGCCGCTTGTTAAACAAGCTTACAGTCTTCGTAATGTAGTCTTCGTAATTAAAATAAGCTAAGAATACAATACAATGCAAAACACTTTATTGTACACCAGAAAAAGAACATTACAAAAAGACATTATTACATGACACAAGTACAATGGGCGGCCTTATCGCTTAGAAGCGATCTCTTCTAGGCAATAAGTATAAGTAAGGTTGGAGGCCTATTGTGTAAGACGCTACATGCATCGACACACTTGTGCGCCTTGCCATCTTTCTAGGACTTCCGTGAGGGCTGGTGCGGTGGCTGATTTCGCCGAAGATCTCAAGAGGCGGAAATATGCACCTACGCATTTATAATATACCTCACGAGATCCTTGGTCCGTGGTGTACAGAGGTTCTCCTTGTTAAAACCAAGAGCTGGTGAGTATCTGGCACAGCGCATCAGCATTGCCATACAGCGGAGGGCAATGCATCCAACGTCTTGGGGACGCTTTCGACTGGTATTGATATGGATCAGTTTAGCTATCTGTAGACTGTTTGCAACAGACTACAGTTAGCTCAATTGTTTCAATTATAAGTACCTACTAGTTCTAATTTGTTTCTATTATTTGATTGTAATTTTCTTTGATAATAAAGGTTAGCAGAAAAACAAGAAGGGAAAGTTCATATGAAATTATGCTTAAGAACGTCATTTCTTATGCTCCTACTTCAAATAAGTAAAAATACCTAGTTTGGGTCTGAAATGAAAAGGACTGACAATTCAAATCATTTAGAAACACCGAACTAAGTGACCACAAAACCCTGGTAGATAGATAGTAAATTAAGTTGTGGTCCTGCAAGTACCTGCAACGAGATGAAATTCTCGGACGACCACACCGCGCTGGCGACCTGAGACTCCAATAGAACAGGTACAGATCTGGCCAACCGGCCAACCAATTACTTAACTGAATAGTGCTCTAGCTAACATCTCAAGAGTCTAACTTCTAATTAGGTCGGCATTCGATTGTTTCTTAGCAAACCTCATTCCTTTTTCAGGAAATTGGATTTCAGACATTCGATTTTTGATTTATGTGTCGAACAAGAGTTATTGATGGGTCATTAGCGAGAGGCGGTGTCGGAAATTAGGCGCTCGTCCCCATCCGCGCCGCGGCAGGTTCCGTACGCAACCCGGGCGAAGTTACAAACTTAAAACTTTTAGTTTCCCTCGGTTTGTTTGCGGCTGGAGCGGTCATTACAACAGTGAGCGCGCCAAATTTCCGCTTAAAAGTAATTTGCTGTGTCACTGTCGGACGAATTCAGGGAACAACGGAACGTATTTTGCGAATTGCGAATGCAAAACAAAACGGCCGGTAATGACTACGCTAGTTTTAAAAACGCTCTACTTTCACCAACGAGCCTTTTGTTGAGAACCCCCGGGCAACGGTCGGCGGTTGCTAAAGCTATTTGCTTTTGCAAAGTTTATATTAAAACGAGAGGAATAGTTGTGTTAATTGCGGCGAGTGGAATGTGCCCCGTATTACCGCTGCGGTGAGGGTTTGAGGGTGCTTCTAACTCGCGCACCGATGATGCCTCATGTGCCACGATAACATTCCGACATTTCCAACACTAACTACATATTAAATACAAAGCGTAACGGGTGTAAATATTCAATTAAAAAAAAATACTGTATACCTTAAGTTTGTAGAGCTGTGCTAAGGGTAGCTGTGTGGTGCCGGCTTAGAATTTGCAACATCCGAACTCTTCCCGTGGGTGTCGTAAGAGGCAACTAAGGGACATACGAGTACATACACCGGCGGGTGGGTAGTAGCGCCTCTAGCAGAATAGATCAACTACCGTGCTGCGATCCGTAACCCGCATGCCCAGTGTGGGGATTATGGGCGTTACCCCCCATGAGATATATGCCAATAAGGCGATTAGGTATCAGGGGGAGGCCTGCGTCCAGCAGTGGATAAAAAGGGTGTTGCGGTTAAGATTGAGGTTGAGGTGTTAAGGGTATAAGGTAGACCAGATTTGTTACTTAAAAGACAAGCAGAAATAAAGATTTTTATTCCATTCAAACATTTTGTCCTGCGGTGAGAATCGAATTTCTGCGTCTGAGGAGAAACATCGACAATAGCGAAACAATCTTCAATAGAGTAGAAAAATATCACTGAAAGAAAAACTCCACTGATTATTTAACAAGTCAACTCTTCGATCTCATATCGAAGTCGCAGCCTTCCGCCTCTGCAAATAGAATCGTCAATTCCTAAAGGGTTTCTAAGAAAAAGGTTTCAATTCTTTAAACAAGTTCGTTCCACCCGTCTTAGATACCTAAAGGGAGATAAAGGACGTGCAATTCCTATCAACGAAGGGAGTGTTTACTGAGAGCCCTTCAAGGGTTTGTCGCGGGTGTCCATCGCACTTTAAGTGAGGCGAACCCTAAGAGGATTCGGGTCCTTCAGCATTTATTAGTGTTCCCATCTGAACCAAGATTATCTCTTTGTGTGCTGCTGTTTTTACTGTGAAGCGAACCTTTCTATCGGAGATAAAACATACAACATCCTAACTAATATTATAAATGCGAAAGTGTGTATGTTTGTTTGTCCTTCTTGCAAGCCCTAACTAGGAAACCAATCGACTTGATTTTCAGCATAGATTTAGTTGAAAGGATTGAGTGAGAGTAAGATAGACTATTTTTTGTCCTGGTAAAACATCAAATTCCCATGAGAGATTTACGGAAATATTTGTATTTTTGTATAAAATTCGTTCTTCCTTCACGGCCTAACAAATTTCACGAAAAACTACTGAACGGGAAAAATACCTTTTTATCCCCCTAGAAATATGAAATTCGAATTTTAACGCGGATGAAACTGCGGGGATCAGCTAGTAAAACATAAATATCATCGGACACAATTATACTGTTTCAGTATAATATTAAATCCGCGGGGTCCTAAACTAGCCTAGGCTAACCTGTGTTCGGTTTTGATTTTTAACTTGTCCGGCTTTTTGCGGTGAAGCTATCATGGGCGCATAGTAAACTACATCTTTGCTAAGTACAGTTACGCCTCGTTAGTAGGTACTTTCGTAAACCTAAATCTAATCTCATTAGTATCTTAAAAACCTGACATCGCTCGCGGCCCACGCGACTAATCTCATTTACAAACAGACAATGTAAGCGTGTAATTAACGAGCTAACCACAGATTAATTAGCAGTACCTGTATATTTAAGCCAAGGTTAAGGCGGATTACCGAAATGCGACCGAAGCACGGAGTTGATATCAATCTGTGAGCTGTTGAAGAAAAACATCCAGCTAATTAAAAAACAAGATCCGTCAAGTGCGAGTTTTACTCGCGCGAGGGTTTCGAACATTTGTCAATAATACTAATATACCTAGGTACCTACTTATGTACTACTTATGTATGGTACGGGTTAGAGACTGCTATATAATAAATATGTACCGAAAAATGGTAGATACCTACGAGAGGTAGTCGTAAAATTTTCTACTTTTTTCAACATGTTTCAAAATTTATGAAACCTATCAAAATTTCAAAAACTGTTCTGAGATGTACAAACCGAATCCTTTTATTTCATACCCCATTCGGGTAGGTTCGGCTTAAAATTATTCCGCCTTTTTTACCATATTTCAAATAGTGTTCGTTTTACAGACTTCCCTAATTTTAAGGATTTTTGTTGTAGTGCGTACCCACACTCTGGGCATCTCTAAGAAATGAAATAAGTTCCCAAAAATTTTCGACTTCGGCGGGACTCGAACCCGCGCCCCACCCTTAGTAGTGGCTTAGTTGGTTAGAGCACACCCGTACTAAGGGTGGGGCGCGGGTTCGAGTCCCGCTGAAGTCGAAAATTTTTGGGAACTTATTTCATTCCCTAATTTTTTTCTTTAAAATTATATAGCTCTATAATTACAAACGCCACATACATTTCAGATAAGATAAGGGGAGGGAATGGAAAAATTTTAGACTGTTTACAAAATATTTCAAAGTATGAAACCAATTTGATATCCCCCCACTTTAAAATTGTAAAACATTTTTCATTCTGTTTATTTTATCTTCTAATCAGCACGAAAAGTATTATTATTTTAAATTTAAAGTTAATTGGTGGTTAATGATATATTCAATAAGAAAGGGGGGTGGACAGAGCGAGACCATAAGGGTTTCAAAATCGATCTCAAAACCCTAAGACTGCCTATAGTTTTTTTCATTGATACTCTGCTACAGTGACGAGAACACTGGATCGGCTGCACCGATTTTCGTAAAACACAGCTCATAAAATAACACTCGCTTAATATTAACCATTCAACCAATTAATAACTATTGTATATGTTACTAAATTACCATAATGCATTGACGATTGTATAGCATTATATATTTGTTGATAACTAACTGCTGCCCGCGGCTTTGCCCGTATTTTTCAAGTAGGTAACCTACGTCCGTCACCGGGATACCATTCACCTCCCGCCGTATTAACATCAGGTCAGCCGTCTAAACGTGAAACGGTAACATATAGAAAGACAGAATACTTTCAAATGAAAAAAAAAAAAAAAACAATTTAGGTCCATACTATGTTAATAAGATTGACTAACATAATATGGACCTAAATAGATTTTTTGTCGTATCAGACGAAATCGAGCGCTTCATAACACCTATGTGTACTCGCTCTAAGAGGTACCTATACCACAGATTAGGAGATTGATGGTTTAAATAAATAAATAAATAATGCAGGACAATTCACACAGCATTTTCTAGCCCCAAGAGTTTTGAATGGAGGGATGAGGAAAAACTTGGTGGAACTACGTGGTATCAGCCAAGACTCCAAAATATAAGTCATTACACTGAAGCCCTAGTCCCTGAGCATCTGAAGTTGAATCATTGAAAACAGCATCTTAAAAGTATAATCCATCAAGATTGTAAACTGAACACGTTTGGGGGCACTTGAAATTCACACTGTGAATTGAAAATCCTTCCCTCAAAGGTTTCGATAAAGGCATCAAGACGGTTTCTTGTCACGTCCTGCTGATGGACTAGTGATGGGAAAATTCTAATAAATGAATATGCTAAAAGTAGTGTTTGACTGAAGACGGATAACTACCTAAGGTTTAATTTATAATATTAGGATTTAGTATATAACTAACAAACTTTTAATAAAATGTAGTATATGTAAATGTGTTACATGTAGGAAAATTGGTTTTACAAATAAATGTATTTCTATTTCTAACACAAGGCTTAGGAGATAATAGGAAAGCGTTGTTCTACTTCAGTATTTTGTATGTATGTATCGTAAAAATGTATGTGTACTATGTATGTAATGTTATTGTATACCCATAACACAAGCTCTGCTTAATTTGGGGCTAGATGATGTTGTGTAGATTGTCCAGATTTTTTTTTCAATTAAATGAAATATACTTAGTAAAGTATAGTGAAATACAAGTGCATCGCGATCTTATTAATTGATATCCTACCTGGCTAGGTTAAGTATCGATTTATTTAAATTACAAAATTAGTTTACTTACAAAACAACACGTGTGAAGAATGACAAGATGATTAAAGACGAAAACAATTTTCGTCCGGAAACAGAAGGTTGCATTCAACTCAATGACTCAGTAATGGATAAACCATTAGGCTTGAAAAATCTGAAATGATTCATGATAAAAACGAATTCTTCGTCATCTTTTTGATATGACTCAATGCCTATAAATATAGATACCTACATATCTATATGTAGTTTTGTCTGCTTAGAGCTTACGATGCGTGTGATACCTAGGTCTAAATAATCGACTGTTCTGCTTTACCTGTGCATAATTAAGGTTAACCGAAAAAAAAACATTGATAATATTAATCATGTAATCATGTTCGCATCACTATCACCTTCCTCGCGACCCCCGACAAGATTGGCCCAGCCCTAAACACACGGAAAGTGTTTTAAAACGGCCATTCACGGCCAAATGGATATGTTCAGAGAACTTGGAGCACTTGGAACATTGGAAGCAGCTCAAATGGCGCCACTCGAGATCTCTACGCGACTTGTTATGGTTACTGCACAGTTACGGCCACGAGTGATGGTAATGTTGGAAAAGTATCGATAAGATGCCAATGACAACCCTATTTGGCCTGTATTGTTCAGTTCAGGTAACTTGGAAGACCAATTCGAATTTGGAACGCAAGAAAATTTTACGTAGACAAACACATTAAGCTTCGAGCAGTTCAATCAATAGGAACAACATAATACCTTTTATGGGTAGGTACGGTCCTTGAGTTAGGACGGAGCCTTTAAGGCTTCGTACTGAAATTAAAGACTTCTCAGAATTCTATTGTTGTTCTTCCACCCACTTCACGTTTAGTAGGTAAGTATTATATTCTTTTGTCAACAGGAAAATGCTTTAATTTTATAGCATTTTGTGAAAAGTAGGTAAAAGCAATTTTCTCCACACAAAAGGACTCTGAGAGTCGTATCACGACTCGAATCCCGACGATTTCCGCTCTCAACCTGCTTATATTCAAAGCAAAAAACTTCTTCATAAAGTTCTCATAAAACTATATTTCAAACCGACTATTTCACGAAAGAAAACACGATATTTCCTTGTGTCGCTGACAGCGGACGGAATGGATCGACGACGCACAATAACTTCGTAAGAAACGAGAACAAAACAAAGGAAACGTATCTCAGGCGATAAACAATAGGATCTTCGAGATTTTCGGTTTAGGAACGATATCGTGGAAAACTACGAATCAGAAATTTGTCCCGGCCTAGCTTATTACAGCATCGCTGAGCTCGAGTGCGAGCCGCAAATTAGCCTCCATACTCGGCTCCCTGCTCGGATGTGATCCCTAATTTTCAGATACATCTCCGGGAATAAATAGGGGATTAGGGGCGGTTCCTCGCGTAAATAACTTCGCGTCACGGCACAGCTACCAGGGCACCATGAGATAAGAGAGGGTGAAATTGCCTTCAGCGCAGCGTCTTGCCGCAAGCGAAGAGCTGACGGTGCTCCGCATGAAGCTATTCTGGTAAATAGCAGTTTTGCATGTTTACACCATTCAATTCTGCTTGTATCACGAATGCGGTTGGCTTATTCAAATTTTATGGGAACTTTTATACAAATAGCGTAACGGCATCACAACATGAAAGTTTCGCTCGCAATTTGTCGTGGCTGTGATTCTCCATCTCTGCTCGGTTATTTATTTCGCTAGAAAATAGAGAGATCGGCTCCACAATTTAGCAAATTCCTACGCTTCGCAAGTTGTTCCCAACAACGATACATCATTGCTAAGCGCTGTTACAAAGTCAAGGTGACTGTCAAAGTAACTTTGCATATTTAATTTTATGATGGTTATTACCCACTATTTACTCCGATTTAGATGGCTGGTCCAAATTAACAGATATAACTGCACATAACTTTGGGCTTTTTATGCTGGTCTGTCAGATGCCTGTAACTTGGGCCAATAGTGTCTCAAGTGTTACTGCATGAGTTACAACGGGTTTTCGTTGGAACAAAAGGCTTTTACGCGGAAACTTCGAAGATCTACATCATACGCGCTTATTGTTGGCCTTACAAACGTATCTGTACCTCTAGATGTGGGCAATCGAGACTTTACACTGGGGTTAAATCTACGGTTAAATATGCCGTATTTTGCGGAGATGGCGATACTAATAAGGGGGTGCGTTTCCCCAAAGAGCGGGAGCGGTTCGTTGATCGTTCGGTCTATAGAAAATTTACGGAGATAACGTACTTACATTATAAACAAATAATATGAAAAGCTTATTTCTCGACGACGTAGGTACATTATTATAAATTAGGTACCACTTTCTAATTATTTTAATTAACAATAGTGCCATGCATTAAAATATAATTCAATACACAATAGGCCTCCCCAACTCCCATGGGATGGGACTAGTGTCATACAGTCGCGCGTCGGGCCTCTTACCGCATCGTCACGCAACAGACCATTCGGTTCGAGAATAGCTGGTAGGTTAGCGGTGACAAAGGCCCGCCAGATGACGTCGTTAATATAAATTAATTGAATATGATTAAATTAATAATTAAGTTAAGTATGATTGTTATTTAAATAGGTAAAGCGTCATCGAGATTAGAATTCTAACTCGATGTGAAGTATTCATAGTTTTTCTGTTCTGATTCGAGAACCTAAGTAGGTAAAGGCCTCCTCCGAAAATTGCCATTGATCCCTTTCCAGAGCCAGTTGCATCCAGCCCCGCTTTTTGTCGTCCTCCCGTTGATTATAAACCTATAGTAGATATAGATACTAATACCAGAGAACGAGTGTGGCGTTCGGTATCTCTTGTAACAAAAGTGAAATTCTGAAAAATATTTTCTAAAACTTGGCACTGTTACAAAACTCGCCTGTTCCTGGAATTTTCTCCCCGAAAAAGGCAATTAGGCAGTCATAAGCATAGTATAAAACCTAGGGTAGGTAATGATGGAAAGAACCTATTTAAGTAAAATTCATGAGGCAACTTAAAATTATTCTGAGAGTGGGTATTTTATGAGTGCTTTGTCACTCCGGTCGCTGACTTTAGAACAGTTTCGAACTGAAAGTCAAATAATATAAGTCACCTTTGGATCTTATCTGGGTAATAAACTACACTTCTACTGGAATAGGGATGGTTCGTGAACGCTTTGGTTTTCTGCATGTTTTCAATAGTTAGATGTGAAAATAACAAAATTATAATGTTTTATTAGGTACCTAAGCTTCCCATGCATGGCAAGAATTGTACCTCATACTCAACACAACCCGTGTATGCCGTAAGTGTCGACCGTCATGGCGAGGCTGGGCAGTGTATTCATTGCCCAGCCTCGGTGGTATGATGCATTCAATATACTAACACTCAAGAGACAGATAACCGTCTGCATCAGTGTTTGGTAGTGAATGCATTAAAGTAAGTAATACAATAATCCCCATCATTCCATTAACTAAGGTTACCGACATAGCTCAAAGGATTAGCAAGCTGAAGTGGCAGTGGGCTGGCCATACTTCGAGAAGAACCGACAACCGCTGGGGTAAACGTGTTCTTGAGTGGAGACCACGACTCGGCAAACGTAGTGAAGGACGCCCTCCGACCAAGTGGGATGACGATTTGCGAAAGTTGCGGCAGATGCTGGATGCAGCAAGCTGAAGACAGGGCGCTATGGCGCACATTAAGGGAGGCCTATTTCCAGCAGTGGACTAATATAGGCTGATGATGATTCCATTATGCACTTATCACGATGCAAATAAATCCTGAAAAAAAAAACATAAACCGACCGCGTAGACTCTACTTATCGAATGTCACATCTGGTAGTGGAAACTGAACTTTTTCTGTGGAAACTTATAATTAGCCGTCGCTTACACAACATTTTTGTTAATTATTTACCTGGCTGTTAGTTTTCCTAAAATTGTAAAATAAAATAAATAGAGTTTTGAATATTACAAAATGATTGCCTCTGGTCGGTCGTCGCCGGACGTCCCTTTGACCTGCTTAAGAAAACCCGCAACAGTACAAAGTTGTGCCTTCAATAATACGTCGTTACAAGTTTCTCTCATCCACTCCGCGAGGGTCTGGCTTGAGGGGTTTTATTGTTGGATGGGACATGTTTTAATTTGCAACTTTTAGGAAGTTTTGCTGTTTGTTGTCAGATGCTTCTTAATCTATATATATAAAAATCAATTGCTGTTCGTTAGTCTCGCTAAAACTCGAGAACGGCTGAACGGATTTATCTTATCTTGGTCTTGAATTATTCGTGGAGGTCTAGGGAAGGTTTAAAAGGTGAGAAAAATTCGAATAGGTACCCGTGCGAAGCCGGGGCGGACCGCTAGTATAATATAATAATAATATAGTTGGGTACCTACTTGCTTCAAGCAACTGTATAGTAGGTACCTACAGTTGCTAGAGTACTTATAGGTACCCACGTCCCATTACTTTTTTAGTTTATAAAGAAGCAGTGGGATTATTTTATTTGGATAGAATTACAATCAAATATTGGAAACAAAGAAAATTACAATATATGAAAAGAAACAAATTAAAACTAGTACCTACCTACTCCAAACTGCAGACAGTTGCACACAATTTGCAGGTAGCTCAACTTTTTATTAATTGGGTTATTAGATTGTTTTTAGTATTAGTCGTTGTGAGTAATTGGTCCGTAACGCTATCAAGTGGTTCTGACGGAATACCAGCGTTGGTTGCTAGCCTGCTAGTCAACCAACTTATGCTGAGTCAGAACCAAATTTGTTACTTAGCTTACACTTCGTTTTAAGACTCCATTGTTTCACTTATTTTAATTTATTTTATTTGTTTAAGTTCTATTTCTTAGGTTAACATCTGTATTCTGTGTAAGTTTTGTAAGAAATAAATATATATTCTATTCTATATTCTATCAATTTCTTAGCAAATGTGGGCATAAGTTTTGTATCCTACGGGACTTGAACCCGCACCAACTACTTCATTATATCGCCACAGGTTCTAAGAGTTACGGAACGAATCAATGCCAAGCTTTCCCTATTTCCATTAAAAACGTCGTTCTTGATATAACGCACGGCCCTGACCCACCCTTGCCCCTATAATTGTGATAAATCACCGCATAGTCGCAGCCTGCACTAATGGGCCCCCACTCAGGGGCATTAATAAGAACCTTTCGACACCGGTCAAGGAGGGCGAATGTGCTTTGAGCTTTACACGTCAGGCGTTAAGCTCAGTCTCAAAGGCCTAGAGTTTGATTCTTTGACAAATGTTTCGATAATGATGTCAGTGTCACTAAGATCAACGGTTAAAACGGGTGATTGATTGATACCTACTTATTCAAAATGGCGTACTAAAATGGCGAACTGTGGAGTAGGTACTGAGGTTGATTTTTCAAAAAATGTCTACGCTATAACCTGCGTCGTTACTGTATTTAAAGAATGGGATTGTGAATGACGTCATCTGGAAAATCAGCATGAGAGATGACGTCATTCTCAAAGCCATTCATTTATTATGTACGCGGGTATAATAGTTACATAGTTACGTGAAAAATATAGGTAAATAAATTCAGTGCGGACATTTTTTGCGAGCGAGTTACTAAATTGTGATCGTTGACACAACTCTAATAATTTAAAAAAATATGTCCGCCTAAATTCCAGTCGTGTATTCAAAAACAATCTTCCATAAAACGCAGCAAATCAAATTTGAACCAGTATCGGTTTAAATTTCAGTCGCAGCAACAAAGCGCAATGCCCATTGTCCGTAGGTACTGTTGGAACGGGTCACTCCCTGAAACCGGCCGTACAAAAAAAATCGGCCCGGAACCCTAGACGAATCAGATATTAATTCAACAATTTTAAAAATGTTTGTATCGAACTCTTTTTTTAAATTCTTAAGTTTTAAGTCTTATTGATTTCTTAATAATTTTTTTTAGAATCTTAGGTTTTAAAGGTACCTTAGCAAGGTAGGTTACCTTGCTTTTACACTTAGCTGTTTTAATTACCTACGTCTTTTTAACTCAAGAGGAACTTTCGAGAGAGAGCTTTTCGCTGAACACCTATTCGTCTCAGACAGTCCATTACCAATCGCGCCACGGAATTTAAATAAACTGCACTGCTGGTCTAGGTACCTATCTTATCAAATATATGAAAACTGCTGCTGGGCCGTTTCGATAAAGCTATGGACGAATAAATTATAAATACTGTGGTAGAAAAGACGTAGAAGAAAGTAGAACACCTGATATATAACTAAAATTTAGGTATAAGTATGTAGGATACATGTCCTATCTCAAAACCTAATTTTATTCTGTAAAGTAGGTTATTCATGATAATTCAAAACCACGACACCATTTTTGCGATTAAATGTCTTCTAAAGTCTGAATTGAAACCAGAATCAAATGAAATAGCAAACAAATGGAAACAACCTGATAAGAAAAACATGAAAAATCACGACCCCGTCCTAATATTCAGTCGGTGTACCGCAATTCGGGTCAATCGTCGAATCGAAGCGCGTCTGCATCCCGCTTGATTTCCCACAAATTGCCTCCATCGGAATAAACATAAATTAATTCGACATCCAAAAATCAAAATCACGTACCGGGATCAGCGGCAAATCCCGACTTAGATCCCTTCAGCCCGTCGACCCTTGCCTTACGTCTGATTAGAAACGAGCCTACCACTACACCTTCAATTCGAGTTTGTATTCGTAGACCTCCCATCCGGCGTCGGAACTTACCCTCACTAATGTAATGTAATGACCCCACTCCGCAAGTCCGCAACCTAAAGAAAAGGCGGGAGAAACTCAAACAAGGAACGCGGAACGCCAATTCAAAATTCACAAGTACAATATTTTACCTTTTTAACGTTGAGGTGGATTTTAAAAAATACAGGCCGTTGGGAAATCACGAGGTGGTGGCCTGAAAGCGTTTCCGCTCTTTTGAAATAGTCTTTAAAACAATAGGGGTAAGGTCGTTGGTATCTACCTACTAATGTTGCAAGTTTATTCGAATGACTTGCCGTCTCGGTGTTTCCATCTCGCGATTCAATCTTGTAGCGACTCGGTTTTCAAGCGACTGAGTAAACAATTAATTGATGTTGTAGGTACAACTTAGTTGTTTCCGCGCCAGGGTTCTGGGCCATTGCTTCTAGGATACTTTGCATAGCAGACATAGTTTAGCTTCACCTAGTTTCAGGATAGGGGGCATCGATTTAGTAAAGATACCTAATCTTAGCAAACAATCTTTCCGTATTCAGTATTTATTGAGGTATCAGATTTCTGTGGCAAGGTGAGTTTAAATTATGGTCTCAGCTAATGGATCACAGTATGTATCTAATCTACCTAGCCATTTAGGGTGTGGTTTTCAAATTCAATGGTCTTTATTTCCATAAATACAAAAATGTACACATAGAAAACGTCAAATTCTTAAAATAAAACATTGACACGGAAATAAAGTGATACTTTTGATTTCGATCGCTTTGGTATGTAGAAGTAAAGAAGCGACGAAGAAACCTTTAGCCTGTTAGTTGTTATTTTTCGAGTTGGAACAAAACCCGTTCCAAGCTTTTATAATTTCGAGATAATCTGATATTTTGTAGTAAGTAAACCTTTTTGCACAGAAAGGTTTTGACAATTTGTTTGAATCAATTTACTGATAGATTTTGCAACTCACTAGTTTTGTTGTAAAAGCGGAGGTATACATTGCCCTGATACACTCACCTGGCAACCCTAGACCCGGCCGGCGGCGGCCAGGTCACAGGTCCCATATCTTTCACATGAAATGATCATATTACCTACTTCTTATTCTTAATATTAACTACACTATTTAATACAAGATCCGTAGAGCGAACAAGAGTTAAGGCCTAGCGTTGGATGAAGTCACTCTGCGAATGAGAATCATGCTGATGGTGACAACATCAGCATCAAACATCAAAGTGCTTTATTTCATTTAGACCTTGTAGGCCTCTTGGATATGTCAGAAAATTATATAAATCAATTATTTCAACGATATTTAAATTCATGTCAAAAATTATTAAAAACTAGCGGTCCAATTTGTCCAGCATTATTTATTTATTCCGGACTAAGAGAAATCCAACAAATCAAAAACTATGAAAATCGGTCCCGTCGTTCTTGCTTGAGTTATAAATGGTGTATCTAACACGACTTTGTTTTATATTATAGATATCATTGAAATTTCACTAGTTTGGTTACTAACTTAATTTTCCCTTTTCAATTAAGTAATATAGCTGCCTGAAGATATCTAACCCGTCTTTATTAGGAAAGTTATCTGTTTCTATTAAAACAATTTTAAAATAATTAATGAGTCCTTTGATAATGATCCATTAATACCGTTTTGTTGATGTTATAATGGGTTGATACTTTGATACCTTAATACCGTAGAGACAAAGCCGGTATTGTACCTACCGGGTATTTTGATGTATCGCTGTATTGACAAAGTAAAGTACCTACTCTATATTCATTATACAGGGTGTTAAGCAGATCGTGTGCCATATGGTAACTGAGGGTAGATAACAACGTCAAAATAAATAGTATCTCTCATACAATTCGCGCGTTGGCAAAATAAGTTGAAACCAATGAATATAACATCATTGGTTGAAACTTTGTCAAAGTAACTTAACTACCCATATCCCGCGAAACAGGCCTAGCATAGTGCGGGGTAGCCACAGGTAACAATGTTTTTCACTTAATTATCAGTAATCTTTATTAATTAAGTATCTCATAATGTAACATTAGGTCATTGTAATCGTTATGGTAAATAAATTATTTTGTATTTTTTTTTGTATATCCAACACCTTTAATTCAGTTCGAAGTGGTTCTTTACCATTCTGATCGGCCTCGGACGGTTTAGGTACTTTACTTATTCAAAACGTCCTCCGCTTCACATCTTCATAATAAAATGATCAACTAGTATTCTAACTCGATGTCAACAAGTCTCATTTATTTCGCTATCTTAGCATAATCTATCTCCTCTAATTTAGTCCTAGGATAAAATAATATATATGCAGAGAATTAGCATTTTATCTCAGGTTAATATTCATGTTGGTAGTAAGCGCATATCTGAGCCTTTGAATTAATTACAGGCCTACGTAGTGTTTGTATTGTACAGGTTATGCATATGCTTGCATATATTTCTTGTATATGCCTGTGATAACCCTTCATTATATGCCTACCATTCTTGATTGTAGAAGTTGATAAAAGACCGACTTCAGCTCCTCGGTGTCACGGTCACACCAACTCTAAACTTCGGACCCTTCATCATCGAGTCAAAGGCTAAAACAGCAACCATGAATCTAGGAATTCTTAACAAGGTTAAGTGATACTTCACACCGGGACAGCTTCTACCCCTTTATTAAGCTCAGGTCCGGTTTGGTTCGGAGTATTGCTGCCATGTTTGGGACGGCTCGGCCAAGTACCAGGGGTCAGCCTTAGACTAGATAATAGAACTAAGAGCCTTCAGGCTCATTGACGAGCAGTACCAGCGCAGTGCAGAGATTAAGGTCCAAAGTCTCGAACACCGCAGCAAGGTTAGCTTGTCTCTCGATCTTCTATAGAATACATTTCGGAGAATGCTCACAGGAAATACATGACCTGATTCCACCATCCCCCTTCCACTCCAGGTCAAGCAAAAGCACAGCTAATTACTACCTCTATTTCGTGAATTATGGTGAAGAAATGCTTCTTCAACCATAATTCTCAATTTAAAAAAAGATATTCTTAACGCTTTCACTGCCTAGCCTTAGTAGCACTAGTGCATTACAGGGTGGGTATATTAGGTTCTCTATGTGTTAATTAGACTGTATAAAACTAACAGATTACTCATTTACTATTATTCTACCAGGGTTACCAAATTTCTCTGACAAGCAAATCCAAAATGAACAATCAAAGTTATGACTAGTTGGAGATCAGATGAATGCCAATCTAGAGTACTGACAGGAACAGATAGCCTATTGAGTGAAGCTGGGTCCGCTCCCAACTTGACGCTGACTTGTTAGGTACTATTTAGATTTACTACTACAGGGTTATTTGTTATTCACTGACACCGAGTGAACAATAGGTTCTGATCACCATAACGAACATATTTTCGAAGATACTAGAAAAACATCTTAAAAAATGAAAATCACCATTGACGCACAATTATAAAAGCAGGTCACTATGACACCCACTGTTAGATACTTAGATAGATAATACTTTATTTTACTACACAAACACAGAAAACAGTACAGAAATAAATGCTATGAGTAGACGAAGTACAAAAGCGTCCTTATCGCTAATGACCGATCTCTTCAAGACAACCTTGGGATGGACAGGACATACTTACAAGAACAACAACAGATGGAACTAGCCATGTGCGCAGGACATTATTATTGTGCACAAGTTCTGCGCTTGACCTCTCCCCGGCCGTGTCGGTCTGCCGTCCACCGAATTATAAGAGTCCACGCATTTATTATCTTCGACTGAATGAAAGAATTGCAATATTTCATTGGCCCCTATTATTTAAGCTTGCTCAGTCATCGATCTATGCTTGAGTAAAGTTTTTCTATAGCATAAACGTCACTCAAGCATAGACTCTGCTCCATTTCAAGAATGGTGAAACACAACCTTGTATCTCGAACAATATCGACCCAACAAGAGCTTCGATAGTTATCGAGCTGACAGATTACGTGTGTATGAAAAATGGTATTCTTTTATATATCAAATAAAATAAAAGCGTGGACGGAGTATAGGCAGTATAAAGTACCTAAAACACCCTGTAGATAAATTAGGCTCACAGTTGTCTAGAATATCTTCGAGCGAAATAAGATCTAATTTATGGACACCTAAATAATCCTTTGTTTAGAATTCAGATGCAAAGTGTTGGCTATGAAATAATGCTGAACTGGAATTGATGATATTAAATTAGCTGAAACGTGTTGGTAAGCGAATTTGTAATGGAAGCTCCTTTGGACTGTTTAGAAAATGTCATGGCGGACATGGAAAATAGTTTAAAATTAAATTATTTATTTGGCACTGCCGATGGAATTTAGTGAAGTTGTAGAAATGATGGATTTTTAAAGAATCAGAGCTTTTTTCATCAAAGCAGACACGCCTGAAAGTGAATTTCACATCATCATCCCATATTGTACCAATCAGACGATATTTATTTGTTTTATTTATTAAAGGAAAACCAGCAGCACATACAAAAAAATAACAATATAGAAAATAGAAACAGAAGCTATTAAAAGTTTTTCACGAGTAAGACGAACAGTAGAAACACAAAAAATGTGAACAAGCAAAGTAAACTGATAATCTAAATACTATAATCTACTTATTAGGTACCTACGAGCTTAGTAAAAAAAAATATATGTTTATATAAATAATATATAATAAATTAAAGAAAAAACAAGCAATAATATTATTGAAGCAACAAAAAAAAATATTGATTGTATACTTATTGTACACAGTATACTCCTCTCCTCCCGCGAGTTAAGTTACAAATAAGCAAACAACAAAATTTATGGCAAAAAAAAAAATTCTTTGAACAAGCTCCGAATCTTTACAATAATGTGCGGGAAATAAAGAAAAGTCGTACCGATAATTCGTAAAAATAAACCTGACGAGCGAGAAATGAGAAATCCGAATGGAGGCTTCACTTAATGATAAACAAGCGACTAAACTCCACATAATAAATCGAAAAAGAGTTAACAAGTTGGAAACTCCGAACAAGTCACATTAGGAGCAATTCATCAAACCAGCAACCCGTTTTCACACATTTAATACTGTTTTACGGGTTACGGACTAAAAGAGAATGGAACGGCTTTGCAAAATGAATCATTTGAAAATGAACACTTTCATTGCCCACAATCCAAATGTTCAAAAGTTCAGCGAGTCTTACAGCGCTGCAGAAGCTGGGCAGTGAATGCGATATACTAAGTTCATTACCCACGCACGAGACACAATGTAGTTCTGCGGGTCCTACCTACTAGCTGCGCGCCGTCGCCGCCGCCGCCCGCTGCCACAGTAATGCCCTGGCTGCGGCCTGACGCCTGAGGCAGTGAATGTGTTGGGCTAGTTACATTTTATCTTGCTTTTTATTCGTAATTAAAATAAATCCATGAGCAGCGTCAATAGTATGAGTTTAACACTCATAAATACATCTGAATAGAGCAGCTGATAAGATGCGACATCCGCATTGAAGTGTGTATATTACATTATTATAAAAAAATATAAATAGAAATACTCTGTACCTATATCTCAAATAGATGTAAAATTTTAATTTAATTATTTCTTTCATTTTAGACTAATTTCTGCGTAATGTTTCTATGACAGTGTTTTGAGTGTTCTCATAGGAACTGATTATGAGATAAAACGTACCTATGTTTTATTCCCTAGAACTACATCCATGCAAAATTTCAGCCCGGTTCGTTCAGTAGTCTTCACGCGAAGAAATAAAAAATATTTATCCATCAAAACTTTCGTATTTGTAGGTAATATTAGTGAAAAAAGTGATGCCTTTTCCAGTATGCTTTTCAAATGTATGGCTTAACGACAAGCGACAACCCTGTTACATACAGTTACGAACACTGGCTCCGAGTATACCTACTCCAGCTGTTCTTAGGGCTGTCTCACGTATAATCCACATTTCAAACAAACTTTGATCACTCCAAGAAATTGTAAGGAAAATGTAAATGTTTTATTAGAATTTTAGACACATTAATTTAACTGGATAGCAAATTATTTAAGCTACGTTTATATCGTAATTTACTTAGGGTATAGGTATATGCAGCTGTTACGTTGTTGAAGCGATAAGATTGGAGAATAGAAAACTAAATAACTTCTGAAAAATAACGATGCTTTAAGTCCTTGTGTTGTAATGACACGTTTTATTTGTATAAAAGTCCAAATTCATAGCGGGCTGCAAATGGTCATAATAAAAAAAAATGCTGACTTTCGTGACTTTTAGTATAATCATTTTCATCTCAGACTCACGTTTAAGTTTTCGTCTAAGAGATATATTAACAGCCTTTAGAGATCGGAATAATCTAAGTGTTAATAGGTACCTATTTGGTAGGTTTTCTCAGCCTATACAAGGAATCTGCTGGGCATAAGCTTCCCCTAATGATCGCCATAGCGTCCTGTCTTCAGCTTGCCACATCCACCCTGCAGTCTTTCGCACGTCATCCCACCTAGTCAGAGGCATCCTCATCATCCGCCTATAGTCCACTGCTGGACTTGCCTCCCCTAATGAGCGCCATAGCGCCCTGTCTTCAGCTTGCCGCATCCAGCATCTGCCAGCAGTCTTTCGCAAATCGTCATCCCACCTGGTCGGAGGACGTCCTACACTACGTTTGCCGAGTCGCGGTCTCCACTCAAGAACACGTTTACCCTAGCAGTTGTCGGTTCTTCTCGAGATATGGCTTCAGCTTGCTTATCATTTAAGCTATGTCGATAACCTTGGTTCTCTGTCGGATGTATTCGTTGCGAATCCTATCCTTCAGAGAAACTCCGAGCATAGCTCTCTCCATAACTCGCTGGGTGACTTTAAACTGGTGTTAACAGATGCATCCTGCAGTTGCCTAATCGCGGAGTTAACTCAAGAACTCGGCAGGTACCTAGGAACTGGAATAACCCTATATCTTCCATACCAATATCTAAATCCATATCTCGAGAGGATGCACCAAGGTATGTGAGAGACGTCAGAGATATATAACGTAAGATTATCGAGAGTGGTGGGGAGTGCTAGCACCTGCTTGCAGTTCTAATGCAACTGAGAGCGGAAACGAAACGCATTTCGCACGGATAGCTGCTATCGCGGATTTGCATTTTGAACCTTAGTGCGAGGTGTGAGAGTTGTGTTAGATCTGATACTAAAGACATGAAGGCTGAGTTTACACGGTGCGAGTAGATGATAACAAATAACTCTGTATTAGTAGGTACAGTCCAGTAAAGTGCGAGGACATGCTAGTTACTATGGTAAAAATAATTTTATAGGAAAATATTAAGATGAAAATTATTTAGTACTGGATTTATAATATATTGCTATTTATTTCTGCAAAGTAACACATGAATCTATTATTTACAAATTTTACAGTTTTATTTTTTTAATGTGATGATGATCGCTTTTCCCTGTCTTTTAAGACCGTATAGTAAATTTAAATCCTATTCTATGGAATAAGGTGTAAAATCCATCCTATTCTATAGAATAGGATTTAAATTTACTTAGGTATACTCTTAGCTAAACTAACACAAAACAAAATATAAGCAATGCCGCACTACAGTGCACTACACTACAGTGACTGGACAGTGAATGTGTTAACGTAGATATTCAATTTAAATATTAACTCGACACGTAATCTTATCGAATACGAATCTAAGGTAATTTTGTTCAGTTCAATTAGAACCTTATCGTAATAAAAAATGTAAAACCAAATTGAAAACCGAAGTTAAAAGCTAACGAAACCATGAACCAAACACAACCAGCGTCGAAAAATGATTGATTTGGCACATGACATTGCAAAACCATTAGCTAATGCCTCATCTACACAGAGCTAGTAGCTGTAGCACTGACTGGCTAGAGTTGCTAGCTCTGTGTAAATAATCCTTTAGCTTTCTAGTTATCTATTTTGAACCTTAACACCGAGGAATAAAGTCGCCATAGATCTTAAGAAGCCGATGTTCGTGCTAATGACTTGGACAATTAAGTCGCATTATCGAGTGAACGAAACGCACGGCATGGGAACATTGAGTACAGTACTATAAAACGAAGAGATTACAATGATTAAGAAATACCTTTGGGAATGACATGGCTTTGCCGATTTCGGTGAGATCTTTTCGATTCGTCAAAATCGTCATAAAGAATTCCTGAATGTCCACAGTTGGACAAAACCTTATTATACCAATACATACTGTATAATGAAAAGCCAATGACTGAGAACGTAATGCCTCGCTACGCACGTGACTATTCTAGACCGTTTTTCTAGCTTGGGATATTATTTCGACACTCTTAACAAAATACAACTTAGCTCTTTTGATGAACAAATAACTAATTTACTAGCTTTTAATAGCCCACGTAGTTTGAAAGTTTAAATTATATTCAACTTAAGAAGACTTTA
Source organism: Eupithecia vulgata (assembly GCA_946478455.1). Classification (NCBI taxonomy): domain Eukaryota; kingdom Metazoa; phylum Arthropoda; class Insecta; order Lepidoptera; family Geometridae; genus Eupithecia; species Eupithecia vulgata. The sequence goes on along the minus strand of OX297862.1, from coordinate 2,637,652 downwards.
AAATGGTAAGGTAGAGTAGGATAAGGTAAAAATCCCTCAGCTAAGTAAGGCCGAGAACATTGGCTTCCTTACACAAAGCATCATAATTACAGGAGCTAATAGCAAGAAAAGCTCCATTAGACCTCCACCGAAAGAGTAAACGAATTAACACGAGCTAGGGTTGGCGATAGTCCGGCAAAAGACGTTCTTGTTTGGTTTTCGCATGGCGTAGAATTTACAATACAATACAATACAAAACTCTTTATTGTACACCACAAAAAAAAAACAAGAAACAGACCTAGACCTTAAACATAAAAGTACAATGGGCGGCCTTATCGCTTAGAAACGATTTCTTTCAGGCAACCTTTGGATGGAGATAAATTTAAATGTTGGTTCTTCAATGTGAATCTACTACATACCAAAATCAGCGACATGACACTTCCCGGTCGGTTGGTGCGAAATTTTAGCTTATTTTAAATAAATTAAAATAAATAATGAAATAAATCTAAATAAATAAATTTTAAAATTATTTACTTGAAAAACAGAATAGAAAATGGAATATATTTTTTATAATATTAAATAAACCTCCGATTCATGATTAAATAGGCAGTTTACAGGTTGTAGATAGGTTTGACTCCAATTAGAAATAGTGTCATCCTTCTGCTTTATTTTTATGTTACAGATTTCTGGAAAATAGGCTCTAATCAAAAGGAAGGTAGGAAGTGATGACCAATTTTAGAAAGGTCTGTATCGATCGGACTCCACATTTGTATTATTTGGGAAATCATGAATGACCTATTCAGGCCACTCTTGCTTTGCATACCGACATAATTAGCGTAGGTGGTATTTAAATAAAACAAAGCTCAACCATTCTTTTTTCTTTCTGCTCAACTTTTATTATGAAAGTTATTTTTCTACATTTTAAATTAGGAATTTTAGAATTATTTAAATCACGGCTCTCTTATTTATCCGGCTCTATTATTTCCTTGTTGCTCTAATTTCCTCCCTACCTGGAAGGCGGTAAATACGTTAAAAGAGGTTCAGGTGCGAAAAGCAGCTTTAAGTTAAATAGATTAGAGTGGGTTTTGTACAATATCGCGATAACTAACACAATTTGCGCTTAGATAACTCTAAAATTAAAACTTCAACACATTTTAAAATGAATTTAACGTGAAAATAAGATTTAACGAAAAAATTGTTCTTCTCTGTACCTTTCTTAACCTTTTTTCTCATCGAACTAAGTTTATGTACATACTAAGTATTTTCTTTGTTAGCACCTTACTCAGATTTCTAGAGTAAAGTGTGTTTTTTACGGATCCTTCGCTACTAGAAACAATCGTTTTCTGGATCCGGAATACTGACGGGTGAGTGAACTCGCTCCTACATAAGCCATCACGGAAAGAAACGGATGCAGTGTGAATGTGCCCTAAAAGGTTGGTACACTAACTAAGGCCCGTGTTATGAAAGCTTGCTCAGTCACCAATCAATGCTTGAGTAACGCTTATCTATAAAATAAACGTCACTCAAGCATATATTTATGACTGAGCAAGCTTTCATATACAGGTCTTAGTATCAATTAGGTTAGTCGAGTACGAGTACGTACGTCTACTTCTTCATCAGCACATATAACTCCCCTGCTGAAAATGCCTTCCCCAAAGAGGGGAGTTTTGGCATAACATAGTACTATATAACATAATGAATATAGAAGGTTGATGTTATTGAGTACGATACATTGTAGATGTTGCAACCTTAGAGTACCACATCCCAACCGGGAATCGAACCAGCAGCCATCGAATTAGTTACATGACTTCTTGTCTGAAGCCAGCATTGCTGCAAATGCTATTGCCGAGTATCGCAATTAAAAGCTGATTACAGACGATTAAGGCGGGCTTCCCACGGGAGCCGATCGGAAGCCATTTTGATTCCTGTTTTTAATTAACGAAAAAGTATTTCTGAAATTCGGACAAAAGTTTACTCATAAAGAAGCTACTCACAGCCGTTTAGCGCCGGTTGAGCTTTAGAGGTTAGATTAAGTAAACCTACTTACTTAAGTAAGTAAACCTACTTACTTAATCTAACCCCGGGATATTGAGTCGATGAAGCTTTGCTGGATATAGTATCAACCTGCTAAAAGAGTTTTAAGATGCATTTGTGCGTTTAAGGTGTAGGTGTTTGTTTATTTAGATTAATTCTTGTCAATACGTTATGGCTACACAAATTTCTATAATTTAAATAGTAGCAAGCAACCTACATAAACTTAAACAAATTATCTACAAGCTTACGCAACTCATGAAGATTAATCTCACCATTTGACTTCAGCTCAATAAATTACAATATTCGTTATCGACAATCAGAATTTATCGTATAGAAAACGTCCAAATAAATCGACGGCAAGGTTATCTGTCCTTCTTGTCGCCTCTCATATTTCTGCTCTATCGATAAGCAGGCGCGGCGGCTACCTATTATAATTAAAGCTCACAGGCCGACGATAAAGTCGACATGTCGTATAAAACGCGCAATGACAACCCTATTTCACTCAGCTAGACTTCAATTAAAAATAAACTTTATGACGTCGAGTTTAGATGCAATATGTTTCCATCGGACAGGCAATAATCTAGTGAGACGTGAATTGGCATTCTGTGCAATATAAACAGTGGTCTCATGCCGTTAAGATTCAAAGTAGCTTGTACTTTTTCCACAGATTCAAACGTAGAATCGTCGAGTGGAAACTTCTTAACTTTTTATATCTAGTGCGGTGCATTTATCGATAGATACGCATGCATTTTTATCGATGAAGCGCGATGCGTTGGGTGGCCGGACCACCCGATGCGCTTGAGCTTGTCCCGAACGATCGTGTAACCTAAATTAAGTGAGCATTAGCATGTACATTTTGAACAGTCATTCGGACATGTCACGGAGCGGCGACAAGTTCTACGTTATTTTTGATAGAGTAGATTTGTTTTTACCGATTGAAGTTAATATGTATGGACCAATAAAGCATATCAGAGATTTCTTTCAAAGTTTTAGTCTTTCGATATATAGCAATAAAGTAAGCAATTAATCTGGAGTAAAATCTAGCCCACCAGTCCATTCTTAGCAATTCAAAGGATAAATCAAGCTGTTGTTTCGCCTAAGTGATACACTCGTTAACCTGTCTGGATTAAAGGTGAACTTGTTAAAGAAACGTAGCCAAAACTTCTTCGAAACGCATTAGTTAGAATTCTTGCGTGATAAGAAAGGCGAAATAACTTTTGTACTTTAATCCTTCTCAAATGAGGTTCTTAAGTAGGCATAAATTTATTAAAAGTGGTTTTAAAGTGGCTATTTATTTCAAAATCAGTCCATTACATAGACGAAATTTAACTTAAATTGAGAATTTAAAAACATAATGCTACTGTATAAGTATTCATACCCTACCCTATACCGATATCAGGTAGGTACTATATTATCGTCTATCGAGTAGGTACGTGAGCTTAGCTAAAAGTAAAGTTCACATCACTAGTATAATTGCACACAATTGCACAATTCAAATTTTGAATGAAGATTTTAATACACTTAATATTAAAATCTTCATTCAAAATTTGAATTGGTTCGATTATTTGAAGCGCGCTGGCGAGTTCTTTAGTTAGCTGTTAGAGCGTATGTTTAGGTAAGTACCTTTTTTCTTTAATGATGGCCTAAGATGGACACGCTTTTTCAGAAGGAATTTATTCAATTCCCCTGGATTTGAAGACTCCAAGATTGTACTCTGGCGGGAAAACAGACGCTAGAAACTCATTCCACTCTTTAGTGCAGAATTTTTCGTTCGACACTGTGGTATATCGACCACAGTGTCACACACGGGTGATATTTTTCTGTGCGTCTGCTGGTCCTATGATGGAAGGGAGAGGATGGGATAAGATTATACAAAACATTGACTGGACTCAGTAGACTAGACAGTAGAGATATTGGTCATAGATGCCTATTTTGTGTGATTAATACATAATATATCAGTCGAGGTCCTAAACAAACATTCATTTGTCATCGACCATTTGTAGCCGTATAGAAACCTACTCGAAGGATTAATAATTATTATTGCAGACGTTTCATTTTGATTTAGTTCAACAACAAAAACAATGTCTGGCAAAAATTAATTAGCCAATTACGGTGGCCAATTAATAAAAAAATCCTCTTTTGAAGTTTGCTTCATAAACAAGGCAATTTATTTTTAAATTTCGATTCATGTAAAACGAAATGAAATGGAACGCAACAATTAAATTTTTAAAAAGGTTCAATTGATGTGGTGCATGTACAGACTACAGACTAAGTAGTATATTATACACACCCTGATCACAGTATACCTAGTATACCTACTGTGATCGAAGTATACCTCCTTAGCCACAATATCATACATTACACATGAGATCGCGCGGTATGCGACGCGACGTGCGGTCCTGGGGAATACCTAGCCTGCCCTTGTGGCATAACGCAAGGGCATACACGACATAACCCGCAAGGATGCAAACTACGCAACAATTACAGATAATTTATTGAGAATAAAAAAAAACGAATCCGAATAATGAAATTGAATTTGAAACGCCTTGCTGGCCAGTAAGATTGTTTTTTCCCCTCCGGACGGAAAGCGTCAATTTTCCTCTCGCGGCGCTAAACGAAAATGCCGCTTTCCGCCTCCGTCGAGGAGGAAAATAGTATTCTCACCACGGGCAGGAAATAAGAAAGCCTCTCCCTATTTTCCTGCCCTAGGTGAGAAATGTGACATCTTACGAGGTTTAGACGCACAAACAGGAGTTATTGTTTATTTAGTTATTTTGACAATACGTACCTACTACATAGCATTTTGCGGAACAAAATTTAATTTTCCAAAGTAACAATAAGACTTAAGAAAGATGCCGAAGATTACGCGAAACAAGAAGTAAGCGGTTCTTACTTTAGTTATGAACAAGACAACCGTACAAGAGATATAATAAAATAATTCCGGCTCTGCAACGGAAAGTTTTTCGAGACTCGGCGATTCGAGACGCGGCAATGTTGGACCGGAGCGGTCCCCAATACCTTTAAGCCGCGTTTTCGAGGAGGTATCCTTGACTTGGGTTTGCAGGAGGTTCTAGCCCGGATAAGAATAAGCTTTGGGGTTAGCATTTCCTACGTCATTAGTATTATACCGTGTTGGTTCCTCCTTACCTTATTATAAAATAGGTCGAATTCAAAAGGACCTTTATAAATTCGTTCTATTTCTTTTTAAATTCGTATAGTCATCGGTGAAAGTAAGATCTCGTTGTTAGATTCTTGATGTATCAAAAATAAGATCTTATCTATGAGAAGGTCTTGTATTATGATCGTTTATCCATCAATGGTAAGCTACCATCGAAGCTACGACTTAAGCCGCACCCTGAGCTCTCACAAAACTGCGCCTTAAGTGACCGAGGACGGAGGACTTCCCGAATAGTTTCACGGCAAATACTTCAGAGTTCAGACATCGGTACAGTCTCGGCCACTTTTTGCCATTTTCAATTCCTGCTGCGATCAATTAGACACGGTTTAATGGATTCGGGTGTCGCAGCCGGTGATCTATCAACTGGAATAAGTACGTTAAACGGTAGTTAGGAGACGGTGGATAAGGAGCTGATCGATGGCCTGACGAGGGAAACTCAGGGTTTTTCCTGCATTAAATAGATTGGTAGAAAGTCGTGTCCAGGCCTGGCCATAAAAAAATACAAATGTCAGAATGACAGCCGGTGGACTGTTTAGTTCTGCTTAGTGGGCGAGTAGGCGAGTGAGTCGCCTAAAATTGGGAGAGTTATGTTATGAGTTACTGCAACTAGAATTTGAGAGCATTAATACGGTAGGGTAATTTGAATAATAATGAGTGGCAACTTGGCAAGGCTCTGTCACGCCCGGTAAACATGTTTTTACTTTTAATCACTTTGTTATCACACACGCTAGAGAAATTTCATGGCAGCAGCGGGGCATAAATAGGCTACATTATGAAATTATCCAATTATGCCGTTTCATGCAACGGGTAAGCGTGGCAGTCACGAAAACGTCACTTGATTAAAAACATAAACAAGAGAGTAATATTTTATCGCTTGAAAACGAGTTCGTTTTGTACGTTATAAAGGAAAATAAATTTCGAAGCTTGTTTATTACCTATTTATTGGCAAATGCGGCCTTTATTATGCAGCATGTGCATGCTGGACTTGTTTTAATTGCACATAATTACTGACAAACAATAATAGTTGGTAGCTTAGGTACTAACATTACCATCAAATAATATGCCTTCATCAAGGATCCCACTTCATTTTGCTTTTCCCATCCATCCAACATCTTATACCTAACAACAAACTATAAGGACAGGACGACAGCAAGTAAGTAAAATGTTTTATCAGACATGGCCATGTTTCGTGCTAGTTAAGTAAATGAAGAATTAGGCGCGTCAATCGTCCTCAATGCCCGCGTTCCGTTTCCGCCGACACATGCGGGTGGGTAAATAACTCAATGTGCGCCTTAATTACATCGAGTGATCTCGACCGCCTGGAACGGAACGTAAAAATGTATCAATTTAACACAAGACAAGACAGAATGGTGAATGACTGTAACCTTTTCCCGAATGAGCGTATAGAAGTTTGTATTTCGAATCTTTCGCGAATGTTTTCTTTTTTTGCGAAGTCACAAAAGGTCCGGTTGTTTTTATTATGCAAAAGCTTTTAAATGGAAAAATCCCGAAGGATCCTAAAGTTATCTTCTCAGATGATTTATCTCGTCTTAGAACCATAACAATTACTTACTGGCGAGCTTTTCATTATTGAAACTTCATAATCCTAAAGGATGTTATACTGAAAAGATTTCTTACATTTTCCTTTTAAACTTTGAGGTTTCTAAGGGAAGGGCGATTCCGGATCTTAGGCTGGGATTAACAAAGCCCTGTTTATGTTAATGAAAAGAGATCTTGTCTGGAGTTTTACAGTTGAACTAGCTATAAACTGAACAGTCTTACTTGATTCGATAGTCGGACTCAGGCTTTCAAGTGGGGGCAATCGAAAGCATTGTTTACAGTCTTAAATCATGACCTTCGATACTAATTTAATAACCCGAATTAAAATTAAATAATAGTAATATGGAACAAAGTTTCTGAAACTCGACTAAATTTGACTAGGTACGACAGAATTTTTGCACTATCAAATAGTAGATACGTTACGTGCTTTTCGGTGATTATTTCTAGGCGTATTGTTGTACGGTCTCAAGGACTGTTATAGAGATTATTCCAAAGCCCCCAGCCCTGAACACATATCTGTGCTATCTCGGTAGTGGTTCGTGTTTTCCTGATAGAATCTAGTTCCGCTGCGGTCTGGCCTCGAGCCCGGTTCCTCGAACCGGCTAAATTTCAAAGACAATAGGTATTTTCTACAATATCTTTCTAGACTGTATACAACTTTGTTAGGTCAAGCTTTCTCTCTAGGCCGGTAGAAGTAGCATTTCTCAGGTTGGCAATAGATATTTAAGTTTAAAAGATAAGACGTTAAGCGGGTAATTCAGACAAGCCTATTTAGGGTTTCTTTCGTAATATTATCCAAGGAATCCTTACACTTTACGAATTATATTTTTTCAGCCTGAACGTCTCAAGATTCTATTAAAAATCTTTTAACGTTTCTGTCAAAGTCAAGTAGTATACCTACCTACCTCGTTAGTTAGGTAGGTACATTAAAATCGAAACTTTAACGAATAGGTTTGATCGATTCGTACCTAAACAAAAGTTTCTGGTAGCTAGGCGGTCGCAAATTGACGACCGATGTGGCGTGGCAGGCGAAGGTCCGCCTGCGGGCTGCGACACAGGAGTTTGCGGGTTCGATTCCCGCCTTGTGACAAACTTTTGTACGATCTGCAAATGTATGTATTGACGACCTCTGTCTTATCTCTGATCTGCAGCTGTTTGTTCCGAGTTTTCTTGGTCGTTTTAAGTATACCTAATAAAAATATCTGTGTATGTAGGTAATGTTTTGTATTATGTATAACAGTTATCTAGTACCCTAACATAAGCTCTGCTTATCTTAGGGCTAATGCTGTTTAGGTTAGATGCTGTGTGGATCGACATTATTAATTTATTACGTTATAGCAGGGACTCGAGATTATTTATTGATGACGATTACTGTATCCACTAAGTAGGTGTCTGTAAGTAGGTAGGTACCCGGATTTGTAAGCTTGGTTCTTCAAAGTAAATCCAGCAAAGCCACAATCCAATTAAAAAGGATTTAAATCATGGAAACCCACTGAAATCGTTTTCAATAATTTTACTATTAACCACAAAGGGTTGCGGCGCACCGTATTTCATCTGTCAGTAATTTATTGTCAGAGACGTTTTGACATCGGTCCATTGGCAGTGGTTATTTACACTCCACAAAATACTGGCATTAAAATACCATTATTTATACATACAACGGAATAATTAAAAGCGCTGAAAGGCGTACGGCCTATTTAATGTATTTATGGCCGTGAACCAAATTCACATGGCTACAAAACTTATCATCCAATTACAATTTTGCTTTTAAGCGCGTAGTCGAATGTCTATTCTACCCATTTAAAGTGGTAGAATCCGCAATTCTTTCTCTAACTAACAAGAAAAAAACCTGACATGACCGCGCCCGTTCCAAATTCAATTTGCAACTTAATTTTTAAAACATTCCAAATTCAAATCCCTTCCGAATTACGTTTGTTTCGTAGAACGCTTTTAAAACTTTGCCATTCTTGAAAGCGCGAAAGTTTCCAGGCGAGTTACTGGCGCGAGTAAGTCGCATGCGAGCGCCGCGCGACTCGCGAGTGGCTTTCGCTGTAACTTTACTATTGCACATTTTCTGTTGTAATTAAACAGTCACAAACAGCATTATGCTAACGAGCATAATATTTTCCCGACATGTTGTAAGGATTTCACACTTTGTTTGTTTCCACTGGGATTTTTATGGGTCTTTGTGCTGGGGATACTTACTTATGTGTTGCAGTGAAATTATAGCAGTTAAAGCTGAGCTGTTTGATATGAGACATTGCATTACCTAAGACAGTTGTTTACCGTATGAGGATGAAATAGCTGAGTACGCGCGATTATAGCATTTATATTTTGCTACTGAAAGCATTTTTGTTATAGTGCTTACCCGCACTCTGGGCATCTCTAAGAAATGAAATAAGTTCCCAAAAATTTTCGACTTCGACGGGACTCGAACCGGCGCCCCACCCAACGGCAACACCTCTCGTCAAACGAACTAAATGTAACTTTAGTCTTTAAACATTGGAAACTTTAATGTTTTCTCTGTAGGTGGAGTCACCGGCGCTACAGTCAGTAAGAGGTCCCAAAGATTTTCGACAAAAACCGACAGAGACTTCGTGGCTTAGTTGGTTAGAGCACACCCGTACTAAGGGTGAGGCGCGGGTTCGAGTCCCGCCGAAGTCGAAAATTTTTGGGAACTTATTTAATTTCTTACTGAAAGCATTGTTTGCAGTAAAAGTAGGTACCTACTGGTGTAGCTTTGATGTGTGTGTACTTGCCCACTTGCCTACTAATAATAGGTGATAATTTGATGTTTTTTTTTACTAAAACTAACTTGAAATCCCTTATCACACTAATATTATAAATGCGAAGGTTTGGATGAATGGATGGATGTTAGTTACTTCTTGACGCCAAAACTACTGAACGGATCTTGGTGAAATTTTGCATATAGGTAGTTCTAGGTCTAAAATATAACATAGGCTACTTATCCTATACACTGTTCCTATGGGATATAAGTAACTTAACAACGTTTCAATAGAAACAACAATGGCGAACGCACGGGCAAAATCTCATGTTTAATAAATAAATAAATCACTTTATTTCGGGTAAAAATGGCTCCATATTTGGCGAGTAAGAACACATAATTATTAACACTACATTTTTTGTTTTAAAAAATATTTCCTAGTTCCTAGTGTTATAAAGTCGATTAATAAAGGAACGTAAAGTTAGGTATAGTAACATAGAGAAGCGACAGGTAGTTTGTATGTTTGTCAGAGTCAGAATACGCATTGCAACAACGAACGTGCATATCTCTGCATACTAAGTTCGTTGCATCATTAGACTACCGCTGGGTAAGGCTGAGCGCAGACTTGAGTCACAATAGTTTTAAGACAGACTATTGCTTAAGAAAAATTACAACTTAACAAAAAGCAATAGACTGTCTTAAAACTATTGTGACTCAAGTCTGCGCTCAGCCTAAGGAAGCGTGCACACTGATGACTTCTCAAACCGGAAAAAATGGAAAATGTTTCACAAACAGAAACATGGTAGAGTCACCACACTCTATCTGCTACTATTGATGACAATTTATGACATTCACACATACATTTTTCGCTTTTTATCACTAGCTGCATTCTGATTATATTATTAATATTATGTATTATTATAGGTATTACATAATTTGCAACCCGAGCTTAGCTGCTGCTGGAAACTGACCTCTAAACTCTTGTGTCCCTAAACTTTGACGACATCTACGGGCGGCGCGGTGAGCGAAGTTCCGATTTTGACGCAGGAGGTAGCGGGTTCGATTCCCGCCTTGGGACAAATATTTTTACGATCTACAATATTATTCCGAGTGTTGTGGTCGTTTTCTATGTATGATAAAAAATATCTATGTATGTAATATGTATCAGTTATCTAGTACCCATAACACAAGCTCTGCTTAACTTCGGGCTAGATAATGCTGTGTAAATTCTCCAGTATTATTTATTTATTTATTTAAACACTGTTCGCGCCAATCGCATTGATCGCAACCAATGCATATATTTAGGATATTTCATACATTGTCTTATGTCATATCTGTAGTTCATAATCGATATCCTCTAGCTAGTCTATATACTTATATTATAAAGAGGAAATATTTGTTTATTTACTTGTTTGTTTGAATTGATTATGTTCCAAAACTACAGGATCGATTTGAAAAATTCTTTCACCATTAGAATCCTACATAATCCCTGATGAACATAGGCCATATAATATACCCATGCGAAGCTGAGGGCGGACCGCTAGTTTTTTTTATAATCATGTTCTTCAGTGGCCGCTGATTATTCAAAATTCCGTCGAGGTAGTAAGGTCCGAAAGAGAGAGAGAATATTTGAAAAAGTAGCTTGGATCACCCCTAAACGCATTTCCTAGGTCCCTATAAATCAGGGCAAAAAGCCGCATCTCGCCCCAGCACTAGAGCACTTCACTCGTGTACTTCCGCCCTTATTCCACGCTCGTAGGTGTAAGCTAAAAATACAGCTTGCATAAATCAGGGTACCGTGGAACGCAGAACCCAGTTTCCAAGTATAGCTGGTTTATCTCGAAAATTACTGGAGCAATCCAACTGTGCGGAGCAAAATTTTTTTTTTTAAAGTACTGAAATTGATGTGATGTGAGTAATGTTTTTATGAAAACTCAGATTGACTGCTTCCTATAAGAAACTACTTGGCAAGGTTTCGGAAGACAAGGGGTAGGTATGTACAAGAATTTATTTTGACTCTTAAATTTTTATTTTGGACTAGCAGCTACCCGCGGCTTGGCACCCATTTTTTAAGGTTATTTCTATCCCATGGGAATTGATTCATGGGATAAAATGTAGCCTATTTGTTCGAATATTTCGTATAAAAATACGAATATAAGTAAATAAATCTACCACGGGAATTTGATGTATTACCAGAAAAAAAAAATAACCTATGTTACTCTCCATCTTTTCAACTAACTCTATGCCAAATCAAATCAAGTCGTTTGGTTGCTATTAGGCCGTGAAGGAACGACAAACAAACAAACATACCTACATTCGCATTTATAATAATGAGTTTAGATTTTGAAGGTTTTATGCCGTTAGGAAGCTAAGCTAATTAATGACATAGGTACCTAAGTGGAGAAAAATCAAGTAACGTTGGTTTATTTATTACAAAATTAACACATAGAAAAACACGCCAAATTTGTGTTGACGACCTCTGTGGCGCGGTGGGCGAACGTCTGCCTGCGACACAAGAGGTTGCGGGTTTGATTCCCGCCTCGGAACAAATGTGTGTACGATCTGCAGACATTTGTTTAGGGTGTTCTGGTCGTTTTCTATGCATAATAAAAAATATATATCTATGTAAAGTATTGTATTATGTATATCAGTTATCTAGTACCCATAACACAAGCTCTGCTTAGCTTGGGGCTAGGTAACACTGTGTGAATTGTCCAGCATTATTATTATTATTATTTTTTATTATAATAGTTACCGAAGTTACTGTAGTATTAGTAACCGAAAATCGTGCCACTGTAGTCTCAGAGCTGATGCCTCCAAATTAAACGTAAACATACTTGCCTACTTATAATAAGGCTTCGATAGCACCATTTAAATTGATCAGGCTGTTTAAGTGGGATGATCCCTAGATGATCCTGGATTAAGGCAGAGGCAAGGGGAACGTCAGATATCTATGGTAGGGAGTATAACCTCTGTGGTGTTTACTTTTACGAGGGAATGGGAACAACCTGGGCTGATCAAGGAGTTACGTTTCGTAAACCTCTTTTCGGATAGTAATGTGCCTACACGTGCCCATACTAACAAACTTTGAAAATAATAAATGAATAAGAAAATTCGCTTTTTCTAGTAAAATAATTTGTTGATGACAAATATACGTTTACCCCCCCCCCCCCGGTTTTCGTTTAATCATTTCCAATATTTCATTAAATATATAGGTAGTTTATTGAACGTTTTATGCATAAAGTGCTCCAGTTTGGCAGAAAAGCCTCGATTTTCCAATGTCTTGAAAAATTCAAAACTCATGAATCCCGAACGTAAGCGCAAGCTAGTTTTCCCTTGTTTTACCCTCGCAAATTAATGATGTAGCTCTCCATTAACCCGGAAATTTAACTAGATGGGAGCAAAACTTTCAGCAAATTACGTGAGCACAATCTAACTTGTAACCCCAGCAATCCTACAAATGAATCATAAATATTAGAAGGAGCCCATTTCGGTTAAATTTTGATGACGATGATGACATTTGGACCCGAGAGCCAAATGCTGGATTAACCCACTAATTAAGGCCTATGGGGTGGCCCTGGGTGGGCCTACCCCTAATGCTACCCAAAACACTTATAAAGATAAATGATCGCCCTTCAGCGTTTTCCGTCATAGGGGAGTAAGTGTAGTAGGTAGTGGTTTTAAACTAGGTTAAATAATAAATAAATAAATAAAATGGTTTTATTTCAGACAACACATAGTCCATAGATTTACGACAAAAAATAAAAAATACAATTTAAAAACACACAAAATTAAAAATAAAAGATAATATCAAAAGACATACTTACAAGAGAACCGTGACAGGAACATAACTGAGCCGAGGATACTCAATGCAGGAAATATGTTCCTTCATTAATCACCCTCACCACAAAGTGTCTCCAGAGTGAAGATGATAATCCATCTGCCACAGTCCCCAAGATGTGGTTGCGACTGTCTCGTATTCTGCGCATCAAGGACGCAGTTTTCTTGCGCACGATGGCATGAAAACCATCAGTGTGATACTGTGCAAACATTCCCGATGCACTGTAGAACCGGGGCAGTCGCAACATCATCCGAAATATGTTATTGTATTGGATTCGTAGGGCGTCCATCGACCTTTTGGTATGCCGGACCTACAGACCTCCCGTGTAAAAACTCTGACAGTAAGCCTTAAAAAGCGTGATTTTAACTTGTTCAGTACAACGGGAAAATCTGCGAGCCAGCATATTACCTCGGACCGACATAGCCCTACGCTCCCTTTCAATATCTTCATCATCTTTAAAGTCGTCGGTCACTATATGTCCCAGATATTTGAACTTGGACACGCGCTTAATATTCATGCCGTTCAGAGTAATATCAAGTTTAGTATCAGGACATTTACCGGAGGCCTGACAGAATACATGGCCTTTACCATGTATTCTGTTTTTTCAACATTGTATATGAGCCCACGCTTAACAGCGTAGGCTTCACATACATTTAAGAGCTCTCTAATCCCACCAATCGTCGGACTCAGCAGCACCATGTCATCGGCATAACTAATGTTGTTTATGCTTACACCGTTCATGCGGCAGCCGATACGCATACTGCTGAGCCAGCTGATAAGGTCATCCACATACAAATTAAAGAGTTTTGGAGACGTCAGCCCCCCTGTCTCACTCCGCTCTCCAACCTGTAGGCTTTCGATAGAGTGCCGGCCCACTTAACAACATTGGTTTGGTTGTCATACCAGTGCTTAAATATCTTAAGGACTTCAACCGGTACACCCCTGTCCCTCAACTTACTCCACAGCACATCATATGACACAAGGTTAAGCCTAGGGAGCAGGCAGATAGCTAATGTACACATTAGCTATCTGCCTGCTCCGCTGAGTAGGTGTAACGTTGCTGAATTTCTGCATTACATAAAAAAAGTCTATGTGCATCTGTGGATGTCGTTCATCGAAAATCACAATGATGATAAAATGTAAATACCTAGTATTTATTTTGTCATATATTAGGTCCTTACATATGAAATTGGCGTTTTTCGTACTGGCCACTTTAATCACAAATTTCTCCTCTTTGGTAAGGAATTCCAAATTCAAATTTGTACAGCTATAGACTCATGTATTTGTGCTTCGATGATCGTCATTCATTTGTTTTTTTTTCTTCTGTTTTTTTCTGTTTGCGTCACTCATTTTACAAAATGGAAAACTTAAAATATCGCATTATTTACGAGTACGAGTTCCGCCGTGGCACTAGTGCTGCGGAAACAACTCGAAGGGTGAATGATGTGCATGGCGGTCGTGTTGCAAAAGAAAACACAGTTCGTTTTTGGTTCCAACGTTTTCGTTCTGGAAATTTCGACTTGCAGAACAAGCCCCGTGGACGGCCTGAGACTCAAGTTGATAATGAAGAGTTGAAGGCTATTGTGGAAGCGGATCCATCGCAAACCACGTCCGAGTTAGCTGCAGGCTGCGGTGTTAGTGATAAAACTGTTTTAATTCACTTGAAGCAAATTGGGAAGATTAAAAAGCTTGAAAGGTGGGTACCTCACGAATTGACTGAAGCAAACCGGCAAACGCGCGTCGACTGCTGCGTTACATTACTAAACCGGCACAATAGAAGAGCTTCAATTGGAAAGTCTAAGACATCCTCCGTACTCCCCGGACCTTGCTCCAACAGATTACCATTTTTTTCGAAATTTGGATAACTTCTTGCAAGGGAAAAAATTCAACTCCGATGGGGCAGTCCAAATCGCCTTCAAAGATTTTATTGATTCCCGTCCGACTGGTTTTTTTAGTAAAGGGATCAATGAACTACCTATAAGATGGCAAAAGTGCATAGAAAATAATGGTTCATACTTTGATTAATTAAATATATTATATTAAAAAATATTCGACTTTTTGTTCCTCCCATACAAAACGCCAATTTCATATGTAAGGACCTAATATTAAGTAATCTGTAGTTCTAGAGCCCCATCAAAAACAGGTTGACAAATTTAACCCCTCCACAATACACCTAAAAATAACTGGGCCAAGGAAAACAAATTAAGTAAATACCTAATATCCCTAAACGTTTTGACCTCGGGATTTGATCAATAGATGTTGTAAATTGTAATAGAAAGCTCTCTGACTTTTTGTAAGACGCTGAGAATAGACAATGTCTCACGTGAGACGTTGGGAATACCTACTTTTCGTGAGATATTGGGAATAGGAATGATGCTTATCAGCATTTTATACGACTTTAGGTCTGCGATTAATTTTGAAAATCCCTATTGATAATGATCGAGGATGTTATACCTGCCGGATATGATCCCCAAGAAGCGACATCAAAAAAGTTTCCAGCAACAATCTATATTTTGGTATCATCAGCTCTCATCCAATTTGAATATATCAGCCTCCGCTCACGTAAATAACTTACCCATCAATTTAAAAGAAAATTCCTTATAAGCTGAGCGAAAATTCTTTTCAAAATGGCGTCAGAGCTTCCACTTTTACGGGAAAAGGGTTCGTAGTAATAAAGTAATTTATCCAGTTTCGATAACGGGCCATAATCCAGTGCCTTCGAGAATATGAGGAATAAATAACGGCTCAGTTTAGCGGAGTTAGGGGCTGCAGTAGGGATGGGACAAGTTCGGACTCCGAAACAGATTTATTATTATCCGTCAGCAAATTACTCGAAAGAACTTTGAAATAATTAACATTAAGGTTTTTATGTACCTGCTAATAATTTTTAAACTACTAGTAATTGACTAAATACGCCGTTTGCCTGCCGAATGTAAAGGGGTACGTCATACTTATATATCCATCGCTGCATCGCCATATCAGAAAAAAATATGTCGCAGTATACAGAGGGTAAAAAACCGTTCTACAATATGCACCACTGTCAAAATATTGTTTATAGTGACACACTATAAACAACTTAGAAAGTATTCTTTTCACGAAACCTTACCTTTGTCCTATTCATTCTCTATGTATTTTTGTGTAATTTTAGGCAGATGGTTAAAGTGTCTATTGCGTGAGTGCTGACTATTATTCTGGAAGAACAGAATCAGAAGGTGTGAGACTGTTATATGAAGAAAATACTTAGGTAGTATTATGCCTACAATGTAACATTATTTATACACCCTTCGAACTACAAATCAAGACTCTTAGCTGCACATACCTTAGCAGATTTAGTGGTCGAGGTTTGATAACAAGTGTAAAAGAAGCATACCTGAAACAAATAAAATATACATTATAATTTATTTTCAATAAATTGGCATAATTAAAATTCTTAATCCGCTCTTATAATGTAGTTTTTTTAACGACCTTTAACTTAGTGTGTTTATTATAAACTACCAAAAAAAACATTAAACCCAGGTCTAATAGAAACAGTTTTAAAAAAGGGAAAATGTTTCGGATAAAATTCGGAGTGAAAGCATAAAGGTACAGCCCTAGCCGCAGTGGCGGGTGGCGCGCGCGATAACACCGCAACTAGCTTTAATTTCAATATTGCTAGTACCTGATTAATTAAGATTTGGTTTATTTAGTTAAGTGCATTTAAGTTTGGTGAAGGATAAGTCGAAGACGAAGGAGATTGAAAGCAAACAAAGCCTAGAATATTGGTGATAGACGCAACCTTTTGGTGTGGGCAGCCAGCATGTCTAATTAAAATACCTAGTGGGTAGGTACAGAACGTTGAAATCTTTTCAATACTGTCGCATGAAGAACCAATATTTGCGACTTTCGCCAACTTCATTTTTGATGGAAAGTGAGAAACTGGGAACGAGTAGCGAATTTTTTAAATTTTAAAGCTGGTTTTGGCTGGCATGATTTTCTTCTTACAAAAATTTGACTAAATGACACAGAACAGATCGAATCAGACAGCAACCTGGATTATTGATATAAAATCAGATAGCCAAACAGCAGAACACAAAATAAAATAAAAAACATTTTTATTTAGTAGGTAAATATTTAAGAGGATAGGTACTCTCGATACCCCGAGCCAAATTAGCACCGGCACCTATTTTATCTTATTATTTCGTTGAACAAATGTAATTTTCGAATTTTCAATGGTCAGTTTGTGTTATCTATTATAAACTTTTTTAATACCTACCTCTATAATAGTTTTATTTTGTATAGTTTAGGCAGAGATAGGGGAAGGTGGGGAGGCTTCGTACGCTTTTTGTTCTAAGCCTTCTAAAATAAAAACTAACAGCTAATTTAATATAAATCTAATGCTACTGCATCGTCCACTTATCTGACTATAATAACAGCGTATTTCTGATTTGATACAAAGAAACTTGGCGAAGTTATAACGATTTTCCCAAAAAGTGGGAATTGTACGAACGCACCCCACACGTGGGGTACATTCGCACACCATTTGTATCTTCTAGGAATTTATTATTTTCTCAGCTATTTTACCTGTTTTAGTCACCTTTTAGGCATATCTTACTGACCTAGTTTTATAATAATTATATTCTTGATTTTAATTTTTGTTAGTTCCATGGGGTGCATTCGTACAGTATAAAAATTACATACAATTTAAGTGTACGAAGGTACCCCAATCCAACCTGTCACAAAAAAATTATAATAAAAAAATAACCGTTATGGTAATCATTCAACTATTGTTAATTATAACAATCTTATGCATGTATTTACAAACTAGACAAATATTTTTTTCTCATTCTATTAAAACTTATTGAAGACAGATGCTTCCAAGGGGAACCAAAAATTACTTTTGAGTAGCCAAAACACATATTAACTCTTTTTGTCAAAGTTTGCTAGCGTACTACCATCATTTTTGGAGGGTTGCCTATACATTATAAGGGGCAGTCCCGTATACAACTTTGAACGCTTCAGCATGTTGGATAGTCGAGATATGACCTCTGTACGAAGCCTCCCGGTGTACGAATCCTACCCATCTTCCCCTACGTCGTTGCACTTTGTGGCCACCTTACTCAATTATCGTATCTCTGCCTAAACTATACAAAATAAAACTATTAAAGAGGCATAAAAAAAATTAAAATAGGTATCACAAACTGCCCATTGAAATTACCTTTGTTCAACAAAATAATTCAAAATTCAAAGTGCTTTATTTCCTTTAGACCTTACAGGACTCTTGGACACGTCACAAAAACTCAGATTACATAAGCAAAACTAGGAAATAAAGTGATCACTTTGATTTTTTGTCCACTTCAATCTTTTTAAGGTAAAGTAAAGAAGCGAACAAGAAACCTTTACCTTGTTAGAATGTTAGTTTTCGAGTTGGAGCAAAACTCGTGACAAGCTTTTTTATCGTCTAGATAATCTGATATTTTATAGTAAGCCTTTTTACAAAGGATATGTTTGACAATTTGTTTGAATTTATTTATTGATAATTTTTGCAACTCACTTGAAGTTTTGTTGTAGAAGCGTATACATTGTCCTTTAAAAGATACATTAATCTTGTGTAGCCTAGTTGTGGGCACAGCGAGTTTATTCTTATTTCTAGTATTTAAATTATGTACATATATCGCTATTTTTGGGGAACCGATTGATATTCTTATGAGTGTACAACAAGATTTCATAAATATATTGACACGGTACTGTCATTATGTTTATTTCTTTAAATTTATCACGTAGTAATAAGATAAAATAGACGGTGGCGCTAGTTTGGCTCGTTCTTGCATTTATTTCCCTCTGTTTCCATCGCGTTGTAGCGATCCTTTTTAAATCATTCGTTTAAAAAATACAAAGAAGGTTTCAGTCACTTTTTCTAAGTTCTCTATAAAGGAGTATTAATATCTAAAGTAGTCGATCCGATCAGTTTCAGTTTCCACAGCTCCATAACTACCTTCACAGTGCACGCCGTAACTAAGTTACGTTGCGACCGTCCGAGCGGCAACCCGATAACGATGATTGTCCAATGAATTTATTACTAAAACTATTTCTGGATGTGATTGGAAATTTACATTCGCTGACAGAGCTTTCTCGAGGAAGGGAGAGAGCTATTTCAATTCTATAATCTTTATTGTTTTTGCCGATAAGCATCATCTATGCCGCATTATTTAAGTGGGATGGTACTTGGAGGCACTTTCGCAAAAAGATAACAACGTAAAATATTATGGACTTTTTCACGCACCTATGTCAAGAGAATTGACATAGTGCAGCTGTTAAAGGGTTAGGTAAGTGATTTTAGGTATCCTATAAATTACATAAATTAAAGGAAAAGTGTAACTCGCATGTACCAAGGGTTACATAAAAAACTTTACTAAGCAGCAAAAAAAAAAAAAAACGATGACGCACGCAAATATTAGCAGATCATAGGTACAAACAAAAATTTCGCGGCTATAAAACAAAAATTTACGTATCGGCTTATAGAATTGAACTCGAGACCTATATCTGCGTGTACTTTTGCCCACTGCGCTACATAGGTCGTCATGCTAAAGTACGCATATGTAAATACATAGGGTTCCTACGTTTTGTTCTTATCTAACCAATTAATCTCCCTTTATGCGACAGCCCTATTACAATAAAGGATAATTACTTATTATGAATATTTAGCTCATGCACCCTGCTTTCATTTACACGGTAAATTTAGTATTAGCTAGTTAATTTTCGGCGAGTTACGCCGGTAACGCCTGTTACTCGGCGGAATTGTTTGAGCTAAATGATTCGAATAGACGACAAATTGAAGGTGACGCTTATCGTACGGCGGCGGGCGGCGACGCGTTTGTTTAGGTATTAGTTAAATAACCTGCATTTTGCAACGTAGGTACTGTTTATAAGGCTGCTTTTTCATCTAGAGTGGAAAAGGATCGAATATTTTTACCAAAATGCAGTGCTTTTAACTATCGATAGTCCACTAAATAGGCCCATGACAAGCAAAAGGTACATAACCACAGAAATTTATTGTTTCTGTTTTTTTTTATTTCAAAGTTTCTTTATTCAGAAAGAAAATAACAATATACAATGCAGCCAGTGTCTTAGGCACGCTTCCAACTGGTATTGATATGGATCAGTTGAGCTACCTGTAGATTGTTTGCAACAGTTTGCAGATAGCTTAATTGTTTCTATTGTAAATACTAGTTTTAATTTTAATTTATTTTTTGATTGTTATTTTGTTTCTGATTGTTTCTGATATCTGTGTACATAACTAATCGACCACGATTAGTTATGTAATTTCTTTTTTTTTTGTGTATTAATTTTTTCTTCATGTTAGACCTGGTGGTCTAACATGAAGAAAAAAATCGCATTGGATATAATAGAAAAAGTCAAGAAGAAAAAAGCACAATTACAGATACCTTTGTCCATTAGAGTCCATTAGATCAATTGTGAATTAGATTATAACGACATAAATTGTATTAAAATATACCTACGGTGAAATAAATAAAAGAAAAGAAAAACATGTAGATGAAGAATCGCTAACATAATAATGCGTTAAGTTATGGCTAGAAAAGAAGTTAAAACAGCAGCGCTAACAAAACATTAAGCTTTCAAATCAAATATTTCCATAATCCTTAATTATTTACAGAAATTACCATTCAGAACTTAACTTACGCAACCGGAGAGTAAGCATTCCCGGCATTGTGCAAATAATGAAATGGTTGAGAAAATTACGTGTTTACGTAAGCGGATTGTGGTCCAGGGAGATTATCACACGAGCGTTTAGAGCAGCCCTAGCTCCGGCCGGTGACGTCACGGAGCGGGGCGAAGCGGAATTGTAATTAATCCGTTGAAAATATAATCCGATGGAAATATGCGATTCCGACCGGCTTAGACCAAGAACGGACGCGGAGGCGCGCGTGGTACACAACCGACACAAAAAACAACAAAATTGCAGCTGAATGCTGAATACCATTTTCAACGCAGTCTTTCTTGATACTATTAATCCAAAAATCCGAGAAGAGGCAAGCAAAATTCATATATTTTATTGTTTGCAAAGAAAATGCGGAATAAGTAAACTACAGCTTTCAGTGCAAAAATAAAGGCTAGAATTTTGTAGTAAACTAATGAATCCGATAGAAATATGCGATTCAAGCCCGGGGCGAGTCGTACAAGGCGAGAATACAGCTATACGGGGTTTTACTGGGATGTATTTTATAATTTATAGTTTGCTAGTGCAAGGAGCTGGTTTACAAGAGAACACAATATAATAGGATAAGGAAATAGTGCTTATTTATCATACTGATGGTTTTTTTGTAATAGATATACCTTTATTAAGTTTGCTTTCATCTGTTTTTAGTTGAATTTAGTTTTGTAGTTTTTCTTAATTTAGTGTAGTTTTAGATCGTTATTAACAAAGAAAATTACAACCAATTTATAGAAACATTTTTTTTAACAAAGACAAAATTAGAACTAGTATTTACAATTGACACAATTGAGCAAACTGTAGACTGTTGCAAACAATCTACAGGTAGGTTTATAAGTTGTTAATTGTTTGTGATGATTTTTATGGGACGCGGACGGTGTGGCCAATAATCGACAAAGTTCTACCTACTTAAAGAAATACGAAGAAGACGGGTCGCTTTAAATATTTTTTTGTTAGACTTTATATCAACGGCCTTGAACATCTAGGTTGCGGATGTTACACCGACACCAAACGACTCACACTTACGACCTACACTACAATAACTCCAGCGGCTCCTTTCCGCATATTTTTTCCGGAGCTTATTCCCGCTTATGTCTTTATTTCAACACTTAGGGGAATTGTGGACGCGGCAACGTCCAATGTTTGCGAATTGCTGATTATTATCTTAATAGGATAGCGAGAAAGATTTACTGTACCCAACGAGCCCTGATGGGAGGGTATTGGACAAAGCGGACTGGACCTAATTTGGACAAGCCAGAGTAAAGTAGACTTTGATATTGCTTTGACCGCGGCCGTGACGTTTCCGCTGAATAAATTATTGGACGTTGTAGCTTTTGGAGCGCTTTCGTAGGAAATTTAGCGCAAAGTTTATAACATGGGAATATGGTGCTTGTTTATACAAGGAAGCTACTTCTAATACTTAGTGTTGCTGCTAGAATAAGTATCTATACCTTAGCCAAACTCGATGAAGAAAAAAGAAACCGCTCACCTAAAATTATCTGTTGCCGCTTTTGTTTATACGCAAGCCCGGTGACAAATTTACCCTAACCCTTATATTCCTTGTCGATTAGAGATCCTTTCTTCAATAAACATTGCTTATAACTGACTTAACTTTTTGCACTTAATCATATCATCAAAATTGCAAGCTCGATGATTGCAGGTGTACTTTCAGAAACGAACGAATTTGATTTATGATGTCGCATCATAGGTCGCATCGCACAAAACGAAGGACGGCCGATGAGCTCTTTCAGTTCAGATCTTTTACATGAAATAGATTCTGATACCTATTCGTTTTTAGTGATCCGAAACGAAAGGTATCAAGAAGCTACTTGGTGTTAAGGTCAAAATGACGATGACGAATGAGATGACGACGATTGCATGAAACGAAGAACTCGTTTCGTGCAATCGTCGTCATCAGTCATCTTCAATCGGTTTTCAAAGAAGACCTCCGAGATAACAGCGTCAAGCGGCCATGCATTACCTATTTTGATAGACTTTTCACATTTTCACACAAACCACCAAAGAAACAAAAACTGTGCTCACACCTCTGCAGTCTCATAAAAGCTGAACCAAGAGACAAAGAACGAAGCTACGCTTTGTAATTCCACCTCCCCGAATTCGTCTTCCAATCTCTTAACACAACAGGCCGACAGGGTCACAAAACGTTATGATGTGATCGTTTGAGTAATGTTGCCCTTTGCGTAATTCATTGCGTGCTTAGAGACGGAGGCATTTGTCCTCGCCGATAAGAGCCGGCAGTGTACCGACGACGCCATTTATTGTTCCTGTGTTTAGGACGAAATAATGCACAGTGGAAGGAAGATCAGTCGGTAGGCAATCTTCTGATTGTATTGACTATGCAGAGCGCTGGAGCTTGGTAGCTTGGAATATTATGAGGGAAGTCATGATACCGTCACCGCCTAGTCCAGGTCCATTCTAAAAACGGACTGATTCTACGATCCGGCGATATACCCATTGGCAATATATTATTTGTCTACTTTGATTTGTTTACTTTTTGTTTTGTGATTGCATAAGGCATCCGAGTGTATGGTTCGATCTTCGACGTTTCGATTAGTAAGCAATAAGAAAACCGAGTCAGATAAGTTTGATATAATTTGATTCTGTAAAAATCAAATGAAAATCGGTTTATTATTGACAATATCTACCTACATAAAAAAAACCGATCAAAGACCCTCCACCTTTTTTGATGTCGGTTAAAAATAGCTTCCTTATTGAGAAGTTAAGGGTTGGCCAGACTGTGCCTTGCTTAGGTCACAATTAGAAGGGTAGGTTCTATACCTTAGCCAAACTCGTAGAATGTTTGTAAACAAACCACCCATACTTAACCTGAAAGCCCAGCCGCAGGGGCGCGCCGCCGCCGTCGCCGCCGCCACGACGGAGGCGGACACGGCTTCTGCGTCTTGCTTGAGCCATGAAAGTGGGAGTATATTTTATTGCCGCCTCTTTTTTTACGCAGTTTACATTATACTCGTCAATATGAGATCCTTCGTGCAATAAATATTGATTGCAACAATGTCTGAAACTCAACGTCAAGCAAGTGAATTTTAGTTAGGTACTTCTGTCGGCTTGTTTACAAAAATTCTACAAGGAGTTTGGCTAGGTTACATGTCAGAATATTTTATAATATCTAATACCTAATTCGCAAGTAGATAGGTACTTATAGACGTAGGTAGGTACATAACTATTGAATAGTGAAACGAGAGAAACTTACTAGATTCAGTTTGCATTGTCTGCCCACATCAAGCTATGAATGGCGAAGTTTTCCTTCTGTTCCCTAGTCGCTATGGCAATACTACGATATCATTCTAAGGGTTTGCGTGAAATTGAAATTAATTGGCGTGACTTCTGTCGCGTGTTTACCTAAATATTGGCCACTTTTGTACGACTGCGTGGGATTGTGGCACGGTTATGTGCCTTGGGTTAGGTGTTGGGATAGGTATTGTAAACGAAATTCTGGAGAAATTGAGAAATCTTTCATTGTATCGTGCGTGGTGACGCTCAAGATGTTTGCTACATTTTCCCTTCGTATTCCCTGGCTGTTCTCAATTTCCAATCTAAGCAAATTGCTTATTTAGACATAATAATAGACATTATTGATCCCCAACCCGCATTCCCAGTGCGGGGATTATGGCAACACCCCCATGTGATAAAAGACAATAAGGCGATTATCAGGAGGAGGCTTGCGTCCAGCAGTGGATATCCGTAAAAAAGTAAGTTTATTCGTTACATAGAAAAAAACAAATCTTTCCTCTTTGTAATATTAGTATAGATGTAGATTATATTTCTTAACAACAGAAGTCTTCGCGTTCAGCATCTCTCCGAACACTGCTTGCTACCTAAGGACTCTTACTAAGAAATTTACAATTTAATAATGTATTGAATAGATAAATAGTATTAAACGTAAAACTGTACCTACAAAGATGTTTTCACGTTCCTGAATTCTGAACCAAAAGAACCACAAATAATGGAACAAATAAGAACTACTATTTATAATTTAAACCGAATTCAGGACATGTTTGGTTTAGATTGTAAATAGTAATAAATAATGCTGGACAATTCACACAGCATTATCTAGCCTAATGAACGCACTCTAGAGACGCTGTACCAAACTCTATACGAAAATAGACGTGACCAAACTCAGAGCTCTGGTCAGTAAAGCTAGAAAATTCTATAATTATGATCAAGACATCTACCTAGGTACATACTTTCAACTATTATAGCCGTATCTCATGTTTACCACTCCATATAACTTTATTCGTCTGCGGGTAACCGATATTGCAGACCGCAACTTTCCTAACTGTGAATAAGACAAGTTACCCCTAAATTCTGTCCAGTTTTGCAGGAGTTAGGATTTCGGTTCAGGTTTTTTAATGGTCATGCACGTCTTTCTAACGCCCACCGTAAATGCAGCACCGATGTTTTGCACGCTGTAGAACCAGCACTTTGTGTTTTCATGGGCACTCCATGTCATTAGATGATCCACCCTTTATCTATATAATCCTCGTTATGTCCAGTCCCTTCAGAGGTTGCCTGAAAGTAATCGATCGTAGCGACAAGGCGGATGTAAGCGGGTTAACTACGAACTTTACTTGTGTTGGAAGAACACCAACGTAAGAAATACCTAAGTTAACCCGCTTACATCAGTAATGAATTCGTCAAACTACGATAGTTTTTATAGTAAAACTATTAAGTGCTTCAGAAATGTTCGCGAATACATTCACTGATGGCTTCGAGGCGATTATTGTATGATATAATTTATGTTGAATAAACGATTTTTTTTGTATTTTGCGGAAGCGGAAGTAGTCGCAACAGCATTCTGAAAATAAATATCGAGAGAGAAGAGAAGAACGATTGTCCCATTCTTCACCATTGGGTGAAACTAGTTATACTTAGTTTAGATTTACAACTACTTTGATTTTTCTCTAATTTTTTTTGTGTACTGTGGTAGTGTAAAATTTTTGTCTATGGACCATTGTTGTCTGTTAATAAAGCTATTGTATTGTATATTAAAAGCCTGAACGAGTTTGACCCATCCAGCCTAGACCAACATGTTGGTAACAGACAAATGTAAATGTAACAGACTTATAACGAATTCCAAAGTACCTCCGTGGTTCGAAACCTAATCGCGGTCGCAACCGACACGTGGTCGTGGATCCAACTATTAAACTGCAGCCGCATCCGTGTTCCACTTGTGAACTGGTTGTAAATGAGAGTTGGATGGCGCAAGTCTGACGGGGAGTTTGGGATGTATGGAACCATCCGTTCGATGTGTCTGCTGGGTTTAAATTCCCTATTAAGACGCATACCCCACCCAAAGTGCCGCCACCTAACTTATCTAAGATTACGTTTAACAAAGGAATATTCAAAAATCCATCTTCCAGTTTGTGATACCTAAAGCTTTTTTTTTATGCTTCTGTAATAGTTTTATTATATTTAGTTTAGGCAGAGATACGAAAATAGATTTTGCTGGCCACCAAGGGCAACTTCGTATCTCTGCCTAAACTAATTAGAATAAAACTATTACAGACAGAGGCATTAAAAAAGCTTATGATAGGTATCACATGCTGTATGCGCCTTAAGGCGCATACAGCACCCAAACTAGCGCCGCCACCTACTTTATGTTATTATTCCGTTTAACAAAGGAATTTTCAAAAATCCTTCTTCCAGTTTGTGATACCTTTCATAAGCTTTTTTTTAATGCCTCTGTAATAGTTTTATTCTATTTAGTTTAGGAAGAGATACGAAGTTGCACTTGGTGGCCACCAAAATCTATTTTCGTATCTCTTCCTAAACTAAATAGAATAAAACTATTACAGAGTCATTAAAAAAAAGCTTATGATAGGTATCACAAACTGGAAGAAGGATTTTTGAAAATTCCTTTGTTAAACGGAATAATAAGACAAATTAGGTGGCGGCGCCACTTTCGGTGGGGTATGGGCCTTAATGCCATGACGGCATCGCATCGCTCTACTTGACAGACTATTTTCTCTTAACTGCAACAAAGAATAAGTGACATTAAGTAAGCGGTAAGCGTCCCCAGCGTAGAGATAATTAGTGTCCCCAGCGTGGGGATTGTGGGCCTCACGGCATCTATGGCCCAATGGCCTCATATGATGAAAGCCAAAGGCCTGCGTCAAGCCGTGGATCAGTATAGGCTGTTGATGAAGATGATGATGGAGGTAAGCGTCTATCGAAACCTTTATGTTGCTCTTTTCATGTTATGTATTTAAAAAATAATAATGCTGGACAATCTACGAAGTAATAATCAAGGCCCTAGCTAACAAAGCAGAGCTTGTGTTATGGGTACTACATGAGTGATAAACTTAATACAAAACATACTATGTACACAGAGATATATTTTTTTATTATACTTAGAAATACCCAGACACTCGGAACCAATATTTGCAGATCATTCAAAACATTTGTCCCAAGGGGGAATCGAACCCGCCGCGCCACAGAGGTCGTCATATATACTAACTAATACTTAATATTATGACGGATAATCTCTGGATGTACTGAAACGATTTTGAAAATTCTTTTATAGAATAGAAAGCCACGTTATTTGTGAGTGCCATAGGTTATATATTAATTATGTTATATACGTACTTATATTAATCTTAACTTGCGAAGCCAATAAAAGATTTTTGAGTTGTTTATTTCTTAAACTAAATTGTGTCGGATTTTTTTAGCTACAGCAAATTAGCATCGGTTTACGGCTTTGTTTGCGTTGTTCTCGTATGAAGAGCTTGTAGATACGCAGGCTTTTAGATATGCTTGCTTAGGTTATTTCAGAATAAAACTCTACTTTAATCCTTACCTTTAAAAAAAAAAATAAAAAAAAAAAATAATGCTGGACAATTCACACAGCATTATCTAGCCCCAAGGTAAGCAGAGCTTGTGTTATGGGTACTAGATAACTGATATACGTAATATTATACATTACATAGATAGATATTTTTTTTTTTATTATACATAGAAAACACCCAGACCAACGGAACAAATTTCTGCAGATCGTACACAAATTTGTTCCGAGGCGGGGATCGAACCCGCAACCTCTTGCGTCGCAGGCAGACTCTCGCTTTGATTCAGTAAAGGAATGAAAAACTTCCATTTACCTAAAGAGCCTTTCTCCTTTAATACCTAGTAAAGTGATTTATATATAATTTATTAAAATTTACTGTAGGATAAAATTAAACGAACCAATTTCATTTTGTTTTGATACAGCTTGTCCAGCGACATGCACCGCTGCATCACTTTAATTGGTTCACTTCATTTATTCCTCCGAAGTAAAATAAAACTGGTCCAGTTTTATCATTAAACTCAAAATAATTAATATAGAATTTCATAAAATTAATCAATGAATACCTTCACTAATTAAATACAAACACCGCTTCTGCTTCTAAAGATAATGATTGAGTAATTTCGATAGAATTAATAGATTACAAGTAGAATTTAGCTGAATACAGGGCGTGTCTGGACTTACGGGCGGACAGGGTGATTAATCGAGGTGTCGTCGTCGCGTCGCGCGTCGGTCTAATTGAAAAGTCAACATCTCGATATGGCGGGAGATCGATTACTTTACATGCGAGAGTGCACTAGTCGAACGATTAATTTGTTGATTGTCGATATTGTGTAATTCGGCGGGAAAGGATAATTTGACGGGAAAATTATACATAATTAACTCACCGTTTTTCTTAAATATAAAGATGCGTCATATTGTTGACGACCTCTGTGGCGCGGTGGGCGAACTCCTGCGACGCAGAAGGTTGCGGGATCGATTCCCGCCTCGGAACAAATGTGTGTACGATCTGCAAATATTTGTTCAGGGTGCCCTGGTCGTTTTCGATGTATAATAAAAAAAATCGATCTATGTAATATTAGGTATACTTATCAGTTATCTAGTACCCACAACACAAGCTCTGCTTAGCTTGGGGCTAGATAATGCTGTTTAAATTGTCCAACATTATTTATTTATCATTATATGACAGGTTTAAAACGGTCTAAAATGCGTGTAGGATTACACATTAGATAGGTACATTAAAACGAATAATGCTGCTCTACCCTTTAAAATCGTCATGTGAACTTTTCTTCATTTATAGTGAGAGTGCTGACGGATCGTCTCAATGTTCAGAAAGTTCTGTGGAAGGCTGATACGCGACACCACGCGCACATCATCGAACTCATCGACCAATGATACGATTCTCTTTGATTTATGTACCTATGTTTGTCATTAACGTATTTATTGTATGGGCCCTAGTTAGGTACGTTGCACTTCTTGTGATGCCCGAAATCAAAGATTAATATTATTAATATTCAAAGTTTTGGCATAGAGGAGCCTAAAAAACCTAAAAACTTTCGAATGTTGATATCGGATAGGTTAGGTGGAAGACGTTAAATACCGACTGTAACAAAATTTACGGCAATTTGATAATCACGGAGCTAATGATTTTAATTCCCAAATCAATAAATTACGGGATCTGTCAAATTAATGCAAACGTCATAAATCCGCGTCTAATTAGGGCGTCAATGCGTTCCTAATTCAAAATACGACTTTCCCATTGGGCGATATGTTATGTTTGACTAACAAATTCAACAACCGAATAGGTGTTTTATCGCGACGATTTATCAAACTAATGACCTTTGTCGCGACTTTCCTTACGACGACATACCTCGGCATTGGGACGATATAACCGATGCGAGATAATAAATGCAACTTTTATAAGGCTGTTTATCGTGACCGAGAAGAGAATTTATCGCTTTGCAGCGGTAAACCGTTCCCACGGGGTTTATCGCAATGCTCTTTTAATTTGCTCATAAACTATTGCTATAATTAATTTTGAAACTATACAAATGAATAAAATGGTACTGTCTGTCTGTCTGTGTCTGTCTTAGACCTATACCCAGTAGTGGGTAAAATCCGGCTGCAGATGATGAAATGTCTGTTTGTTATGTAAAAATCACAGATTTAGACAATAAATGCGTACAAAACAGTTTTGTACACATTTATTGTCTAAATGAACCGTGTATAGCGTGTATAGTTACTATACACGGTTCATAATTAAACAACAATTTTTTAATATCCGTTCGTCTGTCTGTTTGTTTTGGGCAATGTCTAAGACGGGACTGGACCGACCTTGGGTCTATACTTAGCGGCTTTTATATTTAAATAGATTTAGGGTCCCGCTCAATTAAGTCAAAGCTTATGAAATTGTGAATTCTACGCGGGCACAGCTAAACCACACTAGTATAATGACGACCTTTGTGGCACGGTGGGCGAAGGTATGTCTGCGCCGCAGGAGGTTGGGGGTTCAATACCCGCCTCGGGACAAATGTGTGTACGGTCTGCATACATTTATTCCAGGTGTTCTGGTCGTTTTCTATGTATAATAAAAAATATGCATCTTTTTGTGCTATATTATGTGCTTATATCAGTTATCTAGTACTAACACAAACGCTGTATTAGCTTGGTGCTAGATGTATTAGGGGCTGTGTGAATTATCCAGCATTAATTATTTATTTATTATAAATTCGAAAGTAACTCTGTCTATCAGTAGATCTGTTACCTCTTCAAGTCTAAACAGTTGAACGGATGGTAATGAAATTTAGCAGAGGCAAATGGTATCCCGAGGACGAACATAGGCTACTTGAAAACGTACGAAGCCGTGGGCAGGAGCTAGTAGATTATGAAAACATTCCTTGCTTAGTCCGAGCTTCGAAGATCCAATTACGGTGGATAAAAACCTTACTAGGTTACCGTTAGTAATGAAACATGCAGTTTTTTTATTTGGCGTTGGTACCTACCTAGCGAACGCAATTCTAGCTAAATGAGCTTTCTACGATGAGCAGGGTTTTAGGTGGATCTTCTCCGATACATAGTTACTAGACATCTAGATACTTACAAACTAAATAGATTAGGCCATATTTAATCATCATCATCAGCCTACATTAGTCCACTGCTGTACATAGGCCTCCCCTAATGTGCACCATAGCGCCCTGTCTTCAGCTTGCCGCATCCAGCATCTGCCAGCAGTCTTTCGCAAATCGTCATATCACCTGGTCGGAGGGCGTCATACACTACGTTTGCCGAGTCGCGGTCTCCACTTAAGAACAGGTTACAACAACAAGGTTACTACCCCAGCGGTTGTCGGTTCTTCTCGAGATATGGTCAACCCACTGCCACTTTACCTTGCTAATCCTTTGAGCTATGTCGACAATGTCGATAACCTTGGCATAATAATATCTACGGTTAGAAAAGTGATGTTTTAGGGCTTAAAACAATAAAGTATCACAATACGATGAATTGAATAGTGGTACAAGTTCTGCTTACTTAGGGGCTAAATGATGCTGTGTGGATTGTTAGTAACTATTTATATAAAATCCAACTACAGGAAACTATCTGGTTACGTCCTCTTAAACTTCTCAAATACCTGTGCCTTTAAGGTACAGTTAATGAAGAAGTTTATAGCTACGAAAAATATTAAAAAGTTGAAATTTATTTAACTTAATTTGCTTTGTCTGTCTCCTAAGTGCCTACTAATTTGCTACCTAATGGACTGAAACAAAAAGTTATTAATTATTAATCAATTGTTTTTAAATGGAATTGCGTCTAGTCTACAATTTGTATAGTAGACGATCCATTGCCTCGTGCTTTGTTCTCTATAAGGTATCTAGGTATCTGCTGCTAAAGCTGCACCGAGAGAACATTAATCGACAGAGCCGGTCAATTCGATTACACTTTGCGCGGCTGAGCCACAACAGAGTTTCTGAATAGCATTAGCAGAGCTGTCTGCGGCGCAAGAAATGGCCAGAGCATTAGCCCGTGAATTTAGCGAAGTTATTTGGTGAAAGAGACGGCCTATTGTTCTCGCTTCGCCGACGGAACTCTCCAGTACACATACCCATATACAACCCCTTTTATAGCTGCAAACGCTAATATATGCGCACTAAAACAAGATAAACTAATTCCTGCATAAAGGAACATAGCCCAGAATGCAACGTTTTTACCAGATTAGCACGGTTTTAATGAAATAAGACCTCCCGGATGTGACGGCCATTTCGTGTGAATCTTGCTGAATTATTTACACAAAATGGCGGCGTTGGTCATTCGCTTTATCAAAACGCTTTGAAAGCTTTATAGCGACGTGAAACGCTAATTGTTTTGATGCTGCTATAGCACGTCATTGTTTTATAGCAGTGCAATTGTATATTCCTGCAATAATTCAATTAGACATGATTGTTCAGCTTTAAGCGTATTTAGAGCTTACATTTGCAAATAGCTGCAACATTACCTCTAGGCATAACATTCGTTACATCCCGGTAATCCGTTAATAGCCAGTTAACATACACATTTGAAGCTTAAACACTGGAATGTCCATTCGTTGTGACTAGAGCTAATCCGATATGATTTCCAATAATACGATTCTGTTTTGTATTGGCGCCTCGGGTAAGTACTTACCTAAGGCTTTGTAATTATAATGCGTAAGCTAAGCCATCACACTCTGGGCACTCTGGGTATAATCTAAGAAATTAAATTAGTTTAAAAAAGTTTATTAAATTTAGATTTCTATTTTCCGAATTTTTAACGGCGTCGTAAGAGGTCCCAGAGATTATCGACTAGGTGAGTACTGATTTCGTGGTTTAGTTAGTTAGAGCAAACTCGTACCCGTGGTGGGGCGCGGGTTCGAGTCCCGCCGAGATTAATATATGTTATAGTTCGGGGTTGATACTAGAACGCTAGTGTTTCATGGGATCATGATGATCATTTGACACTGACACAACAATAATCTTGACAGGGCATTTGAATCCTAATCTGAAGAATAGAATTAATGAGAACAAACTAATAGAAAGTACTTCATGATCTTCATCAGCCTATAGTAGTCCACTGTTGGACATAGGATACCCATAAAGAGCGCCAGAGCGCCTGCCTTCAGCTTGCCACATCCAGCATCTGCCAGCAGTCTTTTCTAGTACCTATTTATTATTTTAATGAACAAATTCTTATCTTCAGTGAAATTCCAAATCAACGATTGTTTAAGCAACAATGGCGTCCTATTTTTATTGTGAATCATTGGCCTATTTACATTAAATTGATCAATCAATGGGCTGTGATTGGCCTCAATCGCTAATTGGCCAAAGTTCAGTTCGGTTATGATTGACAACAATAACATAGAGCCAACTAGACAACAATAGACAAGTAGGTACCTAGGTATAATATAACAGGTCTATACAGCAACACAAGGTCCAACAATGCAGTTGGTCTTGGATATATTAGATAATAGACAAATTAGAACCCGAAAATTATACAGTTGGGCAAAATTACAGACTGTGGCAAACAATCTAGATGCAGGTAAAGTGTTGACACAGTGGAGCAAAATTACAGATTGTTGCAAACAATCTAAATGTAGGTAAAGTGTTGACACAGTTGAGCAAAATTACGGACTGTTGCAAACAATCTAGGTGTAGGTCAAGTGATCCGTATCAATAAGAATGAACAGAACGAAGCGTCCCCAAGACTGCATATTGGTTGGAATATACATACATGTTCCTGAGCACCCTAACTAGCTTTAACCCGAGGCTTCGCATGCTTTTGTATGGATGAAAAAGTATCCTATATGTTATTTCAGGTTTCAAAACTACATGCAAGCACTTATGCAAAATATCAGGCCGATCTGTTCAGTAGTTTCGGCGTGAAGAGGTAATAAACGGTTAATCCATACCCAGCTTTCTTATTTATATCTTACTAGCGGACCGCCCCGGCTTCGCACGGGTAGTTATTATTTCAATGTTTTTAATACTTCTTATCCTTTCTTATCCTATTCCGGACTAAGAGAAATCCAACAAATCAAAAACCGACCTATTTTCATAATCGGTCTGGTCGGTCTTGAGTTATAAATGGTGTAACTAACACGACTTTGTTTCATAGATGAGTGGTTTCTAAAGTAGGATCATAGATAATGAATGGTAGGAAGTAATTTATTTTGTGCCAAAAGTCACTGAGCAGGCCCAAAGCCTATCTTCAAAAACTCGTACACGTGTAGGTAGAAATCATAAAAATATTGTGTCGATATTCTGAAATCTGTGGTATGAAAAAGCTACTAAAGCGTTCATTAGGGATGTAAGCGGGTTAACTACGAACCTTATTTGTGTTGTAAGAATACCAACGCAGTGCTCGGAGGGAGGCAGAATGCGCGTGTCTAGAACTGCACTCACAACACAACCCTTAGGAAATCCCTCAGTATGGGATGAAACGTTGGTGTACTTCCAACACAAATAAGGTACGTAGATAACCCGCTTACATCCGTACTGAATTCGACAAACTACGATAGTTTTTAAAGTAAAACTAGCGATCCGCCCCGGCTTCGCACGGGTACTATATTATGCATCACATAAACATAAAATACATATAAATCTTCCCCTTGAATCATTATATCTAATAAAAAACCGCATCTATATCCATTGCGTAGTTTTAAAGATCTAAGCACACTCTTAAAAGGGACAGACAGACAGCGGGAAGCGACTTTGTTTTATACTAGGTATGTAGTGATAATTAAGGTTGTGGTTGTTTAGCGATTTTTGGTGCTGGAACAAAGCGCAAGTGAATTTAGGAAAATATTCGTGTTGTTTGTTTTGATCAAAGTTGGTTTGTTCCCCTTGAGGGCTTATTAACTTTGTAACCATTCAGCAAAACTACAAACACTAAGTAGGTAGTAAGTAGTAACATAACTACCTAACCTAGTTTTCGACCTAAATAAAGCACGTCATTGTTTAGTGAATTATGCCCCTTTGGGAAGCATTCATTGGACTATTCACAGCGGTATCATTATGGTTATGAGAGTGCTAGTTGTTGCACGCGACCGCCCTTGTTTAGGTAAGACATGAGTTTACTTTGCAGTTTGCACTAGATAGGTATATTTAAATATGCGGAGTTTTGCTGGAGCTCTCTATGGTTTTTTACTCAGCTCTTTAGCGACGCGCTAGGATGAGAGAGCTTTACCGATATTTACATAGATAATACCTAGATACATCAATGCGTAGCGAGCTCAAAGCTTAGCAAATTTTGTGCTATGGGTTACATATGGGCTACATAACTGATAAACTATTAAATTATCTACACTAATATTATAAAGAGGAAAGATTTGTAATTTTGTATGTATCGAATAAACTAAAAAAAAAGGAAAAATTACTGGGAAAATTACAGGAAAAATTAATCTCTTTCAAAAATTCACCATTACAAAGCTTACTTTTCATAGAGATATAGGCTATGTTTTATCCCGGAATTAAAACGGGAACTACGCAAGTGAAACCGCGAGCCGCTGCGAGTTGTATAATATCTGCAGATTGTACAAAACATTTGTCCCGAGGCGGGAGTCGAAACCGCAACCTCCTTCGTTGCAGCGGCCTGCGCCCGCTGCTCCACAAAGGTCTTCAAGCATCATAATTATGGTGTGTAAAATATGTATTATTCCTTTAAACAGTAAGTTTAAACTTTAAACAAAAGGATTGTGTAAAATACTATTATGAGCTCGTATTATGAAACTATGCTCAGTCATCGTACAATGCTTGAGTAACGCTTCTGTCATAGAAAATGGTTACTCAAGCATAAATCGATGTCTGAGCAAGCGTTTCTAAAACGGGTCTAAGTTTATACTGTTATATAAAGTTTATGACTGGTGCTAGAGATCTTTTGATTTCTACGTTGGAGTAATTAAATACTTTCTAAATAAAGATACTAATTTAATAATTATCCGAAGTGATGAGAGATAAACTTAATTTTCGTAGTTCCTTCTAATTATAATGTTTCAACAAAACAGACCAATTTAAACCTTATTGTGTTAAATGGAAGGTTTTCAAAACAACTTGATCAATATCTACACATGTTTTTAACGACGTACAAATGTTAAATTACCCAAAATTAATTCCTTATTATACAAACAGGTTGTAATTATTTTCGAAATAATAGACTAGGGATCTACAGATTGGAATGATAATGAAGTTAATGAGAATGTATGGCTAGATAATAGGAATGTATTTAATTTAAATGTAGAGTTAATTTGTAAAAGTTGGTGCAGTGGGAAATGGTTTAGCTCTTCATCACGATGATGCTGTTTATGGGTTTTGGTTTTTTTATGACCTTAATAGTAATAATAGTAATAGTCATTTATTTATAATAATCATTAAAAAAATCATACATACAATTTAACACTGTTAAATACATTTTAAGTAAGAATTACTGATAGTGTAATAAATATTCATAGAAGTACCTACTTGCACATTCAAAATATTAAAATCAATAGATATCATATAACTAAGTATTCATTTACAAAAATAAATTAGTGACTTGATTAATGTAATAAATTAAACTTAACATATATTAATACTAGGTTAGCGTTGTATAGTAATATTTTTATAATTGTCTGTGACTTAAATTTCTTAAATTAAAAATTACTTTTAAAAGTATATTTTTGACGTATGTTTTGGTGGTTATTACGAAACACTTCAAATTAATTTTAAAAATTTGCTAGATTATCCAAGAAACCACTTTGCATATGTAAGCTGTTGAAATAAAAACGAAAAACCACAACCAAAATATCCTACCTCCCCTGAAAAAGTTATAAATTACAGCAAGGGTAACTAAAATAAACATTTCAAAAACTCAATCAGCAAACACAATGAACACAAAGCAAAATAAAAAATTCGACCGTTCCATCATTTAATTACGGAACCCTAAAAAACGTTTCGATGGGTTCCTCCCCCTCGCGTGTCGGCTGGTGAACACATTTTTATTCCAGAACATTAAAAACAAGTTGATAAGTCACGCAAGCTTAGAAAAAGGCCGGAAAAATAAAAAACTGACCATTTTATAATAACCTCAATGTTAATGTGTTATTGTGCTAAAGTAACTTAATTAACTAAAAATCAGCCTTAATGAACTAACAATACGGTTTAAGTAGATAATTATATCACACTAGCAGCGCCTCGCGGTTTCACCCGCGTAGTTCCCGTTCCCGTGATAATTCCGGTAGCAAAATAGCCTATGTGCTATTCCAGACTATAATCTATCTCTGTGCCTAATTTCATCTAGATTCGTTCAGCCGTTCTGGCGTGATTGAGCAACAAACCAGGTTTATCGATTCTTATGCAACAAACATCGATCTATCCATCCATCTCATCGAAATAGCCTATAATGGTCCACAGCTGGACGCTGGCCTCTTCCTGCAATATTTTGTAATAAGAGGCATGTGCCTGAAGTAAACAAATAATATTTACTGTTCATTTATTTATAACCTGAAAAAACTTTATTACTTATTAAATAAACACAAAATATCTCCGAATACTTGGAAATTTATGAAATTTCGGGGAAAACGTACCCACCTGTTTTTGTAGTAAAACAAATATTTGCTATGGCTAGCGTAAGCTGAAATAACTCCGGGGAATTTTGGCGCCGAGGGGGTCATCGTGGCGGACGCGGGTTAGAATCCACCCCTACACCTCAGTCAGTTGTCGTAAGAGACGATTTAGAGATCCTGCCAGAGGAAGGGCAGCTTTCTTCTGCGTATTTAACACCTTCACTGCGATCACCACTCTGCCAAGCTTGGTGATTATGGCCAAACCGTATTTGTACTGATGAGGAGGGAATATTATACATACATAGATAAGTAACAGGGCCTACTTATTTGCTCCTATTGTAGCCGAGACCCTAGATCCGTTGGGTAACGAGGCTCTCCAGGTTTTTCAAAATAATATCTGAGTGTCTGGTGGAAGCGACGCGTGACCCGAGGGCTGGTGAGTATCTGGTGCAGCGCATCAGCATTGCCATACAGCAGCGGGGCGATGCATCCAACGTATTGGGGACGCTTTCGACTGGTATTGATATGGACCAGTTGAGCTTTCTGTAGATTGGTTGCAACAGTCAGCTCAATTGTTTCCATTGTAAACACTAGTTCTAATTTAGTTCTATTATTTGATTATATTATTATATATTTATTCTCATTAGGGGATGTCTATGTCTAGCAGTGAATTAGTATTGGCTGATGATGATTATGATGATTTGATTGTAATTTTCTTTTTTATTAGGTATACATAGATAATAGCAATAAAAAAATACGATATTTATATATATGTATGTACATATTATCGAGTCCCAAAACGAATAGTTAGCCCACAATACGAAATAACCCGAGTAATACGAATCGTAAACGTAAACGTAAATTGTACGAGACGTAACCGTAAGGCATGACACTTGCGTCCCTGGCCACAAACTCACATTGTAACATATCACAAATTACAACTTTGTACAGAAATATGTCGTCTAAATGTTTACTGCTCTACCCTTGCGATAAAACTAAATTGTTAGTTCGTAGCCGCAAAGAAATAAGGTTCATTCTAGATTCAGCTTTCGCGTTTAGGGCATAAAAAGTGTGTTTTATTTTATTTTTTATGTTGCTTACAAAAACTTTCAAAATAAACGTATTTTTAACCTCCACTGTCTATGGACGTGCGATATACATCGAGAAAGATTGAAATTACTTTTGCTCTAGTTTTATTCCATAAAGAACGCAGAAAATATTAAAACAACAGAAAAAATAAATCTACCGCTCATTCTAAATCGATCCACCAAGCGTTGGCAACTTTAGTTAGCTAAGAATTTTAAAAAGATTTAGGATGTTTCAGCTCCTTTTCATAACGCACGTTTACGCACGTATTATAAACCATAGCAGCCCAGAAATAAGCGCCATAATGGCCTGAAATGAGTTACGTGCGTAGATTACCTTTATAGGCTGTTACTTACTGATGCTGCTGAAATCAGCTCATTTCCTCGCTCGAGTTCTGACGAATAGAGATTACATAGAATTAGAAACCTATATAGAAGTACCTAATAATTTATGTATGGGGGCCGCCGGGACCTATAAATTTCACGGAAGTATTAATAAGCGACAATTTGTCGGGAACAGAAATAAAGAATTTCAAAACGAATTTCTAAGTTGCTGTTTTATTCAATTAAATATGGTAAACTGAAATCTCGACAATTTATATTTATATGACCTGGACCAAACTTAAAGTCACAAAAAAGAAATCACAGCCTGAGGGTTTAATAACAATGCCATTCACGTATATCACGTACTTGAGATATTGAACATAGACGATAGAACCAACATAAACATAGACAATATAAATGATAGAACCTACGTTCCACCTAAGAGCCTACATGAATCCACTTGAACACCGAACTATTCCATCATTCCGCATACCGTCTCGAGGAGGGAGGCATTCGAAATCCTATGGCAATTGGTGCCATAGGATTTCGAGCTAAATTGAACTTTATTCATTCACTGATAGGTAGTAGGTAGATATCTTTGAATTCAAATTCGTCGAAACATTCGAGTTCGACCAAGGCAAGTAAATATTTTGAGCAAATGTCTTTCGATCATTCAGTCAACAACTATCAGTAACCACGGAAACTACATCATCATCAGCCAAAGGGCGGCCGACACCCAACAGTGGGTTACTGTTGGGTGTCGGCCTCCCTTTTCAGAAACCAAATAGTTCAATTCAAATTTGGATCGCTATTGTTTTTATCTTAGGTATTGTAAAACTCTTATTGGCGGAATGAAATCTTTTCTTTCCAGTTAGTCTTTTGTTTTAATTTTTTTGAATTAGACCCTAATAATTCTATTTTTAATCTTAACTCTATGCAATCTCAATTCATAATCAATATTCGTTCTATGGTCTAAGCACCGACACTTCAAGCTGCTAGCCGTAACTTAGAGGTACTTATCGTGCCCCCAGGGCCCTGCCACAATGCGGGAATCAAACAAGACCTATCAGAGCTTAACCGGCGGTAGCTTGCCACAACCGCAGATCGGAAATTTATAGGATTACCGGCTTGATTAGTTTAGTGCAAAATGTTGAAGGAATATTTGGTCTGACTTTTCAAACTAGCTATTTCTAGTAGTTCTCTATTACGTTAGAACGGTAACAGACACACATACATACATCAGAAACGCGCTGTAACGTAGACCACTACGCGCAGAAACAGAAGTGATATTTGGAACGTTTGTATAGGTACCAACATTATTTAGTGCGTTACCTATATTTTGAACGTAGGTTTTGTACTGATTGTGCTGCAATATCTCCAAATCCGTCTTTTATTTATGTAAGCGTATGGCAACAAAGATTTAAACATTCACCCTTTTTAATAAACGTGATTCATAAAACGGAAAATATGTGTTAAAATCCTCCGTCTCCGCTGTATCCATGAGCCGGGATAACGCGCCTCGATTCGCTAAGCCCACATTCGTAAAAGTAAATTTTCAGCTCTCGCATCAATAACCATTTTGACAGCTAAGCCGCCATTTTTCATCCGC
The DNA here is from genome assembly GCA_946478455.1 of Eupithecia vulgata. Classification (NCBI taxonomy): domain Eukaryota; kingdom Metazoa; phylum Arthropoda; class Insecta; order Lepidoptera; family Geometridae; genus Eupithecia; species Eupithecia vulgata. The sequence continues at coordinate 2,597,242 of OX297862.1, read as the reverse complement.
ATCCGCACCCACATAGAAACTGGATCCGCCAGAGGTCAAAACAAAAAGCCTTGTAGTGCACTGTGACAAACATAGAAACTGCATCGGGGATCCTATAAGCCCCTTAGGTATTGCAGATTTTTGCAGGTTTCGTAGTTTGCAATTTCGGCGCGGAAACTTTTGCAGAACTATCGCTATGTAAAAGGAATATCGCGCTTTATCTGATAGACGGGACGGCAGATCAAGTTCCGAGCCATTTATCATTGAATCTAGTTATTGCACTTCGAGGCTCGCGGAGATTACTTTTGTTCCGGTTAATTGGTTGTTTTAGCGGATGTTTGTATCTACTACTAGCAGGTTTCGTGTAACTGAACCTTGCATTAGAAATATGGGCCTGATTACAAATTGTCACCCCCCGACATTTTCGGACCGTGTCACGAACCATGCTGTCGTCTGACATCAATCCGGTGCAATATCCTTTCGGATATTGCAGTCACGTGCGGTAGACTCAAGACTACAAGATGTCACCCGATATACACCAGCCTTCGTTGATAAGCTCCTGAGCTGAGCTAAGCGGTTCTGTAGCTCCAAGATTAATGCAGCGTTTCCGCGGAAGCTCGCGTTTTCTTAATTTCCCCCGGAGCGGTGCATAAGCTCTAATTTATGACGTGGCGTGGCAAAGATAAATTCCTTGCTGTTTATCAGCACTGCGCTTTAATAAACGGACATTGTTGCGTTTACTTGCTAGGTATGTTTATGAATATGATATTTGTAACTAAGTTTGAGTTTGTCCTCTGTGTCCACGATAATAGCGGAACGCGGAGCGAGCGCGGCAACAGCGCGGGACGTTAACCTTTTAAAGCACTCAGCGATAATTTCGCTACGTACATAATTTAATTCGGTATCGCAGCAGGAGTACTTACCGGACGTTATTCAGTCATGAATCTTAGAAACTTAACGTCTTATAATTTTCATACAGATGAAACAAGCCACGTAAAGTTGGATAAGGCATTGCAGGAATAGGAGATTTAAGAAAGAGTGAGATTGAACTAACGCATTTTGAGAACGCAACGTTACAGATGCACGAGTTTGATCAAATCATGAGCCCGCTTTTCCTGCCTTTGTGTAGTCGATGTTCTTTCTTTTTAGCCCCATGATACCCATTTATTGGACTTAACCTCTGACATTTTTCTCCACTTATGACGGTCACGGCTCTTACCGCTACGTCGGCACGCGTCCTAATAAACGAACATTGTTGCCACGTTATTTACTTGCAACTTCATAACTGAGTTTGAGTGCTCTTGTCCCATTAGGGCCTGCGTTTGAATGCTCTTGTCCTATTACTGTTTGTGTACTACTGTTTGTGTAAAAGCAAATCCAGTTATATCCAGTTATAAGTGTCCGGGTACATTTTGGCTGCGACTGCCATATCGCAAATTAAATAACGTGTTTCCGCTTCGAATTACGCTGTCGCTCGTTTAAATTGAATATGACTTTGACTACTGCTGTCGCCTGAATTGTGTGCTCTTGCCTTAATTCATATACAGATTTGCAGTTTTAGTACCCAATGGTTTTTGTAAACAATGGTTTTTGAGACGGTAGATACAACTATACCTAATACAAAATAAAATAACTAAGTCGCAGCAGTAATTTGACATGTTTCTGGTTTCTGTTTGCACGTAATGTTTTTGCAAACAAGTTTATCTTTGTTTTCTGGTTTTTGCGTTATCTCTTCTTAGGTGTAATCTACCTTTCACTGCTTTTTTTCTTAACTTTTGCCTTTGCCTAAGGTGGTAATTAAGATCTAAGGAATCGATTCCAGTTAATACTTTATCAAAAGTAATTTTTCATGTGCTTGCAAAAAATGTTACTTAATCATCGGAGCTACTTGTATAAAGTACCCGTGTTCTAACATACTCAGTAGCTCAACGATGTAAATCTTTGTAGCAGCTGCATACTTTATAGAGGCACTTAGTAATCTAACGCCCACAACTCTAAATTTAGGCAGAGCAAACACATAACAATCCAGCCCCAGCCTAAGGCGAAAATATAACATTTCCATTAGCCACTTTCATCTCATAACCTAAAACGAGGCTGAAACCAGAAAATATGCGTCTGGCTCCAGCTAAAAGTCTTCCCTTGTTATTAAACCCGAAAAAGCCTATTTAATTTTGCTTCGTCCGGTCAGCGGTAGGTGAAATTTATTACCTAAGTGTTTGTTTACCTTGCGGTTAGAGCTTTATTAAAATTTGCCGAAAGAACGTTAAAAATAAAAGTTAGACGAGCTTAACGATTGTTAAATGGACGACTTCTCACCGTGTGTTTTCTACCTAAGGGTGTGTTCAAGGTGTGCTGTGGTGTGTGTGCCTCCAACCTATATTATCCTTTAAATGGTCACACATAATTTAATAAGCTCGATACACAAGGACAAGTTGTTTTATTTTATAATAGTCAGGATTATTAGACATGATTTTCCCATATACTTATGATGGGAGAACTTTTTTCAATTACTTTTTTTTTACTTTTTTCCCGTTTCCATTCAAAAATATACATAACATAGTATAAGAAAACTATAATTTGATCCGTCATTCTGTACGATGAGTAACTAACTCTAGAAAGGAAGAATTAAAGCAAAAACTAGTAAAAGTATTCGAGGAAGAAATCCTTTTTTAGACGGCACTACAGACTCTGCCGCTACGAGAATTTTCAAAATCTGTACGTATAGTATTTGTACTCAGTAGGCGTTCCACAGGTTACAAGGCATCAGCTTTACAGCCCCATTAGCCATTCTGGTCACGGCTGACCCACAGGGCTGAGGGCTGTAAGTGACGCCAGAGATCGGGCAACTGGAGAATGTAGACTGAAGATTTTAAATTTAGTGCATGTCTGCCTCTGTTAGTTTAGTTTGTCATAAATACACTTGCATAAGACGAGCTAAGATCCATCACTCCGTAGAAAATCTAACAGTTCCTGACAGTGAGGGTTGGAAGAACTTGAACGCCGGGGTTTCAGGGGTACGCATGAAGTGTTGATCACAATATCATGGCTGCAGTGTCACGAAAGCCACCTGGAGCCATTAAAAAGAAACCGCCACCTAGAGTTTCGTATTTTTATACGACATTGTTTCTTGACAAAATTCATGATTTTATGTCAACGGGAAGTACCCTTTAAGTTTTGAGTGTAGGTATATGATTCCTTCGAAAATTATTATAAAAATAAGAATAGTTAGCGTTATATTCCTTCATTTAAGAGGAACTAGCTTATCAAAATGATCAGATTTTTTTAAAATGAGTCTTTTATTTGACCACTATTTCACCTGATGGTAACTGATAATGCGGCTGAGGAATTATCACGAAGGCCAAAAAATTTATGTGTATGGCGACAGCCACAAAATTGTACATTCGTTGTTCACCCAAAGAAAACACTTTAGTAACTTAGCAACTGTGAGAAATTTTAGTTCCAATATAATAATGAGCACCAAATTTTAGTTCAAATTGATTACTACGTCATTAATCGACGATGAACGCTTGAATCTAGAAGCTTCACGAAGCTTCTAGAACTATTATTCCTCTGAAGGAATCGGTAAGTTGTCAAGTTCATCTCGCGTGGTCTGATTAGGTATCTCGTAACATGTTCAGAGCGCTCTAATTACCAGTCTGTGTTTGGTTTCCGAACGCAGCCCGAATGCGAGAAGACTAAGGGTGTACTCACTCTAAAATTGTAGAGGAACCTTATTGTTTGCTCTCACGAGATTGCGAGAGGGATGTAAAGAATTAGGTAAGTGTGCAGATAGAAGAATTGAAAAACAAACACGAGAAGAGCAAGTCATTCTAAACTAGGTTTGTAGAAGCGGCGGCGGGTAATGTTTTTTTTTTCGAGGAAAATGTAAGTTTAGAATTTATTGAGTGTGCAGACGGAAAGAATGAACTGTAAAACAATAGAGTACCATGCATACTTTTAATTTAACATTAACATTATTCAATTGTTTATTTTATATCATTACTGAAGAAAATATCACCTGAATTTTATTGGTTTACATAAGAGTAGGTACTTAAGCCAGCTGTGAATACGGTGTAAGCAGACGATGCAGATCGGGAAATGCAAATAGTTAATTAGTAGTTTGGTTTAGTTAGACTAAGTTATGCTGAGCTCAGGCAGAACTAAGTAAAGCCATGTGCTAGACATGATGTGCAAATGATTATAGAACAACATGTTTTGGAACTGACGACGTACTTCGACCAAGCATTTATTTTTTTACAATGAAAGACAGAATGGAATATTTCTTCACGCATGGATTTTATAATCTGTAGAAAGTTATTATTTTGATTAATAAATTAATAAATAATAATAATAATAAGTAATATTTCATAGACTGTTTCTTTTTAAGGATTTATTTATTCATGAACAAAATCCAAAGCTTTTAGAGAAAACTTAACGAAACTTATATTATCAAAACCTAATAAATAAATTTTCATTTATTAGTTTAACATAACTTCACTATCATTAAATCCAAATGTTTAACTTATAAAATCAAAGCAACGTTAAATTATGTACTTATATAAATATTCCATGAAACAGTTTACTTTCTAAGCGCATCAGCATTGCCATACAGCGGGTGTGGTGTGTGTACTCCCTTTTCCGCACTAAGACTCTTGTTGGTCCATTGCGCGTGGTTGTTTTGCTAGCTTAGCCAGCCCAACTCCGTCCAGAAGCGCAGAATCTTCCTGGGGTCTTCGCAGGCTTCGCGGAGTGACCTCGGGTGGTCGACGAGCCATACAGCGGGGCAATGCAGCCAGTGTCTTGGGGACGCGCGCGACTTGTATTGATATGGATCAGTTGAGCCAAATGTAGATTGGTTGCAACAGTCTGCAGTTAGCTCAATTGTAAATATTTACTAGATTTAATTTAATTCTATTATTTGATTGTAATTTTCTTTGTTATTAAAGATAAACTCAAAACGACATTTAGAATAGTGATGCGAATCTTTCGACGAATAATACAAATAATCAAATTTAAAAATTGCATAAAGGAAATTATGAAACCTCGCTGTATGCACGCTGATACTGAAGAATTCTCAGAATTATTTTTTTAGGGTTCCGTACCCAAAGGGTAATACGGGACCCTATTACTAAGACTCCGCTGTGCAACCGTCTGTCTGTCTGTCACCAGGCTGAATAATCTCATGAACCGTGATAGTTAGGCAGTTGAAATTTCACAGATGATGTATTTCAGTTGCCGCTACAACAACAGAAAAAATAAAAAATAAATTTAAGGGGGCTCCCATACAACAATCTTTTTTGAAGTTTTTATAGATAATGGTACGGTACCCTTTGTGCGCGAGTCCAACTCGCACTTGGCTGGTTTTTCATATTCGATGCTTTTGTCTCCTTTGCGTGTTAAAAATCTAAATACTAAAGTATTTATTATATTGCCGATTTGAAGGTAGATAGATACATAAGGATAGATCCTTATGTATCTACCTTCGTCTTGCAAGGCAAAGATGTAGAAGTAGTAGAAGGTGTCTCAAAACGCCATTTACAAAAAGCACTAAATTACCAAGCAAACTTCATTATAAAAATTGAAGTTGCAAAACAGAGAATGTAAGCGTCTCGCTCCCTGCAAAATTAAGTTTTATGTTGCTAATTAAGAGAAATGACTTGTAGCTACTCCTGTATTCAGTGCTTCATTGGTCTGCGACATTTTGTCGCAGACGACCTCTGTGGTGCTGTGGGCGAAGGTCCGCCTGCGACGCAGGAGGTTGCGGGTTCGATTCCCGTCTTGGGACAAATATTTGTGCGATCTGCAGGTATTTGTTTCGGGTGTTCTGGTCGTTGTCTATGTATAGTAAAAATATCTATGTAATGTATTGTATTATGTATATCAGTTATCTAGTTCCCTTAACACAAGCTCTGCTTAACTTGGGGCTAGATGATGCTGTGTCAATTGTCCAGCATTTTTTTTTAATTTAGTTCATACCTGAAACTAACTAATTTCATAAGAAAAACTAACAATTAATGACCTTCCTAAAATTATCTCGTCTGGTAGGTAACAGTGTTATTATGTAATCTAATGAGCGTTATAGCGCCCTGTCTTCAGCTTACCGTATCCATCAAAATCCAAATCATCATCATTTGAAAACTAGAATTTAGTTCGTATGCTGTCATACAATGGCACATAGTTCCTCTTTGTAACTTGAAGATGAGCGGACTATAGGTTTAATAACTTTACGTAAAATGTATGAAAACTGCTATCAAAAACGTAGTAAGGATTAAAAATTTCAATCAGGCATTACATGCGTTAAGGCGGTGGTATGCGTCAATCTAGCGCCGCCACCTATTTTATTTTAATACTATGTTGAACAGAGAAAATTTTAAAAATCAAACGTACAGTTTGTGATACCGATTTAAGCTTTTTCATCGTCTGCGACTCAGGCAGGGCGCATACGTGTGACTTGTGTCAACGTTTGCACGTGTGGGTACTACCTAACTAGCTAGCTACCTAACTAGCTAGCTCTACCAAGCAGGTACCTGCACAACATGCTACCGATGAATATTAATTTCTATAGAACCAGTATAAAATCATCCACTCCCTGCGCATACGTAAACATTTTTTACGGCTAGTTGCTCCCACTTAACACATACTCAAAGTGTTCGGTGTCGGTAACTGGAAACTAAATGTGTCTACGTTTGCGCAGCGCCTTAAAAGCAGGACCCACACAGCACACACAGGATTCACACAGCCTTGATAAATTACAACGCGCAATTTGTATCAAAACACCGCGATAATTATGTGAAAACGCAGTTCATTATAATAATTGGAGCAATATCAGCGGTACCAAGTTACAGCCGATTCATCAAAGCTTTGATATATCTTCAGGAGACATTGATAACGCTCATTGTAATTTGAGAGTATTTTCTATTTATCCATCGTAAAGTTCAGTAAATGTGAGTTTAGACTAGAGCATTTACTTGTAATAGAACATCGAACATTCACTGTGTTTAAATTTACTCGAATAACACTTCGAACATGACGCTCGATTTTTAGTTACAACCTGATTAAAAAACCATCGAGCGTTTTGGTCAAACATTTTATCAGTACCTACGTCGAATATAGCATTGACCATTCGATAGAACGTTGCATTACTTGAAAATGCACTAAGAAACTGACTAAGACATTTGTCTGTATTGTACCATTCATCGTTACGTCCCCCTATTTGCAACGGTGGGACAGATAAAACTTTTTTCCCATTTGTCCCCCTAAGGGGGCAGATCAGGGTGACAAATGGGAATAAACCACATTTAACTGTAATACTCTAGCAAATGCTCTTGTCTATATTCACCTTTGGTGGCCCAAGTTAGCAGAGTCACAGTAAACATTGTCTTGCTTACAGTTGATTTACTAATCGATGATTAAAATTATTACATCTACTTTACTTTACTTACTGTTAAAAATAAGGAAATTATTAGGAAATTACACACATACACGCAATAAACAAATCATGATCTCACTATATGTTCTATAAGCATTTATAAATAAATAATAATTAATAATGCTGCATATTTCAAACAGCATTATCTAGCTTCAAGCAAAGCAGAAACTAGATAACAGATTATACATACAATATCCGTGGTCGGACGAACCCAGAATACCTCCACTATACAATTCCTACGTTTCAGATTGTACATACATTTGTCCCGATGCGGAAACTGTACCCGCAAGCGCAACCTACTGCGTGGCAGGCGAAACTTCGCCTACTGCCCCACAGAGGTCGTCAATGACAGTTTTAGAAACTTACCTACCAACATGATGGTCTAAGACAAAAAGGCTTACTATGAAACTAAGTAGGTACATAACCTAAGCTGTCTGAAGTAAACGAGACATATCTCTAACTTATGTAAAACTCAAACAAAACTCAAAAAGCTCACCTTTGATGTTCTTGAAGATCTGGATAACCGAGCGGGACTCACTATTGCATTCTGAGAACAAAGAAAAACAAATATCACAATCTGAAGTGTTCTGATGTTGCAAATGGAATTCCTATTGAAATAAAATGCTTTTCGTTTGAATAGAAATAACAACACGTAAGATAAAAACGACAGACTTTAAAGTTTGTTGGAACAGCAAAGCTTTTCCAGGAATGCAGGTTTGATTAGTGAAAAATGTTATAAAATTTGACTTATCTAAGTTCTTATTTTGTAAGCCTAAAGAAATAAACGTGTTTCATATTTGTTAATAAATGCGTCAGTAGTTTCTTCAAACAAAATTCATTATTAAATGAACTACTGAGAACAAAGTTCGCCAGGCATGATAAAAATACTGGTATTGAAAGCTTCGAATATAACTCGAAAACACTCTACCCTCGAACCACGAACACTCGAAAGAATCTTTCAAGCATAGAAGGGGTCTAGCCTATCATAGCTCACATATATGTGGCTCGGTATTTAGTGTATAAAACATATGTATTATCATTGCAGGTATATTACAATGTATTAGTGTGCACAGAGACAATAAATTACATTACATAACTTAAAACTTTTGCAACTATCAACACATCATCATCATCAGCCGGTATCAGGACACTGCAGGACATAGGCCTCCCCTAATGAGCGCCATAGCGCCCTGTCTTCAGCTTGCCGCATCCAGCATCTGCCAGCAGCCTTTCTTTTCTTGTCTTTCTATCAACACTACATAGTATAAAACAAAGTCGCTTCCCGCAGTCTGTCTGTCCCTATGTATGCTTAGATCTTTATTACAACGCAACGGATTTTGATGCGGTTTTTTTATAGATAGAGTGATTCAAGAGGAAGGTTTATATGTATACTACATGCATAATATAGTACCCGTGCGAAGCTGGGGCGGGGCGCTAGTGGTTATTAACATAGAAGTCATTTATAGCGGGATATATACCATGATTTCCTAATTCTTAATTCTTTATTGCACTAATAAAACCTTTTTTAAATCTTGTTACAAGAGAGGTATCGCAAAGGCGAGCTTAACCCTAAAAAGAGTTCTGTTCCAGCGAACCTTAATGAGAGTGGGAGACATGTGTGTACAAGTGGGCAAGAGTGCAAAAGATATAAAGATAGAGAAAATACCTAATTTGATTTGGTTTTGGAGTTTTTCAATATCTCATATCTTTCCTCTTTTTGGTTAGTCGTTCTTATTTTTGCTTCGCTTTCACGCATAGCACTAATACGAATAGGAAAATGAGACTTATTTATCGCTTTTTACTGGCTACACTTACGTTTGTGTCTACTATCATTTTAGGCCTTTTTCGTGGAAGACATCAATGGTTCTCGATTATGTTTACCGCATGTTTTTTGTTCGAACTCTTCAAACTAAGGCCTCCGCATTCTATGTATATAGATAACCCTTTAGTGATTTCCACGTAGAATTCCCCTTTAATAAATAAATAAATACCTAACTAAATTGTTGTGACTATCCCTGGTGCTAGTAGGTAGATAAGCTGAGTTCTTATCAAAGCGTTTAAAGCAATCTTCTCGTATACGTCTTTCTCTCATGCGTATGTTGTAGAGCAAGGTCATTCCAAACTAGGGTACGGCGGGGTAAACACAAGGATGTGACACAACATCCAAGCAGGTCTAATAGACGTAAGAGCCGGGGCAATTTGCAGTAAATAAGGATATCGGTTTAGCGTCATTATCCGCGATACAGCGGATCGTAAACGCGTCCCGTAGGGCTATGGCGGCGCTCTTTTTCAATCATTGACTGACGAAAATGTATTAAGAAGTTTGGGTTGGGAAAATTTGGGAAGGATGTGGCGACCCTGCAGTTTGGGAACTCAAGTGATCGAATAGTAGAAGCTAAGGTTTTTGTCTTAAAAATGCAAAGTATTACATTTTTAGTTGCACTAAACTTAGTTTTTGACGGTTAAATTAATTTGATAACGAAAGTGTTTTTTATATTCGCAAGAAAACCATATTTCTTGTACTAAGTATGAAGGTTCCTGATCTGTTGGCGTTTTATAAACCCTGAGAGAGCAATATGAACTGAAATTGAGAGGCACTCACTATAGATTCAAAGCCAAATTTCTTTAATGTAATGACTCAAACATTAAAATAGTGTGTAATATAATAATACCGAAGTGCGTAAACGTAATGATGGGACGAATGGGATACTAACATTAATATTAATTGAGATACCCGTTCGTCCCAACAAAATGCATCGATAACGATTGGTGGGACGAACGGGACGTCACGTAATAGAGTGTCCCACTGAATTTCGACAGTTCGTTATTTCGACACTTCGTCGCTAACTTCGATAAATGCTTGAGGTTACGACTCGTCAAAAAACGATAAATACAATTTTGCTGTAAGGGACAGGCAAGAAAACAGGGATGTCAGTTAATTTCTTTATGGATTTCAAATTATATTATCTGCAATTGTTTTCCAAAAACTAAACACTCAAAACTAACTACGTAGGTAGGCGATGCGCGTTTGTTTTTTCAGGCCAAAGTTCCGCAAAATCTGGCCTTTCCATACTGTCTGGCAACCCTAAACCTCAGTTAATGAGTCCGCCCAGCCCCCGCAGTGAGTACTGTTCTTAGAAAACGATTTATTGCCCGAGCCTGTGAACTACACACGTTATTTCTTTACGCCATTTTTCATTACTTCCAGGGCTGTGTAAAATATCGCACCACTAAGGTGCGCCTACTTTTATTATGAAGCTTGTAGATGTTCCGCGTATTTTACTACATTTTGAGCTTGTTATTCTTGCGGTTGGAGATGCGGGTTCCGACGCGGTTTCGGTAATAATTGCACCCTTAAAATTATCTAGACTTTACAGCCTGGCTGTTGTGGTGTGCCAAGCATATTTTTGGTTGTTTTCGATATCTTTCAGAGCTCGTGTGAATAAACCCTAGCGAGACATATTGGTAAAGATTGGAGGTATATTTACGAACTCGTCCATTGTATTAGCTTCAGACCGACGTGAGTGGCACCGATTAGAGGTCACCAACAAATACGGATTGTTATTATGATGAACTGCTTTTGTTTTATAACAAAAGCAGTTCCTTCCTAAAGACATAACGTACCTATGAAAATATCTTGTGAGTATGTGATACGGATTTAAGGCGGTGGTATTTCCATTGTTTTGAAGTTTAGACAACGGTTTCACGCCGCGGGGTATTGCACATTCGAGCTCAGTGGGTTTATGCAGCTTATCCTGAACAGAACTGCTAAATGGAAGGCGTTTGACGCGTCCCCCAGACGGGACAAAGGAGAGTCCGAGATGGTTTCTAATTACGACACAGACCGTTATGCAAATCGCGGGTCGACGGCTCTTTGTCTCTAATAAACATGCGCGGCTCTTGCGGTCAGAGCGCCAAATTGCTGGCCTTCCATTCGCCCGGCAATAAAACCACTTGAATTGTAGTGCCCTCTCTGTTCAATTACAGCTCTTTGATAGACTCGGACGGTGTCTTTTTGGGTGTCCGTGTCAGCGTTTGGACTTTCCTGGACTTGTATTATCAGGTGGGAGTGTTCTTCTGAACTACTACAGAGGCACATGTGCCTTTGTAATTTGCTAAAGCAAATTTTAAATTCTAATGTTTTTGTATTATAGTGCTCTCGCACTCTGGGTTATCTCTAAGAAATTTAATTAGGTTTGAGTCCAGCCGAAATCGAAAATGATAAAAAAAATTTTTTGGGAATTTAATGTCTTACACTATTTTCAGTGGTGCTTTAAAAGAAACGATGTTGATTCCATTAGTTTTATCAGCAAAATTCAGTTTTTCTACTGGATCGTACGAACCTCAAATAACTCCATAAAGCCAACGAACTAAAAGGAGATTTTTATAAATTTCGGTGAGTGATAAATGGAATTGCTTCAAGTCAATTGCGGCATGTCCATTAGCTGATATGCGCTGAGTAAACGCTGCGGTACCCGCCATCGCTGGGTCACGCCAGCCCCGAAACTGGGCTAAAAGCATCGCTCTGTCCCGCCGATAATTTTTCACAAAACTGTCCGCACAGCGTCCATTTAACCGAGTTTCCGAATGCTCAATTTAAAATCTGTATCTCATATTGTTTGAACGCGTTGTAAATTCACGCGTCAAAAAAAAAATCAATTTTTCACGCGAGAGCAATATTTCCGTTTGTATTGGTACAATCGATGTGCCTTTTTCTCGTGCTAGCAGTGTACAGGTAACAAAGGATGGGGACATTGGAGTTATCCGCGCGTATTCCGGAATCGTTGCATTGCGAGGCGTTTGTGAGGGAAGTCGTTACCGGTGTCGAGATCGAGCAAAAAAACGGGCGAAATGTGGCCTTTGTAATGCACGTGTCGCGACCACAGAATACATTACTTACGTGAGCTTTATCGGTGTTCCGAGTTCTATATAGACCTAACTATACCACTGAGGACTTCGACATAGAGCATTGGTTCAACTTTACTCACTGTAGATACTTATTTTACTCAGGTCGTCTTCCTTGGTATAACGAGTATCCTTCCAAGAATATGCGGAAAAGATATCTTTAAAAGCTTTCAAATATGGTAAATGGCCGAGACGCGGAAACATATAAGACGGTTGCATTGGCCGGTTGAATAGCCGCTGCGTTGACCCAGATAAGAGCCTTCTCCGGGTCAAAGCAGAATCCAATAACTGACCACATGCGAGTTCAAAGGATTTGCAAATCATATATGATTTAAAACCAGAACAGTTTTATATCTTTAAAAATGTTCTGGTTTAAGTCCCCGTTCTACGATGGATGGAGTGAAGGAATTTTCTTTGATGTGGTACTTATAAGTAAAAGAGCTTGATGACGCAACGTCTATCTATAAATAAACAAGGATACTGTGGCTGTATCCCACCAAAATATGCCTTATCATGATCTGGGTCAAAAAAATAGTCGAGTCGGCACCTAATCTTAAATAATCGTGAAAACTTTGCTGGTTTAAGTTATGTGTTATTTTAGTAGTTTTTGGTTTAGTTGATAAGAACTGTTTATTTCCCATATAAAATAAAATAAAATACCTATAAGACCAAATCTCAGACCCAGACTGTGGCTGTGGGATGACCTACACTGGTTTGACACGGATTGAGGAAGACCATGAAGTAGGTATTTAAATAAAGGAAGCAATAAGTATAAGTAGCGTGTATAAATTTTTAGTTTAGTACGCTCATTCCTGTAGTTCTGTACATCAAAAATATACTACAAAAATATTACTGAAAGTCAGACTTAAATCCTAATTACAAAATTACCTTTTTACATAAAGCCTACACAAACGTGACGCTTTATTATGATGATGATAGCAAACGCAAGTAAACTCTACAGTGCGTGAGGGTGCACTAAAAAGGGGTCCTTTTGGGGAGCACTCAACCGCCTAAGGGTGCAAGTCTGTCAGTTATGTAAAACTCACGACGAATTTCTAACAACTACCCTCATTTCAAACGTGTGCTTCGCCGACTTGCGCTTTAAGTTTACACAGGTCCTGATTTAGCTGAGGTAGCATGCTTTTAAGCAAGATTTGTAGGTACCATGAATAAGGTAGGCTGTTGTAGGATTTTATATAGTCAGGTAATTTAAATGAATTTTTCCTCTAATGTCTTCGCATCCTCGTTTGTATTGGGTTGGAAGTGAGGGTCACTACAATACACGACAATTTATTGTACGGCCGAATAATGTACACCTTGATAATCCGTGTCATGAGTTCCAATTTCAATAAGTTTTGACACGGATTATCAAGGTGTACATTATTCGGTCGTACAATAAATTGTCGTGCATTTTAGTGACCCGGAAGTGATTTATTTAAATTCAAACTAGAAAATCTTTTGTTTTTTTCGACTAGATTAAATCTGTTGAATAATGATGTGGCGCGGTGAGCGAACGACCGCCTGCGAAGGTTGAAGGTTGCGGGTCATACTCTCGTCTTAGGACAAATGTTTTTACGATCTGCAAATTGTTTGTTCCGTGTGTTTTTGGTATTTTCTATGCAAGTATAATGTAAAATAAATATCTATGTAATGTATATATATATATATCAGTCATCTAGTACCCATAACACAAGCTCTGCTTCGCTTGGGGCTAGATAATGCTGTGTAGATTGACCAGCAATATTTATTAAAAATCACGTTGTTCTCTTTGAACATGTTAAGCTGTCATAGTTATTTTAAATCTACAAAGCATATATGTGACGGTACTTCTAAGCTCCATTTGCAGTCCCTATAACTTTCTGATTGTGGTCTACGGGTCACATATTCAGTCATCAACTCAACAAAACTGGGATTAGACAGGATCAAAGTTCAAATCTAATTTGTAATAGAAGGGTCGCAAGTATCTACGTAGGTACTTAATTAAGGAGAACTAGCTTCTCCCTTTGCGAAGCTAATTACTTAAGTTAAGGAGTCTGAGTCAAATGAAACTTTTGTTTGACCCTAGTGAGACCTTTCGAATTTACACTTTTGTGTATGTGCCATTTTTAAAGGTTTGATCGAAGTTCGACCGATAGATGAAGCTGGTTCCAGAGCGTCTTTCGAAAAAATCAACATTTTCATGATCTTTGAGATCCTACTGCTGTTCAAATATGAAATCTAGGATTCTTATACTCCAATACCGAGACATCCAATCAAATCTCCAATCTCCAATCCAATACAGAGCCTGCGAGTCCCACTTACTTAAAGGACCGCTTTAAATTCCTGGCTGAAGATCACAGTAGAAATCTCCGCTCCTCCGATAATCTTCTTTTGTCTATACCTATGCATAACACCTCCTTCTTTGGAAATTCTTTTTCTGTAGAGGCAGTGCGGTTGTGGAATGACTTGCCTCTGGACATTAGAAAGGCAGATACACGAGATGCTTTCAAGCAATCGGTGCGCAGGCATTTTCTAAAGAGGTCTCACAAATAGTTTTTGTTCTTTTTCTTGTAATTTAGCTATTTAAGGTTTATCTATATATATTATAGTATATCTTTATTTATAGTATATCTTTATTAGTATATTTTTAGGTAAGTAGTATATTTTTAGTAAAACTAATATTAGCACGCCAACCATCTGTAAAACAATGTTTTTGGTCGGCAGGTAGAAAATGCCTCGGCATTAAGCCCACCATTTGTACTTTAGTGCAATAAAGTTTTAAATAAATAAATACCTAATACTCCATTTCATTCAGTACAAAACTGCCAAGATAGTTTTTTGATCAGTTTTAAAAATTTGATGGAAAAAAATATCAAATCTATCTTAATTTTGATCCATAATTATTTGCCTTTTTCTTCCAAACAATATGATGACTTGATTTTTATATTGAAAAATAAAGCAAAAGCAGGGTAATAGATTTGCCAAAATAAATGTTTTATTACTTGAACCGTACACAAATTATCTAAATTAAAAATTTGAAGAAATCTTGATTTTTGCACTCGATTTTTGCACACGCGTTCTGCTCTGCCTCGCTCCTGTGAACGCGAAATCCTATGTCTATCCTTTTCACAAAACGGCCTAGGAAGAGGCCCTTTAACCACCATGGACCACCATGGTGGTACCTCTCCACTAAACCAAAGCTATAAACGGTTTTGCAAAATGAGTTTACATATAACTTTACGACTCTATGATATGGCATGTCAGTTTATAAACCTATGTGGAAACGTAGTGGCTATACCCCGAATTAACTTCGAAACATGGGACACGTTGCTTTCTTAATTGAATTTCGAGGGATTAGTAGTTCTAATTCAATTCGGATCGGACTGAACTTTGTGCGAATTTAGGTAGAGCATGGGTAGAGCCTACATGACAAACAAATGAAACGCGGAATAGTTTCTTGATATGTATTTATCGAGTTTATATAAATAAATTACTTTTGGCCAAACTTAATAATTTAGTTCAAACTGAAATAATGAGTCAAGCTCCAATATCATATCTTTGCATTAAATATATGTTTAAAAAAATTATGTAACATGAAAATCCGCTCACTATTAAGCTATACTGACTGACTGCGGTTTTATTTTTCACGTAGGTAAGTATTTTTCAGTTTATAATATTAACAATAGTTTATTTAAAATTGTGCTCGGAAAATGGTTACCTAACTGAATCCAGCGAGCATTTAACCGCAACAAAAATGTTTATTGATTTTACTTTACATTTATGATTAACATTCACGGATAACTTTTTAGAATGGTACGGTAACAAAATAAAATGAACGGTTAATTAGTAGGGTGGTTTTCCCATAATTTGTTCTTGAATTTACAAACCAGCCCTCACGTCGATAAAAAATAAATAATATGGTTGTGGAGAGGTCTCCACAACCAGTAATGGGCAAGAAAACACACTCATAAAAGTTGAAAACCAACAGAAATACACCCCTCTGTAGGTAAAACTCAAGGAAGCATAGTTAGAGCGCACTTCCAAGTGTCCCTTCAAAGCCTTCGATCACAGGGGAGAGTCGGGACGCGAAGTGTTTCAAGTGTCACTTGAAAGTCATCAAAACCTCCATTCACCCTCAAACATAACCTATAAATCGTACTCTAGACGTCTTTAGTCATATGTTTCTTTGCCAAGTTAACAAATACCGACAGTTGTCCGAATTGTCCGAAACAAATGATTGTTGTGATAAATCGTCAGCCGTTAGAGAAATAACTTTGGTATTCTCTTCTTTTGTTCGATTGATTGCAGATAATTCGGGATTCTGGCTGAAATAGGACAGAAAATTGCCTTTCTCTACCGTCCGGCTAAATAGCCCCGTGCGCGGGTTATTTCCCCGTTTTTGTAGTTTCTAAATTGGTCTCCTTGGTTTCGTAAAAAGGAATTCAAGTCAATTTCATTATTTTTCCGTTCTCTTTTTGAAAATGGGTAATTGAATTTTCGTCTTCCGATTTGATTATCCAGACAAATTCATATAGAAATAGAAATCACTAGTGATAGCATAAACATTAAAAAAATACACGAAATACACATTGAACTACATAAAAACAACTAAGAAACATAAACACAAGGTACAAATAAGAAACTTAATGCTATGAACTGGCGTTAATTAGAAAGTACCTCCAAAAACTTAGCATTATTAAAAAAAAAAAAACAGCTGTACCTATTTATGTTAAAAGTGTAGAGTACACGATGCTTTGTACTAATTTAATTAGGTGTGTCCTCGTAACATTTGATGACCAACCCCTATTAATGTTGGATCTTTTTTTTTATTACAGAGATCTTCCTAGTTATGTTTTTTACATATAAGTATATCTTTGTTACTCGTTTAGAAATCAAAGTCGTACAAGTATGAAGGTAGGTACTTACCTATAGTATCTGTTGACTTCAAAACAACCAAGGTATATTGAATTTCTGTTTACAAATGGTCGCAATCTTTAAAACCAACTCGTATTTATTTACGTTCACTTCGTCTGAGCACACACGGATGATGGAGCGGCAGTCAGACGTTCAAATAACACTTTACATGGTGCCATCGGAAAATGCACTCAACGTCTCGCAGGAACTACATAAAGACTCAATAGAACTAGTATTTACAATTGAAACAAACGTAAGTTAAATAGATACTTACATGGGTACTAGCTAAATAGGTAACTTGATTCGCTGATGCATTGTACACAATGACGGTCAATTCATGTGGTACAATGACGGTCAATTCATGGAACAATGACGACCCAAATTCTGTTCTAGAATAATACTCGTAGTCATTGAAAATATTATAACTTTTATAGGTGCACCGGATAAACAAAGCGGTCATCTAGAGGACTTTCGATTCCGATATTATTTTTATAAAAACATTTGCTTTTCAATTATAAAAATTATCTTGTGCTAAAAAACGAAACCTTAATATTCTCCCACCGGGAAATTCAAAACCTGGATGGTCCGGTTATGTTTAAAGTATTCATTTCCAACCATTATATAAACAAAGAATGTTTCATTTACATTCCCCTGTGGAGCAGTAAAGCTGCAAAAAAGCTATTACAAGGCAACTTACACAAAACATTTAACCCATTCGAAAGCGTACACAAAAGAGAACGAGCACTCTTTACGCTTACAGCCCGATAGCCTTCCTTAACCCTGAGTGCAATCTACAAAATCTAGGTCGCAAATTGAGCTAGCCTGGAAGAGAAGAGCGTAGCGAGCCGAAGAGCGATAAGCGGGTTTGGATTGTTATTGAGTTTGTCTTGACGGGTTTTATTAAAAGGCACATGTAAAGGTAGCGGGTATTTTTATATTATGTTTTTAATTCAAAAATTCTCTAGGCTATCGTGTATAGGGCATGCAGAATCGGAAAACCGGAAATCGAAAAAACCGAAAATCGGTCAATATTCCTGGATTTTTTAAAACCGGTTTTAAAAATCAAAATCGATGTTTTTCGATTTTTCCGATCTTCACCATTTTGGCTATAAATTCTCCGGCAGTGGCAACACCGCACCCCTAAATGGTTAGGGGAATCCCCGCTAGACATACTCTGACCATATATCATAGACGGAATTATCATTCATAAAATTATTGAATAAACGTTATTGAATAAGCACAGCTACAGGGAAAACATTAAAGTTTATCCAAACCTGTTCGAACACTAAGCTACATTTAGTTTGCACTAAATTCTTATTCGTTCCCCACCCGTACTAAGGTTAATGCGCGGGTTCAAGTCCCGTCGAAATCGAAAATTTTGGGAACTCATTTCATTTCTTTTAAAACTAACGCATATCGCTTCGCTACCAAGGAGCGCAGTACCCGCTAGGTTCGTGAAGCAACCTTAACGTATTCGGCCCGCGACGCGCGACGCGAACCCGGCATCACTCACTGGCCGTAATTACAGCGACGTTGATTTATAGCCCGGACACCCAGGCAAAAGCAGGGTTAATGAAATAACCAGGGATATTGCTAATACATTCCTGTCCACTAGGAACGGGGCGAAAGCGCTTTAATCGTTTGAATGCAGTTTTTCTTTAAGCGCTTATTTGAAGGGAAGTCGAGTTCTATTGATTGATTGGCTAAACATTTTCACGTCAAAGGTAGCTAAGTTTTACAATCATGAGGTAGGTACAACTCGAGGTCCTGTAAATCAAAAAAAGAGAGATTTCTATACACTCCCAATAGCTTAGTGGTGTGGTGGTAAGATGTCACCACATCACCACTTCTTCGCTGCTTATTATGAACCTTTGTTTGATGTGTTATAGAAATAGAAATGATAATAGTATTTGAAATATTTTTACGTGAAATTCTTCGTTAGATTCGTTGTTAGATTACTACTATAGTAGTAATACCATGTATTACAGAACACCACATTGCTTCACAAATCTAAGTTTAAACTTTTGAAACACATAAGCTATCACACTCGTGAACAAGTTTCAATTCTTATAAACTCCAAACTCTAGATCTAACCTCGAAAGTTTCTAGACTCGCTGAGAGAAATAAAGACCGAAACAAATTAACTGACACGACTTATGGACATGACTTCTGGTGAACTGCGACTTGCCTTAGGATAGATCCATACATCTGAGGAATAATAAAAAGTTAGATTCTTATTCTAAACCATCTCGCAGAAAATGCACTTATTAATTTCAAAGGTAGCCAAAAGAGAAGCAGGTTTCCTAAAATAATAAAAGTCGTTAGGAAATCATAAGAGTCGCGGCCTTCGCTTTCATTTTTTAACAACATGTTAACAACTGACTTATTTATACCAATGATTCCCATAAAAAGTCCCTTATAAAATAAAGAATAAAAAAGCATCCACACAGCATCTGTTTTATGGGATTTGTTTTTTCCGTGATGGTGTGTGTCAGTTGTAGGAGCGAGTACACACACCCGACAGTAGATATTCCGGATCCAGTAAACGATTGCTTATTGAAAATTACGAAGGCCTTTCAAAGGGCTTTCAAATGTCAATATAGGATGGATGGTCTTAGCGTAATTCCACAAAATCTATACTTATTAAGAATGCGAAAGTATGTTTAGGTATTTGTTTCCTTCACGCCCTAACTAAGCAACAAATTAACTTGATTTTTGGCATAAAGTTAGTTGAAAGGATGGAGAGTAACATAGGCTGTTATCATAAATCAGTTCCCATGGGATAGAAACAACCTTAATAAACGCGTGCGAAGCCGCAGGCAGCAGCTGGAAAATAAATAAAACTTTAAAAAAATTGTATCGTACTACAATGATCCATAAATTGTTACTAATTTCTACGCCAAAGAGCTCTATGACCCACGATTTGTTAGTAATTTTAATTTTAAAGAGGTCTTAAAATGACTATTAATTACGATTATAGTCGCAACGCAACAGACAGATCGAATTCTCAAGTCGTGTCTTATACAACCTGAAACGTATTTTCTAGAATTGGCCGGTCGGGTCGGTAATCCCCGGTGTCGGCGAGTCGAGGGTAAGCTGGATATTACGAGTTAATACTAGGCTTCAGCGCAATCCTGAAAGTTAACTGAAAGGGATAAGGGATTTTTTTGATTGCTAAGCGGTATACTAAACGGTCTGTTTTCGTTTGCCCAAATAGAACATCTTTATGTTTAGTTTCAACTGTTCACGAGTTGAGATATAAGCCAATAAGACATTATCAGGGGGAGGCCTCCAGCAGTGGACCATTGTAGGCTGTTGAAGATCACGAGTATTTATCGCGTAGAAAACTTAGCTTTATGGCTGGTCTTTCGAAAAAACAACATTTCCATAATATTTGAGATGTTATTGCTGTTCAAATATGAAATCTATAACTCTTATACCTATTTAATACCTATTTCTTTATCCATTACATTCTGTACAAAAGCGCCAAAAAATACAAAAGTTTTTTGATTAGTGGCATACGTCTGATGAACATCTATAATATCACAATTTTGATACATAATGTTCTTTCTTCTCCGAACCAATATGAATTTACTCTTTTAATTAGAAGAAATCTTGATTTTTGCACACGTTGTCTGCTCTGTCCCGCTCCTATGAACGCGAAATCCTATGTCTATCCCTTTCACAAAATGACGTCGTAAGTAGCCCCATAACTTTGCTTTTGCCCGAGGTCTCAGAAGGTCCTTTTTTAAACTTTCTCCATAATCTTTAAGTTCCATTGTATATATTACAAACTTTAAAACCAATCGTGGCATTATTACACATTGTTTCCCATCAGGCAAGTTGAGGCTTAACTCAAGCGTTCTTAAAAGACAAAAAAACTTTAATTTAAATATAAACTTTTATTTAATTATAATAGAATAATCAATAATTTAAAATAACCATAATATGTGTGATAAATGTGATCAGTATATAGACAAGCATATCAGAACTCTTAGAATCTCTCTTAGAATCAGATACCAAGCAGTAACAAGTTAATAATCCGACTAATTCCCGTAAAAGACCAAATGGTACGATAATGGTCGGTCGAAGACACTGACAGGATGATTATAGCGGTCGATATGACCAGAATGGCTTGTTAAATGGACTTGTTAAGTCGAGATTCGACCGTTTGCAGTAAGAAGTTTTCACTATATTAGGAAATGGTCGGCAATTGCCAATTTCCGTACATTTTCGCGAAGGAAAAAAACAAAAAAACAGACGGTTCAATCAACTGTGGACAGCGCTTGATGGACTAATGCTAAGGTTGTAATAAGTTACTACCATTACTACCATACTACGTGGTAAAGGCTAAGGCTGTGTTTTCGGTGAACAGCGGGAGTGGGAGCAAATTATCGACACAGATAGATTCGAGAGCTGTCAATATAAATTTTACTGCTGCTGTCAACTGAGTGTTCACAGATTCTATGTGAGATTCACGCTGTAGATTCCTAAATATGGGTACTGGCTGGTGGCGTTATGGGGAGTAATGTAACGTGTTACACAGCGAGCATTTAGCTGTCAGTACGATTAAAGAAGGCGGTCGCAACGAGCAATAAGACGTAAAATAAGTACGTCACGTTGCTCATGCGAGCATGGCGTAAAGAATCTTTCGGAATGTTACATGGTACGCCACGTAACACCAGTCAGTACGCACCTTAACGATAAAGAAAAGCTTTTCGTTTCCTTTTTTCTTGCCAAGCCTTTCTTTGTAACTTTTCTTTTCCATCTGCCGTACCCACATAGCTAATGTTTTAAAGATGAGTTGCAATCACCAAGAAAATAGGACTCGGCCATTCTAGCATGCCATGTGGCAAAATTCGATTAACCTTAATAATCCATGTGTCATTTAATCGTTTAAAATTATAATATATTCCATAGTCACAAAGAAATCCCTGATGCTCTTTACATAAACAGAGTAGGTACTATCTACTCCTTTATTGTTAAAGAGTACGGTACTTCCTACTTTTAAGTGTCTTTACTACTAATTAATCTATTGATGACTTTGATTCAGGTGCTTTAGGCACTTCACCAAAGTAGGTTCTGCAGAGTCCTTTATCCTTTATCTCCAGCAGCAACATTAGCATTTACTTAATCAATTCTGCTATGTCCACGCCAGTTGTGGTAGGGAGGGACAGTTGCGGTGTCCAATTGAATAATCAATCAGCAAAATGCAAATGGCCGTGGCAACAGGCGGACTGTTTTGCTGTAGCGGCAGCAAGAACTTAGAGCGGTTTACGATTTATGAGGGTAGACGAGACCAAGGCGTTTTTGGGTCTTAGATCGAAGAGTAGAGAATTGCGGAAAGTGATAGGAAGTATTTTGTACTTACCTATTGCTTTGAGAAAGATGATAGTGTGATAGAGAAAGAAGCGAGGAAAGAGAACGGTAGTCTTCTATATACCTGTCCCCTTTCCTCGCTTTTTCTTCTCTAGAGTCTCGCAAGAGGCAGAGAGAAAACGTGAGAAAATCCTTGCCCATATCGAGGGTAACCTGACTCCATATGAAACATAGCATAAATTACCTACGCCTTCTAAATTTATTGTGTACCATTATGGTGCTTGTGTGGAGAAATTTATAGAATTTAAGGTACATTCATTTAACGGCTTCAATATTTTATTCGTCCATCTGTCCAGGCCCTTATAAACTCCGCTACTTTTAAAAACTACTAATTCCTCGCAGAAACTGTTTGCTAACTTCAGCAACACAATTGTAAAGCAATCCCGTCTGAAGACATCGGATCTCATTTAGTTCCTAATTGAAGCGACACGGGCTTCTTCAGATTCCCGCCTTTTTGTTCCCAATGACAAAGGAACGGGAGATCTTTGATGGCCATTTTCTAGGATTTGCTACTGGAGTACGACAGGATTTTAAACTAGGTAAGTATGGCTTTTGTCAACATTTTGTTAAGTTTTACATGAGAAGGAATATAGCTATTTACGTCATGGGTATCTAAGTATGTTATTGTGATTGAAAATAAGACAATCGATTTGCACCAATTTTGTCTCTGATGTCGATAAAATTCAAAAAATTCGCATTTTACCTTCACCAAAGATAAAATCGGTAGTTGTCAATCCTTATCGAAAGCCGTCCTCGCCGCACTCCTGATTTGTTTGATTTCGACCCCCAATTTAGAAAAAGCTAATTCTGTAAAAAACACTACAAGTACGTTTCCTAAATTATATCAGTTTCATGTTTACAAGCAGAAAGACTCTCTCTCCAATATCTAACTGTCAAAGACACGAGCACTGCGCGCGAATTTATGAAAGCGCTCCGTTCTTATTTTGATTTATAGTTTAAGCCGGTGTAAACACAAGAGTGAAACGAAACGTAAGAGATAAGCAGACTCCATTGAAGAAAGCAGTTTATAATGTCTCATAACCTATTCGTCATCATTATTTTCTGTGCATTTCTGCCTATTTTGTGAGTTCAAACTGGGGTATTTTAGCAGGCTTTTAGAACACCGTGATAATGACCAAGCATTTCAGAGTGAAATGAGGTCAAAAAAATTAGGTTAACATTTTCCTTCTATTAGGTAAAACTCGGAGTTAGAAGTAAAATATTACTATTAGAACTATTATAAGTACCTACATAGGTACCTTATGTATGCTACTACTACGTTAAATACTGAAAAAAAAACTGTTTAAATTTAAAGGTTTTGACAAAATATATCTTTCCTACTTATGAAACGAACGTATTTTAAAAATAAAAGATTGCCTTTTCTCAAAGTGTAAAGGCATCGGCCAATCAGCTGCTGCCAATATTGTAAAAGCGTTTTTTTTCAATCACCGCAAGGGTTTGAATGGCTCATGAAAAATTTATAGGTTTAGTCTACACAGGTTTCCTACGGCGGCGCGTCAGGAATAACATTAGCGCGGACTTTTAGAATACTCTTCTAACTTAACGATTTGTGTTTTTCTATGGATTTATAGATTTAAATTTTGACCTCTCTATCATGTTCTTGTTTTCATTCAAGTAATAACAACCCAAGTTTAGTCGAATAGTCGAATACATAAGTAGGTAGGTCGCGAGATACGAAAATGTACCTATTTTACTAAAGCTTTTTCCGTTTTCTGTAAGTAATCAAATCAAGTTTGAGTTTTCAAATCAAAAATCAATAGCTATTATCTAATATTTTTGTAAATTCAAAAGATTCCTTGATGTCAATAAATAAAGCTATTGACTTAGACAGTGAAGAAAGCTCAAAAATTAAGGAAAAACAACATAAATGGAAAACAAAGGACGCCTTCGAGCATTAATAAAGTAAAAGGGCAGTGGCCGGAAATCAACCATCGCTTCCCGGTTGCCCTGGACCGATGTTTAAATACCCTGCTTTATATTTATTATGGTTTCGGTAAAGATTTCTGCGGTTTTTAATAGAACTGGACAGAAGCAAAAAAGTATTTTTTTCAATACATTTTTAGGGAAAATCTCGTCCCCCGTCGTCGGCCAGATGTTAGAAGAGTTATCACAATATGCATTTGATGTGGACGCTTGTTCCAATCAAGTTACACAAAATTTAAGATAACCAACCGAGGGGTGGTAAGTACACTTTATGATAAATATATTCCATTACATTTTAAAGATAAAGAAACATTTATTTGACTTAACAAGAACAGCAAAGACAGACATACACACACAAGGTAGAATACAAAATTTGAGGATTGTTAGGTAGGTACATAGGTACTTATGTGGATACATGATTTTACTAAATATTAGGTATAATAATACAGCTTACACTTTAGGTACCTACATAACATTAAATCGTACCTAATAATCTATTATCTACTACAAGAAACACGATAAGGGATGCATCATGCATCGTGCACTTAACCTACCTACTCGTGATCATCCGTGCTGCCCAAGCATAGGTCAAAAAGGGTCAAACTCAGCTATGTGTTGAATCGCACTGGTGCGGATCAACGCTGGTTTTCAGTTTGATCCTGTTTTGGTGGCATCACGACACGACTGAAGGGAAGAGAACAGCTTTATCACAAAGATTCTAACGGAACGTAGGATACTAGGATCTTTGCTTTAGTAAACAAATACGCATAATTTTCATAACGCCACCGCATTTCGCGGCTTATTTAAACTTCTAAACACTACAAGCGGGATCCGTTTCCAAAACTATTTTAAGTAATTTTTTGTAGCCACGGATACCGGGATCAGTGGATAAAAATATTTAATAGTTTTTCATTGGAAACCGATCCCGGTATCGGTGGATAAAACTTGGCGGTATCAGTGGCCAATTAAATCTGATCCCGGGATCCGTTTACACAAACCCATAAAAGAGGAGTTGTTTCTATGTTTAGCTGTATGAGTTTTTTAAATATTATTAATGTTTATTGATTACTCTGTCAATTAAGGATCGGTTTTGAAAATTGTTTCGCAATTGTATGGACTGGGCTGGACACGTATGTCACATGCCAGAACAATTCCGGGCGAAAGTCATCATAGACTGGACGAAGATCTCGTGAAAGGTTCATTGCAGGCGGAGATGGAATGATGAACTAGACGCCTACAATAAAGAGTGACCGCAACTGACCGACAAAAGAGAATACGTTTCAATACATTTTCTAAGTTTTAATTTATTACGAGCACTGAAGGCGCTGAAGTAATGTTATCTAGAACTAAGACTGGACGAAGTTTCAGCATGTAAAAACCACCACGTTCACTATAACTTTTTATACGTCCATAAAATACAGGGTGTATGAAAAGTAGTAAAATCTTTTTAAATTCACACCGCACTCTCGTGAGTCTATTATTTATCGCTGACACCTGCGTACGGCTCTCTGGAGAGCTCCGAGAGACTTGCTGTCGCCGACACTGTTTTATTAACGACTTTGGGTTTGTTTTTGTTGTATGCCTCAAATTTTGTACCTTCATATTTTTATATTAAACCTAACCAAAGCATGTAAAGGTGCGTGCTGATTAAGTAGGTAACAAAACAAGTTATCAGTATGGACGATTTTTATAACAAATAAGATAGAAAGATGGAAAACAAACAAAGCCCTGATCAGGACTAAAACGAGTCAACGAGTTACGTTGATAGGCGTAGGAAAGCGAGATAAGGATCATCCAGAGTATCCGGTTGATTCAGGCCTAGATTGATACGAAAGAAGAAAATAGCAACGAAAACAAAAATAAATCAAATAAGTTCCCAAAAATTATCGATTTCGGCGGGACTTGAACCCTTTCTTAGAAACAAACAGAGTGCGGGTAAGCACTATAGACTTAGAAAACAAAAAGACCGCAATTTACGAGGTCTTAGACCAACAGACATCTACCAAGATCAACAGCCAAACCGCTACCCTTAGTTATACCGAGACTAATAGCCATCATACCGCAGACTGCCCTCAATACCGAGCCATCAGCATTGCCAATAGAACCGCTATTACTCAGAACAGGTGTGGCTCATAATTAATTTCATTCGACATCATCTATATCTATATGTAATAGGTTCTTGGGGCTGCCATACACAAATATAGATTCTTTGATATACTATACCTTCGTCATCTATGGCTTCATCAGCCACGAATGCTGGCACAGATGCTGGTGTGAAAAGGGTCGAAAATCGGAATGAAATTCAAGGTATAATTTCTACTTACCATAGACAATTATCATGTTTTTGTTCGACATCGTTTTACGGTAGTGTCAAATAAGGTTGACTGGATACATATACCTTTTTAACAGTTAGAGTTATATGATGGATGACCCACAGACACAAGAATAATAGTCATAAGTTTCTTGAGTCTTTTTTTATGGCTAACAGCTGTCTTTCTACGTTGAAATATCGGTCATCTCTTTCTACACCATGCAGACAGAACGAGACTTCAGACCCAGAATGATAACTAAGGCTTTTGTAAAACCACTGCTAGCAGTTGACTTTTCTTTCAAGCACAATAATTTATTGTAAATCGCACTTAGTACCTATGCACCTACGAATAAATAATAAGTCCTATGCACCGTCTTATCAATAAATCAGTATGTCTGTCTGTATCTATATAATAATAAATAATGCTGGACAATTCACACAGCATTATCTAGCCCCAAGTTAAGCAGAGCTTGTATTATGGGTAATATATAACTGATATTTATTGAGTACAATACATTACATAGATAGTTTTTTTATTATACATAGTAAACGACCAGAGCACCCGGATCAAATTCCTGCAGATCGTACAAATATTTGTCCCAAGTCAATCGAACCCGCAACCTCTTTCGTCGCAGGCGGACCTTCACCCACCGCGCCACAGAGGTCATCTATATTTGTTTTATGCATTGAGTTCTATTCTATAGTACATTGTTGTTTCTATAAAAGTCCAAGCCTACCAGAAATCTTCAAGATTCCTTATATTTCATACAACACTGAAAACAAACACCTCCACGACCCGCGTCAGCCTCGCAAATATTTGACCTCCTATTATTGACCCCGCACCTCGTGTTGACTGCCCCTATAGCCCGGCCCTGTACGTAGGTATACTACATTATGAGGGTCGCGCAAGGCGTATTATATTACAACAGATTTCTCACTTTTTTACTTATAGAATGCAGCTAGTGCAGTTTCAAGCTTTTCTTTTTAGGTAGGTACTGAAAAATTTGTAGTTTGCATTTGTTTAGAAATCTAAGGTTAACAATTTGTAAGATATATTTTTTTCCATTGATAGGGACGGATTACTTTAGAGAACTTCAATTATGTGTGTAACTTTCAGAGTTTATAGATATATATATAATTATTGGTTAGGTTAGTATTTGATTCTTTGCCAATTACTATGAGAGACAATATCTTGTTAAATTTTTCGAGAATGATTGTTTGTGTTCTTGAGTGCAGACCGCGACTCAGCAAACGTAATGTAGGACGCCCATCGACCAGAAGGATGACGATTGAGCGAAAGACTGCTGTCAGATGCTGGATGCGGCAAGCTGAAGACAGGGCGCTATGGCACTCATTAGGGGAGGCATATGTCCAGCTGTGGACTAATATAGGCTGATGATGTTTTGTTACAAGGATTTTGAAACATAGAAAGATGTTACACTCATTTAGTGTACCTAGTGTATGCAGGTACTAAATGCCATGCATGCATACACACGGGCAGTGATTGTGTTCAGTGATTGTGAATCAGACACAGGTATGTCTAGGGGGTTTATAAATTGCCAGCAAGCTGTCACTGTTAAACGTCATTGACGGGTGACAGGCACTCGGATGACGTAGGTGTCATGCAAACCCGGAGCGCGGGAAAGTCGGATTGACAGTTGATCTGATGCCGTTGGCTGGTGATGTGCTTGGCGATACGTGGATATTGGAGTCAGTGTTTATCCAATTGTGTTTAATATCGGTCATCAGAACCCTACACTTATTATGTGACCTTTGACTGGTATTTTTTAATATATTTTTATCACTTGTAGGTAGGTAAAAACATTACTTGCCGAACTATCGCTAGCAAGTCAATAGGCCGATAAAAGTAAATCCTATATCCTGAGCAATTTTCACAGGTCAAAGCTCCGGATCTAACCTTCCAATCATATTTACGGGGACAAGAAAACGTAATATTGAGGGTTCTGCCCTAACTTTGTTAGAGAGCCGAATTTCAGAATATTGCTTCTCCACGTAACATGCTTACAAGAAAACAACGTTTGCTACGTATTAGATTCCATTGATAATTTTAACTGTAAAGTTACGCGACGACTGGTTCGGTGTCGGAGCGTAGGTATGGAGCGGATTTATTGCTTTGTATTGATTTGTATGGTACAGCGGGCACTATCAGCATATCTGCCCACTGATGCTAGGGACCGGTAGGTATTTCTGGGGATGACGTCATCGGTAAATTTGAGCGATTTGGAAATATTGCCGATGCAAAATCTGAAAACAGTAGATGCATCCTATCCGCATATTGTAAATAAAATACCGACAGCGCGCCTTTCGCGCCGAATCCGATTCCAGTAGACGTGTAACTTTATAAAGTAGTTAACTAAATTATGTTTTCAATCTATTGATGGTTTTCTTTTGATAAGTGACATTACTTACATTTTAATAAATATTATCATGTTTGTAAGTTTTCTTAAAACTATGAAAGTTATAACAGCTTCGTTGAATAATTTACAGTTTAATGCCAAGGTTACTCAAACTAACTTATTAAGACCTTCCATTAAGTTTGTCAAGCCCTTCCAATCAAATAAATCATTCAAAATTCGAACCGCCTAGAATTCCAACTTCAAAAAGTTGTTTCTGTCAATTCTTTCCAATCAAATAATTTTCCGTCTATTTTCGAACCGACTAGAAAATTCTAACTTCAAAAAGCGTGTCGTCAATTAGAACTGGCCAATAAACTCTTTCAAACTTGAAGTCACAACTTCACCATCAGATACTGTAGTCCAGTTCCAACTCCGTTACAAGTTGTTCCATGATTTGAAGTAAGTCCCAGCGAGGTGGACGTATTAAGGACTGGGGGAGTAAAAATAGAAAAAGAGCAAAGCGAACAGCAAAAAAGTCTAATCAAAATGCAATATCATAAAGTTCATTCGACTTGACATAAATATGAAATTAGTAGGTACATATTAAATTTATGCAATTATTTATGATTATGTTTGATAAGATAAACCATCCTGTAGTAAAAGGCTTTTATATTTATTACTAAGACTGGTAGTCTGGTCTGTCTGTCCGTCTGTCACCAGGTTGTATCTCATGAAGCGTGATAGTTAGACAGTTGAAATTTTACAGATGATGTATTTCTGTTGTAGCTATAATTACAAATACTAAAAACCAGAATAAAATACGTGTTTTTTTTTTGCCGTATTCGATAATAATTCGGAGCCCTTCGTGCGCGATTGCGACTCGCACTTGGCCGGTTTTATTATTTTTTATTATTATTAACATGATTCGGGCTTACTATTTATATTGCATATCTTTGATTAACATTTGTTATGTAATTTATTAGCAAAAAAATAAATCTATAGATGCATTTTCACGTAAAATAAATGAGGTAAAAGCTGTGAAAGATCAGACCATACATGCATACAGAACACAGAATTTATTCATAATACCATTATTAATTACATGTCACTTAAATATAAAAAGATAACATTACAAATTTATAATAAAATACGGGCAAAATAAAGAATTAATTGACATCATACAATACCAATTTAGTGAGTTACTTTTTGAGTTTAGCCTTAAAAATACTCAGGGATTAAACACCCAAGACAACTCAGATAATACAGATTTTGAAAACGGATGTTAAATATGTTGATAAATATTTTTTGTTTATGGCAGTACAAATATAAGTATTTATATACATATTATAGCTGTAAGTATTTATTTCTTCTTCTACTACCTACATAAACAGTATTTTATTTACATGCCACCGTCTATACTTCTTCAATCACTTCTTGTCCATCCTAAGGTTGCCTGGAAGAGATCGCTCTTAGCGATAAGGCCGCCCCATTGTACATTATCTGTAATTGTTTTTGTTTTCTGTATATATGTTTTTTTGTAATTATTTGGTGTGCAATAAAGTATATTTGTATTGTATTGTATTGTATTGTATGTTATCTATCGGTATATTTCTAGATATTTCGGAGGTATATTCGCATCTTTAGGCACCTTACCCCTCTCTGGTTACATCCACGTTTCGAACCTATTCAGACTCGTCTAGTAAACTTCTGAACAGTCCCTTGGCAAAGTTAGAATTTCGGTTTGACGCACCAAATATTGGATAAAGACATAGACAAGGATTTGGGAATTATGTCAGGGATAACACATAGGACGTATGATGAATTACTTTGCCTAAAATATCAAGCCCGGAGAGACCCGTGTCTAATTGGACATGCCAAGCGGATTGCTTACATTTGCAATGTTTTATGCCTTTTTTTGCAAGCTTACTTATTTTATCTGTTTTACAAAGAAATAAATTGTTTCAAAGCTAAACCTAAGAAGTTTTATTTGAGGTTCTTCATTTTAAGATATCAGTTTTAAAGATATTCTTAGAAGAAATAAGGTACAGTCTTTCGAAAAACGTCATCCCACCTGGTCGGAGGGCGTTCTACACACCTACACTACGTTTGCCGGGTAGCTTTGCGAAAGATTGCTGGCAGAAGCTGGATTAGGGTACAGTATACCGAGGTAGGTACTTATATCTTGTGAGGAATAAATACCTTTTCTCGAAAAAATAAGGGAAGGATAATAAATAAGATTTCATGGGTTACCTTATATCTAATAAAAAAAACTTATTTTTTAATATTATTATTTATTTTTGTTTTTTTTTTTTCGTTAAAAAATCAATAAGTTTCACGATTCATCAAGTTTTTCATTAAGTTTCATTCAGACGACCTCAGTGGCGCAGCGGGCGAGAGTCTGCCTGCGACGCAAGAGGTTGCGGGTTCGATCCCCGCCTCGGAACAAATTTGTGTACGATCTGCAGAAATTTGTTCCGTTGGTCTGGGTGTTTTCTATGTATAATAAAAAATATCTATCTATGTAATGTATAATATTACGTATATCAGTTTTCTAGTACCCATAACACAAGCTCTGCTTAGCTTGGGGCTAGATAATGCTGTGTGAATTGTCCAGCATTATTTATTTATTTATTTATTTATTCATGTCGGTGCCTAGGATAGTATAGTTTGAGTGCCAAGTCATTCTAAGAGGAGTTAGTTCCTACTGCAATCGTAAACTTTTTGAGTATTACACTTACTGAGTAGGTACTTACGAATTTAGAATCTTTAGTTTTGACGCGGTTTTAAAATTTATAGGTGCAATAAATAGGTTAATGTTTCATCTATTAGTCTATTGAAGATTTATTATACACTTAAAATTATATATGGCTTGATCGAGTTAGTCTTACTTATTGATGAGGATTTTATTAATTACTTTAATTTAGTTAATATATAATGTATTTCTTAATGTTACAGATCTTTTAATTAAAATATTGTAGACCTACTCGTACAAACCAACATCTAAAATTAGTTTGCGTGGTTCTGTTTTTTCTGGTAACTACAACCCAAATCTCTTCAAGACAAGAGTGAATAGGGTTTTTCTAGACTAGATCTCCATGATACAACATCGCCTTTAAAATTGTAAAAACCTTTGAATTTTTATATATTTTTAATTGCCAAAATACGGTCTGTAATATAGCTAAAAAAGTACAAAGCGACCTAGAGTTGTCAAGTTTTTACTTTATCACGTAAGATCTGAGTGTGACTGTTTCTAAGACCTTTTAAAGCCATTGTATTCCAAAGTTACAATATTCACGTACAAAACTCTGCGTGTGAGTCAAACTTTCGCCTACAAGACGCTCCCTTTTATTACTCCTTTCATACGTTTCCTACTTTTGGGGAAAGGGTTGGGTTGCCAACTATAAAAACTCACTCGAAAGGAATTTTGCATCAGGGTTGTCGATTGAAATTCGGCGGTAAAGCAAAAAAAAAAAAGAGGTGAAGTTGTCTATGCTCGTTCGGGAAAACTGGTTTTTGTGTCTACTGATTAGATTCTTATGATTCGCGCATTTAAGTCCAAGTTTACTCTGCTCGACTTTGACAGCCGTGTATCCATATTTTTGCTCAAAATATCTTGTTGCTAATTTGACCATCTTCGGACAGCCCTAATCAGTAAGGGATGTACCTAATATCCCTGCATAAAACAAGCTCGTTCGTTCGCCGTAATTCTCGACAGTAAATGGCTGGCTGTAAAAAGTCCATCTTTAACTTTACTACGATAGATTTTCCACCTTTATTTTTGTTTCTGTAAATATTGGGAACTTTTACGATGAGTTTCATGACTTGACAAAAATTGGAAAACTAAATGATAGCTTGGTGTAAAATGAACCTTAAAGTTTTAGGTGGTATTTTTAGGTGGCTCACGTAATGTGAAAATAGCATAGGTTGCTAAAACGAAAATATTTCTATTGCTTTGTGTAATATTACGGTTCGAAAACAATAAACTTGTGTAGCTAAACCTTTAATAAATTCAAAATAACAAGTAAATTAACTTATTTAGGTACCTAACACAGAACAGATTACAGAAAAAGGTAAAACGACAAATCCTACAGGAATTCGAATTAAAAACATTAAAGCCACATTCAAGTTGCCAGCCATAAACCACGTCTCATTGTCTTTTTCTGACAGTGAGTTACATTCGTAGGGCCTAAGGTTTACGGCTCTCCGATGACTGTCCTCGATCGTGTGATAGGGCCCGGGGGTTGGCATTTAATGAGAGGATTGTGAAGATGCTATTTAAGGCCCTGCAGAACTATGTAGGGTCGAATTTTTGGGCTACGGTAGATTCCAGAGCGATTCGGAATAATTGTAGATTGCCTAAGTTTCCAGGGAGTTAATTGTGCTAGTTGCTAGAAAATGACATGTTTTAAGCCTACTTTGAAGTGGGTGTGCTAATTAGTAGGTTTTGAGATAGGTCGGAGTAGGGGCAATTTAGTTTTAAGCCTAACCTACCTAATTGCCTACAAACCAAAAGTTCTGAATTGCGCTGAGGTTATTGGTAATGTGATCAAATTGTGGAATCACAAACTAAGACCAAGTAAAATATCACCACTCGAAAAGCTTTCTCAAATCTCTGAAAACCTCAGATGTCCCACAACTAAATCAAGCGTCTAAAACTTTGCCCGAATCCCGATTTATACCGTTCCCTATCTTTCCCATCGCTTAATGAAACTTAAGAGAATACTTTTGCAGTAATCCAATATGGCGGCGACGTAGCGAAGCGAGCAGATTTATTCGCCACTCGATACGAATCTCGATACCGCTTACACCATACGTAATTTAAGTTCCCGAATGGGACTTATTCCGGTATCAAAAAGAAATTATAGGGGAATCCCGGAGATCTGCGGGAATCGTCGGCGGCGCTCGCCTCGTCTCGAGGTTCATACGGGTTTTGCTGAACGCCTTTCGGTCTCATTCCGAAATGCACCAAAATTTCCTCGTGAAAAGGGAAAAATTATTTGTTGGAAAATGTGTTGAATCTTCGCAGATAGGAATGTTATTTATGAATTCTGTGACAGGGGATAGGGATCAGTATCTATATCCTCTGCTACAAAATTCATAGGTAAGTAAATGTTTCTTTTATTTTGCAAGCTCAGTGTAGTATAGACATGTTGTATGCCTAAAATCCATGGTGATACTGAAATAAAATTAAGCAGAACGCCAGCCGCAGTGCGTTTTAATATGCTACCAAGTAGGTACCTATTAAGTAAGGCACATTATCTGGAGTTAGACATCAGTATAATATTGGCGGTAAGGAATATAATTTATATTGAATAATTAAATTTCCCCTTGAAGCACCTTATTATATTTTAATTTACTTAAACTCGACTCTGTAGACACAGATTCAATTATTGAAGACGAGAGAGAGCTAATTGATAATGCAATGACAATTTGAAGGGAACAGGTAATTGCAGTGCCACAAGCATAGCTGTATAGTATAGTACAGTGCGGTGGTTTTAGAACTGTGTTTGTGTATTAGAATCGGAGAAGAAACTCGAAAAAACTCACACAACACGTCATAGTGACGACCTCTGTGGCGCGGTGGGCGAAGGTCTGCCTGCGACGCAGGAGGTTGCGGGTTCGATTCCCGCCTCGGGACAAATGTGTGTACGATCTGTAGACATTTGTTCAGGTTGTTCTGGTCGTTTTCTATGTATAATAAAAAATATGTATTTAAGTAATGTATTCTATTATGTACCTATATCAGTTATCTAGTACTAGTACCCATAACACAAGCTCTGCTTAGCTTGTGGCTAGATAATGCTGTGTGAATTTTCCAGCATTATCAATAGATAAATAATTATTGCTGGACAATTCATACAGCATTATCTAGCCCCAAGCTAAGCAGAGCATGTGTTAGGGTACCTACCTACTAGATAACTGATAAAAAGAATACAATACATTAGATTGATATATTTTTATTATACATAGGAAACGAACAGAACACCCTAAACAAATACCTGCAGATCATAAAAATATTTATCCCAAGGCGGGAATCGAACCTGCAATCTCTTGCGTCGCAGGCGGACTCTCGCCCACCGCGCCACTGCGGTTATCATTATTATTATAGTTAAAATTTTGTCCATCTGATCTTAGGACGGAAGTATGCTGTAGTCACTTTCGTTTGTGTATGGCGTAGTAGAATTAAAAATGTAGAAATGGATTTATTAAACTTGAACGTCAACGTGAACCACCTACGATTCATAATCATAAATGAATCAATGATAAAAGTAACTATCCTCTCTGTTACAAATAATTTAAGACACATTTTATGTTATTTTTTGTAAAATGCATCCATATTTGTAGATGACACGAAAAAACGTGGTAAATTCATGAACGGCTAATCATAAGACTTTTATAGCTAGACAGAAAAGTGAAATGAAAAAGAACCTATCACGTTCCGTTTTCGAAAATAATGAACTGGCCATTGGAGTCTCTTCGAGAGTCGTTAGCGAAACTCGAAACTTGGTCGTGGAGAGAGTTGGTTATGGCGGGAAAGACGGATGGAAATAGCCGGATTCAGGAGAACAAATCTCTATTCTATAAAAATAATAGTCGCAAGAACTTAAAGTATAATGTGTGGATTAAAAATAAAGACATTTATGGACGAATAGAGTAGTTTTAAAAAAAACTAGCAGACTTAAATTTGAGCACATATTTTTTGTAGTTATGTAGTTTACGATGCATTCACTTATCTAGTTTTAAGGATCTAATAGACGTTTTCTTGATATTTATATAATTTTTTGGAAAGACCAACCTCAAACGTAGTCATCAGGTCTAAAACTTTTCCGGATAAAATTAGCTTCATGACACCCCTAGCGTATCGAACAACAATTCGAATTCGAAATGATCAATGAGCGAGCTTATTGAGTTTTGTTTTGTTAAGTTGGTACTTTTTGTTACGCTGCTACAATGTTTGATGAAGTGGTTGGTAACTTTGTTTCCTCTAATCTAAAGAGTTGGACAATGTTATCCGTTGTTGAAAATTGCTTGTGAATTAAATTCAAATAATTACAGATGTGTTTTTGTACTGTTATTTGAATTAATCTAACAGCCGGTTGCGTTCTTTGATAATTACTGAGAGTTTGGTACCTACATTATACATAAGTATACTCCCTTGTTCCTTTCTTTCTCCAATTTAGATTTTTATGCCAGCGTAATTATTAATCCTATCATATTATAAGGAACCTATGCTTTACGAAGGGCGCTTTTAAGGAAACATCTGTTGCCCCCTAGATTGCCCTTTGAAAAAATCATGAAAGTTGACAATCTACACTGGACACCCTGTATGAGCAATTGCGTACAAATGTGAGACCTGCCTATTATTGTATTTATAGAAGTGGGTACATTATAGTAAACCAAAACTTCACCGTCTCACAATACTATATTTATTCGTAGTGGAAAACATTTACTCTGTAAATAATGTAAATGTTGACTCTACAAATGTTTGAATAGAGCGATTGGGGAATCTCATAGTGTTTGTAGTGTGGATTCCCACAATTAAAAAATGGTTGATGCAAACAGCGGCTATTTGCTTCTGAGCGGCTTTGTTTGATGGCGATCGTGTGTCCGGATACTAATAACCTTAAAAAAACGAAAACAACGACGGACAAGATGCAGCATGCAAGATTTTGCTCACGGGACCGAGAAAACGGTATAGAGACACTATTTCAAAAGAAAAACTCAAATATTTTGCAAACATTAATCAGCAAAATAAATTCTTTAAAATCAAAACCATTGGCAACCACACTGTTTATTCAGATAGTAAATAAAAAGCCGGGCCAAAGCAATATCGGACTCTGTCAAAGCTCAAGAGCTGAACTCCTCGAAAAGAAAAAAAAAGGAAACCAATCGAGCTCGATAGTGGCCATTAAAATATCGTTGAATTTCAAAAGGAGAACCCCAAACCTCAAGACGTATCGACTATCGGAACCTCCTTGGTAAGAACGGACGAAATGGACTTTTGATGTAAGACGATACTGGCAGCCAAGACGTTTTTGATAGTGCTACGATCGATTTGAATTTAGAATCTGAGTTAATGGTGTGAGCATTTCGAATTGATGGATATTTGAATGGCGAGGTGAAGACGGTTCGGAATTTGAATTCAATTCTTTGGCGAAATTATGTTCAAGACAAATAAAATTGGTTTAAAGAGATAACTAAGCTTTTATCTGAAAATACTACGTTCCTTAAGTGATACTTATATCGTAATCTTGTAAATAGGCTTTAATTTTAAAGCTATTAATAATATATTTTAGTGGCTACTGACTCTTTTTATGATTTGTATCTGAATACTACTTTACAACCCGCAAAGAAGAATGTGGAAAGAGGACCTAGATTAGATTCTCTAACTGCTTCCTGAGAAATGCTCTAAAAACCCTCTCCGCAACCTCTCACAGGTTCACTAAACTTTGCACGATCACCTTTTAAAGCACTGCACGTAAAAACCAGCTTCATTTCTCACTATAAAACTATTAGTAACCGTATACCCATTTCACCCCTCAGTTATCGGTATTTTTCACCCCACGAGCCAAGCGTGCCAAGTCGTCCGACTAATGTCCCTATCCTGGAAACGAAAAAGTCGATTCGACATTTTGTAATTAAGCTGAATGACCACCATACGGGCGATT
Organism: Eupithecia vulgata; assembly: GCA_946478455.1. NCBI lineage: Eukaryota > Metazoa > Arthropoda > Insecta > Lepidoptera > Geometridae > Eupithecia > Eupithecia vulgata. The sequence continues at coordinate 2,559,376 of OX297862.1, read as the reverse complement.
GAAACTGCATTTTCATTGAAGTTAAAAATGAAAAATAATTCGAACTTGCGATAATTTTTCTCTTTGTCAGTTTGTGATATTGATAATGTTTCAAGCAAACACTGGCGGACACTAAAATTGCTCGTTTAACAGCAATTGGAATTGAAAAACAAAGAGTTCGTTTGTTCTTCTGTTGCTAATTAGTAATTAATGAATAACTTCAAAGAATTAAGAGTAGTCAAAATTTTGGTGAGTAAAAAGATTTTGTTGGAATGTAGTATTTTATATAATATATAAGAATTTATTTTTCAGACAACAAAGATCCATAATATTTTAGTGTCTCTTTTTGTATTTATCCAGTTCAAAGAAAAACGTTTTATACATCTACTGATTTAGCTTGTCATTAACAAGCTCTTATAAAGTTATCAATTAGGACTTTTTAAACTTTCGCGTTTGTTAACATCATCATCAGCCCATATTAGTCCACTGCTGGACATAGACTAATATCGTAATCTTGTAAATAGGCTGTAATTTGTTAACATATTATAGATTATTTATCGGGTATTTATCGCGTACCTTTTGCTTTTTTCCCCCAAGGTACGCGATAAATAATCTTTAATATTATCAATTTAGAGTTAGTACCTCAATAAAATTAGGTAGGTAATAAAAATATGTATATGACCTAGGCAACTAAAATGTTATAATTAGCATATTGTGCGTGTATTTTTAATGCTATGGAACGTAGTAGATTTCGCACGCACGCGATAACGAGTTTAAGCAGCATGTAAAATCTATCTGGCGCAGTAAACTTCTATTTTATGGAACACAATTTAAAACAATTGCCTTTAAAACTTTCCTACAACTTCGACTTTCATTTAAACACATTGATATAAAGCAAGTAAGAAGCGCTTCGGAATTCTAAACTGAGTTTAGTTTGTCTTTTATCTTGGAAGTTTCAATAGCCGACAAGCCCGCCTTTCGATTTCATTTATTGTCAAACAAAGACGCTTTCAGCTGTTTTTGTATGGCTCTCTAGCGACCTCTTATTGGTAAACCATATCAGTTTGTTGAAAATGAAATGACATTGTGTTTAAATGATATTATTTATTTTATGAAAATTTAACGATTTGATGTTTCTTTTGACTATGGTAAAATCATTTACGGAATAAACTTGAAGTTAGGTAATCTTTTTGGTTTTTCCTATAGCGATTTGAAAGTGTGAAGAAAACGGAAAACCCAGATGTCTGTCTAAATGTCAAACGAGCTAAATGTTCTAAATGTAAATTCATCAAAATCTTTCTTATAAAAGTACGGTACTAGATTCTAATTGTTCCAGAACAAAACGAAGGCTTAGCTTTCATTAGACGAAAAATACCATTTTCATTTTAAGAGAAGAACCTCGAAAATGTGTTGTACATAATATCTCTTAACAAACTGAGAAGATTTGATTCTACTTGACAGTCGTTGTTCAGTCGAATAAACTCGAATATTAGATATGATAGAAGGTTCACGTTTCCGTACGTAGGCAAAGATTTAAAACATTGGATCTTTGTGGGTTTTGTAGGTTGGTGCTTTCAGCGCCAGAATCAGTACCTTGCTATTAGCTTTTGAATTTGGAATATTTTGAAATACACTTGCTTCTGTTTAATTGATTATGGAGTTAAAATTTTTATAGTACTTCCTGTGACGTTTCGTTCTTTAAAAATCACATTAGGCCTTAGGAGGCGTCGGTTCTGCTTCACTATAGGTTAGGTACATATAACATTTAGTCACCGCGTTCCATTTTCAATTTGTTGTGTAAAGGCTCAAAATTATATCAAAACAATGGCGGTTTAGCAATAATTAATCCAACCATTGATTATTCAATTTAATCATTTAATCCGCGTATCCAATTACCGTTTTCATTATCAATAAAATACAGTTTGATTATAATTTCTTTGTGGGGTGTAAAGGGTGTGTGTAATTTAGTTTAAGAGGGTTCCGTACGCGCTCCGTGTTCATAATCGGATAATGAATGTGTCGGACTATCCCCTTCTTTGTTAGGGTTGTCGTACACTGGTAAGACGATGTGGTAGGAAAATAATTGTTGTTTTCTATAATGTTGACAATGCAAGTACCTATCAGGTTGCTGAGGGGAAAAAACGACACTGTTTTTCGGAAGGTGCGATGGTCACGCAAACCTATACTAATATTATAAATGCGAAAATTATGTTGTTTTTACGTGACAAACGTCCTTCCTTCACGCCCTAACTAAGGAACCAATCGACTTGATTTTTGGCATAGAGTTAGTTGAAAAGATGGAGAGTAACACATGCTACTTTTTAAATCATAAATCAGTTCAAATGGGATACAAATAACCTTAAACAACGCGTGCCGCAGGCAAAACTAGCTGCTGCCCCCTATTTAAAAACATGGTAACAAATATGCATTATCATAGGTTTATATTTTTATATTTCGTAGGACTTTAGGTAGGATATTCAGTTGGCACACTTTGATTGTGGGTAGTTAGCTAGTGTACCTCCCTCAGTTTGTGCCACAAACTGAGGGAGGCCTATACCCAGCAGTGGGTAAAATCCGGCTGTGGATGATGATGATACATAATATTAATACTAGAAATAAAGATAAACTCGCTGTTTCCACAACCAGGCTTCACAAGATTAATATATTATTGTATCTTTTAGAGGGCAATGTATACGTATAGTGAGTTGCAAAATCTTTCAGTAAATAAAATCAAACAAATTGTCTAAACCTTTCTAGGCTTACTAAAAAATATCATATTAAGTACCTAGAATTAAAAAAGCTTAGGACGGGTTCTGCTTCAAATCAAAAAATAACAACTAACAGGCTAAAGGTTTCTTCGTCGCTTCTTTACTTTAGTCTACATACCGAAGCGACAGATATCAAATAATATTTACTTTATTTCCGAGTCAGTGTATTAATTTAATAATTTGACCTTTTCTAAGTGTATTTAGGGATTTTTTATTTTTATTTTGATCTATTTCAAACTGTGAACATATTATAGCGAAGCAGACAGTGGTTAACGATCCTGTTACACACCTGATGAATTTAATAGCTAAACTAATAGAAACGTGTAATTATTTTAATTGGACTGCGAATGTGAGTCATTATTCACCTTATTAAACAGACAAAGGGCGATGTACAAATTGTACAGAAAAAACGATTAATTACGGATCCCTAAGATTATGAGGCGATAAACTTTATTTTTTAATTAAAATGTTAATGTGCCCTTGTTTTAGACAGGAAAAGCAAATACCGTTTCAGTAAGCATCCAAGTAGATACCTATTAACCAAAAAATTCAAAAATACAACGTAAATACGAAAAGGAAAAAATAAAAAAGTCACTTACGAAAGTTACGCACGATGTAAAGTATAAAAACTCGCGCCGAAAAATAAAAGCGCAGTAACCGTAAAAAATGACAATTTCCGGAAAAGCCGAACTCTTCCGAAGATACCCGGAGTCGTAATCGTAAAATAAATAAGCCCCGTTGTTTTAGATAAGCTAATGATGGGGGACAATTAAGTTGGGCACTCGATACGAGTCGATACGTCGTCCATTGTTTAAATTATGTCGATCTGTGTTTGTTATAGAACTACCACATATTAGTATTAGGTTTTTTTACTGTGTATATACCTTCGTTTGATCACAATCTCACCTGATGGAAAGTGATGACAGATGTTGATGTTGATGATGTCCTCCTAGCCAAATTTTGGCTACGGCGGCGGCTAGTCTCAACTGAGACTGTGCAGGACATTAATTGTAGTGTAGGTGCACATTATTATGTATTTATTATACATTTAACTTAATTCAGAAAGAAAATAACAATCAAATAACAAATTTAAATTAAAACTAGTATTTACAATAGAAACAATTAAGCTATCTGCAAACTGTTGCAAACAATCTACAGGTAGCTCAACTGATCCATATCAATACCAGTTGGAAGCGTGCCTAAGACACTGGCTGCATTGCCCCGCTGTATAGCAATGCTGATGCGCTGTGCCAGATACTCGCCAGCTCTCGGGTCACGCGTCGCTTCGACCAGACGCTCAGATAATTTTTTGAAAACCCGGAGAGCCTCGGTACCCCACAAAAATTTTATTATGTAGCAATTATGAATTTACTATTTTTTTATTAGGGTTTTACCCGTTTTTTGATAACCCTATTATAAATTATTAAAGTGTCTCATTATGATACAATAGTGCTAATGAAACACAAAATATACACAATTTTTATTCCATCGCTGAGTGCCATAAACTGAATTTGTAATTTACATTTTCAAGTTGGGCGCTTAACTTGACGAAAGCGCTGATGCAGTCGACGCCTCATTGCTCTGTGATCCTGTGGGCGGGACCTAAACAAATGCGCTGATGTTGCAGATGACAGTTGATACTTTTTGGTGTGCCTACACAGCTGTTTAACATAATAACATTGCACCTATTATTTCATGTTGTTCAACAACAGATTAAAATAATTGTAAACCTTAATTTGAATTAAGAACTTTATTTTGTTGTTTTTTGACCTAAAAACTAACATTATCCGACTACTTTTTGCCTAAAACTCGATTTTGGCAGGATTCGAACCTGCGCCTCACCCTGGGTGGCGAAGGCTCGTTTTTTATCAATTATCCAGAGTGCGAGGGTTTACCACTATAAATACAAAACCTTACTTTTTGCCTAAGCTATCTGAATAATATATTTTTAGATTTTTGTCATGTACAGTAAAATACTCTTTTACCTTTCAACTATACTAATAATATTATGTCCTTATGGTGGCCCAATAAGTATATAATATTTGTGTATCGACAACATTGACGAACAGAGAAGCTAATCTTAACTCTTATGTGCGTAAAAGTAGGCACTTCGGTTTTTATGCTCTACCCAAAACCTTTTATAAAATTTAACGTCAAAAAAGAGCCTAAAATATTAACAATGCCAAAGCGTCCTATTTGTTCGATTTCATAAAAGCTGTATATTATGACAAAATTATAAAATATCCTAGGATTATGTTAAACTGACTATGATATTGAATTCTATCGGGCGTTATTTCCATAATGAGTGTGTGGTTTATCACCGGCTATTTTATTTACCCAGTACTTATTGTACGTTTTTGTAAGCTTTTGTAATAATCCAGGATCATCCGGATTCGGTTTTAGAGCTAATGTTATTTTACTAGATTAGTCCCGTTAGGTTTTGTTAGACCTTCCTTTCAACGCTTTCACTGCCGAGACTGCGCGCGGGAGCCGCGATCTGCAGATCTACTGCAAAAACCACTTGTACGTTGTATTGTATTGTATTGTAGGCAATGAGAGTGTAAAATTATTATTGTTTACCGCTTTCAGTGCCCATTCTCTGCCGCGCGTCTCACAGGGGCGCGGACCTTAGCTAACAGGATTGCTATACCAAATGTGTGTCGTGGGCAATGAAAGTTGTAAGTAGGTACATATATGTTTAAAGTATTCGCTGTCTTCACAAAGATCTATTTTCATAAAGTGATAGATAATATTGAATGCGACATTGCCATTTCAACTTGACCGATTGAAATATCGAACAGAAACTCACAAACATGATTTATTGTTGATGTCCAGACTAGTAAATTGACAGATTGTCTAACTTCTCAAAACGTTGCTCGGTTGTTCGTTTCGTTTGAAAATCGAACTCTTGGAGTAACTGGGCTTATGGGAAAACTTTTGAATTTACGTTTAAATGTACTTTTGAATGTTAGAATGTTTATAAGTTGGCATGTATGAGAATCGATTTTAAAGTCTGAATCAACTGTGATACTCGTACGTGCGCTTAAACCACAGAGCTTCTGCTTAAACGCTTATTTAGGCTTAAGCGTCTTGAACAGAACTGGATTTAGATAAACCCAAATGCTAAGTTTTAAGTAGGTTTGTTAATGCGAAGAAACTGATTGTCTTAAGCTCATTATTAGGGTAGATTGCGCTTACATAAAATTAAGTTATTAACTAGCTATTGCACGCTGCTTTGCTCGCGTTTTTTCGTGATAAAAATAACTTTGTTCGATACAATCGCATTGTTTGCTTGTCATCATGACCCGTTCAGCTGTTTAGTAATCACTAAACAGCTGCGTAAACAGCGTTTGTAACATTTTCACAACTAATCAATGGCTTAGTTGTGAAAATGTTTCAGACGGACAAAAATACAGAACTATATTCGCATTTATATCACAAAAAGTATGGATTAGTTTGGATTTTGCTGAAATGGAACGTAAAGCTTTTACGCATGACTGCAATAACCGAAATAATAATTATTCGCGTCTATTGACGATCGTGTGAAAATAACCAATGGCGTCATTTACCGTCACAATAGTTCTGCACGCAGTAACTTTGTAGGGGTGTATCTTATTGATCTCATAGATATTAGTTTAGGGTACTTTAGACCCTGGGGGGCTGTTTGAAATCGATGCTATTATCACGCGAAGCAAACACAATGCACGTCACGTGACTAGGTAATTTTGTCTGTTTGTTTGTTGAGGGAAATAATAGCAAATGTTTTGTTTTCATTTTCAATGTTACATCAAGATTTCTGCGGAGCGTACATATAATTTACAAATTCAGTGAATCAAAACGTCGGGACAATGTCATGGCGCTTTATCAGAGAGTTTCCTAATCCCAAGGACTTCTTCGTTTATGGTTTTAGTGATTCCATTTTTAGAATACCCGGAACAGAATTCAAACTTTCAAAATCCCCGGAGATTACGTCACAACTTGTAATCGTTTAAAAAAAGATAAAATATTTTCTCGCTTTCGAAATTCAAAGTTTAATCCTTTGTTTAGGGGGAGATTACTTTACTGCAGTTCAGGGTAAGCTTATTTTTACACCCGTCTAGTTTCAATTAAACTCGGTTAATTCCCGTGCTAAGTGGTCGGTTTTAAGGCGACTTAATTTATTTCCTGTCTGCAATTTATGCTGAGGAGTTTTGTAATGAAAGTGCCGGCAGGTCGTAATTGCTGCTCTCGATTGTCTAAACAGAAATAAAACGAGAAGAGGTCGATTTATGAGTTCGAATTAGCACTTGGCCTTTTGGACACCTGAATAAATGTATCTACGCCACTAGGAAAAGCGTCAGGGAACATCAAGTGGTAATTCTTAGGTAAACATGTTTTATACGCAATGTCATTTAGCCCCAGAGTAAGGCTCAGCTCACACCAAGACGTAAAGCGACGCCACAGTTTATATGATAGTGATTTAAAGTAAAACTTTATTTACTGCGCAAATGATACAAATTTTATTGACATATTACGAAAACTCCACGCGGCGCCGTGTTTTATGGAAACCAAATGTTTTTTATATATTTTCCCATGGCATTCTCCAAACGCTTTCAATAGCTTGACCACTTCAGTCAAAAAAGGTTGGCATCGCATCCTTTGTTACCCTGTTACTATACCACTTTATAGAAATCGATTATACCGAAACTACTCCATTGATATAAATGTAAAATTCAATAGTCTCGCTATCCGTCTAATTCACATAAAAAGGGTAAAGTGTTCGATTACAACCGAAGCTCACTCGCAATACAATCAACATTACACGCGTGGCAGCTGCGGAACCCTAAATTACGGCCCGTTTAGCCGTAACGAAGGGTTCTTTACTTGAAAAAAGGAGGGAAACACAAGCCCAGAATTGACAGTTTAATCTGGCGATTGCAAGCTTGGCTGAATGGGGGCGCAGTATGCGCTGCTCAATGCGGGGAAATTAAAAAAAAATCGGCCGGATTTTAAATAGTGTTCGAATTTTTACATTTCGAACATGGGCGCTGAACATAAACTTTTATTCTGCATTTTATTTTCAATCACAACATTTTATTAAATAAGAGTAAGGAACATTGATTTATCTGATAAAATAAACATCAGTTGACCTTGTTGTGGTAGAGTCCACATAATATTCATAATCACAAAAGCCATCCCCAAACAAATTCTCCAAACAATAATACTAATGATTTCTAAGTTCCATTCCATTAAATATTTACTTCAGTTACGGAGCACTCAATACGTTTAGTCGTTTACCTACTCAATGAAATATTCAAAAGCAATCACCAGTCTAGCATTATCAAGAAAATATACGGAACTTTTTCAAATAATTCCGTTCCTTTTTTAACGCAGGATTTTTTCTTTTTTACGGGCGTAGATTTGATAGCCATTCAGCCAGGTTGTTTTCTATTTTTCGTGGTTTTACCCAGAAAAATGAATGAGCTCTACGTGTGTTATTTTAGGGCAATATTATTACAGCATCGAATCTCTAAAAATAGTGCGGAACTCTTTGGAGTTATTTCTTGATTCGGTTGATACAATCCAGAGCAAGTTAATCGTGTAACCGATGTTTACACGATAGGGCTGGCACGTGTGTCCGACGGTACACGTGTTTGATACAATAACACAGCGATCAAAGACCTGCGGGCCTAGCACGGGGATTTCATCTCTACTCTACCCTAGACTAGACAAGACAGTTTCTTGTCTACGCAATCTGTCGATTCCCCGAACACGGCGTTTCTCGAAACAAAGCCTAGAAAACAGTTTCTTCGTAGACAAGCTCTTTCTATAGCAACGAGAAATAAATCACAGATAAATTATAAAATGTCGTAAAAAGTTCGTTCTTTGCGTTTCATTATCTACAAAATATCTACATGAAACAAAAAATACAGTTTATACGTAGAACGGAACGTTTAACATTTGACAATGTGAAGTAAATTAACGTCACAGCTTTGCATTGGCTATATATTTACATCCTCTTTGTATGGAATAACGTAGTGGTTGTATTCTCTTTGTTTGTATGGCATTGTCATACCCATGGTCTCCCGCGCGAAAATTGAATAAAAAAAAAAAAACTAAGTACTTACTTTCACTATTTGTGGGTAACCTTGCGTTGTGTGAGGAGACAGCTCATCTTGCAGGCTCTTGGCACAAGTATTGTACCATCTCCTTAGTCACGAAAAAAAATCGTCGAAACTCGGCCTCCGGCAATTTGAGAGCTGCCGTAAGCTCTCGTACTGCGTTTCTCTCTTTCTTACGATCATTTTTCTCTTCATAATGGTTGAGAAGCTAATTCCTAACCCCGTTATACTAATTAGTGTAACAAAAATTATCTTCGTAAATACTTTGGTCACGAGAGAAAGGCTTGTCTAGGTCCCGGTAGGTGTAGAGAACTTTAGAAGAAATGTTTCTATTATCAAATGTCAAAAATAGAGAAAAAATGATTGTCATGCTCGCAGTGGTAGACTCATCTCTAGGGTAGACTAGAAATCGTTTCTATCCGCTCATTCTTTCGAACGCCGTGTTCCCGTCCAAAGAAAACTTTCTACTCTCTACAGCTAAATGTCATTTTTACGTCATTTTTAGTCTTTTCTACCCTAGACAAGAAACCCCGTGCTAGGCCCGCTGCCTGTACTAGTGTGGTATAATTTCATTGGCTGCGTGTCAAATTCTGGTTTTAAAAAGGGAACGTTTTTTTTCAATTTAAACATAGAATGTCTCTGTTTTGCATGCATTGACAGCTTTCGTAAGAAGGTTCTGTATCATGGAGAGGCTCCTTGATACGGAAGCGAGATTCCGTTCCGAGAGAGGCTGCGTCTGAGCGTCGCTGCGGCGAGAGAGGCTCCTTGATACGCACTGATTCGCTACTTACAGCATACCTAGACTTTGTCATATACATTCGTTAGATTTACGTAACAATACCCTACTTTTTACTTGTCAGAACTCAGAGGACAAGAAATGACAATTTCAATTTGATGAAAATAATATTAAAAGACGCCAGAAATAACGTTCGAATTGACGCTTGGAAAACCTTACTTTTAATACAATAAATAGCAAGAAATCAGCGAAGAAAAATCACAAAGAAACGAAATTAAATTTACCGGTTTATGCCACTTGCGTCCCCTCTTGCGTCCCGCCAAAGCAAAGAATCTGAGCCAATACGGGAGCTCAAATAAGGGCCCTACTTGGCCCTGAATGCCGATGGGGTGGTCAGCCCCAAGGGATTACCCCATTGATGTAAATGGATAGTGTACCCTTGTCTTCTTTCCAGTTTAAAGGTCATTGTATTGGAATTAAGGATTTTGGGGACGAGAGTTGTATAAAAAATTGCAAATGGAACCATTTGCAATTTTTTTAGGTACTAGAGGCATTTGCAGAATGCTATGTTCTAAGTACCTACAAACTTGGAAATTAAATTGCATATTTACAGTGTTTTTTTGTAATTTCTCTACGTTTCCCATAGATGTATGTATAATAAGAGATGCATATGTTAACAAATGTGTATTTAATCTTAAAACCGAAAACAGTGGCTGTCGCCAACTCGAAAAACCGTTGAGAACTAATAGGTTTCGAAATTTCGTACCCTACATTTTGATTGGTGCTGTTTCCATGGCTACTTATTAGACGTCCAAGCTGAAATTGCGTAAGTCACGTTTTTTGTTCTGCTTGCCTTACAGTATCTTGCATCTCCACGCAGTAAGTAGATGCCAACCCTAATGTAGGGTCCCCGTCACTGCCAGTTGCACCCCTGTTGCCACTCATTCGAACACGATCCGACGTTAGTTACGAGTATTGTGTCACAAAGTGCGGGGTGACTTGACACACAGTTGATGGATCCTTAGTGCGCCTCTGTATGAAACGAATTTTTGGAAAGTTTACTTTATTGCTATGGGAATATGATTCAAAACAACACGACTTTTTTAAAATCTTTTTTTCATTGTTTTTAATGAAACATAAACCTTGTTGCGATGCTTTTAGGCTGCACGACTAACGAAAATAATACGTGATAAGAGAGCTACTTGAGGATAAAAAATAACATAAACATATGAAAAATCTTAGTAACTATAGCTATACTCCAGCCAAATGTGATGTGAATTGTGAGTAAAGCAAACACAATAAAAAAACTAAAATTCACGAGTTCGGCGCCGTGTTTCTGATATTATTTATTTGTTGAAGCAAATATCTTATATCAACTAAGAATGTAAATTTGCATATAAAGTACACGACAGAATAAAGTTTAGGTTAAGTATAGACGGTGTGCTTACAAACATTTCAATAAAATTTAGCTACAGTATAGAAATATTACCTACTAATAATGGTGGACAATTCACACAGCATTATCTAGCCCCAAGCTAAGCAGAGCTTGTGCTATGGGTACTAAATATCTGACCCAAAAATAGAATTAGACCTCCGTAACTAGATACCTACTAAAGTCACAGCAAAACGTGTCTAACGAACAACCTAGAGGTTACTTATAAAAGATTACTCAAGGTTATCGGGTTGATGTATGAAGAGGATAAAATTAAGAAGATAACGCTATCAGCGGCAACCAATTTGTCCGAGTAATTTATGGACGGGTTGTAATTATGGTTATCTCGGGCAATGAGGGACTCAGACACAGACTGATGAAGTCTGTCTCTATATAGCGATATGTATATACAGGGTTATTGGTAAATTAGTAAAACTAGGAGAACTGCAGGTTCTGCCCATCATCACAAAAACGTTTGTGAAAAAGCCAGGTCTTAATTTTTAATAGAAAATTTAAATCACCTGATATACAATATAAAAAATATCCTTGTCTGGAACCCTACGAGTTGCTAAAGACCAATCTTCCACTCCCATACCCACTTTTAATTCAAGGCAGAGCTGTTTTTCAGCTAAGTTTCAAATAAAACCTCTCTAACGAACGGTTATTGAATCGAGGGAGGTATCTATTACCAATACCAATCATAACAATTAAGACCCGGAGTCTTCACAAACGTGTTTGCGATGATGGGCAGAACCTGCAACTCACGTAGAGTTGCAGGCATATTACTAATGCCCTGTATTACTAATTTACCAATAACCCTGTAATTATACTAAATAAGTATATTAAAAAAAAGGTATCTGAGACGAAGACTGATGAGCTGCCAAGGACTGCTGGCAGACGCTACATGCGGCTAGCTGATAAGGGCTGCTCATTAGGCTATGCCCAGGGTGGTGCCAAGGGATATACACGACTAAGAATATACACCGGGGGCAGCAGCGCCTCTTGCAGAATAGATCTACCACCGAACTGCGATCCCCAACCCGGATACCCAGCGTGAGGATTAATGGTACCCTTATGTGACAAAAGCTTACCAGGGGAGGCCTGCGTCCCGCAGTGGACTATTACAGGCTATTGAGGATTTCCAGCTGCAAATGGACCGATGGTTAATCAAATTTCCAAAAATAATATTACTAAATCAAATCTTATAACTAATCATAAGATATCAACCTTATGATTATAAGGTTTGATTTTATAAGGTTTGACCATTTTCTTCTGTCATTACCAGTTATTAAAGTACTTACTGGTTGTTCAAACGCTGATCAACTAGTCAATGTGCGAATCTCTGGTCTAATAGACCTTTCTCTTACCGAATTGTCAAGAGATATTAACATTGATTACTTAATTATAGTAGCGATGTTCGTACGAACTACTATCTGTTAACAAAAGATAGTGTGGTCTACAAATAAGGAACAATAATTAATTCTAGAAACCAACACATCTAAAACAATAGCCAAACAATCAAATTCGTCGAGAAATAGGAGTGGTGAAGACATGTTTATTCAGCGCAGCCGTAAGAGTCTTGCAAACATACGTCGTTTCTTGTTTGTGGCCTATTGTGGACTAATGCTGGCGTATTGTTCACGGCGACAGCCTAACGCCTTTGAGATGCCTTCATGAGACCGGGAAGTTTCACAAAGCTTTTAGTTTCAAGGGAATCTACTTAGCAAGTTTCCAAGAAACTAGAATAATCATTTTGAAATAGGCTGAGTTACCTACATGCTATTTATTGAAGAGAGAATATAGAATTTTTCTATTTTATGAGACATAAAATTTGGAGGAATTTATTCAGCATTGGGATGTAAATAAGGAACTATAAAAACGGCTTAGTGATAAAAACCAAATCAATAATTTGAGCATTCATTGAAGAAGTTCGGCAAAAGGTGATAAGTCTCCGGTTAGCTCTACTCATCATAACCATCAACAGCCTATATTAGTTCACTGCTGGACATAGGCCTCCCATAATGAGCGCCATAAATAAAAATAAATAAAATAAAATTCTTTTATTTCGGACTACATGATCCATAATTTGTTAGTAGTTTAGACCTTAAAAATTTGTGTTAGTATTTTGAACTAAATTACAATTAAATCAAAATTACAATTAAATCAAAATTACAATTAAATACCATAGCATGCCATAGCGCCCTGTCTTCAGCTTGCCGCATCCAGCATCTGCCAGCAGTCTTTCGCGAATCGTCATACCACCTGGTCGGAGGGCGTCCTACACTACGTTTGCCGAGTCGCGGTCTCCACTCAAGAACACGTTTACCCCAGCGGTTGTCGATCCTAATCGAGATATGGCCAGCCCACTGCCACTTCAGCGGCTAATCCTTTGAGCTAAGTCGATAACCTTATAGTAAAGTACATCTTAGTAAAAGTATATCTAAGGAAGACGGTACAAAACGGTAAAAATTAAAAGGTTTATGGCAAATTGCAAAGAGAAACATTAAGCTTAGCAAATAATTGTTATTGAGGGATATGCATCAGGACATGGGTGTCCCGGTGCTCCTACCAGTAGGAGAATTTAGTAGGAGCACGAGGAAGAAGCGTATAATTCTTAATTTGAATAAAGAATTTTGTATAAAAATAACAGTAGCTACTACCTACCCAGTGACTCTTAAAAGTCAGGGTCCGAATCGCGTTATAAAGTCAGAAAGGGAAAAGTCCCGAAGTTTGTAAACGGGCAAAAGCCCAAAAAGTCCAAACATTCTGTTTCCGACCGCAGCTCGGGTAAATATTATTCGGACTTTTCTTTTATACCCATTGTTGTAGACATTTAATTATGGCGGGAGGTGCCACTGATAATATTCAAATTATATACGACCACTTCAACCGTTGGTTTAGTGGGTTAAATTAGTTATGCGGACCCGAACCCGCACATATGAAGAGGGATAAAAGAGTTCGGATATCTTTTTGATAAATGTTAACGTTTTTCTTTTCTTTCGTAACCTCTTTGGCCCAGTTTTTGACCGACAAAAACAAACAAAAGAGGACTTGGTTACCTATATATTCGGTTGTATATATTTTTTATGTTCATCGATTTGTTCATTAACTAAGGACAGATTTGAAAAATTCTATAATAAACGTTCATTAAAAAGAATCGTTGTAATACATCATTGATCCCCAAACTAGGATAAACCTGTAGGTACCTTGGGGATTCTAACCTGTAAATTGGGTGTCTCCAACTTGCAGGTTTACTGGCAGCTAACGTTAAATTATATTTCACTAGTGGTCCGCCCCGGCTTCTCACTGGTATATTCTATAACCTATGTTCATCAGGGATAATGCAAGATTCTAAAGGTAAAATAACTTTTCAAATCGATGCAGTAGTTTCGGAGCCCATTCAATTCAAACAAACAAACAAGCTTTATCTCTTTTTAATATTAGTATAGATAGTGATTAAAGACAAAAATGTGTAAATATACATTGTGAGATGAGAATCCTGAGGACAGCAGTCTCATAAGAGTCTAGGCAACAGGAGACACTATTGAGTGCATGTGTGTGTAGTGTATGTGTATAGCTTGTGTGCGTGTATTCGTGACTAGTGCTCCTGTGACACTGGCCTCTATGATTCTGGACAACACGAGACAGTATGTGTGTGTGTGGTGTTTGTGTCTTGTGCTCCTGAGAACACCGAATTCTTAGAGTCCGGGCAACAAGAGCGACACAGAATGATTCCGAGGTGGCCCCATAAAAATGTTATTTCCGAGGGTAAATATATATTTGTCCGAAATTTCTAAAACAGTGTAAATACTAAGGAAAAGTCGGTTTCAGCTTTTTCAAAACAATTTAATTATTTCTTTGAATGTTCTAAGTTGTTCCATACCAACATTTATTTGTTTTAAGCTAGGAAAGTAATTTCACATTACCTATTCATGTTCATTTTGCAGCTTTCAAGATAATTTAGTAAATTGCTTGAACATTGGCTTTGTAAAAAGGCTTACTACAAAATATGAAATTATCTAGACGATAAAATAACGTGGGACGACTTTTGCTCCAACTCGAAAACTAACATTCTAACAAGGTAAAGGTTTCTTGTTCGCTTCTTTAATCTACCTTATGAAGATTGAAGTGAACAAAAAAATCAAAGATATCAGTTTTTTCCAAGTTTTATTTATGTAGTTTGATTTTTTGTGACCAAGGGTCCTGTAAGGCCTAAAGGAAGTAAAGCCCTTTTTGTTGTTTGTTTGGTGATTTCCTCTCGTGTGATTCGCAATCATATTAATTACCTACCAACAAACTGAATAACAATATCGCAATTGATTTCTTATGTAATTATAAGTACCTAAATAAAAAAAAGAAGCACGAATAAATAAAATTGCAAAGCCAAACTGTAAAGACGAATTTATGCTCGAAGAATTGCTAATTTTCCTTATTATGTTAAATGGTGTCACCAAAAGAAGCCCAAATTAATAATAAATTGGTTTTTTATATAAAAAATTGTCAACGCGACCAACAATGTATTTCAGATTTGATTAGGTACCTACTTATGATTTCTTTTGAGATATAAGTATTTACTGAAACTTCATCTTCAAACAGATTCATGGTACACTCAGCGACGAAAAATGCTGAACACGTATTGTTTTTCATATTACCTAGCCTGCATAACACTCCCTAAATAACTGACGATAAAAATGTTCAAAATATCAAGTTTAAATTACATGTTTGCAATGTTGCTATTATTCTATAAATTACGGTACATCACCATCAAAACATCGAATATTTTATTTTTTACACATTACATCAAAAATTATATCAGACCTAAATTTTTAAGTGGTGATCAGGTCATGACGTAGGTAGGAATTTAAGATTAAAGCCCGCTAATTCCATTGCCTTTGTTTAGGAGGTTTTATAATGTACTTAATGTGTTTTTTTTTGTTTATGTAATGAAATAAAGCATAATCTATCTATCTATAAGTATGTAAAACTTTTAAAACTATCATGGTTATTAACATTAAAGTCATTTAAAACGGGACATTTACCATGATTCGATTTTAATATAAGTTTATATTTATAATAGAAAACATCGAAGCTAAATCAAAACACTCACACATCTTGCTACTGCTCGTAAATCCAAAACTACCTTTGTCCTTTGGCATACCCCTCATTCCCAAATCGGGGATTTTTATGAAAACTGTAAGGAATAAAGCTCCGTAATTTCGTACGTCCGATATTCGGATGTGATCAACCAGATGGCGAGATATTGGTCCTCTAGGCTTACGTAGGTACTTGCACAAAATGCGGACCTTTCTTTACGCTCGTAAAACAACGACATCTGTCATGGATTGACTTTATCTGTATGCCAAGCTTATGGATTGTTGTCTATGGTAGGATAGACAAAAATGACATCGCATCGTCTTACAATGCATAAATTAAAAATGTAAAGGTTGATCGTCGCGGATTGGCGAGAAATTAAAATATTTTGTGGTTTATTATTTTTTCTGCGCTCCAGAAGCAATAAAATTAGTCACAAATAGATGACGTTGGTAGAGCTCAGGTTCCGAAAGCTAAATTTGCATGCGGTCAACAAGGAGAGGGTAAAAAGTGTTCGGACTTCTCGAAATTCTGAATTCGTATCTTAATATTGTCTCTCATAATAATAAAGAAATAATAAATAATGTTGTTTTTTTCCTGCTGTTTTCCTAAAATCAAGTTGTAAGTACTTTTTTACCTTCTCTCTTACGTTACTCTAGAGCAGAAAGCATTACGTCGAAGTTCTGTGGTAAACTTACCAGCATAATGGATGAGTTGTTCTTGCCAGTTGTAAAGCTCTGTAACAAAGAAAAACTTTGAATTAGTAAAAAGAACAGATAATTAAACTTGTTGGAGTTGCCACTACAGAAAAGAAGAGAAACAAGACAGAAAGAAACGTCTTAATAGCAATGCGATTTAAATTTAGTAGGATAATTTCAAAACACATGAGTAGATTTGGCTATTTTTAAATTGCCTTCTATTTATTTTATCTAAGTTATGGGTACCTACTATTTAACAAAGTTATACACTCAACCTAAACCGGCCAATCCATTTAAATAAATAAATGCTGTTGGACAATCCACACAGCGTCATCAAGCCCCAAGATAATACAATACTTTATAAATTATAATAGGTACAAATGGATACCGTGAGTACCCGGAATAAATATTTGCAGATCGTACAAATATTCCCATCCTAAGGCGAGAATCAAACTGATAGGATGCTGGATGCAGCAAGCTCTATGGCGCTCAATAGGGGAGGCCGATGACCAACAGTAGACTACTGTAGGCAAATGATGATGATGGTGAGATTCAGACCCCTTGCGTCACACATACACAGGCTTCTGCCTGCCGCTGCGCCTCGCCGACCGATATAAAGATATTTCATTTAAGAACTACCCTTACAAAACTCCTGTACGTAAGCACCTCCGCAGTTCCAATGAAATAGAAATCTCATTTCGCAACAAACGAGACTGTATCTCAAAAACAACTTATTAGAGTTCACTTCCACCTGTACCCTCCCCCAATCCGATCTATTTCTCGGGAGTAACAAGTTACAATAAATAAATGTACCCCAGTATTTGCTACAGAGTTCCAATGTTCCAAGGTAACTTAATAAATTACACACATGTTTCCTGGCCTCAGGTGCAGGCTGTAGGTCTGACAAAGCACCTTTCTGGAGCTCAGGGTTGACGGATTTCGTCGATTGGCTGGAGGGTTTGTTTGCTAATAAAGCCTAAGATTGTGAGGAATAGATGGACCTTTCACTAAGGCCATTGTTTTTTCCTGTTTTCGTTTCATTGGTACCTGCTTGATCACTGCTTGTCGGTATTTATAGGATTAGTCCGTAGTCTTTTTGTCATAATCTCATATATATAATCCTGGACAATTCACACAACATTATCTAGCCCCAAGCTAAGCAGAGCTTGTGTTATGGGTACTAGATAACTGATATAAGTACATAATTTATAATACAATACGTAGATAGATATTTTATTATACATAGAACACGACCAGAACACCTTGAACAAATATCTGCAGATCGTACAAACATTTGTCCCGCGGCGGAAATCGAACCCTCCTGCGCGGCAGGCAGACCATCGCCCACCGCGCCACAGAGGTCATCAATCTAATGTATATAATCTACTTATTATAATATTATATTGCAGGTAGGTACTTATTTATCAAAATGTTTGCGTTAGTACTTACTTATGCTACGTGAAATTAAATGATGTGTCTATTCTAAGACCAGCACTTGCAGGCCGATAGTATTTTTGGCGTGCAGAATAGTAGCACAGTTCCGAATATGTAAGTGCAAAACAACAATTATAAGTGTTCCCATTTAGATAGAAGAAGAAATAACCCAAGGTGAGAGTAATTATAGACTTTCATGGAATATCCAATTCAACAAATTGCGAATTGGCCACTAACTGAATAAAAAATATTATGATCAATTCAATCTACACACACAGGATGCCATAAAAATCAACGAATTTTTTTGATAAAATTCCAGCTACATCATTTCGCACTCGCGCATAAATCGTTTAATTACCGTAACGGGTATGTTTTCAATTCATTATAAAAATACAAAATCCATTTAACGTCTACAGCGTAGTCCCGTTATAAATAAATTTCGGGATGTCCACGGATCGTGTGGGGTGGCCATATTTTAGTCCGAGTTCTGTAGTGTCCCACAGCTCCGGACGTGTCGACACCTTTTTGTACTTTTTGCTGGCGTGTGGACATCCTACGTGGCTGCGGCTTTTATAGCGTTTTTAATAGATAAATAGCTCTTTGTCCTTTGACAGACACGGGAATTTTAACAAAACGCAGTGCGCACGCTGCAGTAAATTGGGGAGAATGGGCCTGTTAATGCGCTGCAGTTGTACAAACGCTTACGCCCACACATTACATGGATGAATGGACAAGGTTATATTGCCCTTTACGCGGTACAAAAACGAAAAGAACGTAGTAGTAGTTCCTAATGTGAAAATAAAGATAGTAGATTTTATGTAAATAGTGTAGCTGAACAAGTATTTAATAGAGGTCGACTGAGATGTTCGCTACAAAGCTTTGGTTACAGCGAACATTCTTGGCACAGCGCTGTAATATATTATAAAACTGCCTCAACCAGTCTATCTTTGTTTACGACCAACGGTACCTAAAATTGCCCATAAAACTTCGTCTTTTCACAGCACAAAGGTACAAAAAGCAAAGCGTACGAGCCATTAATATCCCAGCCCTCAAGTACCGAGTTTACTCGAGGTTTCATTACACGTAAGCAAAAGCCCGTAAGCAAACGCGTCATTAAAAGCCGCAGAATAAATAACAATTACCATCAGGAGTACACGTACTGTGTATAAATTCAAAAGCCTTCTGAGACGTTATGATTTATATTTTCCAACCATCGCCGTCGCTCAAAACAAATACACACCTCAAATGCGGGAGTGAAAAATGATCTTTTTGGTTCACTGTAACCATGAGTGTAGCACCAATGAAAACCACCATAAATCATAGATGTAAGAAAAAAATGCAGGCGTCGCGTAGACTTGTTTGTTTGTTTTTCAGAGTTCTTTATTTAACACAAAAGTTTTACATACGTAGATTAACTAAACACTGTTTAGAACCTAACTAATGACAAATTGATGAATAACTCAACAGGCTACAGACGCCTTTAAAAGTTTTTTGATAAAATAATCATTTATGATAATTAACACTTAGTAGATCGTTATACTTATTATATTAAATTTACAAAATTATGAACAATTCGCGTAGACTGACAATAGGTTTGTCCTTCGAGTATGGTCAGAAGCAACATCGGGGCATGTCAATATTCCGCATAGTGCGAGACCAAGCAAAGACAACGTTCATTCCAGACAACAAAAGGTCTGAAGCAATGGATGACAGCTCATCTCGCTCTAGCCTCAGACGACGCTTCCATTTTGCATACTGCCATTCAATATCTCACCAAAACTGCTGTACCCATCATGTACTGAGATATTAATACAGTCCTTACCTCGTCGCTGTGCCAGCTCGAACAGCCAGTAACATGGCCGCCCTAATGCCTTTGTGAGACAAGCCACAGCGCCCGTTGAAATTATTTATCCCGGGAAAACTGAACGCTAGGATATTCCTGAGTTATGTAGCCATCCCGGGGGACAAAGCACGAGCGGCCCGCAGCCGTAATCTATTAAGCAATAATAGTCTGGTAATAGTTCCCGAGGTGCTGCGGTTCTAAAGCCCAACTTATGTCTAATTGGCGGCGAACAAAGGACTCCAGGCGGGAGACAATGGTGGAGCGGCTAATGGAGCAGACATCTTTATACGGAACTATTTCCGTAAATCCAGCATCGACATTGCAGTTTGTCACAGTGCGTTCGGACCGAGGATTAGCGCCTCGGCTATAAATATACGGAGCACTAATGCTGGTGACACTAACGCGATATACGCCAAGATTCCAGCACTGGACGCGCAAACAGACTGTTTTGTAGAACATGCGAATAACGTTTTGATTTACGATTGTCATCGCGATGAGGTTTATTACGGAGGCGACATGGCCGTGCCGTGTCGATTTGCTCGGCTTCTGACGGGAATAGTTCTGACTATAAAACGAGATGGAAATGTGGGTCTGCCGCTAGATGCACTTGCTTTCGGAATAATATGATATTTGCGGAGCTATCAGCCAGCGGCGAATTTCAGCGAATTTCGACGTAAGAATTTGGAGGCTGTTGAAAACATTGAATGGAGCGAGCTTTGGCTTTAAAAGTGGTCTTTACGATGCAAATATCTACCTTGTTGACAATGTCGATAGGACTCCTATTTGCAATAAAAAATTTGGTGTGAATTGAGGAAAATAGAGCTTTTATCGCTGTAGAACCATATGCAAAGTATCTATTAAGTATACATATCACTCTGTATTTTTCCACACAAAGACAAAATACAACACAGAAAGAAATACGAGAGAGTCACAGAAATATAAAAAGTGACCTTATCGCTATAAGCGATCTCTTCCAGGTAACCTTGGGATCGACTTTGAATGTTATTGTACTTAATACAAATCATTCTACCTCATCAGCTCCAGCTTCGAGACGAACTTTTGCTAACGATGAAAATCACATAACCTGCAAAGTTCCAAAGATGATGAGAGAACAAAGGAAAAACAACGAAATAATACTGATCAAGCAATCACGTCAAACCTCGAGTCATCGGATAAAGATGCAGACTGACAGTTTGCAAACAGTTGCAGAGTTGAACGAGTTTGGAGATCCACACTATTATGCTATTCGTTTACAAGCTGTCAGGTCGTGTGACCTGACAGCTTATAAACGAATAGTCTAGTCTGTTCGGGGTTCTACCAATAACTTAGGGATGGGTTATTAGGAGGATACGGAATTAGTTTTACTAGGTACTGTATATGTTTTATCCTAGTCAAATGGTGCCTTTCAGCATTCTTGGACCACAAAAGAATAAAATTAAAAATTACTACAATGGTCTGGAAACTAATTATCCTTCTGTTGAAATTGTTAAAATTATTCTCAGCCTTCTGTCACAGATTAGGTACTGTTATTCTTTAAATTTCGGATGACAAGTAATGTGTTACGGTATCCTAGTTGATCCAGTCAGTAGTACATAAAAACTTTGTTTTATCTTCCGTTATCGTTCCTTATTTCCGTATGATGGTAGTGATGTGTTCCACTGCATTAGGCTGTTGAGTATCAGGGATAGCTGATGCATACAGTATTATAGGTTATTTCATATGCACCATTTTGAACTAGACTGGCAGTATGCTTGCGGCTTTGTCTAGCCTACTTTCTTGAAGCATAACAATAAATTATGAAGTTTATCTTTCGTGCATTTCGGAGAGTGCCTATGGTAAATGTTGTGCGTCTTTATGGGTTATGGTGGAAGTAATGGGTGTAATATAATACACCTATCTCCATATTATAATAAGCAGAATGTTGTTCGTTCACGTGCCACTTGTTTTTATTAAGATTTTGTTTGATACCATTTTTTATCAAGGCATTTACCATTGCATAGACATGTGGTGCCGGCTTAGAAGTAACACCACCCCAACTCTTTCCGTGGGTGTCGTAAAAGGCGACTAAGGGACATACACCGGGGGCGGGCAGCAGCGCCTCTTGCAGAACAGATCTACCATTGAACTGCGATCCCAACCCGCATGCCCAGTCTGAGGATTATGGGCATCACCGCCCGTGAGATAAAAGCCAATAAGGCGATTATCGGGGGAGGCATGCGTGCAGCAGTGGACCAGCTGTTGAGATTAAGATTGAAATTAAGATTACTATTAGCGATAATGTGATAATGATAACCAAGGTTGGAAAGAATCAAAACTGGCTGAAGAGTCTAAGAGTCCTGTATGGTCTAAATGAAATAAATCACTTTTATTGTTCCTACAGTAGCAGTATAACATTTTTGTAAGAGATCTCAGAGCGATAAGCCGTCTTCGTCTGTGAGAATAAGGGTTTTTGCCACGATTCATTTCATCACATTCTAGATAAACATGTGTATCAAGAAAATTACAACGATTTGTACTTTAATTTACTATTCCTGTCACATATCTGGGTGTATATTGATACATACGAAAAGCCAAAAGGAAAAAGGTTCTAAGAAAAGCTGAACTTCGTGGAAAACACGAAAACATTTCCTTAATACGAAATATTTTCCGGACAAAATCTAGGTAGGTATTTCAACCGAAAGCTGTCCATTACCTAGTTACTCAATACTCAAAAAGATTCAAAGTTATTCGCCTTCTTTTTCACTTTCCGGCTTTTAGAGATTTTTCGGTGAAAATTTTACCCTTTCCCGTCAGGAAGTGTAAAGCTCCTGGTAGTTTTGGCCGGTTTTTATACTTTCAAAGTCAAAATCCTGTTCCCTTTAGACTTCGTATAAAAGCTGTGGCTCTTAAAAGTTTCCTAATTATCATTACTAGATATCATTTAGCTAAAATTCAGTACAAGCTTTTAAACATTCTACAGGGTGTCATTAAACATGTGTAATTAGTCAAATGGGGTAATTCTGGTCCCCAAGGGGATCAACTCTGCTGATCTACTCGTCACATGTCCAATGAATGGGTAACTTCTATTTTCCTGCGGCTTCGCACATGTTTGTGTGGATTGTTGGAGGTCTAGAACTAAATCTCTGCAAAATTTCAGCTCTCTGTAGCTCTGATATCTTAACGAAATATTCTCCTTTAGATCACTAGTTTCTGCCAGCGGCTTCGCACGCATTGTTTCTTTGGTTACGTTAAAAAGACCATTAAAAACCGTTTTATGGAATAAATAATAACCTATGTTTGATTCCAGACTTAGAGCTACCTACATATGGAAGCTTTCAGCCCGATAGGTTCTGCCGTTATGGCGTAAAGAGGTAACAAATATCCACCTAAACATCAAAAATTCCATTATAGAATTCACATTCTTCTATAGAATTAGTATGATGTTGTGGTTAGGTATCTTTAAGTTGGATTGAAAATCCAACAGAAATTCCGAAAAGCTTTATCAATAGAGTGCTAGTATTTCCAACTACCAAATATATTGAAAATGCGACACATTTCACGCCAATTGGCGACCTTTTGTTCGCAAATCGAAGAGTTTTGTTATTAAACCGGTTTGAGCCGGCTATGAGCGGATATTGAAGCTCTGTTGGCGCGTAAATTAAAAATTCCGGAAGCAACAGCAGCGTCGGTATCCATATTTGCTTACAAAAACACTGAAAACTGTTTTGCAAAATGTAGAAAATGTTTATCAAAATGTAAATGGTGGGAAAGTGGCTCTAATGTTTAGGTATTTCCCATTTGTAAATTTTTTTGTACGATACAGGACACATTATAAAGCCAAGTTACTGCATGCTTCACCTCCGAATCGACGGATCATTTCGTATTTTTATTTGTATTGTCTTGAGTCTGAAGTCTTAAACTCTTATTTTTTTAACCCCTACACTCGTTTGGACCAAAATCAAGGGTTGGTTTTACGACTATGGAATACTCTGATCAGGGCGTATGGGAGTCTACTGTAGTCGTAAAACCGAACCCTGATCTGGGTTCAAACGAGAGATGGCCCTAAGAATTCAACACGAGCGAACAATACATGGTTCTCTGCTATACCTAACATTTTGCTTACTTTATAAGAGCACAGGACAGAGGAAGCTGGCAGAAACAAAAAGAGGCCTTTAAGTAACAGTGGATCTTCCCAGACAGGTTAAGATGATATAGGAAATGACTTGGAATAAACAATGCATACGAAGCCGTGGGCATAAGCTAGTCTATACTAATATTATAAATAGCGAGAGTGTGTTTGTTTGTCCTTGCTTCATGCCCTAACTAAGCAACCAATCGACCTGATTTTTCGCATAGAGTCAGTTGAAAGAGAGAAATATCGAAATATCTTTTTATCCCATAAATAATTTTCCATGGAACGTTGGGGAAAAGAAAGCAAAAGGTGCGCGATACATACCCGATAAATAATCTTAAATACATTTCCCATGGATTAGAAATACCTTACCCTAACCCTTAAATAAAGCGTGCAAAGCTGGAGTCAGCAGCTAGTGTTAAAAATAAGTAGAAACACGCAAAAAACTCACGCAAATGCATAATGTGGGTGTTTAATAACGGGAGTGCGGCGCGACGTTAATAATATTTTATTAAAATTGTCAGAGCAGGTGACTCCCGGGACGTCTGATGTACAGGGTTATTCATGGAAGGGATGAAATGTGGATGGGATTGGGATTAATTGGATATGCCGAAGTTTGGGTAAGTTTTTCAGACTGCGCAAGTAGATTTATATTGTTCAACAGTATTTCCTTTTACACTTACCTTGCCTGCCACAATTTCACTATTGAATTGATATTCACTAATTATATACTCTCATTATATAATAGAACGTTGATTATCTTAGAACACAAACCAGGTTCGTAGTTAACGCACTTTTATTGTAGGAAATAAGTGGTTAGTATATGCTAAGTCCGAAGAAGACTTCAGCAAAAATATAGATGAAGAAAAAGAGACGGAAATTGGTACTTCTCATGATATTATGGATTATTTCAAAAAGTCGCCTGATTGTGTGTGTGTGTATTTGGCGGATTTGGCCAATGTCGGCTTGGGGCCCAAGAGAACAGTTAGCCAAATATCGTATGAGAATAAAAAATAACAGTCCTGATGCCTGAAAAGAGCCTGACTGACTGTGTAAACCTAAAAATGTCTTGCTTGTAGTCAGCCGAATACTTTCTGGGCTGAAAACGCCTATTCGAGATTTAAAAGCAGCTTCGACTATCAACGCAAATTATGAGAGAGAACCTGGCTACGACTAGCTGTGTAAACCTTAAATATGATCTAGCCCGTTTTAGTTCGGTCGGAAGTCACTCGAACACATTCTGAGCTGAAAACGCCTACTTATTTGAGATTTTAAAAGCAGCTCGTCGCAAAATTATAGTCATAATTTTCACAGAATAAGTACGCTATCGCATCCTAAATCAAAATAACTGAACATTTCTATGGAGGTGGGGGAAATTCTCGCTCCATTTTATTTCTTTCAGTCTTCCTTTGCATAATATTTTTTCTCTCAGTCGTTTTATTGATCTATTCAATTGTTAGAAAGAATTTACTTTCGTAATGTGTTTTTGGGTTATTTTTCGCACTTTGGACGCTATTATCTAGATTATTCTGTGTTTTTATGAGTAATGGCTTTGTAACCGGCTTGTTTTTGCACAAATAGGTTTTATTTATTTATGAATAAGTTTCTGAAAGCTTTGAACTTTGTTTTATTTTCGGAGATTCGTTTTGTAGCTCAGAAGCCTTTTAATTTTTTTTATAGTAGAATTAGATGCTACGATGAAATGTCTATAGCAAAATATCTTAGGATCCTACCTTCAGTCTATAGCAAGTAATTGAATTAAAAAAATAACCAAATCTCATTTCATTACAAAACAATAATGGATCAGTTACACTGGGTCGCTTACGCTTCGTTTTAGGACTCAATTTTTCTCTTAGTTTACTACAGTATTCTGTGTAAGTTTTGTGAAAATGAATATATGTATTATATTCTATTCTTTGTTATATAGCAAGTGCAAGTGACAAATGCAAGTAAACAGTGATTATTAAAGTTCGCCCGTTTACAAGGTGATTTTACGAATCATTTCCGTTTACACGCTTATTTGACTAACCACTGCCGTTTGCAAGCTGATTATACTTATCACTTGCCAATAATTAATAAAGTGTAAACAAGGAATAAGGTGGGTAGAAAGGTAATACTTTTCGAGTCAAGCCCAGAATAGAGTTGAACGAACGTATAAAACATTGTAATGAAAACACAACACATTCATAATTACTGCTATTAAGTATAAATTATTCTCATTGTAGTCAAAACGTAGTCGTAAGATTTTATCATTTCCATCTCTGAAATGTGTGGAGTCGCTTAGTAAGTATTTATTTACAAAAAGAAGGCCGCTCAACGTTTTTACTGTGCATTCCCTATTGCTAAGAGGACTGCTAGATCCAGATTATGCGTCACGGGCAAAAAAAGTTTACCTGACAAATAAATATAGTATTTTAAATTGCCAGATATTGACATCCTAATCATTTATCTGATTAAGAAAATTACAATCAAAAATAATAGAATTAAAATAAAACTAGTATTAGATAACAATTGAAAGAATTGAGCTAACTGCATACTGTTGATAACAATCTACAGGTAGCTCAACTGATCCATATCAATACCAGTCGGAGGCGTGCCCAAGACACTGGCTGCATTGCCCCGCTGTTTGGCAATGCTGATGCGCTGTGCACTCACCAGCTTTCGGGTAAAGATGATGATGATGAGAACATTATGATGGATTTCTGTTGCTGTTCTATGACAACAAATACTAAAAACAGAATAAAAATATTTTTTTAAAATATTTTTTGATTTTTTGGCGTTTTTATAGATAATGGTACGGATCCCTTCGTGCGCAAGTCCGACTCGCACTTGGCCGGTTTTTATTTACAATTCGTATGAGAATAAGTTTCTTGAACCATACGATGATGTAGATAGAGTGATTTGCCTCAAACTCATTACCCAAGGCTACATAACTACTGTGTGCCTCTGCATAGGTCCTTATGCGTCCAATCTGGACTACCTATGTATACCATACAGCACATGACGTGCTCCTCCACTGACTAACTACTTATTAAGCGCGGAGTAATAATTGACTAGGGACGTCGAGTCGGTATTTAACTTTTTACAAATATTATTACTATGGCGCTCATTAGGGGAGGCCTATGTCCAGCAGTGGACTAATATAGGCTGATGATGATACAAATATTATAAAGAGGTAAAGTTTGTGAATTGTTTGTGAGGTTGTAGGGGTAATCTCTGGATCTAATGAAACGATTTTAAAAATTCTTTCACTTTTAGAACGATTTATTTTCAGGGAAGTGATATAGGCTTATGTTATGTTTTATCCCGGAATACCCAAGGGAACGGGAAATACGCGAGTGAAACCGCGAGGCATTGCTAGTCTGTAATATTACTTTTTGAATTATGAAGATTACATGAGTGGTTTATAGTACAAAATCCTGCTTCTAAAACATGGGACGAAAGAGGAATGAGATCAGCATAAAATTTGATTTAAATAAAATAAAAAATTCTTTATTCCAAGCACTTGAGGTAGGTACTCATAAAATTACATTTAATTATATTATATTATATTATACTAAAATATACACAATAATAATGAAATACAAGATTTGCCTAAGGTTTTGCCCAATGTAGTCTAGTAAATTTAGAGGCTTCTTAGAATGATTCTACTCCTTTATTGATAAATACGTAACTGTGTAAGAGCTTATATTGACCGAATAAAAAAAAGGATAATGTATTAAATTTTGCAGTTGCATTTTGAAGTCTGTTTGAGTTATTTCAAAACTTTTAATTTTAGAATTATAAGTTAATTTTAGTTAAAAGAGTAGGTAAATATGTGTAGCTCAAAGATCCCAACCTATATGAAACACCAATTTTTTTCTAAAATGCGTCAGAAGTTATGATCACAGATATTTTTTTTTGGTACGAATGGTATAAAGATATTTTATCTTGCTCAGTCATCAATTGAGTAACGCTTTTGTATAGCATAAACGTCAAGTTGTAGATCAATGACTGAGCAAGCTTTCATAATACGGGCCTGAGACTTGGTGCAGGCTCTCTACAATATTACAACTCTCTCCAACTATGAACCATAATGCAAATCCAATTCCTAGCAAGGCACGTCGAGGCCCAGTTAATGTACACCGTTATTTAATAGTTGGTTATGCATGCCGCTTCGCAGTGCACTCACGTTAGTTAGTTATTGCCACTTGTATTGTTTGGCTTGGGAAGTTATCTGTGTGCGTGTGAACTTGGAAATTTCTCATCCAGAAAAACATTAAATCAAGAGGGCTCTGACATTTTTACGTGTTGGACAATCCACAGAGCATCATCGGGCTTGGAATAAGCAGTGTTATGGGAACTAGATAAGTGAAATACCACTTATTACATTTCGTTATATTATTTTACTATAACCATAACCAAACACCCAGGAAACCCGGAAAAATATCTTCAGAACGTACAAACATTTGTCGGGAATCGAATCCGCTACCTCCTTCGTTGTAGGCGGCCCTCGCTATCTGCGCCATAGAAGTCGTTTATAAAAAAATATAATAGAAATCTTAATTATTATTGCATCTATTCCAAAAACTCACTCTATACAAGGTGTTATGACAATAAAGTACTACATGCATCAGTTATCGCCTATTCTAGTGATCATTTTGGTTTTATCTATTTAAAAAAATCACGTTATCTGTAATCAATGTTAACCCCCCCTGGAAGTTTGGTCCTTCATTTTCGTTACACCCTGTATAAGCATAGACACAGATTATTCAATTGGATGCTCGTAAAAGATGTCTTCAATAATCTAAGAAAGCCGTTTTAGTCAGCTTTTGTTTTCATACTTAGCTAATCTTAATTTTGTTTCAAGTGGTACTTGGAAGATATTCTCGGTGAATTCCTCTGTAAGTAAATTCTCATTAAACCTCATTCAAAATTCATTAAATTTCAAACTCAGCTAAACAACCTGTTAATATTAAAATATTCCCTAGAACTTTAAGATAAGGTGAAACAAGTACCGGTATCGATAACTCACGCGGTACGTCACTATAAATCAATACGACCTTCGGATAGTGATGCCCACGTGCAGTCTAGTCGATAAACTTGTCGATGAAATAAGGTTTTGTACGGTTCGTTTGCAGATTTGCAGACAGCTGATTGTGTGTATTTTGTAGTGTTCGTATTATGAAATTGGATTTTGTGTTGCGATTGATATTAAATTTAAGGTTATTAAAGTGGAATACCGAACCTACGTAGTTTCCGTTGCCATTTTGTCGCCATGTTGCCAAGTCATTTTAAGCTTTGAATCGCTTAACCTGGTCATCATTATCAGCCTATACCAGTCCACTGCTGGACATAGGTCATAGTGACTAGCCCTTAATGAGCGTCATAGCGTCCTTTCTTTAGCTTGCCGTCTCAGCATCTGCCAACCTTTCGCAAGTAGTCATCCTACCTGGCTGGAGGGCATCTTACACTACATTTGTCGACTCGAGGTCTCAACTCAAATAATCTTGTTCAGTTTACTCACAAACGACGGACTAACCATAGTAACCATGTTGCTTTTAATTGTCAGTTACAGTTTCTACCACAAAATGAAAATCAGTTTCTACACGCTCAAGAATCCTTCCTGCTAATGTTCCAAGAAAAATTTAAACTGCAGCGTTCCATGTTCACTTACATTCCATTTTCAAAAACAAAGCCTGCAAATTCCCTCGCACGTTTACACGCTCCCGAGTGCAGACAGCGCAGTTGTATACACGAAAATAACCGCAAACGGAACGCGCAGAATATTTCGTGGAACGGAACGTAAAGCCGGGAACGCGATTATTGCAGCTCGCAATGCTCAAATGGCACGATTATGTGCGACAGTGTCGGACGAGACTCGGTTGCGAGTGCAGGTGGGAATCACGAGAGAATTCCAGAATATTATTATTTTTACCTGCGTGCCAAATAAGGAATGTAGGAGAAGGTTTTTGGGATGCCTGTAGATGTTAGTATGATATTCCTTTGGCTGTCGCTATATCCCAAACAATAAACAGATTTAAATAAAATCGGCCAAGTGCGAGTTGGACTCGCGCACGAAGGGTCCCGTACCATTACATTAGGTATCTATAAAAGTGGCAGAATAATCACGTTTGTTGTATGGGAGCCCCCTTAAATTTTACTCTGTTTTTTAGTTAAAGCGGCTGGTGACAGACAGACAAACGGACGGACAGCGATTGAAACGTTACCTACATCATCATAAAGTCAATTTTCATAATTTAATTGCTACTATTAAACAGAAACACTCCATACTTACCTAGGTACTTAATTTAGCGGCGGTAGGTGACAGAGTCTTAGTAATAGTGTCCCGTTTTATCTTTTGGGTACTGAACCCTAATAATTGAGGTGTGCCTGGATCACGAAAGTGGCACATAAAATGTGAAAAGTTCCATTAAAGCGGCTGTTTGAACGCATTTCAGTTTTCGATGAATAGAAACAAAACTGCATGGACAAAACTTAGCCTACTGTTTGGGAGTCATCATCAGCCTATATTAGTCCACTGCTGGACATATGCCTCAGCTAATGAACGCCATAGCTTGCAGCATCCAGCATCTGCCGGCAACAGTCTTTCGCAAATCGTCATCCCACCTGTTCAAAGGGGGTCCTACACTACGTTTGCCTAGTCGCGCTCAAGAACACTTTTTGGGAGTAGAGGTGATAATACTGAGATATTTATTAACACGATCACTGCTACCGTCGGAACAAGGAGTTGCAGATCGCACTCTGTGTTTTCAGCCATGAAAGTGTTAAGGCATTTCAAAGGAGTCGCTGAATAATGTGTTGCCAACATCAATAACTGAAGGCTAACTAAAGTACAACATTATTTGTCATCATGTTTTTTTTTACAGCACTCGCAAATGTGATTTTCTCGCGAATAAAACTAGCGCCTGAGAATTTGTGCTACTCAACTCTGCTATCTGTCGTTTTACACGTCTCACTGTCAGCGCAATAGAAACTAACATTTAGCACAAAGACCTTAATTTTCCAGGTCACATGAGCCGAGCGGGTTGCAAAAATCCGCTAATTGGTCGAGTATTGTTTCTTCATGATTGATGGTGACGTCTTAAAAATACAGCTCCAAAATCCAGTACGAAGTAACTCAGCGCTGTCGCCGCAATGGGTAAAGGAGCGCGCCGGAAAGAAAAAGGTTACCTACTAGGTTCTGTTTCCAACTAAGGACAAAAAACTTTTTTTGTACCAAGATTTTTCCAGCAATATACCTATAACCTTCTAGTTTCTGCCCTGGGCTTCGTTGTGTTATAGAAAAAGCTGTTTATTTATAAATTTGAATTGTCTATGTGTCTATTTTGTTTCAATGAATGAAATAAAGTTTTTGAGTTGGAGTTCAAAATTTCAGTGTAATCCTTTCAGCAGTTTGGCATTAAGAAGTAACAAGCACTCACCCATCCATTGAAACATTCAAAATTTCGCATTTTTAATATTTTTGATTACTATTTATTTTATTTAATAATAAGTATGATGTGATTCTCATATGCAAAAAATATTTTTGGCAAGTTCTTCGTTACTATGGTAAAAGGGTCCAGAGCGCTTCAATTGTTTCGCTAATAAATAGTTATCGTAACAAAAATCACCGAAGCTCCGTTGCGGTTGTGGTCCCATGGAGCTGTTCCGAATCCAATTGTGCCATTATCTGGTAACTGCCGCTGGCAACACAACCGCTGCAGTGTTACCAATTGGATAGAAAAAGGTTGAATTTGGCAAATTTATAACCCAAAACCAGCTTCTATTATTTTGAATGTTATACACAGATGCAACATTCTAAGATGTAGGTACCTTTATGAAGTCTCGAAACTGATCCTTTACATAAGATGAAATTGATATTAGATATGATTTTGTAAATACTTATTATATTTGTATATGTTATTTTTTTACCTTATAAACCATGTATATATGTATATCCGATAATCATAATATCCAAACCAGGTTGTCTGGCAGAGATCGCTCTTGAGCGATAAAACCGCTAATTGTCACTTATGATATAATTATTTTATGTGTAAATTGTTTTTTTTAGTTTTAAGTATGCAATAAAAGTATTTTATCTAGGTATCTATATTATCAATTTAAAGTACAATGCTTGTTTTTAAAGGATACTTACGCAGTGCTTTATGTTTAACTGAGATGGCAACCCAGGCAACGCAGTAAAATCAATGGCCCACTTACAGCCTATTCCCATTCAAATAAATTCGGTTCAAGTTCGCGGTGAACTAGAGATTTACCCGACACTTGGTGAGTATTGATCGACTCCTCACATGTTCAAATCGTGATAGATTTAGTAAATCTTCCATACAAACTTGGCTATACAAAGTTGGCTTAACTTTATCTGCATTAGATCCAAGAATTATTGGTGTAAAGTTACTATTTTACTATAGTGGTCGTCCCAAGAATATGCGACATGAAGGGAAAGTACCTTAAATATTGTAGATAGGATATTTTGCTGAAAAGAGACTTTATTTTATTTTTAAAAGTAAGTAATACTGCATTCAAAGATTATCTAATAATTACTTCTGGGAATCGAACCGACTCAAATGTGGAACAAAACACTCCGTATTTTTATGACAATCGAAACAAAGAACAAAATGTTCGATATAAATTTCAAGAAAATTATTTGGGTATAATTTAAAGAAAACGACGTTCGAAAAAAATGCATCATCTGTAAGCTAGACAGTGCAAATTAAAAAAAAAGAATGTTGTTCTTTAGTTTGAAAATGGAACGATTTGTGAGAGCGTTTGTTTTTCGGATTTTTATCTATGTATTTACTCTTCATTCACTTTCAAATTTAAGATTATTTTTCTTTAAATTTGCCTTCTGTCTAGCTTATAGAACAGAAGATGCATTCAAATACTAAGTTTATATTATTTCTCTTGCACTTTCATATATAACAAGGAAAGCCGTGCTCTCCTAAACTATCAATGACAAGATTTTTTTATCATCATCACCTTAATAACTTTCATGGCCCAAGAAGTCGATATCCAGGTCCGTGTCGCGGGGGCGGCGAGCGGGTCGCACTGCCGAGGCTGCGCAGTGAATGTGATATACACTAAATAATATAATACCAAGGGAACCTTCAGCTTAGTTTTGCAAGTAAATGTCCTAATTATTAAATAATCGGCGTAAATTGTTTTTTGCGTTTCCGCCGCTCTGCTCTGCTCCGCTCCTGTAAACGCGAAATTTTGTGCCAATCATTTTTACAATATGGCGTCATCGAGTTACCTTCTAGAGCGCGGCCGTTCCCGCTGAAAACCAGCGCTGCTATGACACTAGTGCCACAGCAGCATGAAGCTGAGCCGGTCACTTTTTTGTGTTACATTTAATTTATTATTTGGTAGGTATTTAAGCAATGTAATGTATATCCTTTAAATTTTGTTTCATAAATAAACATTTTTTATTCTATATTCTATTCATTTGCTGCCCGCCCAGCCTCTACGGCGCGATTCGCGCAGCGGCGTATGACAGCTACTCTCAGAACTTGTTACGCGTCGCGTCGTGGACAATGGACCCATACTTCGTTTGTCAGCAGCCGGTCCACCCTTCCAATAAAGACGAACGGCCAATTTCGTCGCAGATTTGTTTCTCGAATAAAAGCAGATTGTCTGTAAGCGTCGCTCTCGCATTAAATTACAAGAGCTCTCGGCAAAAACTACAGAAGATGTTTGCAATACATTGAGTCTGTTTCTTGGATGGTGGGAAGATCGCTGGCTGTGCGCCAATTTGTTATTTTTTAGGGTTCCGTGGGTGGGGAACGTGGTGTGATTTTGCTGGTTGGAACAAAATATTATTTAGAAATCACATTTATATTTTAGTTGCAGACTTCGAATGTTTGTACCGGTTGATACCCTTTACGTCCAAACGACTGAATCTATAAAACTTTAACTTTGTACTAACTTTAAAAACTATAATGGTTATTAACATTAAGGTTCTTCCTGTGTGATCATGGCGCATAAAACTGTGCTGAAATAATATTGGAAAACTCAAAAATTTAATTATAGTAAATATCCGACTTAAATAACTTTGTATGCCCACACTTTTTTTGTTTAAATAACAAGAAGGTTACTAAATAATACTATACTAAATAACTACTACCTATAGTATACTATATACATTACACACTTGAATATAGCGTGCGAAGCCGCGGGCAGAGTGTAATTAATCTGAGCAGGAATTGGCATGCTGAGGGTCTTAAAAAGAAAGATGAAGACAGAACAGTATTTCATAAAACGTCAATCTCCTCATAGCGACAATATGCTACAAAAACCTCATTTACTTTATAGCATCATCAAACGTACTGAACCCTTGTAAAAAATTAAAGAGAATTTTAATATTCACGGCGATAAAGCGGAAACTGCTGCATTTATTGTACACATTCCCGTAAAGAACATGTTTGTAAGAATTGCGCTCCAGCCAAATGTACGTATAATGTTTTTTAGAGTGCTAATTATTTTATGCTGGTTTTTTGTAGCGTTTTAATAACATTTTATTTGTTTTTGTAGTACCTACAAAGTATGATTTAAATTTTCTTTCAGTATCTACCTAATTTATTTGAAGCAGACAGAGCTATAAAGGTAATTGATGGAATGGGAGTAAAGTTTCCATTGCACTGGACGACTAAAACTAGAGCAATGAATTCGAAATGAAATTTATTATTATATTTAGGCAGAGATTCGAAAATAGAGTTTGGTGGCCACAAAGTGCAACTTCGTATCTCTGACAAAACTATACAAAAATTTAAAAATTATAAAGACATTAAAAAAACTTATAATAGGTTGATACTTATTATAAGCTTTTAAACTGCCCATTGAACATTTTGAAATTACCTTTGTTCAACGAACTAATAACACAATAAATAGGTGGCGGGCGTGGCGGCGCTAGTTTAGCTCGGGGAACCACCTTCAGTTTGTTATTTGGAAAATTTAATTTAGACTTTTAACCTAGCACGGGGTGGGGGGGGGGGGGGTGTACAAACAATAAACGTCGCTGTACTAGGAAGTATCTAGGTACTCAGATGCAGTCATGCAGTACGAGAGGGATGGCGATGGAAAATGATTTCCGACGTAAACTTTATAAAATTGATTATGATATTAATTCTTATGCATTTCCGCCAAGAAAGTGCCAAGACACTGGTAAAATAATAAGTCCTACTCCTCTCAACTCAATAAAAAACAAAGAATTTACTTGTCAACGATACTTTAAGCGCAATAGATTTTTACTGAAGGAATAAAATACAACGATAACAAAGGAAATAAAGCTTTTCAATAATTATAGGAAATATTTTCTTTCAAAGCTTTACGCTTTGATACTAGGCATTGAGTTGGTACTTAGACGTAGTTAAAACAGACCTAGACGAGTGACTTCAAAATACAAAATATTGCTGAAATCCATTCGAAAGAAAAAAGAGACTCGCTAGAGGATCAACCAAGTACGGAAATTAAATTTAAGTACATGCAATCATGTTAAGCTACTTTTAGATAGTAACTTGTAAAATAACAAATATAATGAAATAAAACCAATGCCGATATAATAACGAGACTTAGAACATACGAGGGGGTAAGCTAACAATGAACAACACTGTACATCCACGTTTAGTATAGGATTCGTCGATTGTTATTGCTCGTCTGCAACAACTAACTGACTATGGTTCATTAAGTCTTGGTGCTTTCTAAACGAGAAAGCCGACATTTGCGTACCATGTCGTTCCTTGTTATTGTTTATTGAGACATTATGTTCTATCTGTGCTGTACATTATCTATGGATATTTTACTGCGATAATATTGAGGAAAATTATTTTCTATTGGACAACTCCTACAGAAAATAACAGCTTGTAAGAATGGTGCTTAGGTGTCATTGTGAGTATCAAGAGAAAACTCTTTTATAGTGGCCTTGTTACTGTTGTATTAAAAACAAGTTTTATTTGCTATAAAATAGCTGATATAGTTAGAGAATAACAACACTTTGTAGAAAATACAAAAAGTTATCAATCATCATTTTTGGTATTACGAAACTTATTAATATTACGAATTAAAGTTGCGAGCAGCTGTCACCGAATCCTTAAAACGAAGAGTGTAACGTTATTAAAATAGCTCAAATATTCAGACCTAACAAATATTCTCAAAATTCTTCTTCTAATGCTCAAATATTCAGATATATCTTTCTATCATTATAGATACTAAAGTAATAAATCTAAACCTATGTGAGTAAAGTTCTCTCATCTCAAACGACTAGAGAAACCAATATGTTTATCATAAAGACGTAACGATGCGTCTCAAAGCCGTAAAACTTCTTAAACATGCTCTTAGTTTTAAGACAGATGCTTGGATAGGGCTGTTAAGCTACTTATTAGCGACGTGTTTAAGGTTTTTTAACAAGCTTTTATTTAACTTGTCCTGTTACTTAGTTAGTGTAGTTCAATTTAAGTATGTATGAATGTATGTGTGGGATAAATCTTGGAATTGATTTTAATACCAGTTAACCTAAACCGGTTGAGGCGAAAATTGGCATTCATAAGTAAGTTCAGTGACAGTACAATGTGTGAGTTAGTTGATGATGAAGACAGAAGGAACAAAAGAACAAAATAAATTTTAAAATTCAATTTCTATTCAATCAAGTTTTCAGTTTTTATCGTCTATTTAAATACCATGAAATAATAGACGCAATATTGTTATCTCATACTACGGCTGTGTAGGAAAACTAAAAAGTGTGAACTGTCATCAGCAACATCAGCGCCTTTGTTCAGGTATCACATCCCACTGACGACATGATACAGAGCAGTATGTTACGCGCGCAACTTGAAAATGACAATTTTAAATGCATTTTCAGGGCACTTACCTATCGATTTAATAAAAATGATGACTAAAATTATGATTAATTTTCTGTGGTTCATTAGCACTATTATACCTAGAAGCTAATTGACATACTTTTCAAAAATGGGTATATAACCCTATTCTGCAGGAGGCGCTGCTGCTCGCCCCGGGTGGATTTTTCCCTTTACGATATGAGAACACTGGGAAACTGAAACCGCGGGAAGAATTGGGGTGATGCAATTTTCAAACCGGCACCACGCGGCTTTTGGCACCATATTAAACAACTCGACTAAAAGCCAATAAAAAATGATACGATTATCAATCAAGTCTTTATGATAAACAGCTTCATGGTATTGCAATTCGTAATGCAATTCCATGATACAGTGCACCCATTCGCATTTTATGTGGGCTAGCGAAACGTATAAAATAAACCGTTTCCCTCCATCGTCGTAATGTTTTATCGGCCAATAGAAAAACCGTTTTGTGATACGAGATAGACGTTTTGTGATGCGAGAATAATGACAGTAAATGGGTTCGATTTGCTTATTAAAAAAAACGTTTAAATCAGAGTTAATTAGCTTTCATTGTTAAGCATTAACTCAATAATTAGCTTTCACTTATATATGAATCTCTAAAATGGTTATAATATTCAGTTTACCATTTATTTCATATTCAACCTTATTGTGAAGTCAAATAACAGCCAAATAACTGCCTTAATTAGCATATCACTATAATATTCTCTTCATCTACAATGTCAGTGTCATAAACAAACGTTCTCTTTCGAAACTAGACTGCTTACTTGTCTATGGATTTCTTATTTATTCTGTGGCTGTACGTTTCCAAAGTTTTATAGAGTTTTTCTACGTGTCTTGATCGTTATCTCTTTTGTTTTATATAAACGTAGGTATATTTATTATTCAGAGATCCCTGACATGATTTATAATGATTTCGTTTAGCGACAACTCAAAATATAGAGTTGTGCAACAAAATGATAAGTTTTAGACATAAGGCCCCTCGTTACATGGTCGTTTGAAAGAAATCCCTGCATGTGATAAGACCGCCAATTGCAGGACTTACTAAGGCTCGTATTATGAAAGCTTACTCAGGCTTCAATAATGCTTGAGTAATGCGTAAGCCATAGAAAATTGTTTTCTACTCAAGCATAGATCGACAACTGAGCAAACTTTCTTAATACGGGCCATAATGAACCTGTCATACCAAAACCTGTTAAACTTTCTTGCAATAAAGATTTTTAATTCACATAATTTAATATAAAAAAGCCGTGTGGTGCCGGCTTAGAATTTGCACCACCCCAACTCTTCCCGTAGGAGGCGACTAAGGGACATACCGGGTGGCGGGCAGCAGCACCTCTTGCAGAATAGACTTACCACAGAACTGCGATCCCCAACCCGCATGCCCAGCATGGGGATTATAAGCATTACCCCCCCCCCCCCCATGAGATAAAAGCCAATAAGGCGATTATCAGGGGCCTGCGTCCAGCAGTGGACCGTTAAAGGCTGTTGAGGTGAGGGAATATAAAAAATCTTGTTGAAATGCATCGATATTTTCCCATCCCTAGGAACTTACACGCTTACATGTTAACATACGCAAACCGCATTGTTATCTGAACTTTGCTCAACGTAGTCGACGAATATTTTCCATTTAGGGTTGCTTTGGAAAGGTTTGGATAAGGCTACCTTTTTAATTATCTATCTATACGTACTAATAAAACTGAAGTGTCTGTTTGTTGTGTCAAAATAATAGCTTCCAACTAAATGCGTAATAAAATACATACCTACCTACAGCAAATTGTGAATTCTACGTGAGCGAAGCTGCAGCATTGCTAGTTTTAAAATACTTATAATCTTACATAAATCCTCTGATTGACTTTTAAAGTAGGTAAGTACCTAGTTTTAGGTTTTAATTTATCTATTAATGTTATCGTAAATAATGAAGTTTTTAGATTTTTTTGATTTTAACTGTGTAATTTAAATTTTTTATCGACCATAATTGATGTTTGAAATAATGATTTAAAAAAATAATATAATATCTTGTGTAAATGTCTTACTTTATAAATTCTAAATTGACACTGTAAGCTTAAGGTTTTCCTTAAACCAAGCATCCAAAAGTTAAAGTATCTGAAAACACCCAGCTGGGTTTTCATCCACTCGTAAGTTCCAAACTTCTTGTTTTAAATAAACGCAAAAATGCTCGTGGAAATGCACGAATCCGTTCTTTTAACGGGTAAAAGTCCCCGAAAGCGTGGTAAAAGTTTAAAATCCGGATGGCAACCCTATTTTTCGTGACCCGGTTTTCTGTAATCGGTAATTTCATAGTACTCGATTAAACTGCGAGTTATCGAATGCTCAATCGATTCTAAAGTGGGTCGCTTTAGTTCACATACTCTTGAGTCGGGAAAAATGCGCAGAGGTAGTCAAGATGCGGGCTTTACTTTGGAAACTTCGTGAAAAACGAATCTAGAAGGTATTTTAGCAAAACTATATACGTATGTAAGTATTCATTGTACCTATTTAAAAATTACTATTACTAATACTAAAACTTACTATTCTTTAGAATTTTGGCAAGAATACAAATTCGGATGTTTTACTGAAAACTAGCAGTTCGCCCCGTCTTCGCGCACGTATATTTTATATCCTATGTTCATCAGGGATAATGTAGGATTCTAATGGTGAAAGAATTTATCAAATCAGTTCAGTAGTTTCGGTGCCTTTTCAATTCTAACAAACAAATAAATAAATTTACCTACCTTAGAATTATCAATATAATGTATATGGCGGGATATCTTTTGCAGAGAGAAGAGGATACTAAATGGGTCGCCATGTTAAGATAAGCACGTTTTATGCTTTATGCAAGGTCAAAGCTACATTGACAGCTCAGTATTAAAAGTTTTACTATAGGTACTGTACTTTTTAGTACTAGGTATTTATAAATAGAAAATGGTCAACAACATTTAACATTAAAAGTGATTCGAAAATCAAACCACTTTACAAAATAGTCTGATTCTACAATTTCAGTGAACATTTTCATTCTTATCAAACAACGCGGTGTTGCCGTGCTAGGGTTGTACGGAGTACGGAGATGACGCCATAATCCGTAAAAAGGTCCGTTGATGAGTGTTCAAATTTACGCAGTGTTAGAAATGAAGGGATTGGGTTTACGGATGCTTCGTATTTACTGTTTAAGTGAATCTTTGTGTGATGTTTTTATAAGCTTGCAAATTAATTCAAAATGTTTTAATAAATTGGATTAAACTATAAGTATTTTTGTTCTTCTGACCACAGCCTATACTCATCAAATACTCTGTTAGTCGCCGTTTATGGACCATTTTATAATTTCCTTACACGGAGACTGGCAGAGGCAAACATCTCATCTACAACAGCCTATGCTACTCCACAGCTGGACACAGGGCATTCTTCTGATAAGCGCCTTAATTGATTTTACTAAGAGGGTGTAAAAGCTGCCTACTTTTTATCAAAATAATATTTTTTCTAGCTATTGCACGCGGCTTCGTGCACGCTTTTCAAGTAGCCCATGTTGGTACCCGGGACACCATATTTACCTCTCTGAAATTTTTATTAAGATCCGTTCAGCCGTTAAGGCGTGAAAAGGTCACAGACAGACAGAGAGAGTTACTTTGGAATTGATAACATTAAGTATGCATTACTCAATTAACCAATAACTACGATTTTTTATTATAAAACACGGTGCTAAGAATACGGAAAGTAATCAAGACTTGTAAACTCAAAGTTATTGTAGAGTGAAGCCTACCTACAGCCTAGGCCTCACTCTACTAAAACTTTGAGTTGACAGCCCTTAGGCTTGATGGACTGACGACATCGTAGCGGTCGCAGGGAGTCGATGGATGAAGGCGGCTCAGGACCGCTCTTCGTGGCGTCGTCGTATAGGGAGGCCAGTCAGCAGTGGACGTGTGGACTGTGGACTGATATGATGAGATACGGAGATGCCCGCGAAAAACACAACATTTATTTCCAACAAATATTCATAGTAAATATTCATAGGCCAAGTGAAATCTGCGAAGCTTATAGATCTTCATTCCTGCATATACTCGTAGCAATCAAGAAAATGCCATTGTCAAATCAATTCCTCTGCAAATTAAGTTATGACCAAAATGAGTTCTATTTCTTTGGGATAAGATACAAGATCTACGAAACCCGTTAGACAATCAGGGTTGTCCGTAACGAATTATGAGTTCTCGTTCGTTTGTTTTAAGTATCAATTTTGCTCGGAGTTATTCAAGAGTGTGTTCTGAGT
This sequence comes from Eupithecia vulgata, assembly GCA_946478455.1. Taxonomy (NCBI): domain Eukaryota; kingdom Metazoa; phylum Arthropoda; class Insecta; order Lepidoptera; family Geometridae; genus Eupithecia; species Eupithecia vulgata. The sequence continues at coordinate 2,518,053 of OX297862.1, read as the reverse complement.
GGGATTCTAACCTGCTACTATATTCAGAGCAATGCTCCGATGCAGTGGGAGGAAGGTCGTTAACTCCCACGTTATTGGCGAACAATGAATTTCAATTTCAATTCTAATTTGTCTTCCGTATTCTGATTGAATAGGTTTGTTGAAAGATTATCGTTGATTAGCTAAGTTATATACCTCACCTCGACCTGAACAGCCTATAAAATCAATGGTCCACTGCTGGACGCAGGCCTCCCCCTGATAATCGCCTTATTGGCTTTTATCTCATGGGGTGTAATGCCCAAAATCCCCACGCCAGGCATGCAGGTTGGGGATCACAGTTCGGTGGTAGATCTATTCTGCTAGAGGCGCTGAAGCCCAGCCCACGGTGTATGTCCTTTAGTCGCCTCTTACAACACCCACGGGAAGAGTTGGGGTAGACAAATTCTAACCACACGGCCTAAGCAGTTATAATAAGGGGAGACCTATGTTCAGCTGTGGACTAATTTATGCATAACATAAGCTGATGATGAGCTAAGTTATTGGTAACATTTGTAAGCTATAATCATTCATATACGCTAGAACTTAGAGCTTCGAGCTTTGGTTAGGCTTGACCTCTAAAACGCCATACTTTAAAATAATAATTGGAATTTTGTTTTTAAATGATATTTGATGTATATCAATTTAATTTTCAGGTACCTGTTACTACCAATTTAATTTATGAGTAAAATTAATGTCTTTTTTGTAGTCAATAGACCTTCGTTTGACCACAATCTCACTTGGTGGAAGGTGAAGATGTGGCCAACGACGTATCACAACGGTCTAGAACTTTTTGAATATAAGTAATAGACCGAATTGACCGGAAATACAGCAGCTGGAAGCGTGTTCCAAACCCCAGCGGTACAAATGATGAAGGTGGAGGAAAACCGCTAAGTGCGAGTTGACGGTATATCCACCAAGTAGGGGCGGTAATTCTTGTTCTGTGTTGAAAAGGGGATGGTGGAATCAGGTAGTTGCTGTGAGTTTACTTATTTGTATACAAAAATGAAAATAAGTCTCGTAATGGTGTTATTCTGATGTCGCCAAAACAATTCTAAAGTAAGTAATTTGAAAGCACAAAAAATCTTGTGTCTTTCATAACGATCTAAATAAATAATTCTTGCTGGACAATTCACACAGCATTATCTACCCCCAAGCTCCAGATCTTGTGTTATGGGTACTCGACAACTGATATACATAATACAATACAATACTTTAGCTACCAATACATAGAAAACGACTAGAACACCTGAATCAAATAATCTGATCGTACAAACGTTTGATCTGAGGCATCGAACCAGCTCCTCGACGCAGGCGGACCTTCGCCCACCACGCCACAAAGGCCCTCAGAAAAAATAAAAAGAATAGCATCTTTTTATGTATTAAATAAGTTTGAAACTTTAGGCGACATTCGAATTGACCACTATAAATAAATAACACTTTTATTGGTTTTTTCTGTAACCAGTCGAATAAAATACAAAATGGCGTACTTTTCGACAGCTCATTACAAATTCAGGCTAAATCAATACAACGTAAACCTATAGGCTGAAAATATCCATCCGTAACTATCGATAGGTATCACGCCACGCTCCTATCGCAGCACTAAATTCTTATACGAACCATTTAAGATTAATGGAGGCCATGCACAATTTGTGTTATCACTTTATTGGATTCCTAGGGATGTGCCACGATATTGTATTGTCGATAACGTAGGATATTGTTTTGTCGATAACGTAATGTGCGAATTGCCTTTGGGATGCGATGGAAGTGTCCTGATAAGGAAATTTGGAAAGAAGCGAGAGTTTTATAGAATTTAGGGGTATGTTATATTTTGTAAAGGTTCTGTAGGTTGTTTCTTTTGTTAATATTAAAAACCAATGTTACTTTATTTGTAGATATTGTCATTATTTGTTTTATATGTGTCTACTGTCAATCGCTCAAATTATATATTTGGTTGGTGTTTGGTATTTACTCCGTGGTATCTACTCAATACCAATTAAAGCTCTTGTTGTTATTATTTTACCTGCATAATTTATATTAATTATTCGTAATTCAACAACCACGATAATTGCAAAAGCTCAGGCTTAATTATCGAATCTAATTAGTTTTGAGTATCGATAATTTCCCAACACTACGCGTATGCAGAGCGCCTAAATATTGATTCGATTAATCAACCTCTCGATATATTTGTGGATCGATGCGTGGGAAACTCGATTCAAATTGCAATTATCGAAAACTATTAGTCCAACGTTTTGGAGTGGAATAAAATAGTAGTTACCCAATAAAGCTATCACTTTGCCTAGTACAAAAGTCACAAAAAATATATTTTAATAAAATTACGACCTAGATGAGACTCGATCCCGCAACTATTCTTTTCGATAGTCTGGTACATGACCTGGGCCCTTATTCCAGTAAATTAATACTTGCAGGGTAGTATCAAGGCTTATTTTAAAGTAATTATTGAATAACGATGATTTATTTAGTTTAGAGCGAAATTAGTTTTTTTATCTATCGAGAAATTTTATGTAATGGTGCTTTCGAAACTCTAGCGTTCTATCATCAATCCTGAACTATACGTAACATTGGTGAATGAGAACTTAGTGAATCTTTGCGGGTTCAAGTCCCGTCTAGATCGTAAATTTTTGGGTAATATGTAGGTATACATTTTTTAACTATCCTAAGTGTAGGAGATATTTTTCATTTTTATTTTGCTTACCGCAGTATAAATGCAATAATCCTCAGCAATAACTAAACGAAATAGAAATGGCTGAACCATATACACAGAACCATCTAGCCTCAAGCTAAGCAGAGCTTATGTTATGGTTATGAAGAAGAATATTTCAATGTATATGATGATTGATTTGTATCGATGTACCTGTTGCGGGTTCGATTCCCGCCTTGAGAGAAATGTTTGTTTGATCGGAAAATATTTGTTCCTGATGTTCTGGGTATTTTCTATGTATAATAAAACTTATATACTTTTATATAAAATGTGTTGTATTAGGTATATCTAGTACCTATAACACAAGCTCTGCTTAGCATGGGGCTAGATGATGCTGTGTGGATTATCCAGTATTTTCATTATTATATCACTTCTTCATTTATCGTAAATTGCAGAATCATACCTTACTCCATTGCATCAAAGCCCAATTTCCAATAAGGATCGTTCTAAAGAGACTGCCAACCTGGTTAGTGCTGTGCAATAAATTAAAAATGGACATGTCGATTTAACGGCCGATGTTTTCGAATTGGAAATTGGAATGGCTTTGGTTTTAGATGTTTTTCGTCGAAATCGATAACTTAAATTATCTGTTCTGAGCAGGAAGCTGATTGCTAGTGATGTTATTTTGTCGATATTTCCTTTCCCACGATATCAATATCTGATCACACAAGTTTAATGACATTAAGTGAATGCTGCTGTGTCTGGACTTTACCCGCGTAATATGCAAAAAAATAAGTTTCCAAAAAGTCGTATAATACCTAAAAATATAAAATTTTAAGTTGTGCCCAATTTTGATTTCGTGAAGGAGACAGGTCGTTTATTTGTTTGTTTAGGGTAATCTCCGAAATTCAAGTACTTTACGATTACAATTAAATACAATTTAAGTTTAATCTGTTTGTAACATCAAAATGACAAATGACAACGGGAACTTTCAACAGTTCAACAGACAAACAAAAAAATTACTTGGCTGGTAGATACGAAAAAGACACGAAGGTTTTAAAGGTTTTGGAGTTTACGAAAAAGTTGTCATTTTGATGTTACAAACAGATTAAAAACTTCAATTTTATTTAATTGTAATCGTAAAGTACTAGAAGGTTTGGAAGGTTTGATGAATATTACAAAATGTTCATAATGAATTCGCAAAACTACGATAGCTTTTGTCGTAAAATATGTGCAAAAATGAAAAAATCTTCAACCGTAAACATAAAGCACGTAAACCTGAATAAAGCAGAGGATCGAAACCCGAAGAGGCATAAAGCCAGAAAAGACAAAACCGCAATAATTTAAAATTAAAATTCCCAGTTCATGAAATATTAACACCTGGCTAAAGCAGCGTCCACACTGGGGTTATTCAAATAGAATGTGTGGCTGTGGCTGCACTTCGAACAGTTTATGTTATGCTAAGCTATGCTGCAGGCGCCTTTATGGCTAGGATAAGTCATGGACCGGACGGACTTGAGTCATAAGCGTTAGCGAGAGCGTTTTGAATTTTATTGAGCTGCATTTTAGAATGGACTTTCTAAAATGTCAAATGTCAAAGTTTTACTGTGTCAAATTATGTTTTATCTTGAACTTTGTCATAAATTTCAACATTTTATACTATTTACCGAATTGTCGTTTTTACGATTCAATTTTCCGGTGATGTTGATTGGGTTTTTTATAGTGATTAAAATATCTATCAACCGCAATCTTATCACTTTAAGGTTAAACATGAGTAAATAAATTGAAGTTTTATCTAACCCAATGAAAAAAGAGATCCCCTTCGATTTAACCTATGCACTGCCCATCTTCCCAGCTATCGCCGTAGCGTCGTCATCGCTGTCACCGCCTGGGTGCACCTACCTTCACATGTCATGGCCAATGATGACTTCAACACTTGTTGAAGAAATTGAAAGGGCCAGTACAGTGCACACAGCTTCAACACATATCTCGCAGCTTTCTTCTTTACTCGCACCACCACACCACCAGCAAGCATAAATAAGCACGCTCCACACAGGTGTATAGGTATGTCAAATGCACGCTGCGTATGTATGTGTGTATGTGGGTGCTTTTATTGTCTGTGTATAGCGGGTTTTATGCACGCTGCAGTGTTTTGATTTGAATGGACAACGACGTGTCAGACGCAGATTTTTAGCAAAATTTGAGGGAAACTCACTAAGGGGTGTTATCAGAATCAATAACTTTATTGCTTTATACCTTTTAGGCTTATAGTATAAGCACTTATGCCCGTATTATAAAAGCTTGCTCAGTCATCACATCAGTTTATGCTTGAGTACCGATTTTCTATGTCATAAACATCTCTCAAGCATTATATTCACCTCTATGATTGCCTTAAATATACGGGCCTTTTCCCCGAATACTCAAACGCATCTCAGATTTAAGCACGTCTGAAGAATTGCGTTTGTGTATTCGGGGTTAGATACTTACAATCCTACTATTATTATAAAGTCGAAAGTTCCATAATTGATGTAAATTGGAACACCTGAGAACCTCACATTAGTTTCATTCTAAATGAAAAACCATTATCTATTGACTTTTGTTGGAGAAGAAGAAGAAAAATATTTATTTTTACCTAAAATACATACGGACTAACATACTAACTCTAAACTAAAAAAATATATATAAGAATGGGAAAAAAGGGTCCCACCCCACCTCAGCATGTAGCATTCGGCTAAGCAAAATGCTACGCTGGTTTTCAGGTGGAGACCGAGAATTTTCTCTAGATAGACTGTTTGCAACAGTCTACAGTTATAGTATTGCTTACAATGTAATTATATTATTTTATTATTAATAATGCTGGACAATGCTAAATACTAGTTCTAATTTGTTTCTGTACCTACTTAAATTGTTCCCTTAGCCAATTAACTACAAGGTAAGCAGGTACATTGTGTTTGCATAGGTACCTTATGATTACCTATTGATTACCTCAGCTCGGAAGTTTATTACTTACGCACTAAAAACCTTATCAAAACCAGAACAATTGAAAGGAAATACGTTCTCAATACAATCAGAACAATATAGCAGGTGCTGGAGGTGCTGACCACATAAAAAGTGTACCAATCGGTCATCTGGCATTCCGTCGGCGACGGCGGCGAGGTTCGCGTGCCTACAGGTACTATTATAGTATAAGTAGGTACCTGGGAGTTGTAGTACCTTCCTACGGGTAGGGTTGACGCACCAATCCTTTGGTGTTGACAGTTGACTCTTTTACCAACTTCAAACAGGAGGTTCTTTATTCAAATGTATGTTTTTTTTAAATGTATGTTCGATTTCTTCGTCAATTTCCGTTTGTGATATTTTTTCGAAATTGTGTAAAGATTTGTGGAATGAGAATTGTGGACTTTTATTTACTTTATTTATTTAATTTTACTGCATATTACCCGTAAAGCTTAAATAAATAAAACCGGTCAAGTAAGAGTCAGACTGGCGCACGAAGGTTCCGTACCGTTATTTATAAAAACGGCAAAAAAACACGTTTGTTGTATGCGAGCCACCTTTTTATTCTGTTTTTAGAATTTGTTGTTATATCGGCAACAGAAATACATCATTTGTGAAAATTTTAACAATTTTTTTTTTAACAAAGACAATTTTAATTTTAATTTATTTATTTATTTATTTGATGGAAAACCAGAAGCTTTTATACACAGAGTTAAAAATTGATAGATACCAGTAAGCTTATCGAAGGTTTTCACGGGTAGCTATCAGAATAGTAAAATTAAGACTATGAACTTAAGTAACCTACCTACACGTATCACATAATGTATTTTAGAGTTACAATATTTTTAAAATATACAATTCTAAACATCATTATCATCATTGGTGCCAAAAAATTCTCTGCTGACCCGCCGCCTGGCCGAGCTGACGCTAGTACAGAATAGGTCAAGGTCAAATTGTTTACTTAAGTGGTTAAAATTGTTACTCGCTCGCCACAAGAAGGAATTTTGCCGGTAGTTGTTTAACTGACTAACTATCACGGTTTATGAGATACAGCCTGGTGATAGACTGACGGACAGCGGAGTCTTAGTAATAGGGTCCCGTTTCACCCTTTGGGTACGGAACTCCAAAAACAATATAATACTTTTGAATAATCTACAACAATTTTGGTGATGTCTTTGCCAATTCTCAATAGATTTTCATTATAGGTGTATTGCTGTGCTAAATCCTACTGTCAGTTCGTGCCAACCCTAGCTCATTCGCCAGCTGATTGGCTACGCGTGCCCGCGACGAATGCATTGCGCTGCGCGTACGCACGGCTCCATGCATATGCTAATAATGTTGTGACCTTTTCACTGGCGTGCGCATTGTAGTCGTGCATGGCTAAATGTATTTATGTAGTGATAGTGTGAGAAAGATGCTTGTGATTAGGCCATAAACAAGGTACCTATATCAGGATAAACTAAATCAATAGCTTCTAAAATAGTACCTAGTGATATTTGCTTTCCTAGGTACCTATTCTATATTTAAAAGATTGATCAAAAAATTTTAGTGAACCTGGTTTAAAATGTGTTTTAGCTTCCTAAAACTTTTCAGTGTAGGTATCGAGTGAGTAACATCAAAACTACTAAGATGAGCTGACCTGGTTGAAAATTTGTTCTCGAATTAGATTTGGAGAAACTTACTAATTCAACAAACTTACTAATACCTACATACATTTTTGGATTAAAACACATGCAAAGTATCAGTTTTCACCGACTTCAACAAAAAAGGAGGTTCTATGTTCGTCGATTTCTCCGTCATGTTGGACCGATTTTGAAAATTATATCGTTAATGCATGAAGAAGATCTGGGGGCTGTACCTACTAAAATTTCTTGAAGGATTTCTTACTATTAGTCCCGCTTTATTACTATTAGTCCCGCAAAACGAGTGGGGTTTTTTGCATGGCTCCCATTATATTTAATAAGATTCCATCGTCTATACGAGCCATCAACAATCTAAATATTTTTAAAAATGCCCTGACAAAGTTACTGACTGAAAAATCTTACTATGCAATAAGTGAGTTCTTGGACGACAAACTACAATAATTTGACAATCGAGCCATTTTGACAATTGAAACAATTTTGACATTAAACTCTCTATTTTTCTAAATCCCATAATAATAATATGTAAATTTGACATGTTATCGATTAAAATTTTACCTTTGATATCTCGGTGGCGCCAATAAGAAAGAAGTTGAAGTTGAACGGTGAAATGAAATGTCCTGTCCAATTTGTAGAATCTCATTTGTTTGTTGTGGTTGTTTTGTTTGTGTAAATTTGATTCTTAAAATGTACCGATTATTTTTTTATATAATATCACCTAGTATAAGCATAAATTTTGCATGCCTTGACGAGGCAGAATGTATAGGGTAAGCTGTACTCTTAAGACCCCATGTACCTACATTCCTGCAAAATAAACAATTATGAATTATGAAAAAAAAAAACTTAAAAAAACTGCTAAAAACTAAGGGATTCGAACTCGGTATGAAGTTGTTTCAAATCAATCAAATTATCACATTAATTATCAGCCGCTGGATATAGGTCTTAGGCTTTTCTTTCTTGATTATTCAAGTAGGTTTCTACTGATATAAAGATTTTCGTTTTAACTATTCTGCCGAATTCCTTAAAATATATGAAACCACAATTTCCTGATAATTTCTAAATTTGGATTCTTAACAAAGATTGTTATAATTCAGTCCTTCCTAAACCTTGTAGGCTTCGTGTATTTATAAGACAAACAATATTGTTTTGTGTATTTAACAAACTTCGGTCTTCATTATCTGCTTCCTGAACATTTTCTTAATAAACAAACTTTCCAAAAACTCCTTGTCTAACTTTATTAGAAATGTCACTTTATATCACATCGTCAGAATGAAATCTTTAAAATTTTATTTTAAATTCTTCAATAAATACAAAATGTATTGTATTGTATTTCTTTATTAATCAAAAACTTATACTATTCTTATTTATAAGACACTATAAACCATAGTTTTGTCTAGTGTCTCCAGTTACAAGTTTACTATAAATGTGTGTGTGTTGTGTATAATGTGTGTTTGTGTTTATAATGTGTGTTAGTGGTTTAACGCATTCACTGCTCAGCCGAAGGATAATGGTCTTCACGTGCGTTATTGTTAAATAAAGTGTTAGAAATAGTGTTAAATACATAAATCAGGGGTCGGCAACCTTATCAAGCCTAAGAGCTAATTCTAAAATAATTTACTCCTGAAGGGCGCATGTAGGTTGACGCAAAAAAATGTTATACAAGGACAAGACAAGATGTTTATTTATTACATGAGGCATAGGTACATACAGTCACTAACTACCTAATTATTAGTTCCTTGGCCTTGCATTTCCTCCGACAGCTTGATGAAATCTGGCTCATAATTTTGAAGTACCTGTCCTAATAAAATGGTCCAAATTTACATCGGTCATTCTGCTTCTACATTTAGATTTCAAGTGCTTCATTGTCGAAAATATGGATTAGCATGCGTATCATCATCATCATTATCAACCTACATCAGTCCACTGCTGGACATAGACCTTCCCTAATGAGCGAGCGCCATAGTGCCCTGTATGCGTATGTTGATACACTATACGCGTGTATTTTAAGCGATAGTGCTCTTAAAATGGGATATTTATTTTCATCAACAATATTCCAAAAGTTGTTGTCCCTCATGTACCTACGATTTCAGGCTCAAGTCGTTCTTCCTAGTTATTATTTCCAGCTCTATTTCATCGTAATTTTCTATGCAAAAATAGTTTTTGATCTTTTCCGAAACATCACCACGAATGCGAATGGTTTAATTATGAACTGCTCGAGATTCTTAAATTGTTGGAAACGAGAATTGAATTCGTCCAAAAGTGTATCTACTCGTAAATGTGGGGCAAAAGAAGTGGTAGGTATCAATATCATTTTCACATAATTACGTTCATGTGATCGAAAATTTTCTTCACATTTGGGAAGTGTGAAATTGAATTTCTCAGTAAATGGGATTTCCATAGAGTCAGTTTGGCTTTCAATGTATTCACTGATTCAACCATTTTCGCAACATGACGATTTTTTCCTTGCATTTCCAGGTTCAGTTCATTTAGTTCTATCGTTACATCAGTGAGAAAGGCCAAATCTACAAGCCACGAATGCATTCGTGGCTTGTAGATTTGGACTTTCTCACTTTTTGCAGCTGGAGGGCGCATCAAAAAGTTGGCGCGGGCGCACGTGCGCCCGCGGTCACAGCGTTGCCGACCTCTGACATAAATAAATACTTACATGACATGTTTTTTCGGGTTATAGTAAACCGTTGATTCATCTGAAAGAAAAAAAGAAAATATGAGGGACAATGCATATGCGCAAAACAAAGAAGAAAAAAGAGATGGAAAGAAGAAATCGGTCATAGCGATAAGGCCGCCTTTGTACTTCGTCTACTCAGAGCTTTTAATTCTGTACTGATTTCTGTGTTTGTGTGGTACAATAAAGAATTATCTATCTATTATACATCATTCATTCATTTCATTTTGATCTACCGTAGGTATTTATATAGGTACTTGATGTCGTTGTAATTTACATAATGACGTGATGTTAACATGTTAGTAAGGTACTTAAATATACTTATTCATACGACACAACAAAATTTTGTGTGAGGGAAGGAAAGTATAAATAAACAGACAGACAGCGATTCCTATCATCATCATCATTATCATCAGCCTATATTAGTCCACTGCTGGACATGGCCTCCCCTAATGAGCGTCATAGCGCCCTGTCTTCAGCTTGCCATTCCTATAACAGTTAAATTTTAGACACATAAAAAATATTATGTTATGTGTGTGTAAATATGTTACAATATCTATAATATATTGCTTTTTTACACTTGGTCTTTCATATAAAAATCGATTGTTGCTTCTCTGTTTTATAAACGTGCAAAACTGCAAACCTTAATTTAAGGTTTTTTTTAAAACGAATTTTATCTTTATAAACAAACAAAATTACAATCAGAGGAATTAGAATAAGATAATAGAATTAAAATAATACTAGCATTTACAATTGAAACAATTGAGCTAACTGCAGACTGTTGCAAACAATCTACAGGTAGCTTAACTGATCCATATCAACACCAGTCGGAAGTGTCCCCAACGGGCTGGCTGCATTGCCCCGCTGTGTATGGCAATGCTGATGCGCAGCGCCAGATATGCACCAGCTCTCGGGTCACGCGTCGTAGCGTTTCTAGGATATAATTTTACTATTATATTCTGTTTAAATAAGCTTCTGGTTTTCCAATAAATTAATATTAATCTTACAAGATTATAAATATAATTACAGGAAAAAACGCAATTACTCCGAAAAATCTTATTATAACATTCATCATTACCTATGTAGCCCCTTGCACCTTCCATCCTAGGACTTGGGAATGCCACTCACTACCATGGCCCCTGATTATGACAATTCAAAAATTCATGGTTATTGTGTATAGTGGGGATCCACTACTGGATAAAATAACGTATAAGGTGTATGTTACAAAGTTGAATGTGTCACCGGTAAGGCGAAAAAGAAAACGAATGTATAAAATACGTACGAAAAATACGCAGCAAATGTTAAATTCTTCCAATGGTAAGTTGATGCTGTAACCCGTTGAATGTCCTAGGAAGTGTCGAGTCAGCCTTTTAAATTGCGACCTTTTTATTTTAACCTCTAATGAGCCCAGCTAACGACCTGCGGGGTTCAAAATTAACTCTGCGAAAATTATGTAACTCTGAATCTTATTTCAATGAACTTGGTGAAAAATGCGTGATGGACTTGATTTGAAGCTTACGTGGATGAAGTTAGGTTCGAATTAGGTTGTCTGTCATCGCCATATTTTAAAGCTTTGGTGTTCTTTTACGAAGATAGGATTAAGATTAATGTTGTAAGCTTTATTTTAGCATTTTTCATTTTTCATTGTTGTTTCTACTAGGTGGCATTACATTTTGGTAAAAATTTACAGCGTGTACTTGGCGACTTTTAAAATGGCCAATGTAAAACAAGCGAGCGAAAAGGTTAAAGAAAGTAATTACTTATTACTTTTAGGGATAGGTAGATTTAACCTTCCAAATGACTGCAGATGCCTCATAATGCGTCCACCCCGTCCCCTGCCAAAACAAACCCTGTAGTATTTGGGTCTGTCCACATCCACCTAAACAATACCGTCAGGGCTCCGCGCCATTAACCCTGCTGGGGGCTCACCGCACATTCTTGCTGTAAGTTTCCTTTCGCACGCGAGGTTGGGCCTAGCCCCAAAAGTATTTTGTCGTGGGCTTTAGGTTCCTTTACAGTGTCCGATTTATCAGAGTGAGAAAAGTATTGAACTTTAACGAAAAAAAAAAAACCTAGAAGACCTAACGTCTAATAGATCCGTAGATAAGAGGAACTTAGTGTGTTATAGATAAGCGCGCTGACGTCTTTTGTTTGCTACGCTGGTCCGCCGTAGCGTCGTAAAGTCCTAGGAGAGAATGAAAACGAGATTTATTAGTGGAATGGGACCCAAATTTCATATACATAAGTGAAATCTGCAACTCACTACGGTGACTATTTCGAGAGATAATGTGATTTTTCGCGCGAGTGTCCACTCACGCAAATTTCTATCGCGCAAGTGTTTCTCGCATAACATAAATGTCTTTCGCTGTCCTTGTACCAAATTTATCATCGATTCCAACATATCGGATAGTGTAGTAGGGCTTTTAGGCATTTGAAGCGTTGCGTTTCCAAAGGTCCGATGATGGTCAGTAATTAGTGAGTTGCGTGTTGCTTCGAGGGTCCTTCGATAGCGGAAAGAGTTGGAACGGCCGTAACTTTGCAGAGTTTAATGGGGGAGTTTCCAAGCCATTGGTTTATACATTTCGAGTGCGAAATTTGCACATAAAAGTTCGAGAAACTAACTTTTGCTCACGGCTTCGCATATGCTTTTCAGGATAAATAGCCTTTGGCATTATTAACTCTTCGAAAATTTTTTTTTACACAAATGAGTCGGTCGAAAAATTTACGTACGAATACGTCCATCGTCACATCTGTAAAAGTTTCACCGTATTTCATTCAGCTTAGTTCATAATATAATTTTACAAAATAAAAAGTCTTGTCACAGACTGGCGCTGAGGAATGGCAAACATGGAGAGAGGCTTCTCTGTCTGACTGCCCATCAGTGGGTTCTAAATGGCTGATGATGATGAGGTATCTGTTCTATGAATTTTAAATTATGTTATAATTCGTATTCACAGCTCATACGCACCTACCATAAAATTAATTGCTTATTACGACATCTATCAGGCATGTTCAGCAACTAAATTAGAATTCAAAGTGTTGGGAGTTTTATGGCTTTTTAACGAATCGACAAATTCATTACGATTTCCAATCGTAACTGTATTTTTATTAATGCCTGCCCATGGGAATGGGGACTTTGATGCTAGTTGTGCTGTAAAGTGAAGAGACTGTGGATTTTTATTTGATTGCTTGAATGAATACCTTTCTTTGCATAAGGTTTTGGCAAAGCAATAATATTATATGAAAAAGACAGTGTTTATTTTTACAAGACAATTGACTTAAGAAAAGACGTGTCATTTAAGATTTCTATTATTTTTGTAGGTTTACACGAATAAAACTAGATGGCGTTACTGGTAGGTATATTTGTTAGTAGAAACACATTCGCAAGGACTATTTATCGACTATTTTCGAAATATAAAAATTTGATACTATAGTTTAGGATCGTACTCGAACTAGACTAATGATGCCAGTGTTTTTTTATTATAGGTAGTTCAAAACCTATTGAATGTGAAAGCTGATACCTTTTATTTGAAATATCACTTGACCGTGGTCTCTTTTGTGTTGTTTGAAAATTACCTATCGTTTGTTTTTGTTGTTTTTTTTTTACTTCCTTGTAGGCGCACGAAATTTACTATTTTCAAGTCAATTTCAAGTTAATAGCTGCGGTAGTTGCCGAGATATTAAAAAGGGAAAAATACATAAAGCAAACACGATCTCGAAACCCTAATATGACATTATTGCCCTAATCAATTTAACCTTTGCAGTTCAATTGAAACTGACACACGACAGCAATTTGTAGCGATAGTGAGATTGACATGTTTGCAATTATGTGATGCTGTCACACACACACACACACTATGATGTGACCTACTAAGTACTGGAGTCTTAAGTTTTCCAATGCAATGCCCCTTGGCAATATATTATCTACTAAAAGAATATAAAAAAGTTCAAATATCGAAGACTGTTCATGTAATCAAATTTCGTAATTCCTAGTAGGTTTTTAGGTGTTTATCGTCTATCGAAGATACACTCGCTAAGCACAATACACCTAAAATATTCACACTTGTTAGGTAAGCTAGCACCCAAAGGAACGCAGTGGTCAACTTCAACTTAGTCATATTCTATTCTGGGAGGACAGTTAGTTGTATTTCAGGATCTGCTGGAACATGTCCGCATCGTTCGGGTGAATCAGTGCCTAACCTGTTCTAACATAGTATTATTCAAGCTCTCTATTCGTCTGACCAGGACAAAAATATATCTAGGAAAGGCGATAATGGCACGTTAACAGGTTCACCGAGGAGCAGGCTTTTCAAAAAAGTCATAGTCTAAACAAAAAAAATTAAAGGGCTATGTATGTATACGCTTCTACAACAAAATTCTTAGTGAGTTGCAAAATCTACCAGTAATTACATTCAAACCCATTGTAAAAACCTTTCTGTGCAAAAATGCTTGCTACAAAATATCAGATTATCTAGAAGGTAAAAAAACTTGGGACGGGTTTTGCTCTAACTCGAAAAATAACAACTAACAGGCTAAAGGTTTCTTCGTCGCTTCTTTACTTTAGTCTACATACCGAAGCGACCGAAATAAAAATATCACTCTATTTCCGTGTCAATGTTTTATTTTAAGAATTTGACCTTTTCTAAGTGTACATTTTTGTATTTATGGAAATAAAGACTTTTTGATTTGATTTGAAACATCTAAGTAAGCTGAACGCGCCAACACAACGGCAGGAGCGGCATTCCCTGGGCCATCGAATTTTCTAAATCTTTATATAAAATCGTGCAGCATCGTGCAGCTATCGGTGTCGAAAGTGCGGCATTTCAGTAAAATGCTCTAAGTGGACGGATTCCATCAAAAAAATCGGCTTGTTAAAAACGACCCGGATTCATAAGCTTTTGTCTTATCCCATTTTATTACGATATTAAACAATGCTGTTTGGCTTGATCATGTATGTATTAAGCCAGTTGCATGCCGCATGACCATTTGGGATTTACCCAAATATTTCGTGTGAAAACTAATAAAATAAACCTAATATTATAACATTTATAAAGATAACTAAACGAAAGTATTTCTAGTGGTTGTTTCTTAAAAATAATTTAATAGTGGTAGGTGGGTGGGCCGGCCAAATCTCGCGAAGAACCGACAACCGCTGCGCTGGGGTAAGCGTGTTCTTGTGTGGAGACATAAATTAGAATAATGATGTCCGCGACTCGACAAACGTAGTGTAGGACGCCCTCCATCCAGGTGGGATGACGATCTGCGAAAGACAATAGGCAAGCTGAAGACGGAGACGCTATGGCGTATATCATTAGGGGAGTAATGATAAGCTAAATCCGTACTGAGGACTTCAAGTAAAACTATCGCGATATAATTTTGACTTGATACGAAAGAAAAAATAAATTACCTTGTTATAAACGTGATCGTGAAAGTAAAAAGTATTTATAGCCTTCTATTTAAAGCCTTAAATAAACTGAAAAATTAAACTCGTCCAAGAACAAGCCGTTAAGACGCGCCTGCGCACCTGGCCGTGATTCAACACTAAATTATACAGTTGTTCAACTTCTATTACAAATAAGTTGTTCAACGACTTTTTGTTCAAATAAGTGCCCATTGAATACCATTCATGCGGCGAGCTTTGGTGTAGTTTGATGTATATTCTGATAACTTTAGTATGTATGATCTAAATTTTCTTTTTGGCTTCGTTCGAAATCCGATTTTACCCATTGCCGGGTACCTAGGTATAGACTCTTGAGCCACTCCTTACGGGTCTACGCTAAGGGTGAACCTGGATGGGACATCCAGGTTCGCTCTGTGTTAGGTCCATTTCGATGTGTGTGTATGTCTTTTGTTTTCTTTCTTTTCTTTGTCTTTAACGTGTTCACTGTCCAGCCGCGGTGTGAGCCGCAGGGGCATACTACGTAACAATCAACATTACATATGTAATGTACAAAAATATAAAAAAAACCCAACAATTATTTATCTTTAATATACACCTACAAGAAAATTATAATCAAATAATAAAAATACGTGAAATAGTATTTACGATTGAGCTAACAGTAGACTGTTGCAAACAATCTACAGGTAGCTTAACTGATCTATGAATACCAGTCGGAAGCGTACCCAAGACGCTGACTGCATTGCTCCGCTGGACGGCAATGCTGATGCGCTGCGCCCGATACTCACCAACTCTTGGGTCACGCACGCGACGCTTCGACCAGACGCTCAGATAATTTTTGAAAACCCGGAGATTGACACCCGATTTTAAGATTGGTGGCCTAATAAAATTTAGACCCCACAAATGCTTTACGTGTGTTTTAAGCAGGTTCGCTTTGTCCTGCATAAAGAATATCCTCTAGAAAGAATTTGAGTGCAGCCAGCAGCATCCGCTAGTGAATGACATTTCCGTTCCACTGACTGACGGTTTAAAACCAAGTTTAAATTTAAAACCGGTACGGGTTTAATTAAATGGGTTATGTCACTGTTGCAAGTGAAAAAGTTTGTATGCGTTGTCTAGTGTTTTTTTTAAGCTAGACCATGAAAATATTTAATGTTGTTTATCCTGGGAGCCGTTTTGCCCATCGTTGGGAACTAATTTTTATCTATGGATCTCGATATCGTATACACTAAATTTAAATTTCCTTAATCGATACTAATATTATAAATTCGATAGTAAGTCTATATGTTATCTTTTGACGCCTAAAAGGCTGAACGGATCATAATGAAATTTGGTAGGGAGGTTAACACATCAATCAGATTTTCTTAATGCACACATGAAATAAATTCACTTTCCGTATAATCAATATGATTTACCATACCTTTATTTAGTAAATTCATACTACGCCTGTTCAGGTGCCCGAGTCTACAACGCCACAACTCCTGAGTTGTCTTCATCTTGCACAAATCTGCAGCTTCAAAGCTCTTCTCGGTTACCTTGACACTCAAGGAGGACTCCTACTCAAGGAGGAGGAAGTAAAGTGTGCTGGATTGCTTGTGAGCAATTTCCTCTATTAAGCCACTGGTCGTTTCTCACACCACAAAGTTTCCTTTCCAGTATTTTAACCCCACACTTTGTATCCGTGCCTACCGTATGATTACCATTGAACTCGCGCTTTGTCCATTCACTTGTCGGACGGCGCTATTTATTAACGTGGCCTTCATAGTTTATTGTTATGTCAGATTCTGGAGGAGAGTCTCGAATGTGTATGTGGAATGTTTTGTTATCTCTGCGCGTCTTATTTACTATCAATTATTTATGAAAAAATCGAAAAATTGCAATATCAATCTTTAAAAAATTGGATTAGTTAGTTACATTACGTATATAACAATTTTAGGGCCGTATTATAAGAAAGCGAATGGCATAAACATAGATAGGCCTATGCCCAGCAGAGGATCAACAAGGGCTGATGATGATGACTATAAAAGCTTGCTCAGTCATCAATCTATACTTGTGTCCCGTGTGTGGTATACAAAAGCGTTACTCAAGCATATATATTACTGAGTAAACTTTTACAATACGGGTCTTAGTCGAGACATGATGGCGAGCTACTCGCCATAATAATGGTATAGGTATTTGAAGAGACTGTGAGATCAATCTACCAACATTACAACAACAAAAAATTTAACACATAAAGGGTCTCACAGACCGACGCGGCCTGCGGTGGCGTCAGTAGAATTTGACGAGAAGATGTTGTCAAATTGTACTGACCGCCAACGCAAGCCGCGTCAGTCTAAAAGACCCATAAATCAGAATTTCTTAACCCTGCGCAATTTATCAACACAAAAACAAGTTTTACAAGCATACCAGTAATAGCATACACGTCTATAAATAACCCATTGACAGCGGTGGCTTTAGCCCGAGCAGGCACAATTAACGCTACTTCAGAGGTGGCAGCAACCGACAGGCTTGTAACGGTATGCGAGTTCCTACAATTACCTTCTATTCAAAGGTAAGCGAAATTAGTATCTACGGTATGCAAGTCTTTAGCTACAGTTGGGGTTGCGTTTGAAGGTTAAACATAGGCATTGTTAAGATTAGGAGTTGGTTTTCTAAAAA